>CM056724.1:54582111-55917528 GCA_029844215.1 Przewalskia tangutica
TAACATAAGGTTCAAGAAATTCAACATAGAAAGCCCTATAAGAGAATTAGTTCCTAGCCATAAATATGACAAGAACTAATTACATGTTCATCATACAAAAACTGAATTAAAGTAAAGAAAGGGAAAGAAATTACTAATGTTTAGGTCTCCAATCTCCTAGGCAAGAAAACCTTGTGCTTGACAAGAAAGGGAACCCTTTAAAACTGCCTAGGGTTCTCCTTTTATAGGTTTAAAAACGCCTCCTTCTTTTCCCTGCAGGCCTGGCCCAAAAATCCGTCAAAAGACCTAAAATTTCCGCGTCGGCGCCGCGGCCCTGCTGATGGGCGCCGCGGCGCCGGAAGTTCTGAAATCCGTCGGGTGTTTTGGCGCCGCGGCCCTGATATCTGGCATGCGAGGCGTGGCCACTGTATCTTCTGTAGCTCCTCGGATGTTTAGGCGTTGCGGCCACCTTACGGTCTCGAGGCGCGCGCGCAGGTCTTCTGCCTCTACGAATAATGGCGCGCGCCACCTTTAGGCTGCGAGGGCCATGCGGCTGGTCTGGATTTTAGTCTCGTTCGCCACTTTCTCTGTTTTCAGCTCTGGCATCTCCTCTTTTGCCCTCTTTTTGCTCCTTTTCCGCCATTTGGCCATTTCAACCACTTTGACTCAATAGAAAGAAAAACTATCCTAATACGACACTTATATGTGCAAAATGGGACAAAAGACTAACTAAAACAGACTCAAAAGGTGTATATAAAATACACCGATCAAGTTGAAGAACCAAGTCCCTACCTAACTCAGAACTGTAATGACATTCTTTTCTTTACTCATAGTTTGGAGTCATAGGCTTTCCTCAAGCCCACTTTCATGACACAATAGGTTTGTAGTCTTTAATCTATGACAGAAGAAAATAAAGTACATTGAAAATAAGATCTGCATAGAGCTGATAAAACAAAGAAAATGTTATCAAAAGATAGCGAGGTGTATGTTACCTCAGCATTCCAACAAATTACAGTAGGCTTTTCCTTTGTTCCTTTTTTTGGGTAGTTGGATGAGGGGTAGGGTGGGTGTACCTTGGGCCTCAACTTCAGGTTGCCATATTTGTGATTTTGTTTTCTTAATATTATATTATAGATATCTTTGTGACTTTCATCTACTTAGCAGGAAATGGAAGATCAAGAGTAAGAGGGTACCTTCACTGAACAGGTGATCTGCCATCTAATTCTTGCTCTTTACTAATTAAAGTGTTTTATCCTGAACTGAGACCAGGAAGGAGCATATTGTTGTTATCGTTATGTCACAGGACTTGCTTCTATGACCCAGAAGCAAATTATATTGAGAAGTTATTAGATTATTTGGTTGATGCCTTACTTAAATAATAGATTGAGTGATTAATGAGGGTAAATGATGAATAAAATATCACAAACTAAAAAATTAGTTATACTAAACCCAAGTACATACGTGGACTTCATTTTAGCAGCAATACCATAATTGCTCTTGTATTTGGTGTGCGTCCAGAATTCTTTTATTGATGCCTGAGTGGAAATGTGAAAATGGTCTCTATCTGCTACTACATTTCATGGCAGATTAAGATGCTTTGATATTGTAATTTTTTTTTTTGTTGAGTACGTCAATGTTGTAATATCATGTCTCAAATCTCATACCTCTTACTAGAACTATACATATATACCATGAGGTAGCCAGAAGTTAGTGTGATGGCGCGGGGCCATAGTCGCGAGTTCGATCCTGCATAAACCTTCTTGGTTGAGTCATCACATGGCTTGCCAAGTGTGGTTTACATGGCTGACGTGGTTTGCGAGCTCTGCGTCGATCCGGAGTTTACCATGCTTGCTCGAAAGAGTAGCGGTGCGATTCATCGTCAACAAAAAAAAAAACTATACATATATAGTTCTCTGAGCGATAATAAATGACAGCATTATGTTTGTATTTATATTCGGTAGGGGTAAATTTACTTTTAAAGGATCTCAGAACCTAAGTCTTGGAAATCGTCGTCTATTTTTTTCTTTTATTACTAAATTATAATTTCTGGTACAAGTTATTTGAAGTATTCTCTTGGAATTGTTGACCAAAATGATTTGATGGTGCCCTCCATCAGGAACAGGCACACACAGATAGCATCGAGGGAAATGTAGCCTGTGCAGAGATTGAAGTAGTTGTTGGGTCAGGAGAAGTACCTTGTGGAAACATCAAGTATGGGTGCACACAAATTGTTGATTACTCCAAAAAAATGACTTTATTTTATTATTGTATTAAACACTTTATTAATGCTTTGAATGATTATCCATTTTGAAAAATATATTGTACAACAGATTCTAGCTATTTAATGTATATTTTTTGTGTTATTTAAATTATTAGTCTATTTCATTGTTGTAATTTCAATTTGCAATATTAAAATTAAATTCCAAAAAAAAAAAATCGCGCCAAATTTTATTTTCCCGCCATATTAAAATAAATTATTAATTTAATAGAAATTTTAAAAAAATTGAATCAAAATTTAAATTTAAGTGACAATTGTGTGACGGAACCGTCACATGTAGTGTGACCTTTGTGTGATGGGTAAAAACAGTCACACACTGTGTGACGGTTCCAGAACCGCCATCCTTTTGTGACAGTGGCAAAGATGACACTTACAGGAACCGTCATCTTAGGCATCAGATGACGGTTTTTACCCGTCACATAAGGTGTTTTCTTGTAGTGTGAATAAAACAATTAGAAGTCCCATTTGCTTGAAACCTTAGTAGACTATAAACTATGAATTTATATAGAATTCACAAGAACCATTAAAATAATGAGTGCAGTAAAATTGCGCTTAATGTGATCGAGAGAGAAAACATTGATTAGCTCTGTAGAATGCGTGATTTTCCCGTAAAATATTGAATTTTATATGGAGATTATTTTCCATTTTGAGAGTTCTTTGTTATGTTTTTCGGAAGTTCGGGCCTTTCATACAAACTAACAATATAAGAGCAGATATATCTTTGCCTAATGAAACTTCGTAATCGAAAAAATCACCGTGCATCTAAAATCTACATACAAAGAATGTTGGAACTTGTATGGGATTAAGAAGAAATAAGTGATCAAAAATTGACTTCGGAAATTTCAGCCGAAGCGCCAGGTCTAGGGCCGCGGTGCCTCACGTCCAGTAGCCAAGGGATAAATCCCGAGAATTCTCGTTGTAAGGGCTGCGGCGTTGGGAAACTGAGCCGCGGCGCCTGATTGCAGTGATCTACTGGAATCCGAACATGAATTAGGGTCGCGGCGCCTTAGGGCAAGAGTCGCGACGCAGGGGGGCTAGCGCCGCGGAGCTAAGGGCAAGAGCCGCGACACTAAGGGTAAGAGCGGCGGCGCTTGGGCAACGGTAAAATTTCCAGAATGTCCAAAAGTTGTGTCTCTTCCCTAAAGCCACAACCTTTGATATGAAAGGCTGCAATGGTCGAAAATATCTCTTTATAAAGAAGATGATCACTTGTTTGAAGGATACAATCAACAAAAAACTAATCTTGTGATTTGAGAATCAAAATCATTCTAAGATTGTTACTTGCTTCTTCTTCTTCTTCTTTCAAAACCACATTTCTGAAGAACACATATAGTAAATTTGTCAAATGTGAAGTTCTTGTGCTAGAACTCTCACTTAGATAGTTGTATCCTCTAGACAGACGTCCGTAAAACTATAACATAAGTGGGGACAAATTTTTGTCTTAGGACACTGCATTGCAGGCCTCTATCGACATCAAGTTAGTATGTGTTTTCAATTTGCTGAATTCATTGTTGTTGATTTCAAGTTATATTGAATTGTTATTGTACTTATTCATTGATGATACTAGATTGGCGATAACAATCTAATTTTTTTTTTATTTCTTGAGCATGCAATTTTTTTTCCAGAGAATTCAATTTCCTGATTTGCAAAGATGGTTCAATCTCGATCGTCAATGGTGAAAAACCATGTTGAGAAGCCTGAGAAATTCAAAGGCTCTGATTTCAAACGCTGGCAACAGAAGATGTTGTTCTACTTGACAACTCTTCACGTGGCAAACATATTAATTTTTTAGGCTTCTATGGCTTCGCGAGAAGGAGAAGAGGAGAATGCTCCGACTGATGCGGAGAAGGCTGAAAGACATTCAAACTTGGAAAAGTCAGGAGTTTCTTTACAGAAACTATATTCTCAATGCATTGGATGATTCTCTCTACGACATCTACTACACTTTCATAACAACACGAGAGTTGTGTCAATCATTGGAGAAAAAGTACAAAACTGAGGTTGATTGTTCCAAGAAGTTCGTCATCGGAAAGTTTCTGAACTTTAAGATGAGTTATGACAAGGCGGTTGTCAAGCAAGTGGAGGAACTTCAAGTCATTTTTCACGAACTAGAGGTTGAAGGTATGGGCCTTAAATCAAATTTCCTTGTTGGTGCTATTATTTGGAAATTACCTCCTTCTTGAAAGTATTTTAAGGTTTATCTGAAGCATCTAACTGAGGAAATAAATTTGAGCAACTGGTTCTGAAAATTCATGTTGAAGAGGACAACCGGAAGAATGAAAGGGTTGATGTTGTTTCATTGGAATCTAATGCCAACATGGTTGAAGACAATGCTTCTAAGGCCAAGTTTCAGAAAGGCAAGGACAAATTTATTAGTGTCAAGTCATCTTTTGCAACCGGGAGGAATGCACTCGCCCCAAAAAGGACCAATGCATCAAGAAACCACAACCAGAACTCTGTTGGGTATGTGGCAAACCTGTGCACAAAGCAAAAGATTGTATCATTCGCAAGAGTCAAGGTGGTGGTGTTGTAGGTTCGAGTAATATCAACCAATCCAACCGGGCTGAAACTAAAAACCAATTCATTGGGGTTGTGGCTGCTCAAGCAAATTTGGTTGCAAATTCAACCGATTGGTGGATGGATACGGGTGCTACAATGCACATATGTTATGAAAAGACATGTTTTCATCCTACCAGGCCATCAAGGATGGAGAACCATTGTTCGTAAGGAATGCTGCTTCTGTGAAAGTGGAATGGAAATGGAAAGTGACTTTAAAACTCACTTCCGGCAATGATCTTGTGCTCACTAATGTGTTGCACGTGCCTGAAATTTGTAAGAATTTAATTTCTGGGCCTGTTCTAAGTAACAAGGGCTTCAAAATTGTATTTGAATCTGACAAATTTGTACTCACCAAAGGTGGGGTGTATATAGGGAAGGGTTACCTCAGTGAGGGACTCTTCAAACTATCTATTGTACCTACTCAAACAATTACCGTTATTAATGAAAATACAGGCACTAGCACTGCTTCTATGTATATGATTGATTCCCCTTCTTTATGGTATTCAAGATTAGGCCATGTTAATTATCGCTCTTTACAAAAAAATGATAAAGTTAGGCATGTTTCCAAAATGCTTAATGAACAAAATGACTAAGTGTGGAGTTTGCATAAAATCAAATATGCAAGTCATCCTCATAGATCAGTTGTGAAATCAAATGAAGTGTTTGGTTTAATTCATAGTTATTTGTATGATTACAAAGCAGCCCTATCGCGTGGAGGAAAGAATTATTACATATCATTCATAGATGATTGCAAAAAAAATTGTGAAGTATACTTAATACATACCAAAGATGAGGCTTTAAACATGTTAAAAACATACAAAGCAGAAGTGGAAAACCAACTTGACAAAAGAATCAAAATTCTAAGGTCAGACAGATGTGGTGAATATAAATTGCATGAGTTCAAAGAATATTGTTCTACTCATGGTATAGTTCGTCAAACCACTGCGCCATATACTTCAAAACAAAATGGAGTTGCCGAATGTAAGAATAGAACATTGAAGAATATGATAAATTCAATGTTGATTAGTTCGGGGGCACCCCTTAGTCTATGGGGTGTGTCACGACCCGACCCGACCCGACGGGCCGTGACTGGTGCCCTAGTTGGACACCCTTACACTGACCTGTTACATATAATCAGACTGATACTAAGGACAATGTAGAAATCTGTAATGAATCTGTCTCCTGAGGAGTCACAACTAGTCAACATAACAAATATGCAAGCCGACAAGGCTGCCATTATATACGAGAATATCCTAAATGAACTACAACTGTATAGCTGACCAAAACACGTCTACAACCTACACACGTCCAACCCACACTTGTCCACAGACTTCTAAGAGTACGATAATGAAATATGACGGAACAGGGCCCCGCCGTGCCCATGAATATGCATAAGTCTATGACAAAGGATTTGTACCAAAATGACTAGGCTCCGGAACAATGAAGCTCTCCAAATAGCTGAGCAGAAAATCCTAGACTGGAGGATCACCCAACCGAATGTCTGTACCTGCGGGCATAAAACGCAGGCCCCCGAAGAAAGGGGGTCAGTACGAAAAATGTACCGAGTATATAAAACATGAAGTACGATAAAAAAGATCATAACTGGCCAACAGATGACAGGAGATAAGTATGATAATCAAAGATGTCAATGCACATGTGCCTTATGAAATGAGAGTCATACCAGTCCATATAACATACCGTACCCGAACCATTATGAGACTCGGTGAATGAAGTCATATACATATATATACCATACCTGACCCTCTAGTGAGAGTCTCAATGAAATCATCATGTATACACATACCGTACCCGGCCCATCATGGAACTCGGTGAATGAAGTCATATACATGGATGCATGTCCATACATATATCGTACCCGGCCCATCATGAGACTCGGTGAAATAATCACATGTAAACCGTACCCGTCCCATCATGAGACTCGGTGAAATAATCATATAAATCTGCGCACGACCATACCCGGCCCAGGACTCAGTGAAATGATATAATCACATCAAGCACGAATAGAATATCATGATTAATCATATACTAATTAAATCATCATTTGAATCTCAATGAAATAAATAGAATGAACTATCACTGGAAAATCAAAGGCAACTATCATATCAAGTATCACTAGGAATTAGGATTCATTGGAATTACGTACGTCCGTCGTACGCTCATTTTATGTAAATCATGCCAAAAAAAGAAGGAAGGGATAGCTTTACATACCTCTTGTCGTCTATATCAACTCAATAATTTAATATTCGTCTCGACTAACACTTCGACCTATAACAATAGCAACATACCCGTCAACTCTATGATTACTAGCATACGTTATGTATCGAATGATGACTCTCTTTTCTATAAAAGTTTGGCCAGCACTTTCCCTACTTATACACGTATCCGCAACTCACACACAATGTCAACAACATCGGTAACAAGACACAACTTCAAGGTCATACAAAATCAGTCCCATATACACCATCGTTATACATTCTTTCCTTTTATGTTCATGGAAGACAATAACCATAGCAACCAAGGTGATTGATACACCTATTTATCATGTTAATCCAGCCCCTTTAACCATATCAAAACAGTCACTAAAACAGTCTATACTTCTAGCAACAACGAGAGTTCAAGTCTTATAGTTTGCAACACAACACTTTTCTACACCTTAATTCCTTTAGGACATATATCCGCAATTACAACCGAGATTGGCATGTTAGCCATTAAGATTGTAAAACAATTTGGTCGATAGTTATAATCGTCGCATGTTATTTAAGAAAAGGGAATATAGTTGTTGTAATTGCTATTATGTATATAACATGTTGGAATAATGACTAGGACTAAAAGGGAAATTGAAAGAGAATTGATGTTGTTGTAGCCGAGAATGACCATTGAATTATTGGATTGTTTTATACAATTGTGGGGCAGAATTTTACACGTCCTGTTAGGCGTGTAATCCCCTTTGATTAATTGATTAGTTGAGCCTTAAAGGTGGGGTTTTGGTTATTGATTTTCGGGCCTTGAAAAAGGTGGAAAAGTACGTAGAAACAAAGGAAGTGCTGCTCAATTTTCCGTAGAATATGAAGCTTTACACTTAGAATATTCTACGTTGGAAAGCTAGAAGTTGATAGACGTATTATGGTCATTATAGGTTGGCATTCTACGTGCGGCATATTCAACTTGGCAAGTGGATTAAGTCGTAGAGGTATGTGAACTCTTCCCTATCTCTTGAGCATGAGTATTTACAAAGGTATAGTACGGTAGACGTACGTATTTTAAGTGAATTTGGTTTCAGTTGGTATCCTTGCCTTGATTTCGAAAAGTGAAGTAACTCGGCTTTTAAAAGTATATGTTACTTGATGTTACATGTAAAGATTACTTGACTTGAAAAGAATAGAATACTTGATTTGGAAAAGTCTGGGTTACTTGAACTATTTTTAAAGTTAAGAGACTTGATTTCTAAAGTCAAGGAACTTGAAGTATTCGGAAAGTTATGAAACTTGATTTGAAAGTATATGATACTTGCTTTCAAAAGTATAAGTCTCTTGGTTTCAAAGAGGAACGAAATTGTCTTGGTTTAGAAAGACATAAAGTGTTATAATGGTTTTATGGGAAGTTAATTATAACGACTTTATGGAACATTAAATGAGTGGTTTATTCAAATGATTTAAACAAGGATAAACGACTTGGTTTTAAGAAAGACAACTTGATTTAATGGCATAAGTTGCCTAAGTTTTGAAAGTAGAAGTCACTTGGTTTAAAAGCCTAAAAATGTTTTTTTTTTGGGTAAATGCAAATATTATTACTAATAACGGAAAGAAAGGTGGCTACAATCAGTCATTGAGGGTTCTCAATCCTCAACGTAATATAAACAAGAAATTGAGGAGGGGAGGGGCGGTCACTCATAGGTGTCGTTACAAGAGGGAATTAAATCATAGAGAACTCTATAAGATGTTGTTTTAATCTTTGCAATGACCTCCTCTGCCGGTAAGCTTGTGCCTTCAAAGAGCAATGTATTTCTTGTCCTCCAAATCTCATAGACCACTATATAAAAGGCAAGCAAGATAGATTTGGCTCGGATGCTTGTCCCGCGGTGGTCTTTCTTGATCCACTTAAGAGAGCTTTCAACAGTTGTCATTTCTCTTCTAATACCCAATCATTCCCTTATGCTCTTCCAAATCAAGCGTGTGTAGGGGCAAGTAAAGAAGAGGTGCTCCCTTGTCTCATTAGCTCGCTTGCAGAACCCGCAAGACTTATCCTCCAAGTTTAGATAGGAAAGAGTGTCTTTTGTAGCTAACCTCTTTCTACAAGTGAGCCACACTGTGAAAGAGAACTTAGGAGGAATGAAGCCTTTCCAAATTTGTGACATCCAAAGCTTTTTATCTTGCGGAATGCGCAAGATATCATACACGAGGCTAGAATCAAATTTTCCGTTGGTACAACACTTTTCCAAGCCTGCAATTGCGTCGCCTTGGCTACCAAAGATAGAAACAAATTTGTCGCGGATCCCACAAATTTTTTTGAATAAGGGGGAGTCCCTAGGACGTACCTCATAATCCCAAAATGATAGGCCTCTCAAATAGTAGCTATTGATCCATTAGACCCATAAGGAATCTGCCTCAGTGTGAGTTTGCCAAATGGTCCGGGATAGCAAGGCATGGTTCCATTCTTTGATGTTCATAAGACCCAAGCCTCCTTCGGATTGGGGCAAACAAATGACATCCTAAGCGACTCTTGGTGGTTTACCTCCCCATAAGAACTGAATGCATGCAGACCGTACCTTGTTGAGGACTGTGGCGGGAATAGGAAGTGCCCGGAACCAAAAGCTCTCAACACCTTGAATGACCGACCTGATTAGTTCCAGCTTTCCCGCATAAGATAGCGAGTGATGCCCCCATTTATGAATGTAATCCGATATTGCACTAGTGAATGGAGCAAACTGATCTACCGAGACTAAAATTGAGGACAAAGGGATCCCCAAGTAACGTACCGGAAAGTTACCAATGTCGAATCCCACTCTGGACAAGATCAAGTCACGAACTGTATCATGCACTCCCGCTATGTAGACGGAGGATTTAGATGGGGTAAGAGTTAACCCTGAGACAACCTCCAATTCTTCAAGACACTCCATAAGAATCCCAACTGAAGATACATCTCCTTTGGCAAAAAGCATGAGGTCATCCGCGAATGCAAGATGAGTAATGCCCAATCTCTTACACTTTGGATAATAGGAGAAAGCTCTTGCCGCAGCCTTTAGTTTTAGCATCCTTGAAAGGTATTCCATGCATAAGATAAAGAGCGTAGGAGACATAGGATCACCTTTCTAAAGGTGTAGTGACTTGTTTTGAAAAGTGGACAAGCCTTGATACTACGGGTGTTAGTATCTTGGGGGTTTATACGAGAAAGCGTCATTTTTAAAAGGATAAAGGTATGTAGTACTTTGGGTTAAATTTCCGGATTTTTCATGACATGTTAGTGCCTTACGTTATATAAAATGAGAGTGCATACTAATTAAAGTCTAATGAGAAGTTAAAGGATTTCTTAACTTGCTTATGATATTATGATAGCTGGTTGTGCTTATGTTATGATATTTATGGTAGCCTTAAGTGCTAGTGTTATGTAAATTTTGCGGGGCAAACCCCCGGGTTACTACATATTCCGTGGATTTGCTCCCCACGATGCGAGTGCGGCGTTTGTACTCATTGCGGGTCCACCGTGTCACGACCCGACCCCGGGCCCGCGACTGGTGCCCTACCTGGGCACCCTTTATAGGTATACATCAGAGAATAGTAGCGGAACATACATACAACTCAATAATTACTAGTCATGAAATATCAACAGGTTAGCCGATAAGGTCACCTTCCGGAAAATATATACATAAGCCCAAAAGCAGTTACCTCTTTCTTTTACAACCCAATCTACAAGATATGACTACAGACCTCTAAGAATTTTTACATAACAACAGTGACGGGACAGGACCCCGCCATACCCCTGAATATACATAAATCTACAACCTCAGGGAAACCGTACCAAAAGATAAGCCTCCGGAATAAATGGAGCCTTTTCCCAAAAACTGAACAGAGATCCTAAGAGCAAGGATCACCAACATGTGTACCTAATACCTGCGGGCATGAACGCAGCCCGAAAGTCGATCACAACAAAAATTTAATATGGAACAGAAATAAGGTACAATAAACAATTCATAATTGTACAAAAGAATGACAGGGCAAGTATAAAAAGTAAATATCAGATCCTACCGTGTCATTACAACTCATGAACTTAATCGCACATTATTATCTTTTCCCATTTTTCGATAAGAGTTATAGTCAAATTCTTACGTACATACTTAGGAAAAATCATCAAGTTCATAAACATATAACTTACGTATCTTGCATAACATAATCCGACCCTTTATGGAGGGACGCCTCATTTTAGAGTTCACTTTGATTATCCATACGTGATAACGTAACCCGTCCCATTTGCGGGACACGGCAAATTCATAAAAAGTCTTCCCACGAGGGTATACTTGTTGACAGTCAATTTTGACCCATTTTTCGTATATTTGTTGTAATTTTATGTGTTTTAGGACACCGCATTTTAATCATCATTTTTTGCATTTTTATCTTTTTATTTTAAATTAAGCATTATGTCTTTGTTAATATTATGTTTCTATTATTATTACACCGTCGTTTATTTTAATAATATTTGCATCTCTTTAAATAATTAATTGCATTCCCGTTTTAATTTTTAATTAGACATTAAACATTTGCTAAATATTGTATTTTATTATTATTGCATCGGCATTTGCATTTTAATAATTTTGCATCTTTTTAAATAATTTTTCTTTTAAATAATTAGCCCGTTTTGCATTTCATCAAATCAGTCCCAATTCGTGGCTTAATTCGGATCAGTCCAATCCAACACCCTTTTTATTTTTTATTTTAATCCAACACTCTTTTATTTTCCCCCCAAAACAATACCACACTTTTCATTCCCCCCCCCCCCCCAAACAATACCACACTTTTCATTCCTCCCCAAAAATACCAAACCCTAAACCTAAATATCTACCCTATAAATAAAACACTACCTCATTCTAATCTTTTTTCAGCCGCACATCTCACCCTCCACTCTTATTTTCCTAACCACACCATTACTCTCCCTCACCCTCTCAAACACTCAGCCGCACCTCACCTCTCCCCTGTCCCCTCAACTCGTCAACCAACCCACTGCCCGTCACCCTGCTCCCGTCGAACACCCTTCCGCCGGAGCTAACCACCGTGACTCTCGAACCCTCACCACTGTCAAACCCATAAACGTCGGAGCTCCAGCGAATGAGCTCCGACGAACTCCCTTCTGGTCGCTATCGACCATGGCCTCTATTGTTGTTCAGATGTGGTCGGGATCGATTTGTATGATGTATGGCGGGACATATACCTTTTCCAACGACTCTTGCGAATGGCGTCGCTCCGGTATTCTTGCCGTTGAAGTGACGCCGCCCATTTCCCGCTTGTTCGGTTTATATCTTGTTTGGTATGTTGTTGGTTGTGGACTGATTTCTCTTTTTTTTCGGGTAACTGGCCGGAGTCTTTAAACTCCGGCGACCTCCATTGCTTTGTATTTTATATACAACTATTGTAAATTTTGATTGTTGGGTTGATTTCTGGAGTTTTGGTATTTGGCTGGAGTTTGCAAAACTCCGGCGATGTCCGTCGGTTTATATTCTATAAGGATCGCTGAGTTGGTTTGTGGGTTAATTTGATATGATTTTAAGACCTGGTCGGAGTCTTTAGATTCCGACGACGTTTTGAAACTTTCGGCGAACTATGTCGCCGGTTGTTTCCATCGTTCCAGCGTACTATGTTGTTTCTGCTTTATTGTTTCCAGTGAACTATTTGAAATTTCCGAAATGCTTTTGACAAGTCTGCCGTTTATTTATTAAACTGATTTTTGAACATGACACTACACTTGGTATTGTACTGATTTTTGAACATGATATTACACTGTTGGTATTGATTGATTTTGAACAAAATACTACACTTGATTGACCAATGAAAAAGTTATCCGTCGATTTTTGAGGCCTCCACAGTTGCAAAGACGGAAAATAAAATAAAATGAAGCTTTCTGGGCAATGAAGATTTCTTCCACTTACACCGGATAACCAACATACGCTGGCAGGGCGAATTCTCGCAGCCGCACTTGTTTAGGATGTCCCACTTTATATTTTTTATATCTGAGCCCTCCGTGTTTAAAACTATTATTGTTTTGGCGCGGATCTGAAAGTTTTATTTATTTTATTATTTTTAGTAATATTAGCCGATGAAGGAATCTCCGTCTGATTTTCAAGGCCTCCTCTGTGCAAAAGACGGATTTATTTTGGGTTTTACTTATTAATTCTTGTCATTGCTTTAAAGTTATTCATTCTTTTACTAACACTTTTACTAAGTGTTTATGCAGGTATCCGGAGATCATCTTGTGCAGAAGGCCTAAAAAGGGCTAAAAGATGTTCCAGAGTTGTATTCGATTTTAGCTTTATTATTATGTACTGCATTACATTGTAATTGTAAATTATGAAAGTTGCTTAGAATATGTAGAATAAAAAAGACAATAAATAATTAACCTAGGTTTGAACGGATAACCGCAACTTAGCGGATCTTAAAGGATGCCTAACCCCTTCCCTTTAGGATAATAAAGAACCCTGATCCAGAATCTCATTAATTTCACAGAGCATTAAATGGAGATTAATTGCAGTATTTTTATTGCAATAAATCAATTGTCCTAATTCACTTAACTAATTATGTGACTACTCCTTAAAATCAGCATTATTGCTCCATCCAGGGAACCGCGCCAAAGAGCAACGTTGCGGATACCGTTCAGACCCCGAGGTCAAAAACGGGCGCGACAACATGGAGACTCCACTGGGGATAATCAGGTTCTTGACCATAGCAAACCTAGGTTTATTATTGCTTGACATTATTTGCTTTTATTTGTTTTAAATGCCTTAAAAAATTTTGCTTTAACTTTGTATGCTTAACTGTTTTAATTGCTATTTGCTTTTACTGCTTTTCTTAAATTGGCATTCCGCTCATATTTCTTCCACTCTGGAAAATTCACATTGTCACGCACTACACGTGTTGGTGTTCTTCGCGCACCCGCGAATTTCTTTCAAAATACCCCAAAATTTAGGAGAGTTGGCGCCTGCGTGGAGTTAGATCGGTTCGTCTGATCAGCCACGTAGCCTTCTCACTCGAGTTGTCCGCTCGGGAACTCAAGGCCTAGTAAGCCAAATCTTAGAAAGCTTAAGATAGAGCTATACCACCCTTTTATATTAAGTCATGCATGCATAAACCTTAGGTGGGTTAATCCTTGGTATTAACGCCACAATTAAAAATCCACCAAACTTGTCGACGGGTTTCACAACCCAACGACCCATAAGCATATATGTGTAGCGTGACAATGATAGACGAATCCAATCCTGGTCATGACACACCGAAATTGGAAAAAGTGCACCGTCATTTGGTCGTCATTTCCAACAAAACATTGCAATTTAACGGCTTGGACCTATTTATCATAATCTCGCATATTTGACGTTTAGGCCTACCTCTGGCATAAGAGAGGTCCCATGCATATTAGGCGCGCGCTTGATTTGCATGCTTTTGTTTACTATTGTTGTCGCTAGCAATTCTGTACATATTATTTAATGCAATAATTACCCTTTTAACCCCTGTACATATCATGCTATGTGCTTATAACTCTGGCCACGAGCATTTGCATTTTTGCACTTTTGTTGTCACATTACAATCAGGACTTCTACTGCGTAAATCGCTCTTGAACAACGCAATTTGGACTTTGGGAAGCATCAACCACCAGTCCGGTCGAACCAAGCAGGGGAGTCTTTGACTATATTGTCACGCCATTACATTTTATTATTTTTGTGGCTTGCCTACTCTCACCCATTTGTCATATTTTTTGCAGGAAGACCGTCCTCGCAAATAGTCGAGGGCGGTCGGAAAAAAAAAGGAAGAAAGAGAAAAAAAATCATCACAAGAATGAGCTGGAGTTATGTTGACGGAAAGAAGTCAGCTTATACCAGATTCAACGAAGCATTGCTATGGGTCCTATATTTTGTATCTTAATACATATTTACAAATTCAATTGATATGTCCAGTGTCGATTACATAATTCTTTATCATGTATTTTACAACATAATCATCTTGAACTACACGTGTCTGATTCTCACCATACGGTGTGATACGTAGGCAACCCATATAGGGTTCGACACCACATAAAAAAAAGGGGGATATATTTGGTTCACCCATTCATTGCATTTATCCAATCACGGACATTCATTATTGCATTTCAATCATTCTATCACATACATTCATTCATGCATTTCATTCATTCTATCATAGGCATTCATTTTTTTTATTACATTCCTTTTACTTTGCATTAGTCTTATATTGAACAGTCATTTGTTTTGCACAACTTTTACTTTTGCATTTCTTTCATGAATGAATTATTTTTCAAGCATACATTTTATAACATATTTGAACGAACTACGCACACCTGATTCTCGTCAAAGATGAGATACGTAGGCAGCCTTATTCGGGTTCGGTACCATTTATTCAAAAAATAAAAAAAAAACAATTATTCGAAAAATACAAAAAAAGAAATATTTTATTCAAAAAAATACAAAAAAATGTGTTATTCAAAAATACAAAACTTTTTTTAAGTATCATTGTTTGATTTGGTTGATACCAACACAGTTAAGATTGTGCATAAAAAAAAACAAAAATAAGTGATAATTAGTATGTGTTGACTTTGTGGTAAACCATATATTCTTTTGGTACCTCTTATTCATACCCATAGATGACATTTGTCAGGACCCGTCCTCGGGCCCGTGACTGGTGCCTTACCCCGGGCACCCTAGTGATACAACATCAGAGAAAATCAGCGAAAATAAAAACTCATGAAAGATAACAATGAAATAAGAAAACAGGTTAACCATAACGGTTACCTTTCTGTACATAAATGAAAACTTGAACAGTTACATCCTTTACAAACCCTGCCCACAACAAAGGCTACTGCACTTAAGAATTTTATAACAACAATGACGGGACAGGGCCCCGCCATGCCCCTGAATGTACAAAAATCTACAACTTCAGGGAACCGTACCACAAGACAAGCTTCCGGAGATATGGAGCTTTCCGAGAACTGAACAACGATCCTAAGAGTGCGGATCAGCAAGCTATGTACCTCAACCTGCGGCATGAACGCAGCCCCCCGAAGGAGGTCAGTACAACAGGTACCAAGTATGTGAAACTGAAAATACTGTAAATGAAATCATAATAGTCTATAAAAAGCAGGAGACATGTATGATAACCAAAATACAGTACACAACATATAAGCAGTCATGTCAAGTCAGGGACTCATGCCCGTAAAATCATCACTCAAATACAACCCGGGAATTTAACCCGCACAATGGCCGCATGCCCCGGCATCTCACCTCGGTATAAGCATGGCCCTGGAACCGTCCTAGTGGGCCCATACCCGTGGACCATCCAACGTGTCGGTATGCCCAAAGGAGATAACAAGATGACACCCATAGTGGAAGCATACCCGTGGGCCACCCAACGTGTCAGTATGTCCAAACAAATAACAAGATAATACTCACTGTGGAAGCATACCCGTGGGCCACCCAACGTGTCAGTATGTCCAAATAATAACAAGATAATACTCACTGTGGAAGCATACCCGTGGGCCACCCAACGTATCAGTATGTCCATCAATCAAACAGATAGCCGACCCTCCATCGAGAGACTTGGTAGCACAAAATCAAACACTTGCACAACAAAGGCTATCTCAACAAGCATAGGCAAGTTACACACAACTCAAGGTACTTTCATTTTATGTCAAAATCCGGGTTTTTAACCCCCAAAGTACTACATACTTTAATTCTTTCAAAAAGAAGATCTCCTTCTTTTCTTACGTAAAAACAACTCGATACTAATATCCGTAGCACCAAACACGTTCATGTTTAAATCAAGTACTTTAAACACTTTTAACACAACGTCAAGTATACCATTAAAACCCAAGTAACTAACCCCTTTAAAATCAAGGTACTCCTACCTTTTAAAACCAAGCCACTTATATTTTTCCATCAAGAAGAGTTCAATATTTGAAAACAAGTTACTTATACTATTAAACTCAAGTTACTTCTCTTTTCCCAAAATCAAGTTACATGACCTTCAAAAAGCCTTTAAGTCTCCTTACTTTAGAATGTCAAGAAACCAAATAAAACTTTATTCTTTTAAAGACCAAGTACTCATTACTCACGAATGAGGTTTCACACTTTCCAACACCATTTAGGTCAATTATAAGACAAGTCTCTTATCTTTTGAAATCAACAAACCATTCTTTTACCTACATAAAGTCGTTATAACTAACTTCCCATAAAGTCATTATAACACTTTATGTTTTTAAACCAACCAATTACAACTATAAGCATTTATGAGACCAAGAGGGCTCATTCTTTAACAACCGAGTACCCATTACTAACGAATAAGATGTTACTACTTTTCCACACAATCAAGCCCTTTACACTTCATATCAAGCCAAGGCACAAAAGGGAAATCAAACTCCTTTAACACACGTGCGTCTACCGCACTATACATTTCACAAATAATCATGCTCAAGAGGATAGGAAGAATCACATACCTCGCGACGATTATCGACAGGTAGCCAACTGTTCCAAAGTACTATACCCTTGCTAGTCCTTTCCACCCTTCAAGTAGAATATGCTATTCGTAGTACTTCACCCTATAATGGTCATAATACGTCTATTAGCTTCTAGCTTTAACGTATAATACTCTAATTGCAAAGCCCCTTATTCTATGGAAATTTGGACAGCATTTCCTTTGTCTCTACTTACTTTGCCACCTTTTTCAAGGCCGAATTCAGTAACCAAACACGCCACATTTAAGGCTCAACAAGGTAGTTAACAATAGGGGATTACACGCCTACAAGACGTGTAAAATTCCGCCCCATAATTGACATCAAAACTAGTCCACAAAATATAAGTGTACATTCGGCAATTAGAGGTACAACAACACCAATTCTCATCCAATTCTCGGCTACAACAACACTACTACTCTTTCAATCTCTATTTCAATACAAGTTGCTTAGTATGACATGTAATCAAACCGAAATCGATTAAAGCTACTACAATCCTCTAGTAGATAACATGCGACGACTTTAGATAACGACCAAATTGTAATTCAAATTCAAATGACTCAATCATGTCATTTTCGGATTTCTAGCCTTCCAAAATCCATAGTACTTACCAATCTCTAATACATGATTCACGTGGTCTATAACAACTATAACAAGTATTAAAACCTATTTCCAAAGAGAAGAGGGAATCTTTTACCTTTTGGATTAGCCCACTAAAGCCCTTTTTCTTCAACTCCTTTCCCGTCAAACTCGTCCACGTGCGCTTCCTACAAGCTTACCAACACCTTGTCTTTTTGCCGCCGCTCCAACAATTTTTCCTTAGGCTAGGTTTTCTTCAAAAAATCTAGAGAGAAAAGAGAGAGGAGTTCTTAGGAGGGTTTGATGAAATGACCAAGTCTTCCAAGACTTGGCCCTAAAATAGGACCCTTTTCTTGGTCAAAAAGATGGGAGGGACACTTGTCACCCTCCCATAGGCTTTTCTCTAAAATATCCCCTGTTTTTCTCCCTTTACCGCGAAAAATCCGCGCTAGCCATGGCGCCAACCTCTCGA
The DNA here is from genome assembly GCA_029844215.1 of Przewalskia tangutica. NCBI lineage: Eukaryota > Viridiplantae > Streptophyta > Magnoliopsida > Solanales > Solanaceae > Przewalskia > Przewalskia tangutica. The sequence continues at coordinate 54,600,714 of CM056724.1, forward strand.
GAATTTCCAGCATTCCGCGCCATGCGTCAGATTCTGGCGCGGCCAGAACCTCAGCGAACTCCCAAGAGAACCGGCGCCACGTTCGCCCGGCAAGGCGCTGTGGCCCCTGACAGAAAATACCTATATGTCTGACTGCGCACCGAACTTGCAACTTCCATATCTTTCGACTCCGATGTCCTATCGACGAACGGTTTGTTGCGTTGGGAACTAGATTTAACAGACTACACACTAGGCGTTTGAAACACCTAAAAACTCCTGATGTAACGGGGCATAAACCGCCTCCAAGTTGACCAAAACCCGTCCGAAAACAGTCCATCACCCTATCTTTCTAATTTTTTTATCTTAGTTCCTTTCGTACGATCTCATAAGCTGGACCTGAAATGCGGGGTGTAACAACATTGTCTTGCATGTTTCCAAGATAAGAATGAAACCAACTTCATCGTTAAATATGCATTGTGTGGTGAGTGTTTGAATAAGTTATATTGCATTGCATTGTGATCTAGAACTTGGCCTGAATGTTTGTTGAGGCGAAATCCTGAGTAACACTCGGTGTAGGAAATGATCGTAGGCTTTCTTTGACCCGTTTGAGCCTTTTCAGCCTACCTAATAACATTATCCCTAGTACACCCCTTTGAGCCTAAACCTATTTCTTTCTACAACCGCATATTACACATATACCCTTTCTGAGTGCATACACACTGTCCCTCTCTTGGCCCGACCTCCTTGAGTGCTTTAGAATGTGCAAGTGACTGACAAAATTCTAGCTGAAGTTTCCAAAGACAAAAGTTGTCAAAGTCCAAAAAGTAAAAGAAAACAAAAGCAAAGATGACTTCACACAAAGAGAAAATCAAAAGCCCCGATAATTAAAAAAAAAGGGAATATATAACCCTGAAAAAAGGGGCTCCAAATGAAAGATTCAAAAGAAGTCAGTACAAAAAAATTGGGACAAAAAGAAAGCAAGTCAGCATCAAAACGCACAATTATCAAGCACGGACGTAGTCCACCTCTCGAGGAATGATTAGTCACTTTTACCCAAATGATATCCATCCCTTTCCCCAAGCCTACATTACAAGCCCGTTACAAGCCCTACATGATCTTATACTGAGGGTTCTCACATTAGTGGATACTTACATGACGGTCAAGCCTATGGTATCACAATTGCATGCATTAAACATCTTTCTGAGTGTGAGTGTTTTTTCTCTAAACGTCCCAAAATTCAAAATACTGGAATATATGTGAGAATGAGACTTTCTTTCAGTGAGCGCATTTGAAACATGAGGATACGTAAAGTTCGAAACCTTGGATGCAAGCAGGTGTGTCGACACTCAAGTATGTCTGAGGTACCATCTGAAGCTGTGTGAATTACACCGGAGCCAATCTCGGTTAGACTGAAATCAATAAATGAAAATCCTTATGCACAATACTAATTGTTAGTATCAACTGAAGTCAGAATGTAATGTTGTCTTCCACTTTTTCAGAAAAAACAACAAAATGCATATTACATAAAATTCTTATTTTTGCATCACGAACTACGTCTTGACCTGATTCCCTCAGCGGGATACGTAGGCGGCCACATTGGCTTCAGTTTCATTTTTGAAAATTGTACAATCGTTTTTTGCAGCATGAACTACGTCTTGACCTGATTCCCTCTGCGGGATACGTAGGCGGCCACATTGGCTTCGGCCTCACATCATTTTAAAATCCTAAAAATCATTATTTTTGCATCGCGAACTACGCTCTGACCTGATTCCCTCGGCGGGATATGTAGGCAGCCACATCGGCTTCGGTCACACCATTAGAAATATTTCTTCCTTGTTTTGCACAGGACTCGATTTTGTCCATTGGAGAGTTTAGCATCCTCATACGTTTTGCATCCATGACTACCTACACATGACTGGGGCATATTTTGAGGGTTGCATTCTCGTCTACTCAATTGTACATTGTCCATATTCTCGCATTAGCTTTTCATTTATGATAAAAAAAAATTGCTTACCTGATCGCCTTGATAACGTCAAGACTCAACCTTACCCAGTTGAAAGTTCAACATCTTCATTTACCAGAAACTGGGACATTTTAAGGATTCACTGCAAGAAAATGGCAATAGACAGAAAAAAAGCAGGCCAACTAGGTCTTCAGTTTAAACTAGTCTGAGCATGCAAGCGTCAATAGCCAAAGCTACAAAGTCGACGCGAATCAACCACTCCTTTCCTAAAACTCACAAGTTTTCTTTGAGTGCAGGATCTTCATATCAGCAAAGGCAGGAGCACAACAATAAGCCCATGCGGGTTACAAGCGCACAACGTCTATGCAATGACATTATCTCAACCCAGGCGAGTCACAAAGCAGGTACGTCTATAAAACAATGTCATTTCATTTAAGCCTATGCAACAGCTTCATCTATGTTTCGTCTATGCAACGACGAGCATCTGCATCGCGTCTATGCAATGACGCTATTTCATCTAAGCCTATGCAACAACTTCATCTATGTTTCGTCTATGCAACGACGAACATCTGCATCGCGTCTATGTAACTACGCATTTCATAAAAGCATGTGCAACGGCTTCATCCATGTTTCGTCTATGCAACGACGAACATCTGCATCGCGTCTATGCAACGACACTATTTCATCTAATCCTATGCAACGGCTTCATCCATGTTTCGTCTATGCAACGACGAACATCTGCATCGCGTCTATGCAATGACGCTCTTTCATCTAAGCCTATGCAACGACTTCATCTATGTTTCTTCTATGCAACGACGAGCATCTGCATCGCGTCTATGCAATGATGTCATTTCATTTAAGTCTATGCAACGGCTTCATCTATGTTTTGTCTATGCAACGACGAACATCTGCATCGCATTTATGGAACGACGTCATTCCATGTGAGCCTATGCAACAACTTCATCTATGTTTTATATATGCAACGACGAGCATCTGCATCGCATCTATGCAACGACGCTCTTCATTTCCTTTGCATTTTGACCTCGGGAACAAACACCCTAGAGATATTTAAGAGAACAAACATCCTGTCTTTTCCAGCATTCCATCGCAATTGTAACCCAGTGTCATCAAGATTCGACACTGGGACATATTTTTGAATCGGTATTCGTCCGTTCATAATTTTAGCATCGCAGCAACTCAGTGTCCTCATAATTCGACACTGGGACATTTTTAAATCAGCGTCAGCTTTGCTTTTTATTTTTACATCACAACGACCCAATGTCATCATAATTCGACACTGGAACAATTTTGAGTCTGCATCAGCCCTACTTTTGAGTTCTAGTTTATAAAACAGAACAAAATTGGCTACAAGTCAACATCTTTGTCCGAAGACTCTTCCATCATCTCCGTAAAAAGAGGGACATGATGTTGACAGTCAATTTTGACCCATTTTTCATATATTTGTTGCAATTTTATGTGTTTTAGAACACCGCATTTTAATCATCATTTTTTGCATTTTTATCTTTTTATTTTAAATTAAGCATTATGTCTTTGTTAATATTATGTTTCTATTATTATTACACCGTCATTTATTTTAATAATATTTGCATCTCTTTAAATAATTAATTGACATCTCATTTTAATTTTTAATTAGACATTAAACATTTGCTAAATATTGTATTTTATTATTATTGCATCGGAATTTGCATTTTAATAATTTTGCATCTTTTAAAATAATTTTTCTTTTAAATAATTAACCCGTTTTGCATTTCATCAAATCAGTCCCAATTCGAGGCTGAATTCGGATCAGTCTAATCCAACACCCTTTTTATTTTTTATTTTAATCCAACACTCTTTTATTTCCCCCCAAAATAATACCACACTTTTCATTCCCCCCCCCTACCCCCAAAATACCAAACCCTAAACCTAAATATCTACCCTATAAATAAAACACTACCCCATTCTAATCTTTTTTCAGCCACACATCTCACCCTCCACTCTTATTTTCCTAACCTCACCATCACTCTCCCTCACCCTCTCAAACACTCAGCCGCACCTCACCTCTCCCCTGTCCCCTCAACTCGTCAACCAACCCACTGCCCGTCACCCTGCTCCCGTCGAACACCCTTTCGCCGGAGCTAACCACCGCGACTCTCGAACCCTCACCACTGTCAAACCCCATGTAGAACGCCTGAGTTCGGCGAATGAGCTCCGACGAACACCCTTCTGTTCGCTGTCGACCATGGCCTCTATTGTTGTTCAGATGTGGTCGGCATCGATTTGAATGATGTATGGCGGGACATATACCTTTTCTGACGACTCTTACGAATGGCGTCGCTCCGGTATTCTTACCGTTGAAGTGACGCCGCCCATTTCCCGCTTGTTCGGTTTATATCTTGTTTGGTATGTTGTTGGTTGTGGACTGATTTCTCCTTTTTTTCGGGTAACTGGTCGGAGTCTTTAAACTCCGGCGACCTCCATTGCTTTGTATTTTATATACAACTGTTGTATATTTTGATTGTTGGGCTGATTTCTGGAGTTTTGGTATTTGGCTGGAGTTTGTAAAACTCCGGCGATGTCCGTCGGTTTATATTCTATAAGGATCGCTGAGTCTGGTTTGTGGGTTAATTTGATATGATTTTAAGACCTGGCCGGAGTCTTTAGATTCCGGCGACGTTTTGAAAATTTCGGCGAACTATGCCGCCAGTTGTTTCTATCGTTCCAGATTCGTCTATCTTTCTCGCTTATTGTTTCCAGTGAACTATTTGAAATTTCCGAAATGCTTTTGACAAGTCTGCCCTTTATTTATTAAACTGATTTTTGAACATGACACTACACTTGGTATTGTACTGATTTTTGAACATGATACTACACTGTTGGTATTGATTGATTTTGAACAAAATACTACACTTGATTGGCCAATGAAAAAGTTATCCGTCGATTTTTTAGGCCTCCACAGTTGCAAAGACGGAAAATAAAATAAAATGAAGCTTTCTGGGCAATGAAGATTTCTTCCACTTACACCGGATAACCAACATACGCTGGCAGGGCGAATTCTCGCAGCCGCACTTGTTTAGGATGTCCCACTTTATATTTTTTATATCTGAGCCCTCCGTATTTAAAACAATTACTGTTTTGGCGCGGATCTGAAAGTTTTATTTATTTTATTATTTTTAGTAATATTAGCCGATGAAGGAATCTCCGTCTGATTTCCAAGGCCTCCTCTGTGCAAAAGACGGATTTATTTTTGGCTTTACTTATTAATTCTTGTCATTGCTTTAAAGTTATTCATTCTATTACTAACACTTTTACTAAGTGTTTATGCAGGTATCCGGAGATCATCTTGTGCAGAAGGTTAAAAAGGGCTAAAAGATGTTCCGTAGTTTTATTCGATTTTAGCTTTATTATTATGTACTGCATTCCATTGTAATTGTAAATTATGAAAGTTGCTTAGAATATGTAGAATATAAAAGACAATAAATAATTAACCTAGGTTTGAACGGATAACCGCAAGTTAGCGGATCTTAAAGGATGTCTAACCCCTTCCCTTTAGGATAATAAAGAATTCTGATCCAGAATCTCATTAATTTCGCAGAGCATTAAATGGAGATTAATTGCAGTATTTTTATTGCAATAAATCAAGTGTCCTAATTCACTTAACTAATTAGGTGGTGACTCCTTAAAATCAGCATTATTGCTCCATCCAGGGAACCGCGCCAAAGAGCAATGTTGCGGATACCGCTCGCACTCGAGGTCAAAACGGGCGCGATAATATCGCCTACCATTCTGGGACGCGACAAAGTCATATAAGTCTGCCCATAAAGGTATACTGTCCGACCCATTCTGGGACGCGAGAAAGTCATATAAGTCCGCCATAAGGTATCTCGCCGGCCATTCTGGGACGCGATAAAGTCATATAAGTCTGCCCATAAAGATATACTGCCCGGTCCATTCTGGGACGCGATAAAGTCATATAAGTCTGCCCATAAAGGTATACTGCCCGACCCATTCTGGGACGCGATAAAGTCATATAAGTCTGCCCATAAAGGTATACTGCCCGGCCCATTCTGGGACGCGATAAAGTCATATAAGTCTGCCCATAAAGGTATACTGCCCGGCCCATTCTGGGACGCGATAAAGTCATATAAGTCTGCCCATAAATGTATACTGCCCGGCCCATTCTGGGACGCGATGAAGTCATATAAGTCTGCCCATAAAGGTATAATGTCCTGCCCATTCTGGGACGCGATAAAGTCATATAAGTCTGCCCATAAAGGTATACTGCCCGGCCCATTCTGGGACGCGATAAAGTCATATAAGTTTGCCCATAAAGGTATACTGCCCGTTCCATTCTGGGACGCGATCAAGTTTCTTTACATAACATTTTAAACCATTTTTTCACTTCTTCTTAAGTCGTTATAACAAGTTCTCATAAAGCTATTATAACAACCTTTCACTTTAGAGAACTTACGACACTTTTATTTCTTATTACATTAGGGAAAATTAAACTCAAAAGTACTACGTACATACATACTTAAAAAGAATCATAAAACTCATTCTCTTTTAAATCAATAAACTTCTTCTTTTGAAAACTCAAGTTACATTCTCTTTTGAAATCAAGCCACTTAACTTTTGAAATAATTCATGGCAACCAAACTTTTTAAATCAAGTCATTCCTTTCTTTAAGAATCAAGTCCCATAACTTGAAAAATAAAGTCTCATAACCTTTTTAGAAATCAAGGTTCATAGTCTTAAAACTTCATAACATAAACTCTTTTAATTTAAGTAACATATACTTTTATGAGATGTGAATAAGTTATACTTGTTTATAACGATCTTATTAAAGCAGCCATGATCTAGAAAATGTAATACAATTTTGTCTTATCTTAGTTTCTATGCAGATGGAAAATTCTACTTATTTTAATATAATTGTCGATACATTTTCTTTTACTAACGCTGCAATGGCTTGTTCGATACTTATTCTCATTAGTGCAGTAAATTAGCAAGTCAACTCGACTCCAAATACTTCCCAACGACTCTTACCAACATCCCCCATAAGACTTGGTAAGAACTTAGGATAACTTAGACATACCTTTTACACAAAGTAAATCAACATACGTACCTCTTAACCTCTAAGAGTAGAAGGAATCATGAAATAACACCACATGTATATTTCATACGTAGAACATGCCAAAAGAAGGAAGAAGTTCACATACCTCGCGACGATTATCGACAAGTAGCAAAATGCTCCAAAGTACTTCAACCTTGATAGTTATTCCATCCTTCAAGTAGAATACGCTATACGTAGTATTTCAACCTAAAATAACCATAAAATGTCTATCAACTCCTATCTTATTAACGTGGAATAATACTAAGTGCTAGGTCTCTTATTCTACGGAAATTTGGGCAGCACTTCCTTTGTTTCTACGCACTTTTCCACCTTTTCAAGGCCCTAATTCAATAACCAAACATGTCACATTTAAGGCTCAACAATGTAGCTAACAAAAGGGGATTACACGCCTAACAGGATGTGTAAAATTCTGCCCCACAATTGATAACAAAATAGTCCAATATTTCAATGTCATTCTCGGCTAATCAATGTACAACAACACAAGTCTTCTCCAATTCTTTTTCAATCCAAGCTGTTTAGTCTAACATGTTATATAGCCGTAATCGATAACAACAACTACAATCCCTTCTTTATATAACATGCGACGACTAAAACTAATAACTAAATCGAATTACAATCTTAAGGTTAAACATGCAACTTTCGGATTCCATCCAATTATTCCATAACATTTCAATCTCCATTATATATATCTCATGATTGCATATATATATACGACTACAACAATAAGTAATCTTTAATCACTTAAGAGGACAAGATTGTTACCTCTTTAAGCCCAAAACAATCCAAAATCTAAAGTCGATCCTTAGCAACTTCAACTCTTCTTCTTGACGTTCCAATCCATTATTTGCAACCCCTAGAAGCTTGTGAAGAACTCCTCTTCTATTTCCAACTTCAAAGGTGAAGAACACCTTAGGTTTTCACCTTACGACTAACGTAAAAACGTAGTTTTTCCGGGATCTTTCTATTGAGATATCCTTATAATACCCCTAGGAACCTTGGGTTAAAGTATGGTGAATTATGAACCACAAATGAAAAAATTTCTTGTTCAAGAGAGAGCAAACCCGAGAGCTTCTCATTGTCTAGCTCAAGTTTTCTAATTTTTTTCTAAGTGTTAGAGACTTGTCTTGCTACATGGATGAATATATAATTAAATGGAGGGTCAAGATTAAAACACTCGTGGGGTTTGGATGAAGGAGATTTTAAATATCTAGTCAAGTGGGCTCATTGCCTTAGTCAACAATGTCAAGCCTTGGCTTTCAAGACTTGATCATCTTTGCCTTAGTCATTTGACCTCTCTACCCTTGGCCTATTTCGATCAAAACCATACAAGGGGGTGACACGTGTCACCCTCCCATTCATCGTAATATTTCATTTCCCGACATTTCCATAATTCCGATAAATTCTACAAGTCTCAAATCTTAGCTTCCTGATTTCTTACGTACGTTCTTATATACATGTCCTGGAATTACGGGGTGTAACATTCTTCCCCTCTTAGAAACATTCGTCCCCGAATGTTCTTTCGAAACTCAATCTAGCATTTCTCGGTATAGTCTCATAAAACAACATTTAATGAAACCTAATTATGCCACATATGACCCTAATACATCGCACATGCATATCCATCCATCATAAGCCAAACGAGAAAACAAATCCAAAGTGTGCACCATCACAATTTACTCTCATTCATGGCCTAAAAGGATTATTTTTTTCGTACTTCCAAACTTATTCTAGCATACGTACATAATCTCAATATTATCCGTTTATGACACTTAAACATACAACAACCTTATCATGCATACAAGTTTCTAAAGGGTCAAAAATGTACCTGAAATCATATAGGTGGTTCAAAGGACCGCTAAAACTGGGAACTTCCACCACGACTCGCCACTACCGCCGGCATGAACATCCTTCCTAGCTATCAAGGCGAAGAACCCGCAATCGATCCAGAGATCGTATACCCCACCGCCACCTCGATGAGGACACTCTCTTATCCTATGGCCATGACGACCACAAGAAAAACAAACACCCGTACCGGAGCGACACACCCCAGAATGGAACCTACCACACTGGGTGCATTGAGGTAAAGGTGGCCTCGACTGACTGGAACCCCCATCTCTCTGAGACCCTGAAGCTCTAGAGCTTTGACCGGCCCCTGCATTCCCGGGGTTGTAAAACCCCCCGCCGGAAAACTGTGGAGGAGCACTCAGTGCTGGTTGAAATGTAGGCCTAGTCACGCCGAGGCCGCCCGCTAAAATTACATCAAACCCCGCTGCCCCGCCCTCGGGCCGGCCTCGTCCGGCCGTCCTCTCTCCTCGCCTCAATCCTCGCATATGCTCGCATCTCCGAAATATCCATACCTGGCTGAAGGGCCACTCCCAGGCATGCAGTAACCATGTAGCGGTCTAGCCCCATCACATAGCGATGAACTCTATCAGCCATGTCAGCCACAATAGTGAGAGCATACCTAGCCAAAGATTCAAACTCCAGGTTATACTCTCTGATGGACCTTTCATTCTGTCTCAACGTCAAGAACCTATCAACACGAGCTCTCCTCATCTCAGGAGGCCAAAAGTGATTAAGGAAGGCCTCCGGGAACTCATCCCAAACAGCTGGAGGAGCACCCACACCTCTAGACAGCTCCAATGACTCAAACCAATTCAACGCAATATCGCGTAACCGGTAAGAAGCTAGCACAATTGACTCTGTCTCCGAGGCCCTAAGTACATGCATAGTCCGCCGTATTTGCCGAATGAACTCCTGGGGATCATCCTCAGATCTCAAACCATAGAACTCGGGTGGACTATAACCCAGAAAATCCCGAATCCTCAAACTGTCGGCTTTAGGGTTAGCTACCTGATCTTGTCGGCGCTGCCCTACCACTATGCTAGTCAATAACCTGATCTGCTCTCCATAATCTCTAAACTCGCCTCGGCCGCGGAATCGAGGCTCGTATCGGAACCTCTGGCTGCGGTGCTTCGCTCTGTCTGTGCCAGAATCAACTCGCCGCCTGAGCCACAACCTCAGGCATAATCTGGGCCTGAGTCCTGGTAACCCTCTATGTACCACTAGCAGCTCCTGTTGCTGCCTTGTCCTTCTGGGCCCTGGCGCCTTCCGTGGAGGCATAACTGATACATAAGAATAGGTCAGAGAGGATTCAACCTAATATGACAGATCTACTGCACGATCTTAGAAAGAGAAAAATGGAAATCAATCCTAAATGTCCTGCAGCCTCCTGGTTATAGATGTTGTGCACAACACACCGATAACCAAGACTCTACTAGACACGGTCAGTAGACATTTTCCGAGGACTAACTGCTCTGATACCACTTTTGTCACGACCCCGGGCTCATGATCGTGCCCTACCTGGGCACCCTTTATAGGTATACATCAGAGAATAGTAGCGGAACATACATACAACTCAATAATTACTAGTCATGAAATATCAACAGGTTAGCCGATAAGGTCACCTTCCGGAAAATATATACATAAGCCCAAAAGCAGTTACCTCTTTCTTTTACAACCCAATCTATAAGATATGACTACAGACCTCTAAGAATTTTTACATAACAACTGTGACGGGACAGGACCCCGCCATACCCCTGAATATACATAAATCTACAACCTCAGGAAAACCGTACCAAAAGATAAGCCCCTGGAGTAAATGGAGCCTTTTCCCAAAAACTGTACAAAGATCCTAAGAGCAAGGATCACCAACATGTGTACCTAATACATGCGGGCATGAAAGAAGCCCCCCGAAGGGGGTCAGTACAACAGGTACCGAATATGACACTTTTATTTCTTATTACATTAGGGAAAATTAAACCCAAAAGTACTACGTACATACATATTTAAAAAGAATCATAAAACTCCTTCTCTTTTAAATCAATAAATTTCTTCTTTTGAAAACTCATGTTACATTCTCTTTTGAAATCAAGCCACTTAACTTTTGAAATAATTCATGGCAACCAAACTTTTTAAATCAAGTCATTCCTTTCTTTAAGAATCAAGTCTCATAACTTGAAAAATAAAGTCTCATAACCTTTTTAGAAATCAAGGTTCATAGTCTTAAAACTTCATAACATAAACTCTTTTAATTTAAGTAACATATACTTTTATGAGTTGTGAATAGGTTATACTTGTTTATAACGATCTTATTAAAGCAGCCATGATCTAGAAAATGTAATACAATTTTGTCTTATCTTAATTTCTATGCAGATGGAAAATTCTACTTATTTTAATATAATTGATTGTCGATACATTTTCTTTTACTAACGCTGCAATGACTTGTTCGATACTTATTCTCATTAGTGCAGTAAATTAGCAAGTCAACTCGACTCCAAATACTTCCCAACGACTCTTACCAACATCCCTCATAAGACTTGGTAAGAACTTATGATAACTTAGACATACCTTTTACACAGAGTAAATCAACATATGTACCTCTTAACCTCTAAGAGTAGAAGAAATCATAAAATAACACCACATGTATATTTCATACGTAGAACATGCCAAAAGAAGAAAGAGGTTCACATACCTCGCGACGATTATCGACAAGTAGCAAAATGGTCCAAAGTACTTCAACCTTGATAGCTATTACATCCTTCAAGTAGAATACGCTATACGTAGTATTTCAACCTATAATAATAACATGTCTATCAACTCCTAGCTTATTAATGTGGAATAATACTAAGTGCTAGGTCTCTTATTCTACAGAAATTTGGGCAGCACTTCATTTGTTTCTACACACTTTTCCACCTTTTTCAAGGCCCGAATTCAATAACCAAACATGTCACATTTAAGGCTCAACAATGTAGCTAACAAAAGGGGATTACACGCCTAACAGGACGTGTAAAATTCTGCCCCACAATTGATATTAAAATAGTCCAATATTTCAATGTCATTCTCGGCTAATCAATGTACAACAACACAAGTCTTCTCCAATTCTTTTTCAATCCAAGTTGTTTAGTCTAACATGTTATATAGCCGCAATCGATAACAACAACTACAATCCCTTCTTTATATAACATGCGACGACTAAAACTAATAACTAAATCGAATTACAATCTTAAGGTTAAACATGCAACTTTCGGATTCCATCCAATTATTCCATAACATTTCAATCTCTATTATATATATCTCATGCTTGCATAAATATATACAACTACAACAATAAGTAATCTTTAATCACTTAAGAGGACAAGATTGTTACCTCTTTAAGCCCAAAACAATCCAAAACCTAAAGTCGATCCTTAACAACTTCAACTCTTCTTCTTGACGTTCCAATCCGTTATTTGCAACCCTTAGAAGCTTGTGAAGAACTCCTCTTCTATTTCCAACTTCAAAGTTGAAGAACACCTTAGGTTTTCACCTTGCGACTAACGTAAAAACGTAGTTTTTCCGGGATCTTTCTATTGAGATATCCTTAAAATACCCCTAGGAACCTTGGGTTAAAGTATGGTGAATTATGAACCACAAACAAAAAAAATTCTTGTTCAAGAGAGAGCAAACCCAAGAGCTTCTCATTGTCTAGCTCAAGTTTTCTAATTTTTTTCTAAGTGTTAGAGACTTGTCTTGCTACATGGATGAATATATAATTAAATGGAGGGTCAAGATTAAAACACTTGTGGGGTTTGGATGAAGGAGATTTTAAATATCTAGCCAAGTGGGCTCATTGACTTAGTCAACAATGTCAAGCCTTGGCTTTCAAGACTTGATCATCTTTGCCTTAGTCATTTGACCTCTCTACCCTTGGCCTATTTCGATCAAAACCATACAAGGGGGGGTGACACGTGTCACCCTCCCATTCGTCGTAATATTTTGTTTCCCGACATTTCCATAATTCCGATAAATTCTACAAGTCTCAAATCTTAGCGTCCTGATTTCTTACGTACGTTCTTATATACATGTTCTGGAATTACGGGGTGTAACACACCGGGCCCATACGGGTGAAATAGTCCCATGCGGGTGAAATAGTCCCATGCAGAGTAAATTGCTCCATTGAGGGTCCACAGGACCTATGCGGGTGAAATAGTCTCATGAGTAGGATTGCTTAATGATACTACGGGCATGTGACCCTAATTTGATCATGAGCTTCCTATTTTTACGCAGTAAAGTTTATTCTTTTTTACTCTCATTATTAGTAAGGCACATTGTACTGTTAGTTTGGTTATCATACTGTGGTCTCTGTAGAGACTGCCGCTGCTCTACTCGCAGCTCCCTCTGCTGCCTTGCCCTTCTGGGCCCGGGTTGCCTTGCGCGGAGGCATAACTGGTAAAAACGAAATACGTCAGAGGGGTCCAACTTATCACACAACTCTAAGGCACGATCTCAGAATGAGAAGAATGGAAACCAATCCTAAATGTCCTGCAGCCTCCTGATTATAGATGTGGTGCACAACACATCGATAATCAAGACTTCTACTGAACACGATGCAGACACTTTCCGAGGACTAAGCGCTCGATACCACTTTTGTCACGACCAACCCGCCCGTGATCGTGCCTTACCCTGTACCCTAGTGATACAACATCGAGAAAAACCAGATGAAATATAAACTTAAATATTCAAATATATATGGATCAAGATAATAGAAAATAGGCCAACCAAATCGGTTGCCTTTCTCGCATATATATATATATCGACATTTTGAACAATTATAATCTTACAACCCCGCCACAACAAGCATGCACTCTAAGATTTTTACAACAACTATGACGGGACAGGGCCCCGCCATACCCCTGAATGTACAAGAACCTACAGACTCAGGGTGACATACCAAAAGATAAGCCTCCGAAGGAACGGAGCTTCCCAATACGCTGAAATGTAATCCTATAAGCGGATCGACAAGATGTACCTCTACCTGCGGATGAACGCACTTCAAGGAGGTCGATAACAGTACCAAGTATGTGAAACTGAAAATACTGTAAATGAAATCATAATAGTCTATATAAAGCAGGAGACAGGTATGATAACCAAACTACATTACACACATAAAAACAGTTATATCAAGTCAGGGACTCACGCCCTCCAAGTCATTACTCAAATATAACTATGGGTCTCACGCCCACAACATCAATCATGCCCGTGGAATACCTTCCTCACTGCCGGCAGTCTATGATATGATAACACCAAGAAGTACACCTGAACATTAGGTCCCACCTGCGTCATAAAAAGACCGTACGGGAAATAATCATAACATGAAGCTGACACGTGGCAAGTGCGATAACCTATACCAGATCCACCTGTGTCACGTAGCTGACGGGGGCAAGTAAACAGGCTATGCACCCGATCACAACCGTAAGTCACGGCTTCATCCAAACACCGACTCGCGGGCGACACGTGGCTGCAATAGCCTCCACCGGATCCTCTCGCCACGCAGATGGCGGGGAAAGTAACTGCACTAAGCACAAGATCACAACCGTAAGTCACGATACTTCGCCGAAGTCGACACGTGGCAAGCGATAACCTATACCAGATCCACTCGCCACGTAGCCGACGGGGCAAGTAAACAGCTATGCGACCCGATCACAACCGTAAGTCACGATACTTCGCCATAAATAACCATAATGGTCACATGCCCACGTAATCCATCATCGTGTAGACATGCCCATGTAACAATAATAATAAGCATACCCGTGGAATCTTCCACACCGCCAGACGCCCAAGTAAGTTCTCAACAAGTCAATCGGCCCTCCATCGAGAGACGCGGTAGTATAGAAACACAATTCTTGCACAACAAAGGCTATCACAACAAGCATAGGCAAGTTACACAACAACAAGCATAAGCAAGTTATACACAACTCAAGGTACTTTCATTTTATGCCAAAGTCCGGGTTTTAACCCTAAAGTACTACGTACGTTAAATTCCTTTTAGAGATCCATTTCTTTTACAAAGGTCACCCGATACCTGTAGTATAAAAATAGAGTGACTAACATTGTTAAGTAAACCAAAACACTTCCCTTTGTAAATCAAGTAACAACATTATTTTCCAAACGTTCAAGTTTGCCTAATTTCAAATGCTCAAGTTTCTCATTTTTCGAAAAGGTTTCGTAGTTCATAGTTTTAATCCTTTAAAACAATTTGAGAAACATATGCCTTATGAGTGAGTAGGTTATTCTTGTTCATAACAATCTTATTAAAGCAGCCATGATCTAGGAAATGTAATATCATTTTGTCTCATCTTAGCTTCTATGCAGATGGAGGTTTCTACTGGTTTTAATAATACTTAATTATTCAATACATTTCCCTTTATTAGCGCTGCGGTGGTTTGTTCGATACTTATTCTGATTTCCGAAATCAGTAAAACATTATTCCTTTTAAAAACCAAGTACTTATTACTCACGAATGAGGTTTCACACTTTTAACAAAATTCCTATCAATTTAATTAAGTCAAGTCTCTTATCTTTTAAGATCAAGTCTCTTAACTTCTACAATCAATAAACTATTCTTTTTATCTCTCTTAAGCCGTTATACCTAACTTCCCATAAAGCTAGTATAACTCTTAAGCTTTTAAAACCAAGCATTTCTCTTCTTTCAAACAGGTTTCTTAATTCTTTGGAATTCTTCAAGATTCTTATTATTCAGGCTTAAGTCAAAAGACATTGCTGTACAATTACGTTCAGTTAACACACGTACGTCTACCGTACTATATATATATATTCTTTTAAAATATCATGCTCAAGAGTATAGGAAGAATCACATACCTCGCGACGATTATCGACTATTAGCAAAACGCTCCACGGCTATAACCCGGCTAGCCTTGTCCACCTTCCAAGTAGTACATGCTACTCGCAGAACAGTCAACCAATAAAGGTTATAAGTCTCATCAGAATACAAATCCTATGTAAGTACAGTTTAATCTTCTACTTTAATATTCTTCTGATGTGATTTCAGTTCAAGTCTTTTCTGTAATATCCTTCTATTACAATTCAATTCTCTTCTATGAATCTTATATTCATTTCCAATAATACTACAATATGTAATCTCCAATTACAATAGAAGGATAGGATTATTTACCTCGGTAAGCCCCAAAATTATCCAAGTTTAAAGTCGATCCTGAGCAAGGTTTAGCTCCTACTCCGTGCGCTCCAATTCGCTCCAAGAAACCCTTAGAAGTTCTACACAACTTCTACTTAGTACTCCAACCAATTATGGAGATTTTTCCATAGGGTTTTGTTTAGTGGCTAAAGGAAAGTATAGTAGTATTTTCCGGGCTTTTCGTATAGAGGGTACTTGGAAATACTACAAAGGTTTTGGGCTAGAGTATTTTGGCATTCCAACAATACTTGGAGAAGTATTTCTCTACCAAGGGAAGGGTATTGTTTTACGAGAACAACTTTAGGTAGGGGGGGGGGTATGTTCTCGGCTAGAACACTACAAAGGGAGAGGGGTTTCGGCCAAGGGCCTTTTCAAGGGGGAGGGGGGTGGCTTTGGACGAGAACCACACTCAAAGGAGGAGAGGGTTTTCAAGACTTAGAAAGATTTGAGGGATGAAGAAAACCTTCAAGCAAGGGGGGGTATTTATAGGACCACCAATGGTCAAGATCAAGCCAAGTGGTAGGCAAGTGTAAGGTGTAGATTAAGCCATGTGTTGTGTGGGTCCCACTTACTCATCAACTACAAAAATATCCTACCTAATCCTTGACCAAGGAAAAGGCAAGAAAAACGCCAAGAATGGCCCTTGGAATCGTCCACTTGAGGGTGACAAGTGTCACCCTCTCGTTGGTCCAAAATATTTCCGCTCTCGGAAAAATCCGCAAAAATTATAAATGACATAACCGTATTTTTCCCTTCGCAAAGTCCGGAAAACGTTTCGTCGGAAAACGACTCTTATCGCTAGTTGTGTACAAATTTCGAACCTTGCCTACCTTAAGGCTTAAACTTTCGTACGTACGTCTTCACGTACATACTCCGGAAATACGGGGTATAACAGAGCCGATGAGGACATGAGGAAGAGTACCCACACTTGTTCTCAACACCTTCAGGAAATTCGCTTCCCTACTTGTCAATGTTAAATTGTCGTGTTTGCCTAAGTATTATTATGTGGCATATGTGATTATGTAAGGTATGGTTAAAGGGAACTATGTCGTTATCTAATTACATTGGACTCCGAAAGAACATTCGGGGACGAATGTTTCTAAGGGGGGGGGGGGGGAGAATGTTACACCCCGTAATTCCAGGACATGTATAGGAGAATAGACGGGAGAACACAGGACTTAAAAATTTGAACGAACGAAAGAATTGTTTTCCGAACCTCTGAAAGGAAAATTGTTCGTTAATGAGAATTGGGTTCTCAAATTGGTTATTTAAGACTTTTAAGAGTTTATCAGAATTATAGAATTTTATTTTTAGAGTTGGATATGTGGGGCCCACCCGAGAAATTTTACGTTTTGTGGGGCCCACGAGGTTTTCGATATTTTGACGAATTATGGAAATTTCGGGAAACGGAATATTATGGACCAATGGGAGGGCGACACGTGTCACCCTCCACATGGTCATGTTGGACGAAAATGTCAAGAAAAGAGTAGCCAATTTGGCTTGATAAAATGGACCAAGTCAAAGGGCAAGTTGAGGCTTGATATAATGGACCAATCTTGGCCACACATTTGGATTAATCCTAGCCCTTGGTCTCATTATATATTACTACTACTAGTGCAAGACTAGATCATTTCAACACTTAGAAAAAAATTGGGCAATCTTGTGTGCTCTAAAAATTGCTCTCGGCCAAGCATGAAGAAAAGAGAGAAATTTTTTGCAATCTTGCTTCATAATTCACAATATTCAAACCTAAGATCCCTAGAGGTATTCTAAGGAAATCCCAATACAAAAATCCCGGAAAAACTACGTTATTACGTTAGTCGCAACATGAAAACCTAAGGGGGTTTTCATAGTTGGAGTTGGAACTTGAAGGGGAGTTCTTCATAAGCTTCTAAGGATTGCTTGGAGTGGATTGGAACGTCAATAAGAGGAGCTAAAGTTGCAGAGGATCGACTTTTAATCTTGGATTGTATTTGGGCTTATTGAGGTAAAAATCTTCGTCTTACTATTGTAATTGAAGATTTCATGTTATGATAAGTTAGAAATGATCATGTGATATATAGAATGAAGATCTATTAATGTTATGGAATTTAGAAGCTCAAATCCGAGATTGGCATGTTAGCCATTAAGATTGTAAAACAATTTGGTCGATAGTTATAATCGTCGCATGTTATATAAGAAAAGGTAATATAGTTGTTGTAATTGCTATTATGTATATAACATGTTGGAATAATGACTAGGACTAAAAGGGAAATTGATGTTGTTGTAGCCGAGAATGGCCATTGAATTATTGGACTATTTTATACAATTGTGGGGCAAAATTTTACACGTCATGTTAGGCGTGTAATCCCCTTTGATTAATTGATTGGTTGAGCCTTAAAGGTGGCATGTTGGTTATTGATTTCGGGCCTTGAAAAAGGTGGAAAAGTACGTAGAAACAAAGGAAGTGCTGCTCAATTTTCCGTAGAATAGGAAGCTTTACACTTAGAATATTCTACGTTGGAAAGCTAGAAGTTGATAGAAGTATTATGGTCATTATAGGTTGACATTCTACATGCATCATATTCAACTTGGCAAGTGGATTAAGTCGGAGAGGTATGTGAACTCTTCCCTATCTCTTGAGCATGAGTATTTACAAAGGTATAGTACGGTAGACGTACGTATTTTAAGTGAACTTGGTTTTAGTTGGTATCCTTGCCTTGATTTCGAAAAGTGAAGTAACTCGGCTTTTAACAGTATATGTTACTTGATGTTACATGTAAAGATTACTTGACTTGAAAAGAATAGAATACTTGATTTGGAAAAGTATGGGTTGCTTGAACTATTTTTAAAGTTAAGAGACTTGATTTCTAAAGTCAAGGAACTTGAAGTATTCGGAAAGTTATGAAACTTGATTTGAAAGTATATGATACTTGGTTTCAAAAGTATAAGTCTCTTGGTTTCAAAGAAGAACGAAATTGTCTTGGTTTAGAAAGACATAAAGTGTTATAATGGCTTTATAGGAAGTTAATTATAACGACTTTATGGGAAATTAAATGAGTGGTTTACTCAAATGATTTAAACAAGGATAAACGACTTGGTTTTAAGAAAGACAACTTGATTTAAAGGCATAAGTTGCCTAAGTTTTGAAAGTAGAAGTCACTTGGTTTAAAAGCCTAAAAATGTATTTCTAAAGGTGTAGTGACTTGTTTTGAAAAGTGGACAAGCCTTGATACTACGGGTGTTAGTATCTTGGGGGTTTTATACGAGAAAGAGTCATTTTTAAAAGGATAAAGGTATGTAGTACTTTGGGTTAAATTCCCGGATTTTTCATTACATGTTAGTGCCTTACGTTATATAAAATGAGAGTGCATACTAATTAAAGTCTAATGAGAAGTTAAGGGATTTCTTAACTTGCTTATGATATTATGATAGTCGGTTGTGCTTATGTTATGATATTTATGGTAGCCTTAAGTGCTAGTGTTATGTAAATTTTGCGGGGTAAACCCCTGGGTTACTACATATTCCGTGGATTTTCTCCCCACGATGCGAGTGCGGCGTTTGTACTCATTGCGGGTCCACGGAGCAAATTGCTCCATTGCGGGTGAAATAGTCCCATGCGGAGCAAATTGATCCATTGCGGGTCCACAGGACCTATGCGGGTGGAATAGTCCCAGGAGTAGGATTGCTTAATGATACTACGGGAGGGTGGCCCTAATTTGATCATGAGCTTCCTATTTTTACGCAGTAAAGTTTATTCTTGTTTACTCTCATTATTAGTAAGGCACAGTGTACTGTTAGTTTGGTTATCATATTTGTCTTCAGCTTTATTTTAGACTATATGATTTCATTACAGTACTTTCAGTTTCACATACTTGGTACATATTTTGTACTGACCCCCTTCCTCGGGGGTGTAACACCACATTTTAACCGGAGTCGAAACGAGAGTACTACGTATGGTTGATTCCTAGATGTATTTAAAGGAGTCGCCACCTAATTAATTAAGTGAATTAGGATACTTGATTTATTGCAATAAAATACTGCAATTAATCTCCATTTAATGGTCTGCAAAATTAATGAGATTCTGGATCAGGGTTCTTTATTATCCTAAAGGGAAGGGGTTAGGCATCCTTTAAGATCCGCTAACTTGCGGTTATCCGTTCAAACCTAGGTTAATTATATATTGAATTTTATTCTACCTATTCTAAGCATTTTTATATAATTTACAATTAAAATAAAATGCAATACAAAATAGTAAAAACTAAAATTTAAATATGACATAAGATAAAACTCCGGGACATCTTTAGCCCTTTTCAGGCCTCCTGCACAAAATGATCTCCGGGTACCTGCGTAAACACTTAGTAAAAGTGTTAGTGATAAAATAAACAATTTTAAAGTGATAGCAATAATTAATAAACAAAGCCAAAAAATAAATCCGTCTTTTGCACAGGGAAGGCCTTGGAAATCAGACGGAGATTCCTTCATCGGCCAATATTGCTAAAAATGATAAAATAAATAAAACCTTCAGATCCGCGCCAAAACAGTAATAGTTTTAAACACGGAGGGCTCAGATATGTAAAAATATAAAGTAGGACAGCCTAAACAAGTGCGGCTGCGAGAATTCGCCTTGCCAGCGCATGTTGGTTATCCGGTGTAAGTGGAAGAAATCATCATTGCCCAGAAAGCTTCATTTATTTTATTTTTTCCGTCTTTGCAACTGTGGAAGCCTCAAAAATCGACGGATAACTTTTCCATTGGCCAAAGTGTAGTATCTGTTCAAAATCAGTAAAAATACCAAGTGTAGTATCTTGTTCAAAATCAGTAAAACCAGCCTAAAATCAGTAGCAAAAATAGCCCTAAAAATCAGTCCAGCATCATAGCCAAATCAATAGCAAAATAGCCGTGATACAGTGGAGCACCATAGCCAAATCAGTAGCAAAATAGCTTTAAAATCAGTCCAACACTATAGCCAAATCAGTAGCAAAATAGCCTAAAAATCAGTCCAGCACCATAGCCAAATCAGTAGAAAAATAGCCGTGAGACAGTGGATACAACAACATAGCAACGAAATGGTCCAACATCAGCCCGAAAAAACAACAAAGCTTCGCCGGAGTTTTACTCCAGCGTATTACCCAAACAAGAAATCAAACCAGTCCGCCAACAACAGATAACAGTACGAAATCGATCCAACAAACAACAGTAAGCCAGCGAACCCAAAATGATTCAAACCCAAGGTCGCCGGATTTTTTTATTCCGGCCAGATGCAATAAAAATTAGAAAATCAGAAAAAAACAGTTAAACAAAATCAGTCCAACAACACAACAACATAATAGCAACGGAAAATGAAGAAACAAACTGTAGCGTCGCCGGAGTTAAATCCTACAAGGTTCAACATTACCAACAGAGAGAGGGCAGCAGCGGCGTCACTTCCACGGCGAAGTCGCCGGA
The DNA here is from genome assembly GCA_029844215.1 of Przewalskia tangutica. Classification (NCBI taxonomy): domain Eukaryota; kingdom Viridiplantae; phylum Streptophyta; class Magnoliopsida; order Solanales; family Solanaceae; genus Przewalskia; species Przewalskia tangutica. The sequence continues at coordinate 54,622,248 of CM056724.1, forward strand.
GCGACGCCGCCATAACAGTAATACGATCGACGGGAACAGTGGTGAGGTTTGTTGGAGATGGGTGTTCGACAGTGTAGGTTCGAACTGTGGTGGTGGTCGACGGGTTGTGGGGGGTTTGCTGGAGATGGGTGTGTGGCAGTGAGGTTCGCCGGCTGGGGTTGAGTGTGAGGGATGAGGTGAGGGAGACAGTGGGGTAGTCTGGGCTGATGGGTTAAGGAGAGGGTCAGGGACGGCTGGAATGATAAAGTAGGGTAATGTAGGGTTGACCGCTGGGGTATAATAGGGTTATATTCTGTGGGGGCTCCCGGGTTTTTGAAGGAGAAAAGGGGGACGGCTGGGTAGATAATAGGGTAGATGTAGGCTGGGTTTTGGGTATTGGGCTTTGGGTATTGGGTATTGAGTATTGGAGAGAAAAGATGAAAGGTGTATTGGGCCTCAGTTTGGGCTTCGATTTTTGGCGGATTGGACTGGTTCAGATTGTGCCTTGGACATGGACTGGTTTGATGAAATGCAAAACGGGTTAATTAAAGAAAAATTATTTAAAGATGCAAAATTATAAAAATGCAAATGCTGATGCAATAATAATAAAATATAATATTTAGCAAATATTTAATGCCTAATTAAAAGTAAAGACGGGATGTCAGTTAATTATTTAAAGAGATGCAAAATTAGTAAAACAAAATGATCGCGCAACAATAATAACATAATATTTAAAAATGTTTAATACCTAATTAAAGTAAAAACATGATGTCAATTTACAAAAAATAAAACAACATAGAATGCTAGGTAAAAAATATACAAAAATGTCAAAAATGGTGATAAAATGTGGTGTCCTAAAATGCTTAAAATTGCAAGAAATGACTAAAAGATGGGTCAAAATTGGGTGTCAACAGTTGTCCCTCTTTGACCGAAGACGATGAAAGAGTGTTCGGACAAAGACGTTGACTTGTAGCCAATTTTGTTCCCATCGTCAGAATTAAAACAAGGATCAAGAAAAGAATGGGCAAAAGCCGACACTGGGTCGTTGTGATGCCAAGATAAAAGACAAAGCTGATGCAGATTTAAAATTTGTCGATGTCGAATTATGAGACCTTTGGGTTCTTCTGCCAGAAAATAAAAGCAGGCAGACGCAAAACTCAAAATTGTCCAAGTGTCGAAGTGTGATTGACACTGGGTTGCAGGTGATATGGTGCTGGAAAAGACATGGTGTTTGTAGATGTAATGAAGTGATGTGATGATACGCCGTCTTGTATAGGCGAGATGCAGATGACGCCTTGTGTGGGCGTTGTCGTCTTGTATGGACGAAATGCAAATGACGCCTTGTGTGGGCGTTATCGTCTTGTATGGACGAAATGCAAATGACGCCTTGTGTGGGCGTTGTCGTCTTGTATGGACGAAATGCAAATGACGCCTTGTATGGGCGTTGTCGTCTTGTATGGACGAAATGCAAATGACGCCTTGTATGGGCGTTGTCGTCTTGTATGGACGAAATGCAAAGGACGCCTTGTGTGGGCGTTGTCGTCTTGTATGGACGAAATTCAAAATGGCGCCTTGTCTGGGCGTTGTCGTCTTGTATGGACGAAATGCAAATGACGCCTTGTATGGGCGCTGTCGTCTTGTATGGACGAAATGCAAATGACGCCTTGTATGGGCGTTGTCGTCTTGTATGGACGAAATGCAAATGACGCCTTGTATGGGCGTTGTCGTCTTGTATGGACGAAATACAGATGACGCCTTGTATGGGCGTTGTCGTCTTGTATGGACGAAATGCACATGACGCCTTGTATGGGCGTTGTCGTCTTGTATGGACGAAATGCAGATGACGCCTTGTATGGGCGTTGTCGTCTTATATGAACGAAATGCAGATGACGCCTTGTATGGGCGTTATCGTCTTGTATGGACGAAATGCAGATGACGCCTTGTATGGGCGTTGTCGTCTTGTATGGACGAAATGCAAATGACGCCTTGTATGGGCGTCGTCGTCTTGTATGAACGAAATGCAGATGACGCCTTGTATGGGCGTTGTCGTCTTGTATGGACGAGATACAGATGACGCCTTGTATGGGCGTTGTCGTCTTGCATGGACGAGATGCAAATGACGCCTTGTATGGGCGTTGTCGTCTTGTATGGACGAGATGCAAATGACGCCTTGTATGGGCGTTGTCGTCTTGTATGGACGAGATGCAGATGACGCCTTGTATGGGCGTTGTCGTCTTGTATGGACGAGATGCAAATGTTCGTCGTTGTATAGACGAAACATGAATGAAGCCGTTGCATAGGCTTACAATGAAATGGTGTCATTTTATGGACGTACCTGCCTTGTGACTCGCCTGGGTTGAGATAACGTCATTGCATAGACGTTGTGCGTTTGTAACCCGCATGGGCTTATTGTTGTGCTCCCGCCTTTGCTGATATGGAGATCCCGTGGATGCTGTGAGTGTTGATGCAGTCTCTGTGCGGACTTGCTGGATGCTGCGAATGCTTGCTGAATATTGCGATTGCTGATTGCTTTTGGAATCCTTATTATGATCTCTTCATGGTGCATTTCTCAAAATTATCCCAGTTTTCGTTATGCGGGGTGCATGGGCAAGACTTAACTCTGACGGAAATTGCTCATATCTCTTTTCAGAATAATCAAACGCATTCCGTCGCACACGAGCCAATGGGAAGATTTCTAATGGTGTGACCGAAGCCGACTTAGGCCGCCTACGTATCCTTATGAGGGAATCAGGTCAAGACGTAGTTCATGATGCAAAAATAAGGATATTTATGGATTTTTCAAACAATGTGGACCGAAGCCAATGTGACCGCCTACGTATCCGCTGAGGGAATCAGGTCAAGACGTAGTTCATGATGCAAAGATAAAGATTTTTATGGATTTTTTTTTTAAACAATGTGGACCGAAGCCAATGTGGCCGCCTACGTATCCCGCTGAGGGAATCAGGTCAAGACGTAGTTCATGATGCAAAAATGATTGTTTTATATGTTTTTTTTTTTTTTTGAAAAGTGGAAAGACAGCATCACGTTCTGACTTCAGTTGATACCAACAATTAGTATTGTGCTTAGGAATTCCGTTATTCTCTTCAAGACTGACTTCTAGGTAATTCCTATAGTTTCAAATGGTACCTCAGACACCGAAGTATCGACACACTTGCTTGCAACCAAGGTTTCGAACTACACGTAATCTCACGTTTCAAGTGCCCTCACTGAAAGAAAGTCCCATTTCTCACATATATTCCAGTATTTTGAATTTTGGGACGTTTAGAGAAGTACGCTCACACTCAAAAGGATGTTCAATGCATGCAATTGTGATACCATAGGCTTGGTCGTCATGTAAGTATCCACTAATGTGAGAACCCTCAGTATAAGATCATGTAGGGCTTGTCACGGGCTTGTAATGTAGGCTTGGGGGAAGGGATGGATATCATTTGGGTAAAAGTGACTAATCCTTCCTCGAGCGTTGGACTACGTCCGTGCTTGACATTTGTGTGCTTTAATGCTGATCTGCTTTCTTTTGTCCCAGTTTTTCTGTACTGACTTCTTTTTTTAATCTTTCGTTTGGAGCCCGTTTTCCCAAAGTTATTCTCTCATTTCATTCATTTTTGTTTATAATGCCGGGGCTTTTGATTTCTTTTTTGTGAAGTCGTCATTTGTGTTTTATTTTCCCTTTTGGGACTTTGACAACTTTTGTCTTTGCAAACTTCGACGCAGAATTTCGTCAGTCACTTGCACATTTCCAAAGCGCTCAAGGAGGTCGGGCCAAGAGAGGGATAGTGCGTATGCACTGAGAAAGGGTATAGGTGTAATATGCGGTTTTCAAAAGAATAGGCTTTAGGCTCAAGGGGGTGTACTACGGATAATGTTATTTGGTAGGCTGAAAAAGCTCAAACGGGTCAAAGAAAGCCTACGATCATTTCCTACACCGAGTGTTACTCAGGATTTCGCCTCAACAAACATTCGGGCCAACTTCTAGATCACACTACAATGCAATTGAACTTATTCTAAAACTCACCACACAATGCATATGAAACGATGAGGTTGGTTTCATTCTTATCTTGAAAACATTCAAGACAATGTCATTTACGGGTGAATAAGAGGTACCAAAAGAATTTATGGTTTACCACGAAGTCAACCCATACTGATTATTACTCGGTCCTTCCATGCACACTCCTAACTGTGTTGGTGTCAACCAAGTCAAACAATGATACTTAAAAGAGCTTTGTTTTTGTTTTGTTTTTTTTTGTTTTTTTTTTGTTTTTTGAATAAATGGTACCGAACCCGAGTAGGTTGCCTCGTATCTCTTTGTGAGAATCAGGTGTGCGTAGTTCGTTCAGATATGTTATAAAACGTATGATTTAAAAGAATTTATTCAAGAAAGCAATGCAAAAGTAAAAGCTGTGCAAAACAAATGACTGTTTACTATAAGACTAATGCAAAGTAAAAGAATGTAATGAAAAAATGAATGAATGAAATGCATGAATGTGATAGAATGATTGAAATGCAATAATGAATGTCCGTGATTGGATAAATGCAATGAATGGGTGAACCAAATATGTCTCCCTTTTTTTTTTTTAATTTATTTATTTTTTATGTGGTGGTGTCGAACCCTAGATGGGTTGCTTACGTATCACACCGTATGGTGAGAATCAGACACGCGTAGTTCGGAAAGATTATGTTGTAAAATGCGTGATAAAGAATTATGTAATCAATACTAGACATATCAATTAGACTTGCAAATATGTATAAAAATGCAAAATATAAGACCCAGCGCGATGCTTTGTTGAATCTGGTATAAGCTGACATCTTTCTGTCAACATAACTCAACTCATTCTTGGGATGATTTTTTTTTTGTTTTTTTGTTGTTGTTGTTGTTGTTGTTGTCCGCCCTCGACTATTTGCGAGGACGGCCTTCCTGCAAAAATATGACAAATGAGTGAGAGTAGGCAAACCACAAAAATAGTAAAATGTAAGGGCGTGACAATATAGTCAAAGACTCCCCTGATTGGTTCGACCGGACTGGTGGTTGATGCTTCACAAAGTCCAAATCGTGTTGTTCAAGAGCGATTTACGCAGTAGAAGTCCTGATTGCAATGTGACAACAAAAGTGCAAAAATGCAAATGCTAATGGCTGGAATTATAAGCATGATATGTACAGGGGTTAAAAGGATAATTATTGCATTAAATAATATGTACAGAATTGCTAGCGACAACAATAGTAAACAAAAGCATGCAAATCAAGCGTGCCTAATATGCATGGGACCTCTCTTATGCTAGAGGTCGGCCTAAACGCCAAATATGCGAGATTATGATAAATAGGTCCAAGCCTTTAAACTGCAATGTTTTGCTGGAAATGGCGACCAAATGACGGTGCACTTTCCCCAATTTCGGTGTATCATGACCAGGCTTGGATCCGTCCATCATTGTCACGCTACACATAATATGCTAAAGGGTCGTTAGGTTATGAAACCCGTCGACAAGTTTGGTGGATTTCTAATTGTGGCGTCAATACCAAGGATTAACCCACCTAAGGTTTATGCGTGCATGACTTAATATTAAAAGGGTGGTATAGCTCTATCCTAAGTTTCTAAGATTTGGCTTACTAGACGCAAGGTTCCCGAGCGGACAACTCGAGTGAGAAGGCTACGCGGCCACCGGTTGGACCGGACACTCCGCGCAAAATGCCAACTCTCTTAAATTTGGGTTTTGAAGAAAGAATTTTGCTGATGCACCAAGCGCACCTCGCGTGTAGTGTGTGATAATTTGAATTTTCCAGAGTGGAAGAAATATGAGCGGAATGCCAGTTTAAAGAAAGCAGAAAGAACAAATAGCAATTAAAACAGTTAAGCAGACAAGATTAAAGAAAACAATTTTAAGGCATTTAAAAATAAAAATAAAGCCAAGCAATAATAAACCTAGGTTTGCTATGGTCAAGAACCTGATTATCCCCAGTGGAGTCGCCATCTGTAACACCCCATTTTAACCGGAGTCGAAACGAGAGTACTACGTATGGTTGATTCCTAGATGTATTTAAAGGAGTCGCCACCTAATTAATTAAGTGAATTAGGACACTTGATTTATTGCAATAAAATACTGCAATTAATCTCCATTTAATGGTCTGCAAAATTAATGAGTTTCTGGATCAGGGTTCTTTATTATCCTAAAGGTAAGGGGTTAGACATCCTTTAAGATCCGCTAACTTGCGGTTATCCGTTCAAACCTAGGTTAATTATATATTGACTTTTATTCTACCTATTCTAAGCATTTTTATATAATTTACAATTAAAATAAAATGCAATACAAAATAGTAAAAACTAAAATTTAAATATGACATAAGATAAAACTCCGGGACATCTTTAGCCCTTTTCAGGCCTCCTGCACAAAATGATCTCCGGGTACCTGCGTAAACACTTAGTAAAAGTGTTAGTGATAAAATAAACAATTTTAAAGTGATAGCAATAATTAATAAACAAAGCCAAAAAATAAATCCGTCTTTTGCACAGGGAAGGCCTTGGAAATCAGACGGAGATTCCTTCATCGGCCAATATTGCTAAAAATAATAAAATAAATAAAACCTTCAGATCCGCGCCAAAACAGTAATAGTTTTAAACACGGAGGGCTCAGATATGTAAAAATATAAAGTAGGACAGCCTAAACAAGTGCATGCGAGAATTCGCCACAAGGTATGTTGGTTATCCGGTGTAAGTGGAAGAAATCATCATTGCCCAGAAAGCTTCATTTATTTTATTTTTTCCGTCTTTGCAACTGTGGAAGCCTCAAAAATCGACGGATAACTTTTTCATTGGCCAAAGTGTAGTATCTGTTCAAAATCAGTAAAAATACCAAGTGTAGTATCTTGTTCAAAATCAGTAAAACCAGCCTAAAATCAGTAGCAAAAATAGCCCTAAAATCACCCAAAGATCATAGCCAAATCAATAGCAAAATAGTCGTGAGACAGTGGAGCACCATAGCCAAATCAGTAGCAAAATAGCCTAAAAATCAGTCCAGCACTATAGCCAAATCAGTAGCAAAATAGCCTAAAAATCAGTCCAGCACCATAGCCAAATCAGTAGCAAAATAGCCGTGAGACAGTGGATACAACAACATAGCAACGAAATGGTCCAGCATCAGCCCGGAAAAACAACAAAGTTTCGCCGGAGTTTTACTCCAGCGTATTACCCAAACAAGAAATCAAACCAGTCCGCCAACAACAGATAACAGTACGAAATCGATCCAACAAACAACAGTAAGCCAGCGAACCCAAAATGATGCAAACCCAAGGTCACCGGATTTTTTTATTCCGGCCAGATGCAATAAAAATCAGAAAATCAGAAAAAAACAGTTAAACAAAATCAGTCCAACAACACAACAACATAATAGCAACGGAAAATGAAGAAACAAACTGTAGCGTCGCCGGAGTTAAATCTGACAAGGTTCAACATTACCAACAGAGAGAGGGCAGCAGCGGCGTCACTTCCACGGCGAAGTCGCCGGAACGCCGCCGCCATAACAGTGATACGATCGACGGGAACAGTGGTGAGGTTTGCTGGAGATGGGTGTTCGACAGTGTAGGTTCGAATCGCGCGTGGTCGACGGTTGCGGGTTTCTTTGGAGATGGGTGTGTGGCAGTGAGGTTCGCCGGCTGGGGTTGAGTGTGATGGATGAGGTGAGGGAGACAGTGGGGTAGTTGTCACGACCCAACCCCGGGGCCGCGACTGGTACCCTACCGGGGTACCCTATCATGTATATGTCAGATAATAGCAGCGGAACATACATAACACATAACTTAAAAAAAAGGGTAACCATCACTGGCCAGCCGATAAGGCTGCCTTCCATAAAACATACATAAACAAAGTATAGTAGTACAACTGGTTCTTATAGCCCAAAACATATATGTGACCACAGACCTCTAAAGATAACAACTGTGGTGGGACAGGGCCCCGCCATACCCCTGAATGTACAAAATACCTATAGCATCAGGGAATGTCCGTACCAATAAACAAGCTTCCGGAGGAATGGAGCTTCTGACACCGGAATAGTGATCCTAAGAACGAGGATCCACACCGCTACCCTTACCGCGGATGAACGCAGCCCCGAGGAAGGGTCGCGACACAACGTACCAAGTATGTAAAATGGGGAAATACTGTAGTAATATCATAAGTCAAAATAAGCTGGAGTCATAGATAAAATCAATTTCCTTACATTGTGCCTTACTAACAATGAGAGTAACAAGTATAAATCTTATAGCATAAAAATAGGAGGCTCACGATCAAAACAGGGTACCTCGCCCGTAGTATCATTAAGCAATCCTACTCCTGGGACTATTTCACCCGCATGGGTCCTGTGGACCCGCATTAGGTCATCCGCCTCGTCATGGGACTATTTCACCCGCATGGGACTATTTCACCCGCATGGATCCTGTGGACCCGCATGAGTACCATCGCTGTACTCGCATGGGACTATTACACCCGCATGGATCCTGTGGTCCGGATCCGCATGAGTGCAAGCGCCGCACTCGCATCATGGGTAGCAAATCCATGGCATAGATAATAACCCGGGGTTTACCCCGTAATAATACAATTATATAACATAGCTCGTCCGGCTATCATACATAACATAAGCACTACCGTCCTATCATATCATACATAAGCACTACCGGCCTATCATATCACAAGCAAGTTAAGAAATCCCCTAACTTCTTATTAACATTATTAATATATCCTCTCATTTTAGTATCCTAAGGCACTAACATGTCTTTAAATAGAAAATCCGGGAATTCAACCCAAGTACCATGTACTTCTAACTTTTTAAGAAAACTCTTTTTATACAAAGATTCCAAGATACTAATCACCATAGTATCAAGTTACAATTTCTTTTCAAAACAAGTCACATTCCCTTTTAGAAATATAATGGGCTTCTAAATCAAGTGACTTCATTTCCTTTAAAACCTTAGGCAACCAATGCCTAAAAATCAATCCACTTTCCATAGTTTCAAATCCTTTACCCGTACTTATTTTAATTAGAGTAAACCATTCTTTGTGAACCTTTCAAAACTAATATAACCAACTTCCCATAAAGTCATTATATTAGCGTTATTCCTTTGTCAAATACATTTTCCCTAAATCCAAGGGACTTATACTTTTAAAATGAAACAAGTATCATATACTTTAAAACAAGTGTAGATTATCAAATCTTGTACGTATACCGTACTACATAGATACAACTATTCATGCTCAAGAGATAGGAAAGCTCTACATACCTCTTTGGTCAATCCACTTGCTAAGTCCAACTACCGCAAGTAATATGTCAACCTATAATAACCATAGTGCGTTGATTAACCTCTAATTTCAATGTAGAAACTCCAAATTCAAGTTACCAATTCCTAAGGAAAATTGAGCAGCATTTCCTTTGTTTCTACTCACTTTGCCACCTTTTTCAAAGGTCGATTTTTAACACTCAGACGTCTCATTAAGGCCCAACATCCAAACCAACACAAAGGGGTTTACATACCTAATCTTGGGTGTGTAAAATTCTGCCCCATAAGTTATAATAATACCCTTAACAATTCTAAAGTAGTTTGTAGGCTACATGTCACGACCCGCCCCCGGGCCCGTGACCGGTGCCTTAACCCGGGCACCCTTGTGACACAACATCAGAGAAAACCAGCGGAACATAAACTCAAACTAAACAACCATCATGATATAAATAGTCTAGCCCAAAATGGCTACCCCAAAGTACATAAAGCCGAACAGTTACATCCTTTAACAACCCAAGTTACGACAAGACTACAGGCCTCTAAGAATGAGTAATACTATGACGGGACAGGGCCCCGTCATGCCCCTGAATGTACAAAATATCAACAACACCAGGGAGAACCATACCAAAGTCGAGCTTCCGAAGAAATGGAGCTCCTGACACCTGAGTAAAAGATCCTAGAAATGAGGATCTACCACCTGCTTTCCCTTACCTGCGGCATTTAACGCACTCGGCCCAGGAAGGGTCGATACCAACGTAAGTATGTAAATCGAAAATACCGTAGTAATATCACAAGTCAAAGATATCTGAGTCATATATAAAAATCAATTTCTCAGACTGTGCCTTACTAACAATGAGAGTAACGAGTATAAAACTTATAGCATAAAAATAGGAGGCTCACGATCAAAACAGGGTACCTCGCCCGTAGTATCATTAAGCAATCCTACTCCCGGGACTATTTCACCCGCATAGGTCCTGTGGACCCGCATGAGGTCATCCGCCTCGTCATGGGACTATTTCACCCGCATGGGACTATTTCACCCGCATGGATCCTGTGGTCCGGATCCGCATGAGTGCAAGCGCCGCACTCGCATCATGGGTAGCAAATCCATGGCATAGATAATAACCCGGGGTTTACCCCGTAATAATACAAATATATAACATAGCTCATCCGGCTATCATACATAACATAAGCACTACCGGCCTATCATATCACAGCATAAACACTACCGGCCTATCGTATCATACATAAGCACTACCGGCTTATTATAACATAAGCAAGTTAAGTAATCCCCTAACTTTTTATTAACATTATTAATATATCCTCTCATTTTAGTATCCTAAGGCACTAACATGTCTTTTAATAGAAAATCCGGGAATTCAACCCAAGTACCATGTACTTCTAACTTTTTAAGAAAACTCTTTTTATACAAAGATTCCAAGATACTAATCACCATAGTATCAAGTTACAATTTCTTTTCAAAACAAGTCACATTTCCTTTTAGAAAATATAATAGGCTTCTAAATCAAGTGACTTCATTCCCTTTAAAACCTTAGGCAACCAATGCCTAAAATCAATCCACCTTCCATAGTTTCAATCCTTTACCCGTACTTGTTTTAATTAGGGTAAACCATTCTTTGTGAACCTTTCAAAAACTAATATAACCAACTTCCCATAAAGTCATTATATTAGCGTTATTCCTTTGTCAAATACATTTTCCCTAAATCCAAGGGACTTATACTTTTGAAATGAAACAAGTATCATATACTTTAAAACAAGTGTAGGTTATCAAGTCTTGTACGTATACCGTACTACATAGATACAACTATTCATGCTCAAGAGATAGGAAAGCTCTACATACCTCTTTCGGTTAATCCACTTGCTAAGTCCAACTACCGCAAGTAATATGTCAACCTATAATAACCATAGTGTGTTTATTAACCTCTAATTTCAATGTAGAATTTCCAAATTCAAGTTATCAATTCCTAAGGAAAATTGGGCAGCATTTCCTTTGTTTCTACTCACTTTGCCACCTTTTTAAAGGCCGATTTTTCATCATTCAAAACGCCTCATTAAGGCCCAACAACCAAACCAACACAAAGGGGATTACACACCTAATCTTGGGTGTGTAAAATTCTGCCCTAATAGTTATAATAGTACACTTAACAATTCTAAAGTGGTTTTTAGGCTACAACATGCTCATAATATTTCTTTCGCCAAATCCTTCATATCCAACCCACATTTCTAGCATGCAATGACTCTAAGAGCATTATTTACCACCATAAGTATTTTCTTCTTAACATGCAACTCTATAAACTAATAATAGAGGAAGAATCATTACCTTAGAGCTTTAGCCAAATTTATCCAACCATTTGCTAGCCTTTCTACCAAGAATACCACCACCACCACCTTCACAAGTTAACCACAAGCTTCATTCTTGTCTTTTAATTTTTCAGATTTTTTTTAAGGCTAGAATCCTCTTGGATTTTTAGAGAGAAGGAGGAGCTTGAAATATTTAGAGAGAAGGAAGAGGTTTTTCAAAGAGAGAGATGACAAATGACCAAGTCTTTAAGACTTGGTCAATATATTGCATGTAAAAATCAGATGGGGGGGGGGGGGGACACTTTTCCCCCACTAAGGCCCTTTCAAAATAAAAATCTGACTTTTCCTAAGTTTTTCGCTGATTTCGCGCTTTCGCGCGGCTCAACTCCCGGACCTGATCTTCGGCGCGCCCTCGCTTCCGGCGGCGCAAACTTCAGCGACCAAGATTTCGGCGCCACGACTTCCGCCGCGCCCTACAATCACCCGCTTACGCCGCGCCTACAATCACTTGGCGCCGGCCTCGCCTCCGGCCACTGAGACCCCGATCATGTCCAGCCCGAACCACTGGTATAACACTACAACATGCTCATAATATCTCTTTAGCCAAATCCTTCATACCCAACCCACATTTCTTGCATGCAATGACTCTAATAGCATAATTTACTACCACAAGTACTTCCTTCTTAACATGCAACAATAAAAACTAATAATAGAGGAAGAATCATTACCTTAGAGCTTTAGCCAAATTTATCCAACAATTTGCTAGCCTCTATTCCAAGAACACCACCACAACAACCTTCACAAGCTAGCCCCAAGCTTCCTTCTTGCCTTTTACTTTTTCAGATTTTCCTAAGGCTAGAATACCTCTTGAGTTTTAGAGAGAAGGAGGAGCTTGAAAATAATTTAAGAGAGAGAAGGAGGAGCTTTTCTAAGAGAGAGATGAAAGATGACCAAGTCTTATCAATATAATGCATGCAAAAACAGATGGGGAAGGGGGACACTTGTCCCCACCTGTGCCCTTTCTAAAGAAAAATCGACTTTTCCTAAGTTTTTCCGCTGATTTCCCGCTGTTCGCTTCTGGCCACAAGGGCGCCGCAACTCTGCGACCCTCGGATCTTTCGCGCCGCTTCCTCGCCACACAAGCGCTGAAACTTCAGCGACCCCTCAGGTTTTCCGGCGCCGCGGCCCTAAAATCACCCGCCTTGGCGCTGCGCGCCTCCGGCCATACTGAGACCACGATCGCGTCCGGCCGAACCACTGGTATAACATTCTCCCCCCCTTAGAAACATTCGTCCCGAATGTTCCTTCTAGGCTTACTCAAATCGCAATATCGGCATAGACTCAAATAAAGACGCTCCACACGGCCACACAAAACTCAAGTATAAATACTAAATTTAAAGACCAACAATTTAGAACGTGGGTTACCTGGAGGTATAGGGAATAAGTGAGGATACTTCTTCATTATGTCATCCTCTGCTTCCCACGTCATTTCCTCCTCTGCTCGTTCCGCCATAAGACCTTGACGAAGCCACGCCCTTCGTCCGAAGTCGCCTAACTCGCCGATCGAGTATCGCTATGGGACTCTCTCATACGATAACTCCTCCGCTACTTGGACATCATGAACCGGGTGCACTCTAGATGGATCTCCAATACATTTCCGTAACATGGACACATGGAAAACTGGATGTACCGCCTCCAAATCGGATGGTAGATCTAACTCATAGGCAACCCTGCCTACCCTACGGACAATCCGATACGGCCCAATGTACTGGGCTAAGCTTCCCTTCTTTCCAAATCTCATCACGCCTTCACGGGCGATACCTTTAGAAACCCAATCATCTATCTCAAATTCCAAGTGTCGACGCCGATGGTCCGTGATACGACTTCGCCGACTCAGCCGCCAACAACCGCTCTGGATAAGCTTCACCTTATCCACTACTGTGAACTAAGTCCGCCCGACTAATCGAACTTCTCCCACTCGAACCAGCCTATCGGTGACTGCACTTCCTCCCGTATAAGGCCTCATAAGGCGTCATCCGAATCCGGAATGGTATCTGTTGTAAGCAAACTCCACAAGAGGCAAATGATCCTCCCAGCTACCCTCGAAATCAATAACACAAGCCCGCAGATATCCTCAAGTGTCGGATAGTGCACTCGCCCGTCCGCTTGGCCGAGGTGGAATGCGATCGAGACTCACCGTGTCCCTAATCCCTTCGAAAAGACCTCCGTGGTTAGCCGAGAACCGCCTCTATCTCGATATAATCGACACCGGGACTCGTGCGCCTCACAATCTCTCTAATATATAATCGGCATAGTCTTCACCGAGAACGTCGTTCGATCGAAGAAAATGGGCTGATTTCACACCACAACAATCACCCAAATGGAATCATGCTTCCTCCGAGTGGTAGGTAGCCCCGTAATAAAATCCATATTTATCACCTCCCACTTCCAAGTCGGAATATCAATAGCTCGCAATGCCCACCGGCTTTTGGTGCTCAATCTTAACTCACGACAATTCGCACGTACACGAACTCCGCAACGTCCTCTTTTAGGCCATCCCACCAATACACGATCCGAGGTCATGATACATCTTAGTTGACCCGGATGAATAGAATAACGAGCACCGTGTGCCTCCCCGAAATGGCCGACGGTCCTGTCCCATCGGGAACACACAACCGCCTCGAATCTTAGCACCCCATCAGCGCTACCTCAAATAGACTCTCTTTCTCGACAGCGCATCTCTGCATCGCATCAAAATCGGATCCTCATATCGCCGCCTTCACCTCCTCGACGATAGAAGACTTGCAACCTCTCGAACCCGAATTCCTTCACTAACAGAATCAACCAAACGAACCCCAAGGCTCGCTAGCGATGTATCTCTGACCATATCCTCTTCTCTCGGTGAACATCGCATGGACTACCCATCGACCGCGACTAAGGGCATCTGCAACTACATTGGCCTTCCCCGGTGGTACGAATATCAACATCGTAATCCTTGGTAACTCCAACCACCGCCTTCGCCGCAAGTTCACTCCTCCGTGAAGATGTACCGAGACTCTTGTGGTTCTGGTAAATGTCCACACGAACTCCATATAAATAGTGTCTCCGCATCTTCAAGGCATGAATCATCGCCGCTAACTCCAAGTCACGTGGGATAGTTCTTCTCATGCTTCCTAAGCCGTCGAGATGCATAAGCTATAACCCACCCGTGGCCGCATCAAAGACGCACTCCAAGACCGACACCGACGCGTCACAATAAACCACATATCCATCTAAGCCCTCCGAAGAGTAAGAACTGGGCGGTCGTCAACTTCTCCTTTAGCAACCGGAAACTTTCTCACAAGTATCCGTCCACCGAACATAGTCGCTTTCCGAGTCACTTAGTCAAAGGTGTGAAATAGAAGCAAACTTTTCTACAAACCTCGATAATAACTGCAAGGCCCAAAAGTTGCGCACTCCGCTGCAGGTAGTGGTCCGCCAAGTCTTGATCGCCTCAATCTTCGCCAGTATCAACCCGAATACCATCGCCCCGATAACATGTCCTAAGAAAGCCATCGACGCCAACTTAACTCGTGACTTCGAGAACTTGGCATACAATCACGGCTCGGAGGACTCGCATACCGCCCTCAAATGATTCAGATGCTCGCTCAGGCGCGAATACACCAAGATATCATCAATAAACACTATAACGAACATATCCAAGAATGGCTCGAACACCCTATTCATCAAATCCATGAATACCGGCCGGCGTTGGTCAACCCGAAAGACATTACCATGAACTCATAGGCCCATACCGGTCCCGAATGCACTTTGGGATATCTATCTCTAACTCGCACTGATGATAACTGCATCGCAGTTCTATCTTGAAAACACTTTGCACTCGCAATCGTCAAACAAATCGCCAATCCCGGGAGGGATATCTGCTTCGTAGTTACCTTATTCACCGTCAGAATCAATACACGACGCAGCTGCCCCATCCTTCTTCTTTACAAATAACATGGCGCCTGCCGAGAAACACTTGGCCTAATAAAGCCTTTCTCCAAGAAATCTTTCACCGGTCCTTCAATTCCTCAACTCGGCAGTGCCATCCTCGTATGGCGAATAGATATCGGTCGAGTGTCCGCGCCAAATCGATGCAAAACTCAATCTCTCTCTCGGAGAGGATACCCTAAGCTCATCCGGGAATACGCCCGAAATTCTCTAACAACCGGAACCGATCAAGGTCCAGATCTCACTCGTGATCGAATACCCGAACCAAATGGTAAATATACCCTTCCGTATCATCTTCCTAGCCTTGAGGTAAGAAATAAACCTACCCTGGCGATGCAAGATTCCCTTCCACTCGAGCAACCGGCCACCAGAAACCGAACCGAACTAACCTCTCTCTCGCAGTCCACGTTGGCATAGCAAGACGCCAGCCAATCCATACCCATAATCACATCGGGTCCACATATCCAACTCTATCAAGTCACCAGAGTCCGACGACCATCTATAGTCATCGGGCAAGCCTTATATACCCGCCGGCTACCATCAAGCACCTACTGCGTAGCCACCTCAAAAGATTCTATGGACTCTGCTCTATCCCTATTCTACCAAAGAATATGAGGAGATATATAGGACAAGGTAGAACTCGATCTATCAAAGCATATACATCACAAAGAAGAAACCAATAATGTACCTGTGACGATATTTCCGTGACGCCCCCGGTCCCGACGATCGACATAGCATAGATGCGGTTCGAGGACCGCTGAACTAGAACCCCGCCACGACTCGCCGCGCTCGCCGTGAACACCTCGCCCGGCGCATAACAATCAAGATGAAGACCAAAGAATCGAATCGGCCGAGCCATAGCATTTCCGCCGCTCGTCGGACAATCTTCTTCAAATGGCCTCGCTGCCACAAGAGTAATAAGCTCCCGGAGGAACACGACACTTCTATAATGGCAATCACCACATCGACCACACCAAGGCATAGGTGGCCTCATCTCGACCGGAACTCGTCCTCCGAAACCCAAGCTCGAACCCCGCCCCGCTCCCGAATACTCAGACGCCCCAAGATGGTGGAGCGCCTGACCGGATGTGGTGCAAATTTGGTTCACGCCGGGTTGTCTACCCTAAACTACCAGAGGACCTCGCCCCGCCCTCTTCTCGAGCACTGCCGATCCGCTTACCGCTCTCATACCTGCGCATATGCTCGCATGCGGGCAATTTCCATGCCCGGCCAAGAGCCACTCCTGCAACTCTCGCCAAGTGATCATCGAGCATCGTGACATACCGGCACCCGCCCTCCATGCTCGCTACCAAAGCGGCACATACCGGGCCAATGAGTCAAACTCCACATTGTACTCCCGAACCGTCCGCCCACTCTGTCTCAGTGTCAAAAATCTATCGGCCCGAGCCCTCCTCATCTGCGGAGGCAAGAAATGGCCAAGTAACGCCTCTGAGAACTCGTCCCAAATAGCTGGAAGCGCATGCTCCCCCCGGGACAGTTCCCATGAATCATACCAGTCAACTGCAGTGTCCCGCAGCCGATGCGAACCTAGTACCACCGACTCGGTCTCCGAAGCCCCGATCACCCTCATGATCCGCAGAATCGTTGATAAACTCCTCGAGGATCATCCTCGTGCATCGACCCATAAAACTCCGGTGGCCGCAACTCAAAAGTCCTCGCCTCGTTAGCAGCCTGCGGTCGAACTACGAGTACAAATGAATCTGCCTCCACTTATCCTCACGTTCGCCACGATCCGCTAGTAATCGCCATCTCCTTATAACCCATATCCTCTCGCCTCGCCGCTGGACCGAGGCTCGTGTACCGCGGTCTCGATGGCCGCCGCCGCCTCACTGGGTTGGCGACGTTGTAGAACTCGCCGTCCAAACACCTCATCCGGTGGGACTGGCTCGTGCTCGTAACCCTCGGTGCCCTACTAGCGCTCTCATCGCTTTGCCCTTCTCGGGCCGCGTTGCCTTTGCGTGAGGCATAATCGATACATAAAGGAAAACATCGTAGGAGGTTCAACCTATAACTCACTTCTATTGCACGATCTTAGAGTGAAAGAATGGAAAACAATCCTAAATATCCATGACCTCCTGATTATAGATGTGGTGCACGACACACCGATAATCAAGACTCTACTAGACACGGTCTGTGGACACTTTCCGAGGACTAACTGCTCTGATACCACTTTTGTCACGACCCAACCCCGGGGCCGCGACTGGTACCCTGTCAGGTATATGTCAGAGAATAGCAGCGGAACATACATAACACATAACTTATAAAAAGGGTAACCATCACTGGCCAGCCGATAAGGCTGCCTTCCATAAAACATACATAAACAAAGTATAGTAGTACAACTGGTTCTTATAGCCCAAAACATATATGTGACCACAGACCTCTAAAGATAACAACTGTGGCGGGACAGGGCCCCGCCATACCCCTGAATGTACAAAATACCTATAGCATCAGGGAATGTCCGTACCAATAAACAAGCTTCCGGAGGAATGGAGCTTCTGACACCGGAATAGTGATCCTAAGAACGAGGATCCACAATCTGCTTACCCTTACCTGCGGCATGAACGCAGCCCCCGAGGAAGGGGGTCAGTACACAACGTACCAAGTATGTAAAACGGGAAAATACTGTAGTAATATCATAAGTCAAAATAAGCTGGAGTCATAGATAAAATCAATTTCCTTACATTGTGCCTTACTAACAATGAGAGTAACAAGTATAAATCTTATAGCATAAAAATAGGAGGCTCACGATCAAAATAGGGTACCTCGCCCGTAGTATCATTAAGCAATCCTACTCCTGGGACTATTTCACCCGCATGGGTCCTGTGGACCCGCATTAGGTCACCCGCCTCGTCATGGGACTATTTCACCCGCATGGGACTATTTCACCCGCATGGATCCTGTGGACCCGCATGAGTACCATCGCCGTACTCGCATGGGACTATTTCACCCGCATGGATCCTGTGGTCCTGATCCGCATGAGTGCAAGCGCCGCACTCGCATCATGGGTAGCAAATCCATGGCATAGATAATAACCCGGGGTTTACCCCGTAATAATACAATTATATAACATAGCTCGTCCGGCTATCATACATAACATAAGCACTACCGGCCTATCATATCATACATAAGCACTACCGGCCTATCATATCACAAGCAAGTTAAGAAATCCCCTAACTTCTTATTAACATTATTAATATATCCTCTCATTTTAGTATCCTAAGGCACTAACATGTCTTTAAATAGAAAATCCGGGAATTCAACCCGAGTACCATGTACTTCTAACTTTTTAAGAAAACTCTTTTTATACAAAGATTCCAAGATACTAATCACCATAGTATCAAGTTACAATTTCTTTTCAAAACAAGTCACATTCCCTTTTAGAAATATAATGGGCTTCTAAATCAAGTGACTTCATTTCCTTTAAAACCTTAGGCAACCAATGCCTAAAAATCAATCCACTTTCCATAGTTTCAAATCCTTTACCCGTACTTATTTTAATTAGAGTAAACCATTCTTTGTGAACCTTTCAAAACTAATATAACCAACTTCCCATAAAGTCATTATATTAGCGTTATTCCTTTGTCAAATACATTTTCCCTAAATCCAAGGGACTTATACTTTTAAAATGAAACAAGTATCATATACTTTAAAACAAGTGTAGATTATCAAATCTTGTACGTATACCGTACTACATAGATACAACTATTCATGCTCAAGAGATAGGAAAGCTCTACATACCTCTTTGGTCAATCCACTTGCTAAGTCCAACTACCGCAAGTAATATGTCAACCTATAATAACCATAGTGCGTTGATTAACCTCTAATTTCAATGTAGAAACTCCAAATTCAAGTTACCAATTCCTAAGGAAAATTGGGCAGCATTTCCTTTGTTTCTACTCACTTTGCCACCTTTTTCAAAGGCCGATTTTTAACACTCAAACGCCTCATTAAGGCCCAACATCCAAACCAACACAAAGGGGTTTACATACCTAATCTTGGGTGTGTAAAATTCTGCCCCATAAGTTATAATAATACCCTTAACAATTCTAAAGTAGTTTGTAGGCTACAACATGCTCATAATATCTCTTTAGCCAAATCCTTCATACCCAACCCACATTTCTTGCATGCAATGACTCTAATAGCATAATTTACTACCACAAGTACTTCCTTCTTAACATGCAACAATAAAAACTAATAATAGAGGAAGAATCATTACCTTAGAGCTTTAGCCAAATTTATCCAACAATTTGCTAGCCTCTATTCCAAGAACACCACCACAACAACCTTCACAAGCTAGCCCCAAGCTTCCTTCTTGCATTTTACTTTTTCAGATTTTCCTAAGGCTAGAATACCTCTTGGAGTTTTAGAGAGAAGGAGGAGCTTGAAAATAATTTAAGAGAGAAGGAGGAGCTTTTCTAAGAGAGAGATGAAAGATGACCAAGTCTTTAAGACTTGGTCAATATAATGCATGCAAAAAATCAGATGGGGGGGGGACACTTGTCCCCCACCCAGGCCCTTTCTAAAGAAAAATCTGACCTTTCCTAAGTTTTTCCGCCTGATTTCCCGCCTCGGCGCCGCAGCCGCTTCCGGCGCGCTCCTGCGACCTCGGATCTTTCGGCGCGCGCCCGCTTCTGGCGCGGCGCTGAAACTTCAGCGACCCTCGGGTTTCCGCGCGGCTGACCGGCGCGCGGCCCTACAATCACTGCCATGGCGCGCGGCCACGCCCAGGCTGGCCAGACCAGACGCGGTCCCGGCCGAACCACGGGTATAACATGGTAGTGATGGGTTAAGGAGAGGGTCAGGGACGGCTGGAATGATAAAGTAGGGTAATGTAGGGTTGACCGCTGGGGTATAATAGGGTTATATTCTGTGGGGGCTCCCGGGTTTTTGAAGGAGAAAAGGGGGACGGCTGGGTAGATAATAGGGTAGATGTAGGCTGGGTTTTGGGTATTGGGCTTTGGGTATTGGGTATTGAGTATTGGAGAGAAAAGATGAAAGGTGTATTGGGCCTCAGTTTGGGCTTCGATTTTTGGCGGATTGGACTGGTTCAGATTGTGCCTTGGACATGGACTGGTTTGATGAAATGCAAAACGGGTTAATTAAAGAAAAATTATTTAAAGATGCGAAATTATAAAAATGCAAATGCTGATGCAATAATAATAAAATATAATATTTAGCAAATATTTAATGCCTAATTAAAAGTAAAGACGGGATGTCAGTTAATTATTTAAAGAGATGCAAAATTAGTAAAACAAAATGATCGCGCAACAATAATAACATAATATTTAAAAATGTTTAATACCTAATTAAAGTAAAAACATGATGTCAATTTACAAAAAATAAAACAACATAGAATGCTAGGTAAAAAATATACAAAAATGTCAAAAATGGTGATAAAATGCGGTGTCCTAAAATGCTTAAAATTGCAAGAAATGACTAAAAGATGGGTCAAAATTGGGTGTCAACAGGGGGTTGTGTTCATACCGCAGGTAGAGTTAAACAGGTTGCTGATCCTCACTCTTAGGATCACTGTTCAGCTGTTGAGAAGCTTCATTACTCCGGAGGCTTATCTTTGGTTCAGATCCATGGTATTGTCGGTTGTTGTACATTCAGGGGTATGGCGGGGCCCTGTCCCGTCACAGTTGTTATGTCAAAACTCTTAGAGGTCTGTAGTCATATCTTGTGGGTCAGTTTGTAAAAGAATGGATGTAACTGCTTTTGGATATGTAATTATATATATGTCCAGGGAGGTAGCCTTATCGGCTAGCCTGTTGTTTATTTCTGTTGTTACACGTTATGTGGTTATATATGTTCCGCTGATTATCTCTGATGTATACTTGTAAGGGTGCCCAGGTAGGACACCAGCCGCGGGCCCGGCGTCGGGTCGTTACACCTTCAGTGGAACCCTATGACAAACCATAAACTCTATGTTTCACACATTCTGGTTTGCATACTCTTTCTTTATTCTCTGTGTTGCTAGGAGCTTGTCCTGAATCACCTTCACCTTCTCTAAAGAATCCCTCAACATTTGGTATCCCAAGGATGAACCTTGAATGCATCAAACTAACCAATGGGAAAATGAAATCTCCTACCATACAAGGCCTCAAACGGTGTCATACAATACTGGAGTGATAGCTATTGTTGTAAGCAAACTCTACCAAAGATAAGAATTATTCCAATGATCACCAAAAATGATCATGGAGATTCGTAATATGTGCTTAATACTTAAATAGTCTACTTCGACTGACCGTCGATCTGAGGGTGAAACATTGTACTAAAATCTAAGAGAGTACCCAACTCTCTCTACAATGTTCGCCAGAATTGCAAAGTAAACTAAGTACCCCGATCAGAGATGATAGAAATAGAAACCCCATGAAGATGCACCATCTCACGAATATAGATCTTAGCCAACTTCTCAACATTATAAGTCATTTGGAATAGAATGAAATGCGTAGACTAGGTCAATTTATCAGCAATGATCCATATAGCATCAAACATGCCCAAGGTCTTATGCAACCAAACAACAAAATCCATGGCAATCCTCTCCCACTTCCACTCAGGAATGGGCATCATCTAAGACACACCACTGGGTTCGTGGTGCTCATACTTGACATGATGACAATTCTAACATCAAGACACAAACTTAACAATGTCTCTCTTTATCCGCCCCACTAATAATATTACCTCAAGTCATGGTACATCTTAGTAGCACCTGTATGAATCGAATATCTAGATCTATATGCCTCCTCCATAATAAATCTAATCAAATCACAACCTTTAGGAACACATACTATATCATTGATCCTCAACACCCCTAACTGTCAATCATAGCCTCCTTATCCTCACCGCTCATCACCTTATCTCTAGTTTCACACAACTTCTTCTCATCATACTGGTGGGTCCGAATGTGATCCAAAAGAGATGACATCACCTCAACACAAGCTAGAATCCTACCCAAATCTGACATATCAAGTCTCATAAAACGGTTGGCTAGATACTGGACCTTTAATGCCAAAGTTCGCTCAGCAGTGATCAGATGAGCAAAACTCCCCATGTTGACTTCCTTTTGGATCAAGGAATCCTCCACCACATTGGCCCTGCCTGGATGGTACAAAATGATCATATCATAATCTTTCAATAACTCCAACAACTAACGCTACCTAGAATTTAAGTCCCTCTGACTAAACACATAATGAAGATTGTGGTGGTCGGTATACATCTCACAATTGACACCATAAAGATAATGGCTCCAAATCGTCAAAGCAAACACAACGATAGCAAGATCATGAACAGTGTAATTCTTCTCGTGCACCTTCAACTACCTTACTGCATAAGCAATAACCTTACCCTTCTGCATCAACACCTAGTCTAACCAGATCCTCAAAGCATCACAATATACAATAAAGTCCTTCCTCTCTACCGGAAGGGACAAGAATTGAGGTTGTGGTCAAAATAAGACCACTCGAATGTTACCTCTTTCTGAGTCAAATGTATTATTGTCACGCCCCGAACCCCGGGCCTGCGACTGGTGCCCTACCTGGACACCTTTTATTTACACAACTCAAATAAACTGCGGAAGGTAAATGACACTCAATATTTCTTTTTCTTAAACAAAGGCAAAGTCGATAAGGCTTCCACCATAATATATATCACACCCGAATGGGTCTACACTGTACAACAATGTAAATACAACTCTAGCCAGTCCAGCCCACATATGAATACAGACCTCTAAGAATTTGGACAGTAAACTGTGACGGGATAAGGCCCCGCCGTACCCCTGAATATACCTAGCCATAATGACAAGCTCCGGAACATTGGAGCTATCTCAAAATGCTGAACAAGGATCCTAAGCTCGCGGATCCACAATCGAGTACCTAGACCTACGTACATGAACGCAGCCCCCCGAAGGGGGTCAGTACAACATGTACCAAGTATGGAACGGAAATAAAGTACAGTATTAAAATCATAGATGTACACAAGAATGACAGGGGCAAGTATTAAAATCAAATACCAGATCCTACCGTGTCATATAAAATCAGAGCCAACTGTACCTTGTCTCATTGTACTACCGTATCACTGTATCACTGTAACATTGTACAATGTACTGCCCGGCTTTTAGTGAAGGACGCAATAAAGTCATATAAAACTGTAAGTACTGTAAATGAGATCGTACAGTCCAAATATAAAGCAGGAGGCAAGTATGATAACCAAATTAACAGTACATTGTGCCTTATTAAAAATGAGAGTAATAAGAGTAAACTTTACATGCTTTAAAATAGGAAGCTTATGATCAATCTAGGGCCACCCGCCCGTAGTATCATTATGCAATCCTACTCCTGAGACTATTTCACCCGCATAGGTTGTGTGGACCCGCATGAGCCAATTTGCCTCGCATAGGACTATTTCACCCGCATAGGCCCTTCGGACCCATAATGAGCATATACGCAATACTCGCATCGTGGAAAGCAAATCCACGGAAATGTATAATGTCTTGGGGGTTTACCCCCGCAATTATACTTATAACACTAGCACTAATGGCTATCATGAACAACATATGCAAGTTAAGTAATCTTTAACTCTCTTTAGACAAAATGAATGCACCATCTTTTTAAACAACCAAGGCAATACCATGTCTTCCTTTCTAAAATAACCAAGACAATACCATGTGAGGTACAACATGTCCCGGCCCATTCTGGACTCGGGGTAAACATAAAGGATTGTACACATAATGCTATCACAAGCAACTATGTACACTTTAAACTACCTTTTGACTCTCATTAGCCCTGACCTATCATTTTCTTTGAAAATCCAAGACACTAACAAGTCGTTCATTTTATACACCAAGGCACTATCACATAGTTCATTAAGGATTAAGATCCATTACAACAATTGTACGTCCGTCGTACATTCACTTTATAAACTCAAGACACTTTCATTTTATGTACTATATTAAGGACTTAATCATGGACATTCTCACATGATTTCCTTATAACCTTTTCTACTATCTCTTGAATTTCCACAAACTGTTATAACCAACTTTCCATAAAGCTGTTATAACATCTTTCATTTTAGAAAAACTAAAGCACTACCACATCTTTTCTTTTAATACAACCAAGGCATTATCACGTCATGTAAGGGAGTTGAACCCAAAGTACTACGTACATTCACTTCTTTACAAGAAGACTTAAATCATGTAATGTTAGGGAAATAAACCCAAAAGTACTATGTACATCTATTCTTTATAAAAAGAATCTTTTCATGAAATGTTAGGGAAAATGAATCCCAAAATACTTTTGCTATCAAAATCAAGTTACTTACACTTTTAAACTTAAGTAACTTATACTTTTTAAAGCCAAGAACCTCTGCTTTCAACCTCAAGTCATTTATTCTCCTTAAATCGAGTAATCCATACTTTTCAAATCGAGTTACGTATTCTTTCCGAATCAAGTAATCCATACATTTTCAAATCAAGTAATCTATACCTTCCAAATCAAGTTACTACACCTTTAGAAATTCAATTCAAGGTTTTGAAATCAAGTAACTTCTCTTTAAATCAAGTCACTTAATCTTTCCAAACCAAATCATTTATTCTCCTTAAACCAATCAAGTAACTTATACCTTTAAATCAAGTTACTTCTCTTCTTTAAAATCAAGTAAGCTTGTACTTTTCAATTCAAGTATTATAACTTTCAAAAATCAAGTGACTTTATACTTTCAAAACCAAGTATCATGTACTTCAAAATCAATTCACTTATACTTTATAAAATCAAATCACACGACGTTCAAAATCAAGTCCCATAACTTGAAAATAAAGTCTTGCAATCTTTTAATTAAAACAAGTCTCTTAACCTTGAAAATCAAGTCTCATTACTTTAAATCAAATCTCAAAACTTTAAAGTAATTCAAGTCACTTATTCATTTCAAACTAAGTCACTCATACATTTAAAATTAACACTCATTTGAACCGTGAATAGGTTATACCCGTTTCTAATACTTCCTAACGCCTCTTACCAACATCCCCCATAAGACATGGTAAGAACTTAGGAATATTTTAGACATACCTTTAGCATAAAAATCAATAACATGAATACTTTCTAATGACAAGGCAAGTACTTCAAGAAAACAAGTCACGTATACTCCAAATAACAAGGCAAGTATACTTCAAAAATAATTCATGTATACTCCAAAACAAGACAAGTATACTTCAAGGATAATCATGTCGATAGAAGGAAGAAGTTCACATACCTCGTCAGCGACTAACCCAAACGACAAGTAGCAATACGCTCCAATGTACTTCAACCTCATTGGTTATTCCACCCTCCAAGTAGAATATGCTACACGTAGTACTTCAACCAATAATGATGATAGCGCTTCTATCAATATCAAACTTTCTAGTATAAGACTTATACCAAATAATGGCCCTCTAATTCTACGAAAATTTGGGCAGCACTTCCTTTGTTTCTACGTACTTTTCCACCTTTTCCAAGGCCCGAATTCATCAACCAACAAGCCACATTTAAGGCACAACCAACAGTTAACCAAAGGGGATTACACGCCTAACTGGACGTATAAAATTCTACCCCATAATCTATACAAAACAGTCCATTATAACAGTCCATAATAAACCAACATTAAGGGTACAATGTGAAGCCTTTAACACCCTTATTCCTTAGGACTTTCATTAGCAATTGCTACACTTAAACATGCATATTGGTGGCTGAATTTTCAGAATTCTAACGCCACAAAACAGTCCATAAAAACTGCACAACAATGCCTCACAGTTTACTACATTTCTCGGCCAACGACACCCAATACGATTACCCTTTCCTTAATCCTTTTTAATTCGATTCGAGTTCCAACACTTATATATATGGCATATCAACTTATCAACAACCATATTACTTCATCTATCATGCAATAGGTGTAGATAATGACAATAAAAATCCACGAACCCAATGGCCTGGAAACTACTAGCTCTCGGTCTTACTCCAAAAAATGGGACCTGCACACCTTATTTTCCATATCTTCCTTAATACAAGTTCATCTATATACTATAACAATGAGTAATATCTAATTACTGCGGAGGAAGAAGAACTTTTACCTCAATTTTGTGCCCAAAAATGTCCCGGGCAGAATGCTAAGTTTTGGTCTGCAGTTTTCGTTTCGCTCCACTTATTCAAGTTCCAATCATATATATGTATCCCCTATAACCTTAGGAGCAACTTTTCTTCACGTTTTTCTTCCAAAAAGTCGACGGAAACCCCTTGGGTTTCATCACCATTTTCGGCCCAACCTAGATTTAGGGGTTAAGGGTCCTTAATCTTGCTAATCACTTGGTTAGGGGCCTTAATCTTGTATAATAAACTAAGCTTGGAAGATTTGGGAATTTTGGTCTTCCATATTTGCCCTTGGTCGAGAGTTTCTCCAAGGAGGGAGATATATTTCTTGTTGAAATTTGGCTAAGTGTTGGAAGACAAGTCTTGCACCTCTTATGTGTATATATAGAGTAACCAAGTGTAGGGTCAAGATGGTGGACAAGTGTGGGTGGGACCCACAAGTCCACTTGTCTTCAAAATATCTCAAGACAAGCCAAAGTCAAAGTCAAAGGGGACAGGTGACACATGTCACCCTCCTATTGGTCCAAAAATATTTCATCCCCCAAAAACGTCCATATTGGCCAAAATATCGAGAAAATATTGTGGGCCCCACAAAATCGTAAATTTTCCCGTGGGCCCCACGTGACCAAATTCGAACATAAAAATTCATAATTCTAATATATTCCAAAAGACTCAAATAACAAATTTGAGAACCAAATTCCAATTAATAAACATTTTCCTTCACAACTTCCCGAGAATTTTGCTTAAGAAAAAGTAATTCTTCTTTCTTTCCAAAATTCAAATCTCAATTTCGTACGCACGTTCTCATCTCATTGCCTTAGAAATACGGGGTGTACCATCCTTCCACCCTTAGAAACATTCATCCCGAATGTTCATAATAGGTTCATGCTAAACAAATCTTGGTACAGTCTCCTTAAACTATACTCAACGAAACCAATTATGCCACATATAGCCCTAATATATCACACACGCATAAACATCAATCCAAAGCCAAACTTGGAATCAAATCTAGGGTGTATCACCACTATTTACTCTCATTTATGGCCTAAAAGGATTCTCTTTTCGTACTTTCCTTAATTCATAACTACAACCACTTCAATTCTTTTAACACTTGTTCGCTCTTTTCCTTGTAGTACTTTTCTCGTACTTCCAAAATTATTTTAGTACACGTACATAATTTCAAACACTACTTCTGCTTCCAAATCCTTGGAGTTACTATATCCAAACTGGGTCATTATACTTAGATTCAATTTCCGTTAAGGCCCTTCTCGGCACTCACGCGACCGGTTACGGTGGGAACGCGTCCACGAACTCGTACAACGATTAACTAGACTTGGGCCTTGCTCCCTCGTGACCCTATCACATAGAGGGACCACCTCCAACTGACCCTACTCCATTTCGGGCTACGGGTTGACCCGTAATCAGCCCTCAACTCGACTCATTGTCGCACTTAACTCTCATTCTTTGTCTGAAATAAATCTTACTGCCCGAGAAGGCCTTGTACATCTAAGGTCTCAGTGGTCATCAATATTCTAAAGTTCACAATTATTCTATGTCCCAATCCTACATTATCAGTCCCCACATACGGGAAATGTAGCTTCTTAATATCTCATAATCATGATGTCTTACTCACAACAACTCTAATTACTCCATACCATTATTTTTCACATAATCACTTAAGCGTACAACACAACTTAATCAACTTAATTAATCCACTCTAAGTCCATAACTCTATTGGAAATAATCCAACTACTAGTATTAATTCTCGTCGTCACATTTGTTGCATCAAAATTATTTCATATGGAAAATGTAAATATACTTTCCTTCCAACATTCAAATCTTAATTCCTAAATTATGTTCTCACTTATATGTCCTGAAATTACGGGGTGTAACATTCTTCCCCCCTTAGAAACATTCATCCCGAATGTTCATAATAGATCTCAAGCTATACAAATTTCGGCATAGTCTCCTTTAACTATACCTAACAACCAATATTCAGCAAACACAAAGATGTCTCACATGGCAACAATATAACACATAGTCTCATTCATCAATCAAAATAGTCAAATAGGGATTGGAATTACATGTAGGCATCGGGAACAAGTGAGGATACTTCCTCTTCATCTCATCTTCTGCTTCTCACGTCATCTCTTCCCTGTTATTGTTCCGCCACAATACCTTGACGGAAGCCACATCCTTATTCCGTAACTGTCTAACCTGGCGATCAAGTATGTCTATGAGACTTTCCTCATAAGCCAAATCCTCTGTCACTTGGACGTCATCTACTGGGAAGACTCTAGAATGATCACCAATACACTTACGCAGTATCGATACATGAAAAATTGGATGTACCGCTTCCAAATCAGATGGTAGATCCAACTCATAGGCAATTTTGCCTACCCTGCGAATAACCTGCTAAGGACCAATGTATCTCGAGCTGAGCATCCCTTTCTTACCGAACCTCATCACACCCTTCATGGGTGATACCTTCAAGAATACCCAATCATCAAGCTGAAACTCCAAGTGTCGTCGTCGATTATCTTTATATGACTTCTGTCGACTCTGGGCTACTAATAATCTCTCCTGGATAAGCTTCACCTTATCCACAGTTTGCTGAATCATGTCTGGGCCAAGTAACATAGTCTCGCCCACATCAAACCAACCAATATGTGACCTACACTTCCTCCCATATAAGGCCTCGTACGGGGCTGTCACGACCCGACCCCGGGCCCGCGACTGGTGCCCTACCTGGGCACCCTTATAGGTACACATCAGAGAAAATCAGCGGAACATATATAAACTCAATAAGAAATAAATAACAGGCTAGCCGATAAGGCTACCTCCCTGAATATAGATGTAAAGTCAAAAGCAGTTACCTCTTTCTTTCTTTTTTTCTTACAAACCGACCCACAAGATATGACTACAGACCTCTAAGAGTTTTGACATAACAACTGTGACGGGACAGGGCCCCGCCATACCCCTGAATGTACAACAACCGACAATACCATGGACTGAACCAAAGATAAGCCTTCGGAGTAATGGAGCTTCTCAACAGCTGAACAGTGATCCTAAGAGTGAGGATCAGCAACCTGTATAACTCTACCTGCGGCTTGAACGCAGCCCAGGAGGTCGATAACAGTACTAAGTATGTGGCAGAAAGTCTTGTAATGAAATTATATAGTCTAAAATAAAGCTGGAGAGAAGTATGATGACCAAAATAACAGTACAATGTGCCTTACTAATAATGAGAGTAAACAAGAGTATACTTTACTGCATAAAAATAGGAGGCTCATGATCAAATTAGGGTCACCCGCCCGTAGTATCATTAAGCAATCCTACTCCTGAGACTATTTCACCCGCATAGGTCCTGTGGACCCGTAATGAG
This sequence comes from Przewalskia tangutica, assembly GCA_029844215.1. Lineage (NCBI taxonomy): Eukaryota > Viridiplantae > Streptophyta > Magnoliopsida > Solanales > Solanaceae > Przewalskia > Przewalskia tangutica. The sequence continues at coordinate 54,652,336 of CM056724.1, forward strand.
GTCATCCGCCTCGCATGGGACTATTTCACCCGCATAGGCCCGGTGGACCCGCAATGAGTACAAACGCCGCACTCGCATCATGGGTAGCAAATCCATGGAATAAGTAGTAACCCGAGGGTTTACCCCACAAGAATACATAACCTAGCACAACCGGCTATCATGCATAACATAAGAACCACCGGCTTATCATACATAACATAAGCACCACCGGCTTATCATACATAACATAAGCACCACCGGCTTATCATAAATATCATAAGCAAGTTAAGAAATCCCCTAACTTCTTATTAGTCTTAATTAACATGAACTCTCATTTTATTTTACTTAAGGCACTAACATGTCATTAAAAATCCGGGAATTAAACCCAAAGTACTATGTACCTTATCCTTTCAAAAATGACTCTTTCTCGTATAAAATCCCCAAGATACTAACACCTCTAGTATCAAGGCTTGTCTACATTTCAAAACAATTCACTACACCTTTTAGAAATACATTTAGGCTTCTAAATCAAGTGACTTTTTACTTTAAAACTTTAAACAATTGATGCCTTTAAATCAATTTGACTTTCTTCATTTCAAGTCATTTATCTTTGTTTACATCACTAGAGTAAACCATTCTTTTAACTTTTTATAAAGTTATTATAACCAACTTCTCATAAAGCCGTTATACTAACTTTATGCTTTAGAAACTAAGACATCTTTAACCTTTCATAAAGCCATTATAACTAACTTCCCATAAAGCCGTTATAACTCTTTATGTTTTAGACAAATTCATTATTTTTATAACCAAGAGACTTATTCTTTTTATAACCAAGTATCATATGCTTTCAAATCAAGTTACATAACTTTCAAAATACTTCAAGTCTCTTAACTTTAGAATAGTTCAAGTAATCAATACTTTCCTGTTCAAGTATTCTATACTTTTCAAGACAAGAAATCTTTCCATGTAATATCAAGTCACATATACTTTTTTAAAACAAGGCAAGGATACCAAAATGAACCCGAATTCATTTTTTACCATGTACGTCCACCGTACTATACATTTATAAAACTCATGCTCAAGAAGATAGGGAAAGTTCCACATACCTCTTCGGTTCAATCCACTTGCTATGTCTAATATAACGTACGTAGTATGTCAACCTATAATGACCATAATACGTCTATTAACTTCTAGCTTCAAACGTAGAATATTCCAAGTGTAAAGTCACTTGTTCTACGGAAAATTGAGCAGCACTTCCTTTGTTTCTACATACTTTTCCACCTTTTTCAAGGCCCGAAATCAATAACCAATATGCCATATTTAAGGCTCAACACATCAACCAATCAAAGGGGATTACACGCCGCACAGGACGTGTAAAATTCTGCCCCACAATTTATACAAAACAGTCCAATAGTCAATGCCATTCTCGGCTAATATGAGCAAAAATGCAAAGTCTTTTCCAATTCTTTTTCAATCCATATAGTCGTTCTAACATGTTATATAGTCGCAACCAACTTTAACAACTATAATCTCCTCTTTATATAACATGCGACGACTAAAACTAACAACTAAATTGAATTACAATCTTAAAGGCTAATCATGCTAGTTTTCGGATTTTTCTTCCAAATATTCCATAACACTTATCAATCTTCATAATGTAATTCACATGATCATTTCTAACTTATCATAACATGGAATCTTCAATTACAATAGTAAGACGAAGATTATTACCTCAATAAGCCCAAATATTTTCCAAGACTTCAAGTCGATCCTTAGCAGCTTTAGTTCCTCTTCTTGACGTTCCAATCCACTCCAAGCAACCATTAGAAGCTTATGAAGAACTCCTCTTCAAGTTCCAACTCCAACTATGAAAAACCCCTTAGATTTTCATGTTGCGACTAACGTAAAAACGTAGTTTTTCGGGATTTTTCTATTGAGATATCCTTGTAATACTCCTAGGAACCTTGTGTTTAAGTATTGTGAATTATGAACAACAAATGAAAAAAAAAATCTTATTTACATAGAGCTTAGCCGAGAGCTCCTAGAATGGACAAGCAAATTTCATGAAAATTTTCTAAGTGTTGAGACTTGTCTTGCTACTAGTGTAGTAATATACTACTTTCAAGGGCTAAGATTAAAACACTTATGGGGATAGGATGAAGGAGATTAAAATATCAAGTGTCATGTGGGCTTATTGACTTGGTCAATAATGTCAAGCTTTGGCTTTCAAGACTTGACAAATTTGCCTAGTCCAATTCGTCCAAGCCCATAGAGTGGGGGTGACACGTGTCACCCTCTCATTCATCCATAAAATTTCGTTTCCCGATATTTCCATAATTCCGATAAATTCTAAAAATCTCAAATAACAAACGTTATCCTTTCCCGAGGTTCGGAAGATTTTCTTTCGGAAAACAATTCTTTCTTTCGTTCACATTTTAACATCCTGATTCCTTACGTACATTCTTATATACATGTCCTGGAATTACGGGGTGTAATAGGGGCCATCTGAATACTAGAATGGTAGATGCTGTTATATGCAAACTCAACGAGTGGTAAATGATCATCCCAGCTACCTTTGAAGTCAATAGTACATGCTCTCAACATATCCTCTATGTCTGAATAGTACTCTATGCCTGCCCATTAGTCTGAGAATGAAATGCGGTTCTAAGACTCACCTGTGTCCCCAATCCTTCTGTAACGACCTCCAAAAGTTAGCTGTAAACTGAGGCCCTATGTCCGATATAATAGATGCGGGAACCCCGTGAAGTCTCACTATCTCCCTGATGTACAACCTAGCATAATCCTCAGCTGAGTAAGTAGTCCTGACTGGAAGAAAATGGGTTGATTTCGTCAGTCTATCCACAATAACCTATATGGAGTCATACTTCCTCTGAGTACGAGGTAAGCCTGTAACGAAATCCATTTTAATCACCTCCAACTTCCAAGTCAGGATCTCTATCTCCTGTATTAGCCCTCCAGGCTTCTGGTGCTCAACCTTAACCTGTTGACAATTCGGGCACTGAGCAACAAACCCCGCTACTTCCCTTTTCAGGCAATCTCACCAATATACGCATTTAAGGTCATGATACATCTTTGTTGACCCCGGATGAATAGAATAACGAGCACTGTGTGCCTCTCCCATAACCTTTTGTCGTAGTCCTACAACATCAGGTACACACAATCTGCCTTCGTACCGTAGCACCCCATCAGGTGCAACCTCGAATAGATTATTCTCCTTTCGAAGAGTTGCATCTCTATACCATACCAGAACAAGATCCTTATACTGATTCCTCTTCACCCCTTCCATGATAGAGGGCTCGACAACTCCTCTAATAAGGACTCCACTATCTCCAGAATCGGCCAATCGGACTCCAAGACTTGCTAGTTGGTGTATCTCACGAACTATCTCCTTTCTTTCCGGCTGCACATCCATCAAACTACCCATAGACCGATGGCTAAGAGCATCTGCCACAATATTGGCTTTCCCCAGGTGGTATAGAATATCAATATCATAGTCTTTAAGTAACTCTAACCACCGTCTCTGCTGTAAGTTCAACTCCTTCAGTTTGAAGATATATTGGAGACTCTTGTGATCCATATAAATATCAACATGAACTCCATATAAATAATGTCAACATATCTTCAAAGCATGTATCACTGCCGCTAACGCCAAATCATGAGTAGGGTAATTCTTCTGGTGTTTCCTGAGCTGTCGGGATGCATAAGCTATAACTTTACTATGATGTATCAACACACAACCTAGCCCAACACCCGAAGCATCACAAAAAATAACATAACCCTCTAGTCCCTCAGGAAGAGTTAGAACTGAAGTCGTAGTCAACTTATCCTTCAACTACTAGAAGCCTTGCTCACAAGCATCTGTCCATTGGAACCTAGCTGCCTTTTGGGTTAGCCTTGTTAAAGGCGCTGAAATCGAGGCAAACTTCTCCACAAACCTCCGGTAATACCCTGCTAGCCCCAAAAAACTGTGTACCTCTATAAGAGTCGTAGGTCTGGGCCAAGTCTTAACTGCCTCAATCTTCTGTGTATCCACCCAAAATACTATCAGCTCCAATAATATGCCCCAAGAATGCCACTGAGGCCAACCATAATTCATACTTAGAAAACTTGGCATACAACTGTTGGTGCTGGAGTACCTTAAGTACGGTCCTCAAATGGTCTGCATACTCCTCTTCTGATCGTGAGTAGACCAGAATATCATCAATGAACACGATAACAAACATATAATAGAATGGCTTGAACACCCGGTTCATCAAATCCATAAATACAGCTGGAGCATTGGTCAACCCAAAAGACATCACTCTAAACTCATAATGCCTGTATCGGGTCCTGAATGTTGTCTTTAGGATATCTGCCTCCCTGACCCACACCTGATGATACCCTGACCGCAAGTTTATCTTCAAAAAAAATTTGGCACCCTGCAACTGGTCAAATAAATCATCAATTCTGGGAAGGGGATACCTGTTCTTGATGGTTACCTTATCAGCTGCCTATAATCAATACACATCCGCAGCGATCCATCCTTCTTCTTCACAAATAATACCGGTGCTCCCCGAGGAGATGTACTAGGCTTACTGAAGCTTTTTTCCAACAAGTCTCTCAGCTGCTCCTTCAATTCCTTCAACTATGCAGGTGTCATTCTATAAAGAGGAATGAATATCGGTCGGGTATCTGGCAGTACATCTATACTGAACTCTATCTTCCACTCTGGAGGAATACTTGGAAGATCATCAGGGAATACCCCCGGGAACTCTCTAACTACCGGAACTGACTGAAGAGCTGGTACCTCAGCTTCAGTATCATGCACCCGGACCAAGTGATAAATATAACCCTTTCGGTCCATCTTCCTTGCCTTGAGGTATGAAATAAACTTACCCCTCGGCGTTGCGGTATTCCCTTTCCATTCTATAACTGGTTCTCCTGGAAACTAAAATCGAACCAACTTCTCTCTATAATCAACGTTAGCATAACAAGAAGCTATCAAATCCATACCCATAATCACATCAAAGTCAGTCATGTTTAACTCTATCAAATCTGTTGTGGTACGACGACTATATATAACCACCGAACAATTTTTATATACACACCTAGCCATGCCTGAATCTCCTACCGGTGTAGCTACCTAAAAAGGTTTTATCGACTTAGGTTCTATCCCAATTCTACTAGCAACAAGGGGAGATATATAGCATAAAGTAGAACCTGGATCTATCAATGCATATACGTCACGGAAAAAGATCAATAATATAGTTGTGACAACATCCGGTGACGCCTCCTGATCGTGCCTACTGGCCAAAGAACAAATGCGTTTTGAAGGACCGCCAGAACTAGAAACTCTGCCACAACCTATACCACGGCCTGCTGGCCTGTGAACACTCTGCCATGCGGAGCGCATAGCTATAGAAGATGATGAACCAGCCACTGATCCAGTAGGCTGAGTCATCCCACCTGTACCCCCTATGGAAGGACAATCTCTTATCATATGGCCTTGACAGCCGCAAGTAAAACATGCACCTGTACCAGAATGGCATCCCCCAAAATGAGACTTACCACACCGAAAACACCGAGGTAAGGGTGGCCTCGGCTGGCTAGAACCCCTGTACACCTGCGAACCTGAAGCCTGGGAGCCCTGACCAACTCTTGAATACCCCGTGCGATCGAACCTCCTGCCCATATACTGTGAGGGTACACTCTGTGCTGGCTGGGATGAATGTCTAACCTGCTACTGAGGTTGTCCGCCTCGAAACTCACCCGAATACCCCGCCGTCCTGGCCCTCTTAGGCTGACCTCTGTCTGGCTGCCGCCCTCTATGTCGGTCCTCAACCTCCTGTGCATACGCCTGGATACGAGCAATATCCATACCTGACTGAAGAGCCACTGCCATGCACCCATCGATCACATAGTGGTCCAGCCCCATCACATAGCGATGCACCCGGTCTGTCATATCTGCCACAATAGTTGGTGCGTATTTGGCCAAAGAATCAAACTCAAGGCTGTACTCGCGAATGGTCCTGCCACTCTGCCTTAACTGCAGTAATCTGTCAACTCTAGCCCTCCTCATCTCTGGAGGCAAGAAGTGACCAAAAAATGTCTCTGTAAAATCATCCCATGTAGCTGGAGGAACATCCTCTCCCCTAGACACTCTCAAGACTCATACCAGTTAGTAGTTATATCCCGCATCCTATTTGAACCCAACTCCACAGACTCAGTCTCCGAAGCCCTGATTACCCTCAAGGTACGCTGCATCTGTCGGATAAACTCATGCGGGTCATCCTCGGGCTGTGACCCAAAAAACTCTGGAGGTTTACAATTCAAGAAATCACGAACCCTCAAACTGTCAGACCTAGGGTCAACTCCTGGTCCCTGTCTGCGGTTCTACCCTGCCACCAATCTAGTCAGCAGCTGAACTGCATCTCTCATGGACATATCCTATGCCCCTGGCTGAGGAACTGGATGCTCAGGGATCGGAACCTCTGGAGCTGCTCTAAGCTCCTTTGGTGATGGCGGTGTAACTGAGCTCGCCGACTGGCGTACAATCTCAGGCATAGACTGGGCATGTGCCCTAGTAACTCTCTGAGTCTGACTAGTAGCTCCTGCTACTGACTTGCCCTTCTGGGCCACTGTTTCCCTCTTCGAAGGCATAGCTGAAACACAATAATACGTTAGAGAGGGGAATTCTCCTAATAACACAGCTCTATCACATGATCTATGAGATGAAAGGATAGAAACCAATCCTAAATGTATTGTAGCCTCCTGTTTATAGGTGTTGTGCAGAACACACTGATAACCAAGACTCTACTGCACACGGTCTGAAGACATCCTGAGGACTAACTACTCTGATACCACTTTTTTCACGCCCCGAACCGACGGGCCGCGACAGGTGCCCTACCTGGGCACCCTTATACCCACATCTCACATATGACCAGTGGAAGTAAATGAAAAATCATAATCTCAAAACAAAGGGATCCTGTCCCCAGAACTGTCATATAATAATATAGGAAAGCCGACAAGGCCGCCATTATAAACACAAATCCGAAATGAACTACAGTACATATGTACAACCCACACATGACTACAGACCTCTAAGAGTAAGACAGTGAACTATGACGGGACAAGGCCCTGTCGTACCCCTGAATATACATAAGCCTATAATCAAAGATCTGTACCAAAATGATAAGCTCCGGAACAATGGAGTTATCCCAAAAGTTGAGCAATGATCCTAAGCTCACGGATCACCAAACTGAGTACCTACACCTGCGGACATGAACGTAGCCCCTAGGAGAAGGGGGTCATTACAACATGGTACTAAGTATGAAAACATAAAGTACAGTAAATAAGATCATAACTGGCCAACAGATGACAGGGACAAGTATGAAAATCAAATACCAGATCCAACCGTGCCATATAAAATAAGAGTCAACTGTACCTTATTAAAATTAGTGAGTCAATCGTGCCTTTTTTAAAAAGTGAGAGTCATAATAAAATCATGAATGTCTGTCCATATACTCATATACTGTCATGGGTATCTATACCCGTCTCATGGAAGCATGTCCATGGAATCATATACTGTCGTGAGTATCTATACTCGCATCATGGATACATGTCCATGAAATCATATATGTCATAGGTATCTATACCCGCATCATGGATACATGTCCATGGAATCATATACATATAACGTACCCGGCCCTCTGGTGAGGGACTCGGTGTGAATGTGATAAATCTGCACACGAACATACCCCCGGCCCTTTAGTGAGGGCCTCGGTGTCATGGGTATCTATACCCTCATCATGGATAACATGTCCATGGAATCCTACATACAACGTACCCGGCCCATTATGGGACTCGGTGTGAAATCATATAAACATTGCCGGCCCATTAGGGGACTCGGTGAACATGGAATAATAACACTTGCACGAATAGCTATCATGAGCAACCTTGTGCAATTTAAATCATCATTTGACTCTCAATAACATCTTTAAAATGAACTTTCATTTTAGAAAACCAAGGCACTATCATATCATGTATAACTCATTAAAATGAACTTTCGTTTTAGAAAAACCAAAGCACTATCATGTCATGTATTACCAAGGATTAAGATCCAATAAAACTAGGTACGTCCGTCGTACACTCACTTTATACAAAGCATGCCAAAAGAAGAAAGGATAGTTTCACATACCTTATAGGCTATACCAACTTGACAACTAGAATACGTCTCAAGTAGTACTTCAACTTATAATAACAATAATATGTATATTAACTCCATTCTTACTAGTGTAGGTCATATACCACGTAATGGTTCTCTTTTCATATAAAAATTTGGGCAGCACTTCCCCTATTTACACATACATCCACAACTTACAAACGAGGCTAATAACATCAATAACCAAGCACCAATTAAGGGCACAACCAAAACAACAACAAAGGGGATTTACACACCCACTTCTCATGTAAATTCAGCCTCTTTTCCATATTAAAACAGTCCACAAAACAGTCCATATTCCAACAACAACGATGGTAGAATGTGAAGCATTTCTACACCTTTCTACACCCTTATTCCTTTAGGACTTACATAAGCAATTACCACATTTAAACATGCATAATTGTAACTAAATTTCCAGCATTATAATGTCGCAAAACAACCCCTATAACAGCACAACAACGTCCCACAATATCATGCAATTTTCGGCCAACAACCAAAACCAAAGCCCTTTCCACAACTTCTTAAAATCCAATTCACATTTCAACACGTTTATATAAACCATAACAACTTGTAATAACAAGATTTCCTTCATTTTAACATGCAAGTAGTGACGATAATAACAACAATAACCAACGAATCCAACAACACCAAAAACTGTCTAGAATCGGCTAACATGCCAAAACTGTCTCATGCATTTCTTATTATCCATTTCTCTTAACACAAGTTCATCTATCAACTATAACATCATGTAACTTCTAATTACTTCAAGAGTAAGAAGAAATCTTACCTTAGTTTTATCACAAAATAGTCCACAAGTCTCGGCCAAACCGTGACCAATTTTCACTTTTGCACCACTTCTTCACGTTACAATCAAACACACGTATCCTCTACAAGCTTGTAACCATCTTGCTTCATGTTTTTCTTTCAACAAGTTCATAAACAAGCTTAGGGTTTCAAGACAATTTTCTTGGCCATGTACCGTGACCCACTGTTTGTAAGGTTAACTTGGCTTAGAACTTAGTTAAGGTGCGTAATCTTGTAAAATAGGTTGATCTTGTTCTTCACTTTGGCTAGGGATTCGAGAACCTTGAAGGAGAAGGGAGAGATAAAGGTTTGGATGAGAAGATATTTGTGAGCCTAAGTCTTGCAAGACCTTGCATATATAATGTGTATATAGCATAAGTGGAGGCAGACCTATGTTGACCCACTTGTCCACTTGTCTTCTCTTCACATAAAATATCTCCCACACTTAGTCATTTTTCTCAATATTTTCGATGGCCTCACTTCATAATACCATGACTTAATTAATCCACACTAAGTCCATAACTCTATTGGAAATAATCCAACTACTAGTATTAATTCTCGTCGTCACATTTGTTGCATCAAAAATTATTTCATATGGAAAATGTAAATATACTTTTCTTCCAACATTCAAATCTTAATTCCTAAATTACGTTTTCACTTATATGCCCTGTAATTATGGGGTGTAACATCTTAGAGACCTTGATCCCTAAGATGACATCTGTAATACCCATATCCTTCATGTCGAAACATTTTTTCAACATATTCTTAGTCTTTAGGATCAAACTAGGACTACTCTCTGTGATTAACATGTCATCTACGTAAAGGAAAATCATGATGAACGAGTCAGAATTACCTTTCAAGTAGACACATTTGTCACACTCATTAATGGAGAAACCCTTCGATAGTAGAGTACTATCAATTTTTTCATGCCATTGCCTCGGGGCCTGTTTCTACCTGTACAAAAATTTGACAAGTCGACAGATTTTTTTCTCTTGCCATGGAACCACATACCATTCGGGTTGTTCCATATAAATTTCTTCTTCCAAATCACCATTTTGAAAGGATGTTTTGACATCCATTTGATGTATCTCAAGGTCGCGCAATGATGCGATCGTAATAAATACTCGTATGTACGTCATTCTAGACATCGGGAGTATGTGTCAAAATTGTCAAGGCTTTCCTTCAGTCGATAGCCCTTGACTACCAACCTGGCCTTGTACTTTTCTATAGACCCATATACTTGATACTTCCGTTTGAGTATCCATTTACAACCCAATGATTTGTTTCCCAGATGAAGATAAACCAACTCCTAAGTATGGTTTTGCAAGATGGAGTCTATTTCACTCTCAATAGCTTCTTTCCAGAGCAGTGCTACTAGAGTTGACAACGCTTCAGCAATTGTCCGTGGTTTGTTATGAATCATATAAGCTACATAGTTAGTACTGAAATATTTATCCTTCCTGGCCCTTTTACTTCGCCTTTGTTTCATCTCTAGAGTCTCCAAGTTCCGAGAATCTGGAACGCTATATTCTGGATATTCAGCCACTTCGAAGTCCACTAGATCTGAACCATCTATATCCGGGCAGTCAACGACTCCTGGTTCCTGAGAGCTTTGTTCAACTTCGTTTTCGAGAGGTTATGTCTCTTTACTTTCTAGGAAAAGTATCCTCAAAGAATTAAGCATTCATTGATTCCATGATCGTACCCCCATAGATATCTGGTACATATGACTTATGCACTAAGAATCGATAAGCACTACTGTTATTTGCATATCCGATGAAAATGCCATCTACAGTCTTAGGTCCAATATTGACTTGTTTTGGCTTAGGTACTTCAACATTTTCCAAAGAACCACACACCTTCAGGTATTTGTAGGTGGGTTTATTTTCATTCCATAAATCGTATGGAGTTTTGTTCATACCCTTATATGGGACTCTATTAAGAATTGTATTGGCGGTAAGGACAGCTGCTCCCTACATGTTTTGGGGAAGACCGGAATTGATGAGCAAGACATTCATCATTTACTTCAATGTACAGTTCTTGCGTTCAGCGACACCATTCTACTGAGGTGAGTATGGAGCCATCGTTTGATGAACAATGCCCGAATGAGCACAATACTCCTCAAATAGTGCTACGTATTCTCCCCCTATGTCTCTACAATTTGATTTAATCTACACGCTTAGTTGGTTTTCAACTTCTGCTTTGTAGCGTCTGAATGCTACAAATGCTTCATCCTTACTTTTCAACAAGTAAAGGTAATAATACCTTATGCTATCATCTATAAATGTCACAAAGTACTTGTTTAGCCTCTGTTGCGAAATTTGTATATGCTACGCAAGTGTACGTATTGCAATTCGTAATAAATTCAGTAAGACCGAGTATCATCCTCAGAGACTGAATTATCAATTACCAATTAATTAATCTTTGGTTTATATTTGGTAAATGAATATTGATTAAGATTTCTAAATTAAGGATTAACAAACTAAAAGTAAATCACATGAATAAACTAATAATGCAAACACAAGGAGTTTAACTCAGTAATGAAGGTAATTAGGATTTCCAATCTAATCAACTATCCACTCTATCATTCGTTAATGCATGATTAGCAATTCTTCTTCTATTACAGTTTAGAAAGCTAACTGAGGTGTTCTATATTCCGGTTAGGACATATAAAAATTCAACTAAGTGAGAATTTTCTATATTTCTATAATAAATTCAACCACATAGGAGGATTAAGAGCAATAACCTAAAACACTACACAGGCAATCGCGATACTCTCATTCAAGATTAAAACTATGTCTAATAAATTATAGCATATTCAAATCTTCCTTTTCAGATCTTGATTTGAAATCATATAAGTAAGGAAAACTAATGGTCATTTAATTCTCATTCAATAAATGTAAGTTGAATCAATAATAATATTTGAAGAAGAAACACTAACAATGCATTAATTCATAATAGAGTTACAAGTGAATCGACGAAAAATCCTAATAAAGAAATTAGTTCATATACATGTTATTAAAACTAATTGTCTTAAAAACCAACATGAACAGAATTAAACTAAAAAAAATAAAAAATTGAACCATCGATATCTCTAATTGTTCCTTAGCCTCTTGTTTCTTGCTTCCAAAGTGTGATTATCCCTAAAATCAGCCTCTCATGATTTATATAACGGAAAACCTCTCTTGGACCTTTTTACCCCCGTTAAAAATAGGGTTTCTCTTGTATTTACGCCATCAGCACCACGACTCTTCATCCAGGCGCCACGGCTGTAATTCCCTATGAAAGTTCTGCTAGTCAGGCACCGCGGCTCTTCAGCGACGTTTTATTTATGGCATACTGCCTATTGAGCGTCACGACTCTTCCTTCTTGCATCTCGGCTCTGCAGCGTCGCGGCTCTTCATTCCAAGCGTCGTGGCTCTTCAGCCTTGTTCGTTCGAATTCTTTTTAGACTGCTTCCTGAGCTTTCCAGGACTTCTTTGACTAATTGATTGGGACTCGACGTGCATTTTTGGGCCTCCATAAACACTTATTCTTTTTGAATTCGCTTCAATCCTTACTGAATCTCTTAAGACCTAAAACACAAAACAACACGCATAATATTGTACAAAACAATTAAAAGAAAACAAAACATTCCCTAAAACACACTCTAAAACAATACTAAAAATAGACTAAACAAACACCCCATACTAAAACTTTACTCATCCTCGAGTAAAGAACTCTAGACACCCTAAAAAGAAAAACACACAACTCTAAAAATGAATCAAGTCAACCATAATGGATTATTCCTCGAAGATCATGAACAACATGCAATATAATCTTTAGGAACCTTCTAGCCACTAATTTGCTATCTAGAATTTCAAGTCAGATATTCCTCAAATTAGCTTAAAGTTATTAAGGCATATGACCACTCAACCATGATTATTGACTCAAACATGTACTCAATATTAGTTTATGCACATGAATTCTCACCAACAGTCCATGAGACCAAAATTATATAGGCTTGCTAACTTGCTACTCTCCACTAATGTAGATACATATGCTTAAGAATTAATAGGACTTTTATAGGTTCTGACAATAGGCTTAGGCATAGGGTAGATAAAAAAATATTTAGGTTTAAAATTACCATAAGCATAGGAATCAACAAATCTAGAATTGATATCACGTTACAATTCATAGCAATCCCTATTTTGTTTGACGATAGGCTTAGGCATAGGGTAGATAAAAAAATATTTAGGTTCAAAATTACCATAAGCATAGGAACCAACAAATCTAGAATTGATATCACGTTACAATTCATAGCAATCCCTATTTTGTTTCTTTTCCAGATTGAGAAAATTCACACTTTTTTTAACTACAACACTCCCCCAAACTTGTTTTTCAATGTATGTACAAGAGGCATATATTTTATTTTTTTAGATGATTATTCTCTCAATCTTTTATTCTTCTATAGATAGCACTCAATCTCCATTATCGATTACAAGAATTCAATCCCCACTCAAATACTTCTATACTTATGGTAATTTAAGGGAATGATAGAATAGTAAAGGGTTTCAAGTAGGCTCAAAATAGGTGTCAATCAACAAAGAGTTAACTTTAAGGTTCAAAAGGGTTAGCTAGGGATTAATGTAATCAAGGGCGGCTTGAAAGGCTCAATCATTCCAAAGATGACCTAAATCATCTTCCTAAGCATGCATTATTTAGGATTTCGTCTTAAGTAGCAAGCAACAAGTTTTAATATTTTCCACCATCTTTCCTCAAACCAAAATTCAATCATGCATAACCCGAACAATTGATTGCAAGAAAGTTATCAGTCATGATCAAGTTTTCATCATTATTAATAACTGAAAGCAAACTCAAAAACTATCCAACTTAGGCACACAGAATTATGCATTTCATGGCTATCAATAACATCCAATTCTATCACATGTGTTCACTCAATCTCATGGGCTATTATTATTGACTTGATTAATTAACAATAGACACTCAAACACAGACACTAAAACAAAGACACTAACAATAAACAAACAACTTAACATAAACAATTACGACTACTGACACAAAACAGTAAGACTCCCCCCAAACTTATTCAACACATTGTCCCCAATGTGAAAATGGAAAGCAAAGAAATGAAGACTTATATAAACAATGATAGTGATTCATAATGGTGGTGGCGGCGGTTGCGATATAGAGTGACGCGGCTCTTTTAACCGACAAAAAGTTTCAAGCATTCTATTTCTTAAGCACCGCGCTCACCTAGTTAGCGTCGCGGCGCTTCACACTTCGATTCCTTTCAGCTTTTTGCCTCTCAAGCGTCGCGGCGCTGTACCGTCAAAAAAAATTCACTCACTGCCTTTCAGGCGCCGTGACTCTACATTTGGGCACCACGACGCTTATTCCAATCTGAATACGTCGATTTTCGCTTCTGATTTTAGCATCTCACGATTCTCTTTCACTCCGAGTTGGCTCTCTATTTACCTGACATCAAAAACATAGACCAAGAAACAGCAAAGCATTGAGATTGTTCAAAACAAACAAAATAAAATAAAATAAAATAATTAAAATGTTGGTTACCTCACAATAGCGTTGTCTTTAACGTCATTTAGCCGAACACATATTTCTTCTTCATTTTGAATTCAAGTGGGTAAATTACCCCTGCAACCTAGCCATTTCAGGATTTCTTTCTTTTTCTTTTTCCTTTTTCTTCTCTAGTAGATGGGTTACACTCTCAATGTCTTCAATATCAACTTTCTCGCATTATGTTAATGCTACTTCAAGAGCCTCAGTACACTTGAAGCTTTTCTCAGAAATAGCTTTTGCAATCACATCAATGGAAAAACAGACGACACTTGCTCTTGGATCGGTTGTTGCGCTAAAAACATTGAAACTCACTTCTTCCTCCAGGACTCGAAGTTTTAATTCGCCCTGTTCAACATCTATAAGTGTTCGCCATGTAGCTAAGAAGGGTCTCCCTAGGATGATGGACATATTTTCATCTTCTTCCATATCTAGAATAATGAAATCAGCAGGAAAGATGAACTTATCCACTTTCACCAGCATATCTTTAATGATACCTCGTGGATGCTTGATTGAACGATCTGCTAGTTGTAAAGTAATGGTTGTATTCTTTGTTTCACCCAACCCAAGTTTACGAAACACCGATAAGGGCATTAGGTTGATATTAGCCCACAAATCACACAAAGCATGTTGACATTCAAAATTTCCTATAGTGCATGGAATAGTGAAACTTCCTGGATCTTTCAACTTCTGGGGAAGCTTCTTCTGCAAAATGGCGCTGCACTCTTACGTTAATGCCACAGTTTCATACTCTTTTATCTTTCTCTTTTTGAAGAGAATTTTCTTCATAAATTTCACGTAACTGGGCATCTGCTCTAAGGCCTCAATAAAGGGAATGTTGATGTGCACTTCTTGAACACCTCTAAAATCTTAGAAAATTGTTTATCAAGAGAATTTTTCTTAATTCTTTGAGGGTAAGGAATTATGATTTGGGGGTCAACAACAATCACTGGTGGTGCCTTTTCTGTAGTAGGGTAGTCTTCAGTGCCCCCCTCTTTCTCTAAACCAGATGTCTCTCCCAACTCGCAATTATTTTCCACTGGTGGTTGGGCTGCAGCTTATTCAACTTATTTACCATTTCTCAAATATATATCCTGACATTGCTCCTTCGAATTTACAATAGTATTGCTAGGGAGATTCCCTTATGGTCTAGTGTTTAACATATTTGCTAGTTGACCCACTTCCGTCTCCAAGTTCCGGATAGATGATCTTGTTTCAGTTATGAACTGAGTTTGGGATTTGGTGAAGATCAACAAAGCTATTCTCAATTCATCAAGCTTCTTTTATGGGGCTGGTGGCCTAAAATGCTGAGAAGGTGAAGCTTGGTTCATTGGCTATTGTGGGTTGCTTTGTTGGTACTGCCATTGGAAGTGTGGATACTGGCCTTGGACGTTTCTCTATAAAAAGTGAAGGTGATTCCTCCACCCAGGATTATAAGTGTTGGAGAATGGATTGTTGTAGGGCCTCTGAAAATTCCCAACTGCTTGAATCTGAGCTTGGTCCAAAGGGACATTATTTGGATCCGTTTTTGTACACCTATCAAAAGTATGTGGACCCCCGTAAATTTCACAAACCACTTGCATCTGAACAGCATTTGCGGACACAGTATTCGGTTGCAATTGCTTCGTCAAGGAAGCAACTTGAGCAGTTAACGCAGTGATGGCATCTAACTCATGATCTCCATCCACTTTCCTATTGTTGGTAGATCTTTCATCGGACCACTGATGTTATTAGTTTCCATATCTTCCAGAAGTTCATGCGTCTCATTAGCACTCTTGCTCATAAAGGTCCCTCCAACAGCAACATCAATGATGGTACGAGTAGTACCACACAACCCATTGTAGAAATTATGGACCAACATCCACTGTTCAATTCCATAGTAAGGACATATCCTTTGTAACTCCTTAAACCTTTCCCAAGCATCATACAAGGACTCTCCATCAAGCTGATAAACAATGTTCATTTCTCCCCTTAACTTCGCGACCTTTGATGGAGGAAAGAACTTGGCAAGAAATGTCTGTCCCAAATCTTGCCAAGTGGTAATAGAGTTTTCCTGAAAAGATTTTAGCCAGCTATTAGCTCGGTCCCTCAGTGAGAATGGGAAGAACCTCAACCTAATGGCATAAACAGTAACACCATTGTATTTAAATGTCGCACATAATTCCAACAAGTTCGCCAAATGCATGTGCGGATCTTCTGAAGGCATCCCACCAAATTGAAATGTGCTCAGGACCATATTCAAGATTGCTAGCTTAATCTCAAAATTATTGGCCTCCACAGCAGTTGGCCTTATGCATGTATGTTTGCACTCCTGTAATAGTCAGCAGTATGTAGTCCCTTAAGCTCCTTTTGGCAGGATTTTGGATCGGTTCTATCATGTTTGCTGGTACTCCTCCATTCAACCCATTATTATTATGGTGATATTCATCACGGTTGAATCAACAATTTTTTTGTGCTTTCTGTTCTGCTTGCACGCTTTCTCAATATCATTTTCTGCTTCGCATAAAACAAACCTACCTATAATTGGGGAAAAAATACATGCAGATCAAGGCAAAAAATGTGTTATAAGAACAATCAAATTAGAAATAAGATTAGTTACTTTGATATTGATAATACTTCAGTCCCCGGCAACGGCGCCAAAATATTGCGAATATAGATTGAGATTTCTAAACTACGAATTAACAAACTAAAGTAATTTGCAGGAATAAACTAATAATGCAAACACACGGAGTTTAACTCAGTAATGAAGGTAATTAGTATTTCCAATCTCATCAACTATCTACTCTATCATTCGTTAATACAGGATTAACAATTCTTCTTCTGTTACAGTTTAGAAGGCTAACTGAGGTGTTCTATATTCCGGTTAGGACATATAAAAACTCAACCTAAGTGGGAATTTTCTATATTTCTATGATAAATTCAACCACATAGGAGGATTAAGAGCAATAACCTAAAACACTACACGGGCAATCGTGATACTCTCATTAAAGATTTAACCTATGTCTAATCAACTATAGCATATTCAAATCTCCCTTTTCATATCTTGATTTGAAATCATATAAGTAATGAAAACTAATGGTCAATTCATTCTCATTCAATAAACGCAAGTTGAATCGATAATAATAGATGAAGAAGAAACACTAACAATGCATTAATTCATAATAGAGTTTCAAGTGAATCGACGGAAAATCCTAATAAAGAAATTAGTTCATAGATATGATAATAAAACTAATTGTCTTAAAAACCAACATGAACAAAATTAAAGTAAAGAAAAGAAAAAGAACTTGAACAATCGATGTCTCTAATTGCTTCTTAGTCTCTTGTTTCTTGCCTCCAAAGTGTGATTATCCCTAAAATAAGCCTCTCACGACTTATATAACGAAAAACCTCTCTTGGACCTTTTTACCCCCGTTAAAAATAGGATTTCTCGCATATTTATCTCGTTAACGCCGCGGTTCTTCATCCAGGCGCCGCAGCTCTAATTTCGTGTGAAGGTTCTGTCAGTCAGGAACCGCGGATCTTTAGCGACGTTTATTTTTCTGGCATATTGCCTCTCGAGCGTCGCGGCTCTTCCTTCTTGCGTAGCGTCTCTGTAGCGCCGCGACTCTTCATTCCAAGCGGCGTGGCTCTTCAGCCTTATTTGTCCGAATTTTGTTTAGACTGTTTCCTGAGCTTTCTGAGACTTCTTTGATTGATTGCTTGGGACTCGACATGCATTTTTTAGCCTCCATAAACGCCTATTATCTTTGAATTTGCTTCAATCCTTACTGAATCGCTTAAGGCCTGAAAACATAAAACAACACGCATTATACTGTACAAAACAATTAAAAGACAATAAAAGACTCCCTAAATCACACTCTAAAACAATACTAAAAATAGACTCAACAGCCTCTACGCACACCTCACACTTATGTTGAGGGTTTACGTCGATAGACGACAAAAACTCCGACTTTACCAACCTTTGGATGGATTTGTAGTTCACATGTCCTAATCTATTATGCCATAAATTAGAAGACTCAAGCAAGTAAGAAGAAGCTTCACTTTTAATTCTTGAACGTATGACTGACATGGCGTTAACCTTGAAGAGTACTTCACAGACGAAGCCCCTTCCCACAAAGGTTCCATTTTTTGTGATTACAAACTTATTAGACTCAAATACTAGCCTAAAACCAGCATTAACCAATACAGGACCTGAAATTAAATTATTCCTAATCTCAGGGACATGCATCACCTCCTTCATAGTGAGCTCATTTCCAAAAGTCATCTTAAGGACTACCTATCCTATCCCCAGTACGTCAGAGGAAGCGTTGTTACCCATGACCAACTTCTTGTCTATAACTGGTGTATACATGGAGAAGGCATCTCTATCGGAACAGATATAATGGGTAGCACCCGTGTCCATCCACCATTGCTTGGGATTCTCTACAAGGTTTTCTTCTATTACCACTTTAGAAAACTCCTCGATCATGTCGTCAAGAAGTGTGTCCTCAACGACTTTGGCTTATTGTCTTGCCTTTGGCCTTTTTTTGGCCTTCTGACTCTACTCCATCTTGAGCTTGCAACAGTCCTTGATCATGTGACCAGCTTTGCCACAGTGGTGACAGTTTCCCTTGAATTTCACCGATGTCTAGGTCTTACCATCTTTCTGAAACTTGCGCTTCTTGCTTGGGTTCCCTTTGGCATCAACCAGATTTTCCTTGTCCTCAGCGGGTTACTTTCTCTTACTTCTTATTATCTTCCTGAATTTGGAGTTTGATAATAAGATCTTCAAATGTCATTTCCTTTGTTTTGAGTTTTAAGTAACTCATACACTCACTCCACGAGGGAGACAATTTTTCAATCAGTGATGCAACCAAAAACTGCTCATTTGGTTTCATACCCTCCAAATCCAAGCGATGTAGAATCATTTGGAACTCCTGGACTTGAGACATCACTGTCTTGCTATCCACCATTTGAAATTTCAAGAATTTCCAACGATGAATTTCTTTGTACCTGCATCCTGTGCATTGTATTTCTTCTGAAGCTTCTCCTACAACTCTTTGGCAGAGCCTACAGTGCAATACACAGTGTAGAGTGGGTCTGACAAGCAGTTCAAAATGTAGTTCTTACACATGAAATCATTATGAGACCAGCCATCAAGAGTCATTTCTAGTCGAGCCTGGAAACCTTGGCCCCTTCAGCCGTATCAATAGACTGAGGGTCCGCACCATTTCTTATTTTAGGAGGGTCTTCTATGATACAGCGTGCCACTCATATCACAGTTAAGAAAAACAATATTTTCTGTTGCCATCTTTTGAAATCAATGCTCATGAATTTTTTAGGGCATTCATGGTGAAACCCGACAGGTGGAGTAATTTTGACATTTCCTTGAGTAGAAGAAACGTCATTGGTTGTTCTTTGTGCAGCAGTGGGGAAGACACAAGTATTGCCTTGAGGAGAAGCAACAGAGGGAGAGGCAAAATTATTGCCTTGAGTAGTAGCAGCAGATTCAGAAATAAATTATTCTTGTCCAGTCATTTTCACTAAGTACTAATACAATTTTATCTTAAAATTGTTCAGGAAATAAAAGCAACAAACGGGAAACAGTAAACACATACTACAAGAACTAGAAAAGATGAAAAAAAAAATACACCAACAAAAGAAATAATCTTAACAAAACAACTGGAAACTAGAACCAAAACTTAATCTGGATCTTTGTTGAGTCGAGTGATGACACTCTGTCTTTAAGATAAGATTGCCCCGTATATATTTTTTTACGTTGCTATGCAATAGTCTCTCAAGATAAAACAACTACTAAAGTAATTAAGCAAAGGAAACTCGACTGTTTCTCTTGAAGAACTTTTGAGTATAGAAAGGATGCTAGAGAGTAATAAGTTTTTCAGAATTTCTGATTTTTCCAAGTATTTAACAATTGAGTCAAAGGTCTCAATTTATAGTATAAGAATTGTCTCTTCAAGTCCCAAGTAATTGGTATTGAATCCCCATGTAATGGCAATGAATTGCCCAAGTAATGACACCTATTTATCAGCCCAAATAATGGCTGAATAATGCTGAAATGAATGTCATTGAGGGCAGCCCAAAATTCTCTAAAAATCAGATTTATATTTCAGGCTTTTGCTAGAATTAGCGTCGCGACTCCATAAACTTGGAGCCGAATTAGCTTCGCGGTCGAGCCTTGGAGGCACCGCGGCGCTCCCCGGCGTCGCGGTGGCGCCGCGGCCCTTCTCGGCTCTGCGGCCCTTTCCGACCCGTTCCATCTTTACACTATGCACACTTCTTTTTTCTTTTACCAATGTGGAACACTTGTCATTTGGCCAATGAAAGTCCATCATTATATGTCTCAAACACTTTACTTACGTACCAATATCTCTTTTATTAATGAAATTTACGATCCTTGGTACAATGTGTGCACGTGTGTGGAAACGACATTTTCGACGTGCGGGGCCCCAATTGTTCTAGTCATAAATAATGGGATAAACTTTATTCCACATTAGTAAATTTTCAACCATTTTTACGCCCGCACCGTTTTTACGCCCGCGTAAAAATGAATTGTAATAGAAGTCTCCCTTCCTTTCTTGTACCAAGGCTATTATCTATTGTCCATGTCCTTACAAGTACAATATATATTATTTACCAAAAATAGTATTGGTAAGCAAATTACCATATTTCTTTATAATGTACGACATTTTTATAGAGTCCTTAACAATTATCTTAATTTCTAAACCTTCTATAAATGAAATTAATTTCAATACCCAACTGATATATTTGTTACCTTACATATTAATTTTTCTCATCTATTACCATGATCTTATATTCTGTCTTTCACACTATAAAATGTCAATTGATTGAGTACAATGTAGATCATAAAGCAATATAACAATCATACAAGTGTGAATCAATTCCAAGAAATAATGAATAGTTTCGTTGTATTGTTCATACTTTCTTTAGCTATTCTATTGAGCTTATCAGTTCCTTCTCTTGGTATGAATTTCATTCCTTATTCATTTTAATCATTCTTATTCTATTCTTTGAGGAGATTCATCATCATGATATATTGAATAATTTTTTCATTTTTATTTCTTCTGAAATTTTAGGGCAACAACCAAAATTATGTCCGACAAGCTTCCTAGAGAGTAAACAGTGTGGAGATATCGATTGCTTTGATGAAGCCTTAAAAATTTATCCTGCTAGTGCAATGCCCCAAAAATGCAGTTGTAGTTCTCAAGGGACCGGAAGCGTATACTCTTGCTTCATTGTTTGCCAACTTCAAAAATAAAATAAATTTTATTAGCAAGTTCAAGAGTATAATTTATAATGAGAATAATGGCACAAACTCCGTGAGAATAAGAGTATAATTAATCTATGACACATAAAGTTCTTCACCACATCATCCTTCCCACTACTCCTACGGGGTGATATGACGTCTACATCTACAACGATTGTGCCCACCAAAGCAGCAGATCCAGACTTATGGATCATGCTTGATGCCAAGGTTCTCCAGTGAAATTATGTCACTATCTTCATGGATCTTTTACAGACGATTATGGAACCCAACTCCACAGCTATGGCGGCGTGGAATCGATTGTGTGACATCTTCCAAGATAACAGTCATTCTCGCATTGTTATCCTTGAGCTGGAATTTTCTCAAGTTGATATGGCGAATTTTTCAAACGTCTCTTCTTATTGCAAATGCCTCAATGACTTGGCAGACCAACTTCGCAACGTGGGTTCTCCTGTTTCTAATAGTCGTCTAGTTCTTCAGATGGTTGTCGGTCTATCCGAGGCATATACAGGGGTTGCTTCGGTTATTCATCAAAGTAACCCCCTGCCGGAGTTCTATCAAGCCCGCTCTATGCTCACTTTGGAAAAAGCGGGTTTAGCTAAAAGGGCATCGATCGGAGCAAGCCCCGTCGTCATGATGACTGCTTCCAATTTTTCCCCTTCCAATCCAGCCAATGTGACCCAAAATCACAACAACGGGGGTGGTAAGAAGAGCCAAAATCGGAAGAACAATGGCAAGAATCGCGGCGGCAACAACGGGGAAAACCATCAACAGCAGCAGCAGTTCTGGGGCCCACAGGGGATAGTGGCAGTGGAGAACAGCGCCACACAGCGATGCGGCTCAGTGATGCGCGGTAAGATGCACACACTTTAAACGCAAGTGCACGTTATCGTGACAAGTAGTATAGTCTTGATAAGACCGAATATCGTCCTCTAGGATTAGGGTTCAAGTACCAACTATCTATTTTTTGCTATCTATTTGGTAAATTGCTATTTCGAATTGTTGTTTATAACTACGAATTATAAAAGCTATTTAAATATAAAGGTTTACTTCAGTGGTGATGAGAATAGGGCTTCCATGTATCCTTACTATCCGCTTATGCTACTTACTAATGCATTAACTTATGGTATTCTTCTTTTGGAGAAAGCAGGTTTACGAAATCGTTTTATACTCCCGTTAGGGTTATATAAACACTCAACTGATGTCGCACCTTACCTACCTTTCGGTGATAAGGATAACTTTATAGGAGGATTAAGAACAAAAACCTAGTTGGCCAATCACGCACAATGCGCAAAATTAGGGTTGTTAAGCCTCTCATCAACGCTACATAAATAATTGAGGTATTTTCATCCCCAATCCAAGAATGTCTACCCAACTTACGAGATATTCACAATCCCCTTTCAAATCGATTAGAAATCATATAGTGATAATTAGTTGTCAATTAATTACCAAGAATTCAACTCAATTATTGGATAGATCTCACAATAAGAAAAATAACCATAAGCATGCATTAATTTATAACATAAGTTTCTAGCAATTCAACATGGAAAGCCCTATAAGAGAATTAGTTCCTAGCCATTGTCATGACAAGAACTAATTCAAAGTTCATCATACAAAACTGAAATAAAGAACAAGAAAGGGAAAAGAAATTACTAAACTAATGGTATCCAATCTCCAAGCAAAAGTCTTGTGTTGTGCAAGAAGGGGAACCCTCAAAAACTGCCTAGGGTTCTCCTTTTATAGGCTGCAAACCGCCTCCCTCTTTTCCTTCAGGCCTGGCCCAGAATTTCGTCAAAAGACCTAATTTTTCCGCGTCGGCGCCGCGGCCCTGCAGACAGGCGCCGCGGCGCCGGAAGTTCTGCAATCCGTCGGGTGTTTTGGCGCCGCGGCCCTGATATCTGCTGTCTGAAGGCGCCGCGGCGCTGCATCTTCTGTAGCTCCTCGGATGTTTAGGCGCCGCGCTTTGCTTTGCACGAGCGCGCGGCCTGCTTTGTGCGAGCGCGCGCCGCAGAGTCTTCGACCTCTCGGATAGTGGGTGCGCGGCCACTTTTGACTGCAGGAGGCGCCGCGGCGCTGGTCTGGATTTCCACCCTCGTTCGCCACTTTCTCTGTTTTCAGCTCTGGCATCTCCTCTTTTGCCCTCTTTTAGCTCCTTTTCCGCCATTTGGCCATTTTAACCACTTTGACTCAAAAGAAAGAAAAACTATCCTAATACAACACTTATATGTGCAAAACGGGACAAAAGACTAACTAAAACTGACTAAAAAGGTGTATATAAAATACACCGATCACTCAGCATTACAGCGATGTGGTGCCTCAGTCTCAGCCCG
Organism: Przewalskia tangutica; assembly: GCA_029844215.1. NCBI lineage: Eukaryota > Viridiplantae > Streptophyta > Magnoliopsida > Solanales > Solanaceae > Przewalskia > Przewalskia tangutica. The sequence continues at coordinate 54,676,529 of CM056724.1, forward strand.
TGCAAGCGCCGCGGCCCAGCTTCTTCCCAGGTCAGACTCTAGGGTTCAGACCAGCGTATGGGCAGCCCCAGCAGTCTGGTATACTTGGACCTCGCCCCCCTCAGGCCCACCACGCAATGGGCCCCACTCAGACCGACATTGAAGCAGCGATACACACGCTTGACTTTACTCAACTGGACCCTAATTGGTACATGGACACAGGTGCCACTACCCACATTACATCCGACCAAGGTACTCTCTCATCTTTTTCCAATTTGAGCAGTAATCGTGGTATAATTGTTGGTAATGGAAGTTCTATTCCAATTAAGGGTTATGGTAATAAAACTTTTTCCCCTCCTCATCCACCACTTATCTTGAAAAATACCCTTCATGCCCCAAAATGGATTAAAAATTTGGTGTCTATCCGTAAATTCACCACTGATAATTGTGTTTCTATTGATTTTGGTCCGTTTGGATTTTCTGTGAAGGATTTCAAGACGGGGAGTCCTCTCATGAGGTGTGACAGTAGGGGGATCTTTATCTAAGCATACCAAGTCTCAGCATCTCGCGTCAAGCCATGTCTTCCACTTTTGCAGCTCTTGTTCCTTTCTTGTGGAATGCTCGTCTAGGTTATCCGGGGTAGTCTATTTTATCTTCTTTAGATAGACATCAGTTTATTTCATGTAAGGGTACGCGTAGTACTCCACTTTGTCAATCCTGTGCTTTAGGAAAAATTATTAAGTTACCATTTGTAGCATCGAATTCTAATACTTCAATGTCATTTGACATTATTCATAGTGATTTATGGATGTTACACCCCGTAGTTCCAGGGTATGTATATGAGGACGTACGTACGAGAATACGACATTAAAATTGGAAAGGAAGAAAGATGTGATTTTTTTTCGACGGAAAAGTTTCCGGATTTTGTGAAGGAAAAAAAGGTTCGTTAATGGGAATTGGATTCCCAGATTTGGTATTCGGACTTCTTGGAATATTAGAGAATTATGGAATTTTATTTCCGGATTTTGGTCACGTGGGGCCCACGGGAGAAATTTACGGTTTTGTGGGGGCCACTTTGTTTTCAAGATTTTTGGCATTACGGATATTTTCGGAAGATGAAATATTTTGGACGAGTAGGGGGGCGACACGTGTCACCCCCATGTGGCCATGTTGGCCGATTTGTGATGGACAAGTGTCCCTTGGCCGATTGGTCTTGACATGTGGCTAGCCACTTGTCTTGCTTGGACAAGTGGTTTGTGGCACACACACATGTCCCAATCTAGAACACACACTTGCTTTGATCTTGGCCATTGATTGTCCTATAAATACCCCTTGAGTGCAAGACTTATTCATCCAACACTTGACTCCATCCCTCCCTTTGTAGTCTCGGCCAACCCCCCCCCCCCCCCCCACTCTGTGTAGAAATTCTTCAATTGTTGTGGTATAATCTCAAATACCTTAGCCTAGTATCCCTAGTAGTATTCTAAAGTAATCCCAACAAAAGAGCCCGGAAATACTACTTTATTCCAATAGTCGCAAAATGAAACCCTAGGAAAATCTTCATACTCGGATGAAGTGTTAAGAGAAGTTGTTTAGAAACTTCTAAGGGTTGCTTGGAGCGGATTGGAGCGTAAGAAATAGGAGTTAAACGTTGCTCAGGATCGACTTATAATCTTTGATAATTTTGGGCTTATCGAGGTAATGATCTTTATCCCCCCTATTGTAATTGGAGATTACATGTTGTAGTAATGTATAGTTGAGTATACTATATGTAGAATGAATATTGAAAAGAATTGAACTGTATTTACATTGGACTGTATTTACAGTAGACTTGTGTAGTATTATTGTGGGGCAGTTTTGTACACGTCCAGTAGGCGTGTAACCCCCTTTGAGTTGTTGGCTATTGGTATCGAGCGTTGAAAGAGGTGGTGATAAGTAGTTGCAGGGGAGGTGCTGCCGAATTTTCCGTAGAATAAGGAACCTTGTACTTAGAAATGTTCTACGAAGAGATCTAGAAGTTAATTGACGTTTTATGACCATTATAGGTTGAAGTACTACGAGTAGCGTATTCTACATTGAAGGGTGGAAAAGGCTAGCAAGGGTATAGTACTTTGGAGCATTTTGCTATTTGTCGATAATCGTCGCGAGGTATGTGAACCTCTTCCTATCCTTTCTAGCATGATTGTTGTGAACTATGTAGTACGGTAGACGTACGTGTGCTAAACGAATTTGGTTGGTTTAAAACATAAAGTGTTATAATGGCTTTATGGGAAGTTAGTTATAACGACTTTATGTAGGTAAAAGAATGGTTTGTTGTTTTTAAAAGATAAGAGACTTGACTTATAATTGACTTGAATTGTGTAAAAAGTTGTGAAACCTCATTCGTGAGAAATGGGTACTTGGTCTTTAAAAAGAATAAGTTATCTGGATTTCGGAAATGAGCAGAAGTATCGAACAAGCCATTGCAGCGTTAATAAAAGAAAATGTATCGACAATCAATTAACTTAAAACAAGTAGAATCCTCCATCTGCATAGAAGCTAAGATAAGACAAAATTGTATTACATTTTCTAGATCATGGCTGTTTTATAAGATCATTATAAACAAGTATTGTTTTTCTTAAATTCCAAAGTATGGCACTAGATTTCTAAAATAATAGAGACTTGAGAATTTGAAGTGTTTTTGTTTAAAAAAAGCATGGTATTGTCTTGGTTTATTCAAAAAGAAGGTATGAAAATTGTTTTGGTTTACTTAAAATGATAGTTACTCTATTTTTGATACTACGTATATCGTGTGACCTTTGTAAAAGAAATGGATCTTTTTGAAAGAATTTAAGTACGTAGTACCTTGGGGTTAAAACCCGGATTTGTTGTCATAAAATGAAAGTCTAAAAGTATGTTAAACTTGTCTATGCTAGTTGTGATAGCCTTTGGTGGTATTACTATGTTACCGCGTCTCTCAGTTGGAGGGTCGGCTGACTTGTTGTGAATTTACTTGGACGTACCGGCTGTGACGGAGGATTCCAAGGGTATTCTTCCATTGTGATTGATCTTGGTCATGCTTATATGATGAGGGATACCGGGGCATGCGGCCAGGATGCGGGTTAGATGCCCGGACGTTTTATTACCCCATGGCCATGCTTATACGATGAGGGATTCCGGGGCATGCGACCATGTTATATTTTACTCCATGGGCTAGCTCCCCATGAAGAAATGTACCTACGATGAGGGATTCCGGGGGCATGTTACATTATTACTCCATGGGCTAGCTCCCGTGAAGACTGCGCGCCGATGAGGATTAGGGGCACGTTATGTACGATCATTACTCCATGGCCATGCTTATACGATGAGGGATTCCGGGGCATGCGGCCACGTTATATTTTACTCCATGGACTGGTTCCCATGAAGACATGTACCCACGAGGAGGGATTCCGGGGGCATGTTATATATATATATATATATATATATATATATATTGTATAGGTGTACGCCGACAGTGAAGTAAGATGCCACGGGCGCGTCACATGAGTATGATTTATGTCATAGACTGCCGGCAGTGAGAAAGGAATTCCACGGGCATGAGTGATGACTTTGAGGGTGTGAGTCCCTGACTTGACATGACTGTTTATATATGGTGTACTGTAGTTTGGTTATCATACATGTCTCCTATTTTATTTAGACTGTTATGATTTCATTACAGTATTTTCAGTTTCACATACTTGGTACCTGTTGTACTGACCTCCTTCGGGGGGCTGTGTTAATGCCGCAGGTAGAGGTATATCGGTTGTTGATCCTCGCTCTTAGGATCACAGTTCAGCGTTTTGGGAAGCTCCGTTTCTCCGGAGGCTTATCTTTTGGTATGGTTCCCTGTCATTGTAGGTACTTGTACATTCAGGGGTATGGCGGGGCCCTGTCCCGTCATAGTTGTTATAAAAACTCTTAGAGGTCGGTAGTACTGTTGTGGACAGGGTTTGTAAAGGACGTAACTGTTCAAGTTTTTATATATATACAGTAAGGTGACCGTTTTGGTTAGCTTGTTTCTTATTTTATATCTTGTTTCATGTTTAAGTTTTTATTTCCGCTGATTTTCTCTGATGTTGTATCACTAGGGTGCCCGGGTAAGGCACCAGTCGCGGGCCCGGGGTCGGGTCGTGACAATGGACATCTCCGGTTCTCAGTTTTATGGGTCATCGATATTATGTTTTATTCTTGGATGATTACTCTAAATTTTTATGGACATTTCCAATTGCGAAAAAATCACAAGTTTTTTCCATCTTCGTAAAATTTAGAGCTTTCATAAGAACTCAATTCGAACGGGAAATAAAGAACATCCAATGTGATAATGGTAAAGAGTATGACAATGGGGAGTTTAGGGAGTCTTGTGCTCAAAATGAGATAAATTTTCATTTTTCTTGTCCTCATACGTCTTCACAAAATGAGAAAGATTAACGAAAAAATTGTACCATTAATAACATTATCCACACTTTATTGGTTCATTTTTCCGTCCCTTCATTGTTTTGGCATCATGCGCTACAAATGGCTACTGATCTACTTAATATTCTTCCCTATAAAGGTTTGACATATTCTTCCCCTCTTCAAGTTTTATACAATAAGACTCCTTCATATTCTCATCTGAGGGTCTTTGGATGTTTATGTTATCCACTTTTTCCATCCACCACAATCAACAAACTTCAGGCACATTCTACCCCGTGTGTATTTTTGGGTTATCTGTCAAATTATCTTGGTTATAAATATTTTGATTTGTCTTTTAAATGAATCATCATTAGTCGTCATGTTCTCTTTGATGAATCCCAATTTACATTTTCTAAAGTAGAAAAACTCGTGCCTAGTTCTTATGATTTTTTGGATGATGATATCTCCCCCTATGTTCTCCGTCATTTTTCATATTTTTCAGAAATTACGTCATCAGCTCCACGGCCCTTAGTGGAGGCACCGCGACGCCTGCCTTCCAGTGAACAGTCCAATTCAATCCCGTCGTCAGCGCCGCAACCCTTCGGGGGGACGTCGCGGCCCCTTCGATGGAAATTTCCGAAACTTCTCAAAATTTCCAAAATTCACCCAATCCAACCCAGAGTCATGGTCAAATCACTCGCAGTCAATGGGGTAATTTTAAACTAAAAAGACATTTTAATTTGAATTCTAATGTTCTTAAATCACTTTTACCCCGTAGTCCTGTGTGTGCCTTAAATGACCCTAATTGAAAAATTGTCATAACCGATGAATATAATGCTCTTAATGATAATAAGACGTGGGAGTTGGTACCCCGTTCATCTGGTGTTAATATTATTCGGTCTATGTAGATTTTTGCTCACAAGGAAAATTCTGATGGTTCATTTGCGAGACATAAGGCTCATCTTTTAGGTGATGGTAAGACTCGGCAGGTTGGTGTGGATTGTGGTGAAACATTTAGCCCAATGGTCAAGTCGGCTACCATTCGCACTGTGCTCAGCTTGGCTCTTTAAAAATTATGGCTCATTCATCAGCGAGATGTGAAGAATGATTTCCTACATGGTGATCTCAAGAAAACAGTGTATATACATCAGCCCTTGAGTTTTAGGGATACTAGATATCCTAATCATGTTTGTTTGTTGAAGAAGTCCTTGTATGAGCTTAAGTAGTCTCCACGAGCTTGGTATAAGAGATTTGTTGATTATGTTTCGACTATGGGTTTTTCTCACAGTAGGTCTGATAATTTATTATTCATATGTCGTCGTGGTTCTTCGATGGCTTATATATTATTATATGTGGATGATATTATCTTGATTGCCTCTTCTGATGCTTTGCGAAAGTCTATCATGACAATGCTCAGTTCTGAATTTGCTATGAATGACTTGGGTCCATTGAGTTATTTCTTGGGAGTTGATGTTACTCGTCATGCAGGTGGATTGTTCTTATCACAAAAGAAGTATGCAGCAGAGATCATTGAGAGGGCTAGGATGTCATCCTGTAAGTCCACTTCTACTCCAGTTGATACTAAACCCAAGTTGGGTGCTGCAGCTGGCTCTTCCTATGAGGATCTGACCCGCTATCGTAGTCTTGCAGGCGCCCTTCAGTATCTTACGTTCACGCGACCTGATATTACATATATCGTACAGCAGGTGTGTTTGTTTATGCATGATCCCAGAGTTGAACGTATGAATGCGCTCAAACGCATTCTTCGATACATTCAGGGAACACTTGAGTATGGCTTGCATTTGTATCCTTCGTCGACGTCAACACTTTTCTCTTATACAGATGATGATCGGGGTGGTTGTCTTGAAACCAGACGGTCTACGTCTGGTTATTGCATATTTTTAGGTAATAACTTGGTCTCATGGTCTGCCAAGCGTCGAGCCACGCTTTCACGTTCAAGTGAAGAGGTCGAGTATCGAGGGGTAGCCAATGTGGTTTCCAAGTCATGTTGGTTACGAAATCTACTTTTAGAGCTTCATTATCCTATTGAGAAAGCTACCTTAGTGTATTGTGACAATATAAGTTTCATCTACCTTTCTGATAATCCTGTTCAGCACCAGCGTACTAATCACATAGAGATGGATATTCACTTTGTTCGAGAGAATGTAGCTAAAGGACAAGTATGTCTCTTCCATGTCTCTTTCAGATATCAAATTGCATACATCTTTACAAAGGGTCTTCTCTTAGTCCTTTTTGAAGATTTTAGAGACAGTCTCAGCGTATGAAGATCGTCCGCTATGACTGCGGGGGGGTGTTAAGAAGTGCAGTTGGAGTTCGGTCTGGTGCAATTCAGTGGCCCATCCGTGCACTGCCCATGTGTAAATATTGTATATGGTATATTTGTATGTATATGAATTAGTATTCTAGTATTACCATAATTGTATGATTAATCTCCATATAGAATAGGGATTTAGAAGTAGAATAGGAAGAGGATCTTCCTAGTGTAACTTGTATATATATGTCTTTCATTAATAAGAATAATCAAGGGATTAATTCTTTCAACAAATAATCTTAAGTTGTGATCACACCTCCAAACCCGTTGGGCGAGTACAATATCGTGAAACCTTCAACAAAATACGAAATATGTATGAATATGTAGTTTAAGGATTAATTTATATCATGTGACATCGAAGCGGAATTCATAAATAAGTTTAAGAATCTGAAACAACATTTTTCCAAAATTTCTCTGAGAAAGAACATGAAGGAGTTTAACCTATTGTCTCTACAATGTAGAGTGAAGGAGGCCTTTTCACATTTTTCTGCTCCCCTTCCTCAAGTGGAGAAACACTTTTCTATCCTAAACTATAGATATGAAAGAAAAAGAAAAGATATGAGGGAAGGTGATGCATTGTGTTTAGAACGAAATTTAGGAGAGTGGTAGGAACATGCTCAGTACCACTGACAGTGGCTACAAGAGTGATTGTTTCATGTTGGAAGGGGAAAATGGCACATTCAATTCCTCCATTACCACACTTTAAAACTCGATCCAACTCTCAAATTATATGATCCTCGTCACCAGTCAGCCAAAGTAGTCCATGATCTAAAGAGGATCATAACTTATTAAACTTGTAGTGAATTAGACTATATGATCTTTGTTTGTGGCATGTCTAACTATTTGATTAGCATATTTCACTTAATGAATCAGGAAAAAATCTTCTTTTTCTTCTTATTGTGGAAACGGAGGGAATGAAATTCAAAAATATCAACTGCTCATGATCAAATTTCGATCGTGCAGTTTCTCGTCGAAAGACTCTTACTATACATGAGGATGTAGTATGTCAGAAGGACCGAATTCAAATATCTCCATTCTACAAATCAAACATGATAAAAAAAAATTGATGATTAGTGGGTTTAGACATATAAAAAAGTGGTGATCTTGTGGTTACACCTCCCGATTTGTCAGATAAGTCTAACAATAGGTAAATATCGCATGTGCCCCCAATGGATGTTATAGACTGTTACAATCCAAATGTGTAGTTGTGTAAGTATGCAGATCACTCTTCCCAATTTCTTCAAAAATGTCCTGCACATGTTTTAGCTTGGTTCCTCTTTGTTGTGAACTTAGACGGTGTGTTCATTAAGCCTATATTATGTACCTACTGATTGAATTAAAGTGTTGTGTCACTATCCATATGTGTGCCCATACCTGCTTCCAAATGTAGGTGTTTACGTCGGTTCGTACACGCAGCGGAATTTGAAAATTTATGTTTTAAACCCGACGACGGTCGAACTGCAGTATGATAAGTAATGAAAATACAAACACAAAGTAGTAATGTAAAACTTCGACAGAAGACTTACATTTTGTAGCAATCAGCCAAGCAGTTGAATCTTTGTGTTCTGTGTAGTCCGAGGGTGCACACGCAAACGTCCCTCGATTTTTAAGTTCTAAAACTATGATGTAATTTGCTAAGTCAGGAATGCTATGGATTCTGACAGAGCTCTAGAAGAGATTTACCTCTCTTAGGTTTTGGTGTGTTTGGAATGGGAGGTAAGCCTCCTATTTATAGTTGAGAATAGGAGCTTTAGGGTTTTAGTTGGACCAGGCCCAACCGAAACAGACTGGGCAAAAATTCGGACTGCCAGACCACGCCCTTCATTCATGACACACTCAATCAAGCTTAGGATATGTCAAGTGTCTATCCAAATGGCTTGATTATTATAACTCATCTATACTAGTTGACAACAGGACCAAGTTACAGACATGTCCAATGCATTGGCCAATGACTTAATCAACCTAATATCAGATGAGTACCTGAGTATTCACTCGAATATAAATTCAAGGAATGAATCCTTTCTTGGCTCACATACCACCTTTAATCTACTTCGTAATGCACCCAAAATAAGTCGCATCTCAACCTATAAGGCATTTGAGCTTAGGACAGGATCAAAGTACATTACCCCGTAAACAAGATGATATTGACCTCAAGTCTAAAGACTTTTATCTCCCACATCCACTAAGGATATGATGCAGACCACATGTCGACGTATCACATATCATCGATATCCCAATTTCGATGATCATTAGTTGATGCAATTTAAGAGTTACGTTATAACATTAATTATCACATCATTAATAAACATGTAACCTCTAGGGATGCATTTATAGAATTTTATAAACAATCAACTAATAATTCAACAAATGCAAATTGCCATAATATTAATCATCATTAATAAAAATATGAATGTGTCTAAAGTACATTGTGTCCTAATACAGACTGTCTCTAGGATATACATATACTTTCACCGAATAGATCAAATGGAACACTAGAATCCCACAGGACTGGGCTGGCTGTTTGTTTTAACTTTAGGATTGTTCCTTCCTATTTGTGTGGTTATAATCTTACTCAAGCTGTGTTGACATTGTCTACTTCCTAAACTGTGAATTTTGGTTTTCCTGGGATGAATTTGGTTAAGAAACAGGGGTGTATATCCATGATATATAGTAGAAGTGGCGATGGTGGCGGCCGACCCGTCGACCCGACCCCAAACCAAACACGACCCGTTATAAAAAAAGCGGGGCGGGGCTCGAACCGAGGCGGGGCGGTATGGTCCCGCGACCGACCCGCCATGCCCCGATCCGCCCGATCCCGCCCCGACCCGCCAGCCCGCATCGCCGGGTTCGACCGCTGCGAGAAAATAGTCGTTGTCCAACGGCCATTTTACATTTTGGCCATTGACAACGGCCATTTAGGCCTCCCTCCCCAACCCACTACCCCCTTTATATTTATTTTTAATCCCTATAAATACCTCATTCCTCTTCTTATTATTTTCACAAATCTTTCTACTCTCTAATCTCTCAATCAATCTCTAATTCTCTATACAACATTGTCTACATATTCAATCTATTTATTAATTTGAGAATTGGGAGTGAAGTTGGCAACTAGCTTGAGGATTATCTATCGAGCAAAGTTTCAATTTTCAACCTCTCGATTACACGTCGACTCTACGTCGGCGTTTGGTACATTCGTTCTCTCATTAAATTATTATTTTGTCTTTATTTCATTTAGCACATTTAATTTCATTATCTTTTAACTATTTATTAGCATAATCAAAATGAAAGGACTAAGAGGCATGTTGGGTAAGGGTAAGGGTCAGGCTTCTTCTAGTAGGGGTGGTAACAAGGGCAAGGGTACTGTTATACCCTGTATTTTCAGAGTATGTACGTAAGGACGTACGTAGAAAAATTTGAAGTTTAAAGTTGGCTTGGCCGAAAATTATTTTGTTCACAACACCCGTTTAGAGTCGTTTTTCGACGAAACGTTTTCACAGCTTTCGTAGGGAAAATTCCGGCTATGTCATTTTTAATTTTTGCGGATTTTTTCGAGAGACGAAACATTTTGGACCAACAAGAGGGCGCCACTTGGCACCCTCTCATTGGAGCACGTTTGGGGCGGTAAAGGGGTGGACGAATGGCCATTGTTTGGTCAAGGGGTTGGTAGGATATTTTGTGGTAGATGGATAAGGTGCACTTGGCAAGATCTTGGCCCTACACTTGCCTTGCACTTGGCAAGATCTTGGCCATTGGTTGGCCTTTGCTAGACCTATAAATACCCCCCTCTTTGATGACTTCTTCATCCATTCTACAAATCTCTAAGTGTTATAAATCCTCCCCTCTCTTAGTAGTGTTCTCGTCAACACCATCCCCTCCCTTGGCCGAGCCCTCCCCTCCTAGTAGTGTGGCGGTGGTACTCCCCAGCCTAGTTGTTTCGTATAATGCCCCTCTTGTTAGAAATACTCTCAAAAGTATTGTTATAATGCCCAAATTACCTTAGCCATATACCTTGTAGTATTCTAAGGTTATACCTTTACAAAGCCAAATACTATTATACTTCCCTTCAGTCCAAAACCGAAACCCTAAGTAAATCTTCACCAGTAGTTGAAGTTATAAGTAGAAGTTGGTTAGAACTTCTAAGGGTTGTTTGGAGCGGGTCGGAGCGCACGGAGTAGGAGCTAAACCTTGCTCAGGATCGACATTTAAACTCGGATAATTATGGGCTTATCGAGGTAAATATCTTGTCCTCTATTGTAATTGGAGATTACATGATTGTTAGACTATATAGTTGAAGTATACTATATATAGAACTGAACGTTGTTATCGGCAATGTCTTTTGACTTAAGCTGAATAATAAGAAACCTTTTCAAAGAAGAGTCTTGAATCAGATTTACATAGGGTGTATTCAGATGAGACTTGTGTAGCTTTTCTGTGAGGTTGATTTGTGTACGTCCGGATAAAACTTATACCCCCCCCTGGTTGGATTGGTAGCGGCCCAGATAGAGAGAGGAGATTTACGCTGTTGCGGGAGAGTCTTTGCGAATTTTACGTAGAATGTTCTCTGAAGGGATCTAAATGTTAATGAGCGCCTTGTGGCCTTATAGGTTGAAGTACTACGTGTGGCGCGATCTACTTGGCTTAAAGGAGTAGCGAAGCGGTTGGAAGTACTTGGAGCGTTTTGCTATTAGTCGATACTCGTCGCGAGGTATGTGAACCTCTTCCTATCTCTTCTAGCATGATATGTGTGAACTATGTAGTACGGTAGACGTACATGTGCTAAATGTATTTGATTGGTTTAAAACATAAAGTGTTATAACGGCTTTATGGGAAGTTGGTTATAACAGCTTTATGTTGGTAAGAAAATACTTGTGGTTTTTAAAAGGTAACTGATTTGAACTATAACTAGCTTGTTATGTGTTAATAAAGAACTTGAAGTATTTCAAAAGATTTTTGAATCATTTTGAAAGAAGAGGTAATACTTGTTTTTTTTAGAAAACTTAAGAGTTATACTAGCCTTATGGAAAGTTAGGTATAACGGCTTAAGAATGTTTCTTGATTTTGGAAATCGAATGTGTATCGACAAACCAACAACGTTAATAAAAGGAAATGTTTTTAATAATTAAGTATTATTAAAACCGGTAGAAACTTCCATCTGCATGAAGCTAAGATGAGACAAAATGATAATTCCTAGATCATGGTCATTGTAATAAGATTGTTATAAACAAGAATATCCTACTCACTTATAAGGCTTATGTTTCTCAGTTGTTTAAAGGAGAATTATATTCTTAAATGAATAAGACTATGAACTACGAAACCTTTCTAAAATGAGAAACTTGAACATGGGAAATTAGGCAAACTTGAACATCGAAATTAGGCAAACTTGAACATTGGAAAAGAATGTTGCTACTTGATTTTACAAAGAGAAGTAATTGATTTACTTTAAAAGATAATCACTCTATTTTCATATACTACGTATTGTGTGGTTTTTGTGAAGTAACGATCTTTTAAAGATTTAATGTATGAAGTACTTTGGGGATAGGTACGAACTTGTTAGTAGAAAGTACCTTGTGTGAATAACTTGATTGTATTGGTTTGTGATAGCCTTGTAATACTTTCTTGTTGATTTGATAAGTAAGCATGTTAGGATGCTACGTGTGTTAGTATCTTGTGATTATTGTGTAAAGGGTCACTCTTGTTGTGCTTACGTTGTCAAACGTTAAGCGGTTATCTTGTTATTGTATCACATACCCCTCGACTTATTATACAGGGCTTGCCACCCTTGATGCGGGTCTATACGGCTATCACGATCCTTGTGACTATGCGGTCGCGGTAGCTCGTGATTGATCATTCCGGTGTTTAGCCCGATGCGGGGATTCCTATGCGATGCAGTGAGACTACGCGGTCTTTTGAGACTATGCGGGCTGCGGGAGCCTAGGCGGATACCGAGGTTAGCCGCCGATGCGGGGTATACCTCGGTGATGCACGGGACCATGATTCGAGGAATACCTCATGCGGGTGCATGGGTGACTATGCGGGCTGCGAGAGTTCGAGGATAGACGCGCGCATTGATATTGCGGGCGAGTGGCGACCGATCATGTGGTGCGGTCTAGAAAGACCTCGGGATACGATTTGTGGTATTTTTGGTGCGTGGGTCTTAGTAGTCGGCTATGCCTTCGCACTTGCCGTCACGGTTTTATTGTGATAACTTTGAGGCGTGAGTCACGACTTGACATGATCGCTATTTATTGTGATCGTAGTTTGGTTATCATACATGTCTCTGCTTTATATAGACTACTATGATTTCATTTACGATTTATTTTGATTTCACATACTTGGTACTGTTATCGACCTCGCCCGGGGCTGCGTTCATCTGCAGTAAAGGTACACCGATCGTTGATCCTCGCCTTAGGGTCACAGCGATTGCGTTTGGGAAAGCTCCGTTTCTCGGAGGCTTATCGGATATAGTCCTGTCGTTGTAGGTATTTACATTCGGGGTATGGCGGGCCCCATCCCGCCATTGTTGTCGTATCATTTCGTAGGTGCAGTAATCTTGTTGTGGCGGGGTTGTAAAAAGGATTAAACTGTTCATTTGTAGGAGTTGTTATTTATATATATGCCAAAGGCAAGTTTTCCTCAGTTCTTGTTTTGTACTTCATTTGTTTCGTGTATGTGTTTTATGTTCAGATTACTCGATGTTGTATCACTAGGGTGCCGGGGTAAGGCACCATCACGGCCCAGTTCGGTCGTGTGTACTTCTTCTAGTATTCTGTTCGGCTATTCCTAGACAAGATGATTTTATAGATCTGAAATGTTTCTGAAATACCATATGATCTTGACACAAATGATTATCCCGAAATTGAAGAAGATTTTAATTTAGATGACACTCTAGTTGATGATACACCTACTAATGAAGATGATGATACACCCACTAGTGAAATGCCTCCTATCCCCTACTATGAGGCGAGGTCGAAAGCGACCATTAAAATCGGTTGTATGGAAATATTTTGACAGGACGTAGCTAATCAAGTAGTGTATGTAAAACTTGTAAAAATGTTTATTCTTTTAAAAGCTGGACAAGGTCATGGTGGGACGGGGTTTAGGAAGACACCTATTGCAAAAACACAAAGCCTTGCATGCTCAATACATGATTGAAAAAGAAGGTGAAGACGTCCTCTCAATCGGGACAAGGTTCACATACTCTTGTCTGGAGAAAGTCTGGTCAAATTAACCTATGACGGGAGTTGTAGGCCCTAAATACGATAAACATAAAGATAGGAAGCACTAGCAAAATTAGTTGATGTGGAGGGTTTGCCTTTTCATTTCTGAATCTCCTGGTTTTATTCATTATATTAGAGATATGTATAATATCGCTTATAAAGGTTTTCCTAGATCAATGTTAAAAGAGATGTATTTAAATTTGCACATGAATATCAACAGATTTACGTTATGCATTATATCATTTAAATTGCAAAATCGCTTTAACTTCTGATATAGGTCGTAGTACTAACGGCCATGATTATTTAACGGTAACCTGTCATTGGATAGATTATAAATGGTCTATGCAAAAACGTATTTTAGCATATAGATATATAGATAGTAGGCACCTTTGGTGAGTTTATTTCGAAAATATTTATTCATGTGATTATTACTTTAATAACCGATAAAGTTATGAGTATTACATTAGATAATGCATCTTCTAACAATTACGCTATTAGTATTTTAAGAGATGTTTTAACTCCGTCTTTTCCAAAACATTTTCATATCAAATGTTGCCATATTTATAACTTAGTTGTAAAGGATAGTCTTTCATTTTTTAAGATATTCTTGAAAAATACAATTTGCTATACACTTTATTTTTAAAAATAATAGAATTCAACAGAGAAAAGAATATAAAAACTTGCCACGATTGTGGACTATCTTACGTAAAAATTCAGAAGAAGTACCAACAAGGTGGAATTCTTTATATGACCAACTAGTTGTTGCTTATGACTATAGAAAACCTATTACTTTATTTTTAACGCCCATAATCAAAATCCAAATGATATGATTGTGGATACTGATTGGGAGAAAATTAGAGAACTTATTGTATTTTTAGAAAATTTTCAACGAGCAACAAAAGAATTTTCTACTTTATAATATCCTACTATTTCAACTATGTTGTTTTATATAGCTATAATATTTTTACTTAAAGAATATATGGAAAAACACCTTATCTGCAGCTATTAAAAAAATGTTTATGAAATTAAAGAAATATTTTATTCCTATTCCCCCTATTTATATTATTGGTGCTGTATTAAACCCGACTATTAAAGTAGACGGTTGTAAAAGTCTTATTCAAAATATTTATACCTGTATGGACGTACTACCACCTCCAACTCCCAAAAATTTAAATGTTGAGCCACCTATTGAACTAACGCTAGAAGAAGTGTTGAATAGCGAAGAAGATGAATCCAAAAGTATATCGGCATTACCGTGAAAGTGCTAGTAACCAACCGACTTTTGTACCATCTTCTTCTTCAACACAACCTAAAAAGACAAGCGGTTTACGTGGCTAGGCCTAGTATTAATTCTATTGAAAGCCTCATAAATAGAATGTGCGGTGGTAGCAGTGCTAACCAAATTAGTGAGTTCGATGTTTCTGTTTTGCAGGGTAATTTACCTTACCAAGCAGTTATCAATGAAGAAGGAAAGGAAGACTTGCTGAAATATTGGAGGGGTAATGAGAAGATATTTCCGACACTTTCAATGATGGTCCGAGATATTTTGAACATTGGCGTCATCAATCGCCGAAGCGCTTTTCTGCAGTGATTTCAAATAGGAAACCTGAGACACTCATTAGCGGGAGCGACTTAGAGATGGCGGTACTATTCGAGAGATTGGATCTGAGCGGAGGCGAAGGCCAGGTGAGATTAACGGTTAAGAAGATGACGACAACTACAACGACATTTTATCTGAAGGCATGAGTAGCGACGTGGAACAATTTGATCAAGATATACCAATTCCAACCGAAGAACCACAAGAAATTATAAAGAAATTAGAAAAAATATTTTCAAATTGGTAATTTATTTCATTGCAATTTTTAAATTTTTCTATGTCTTTCACTCTTTTGCAATTTTTTTCAACAACAGTACACTACAATGTAATTTTGAATCTTGTATATTTGATATTTCAATGAAATTAATAATATAAGAGGCACAAAAACAGCCTTGGGATGTTTTTTTTACACTATTTTTGTCTTTGTTTAATTATTTAGTTTATAACTTTATACTTTATAGTTTATACTTTATACTTTATAAATATATTATATATATGAGTATAATCATTCAAATACAATTTTAAAGCCCTTGTTACTAAGAACAGACCCAGAAATCAAATTCTTATAAATTTCAGGCACGTGCAACACATTAGTGAGCACAAGATCATTACCATGAGTGAGTTGTAAAGTCACATTCCCTTTCCCATCCACTTTCACTTAAGCAACATTCCCTATGAATAGTGGTTCTCCATCCTTGATGCCATGATAGGATGAAAATATATCATTTTCAGAATATACGTGCATTGTAGCACCCGTATCCATCCACCAATCGGTTGAATTTGTAACCAGATTTGCTTGAGCAGCCATAACCCCAATGAATTGGTTTTTAGTTTCAGTCCGGTTGGATTAGTTGACATTACTCGAACCTCCAACCCCACCACCTTGACTCTTGCGAAGGCGACAATATTTTGCTCTGTGCCCAGGTTTGCCACATACCCAACACAGTCTTGGTTGTGGTTTCTTGAATGCATTGGTCCTTTGTGGGGTGAGTTTATTCCTCCCGATTGCAAAAGATGGTTTGACACCAATAAATTTGCCCTTGCCTCTCTGAAACTTGGTCTTGGAAGCATTGCCTTCAACCATGTTGGCATTAGGCTCCAATGAAATAACATCTGCCTTTTCATTCTTCCGGTTATCCTCTTCAACTCGAATTTTTAGAACCAATTGCTCAAAACTCATTTCCTCGGTTAGATCCTTAAGATAAACTTTAAAATCCTTCCATGAAGGAGGTAATTTCTCAATAATAGCACCAATAAGGAAATTCGGGTTAAGGCCCATACCTTCAACCTCTAGTTCTTGAATAATGACTTGGAGTTCCTCCACTTGCTTGACAACCGTCTTGGCATCACTCATCTTAAAGTTCAGAAACTTTCCGATGACGAACTTCTTGGAACAAGCAACCTCAATTTTGTACTTGTTCTCCATTGACTGTCACAACTCCCTTGTCGTTCTGAACGTGGAGTAGATGTCATAGAGAGAATCATCCAAAGCATTGAGAATGTAGTTTCTGCAAAGAAACTCCTGTCTTTCCCAAGTTTGAATGTCATTCAGCCTTTCAGCCTTCTCCGTATCAGTCGAAACATTCTCCCCTTCTCCTTCTGGCAGCGCCATGGGAGCCTCAACAATCAACACATTTGCCACGTGAAGAGTTGTCAAGTAGAACAACATCTTCTGTTGCCAGCGTTTTAATCAGAGCCCTTGAATTTCTCAGGCTTCTCAACATGATTTTTCACCATTGACGATCCAGCTTGATCCATCTTTGCAAATCAGGAAATTGAATTCTCTGAAAAAATTTGCAAACTCAACAAATCAGAAAAAGATTATTTTTTCTGAGAATTTTTGTCTTAGATTATTAATGTCAATCTAGTATCATCAATGAATAAACACAATAATATAATAATAATTTAATATAACTTGAAATCAATAACAATGAATTCAACAAATCGAAAACACATACTAACTTGATGTCGATAGAGGCATGCAATGCAGTGTCATAAGACAAATATTCGCCCCCACTTGTGCTGTAATTTTACGGACGTCTGTCTAGAGGATACACCTATCTAAGTGTGAGTTCTAGCACAAAAACTTCACCTCTGGAGAATTTACTTTATGTGTTTTCCAGAAATGTGTATATGGAAGAAGAAGAAGATGATCAACAATCTTAAATCATTAATTGTGTTAAAATGATTGATTGTTTTTGTTGTATTGTATCTTGTTTTTTTATCAAGTGATCAACATGCTTTATATAACATTAATTTTGACCATATGCAGCTCTTCACTCAAAGGATGTGACTTGTAATGAAGAGACACAACTTTTGAGCGCCGCGGCGCTGTCGACGGGATTTGTCCACTGTTTCGGCGCCGCGACCCTGTTCCAGGGCGGCACTACGTCAAAATTTCAGACACTTATTTTAATCACTTGTTTCTTCTTATCCCATACAAGTTCCAACATATTTAACTTAATCTGCCTATATTTGACCAAACCAAACCTATGCTAGCATGTTATCTACTCAAGATGGTCTATACATGATCCAACAGTCAATACTTTAGACTTATCTAGTTCAAGACAACCTAACTAGTTAACCAAGCCTAGATTAACATAATGAACATACTTTCTAACTGACCATGCTGAAAGTCACAATGATCAAGCATATGATTACAGTTAACCACCACATGCTAATCTAATTGGTGACACTTAATCATAAGTTATATAACTTCTAGGATTTGCACATGATTTGAACTACCCTAAACTAACATGATAAGCACTTAACATACAAATAGCCACCATAATGTACTCTAACAGTGACTACAATTAATCAAAGCATGCTAGATATTGACCTAGTAAACACAAACAATCATTAATCTTAACTAACCATATTAACCAATGGTTTAATGAACACCAGTGACACATAATTTAACTAAACATGCTTAACAATCATAATAGTAAAATATTGAACATGCTAACACTTAACCTGATAATCTCAAACAGTAACTAATCATACTTTTAAGATGCTTAATAAGCACATAAATACATAATATATGTTATACTATGCAATTTAAGCAATAAATTAAAAAGAAAATGTGTTTACCTTGTGTGGAGGCTGCCGAAAGATTGAAGTTTGAGTTTGTTCTTCATTCCAACGATTTTGATCTCACAAATCACATGAAAAAAAGAAAAGGTTTCAGAAACTGAAGGCTAATTAAAATAGATCTGGATTCAAAAAATGGTTTGGATCTTAACTTAAGTCGAATTAACCAATTTAACCTTAATTAAAACTTTCAATCAATGTGAATACTTAATAATCAAGTTTCAGACCCCTGAATATGTAGGAGAAGGGTGTATATTTATAGGGTTCAACTCAAACCCTAGCAGTGGTGTCGATTTGGTGTGGGAGAACTAAATTTGGGGGCTACAAGCAACCTATTTCATACCATTTTCGTCGTACTTCCTCTTTTCCTTCTCTTCTTTCTCTCTTTGTCGAGCTTGTTGGAGTGCCATTGCCAAGATCTAGTGTAATTCCTTTTCCTCGGGAGCCAGTCCCACTAGTGCTAGTATCAATAGGAAGATCTTTATTGCTTATGATATTTATTGTTTTATCCCCTTTAGTGTAAACGTATTTGGCATAAAGAGCCATCAATAACTTGTTTGTCGAGTCTTCTCTATGCCTCTCATGTGCTTCTTTCGTTCTCTTGTGACTCACTAGCACACTCTTTGCTGCTTTCGTGCTTGATGGCTTCTAATAAACCAATGATAGAGATCCTTCCCTAACAACAGTTGTTGAATTCGTCCTTGAGAGTGAGAGGAGTCGTAGGAATTCACATTTGCCTTTTACGACTTGAAATTCCTATTGTATAGAATAAATGCATTGGGCTAGGGTTATAAACTTATAATCATGGAATCGACTTTGGTATAGCCTTTCTAGAATATCTTATTCCCTAGGAAGCTAACTCAATAGGAATTATCTCTCTCTACGACTTGCAGATAGAAAAATTTGATTCTATCTCCGAAACTTAAAGCTACTGTGGGAAAAACCTACCTAGTGTAGTACTACTTTCCACCGATCCGCCTTACTAAAATAAAAGTGTCCTTAATCGAATGCCTAACTAATAGATAGAATGATTTCTCTCATGCCAGTTGACTGATCGAGACGAAGCTGATGTGTGCCGCTTTGCTACCTTCGAAAGAGTGGTTGAAGCTCGCGCTCTCTCCTGCCCGAGTCAAAGAGGCCAGCCTTTAATTCCAATCAGAGAGGCTGTTAAAGTCCAGGTCTTCTTCGAGAATAGCCCTTTTCGGAGAATAATAAGAAGATACGGTTGTAGCTTTTAGAGACTATCCTCTGCAGCTGTAGGTACCTGGAAGCCAACAACTTAAAGACAAGCCCCTAACCATTCCGCTATTCCTGCCCTAAAGCAAGGGAATTCGCTCTGACCCACCTGCAAATTCTAGTGTGCAACCTAATGGTATAGTATCTAAGTTGCATGCAGCTGATACTGTTAAACTATGGACCCCACCTCCCATGCAAACCATAGGGTTTCAGGTTCTGATAACCAAGATAAGGTAGCAATGGTTCAACATGGTGTTCAATCTACTCTTAGATGGAGTGATGCGATTGATGATATTGGGAATGATAATGAAGATATGGAGGATCAGGAAGGTTTGGATGCAGATACACAGAATGAAGTTGTTCTAGTTGGCAGCTCCACATCGTGAACTGTATTGAAAAGGGCATCCGATCTCTCTTTTACAGGCTCTTTCCCTCATATATGACATATCCGAGTTAGCCCTCCTAAGCGGACAAAGATGTGGATAAAAAACAATTCGAGAAGGTTCAATTGGCCGAAATGAATTTTTAGATTCGCAGATTTATCGATATCAAGTTCGTAAAAAGAACCAATTTTTTGGCATCCCAGGTAATTCAGTCTTATGGTTCTTCATTATCTGCATATGACCTTTTTTTACTAGATGCTCATTTTGTCTGGGATTTTAGGTTAATCTTTCTATTCAGTACCATCTTATTATTAGTTAATCATAATAAGTGGAAAATAACAATCGTAATGTCTCCTAATAATGTAACGCTGATAAGGATGTCCCCCTCCCATCTTGAAAGTGCTTCCTTATAAGCCTCTGATTCGGTGTAACGTCTTCTCTTTCCTTTATCAAAGAATGGATCATCTTCGAAAAAAGTGAAATTTATGGAATAAAGGCAGTTGTAATTGTCTTTCTCCATACGATATCATCATTTTTGCAAGTTTTTTTCTCTGAAAGATGAATAAGAATAAAAGCATGTACAACCAAAGACAGACAATCTTGAGTAATAAGAAGAGAAGGATTTTCCTCAAAACTGGAAATCCATTTCAAAAAGAGTCGAGCTAGGGAGATGATTTCAAGATAAGTCGCACTACGATTAGAGTCGCTTGACTTATAAATCTTGTTGTGATCAATTTTGACTGCTTTTTCGTATATTTATTGCAATTTTATGTGTTTTAAGACACCACATTTTTATCAATATTTTTGGCATTTTTTACATAATATTCTATGTTTGCAAATTGACATCGCATTTTTATTTATTTTATTAGACATTAAACATTTCTTAAAAAATATGTTTTATTATTATTACATCGACATTTTTATTTTTATAATTTTATATCTCTTTAAATAATTTTTCTTTTAAGTAAATAAATAATTTTGTATTTTATTCAAACCAATTTCATCAAATCAGCCCAAATTCGAGGCTTAATTCAGATCAGTCCAATCGAACACCCTTTTTATTTTTTATTTTAATCCAACACACTTTTATTTCCCCCCCAAAACAATACCACACTTTTCATCCCCCCCCCCCACCAAAAAAAAACTAAACCAAACCCTAAACCTAAATACCCCTATAAATAAAACATTACCCCCTCATTTTAAAAAAAAAAGGGCAGCCGCAACTCTCCATAACACCCCCACACCCTTTTTATTTTCAGAACATCAATCCATTCCCTAACCCTTCTCTCCCGCCGCCGCTCTCCGCCGGAGCTCCAAGCTCTGGCGAACCGCACCTCTACCCTCCTTCTCTCTCCTCTCAACCCCTAACTCCAAACCCCTTTCCCGTCGCCGGCGAACCTCGCCACTGTCCCATTGTCGAACCTCACCACTGTCGACTCCCTCATTCCCGTCGAACACCTTCTCCCCCATCCCATTTTTCTCTCCTGCACCCGTCGACCCCCACACTCCCTTTACTCCATCCCTCATCTCCCGTCCCCGCAATCACCGGCGAACCACCACATCATCGAACCCCCTACCAACGCCGACCACTGAACCATCATTCCCGCTGCTCGTCGCCCGTCGTTGCCCGCTGTTTGTTTCTATTTTCTTTGTTATCATGTAGATTCGTTTGGACTTGTTCTTTTGGCTTTTGTTCGGATTTACGTTCGATCTGTGCATACTGTTGTTGTGGACTGAATTGGTTCTGTTTTTGGATAACTCGCCGGAGTTTTGAAAACTCTGGCGACCATGGTTTGGCTTCGATTCGGTATCTGCTGCATATCTTGGTTAACTGGACCGTTTTTTTAGTTATTTTTGTCTGGTCGGAATTTCGGCGACCTTGTTTGCTTACTGTTTGGGGAAATCTGTTGTTAATAGTGTTAGACTGATTTCTGATTTTTGAAGAATATTCTGAGATTTCCGATGACCTTCCCGAATTCGATTGTTGTTCTGGGCTATTTTGACCGCCTTGTTCCTTTGTTTGTTTGGCCATTGTCTCTCTCGCTATTGGATTGGTTTGGATTACTGCTGGACTGATTTTGACATTGTTGCTGGACTAATTTTCGGCTATTTGGACTGATTTTCGGCTATTTGGTTACTGATTTTAGGCCATTGTTGCTACTGATTTTCGATTATTTGTTGACTGATTTTGTTACTGATTTTGGGCGATTTCGCCCCTTTTTCATTTTATTAAACTGATTTTGAACAGATACTACACTTGGTCAATGAAAAAGTTATCCGTCGATTTTTGAGGCCAACACAGTTGCAAAGACGGGAAATAAAATAAATGAAGCTTTCAGGGCGTTGATGATTTCTTCTACTTACACAGGATAACCAACATGCGCTGGCGGGACGAATTTTCGCAGCCGGACTTGCTTAGGATGTCCCGCTTTATTTTTATATATCTGAGCCCTCCGTGTTTAAAACTATTACTATTTTGGCGCGGATCTGAAGGTTTTATTTATTTTATTGTTTCTAACAATATTGGCCGATGAAGGGATCTCCGTCTGATTTTCAAGGCCTCCCATGTACAAAAGACGGATTTATTTTTGGATTTACTTATTAATTCTTGTCATTGCTTTAAAATTATTTATTCTATTACTAACACTTTTACTAAGTGTTTATGCAGGTACCCGGAGATCATCTTGTGCAGAAGGCCTAAAAAGGGCTAAAAGATGTCCCGGAGTTTTATTCGATTTTAGCTTTATTATTATGTATTGCTTTCCATTGTAATTGTAAATTATGAAAACTGCTTAAAATATGTAGAATAAAAAAGGCAATAAATAATTAACCTAGGTTTGAACGAATAACCGCAAGTTAACGGATCTTAAAGGATGCCTAACCCCTTCCCTTTAGGATAATAAAGAACCCTGATCCAGAATCTCATTAATTTCGCAGACCATTAAATGGAGATTAATTGCAGTATTTTTATTGCAATAAATCAAGTGTCCTAATTCACTTAACTAATTAGGTGGCGACTCCTCAAAATCAGCATTATTGCTCCATCCAGGGAACCGCGCCAAAGAGCAACGTTGCGGATACCGTTCAGAACCCGAGGTCAAAACGGGCGCGACAAGTACTACGGTATATACTTTTGAAGCAAGAGGCTTGGTCTTCAGTTTAACCTAATGAAACATAAAATCTCACTCCCTCACTTTCTCCTTTTGATAGACTCGCTTGCGCATCTTCTCTTTGATACTCATCCTTGGCTTGGGGAGTGCTCTTGCTCTCTCTCTTCTGTGTCAGCAAAGCAAGGATAAGAGTAAGAGCAATCGGCCGAATGATTGTTATTCCACTTACAGTTACAATGCCTCTATCGTAGCAGAAAAGTCTAATACTCCAGCCCTAGTTTTCGGGGATTCCATTTCGATCTAAAATCCAACAACCTTCCGTATTTCGATCCCAAAAGTCTCTATTCAACAGAGCGGACAACCAAGAATTTTTAAGAAGAAAATGCATTTCTTAAGCCGTAATACGAAAAACGAAAGGTCCCCATATGGAAATGAACAGATTTCAGAAATCTCCAAAATTGAAATGATGAAACGAATAACAGATATTCTTGAGAAATGTGGCGATGATGGCTAAACAATAATTTGGTAAGTAGTTAGGGTGGGCGGGGTCGCGATCGACTAAAAGGGAAGTCTACCCATATGTCACATATTGGTTCGAATCCAATTCGTGAGAAGAGTCCAAACTAGATTCATTTATTAACCTGAAATCAAAGTAAGACCGAGATCTCATCAATGGAAACTGAGAGTGCAGGCATGACTTTACAATTTAAAAATCGGGGATGGGAATCAGTTGACACCACATTCTTAATAAAGGATTGAGAATCAGTTGACTAAGTACATACTTTTATTAGAAAGTCAAGTCGAATCCCACCCGAAAGGCTGAAAGGGTATTCACTCCCTAACCCTAAGGTAACCACTACACAACTTATTTCCTGGGCAAGTGGGGGAACTGAATCAACCCGAAATGGACTTTCATTTCTTTCTCATCATCTTAAATCAGTCGAAAGGCTTACGCCTTGGGTACTTTACATAATCTGAAATGAGGAAACTCATAATGCGAAGGTAGACTCTGGTCTTCTTATTCAAGTAGTTAACATTTCCCTTCGGTAAACATTCCTTGGGCAAAGAGAGGATTTGCGCATCCAACGATAAGATAAATAGCATTGCTTGCCTTTTGTGATATGCCAATTACAATACATGGAAAAGGCTGACACAACCCATTCAAACAACTCTTATATACACGTCATTTCATGAACACTTGCACCCACAGATGGTTTTCTCCTCATTTCTTTTGAAGTTCAATGTCAGAAATCGTATTCTCAGCCTAGCTAAAGCGAGGCAACACTATTCGTTTGAAGTAAAGTGTCCCTTGCTTTAAATACTCCTGGGTGACCGATAGCAAAGTAGTACCGTAAGGGTAAAAAAAAAACATCGGGGAGTGAAATAGAACATGAAATCATAAGCTCCTACTCGACCTGTATGGATTCCCCCGACCCGACCCTACCTCAGTAGATTCTGAACAACTATCAAATCAGGCTAACCAACACTAGTAAGCAGTAGACTTAAAGTCTAAAGTTTCAGATATCAATAGTAGTGAATGTCCATAGTCTTTTATTCAATATTCAATTGATCGTATGAAAAAATGCCTACACGGAACCTATATGAAGGAGAAAACAAGCAATGGTAACTACTCTACTTGACTTTTATTTGACTAGGCATTGATTCCTATATCGGTCAATCCATCAACCCTCCTAGGACTGTTGTTTCAAGAATCTAACCTTAGTAACCTGAAACGTGAGAGGGGAAGATGACTACACCTTACCTTTTGACTTGAGTTTGATTTCCAATGGGTGAGAAATGATCTGCTATTTAGTACATGCTCCTCTTGCCACTAACCTTGCTTTACATCTCTCAATCTCCCCACTTGGCTTGAATTTCACTGTGTATACCCATTTATATTTAGATCCCACAATCTTCTTTCCAGGAGGTAAATCAACAATCTCCCATGTCTCATTCTTCTCAAGTGCACTCATCTCCTCCATCATCGTATTCTTCAAGTGAGGGGCACACAAGGTTTCCCTTCTAGTCTTTGGTATGAATACCAAATTACAAGTAGATATAAAGGCCTTGTAGGAGGATAACAATTTTGGATAGGATATATAGTAGTTCAAAGGGAGTTAGGTACAAGCTCTTTTTCCCCTTTCCTGACTGCAATCGTAAGATCAAGATCAGAAGTTTCAGGGTTAGTTTCACTCTATTCATCTTGAGGCATATTACCATTTCCCAATTCAAGGTAAAAATCCTCGCTGTTAACAAGAGGAACATAGTTTCATACTTCCCTTTGAGCGTTAACCGAAGCCCTTGCACCCACTGCATCTTCGGATACCATTTCGAACGAGAACCCGCGATTGATCATATAGGGTCTTCAAAGTTCCCTCTGGGGGTAGTAAAATCATGATCGGGATAGCGAATCAAAAGCTATCGAACTTGGGTAGGGGTCTTTTGTCGAAATGGAATGACTTTTCTTTTTATCTTTTTATTTATCGTGAATGGGGGAATTATTACACATAGTATGCCTGGTCGGCGTATTTTTTTATTTTACGCCCCGTAACTCTTCCTCAGCCAGGCTTGGGAAGAATAACAGAGCAAGTATTAGTAGCATAACAAAAAAGCCTTCCTCGTCATTAATATCTTTGCTCACGGCAATTGTGACCTCTTTCTTATTTCGATGTGGAACTAATGGCTATCAAGTCTTTGGCGAGGGGAAAAAGTGAAGGTAGACCGAAGGAAGTATCTCGACGGAAAGTAGAGGAATGAAATCAAGACCAGAGGCCAGACCGGAATCTACATGAATTAGCTTATCGACTCCCCGAACAGTACTATAAGAATCGGTACTGAACATCCCACCTGTAATTGTACTGGCTCCCATAGCAATCACATATTTTGGTTCAGGCATTTGCTCATATAATCTTACTAAAGAAGGGGACATTTTCATTATTATTGTTCTGGCTGTTAAAATTAGATTCGCTTGTCTAGGACTCGATCTTGATACTAGTCCATAACGATCAAAGTCGAAGCGTGAGCCTAATAGTGAAGCAAATTCAATGAAGCAACAATTGGTACCATAGAGAAGCGACCATAAACTATAGAGTCTTGACCAATTTGAAAGATCATTTAATATAGTTGAAATAACTAAATTTTGGGTTGTTCGATCAATTAAAGGAAATTGAATGGAATTCATAACTGTCTCAATCTTATTTTTTTTCGTTTTTATTTTTATTGTCTGAATATTCAGGGGCTAAGACCATTCCAATGGCCCTTTTCGCCATGCATAAACTAAACCAATAATTAAGATCAACACGAAAATGAAAGCTTTTATAAATATAGATACACCCAATACGTCGAAACTCATTGCCCATGGATAAAGAAAAATCATTTCAACATCAAAAATCGAAATAAGATCTCAGATTGACATCTTGATACACTGATTTACCATAATAATAAATAGAGTCAATTGTGACTACGCCGTGGGAAGAGTCGCTTCCTTCTTTCTTGATAGGGGGGCTTCCATTCACCAGCGCAGACTAAAAGCACTCTCCGAACCGTGCTAGATAGTCACCCATCACGCGTCTCTCAAACCCAACCAGTGGTGGATCCTGGGAGACAAAGTCAATATGCAACATCCTTTGCCCCATACTTTGAGATGCTCTTCCCCCCCGATAAAGAACTGAGGCTGCTCATGATAGGTAATGCTTTAAGCTGATATCATTGGGTTCAGATAAGTCAAGTTCCTTCGGTCGCTTCACTCAGGCGGTCTTCCCTTATCTTCCCTAACATGAAGACTAGTTATGGGTTGAGATGAGAAATGAGCTGAAAGTCACTCGCTTTATTATAAGAAAGGAGAGGAGATGAAGGTCGAACGCAATGAATAAGAAATTGACAGCAGAGGGAATCAATGATTCTTATTCGATCGAGTTCTAGCCTCCAATTCGTTCTTCAACCAATATGAATCCAATATTTGAAATCAAATTGGACAAGAAACCATTAAAATGAATCAAAAAAGCAAAGTGCGCAGAGGGGTGGCCTCACCTTATGGGGGTGGGGTTACAGTGGTGTGTTGGTATAAAATAGTAAGAGCCATTAATGCTTTTGCCATTAACAGGTGAAAAATGAAGGGTTTTCAACCATTTTGTGTGGCTTTGAACGATCCGTGCTGGGCCTGGGCTGAGTATGAAAATTTAGTTAAAGTGGGAAATGGCCCAAGTCTTTTAGGTGGCCTTAACTAATTGTGGTCATATTTTGTGAATGAGGTCACATTTTAAATTCATAAATGGCCAAACAAATTCATAAATAACCTAATTAAATTAAAAGCTTTGTTTTAAGTCTAAATTTGACACTAGTTAGGATTAAAGAAATTAAAATCACGCAAACGTCTTTTATAATTAAAAAACAGGACTTACAATTGAGGTGTAATTCCCTTATCATATTTAATTAATAATTTTCTGAATTTGACGGAGCGGATAATTAATCCTTCAATATTGAAAATTACATTTACAATTAATGTTTAAAATTCTGAAATTAGATTAATGATCAAAATTATATAAAATTAGGACATGATATACAATATATATATATATATATATATATATATATATATATATATATATATATAAAGAACTGACAAAATACTCCCTGAATAATTTTGTAAAATCTTATTCGCCTTGTGAAAAGTATATTTCACTCCGTCTATGACGCGAGAATTATGAACAATTAAATAAAATTATTGGAGGATAAAAATTAGGTGTCAAAAACTGCCCCTTCAATGTTCGGAGATAGCTAGACCATCTCTGAATAGCGAAATTTGACTGACCTAGTCTTTAGCTGACCAACAGAAAAATTACTTCTCATTTTTATGCAATTTTTGAAAATTGTGGTCGGATCCCGGTTTTTGAATTTCCTACATATCTCAAGTTGCATGATAATTCAGGCCAGCTGTAGTTCGACTCGATTAAACTGCTAAAAAGTTGATAAAACAAAAGTATTAAACTAGAAAGTTCTAGAATAAATTTGTTGCAATGTGACTGATTCTCAGAGATTTAGTGGCCTACATATCCTCGTCTTTCAGGAATCAAGTCACTTGTAGTTCGACTCGATAGCCCAAAAAGAGTATCCCTTATATGAGAAACCCTGGATTGGCTTTGGTGACACGATCTTGATGAGGCCGACGACATTTAATTTGGCGAACAGACTGGTTCACATTTTTGGAACTAAAGTGAACATCAAAGGAGACTTTTTCTCAAAATTTTGACATGGCAAGTCGTATGTAGCCGGATGTGGTTGATTATGGTGATTTTTCTAGTTTTGAGACGCTTGATACATAGGTGTAGAAATATGATAATTTGGAGATGGAGCTTGGTAGGTAGGTCTATGTGTTTGGTAGTTTGTTGGTGGAGCTTGGGAGTTCGGCTGCACGTAATATACTGGCACAGAGTTGTAGGGTGATGACATGTAATTTCTTGGAGGAGAAGATTTGTATAAATTGAAGAATGACTATGATCATTCTCTTCTACGAATCCTCGAGCTAGGGGTGTGAGAGATATTTTCCCCGTCCTTTTTTTTTTCTTCCTTGTGGATCCGGTGGAGCTTGTTGTGTTACATTTGTTACCACTGCTGACAATTTTTCCTATTTTGAGGCCATCTTCTATTTCTTCTCCCATTCTGACTAAATTAGCGAATAACCTCTTGGACATAGCCAACATTCTGTCATAGCAGTCCAACTCTTGATATCGGATGAATGCTGAAACCAATTCATCAATGCTCATTGGAGGCATTTTCTGGGCAGCATCGTCCCTCCACCTTCTTGTGTACTCACTGTAGGTTTCTGTTGATTTTTGTTGGATCTTCTTCAAAGAGTAGCAATCGGGCACATTTTCAACGTTGAAGCAAAATCTATCCATGAAGGCCTTCTCTATTTCTTCCCATGAGTCCCAACGACTAATATTTTGCACTATGAACCATTTAGATACTTCTCCTATGAGGCTTCGGCTGAATATCCTCATTATTAGTGCCTCATTCCCTTTGGTGCTGACGAGTTGGTTGTAGTAAACTCTTAGATGAGCTTTGGGGTTTCCCGTACCGTTAAAGAGTTTGATTATGGGCGTTTTAAAGCCTTTGGAAAATCCAAATTTGGATACATGCATACGTCATCGTACCTCAGTCTCGTCGCTTTGCGGGAGCCCTTATTAGCCTTTTAGAATAGATCTATCATTTTCTGTTCCATCTATTTCTCCCTTCGGTCCTGCTCGGCCCTCCATGCCTTTTCCATCTCTTCGTAGTGGTCTAATTCTGGCAAGGAGTCAATGGGAGTGATTGGAGTATGGAAGGATACATCGGGGTATGCGAGGCAACTTTTGGTACTGCCCGCAGTTCTGGAAGCAATATCGGTAGTAGTGTTTTGGTGGATGGTAGGATTAGCATAAGCTGGCGGCGCCTCAAAAGTAGGCGCAGATTGGGAGTCCTAACTATGTGGGTGGCATTTACTAGAGGTGGTGTTTAGTATGAAGTACCAGCATGGGAATTTGGGAAGTGTACGGGTACGAGTGAATTTAGAGATGGAAAAGGTGGTAGAAGCTTTCTTGCCTCAGTAGCAGCTGCTTCTCTAGCAGCGTTGATTGCATCAATTCTCGTAACCTGTTCTTAGAGGTCAACATCTTTCCTGAACAACAAGGTGATCACATCCTCGGAGTATGAGACATTCTTAAGATCTTAAGACATAATGTCCTCAATCAGAGCATTTTTTTATGAGTGTCCTCGGGAGTACCAATCATGTTTGCTTAGTTTTCTTGGTTTAGGGATGTCGTCGCTGTTACACCCCGTAATTCCAGGATATGTTAAAAGAGAATGTACGTAAGGAATCAGGACTTTAAAAAATTGAACGAAAGAAAGAGTTGTTATTTCTAAGGAAAATCTTCCGAACCTCGGGAAGGAAAAATGTTGGTTAGTAAGAATTGGGTTCTCAGAATTGTTATTTGAGACTGATGGAATTTTATGTTCGGATTTAGATACGTGGGGCCCACTCGGGAAATTTTACGTTTTTGTGGGGCCCACAAGGTTTTCGATATTTTGACCAATTATGGAAATTTCGGGAAATGAAATATTTTAGACCAATGGGAGGGTGACACGTGTCACCCTCCACATGGGCTTGTTGGATGAAAAGAAATGGACCAAGTCAACTAGACAAGTGTGGCTTGAGATAATTGACCTCATCCTAGCCTTCTATTTGGATTAATCCTAGCCCTTGGTCTCATTATATATTGCTACTACTACTAGTGAAAGACTAGCAATTCATACTTAGAAACAAAATAAAGAATATTGTGCAAGGTTTGAGAGGCTCTCGGCAATGGCACCCTTTCCACACAATTTTTTTTGCAATCTTGCTTCATAATTCACAATACTTAAACCTAATGTCCCCAAAGGTATTCTAAGGATATCTCAACACAAAAATCCCGAAAAAATTACGTTTTTACGTTAGTCGCAACATGAAAACCTAAGGTGTTCTTCAACTTTGAAGTTGGAATTTGAAGAGAAGCTGTTTATGAACTTCTAAGGATTTCTTGGAGTGGATTGGAACGTCGAGAAGAGGAGCTAAAGTTGCCAAGGATCGACTTTAAATCTTGGATTAGATTTGGGCTTATTGAGGTAAAAATGTCTTCTTAATGTAATTGAAGATTACATGTTGTAGTAGTTGATAAGTGAGCATGTGTTATATATAAATGAAGTTTGAAAAGATTTGGATCATGTTGAGATGTTAAACCCGAAAATTGGCATGTTAGCCATTAAAGTTGTTAGTTATAATCGTCGCATGTTATTTAAGGAAAGGAATATAGTCATTATAATTGATCATGACTTATATTATATGTTGGAATAACGACTTGGATTAGAAAGGAATTGAAAAGAAATAGATGTTGTTGTTGTCCTTGATATTGCTGAGAATTGCCTAAAGATTATGGACTGTTTTATATTAAATTGTGGGGCAGAATTTTACACGTCCTGTTAGGCGTGTAATCCCCTTTGGTTAGCTGAATTGTTGAGCCTTAAATGTGATGTATTGGTTGTTATTTCGGGCCTTGAAAAGGGTGGAAAAGTAAGTAGAAACAAAGGAAGTGCTGCCCAAATTTTCGTAGAATAAGAGACCTTACACTTAGTATGATTCTACCTAAAAGGCTAGGAATTGATAGACGTATTATGGTTATTATAGGTTAAAGTACTACGTATAACGTATTCTACTTGAAGGGTGGAATAGCTATCAAGGTTGAAGTACTTTGGAGCATTTTGTAACTTGTCGCTAGTCGTCGCGAGGTATGTGAACCTCTTCCTTCTTTTGGCATGATTCTACGTAAGAAATATACATGTGGTGTTATTCCATGATTCCTTCTACTCTTAGAAGTTAAGAGGTACGTATGTTGATTTACTCTATGTAAAAAGTATGTCTAAATTATCCTAAGTCCTTACCAAGTCTTATGGGAGATGTTGGTAAGAATGGTTAGGAAGTTATGAGGTTTGATTTAAAGCTATGTGTCTTGATTTATTTGAAGTAAGTAAGTTGATTTTATATTTGAAAATGACTTGGATTTATATGTGAAAAGGGACTTGATTTTATAAGTGGAAGTTATATGATTTTAAAGAGAATAAGTTACTTGGTTTTGGAAGTGTATGAAACTTTATTTTTCAAGTTATGAGACTTGATTTCTAAAGTATAGATGACATGATTTTATATGTATAAGCGACATGATTTTAAAGAATCTATGTTATGAAGTTTTAAGATTATGAACTTTGATTTCTTTAAAGGATTATGAGACGTTATTTTCAAAAGTCAAGAAAGGAGTATGTAACTTGAGTTTTAAAAAGAAGAAATTTATTGATTTAGAAGAGAAGGTGTGACCTGATTCTTTTATAAGTATGCATGTACGTAGTATTTTTGGGTTTAGTTTCCCCTAATGTAATAAAAAATAAAAATGCCTTAAGTTCTCTAAAATGAAAGGTTGTTATAATAGCTTTATGGGAAGTTGTTATAACGACTTAAGAAGAAGTGAAAAGATGGTTTAAAAGGTTATGTAAGGAGAATTACACCGTGTCCCGTAAATGGGACGGGTTACGTTATGTAAGGAAAGTTACACCGAGCCTACAAATAGGCCGGGTTATGTTATGTAATACACCGAGCCTACAAATAGGTCGGGTTATGTTATAAAACACACCGAGCCTACACATAAGTCGGGTTATGTTATGATATACACCGAGCCTACATATAGGCCGGGTTACGCCATATTACACCGCGCCCTAAAATGGGTCGGGTTACGTCATTTTACACCGCGCCCCACAGGCAGGCCGGGTTATGCTACACATTCCATCAGTACACCGAGCTCACAAATGGGCCGGGTTACGTCATTTTACACCGCGCCCACAGGTGGGCCGGGTTATGCTACAGATTCCACAGTACACCGTGCCCCACAGGTGGGCCGGGTTATGCTACAGATTCCATAGTACACCGCACCCCACAGGTGGGTCGGGTTATGCTACAGATTCCATAGTACACCGCGCCCCACAGGCGGGCCGGGTTATGCTACAGATTCCACAGTACACTGAGCCCCACAGGTGGGTCGGGTTATATCACATGATTCATAGTACACCGTGTCCCGCAAATGGGTCGGGTTACGTTATCACGTATGGATAATCAAAGCAAGCTAACAAAAAATAAGAAATCCCTTCATAAAGGGCCGGATTATGTTATGTAAGATATGTAAGTTATGTGGAAAAGAACTTGATCAAATTCTTAAGTAAGTATGTAAGAATATGATGTTAATTCTTATTGAAAGAAGGAAAAGAACGACTAATGTACGATTGATTTCATGAGTTAAAATGGCACGGTAGGATCTGGTACTAAATTTTTATACTTGCCCCTGTCATTCTTTTATAAAATTATGATTTGATTACTGTACCTTATTTCCGTTCCATACTTGCACTTTGTTATCGACCTCGCCGCTGCGTTCATGCCCGCAGGTATTAGGTACCCAAGTTGGTGATCCTCGTTCTTAGGATCTCTGTTCAGTTTTTGGGAAGAAGCTCCATTCACTCCGGAGGCTTATCTTTTGGTACGGACCCCTGTTGATGTAGATTATGTATATTCAGGGATATGGCGGGGCCCTGTCCCGTCACAATGGTTATGTCAAAATTCTTAGAGGTCTGTAGTCATATCTTGTGGGTCGGTCTGTAAGAAAGAAGAATGTAACTGCTTTTGGCTATGTAGATATATATATATATATATATATATATATATATGTCTAGGGAGGTAGCCTTATCGGCTAGTCTGTTGTTTATTTTTCCTGTTGATGTACGTTGTGAGTTTTATGTATGTTCCGCTGATTTTCTCTGATGTATACCTGTAAGGGTGCCCAGATAGGGCACGATCGGGCCATGCCCGGTCAAAGATCATGACTTTAGATCTGGTGAAGTATGATAGTGTATCGCAATGGATCAACCATTTTCTATAAGAAGAAAAATAACTGAAAATCAAATGACGTTAGTACGTTAGTCAGAAACCATAGATATAAGATATCACACATAAGTTGAAAACAATGCACATAGACCTATGTATTCGATTCGAACTCTTGATTGATTTTTCCATTCCGGGGTGTATTTTGGTCATTTTGGCCAATTTGGTTTTTTAAGGTTTTGGTTGGAAAGGCTATGGTTGATTTGCCACAGCATCGTCATTGAACCAGAAACTATCCTATAAATGGGGGGATAATAATTTATATAATATGGGGGCCTAGTTTTATATAGACTGTCTACATATCCCTTCTCGGGAAATTAGGCTTTCCGAGTTCAGGTTACATAGAATCTTATATCCTAATTTCTTCTACCCGAATCTTAATCTTACCCTGACCAAGCCTGATATGGGCTTCCCACATATCTCTTCTTTGGACATCAGGTCGGACGTGGTTTTGTGTACCAAAAGTGAGAGGGGATAACATTTGATTAAAATCTAGAAAAGGGGACTCCTAAACTACCAAAAATATGACTTCTCCTTAAAGTCATGGAGGGTCGTCATCCTTACGATTGCACATTTCCCCGCAGCTTTTCTAAAAATGGTCTTTTATCACCGGCCAAATCTGGCCGGTATTGACCAAATGCTCCAACTTAAATTTGAAGGTTTCACTCTTCGATGTCGTTCCTAGGAGCCCTTAAATGGTATCAGCTTTCTTCATCCTCGAAGTTCTTGCAAATAGTTTCCAGGTGGTTTTGAGTGGGCAAACCTTGTCAGTGCGACACATGAGTGAGAAGATATTTGCGTACGAATCTTCAAAGGTTGTTAAGTCGTAACGCCAAAGTCATGTGTCCATGGTGATTCCTTCACCAGGCATAATGGATTCATAGACTAGTAGGGAGTGCGGTCCCCACAGGTTGTGAATGACTATCTCATCAATCAGTTTGACGACCCTTATATTAAGGCCATACCTTCATCAGTGTCATGGTCAGGTTGGCTTCTATGATACAAACATCTCTTATGAGCAAAGAGAGGTGCACAAGTTGGGAGGACATGCAAACTGGTATCTGCCAATCTGATAATGTTTATCCCATTGAAGACCTCAATATTTTGCAGTTCCCTTGTTGCAACTCAGAAATAAGAACAATGGTCTTTGAGGGCAATTGCTCTCCACACCGGGGATGATCTACAGGGCGGACCTTATGGCACCCCTAATGATTAGCAACTTCATCGATGAGTACCTCTTTCAGGTACCTCATTTGTTTCCCCATACGATATTAGGTTTTTCTCAAGTAAGTGTGTCAGAGAGGCATAGTCGTCCACCATAGTCTTGACCTCTTTAGGGAGGTTTTGGTATTGGGGTTTTCCCTCGGGGGATTTTTCAGTTAAATTTTCCACGAACTCCAAAATATCATCTACCTATTTCATCTTGGTTCTTGCCAAGTCGGCCTTGTAATCAACCTCCTCATCTTGGATCTTGCCAACTCAATATTCGTATCCATCTTGTTAATCTTGGCCCGAAACGACTATTCGGTCTCTTTGTGCTAATCATGTCAATGACTGGTGATGTGACACTTTGGCTGTCTAGAGTTTCTATTGGTAGCAAATCAACCTTTAAGAGAAAGTGTTTTTAGTCAGCTTTTGGTATTTTGTGTGTTTTTCTTTTGGGTAAAGGTCTAGAATATGATACCAAACAAGAGTTCACAGGACACATGAAAGTACATAAGCAGTTTATATCACAAAAGCACATAAATAATTATAATATGCGCGTTTGTATACCTCGTTACTACAAGGCTTTCTAATCATTTGAAGCATGAATGTGCCAAATATTAATTAAAACCATTTCCCCATAATTGTTTCATTAATAATAATTATCTTCCCCAATGGTGTTACAAAGCATGAACAAAAGTAGTAAAATCAGAAGAAGTCGCCTCTAGTGGCTGACGATGAAGCTCTATGAGTCCGAGCTCTCTTGGACCTTCGAAGGGCGGCCTGGATCTTGAGTGAGTATTTACAAAAAAATGAACTAATCCACTGACCCTTCTCTGTGGGGATCATCTGTGCAGCGTCATCCATAACTTCCTTCATACGAGCGTCTAAGTCCTTTAAAAACTCGTGAGTGAAGTCTAGCTCTTCGGTCAAGCTAGCTATGACAGTCTGGTCATACTGTATCTTCTCTTGGTATTGAGCATCTCGATCATCCGCTTGTCTCTGAATGCGGCGGGCTTTAATATTAGCCTTGAATCCCGATCCTATTTGGACTCATAGAGGTTGAGCCCCAGTGTGAGGGTACCTTGCGAATGTGCTCTTAACTAGTCTATGTATCCTCATCATGACCCGGACGAAGAGGATTATCAGCTAAAGTCCCCAGACCCCACCTGATTCATCCATTGCACTCTCGGATGATATCAATGACTCTTCTGATCTTGTCACTTTCATAGTCAACCACATATTACCCATGTTTCCTACTTGTGGGATTACCTGTCTCCTTCTGAATTATCTTAGGACTCTAAGAGGTGCGTATGGTCGAATTCACCAGATCCCAAAAAATGGGAGAAAATGATATTTTCTACCCCTCACTACTATGGTCTCGGATATAAAGTTGAAAAATCTCAATTAAATACTATCCTCTCGGAGTCTAGAATAGATGAAAGTCCACCCCTCTTTAGATTGGGTCTCAAAATTTGGATAAATGACCAGGAGGTCGTCTTTTTTACTATCAGTGGTCTCGGTATGCTGGAACCTCGATTGTATGGATGTGCTTAATGATCCACCACTGGACTAAGAGATTGCAACCTTGGAAGTACCTATGCAGGTTTTGGCATTGACCTAAGGCTCGGTAAATGTCGGACAAGATGATTGGGACTAGATCATAGTACTTGGTTTCCTCGTTAGTCGCTAGGACATGAAAGATAGCATGGGTGACAAAGATGACCTGTGTATCTATGGCTTGGTAACGGTCTTTGGGAAATACCAGGGTTCCTAGAAGGCATATAGGAAGGCTAGGGGTCGGGTAGTTTCCCAAGCGGCGAAGGAGTGAAACTTTACCGAGTGCTCTATGTAAGCCTGGGTAGACCCCAACCGGGTATGGAGGTGCCTAAAGGATACGGTCAGGCCAAATATCCAATCGACGCTAACTAAGGACAATATCTTAAGGATCTCACCAAGAGTTGGTTTATGGGGTACTAGAAGGTTGCGGTCAGGTTTATTTCTCCGCATCATACAGGTACCTACATTGTCTATGTAGTCTCAAATTTCTTCTAAGGGGTGGGGTTATATTGAAATCACGAAACCTAAAAACCATTCTCTCGTTATCCCAATACCTGGTAAGAACTTATAAAAGGTCGGTATTTCCTTTAATGGTCATAAGAGAGGGTAGGTGTCCTAGACAATTCGTTATTTCCTTTTGTTTTGGCGCTTAGCCATGACCATCAAATTTTCAGCAGCTCGGGTGCCTCAGTAACCATGTTGAATTTCAAGTTTGTAGGAATCTACAAAATAGAACACGGTTAACCCCCCCCCCCGGGTGCAATGGTTCATTACATAAGGTACGTTAAATGCTTCCACAAAGTAAATAGTTAGATGCAGTGCCTTTGGGTCGGAGACCGTCAGGACACGAGGGAGTCATCCTGCCAGGTCCAGGTAGGTCTTTGATACCTGAACATGTCTAAGTCATTATGCATTGGTTTAATAGGGATTTGACTTCGCTCTATCCTAGTTGACTATAGTAGTTTAGCAAATGAATTAGGGACCCGAGCGGACAATCAGGGTGAACCATTGTCGACTGTTGGACGATCGCGAACCAACTCCATCTTTAACGTGTTCCAAAGAAAGGTTTTTGGTTTTATACTAAAATGTGATTGTGAAATCTACATAATCACCTTTGTGAACTGATGCAAGTGTGTGCGCGTGCCATTTGGCAGAAGATGAATACATGAATGATAGTTATAATCACGGGTATTTAAACACATAAGCAATTCAAATCATTTAAAAAATCATGTTGTATTGGAACCCTTATGGTTAGAACCTAGATTTTCCCTACCAGGGTCTTCATCTGTTACAGTTTGATTTTTATGCAGGTGAGCGCATAAGAGCTACTAAGAATTTGGATGGAGCTCTAAGTCGAATAATATGTTTTAGTGTTGCCACCTAATTTATAGGTAAATTAGAAAAATTAGTGCAAAAGTTTATTCAAATTCATTGAAAAATCCTATCTAAATTAGAGTCAATGTAAGGGTTCTGGTGATCTCCCAGAGAAGGTGCTAGCACCCCGTTATGAAGGATCCGTAGAATACGGTTGACCTATGGGCTCTATAGCATGCTTTAAAATTATTTAAATTGCTTAGGGTTTAAAAATCCACAAAAATAACTTGTCATTTTCATTTATTCAACTCAAGGTTTTGTTTTAAAACAAAGAGTTAAACTTTCGCCAAACATAGTATGCACGGGGTAGTTTAGTCAATAATTTTGGACTAAAAATACCCAAATGTGAATTTGAGTAGAACTCCCCGTATGGTCCAACTATATTGACTAATTTCACACTTGCACCTTTTTAAAATCCTTTCCACGTTTTGAAAATGGTATAATTCATTTAAATAGACAAGTCCGGTTTTCAAAAAAGAGATAGTAAGAAAATGGCTTTTCTTTGTTTCCTTTTGCATGCTATACTTTCCCAAGGTCAAATCATATTCCACTTTCAAAACACTCAAACCAAAACTCAAGTCCAAGAGAGGCAATTTGAAATCCACAATCAAGTGTTTGGGTTTAGCCCAGGAACTAGATTTAACAAAATATTCATTTTTAGCCATTTCCCAGTATAAACTTCAGTTGCCCATTTATAAGATTTTAAATCACTCAGGCCCAATTTTGGGTCCATCTTGATCAGTCCATTTCAGTTTTTTTAAACAACTCAAGGCCCAAATTTAAAATGAAGTTCAAGTTTTGTTATCTAAATCAGTCCAATTTTAACTCTTGAAAATCAGTAACTCATTTTCAATTTTTTACAACCTCTTTGGTACCCAAAACAATTCCTCGTATTAAGATCCCGAATTAAACAAGTTCTGAAAATTATTTATTGGCGATCTAAACAAAAACGATCTACGTATCATTTGCCTATCCTAGATTATAGCCATAGATAGGTTCCAATAATATCCAAGTAGTTTATTTACAACAAATACGTATATATAAAATAATGATATAAAAATGAAAAAGGAAGGTTTATGCTGGTGGGCCTACCGAAGCCTACCAGTTGGCTATTTTCATGCATAGTTAGGACTTCGTGCAAATATTAGCTTCCCTTGCTTATCAAACTTGATCAGAACACATTTGATTGAGCTTCAGCCCAATCGCCCAAGTGTGAAATGCATCGGACTCGAACTGAATAGAGTGATGGGCCTAGTGATGGCCCATCTCGGCGTGATGTAGTGGAAACAAACAAAGGGAAAATAAAGACCCAAGGTAGAGAGTACTTAGACTCATCATTCAATTGATTTATGAAGTAAACAAATAAACAGCCCAGAACAAAGGGAACTTAATTCAAAACAATTTGACTGGCCCAAACCAACATCAGTGCATAAGGAAAAGAAGAAGTAAACAGTGGGACATGCCCAAATACCACAGCTATATGAAGGAAGCAAATACGCACAGGAAAGGGCTAAGCCCAATAGATCATTTGTATTATAACAAAGCATAGATGGTATATAGATATACACGCTTACGTACACTTGATAATTGATATCTGAACTGTATATAGCTCATATATCAGATGTATATCATGACATTTTCTTTAGGAAAGCACACAAGTGAAATTTAAAGAAGAAACTCAATCATACTATATAATTTAGGGCTGGCCAGTGGGCCGGGCCGGGCCCACCGGGGTCGGGTTTGGCGGGAGCGGGACGGGGTCGGGGCGGGGAAAATGGGCGGGTCGAGGCGGGCTGGAGGGGTCGGGCGGGACCATACTGTCGATCCGGTCCGGCCGTTGGGTATGGGCCTGGATGGCCTGACGGGACGGGTTGGCGGGTTTTGTGTGTGTGTGTGTGTGTTTTTTTTTTTTAATTTTTTCACTAAATTACTAAGTACTAACAAAGTAACATTAACATATATTTGTCATATAGTCATAATGTCATATACATATACTATAATATTATAGACTTATAGTATTATAATTTATAATTATAGTATTATAGTATTATACTATATCGCTGAGTCGACGGCCCACCGGATCGGCTCATGGGCCTGGGCTGGCCGAAAAAGGGTGGGTCGAGCCAAGGCCTGGAGGGTTCGGGCGGGACCATACATGTCCCGCCCCGATCCCGGCCCCGCTGGGTGAAGTCGGGCCTGACTGCCTGACGGGCCTGCCTGACGGACGTTGGCGGGTTTTTTTTTTTTTAATTTTTCACTAAATTAAAAATAATAAATTACTAAGT
This sequence comes from Przewalskia tangutica, assembly GCA_029844215.1. NCBI lineage: Eukaryota > Viridiplantae > Streptophyta > Magnoliopsida > Solanales > Solanaceae > Przewalskia > Przewalskia tangutica. The sequence goes on from CM056724.1 coordinate 54,716,794, forward strand.
ACTAACAAAGTAACATTAAGTATAACATATACTTGTCATATTATAGACTTATAGTATTATAATTTATAATATATTTATAAAGTATAAAGTATAAACTATAAACTATAAACTATAAAGTATAAACTATAAAGTATAAAGTATAAAGTTATAAACTAAATAATTAAACAAAGACAAGAATAGTGTAAAAAACATCCCAATCTTTGTTTTGTGCCTTTTATATTATTAATTTCATTGAAATATCAAATATACAAGATTCAAAATTACATTGTAGTAATCGTTGTTGAAAAAATTGCAAAAGAGTGAAAGACATAGAAAAATTTAAAATTGCAATGAAATAAATTACCAATTTGAAAATATTTTTCTAATTTCTTTATAATTTCTTGTGGTTCTTCTGGTTGAATTGGTATATCTTGATCAAATTGTTCCACGTCGCTACTCATGCCTTGAGATAAAATGTCGTTGTAGTTGTCGCCATCTTCTTCGTTAATCTCTGGTTGATCAGACTCCTTCGCCTCCGCTCAGATCCAATCTCTCGAATAGTACCGCCATCTCCAAGTCGTCTCCCGCTAATGAGTGTCGTGCTCTCCTATTTGAAATCACTGCGTAAAAGCGCTTTGCCGATCACGACGCTTGAATGTTCAAAATATCTCGCCATCATTGAAAGTGTCAAATGTCTTCTCATTCGCTCCAATATTTCAGCAAGTCTTCCTTTCCTTCTTCATTGATAATCGTTGTAAGGTAAATTACCTGCAAAACAAAAACATCGAACTCACTAATTTGGTTAGCACCGCTACCACCGCACATTTTATTTCGAGGCTTTCAATAGAATTAATATTAGGCCTAGCCACGTAAACCGCTTGTCGTTTTTAGGTTGTGTTGAAGAAGAAGATGATACAAAAGTCGGTTGGTTACTAGCACTTTCTTCGGTAATGCCGATATACTTTTTTGCATTCATCTTCTACGCTATTCAACACTTCTTCTAGCGTTAGTTCAATAGGTGGTTCAACATTTAAATTTTTGGGAGTTGGAGGTGGTAGTACGTCCATACAGGTATATATATTTTCAATAAGACTTTTACAACCCTCTACTTTAATAGTCGGGTTTAATACAGCACCAATAATATAAATAGGGGGAATAGGAATAAAATATTTTTTTAATTTCATAAACATTTTTTAATAGCTGCAGTATAAACAGGTTTTTCCATATATTCTTTAAGAAGTAAAAATATTATAGCTATATAAAACAACATAGTTGAAATAGTAGGATAATATAAAGTAGAAAATTCTTTTGTTGCTCGTTGAAAATTTTCTAAAAATACAATAAGTTCTCTAATTTTCTCCCAATCGATTCCACAATCATATCATTTGGATTTTGATTATGGGCGTTAAAAATAAAGTAATAGGTTTTCTATAGTCATAAGCAACAACTAGTTGGTCATATAAAGAATTCCACCTAGTTGGTACTTCTTCTGAATTTTTCTCAGAAGATAGTCCACAATCGTGGCAAGTTTTTATATTCTTTTCTTTGTTGAATTCTATTATTTTTAAAAATAAAGTGTATAGCAAATTGTATTTTTCAAGAATATCTTGAAAAGTGAAAGACCATCCTTTACAACTAAGTTATAAATATGGCACGCACATTTGATATGAAAATGTTTTGGAAAAGACGAGTTAAAACATTTCTTAAAATACTAATAGCGTAATTGTTAGAAGATGCATTATCTAATGTAATACTCATAACTTTATCGGTTATTCCGTAATAATCGGATCAATAAATATTTTCAAATAAACTCACCAAATGCCTACTATCTATATATCTATATGCTAAAATACGTTTTTGCATAGACCATTTATAATCTATCCAATGACAAAGTTACCGTTAAATAATCATGGCGTTAGTACTACGACCTATATCGAAGTTAAAGCAACTTTGCAATTTAAATGATATAATGCATAACGTAAATATTGTTGATATTCATGTGCAAATTTAAATACATCTCTTTAACAGTTGATCTAGGAAAACCTTTATAAGCGAGGATTATACATATCTCTAATATAATGAATAAAACCAGAGATTCAGAAATGAAAAGGCAAACCCTCCACAAAGAACTAATTTTGCTAGGCTTCCCTATCTTTATGTTTATCATATTTAGGGCCTACAACTCCCCGTCATAGGGTTAATTTGACCAGACTTTCTCCGACATGAGTATGTGAACCTTGTCCCGATTGAGAGGACGTTTGTTCACCGCTTTTTCAATCATGTATTGGGCATGCAAGGCTTTGTGTTTTTGCAATGTGTCTTCCTAAACCCCCGTCCCACCATGACCTTGTCCAGCTTTTAAAAGAATAAACATTTTTACAAGTTTTACATACACTACTTGATTAGCTACGTCCTCACAAAATATTTCCATATAATCGATTTTAATGGTCGCTTTGCGGACCTCGTCTCATAGTAGGGGGGATAGGAGGCATTTCACTAGTGGGTGTATCATCATCTTCATTAATAGGTGTATCATCAACTAGAGTGTCATCTAAATTAAAATCTTCTTCAATTTCAGGATAATCATTTGTGTCAAGATCATATGGTATTTCAGGAAACATTTCAGGATCTATAAAATCATCTTGTCTAGGAATAACTGGAACAGGAATACTAGAAGAAGTACTTGCCCTTGTTACCACCCCTACTAGAAGCTCGACTTACCCTTACCCAACATGCCTCTTAGTCCTTTCATTTTAATTATGCTAATAAATAGTTAAAGATAATGAAATTAAATGTGCTAAATGAAATAAAGACAAAATAATAATTTAATGAGAGAACGATGTACCAAACGCCGACGTAGAGTCGACGTGTAATCGAGAGGTTGAAAATTGAAACTTTGCTCGATAGATAATCCTCAAGCTAGTTGTCAACTTCACTCCCAATTCTCAAATTAATAAATAGATTGAATATGTAGACAATGTTGTATAGAGAATTAGAGATTGATTGAGAGATTAGAGAGTAGAAAGATTTGTGAAAATAATAAGAAGAGGAATGAAGTATTTATAGGGTTAAAAATAAATATAAAGGGGTAGGGGGTCGGGAGTGGGAGGCCTAAAATGGCCGTTGTCAACGACGAAAATAAATGGCCGTTGGACAACGGCTATTTTGTGCAGCGGTCGAGCGGGATTTGGGGCGGCCGGGGCGGGGTCGGGCGGACTGGTCGGCCTGGCGGGACCATACTCGCCCCGCCTGCTCGAGCCCCTGGCCCCGCTTTTTTTTTTTTAATACCGGTGTCGTTGGGCCTGGGTCGGGTCGGCTCGACCGGATTTGGTCGGCCGACCCACTGGCCAGCCCTAGTATTAAGTATACATAACAACATTTACTCCAATCATCTATGAATGATATATAATAATTCTTTCCTCCCCGAGATGGAGTTTCTTGGTAATCACTATGAATTAAACCAAACACTTCATTTGATTTCACAACAGATTTATGAGGATGACTTGCATATTTTGATTCTATGCAAACTCCACACTTAGTAATTTTGTTCATAGAGCATTTTGGCAACATGTCTAACTTTACCATTCTTTGTAAAGAGCGATAATTAATATGGTCTAATCATGAATTCCATAAGGAAGGGGATCAACCATATACATAGAAGTAGTGCTAGTGCCTGCATTTTCATTAATAATGACAATTGCCTTTGCAGGTACAATAGAAAGTTTGAAGAGTCCCTCACTGGGGTAACACTTCCCTACATACATCCCACCCTTGGTGAATACAAATTTGTCAGATTCAATAGGCCGCCGGTGGTCGACGGCCCACCGGATCGGCTCGCTGGTCAGCGGGCCTGGGCCGAAGGGGGCGGGTCGAGCCGGGCGGGCTGGAGGGGTCGGGTCGGGCGGGACCATACCATGTCCCGTCCCGATCCCGGCCCCGCTGGTGAGTCGGGCCGGGACGGCCTGCCTGACGGACTGGCGGGTTTTTTTTTTTTTTTAATTTTTTCACTAAATTAAAAATAATAAATTACTAAGTACTAACAAAGTAACATTAAGTATAACATATACTTGTCATATTATAGACTTATAGTATTATAATTTATAATATATTTATAAAGTATAAAGTATAAACTATAAACTATAAACTATAAAGTATAAACTATAAAGTATAAAGTATAAAGTTATAAACTAAATAATTAAACAAAGACAAGAATAGTGTAAAAAAAACATCCCAAGGCTGTTTTTGTGCCTTTTATATTATTAATTTCATTGAAATATCAAATATACAAGATTCAAAATTACATTGTAGTGTACTGTTGTTGAAAAAAATTGCAAAAGAGTGAAAGACATAGAAAAATTTAAAAATTGCAATGAAATAAATTACCAATTTGAAAATATTTTTTCTAATTTCTTTATAATTTCTTGTGGTTCTTCGGTTGGAATTGGTATATCTTGATCAAATTGTTCCACGTCGCTACTCATGCCTTCAGATAAAATGTCGTTGTAGTTGTCGTCATCTTCTTCGTTAATCTCTGGTTGACCGCACCTCCTTCGCCTCCGCCGTATCCAATCTCGAATAGTACCGCCATCTCCAAGCCGCTCCCGCTAATGAGTGTCTGTGCTCTCCTATTTGAAATCACTGCGAAAAAGCGCTTCGTGTCGATCGATGACGCCAATGTTCAAAATATCTCGCCATCATTGAAAGTGTCGGAAATGTCTTCTCATTCTCGCTCCAATATTTCGAAGTCTTCCTTTCCTTCTTCATTGATAATCGCTTGGTAAGGTAAATTACCCCGCAAAACAAAAACATCGAACTCACTAATTTGGTTAGCATCGCTACCACCGCACATTTTATTTACGAGGCTTTCAATAGAATTAATATTAGGCCTAGCCACGTAAACCGCTTGTCGTTTTTAGGTTGTGTTGAAGAAGAAGATGATACAAAGTCGGTTGGTTACTAGCACTTTCTTCCGTAATGCCGATATACTTTTTGCATTCATCTTCTACGCTATTCAACACTTCTTCTAGCGTTAGTTCAATAGGTGGTTCAACATTTAAATTTTTGGGAGTTGGAGGTGGTAGTACGTCCATACAGTATATATATTTCCAATAAGACTTTTACAACCTCTACTTTAATAGTCGGGTTTAATACAAGACCAATAATATAAATAGGGAATAGGAATAAAATATTTTTAATTTCATAAACATTTTTTAATAGCAAAGATAAGCGAGTTTTTCCATATATTCTTTAAGTAAAAATATTATAGCTATATAAAACAACATAGTTGAAATAGTAGGATAATATAAAGTAGAAAATTCTTTTGTTGCTCGTTGAAAATTTTCTAAAAATACAATAAGTTCTCTAATTTTCTCCCAATCGATCCACAATCATATCATTTGGATTTTGATTATGGGCGTTAAAAATAAAGTAATAGGTTTTCTATAGTCATAAGCAACAACTAGTTGGTCATATAAAGAATTCCACCTAGTTGGTACTTCTTCTGAATTTTTCTCAGAAGATAGTCCACAATCGTGGCAAGTTTTTTTATATTCTTTTCTTTGTTGAATTCTATTATTTTTTAAAATAAAGTTTATAGCAAATTGTAGTTTTTCAAGAATATCTTGAAAAGTGAAAGACCATCCTTTACAACTAAGTTATAAATATGGCACGCACATTTGATATGAAAATGTTTTGGAAAAGACGGAGTTAAAACATTTCTTAAAATACTAATAGCAGAATTGTTAGAAGATGCATTATCTAATGTAATACTCATAACTTTATCGGTTATTCCGTAATAATCGGCGACTGAATAAATATTTTCTGAAATAAACTCACCAGTGTGCCTACTATCTATATATCTATATGCTAAAATACGTTTTTGCATAGACCATTTATAATCTATCCAATGACAGGTTACCGTTAAATAATCATGGCCGTTAGTACTACGACCTATATCAGAAGTTAAAGCAACTTTGCAATTTAAATGATATAATGCATAACGTAAATACTGTTGATATTCATGTGCAAATTTAAATACATCTCTTTTAACAGTTGATCTAGGAAAACCTTTATAAGGATTATACATATCTCTAATATAATGAATAAAACCAGAGATTCGAGAAAATGAAAAAGGCAAACCCTCCACAAAGAACTAATTTTGCTAGTGCTTCCTATCTTTATGTTTATCATATTTAGGGCCTACAACTCCCCGTCATAGGGTTAATTTGACCTGCATTTCTCCAGACGAGAGTATGTGAACCTTGTCCCGATTGAGAGGACGTTTGTTCACCAGTTTTTTCAATCATGTATTGGGCATGCAAGGCTTTGTGTTTTTGCAACAGGTGTCTTCCTAAACCCCCCGTCCCACCATGACCTTGTCCAGTTTTAAAAGAATAAACATTTTTACAAGTTTTACATACAGCTACTTGATTAGCTACGTCCTCACAAAATATTTCCATACAACCGATTTTAATGGTCGTTTGGGACCTCGTCTCATAGTAGGGGGGATAGGAGGCATTTCACTAGTGGGTGTATCATCATCTTCATTAATAGGTGTATCATCAACTAGAGTGTCATCTAAATTAAAATCTTCTTCAATTTCAGGATAATCATTTGTGTCAAGATCATATGGTATTTCAGGAAACATTTCAGGATCTATAAAATCATCTTGTCTAGGAATAACTGGAACAGGAATACTAGAAGAAGTACCCTTGCCCTTGTTACCACCCCTACTAGAAGAAGCCTGACCCTTACCCTTACCCAACATGCCTCTTAGTCCTTTCATTTTAATTATGCCAATAAATAGTTAAAGATAATGAAATTAAATGTGCTAAATGAAATAAAGACAAAATAATAATTTAATGAGAGAACGAATGTACCAAACGCCGACGTAGAGTCGACGTGTAATCGAGAGGTTGAAAATTGAAACTTTGCTCGATAGATAATCCTCAAGCTAGTTGCCAACTTCACTCTCAATTCTCAAATTAATAAATAGATTGAATATGTAGACAATGTTGTATAGAGAATTAGAGATTGATTGAGAGATTAGAGAGTAGAAAGATTTGTGAAAATAATAAGAAGAGGAATGAGGTATTTATCTGTGTTAAAAATAAATATAAAGGGGTAGGGGTTGGGAGAGGAGGCCTAAAATGGCCGTTGTCAACGGCCAATGTAAAATGGCCGTTGGACAACGGCTATTTTGTGCAGCGGTCGAGCTGGGCGGGATTTGGGCGGTCGGGCGGGAGTGGCGGGATCGGCTCAAGTGGCCTGCTCGGCGGACCATACCGCCCCGCCTGTTCAAGCCGGCCCCGCTTTTTTTTTTTTTTTAATACCGGTGTCGTCGTGGTCGGGTTTGCCGGGACCGGAGTCGGTCGCCGCCCATCGCCAAACTACTTAATACATATCAAAGATGAGGCTTTGAACATGTTTAAAATATACAAAGTAGAAGTGAAAAACCAACTTGACAAAAGAATCAAAATTCTAAGGTCAGACAGATGTGGTGAATATCAATCGAATGAGTTCAAAGAATTTTGTTCTACTCATGGTATATAGTACATCAAACCACTGCGCCATATACTCCAAAACAAATGGAGTTGTCAAACGTAAGAATAGAACATTAAAGAATATGATAAATTCAATGTTGATTAGTTCGGGGGCACCCCTTAGTCTATGGGGTGAGGTATTAATTACTAAAAATATGATATTGAACAAAATTCCTCAAAAGAAAAATGATCAATCTCCCTATGAGTTATGGAAATAAAGATTGCCAACTTTCAACAGAATGAAAGTGTGGGGTTGCATAACAAAAGTTCAAGTTCTCTTACCAAAGAGAACTAAACTTGGACAAAAAACGGTAGATTGCATATATATTGGTCATGCCAATAATAGTGGAGCATATAAGTTTTTGGTGTATCATTCCGATGTTGAAGATATTCACAAGAACACACTTTTGAAATCTGCTGAAGCAGAATTTTTTGAGAATATTTTTCCTTACAAAGACAAGGATAAAAGTGTTCTTAATCATAAGAAGAGGACACTGCCTCAAGATGAATCAAACCAAAACACACAAAGTAATGATACTCTTACTTCATCTGTTCAAGAAGAAATTCTGAACCAAGGAAAAGTAAACGTGTGAAAACTGTCAAAATTTTTTGATCAGATTTCATTACCTTTTTCGTTGAAGGAGAACCTTAAACATATAAGGCTGATATGGAATCATTCGAAGCACCTTATTGGAAAGAGGCTATCCAAAGTGAGGTGATCCATTGTGCAAAATAATACTTGTATATTGGTTGATCTTCCTCCAGGAAAGAAGACAATTGGCCATAAATAGATTTTCAAACGGAAGTTAAGACCTGATGGTACTATAGAAAAATACAAAGCTCGTATAGTAGCCAAAGGGTTTCGACAGAAAGAAGGTGTAGATTTCTTTGATACCTACTCACCCGTCACGAGAATCACATCTATAAGGACGCTAATTGCTATAGCGGCGATTCACAATTTGAAAATACACCAAATGGATGTGAAAACCGCATTCTTGAATGGTGAACTAGATGAAGAAATTTATATGGAACAACCCAAAGGGTTTGTTGTTAAAGGTCAAGAGAGGAAGGTTTGTAAATTGATTAAGTCATTATACGGATTTAAACAAGCTCCAAAACAATGGCATGAAAAGTATAATAATACATTATTATCAAATGGTTTTCAAATAAATGAATGTGACAAATGTGTCTACATTAAAGAATGTAAGAATACATGTGTCATTATATGCTTATATGTTGATGATATGCTAATCATGAGATCAGATAAATATGTAATTAATCAAACGAAGATGTTACATGCCGCTTTCGATATGAAAGATATGGGAATAACGGATTTCATTCTTGGCATTAGAATTCAAAAGAATCCTGATGGTTACATCTTAACACAATCTCATTATGTTGAAAAGGTCCTTAGAAAATTTGGACACTATGATGATCGACCGGTTGTTACACCATTTGATACCGTTAGTCACCTTAAAAAGAATGAAGGTGACAGTGTGTCTCAATTGGAGTATACACAAGTTCTTGGAAGCTTGATGTACATAATAAATTGTACAAGACCAGACTTAGCATATACAGTGAGTCGACTTAGTCGATACTCACATAATCCTGGAAAGGATCATTGGTTTGCACTAATAAGAGTACTCCGATATATCAAGCATACAATGAACTATGGATTGCATTATACAAAATATCGCACTGTGTTAGAATAATATTGTGATGCTAATTGGATTTTCAACCAGTCGGAAAGTAAGTCCACAAGTGGTTATGTATTTACACTTGGTGGAGCATCAGTATCTTGGAAATCATCAAATCAAATGGTCAATATGCGATTAACTATGGAAGCAGAATTTGTAGCCTTAGACAAAGCTGCCGAAGAGGCAGAATGACTCAGAAACTTCCTAGAAGGTATTCCGTTGTGGACAAAGCCTGTGACAACCATTTGCAAACTTCCTAGAAGGTATTCCGTTGTGGACAAAGCCTGTGACAGCCATTTGCATACATTGTGACAGTATGATTGCCCTGACGAGGGCAAAGAATCAGATATACAATGGCAAATCAAGACATATAAGGTGACGTCATAATACAATACGAAACTTGCTGAAGAATGAAATTATTTCCATTGATTATGTGAAATCAAAGGACAATATAGTGCATCCTTTGACAAAAGGCCTTAACAGATAGCAAGTCGTATTTACATCGAGAGGAATGGCCTTAAGACACAATGAGTCGTTAACTGGCGAAAACCTAATCTATCATAATTGGACATCCCATGGTTTAGGTTAAATAGGAAAACTAGTTGGGGAAGACTTAAGGAGCATAAAACACACATATGCTCATTCATATGGTGTACTAAATGTGTTAATATGTTGATGATTAGGGATGAATATTATTCTTAAAAATACTAATAGCCATAATGGTGGGATAGTACGGACTATTCTTGATTAGTATTACCTATATGAGATTGATGTGGGATCGCATCTGGGAGAACTGATATGGTTACGTTCTCTAGAAATCTTACGAAGAAGGAGTTGTTCACGACCGAAATGAACACAACCATAAGAATTGAAATATGTTGATATGATATGTGTGATACTTGTTGTCTTGATTTACTATACAACGTGAATAGTTCAAGACATTTCGTCCACTATTTCACAAAGTAGATCCGATAGGTATTCACTACGAACGGTTCAAGTCCAAAAGACACATTTTTCGATACATGTCATATCGAGTTATTCAGAAATAACGAGAAGTTCCTACTTATCTTATTTTCTATCCAAATGTGGGGTATTGTTGATGTTTGAATAGAAAATGTGAGGTATTATTGGACCTTGTATGGGATAAGAAGAAACAAGTGATTGTAATGGCGTAGCGCCGCGGCGCTGGAATAGTGAACAAATCCCGTCGACAGCGCCGCGGCGCTCAAACGTTGTGTCTCTTCATTACAAGTCACAACCTTTGAGTGAAGAGCTGCATATGGTCAAAATTAGTGCTATATAAAGCATGTTGATCACTTGATAGAAAAACAAGATACAATACAACAAAAACAAACAATCATTTTAACACAATTAATGATTTAAGATTGTTGATCATCTTCTTCTTCTTCTTCCATAAACACATTTCTGGGAAACACATAAAGTAAATTCGCCAGAGGTGAAGTTTTTGTGCTAGAACTCTCACTTAGATAGTTGTATCCTTTAGACAGACGTCCATAAAACTACAACACAAGTGGGGGCGAATTTTTGTCTTAGAAAACTGCATTGCAGGCCTTTATCGACATCAAGTTAATATGTGTTTTCGATTTGTTGAATTCATTATTGTTGATTTCAAGTTACATTGAATTACTATTATATTATTGTGCTTATTCATTGATGATACTAGATTGACATTAACAAAATGGTGTTCAAAATGATATTAGTTTTAAACTGGTTTTAATTGACAATCATAATATATGACTGTGTGTCTCATTTTAATTAGTATGTATATGGTTCATGTAAATATAGGGTCTGTTAAGCTATGAATGAGATGTTAAGGTCAGGTTTGCTTGTTTAATTAATGTGTGTGCTAGCTTTCAATGACCATGTTTAGTTCAAATGGATTGTTAATATCTATCCTGACCTCTAAAATTGGCTTACGTTTGAGGATAGGATAAAACGATGTTGTGTTGGTATCTTCATGTTGTTCTAAAAGTGCACTAATAACTGGAAACTATTAGAACTGATAGGGATAGTTAAAAGATGCCTAATAATCCAATTAGAAGTTTGGTTTGGTATGTGTGTGCCTGTCATATGAATTGCTCATGCCTGCTCTAGGAGTTTTCACTTAATGCCACTACCTATATCATGTATACTTGTCCATTTCAACCTGCCCCTGTTTGCTTTGTACTATTTGGCCTAGAGTAGAAATGCATTTGACCCCAAGGGATGTTCTAGACTGTTACAATCCCAATGTGTAGTTATGTATGCAGACTACTCCTCCCATTTTCTTCAGAATTGTCCTGCACATGGTTTAGCTTGGTTCCTTTTTGTTGTGAACTTAGAATATGTGTTTATTAAGCCTCTGTTATGTACCTACATGTCGATTGAATCAAAAATTAAATCATTTTCTTCTTTTGGAAATTTAAACCCCTATCTATCCTAAATTTAATTTGAGAGCGATACAAAAATTACTCTTACGCTCTTCAACCATTTTCAATTTTATCATACTCCCCCAATCGCTATTTTGATTTAACATCATAAGATTAAATGATATTTTAGTAAATTCAATATATTTTCAGTTAACTATAAAATTCAAAGATCTTCTTTTACTTTCTTAAATTTCGTATCAAATTAAAATCAGACAAATATTTAAATATCAACATAATACCAAATAAACATTTTAAAATTGGTGAATAGTAGAAAAACAAAAAATGTACTTCCTCCGTTTCAATTTATATGATTAGTTTGACTAGACACGAAGTTTAAAAAATAAAGAAATACTTTCAAATTTTGTGATCTAAAAATCAAAAATATTTGTTTGGTTATAAATCATTTCGTTTTAAAATTAAATTAATATCAAATAAAAAAATATATCATTATTTTTTAGACTAAAAAATTAAATAAAGCGTGTGATATAAATTGCGGGAGAGTATAGTACAAAAAACAGAACATGTAGGTAAAAAAGAGTTGAGGGTGAGGCCATGTTTTATTAAAGGTGTCTAACGGGCCGAACCGGTCCGGACCGGTAGCCCCTTACCAGGTTTAACCGGTTCCGGACCGGTTATCGGTCCGGTTCACCGGACTACCGGGCCAACCGGTCCGGTTCATTACCGGATTTCGTGCCGCTGGGTCAGTGCGAACCGGTCCTACCGGTCCGGTTTATTTTTTTTATTTTTTTTATTTCTAGTATTTATTTTCTATAATATAAACTAAATTCAATTTAAATATGTAATATAATAATATAATATATAATTTAGTTGTATATATTAAAATTGAAACTTTAAAGTTAACTTTCTATTTTATAGTTTATAACTTTATACTTTATAGTTTATAACTTTATACTTTATCTTTATTTTATAGTTTTTACTTTATAGTACTGTTATAGTTATTGTTATACCCCGTATTTCCAGAGTATGTACGTGAGGGCGTACGTACGAAAGTTTAGCCTTAAAGTAGGCAATGGGACGTTTTTTTGGGAACAACTCATTAAAAGAATCGTTTTCCGACGAAACGTTTTACACAACTCGCGTAGGATAAATTCCGGCTATGTCATTTCTAATTTTTGCGGATTTTTCCGAGAGACGAAACATTTTGGACCAACAAGAGTGCGACACTTGTCACCCTCTCATTGATGGATGTGGGACGGCATTAGGGTCGAATGGATGGCTTATTTTGTCAAGTAGTTGGTAGGATATTTTTGTGTAGTAGATAGAATGGACACTTGGGCAAATCCTCACCCTACACTTGCCTTGCACTTGACATCATCTCGCCTCGTTGGCCATGGCTTGACCTATAAATACCCCCTTAAGATGAAGAGTTCTTCATCCACAAATCTTTCTCCAAGTCTTGAAAGTCCTCCCTCTCCTCGAGCTTTTCGTCCAACACCCTCTCCCCCCCCTCTAGCCTAAGTGGTTTGGCCGAGGCCCCCCCCCCTAGCCTAGCCGAAACCTACCCCCCCTCCCTTGGTAGAAAAGTTGCCTTCTAGTATTGTTATAATGCCCAAAATCCCCTAGCCCACATCACTTAGTAGTTAGTAGAATTTGTGCAGAACTTCTAGGGTTCTCGAGCTTTCGGAGCGGTCAAATTAGGAGCTAAACCTCGCTCAGGATCGACGTTTATACTTGGATTATATTGGGCTTATCGAGGTAAATAATCTTACCCTTCTTTTTTAATTAGAAAATACATACTGTAGATGTATAAGAATAAGTATAAAATACTTAGAAGAATATTACAGAATAGAATTGAACTGTTATCACAGTAGAAGGGTATAAAAGAAGAATAATTGAACTATAATTACATAGGACTGTTTTCACAGTAGACTTATATAGCCCACCGGGTAGGGAAGTGCTGCCCGACTTTCCGTAGAATTGAGAACCCTCTGTTTAGAATGACCTACAGTGTCACGACCCGAATCTGGGCCCGTGACTGGTGCCTTACCCCGGGCACCCTAGTGATACAACATCAGAGTAATCAGCGGAACATAAAACACATACATGAAACAAATGAAGTACAAAACGAATTGAGGAAAACTTGCCTTTCGGCATATATATAAATAACAACTCCTACAAATGAGCAGTTTAATCCTTTTACAACCCCGCCACAACAAGATTTCATGCACTCTAAGAAATGATACGACAACAACGATGACAGGGGCCCGCCATACCACGAATGTAAATACCTACAACGACGGACTATACGAAGATAAGCCTCCGAGAAACGGAGCTTTCCCAAACGCTGAACTGTGACCCTAAGAGCGAGGATCAACGATCGTGTACCTTTACTGCGGCGTGAACGCAGCCCGGGCGAGGTCGATAACAGTACCAAGTATGTGAAATCAAAATAAATATCAAATGAAATCATAGTAGTCTATATAAAGCGGAGACATGTATGATAACCAAACTGCGATTCACAATAAATAAGCGAATATGTCAAGTCGGGGACTCACGCCTCAAAGTTATCACAATAAAACCGCACGGCAAGTACGAAGGCATAGCCGACTACTAAGACCCACGCACCAAAAATACCACAAACCGTATCCCGAGGTCTTTCTAGACCGCACCACATGATCGGCGGCCACTCGCCCGCAATATCAATGCGCGTCTATCCTCGAACTCTCGCACTCGCATAGGTCACCCAGACCCGCATGAGGTATTCCTCGAATCATGGTCCTGCATCACCGAGGTATACCCCGTGATCGGCGCAGCTAACCTCGGTATCCGCCTAGGCTCCCGCAGCCCGCGTAGTCTCAAAAGACCGCATAGTCTCTCAACAGACGGATAGGAATCCCCGCGTCGGGCTAAACACCGGAATGATCAATCCTGGCTACCGCGACCGCGTAGTCACAAGGATCGCATAGGCCGTAGAGACCCGCATCAAGGGTGGCAAGCCCTGTATAATAAGTCGGGGGTATGTGATACAATAACGATAACGGGCTTAACGTTTGACAACGTAAGCACAACAAGAGTGACCCCTTACACAATAATCACAAGATACTAACACACGTAGCATCCTAACATGCTTACTTATCAAATCAACAAGAAAGTATTACAAGGCTATCACAAACCAATACAATCAAGTTATTCACACAAGGTACTTTCTACTAACAAGTTCGGATACCTATCCCCAAAGTACTTCATACATTAAATCTTTAAAAGATACGTTACTTCACAAAACCACACAATACGTAGTATATGAAAATAGAGTGATTATCTTTTTAAAGTAAATCAATTACTTCTCTTTGTAAAATCAAGTAGCAACATTCTTTTCCAATGTTCAAGTTTGCCTAATTTCCAATGTTCAAGTTTGCCTAGTTTCCAATGTTCAAGTTTGCCTAGTTTCCAATGTTCAAGTTTGCCTTTTTTAGAAAGGTTCCGTAGTTCATAGTCTTATTCATTTAAGAATATAATTCTCCTTTAAACTATCTGAGAAACATAAGTCTTATATGTGAGTAGGATATTCTTGTTTATAACAATCTTATTACAGCAGCCATGATCTAGGAAATATCATTTTGTCTCATCTTAGCTTCTATGCAGATGGAAGTTTCTACTGGTTTTAATAATACTTAATTATTAAAAACATTTCCTTTTATTAACGCTGTAGTGGTTTGTCGATACACATTCTGATTTCCAAAATCAGTAAAACATTCTTAAGACGGTATACCTAACTTTCCATAAAGCTAGTATAACTCTTAAGTTTTCAAAACAAATCAAGTATTACTTCTTCTTTCGAAATGATTCAAAAATCTTTTGAAATACTTCAAGTTCTTTATTAACACATAACACGCCAGTTATAGTTCAAATCAGTTACCTTTTAAAAACCACAAGTATTTTCTTACCAACATAAAGCTGTTATAACCAACTTCCCATAAAGCCGTTATAACACTTTTATGTTTTAAACCAATCAAATACATTTAGCACACGTGACGTCTACCGTATCACATAGTTCACACATATCATGCTAGAAGAGATAGGAAGAGGTTCACATACCTCGCGACGATTATCGACTAATAGCAAAACGCTCCAAGTACTTCCAACTGTCGGCTACTCCTTTAAGCCAAGTAGATCGCGCCACACGTAGTACTTCAACCTATAAGGCCACCCGGCGCTTATTAACCTTTAGATCCCTTCGTAGAACCTTCTACGAAAATTCGGCACCTCCCCGCAACAGGCGTAAATCTCCTCTCTATTGGGGCGGCTACTGCCAACCGGGGTTATACGTTTAATCCGGACGTGCACAATTCTACCTCACGTAAAAGCTACACAAGTCTCATGTCTGATACAAACTATGTAAATACTGATTCGATACTCTTCTTCGAAAAGGTTTCTTATTATTCAGCTTAAGTCAAAAGACATTGCGATAACAACGTTCGATCTATATATAGTATACTTCAACTATATAATCTAACAACATGTAATTTCCAATTACAATAGGGGACAAGATAGTTACCTCGATAAGCCCATAATTATCCGAGTTTAAATGTCGATCTGAGCAAGGTTTAGCTCTACTCGTGCGCTCAGGCCGCTCCAAACAACCCTTAGGAGTTCTAACCAACTTCTACTTAATACTCCAACTAACTATGGAGATTTTCCTTAGGGTTTCGGTTTTGTAGTGAAGGAAGTATAATAGTATTTCGGCTTTTGTAAAGGTATAACCTTAGAATACTACAAGGTATATGGCTAAGGTAATTTGGGCATTATAACAATACTTTTGAGAGTATTTCTAACAAGAGGGGGTATTATACGAAGACAACTAGGCTAGGGTACACTCTCGGCTAGCACCCACTGAGGGGGTGCTCTCGGCCACTGAGGGAGGCCTCGGCGAACTCAACACAAGGAGGAGAAGGAGAGCTTTCAAGACTTAGGCAATTTTGTGGATGAATTAGTCTTCAAAGGGGTGGGTATTTATAGGTCAAGTGAAGGCAACCAATGGCCAAGATCTTGCCAAGTGCACCTTATCCATCTACCACCAAAATATCCTACCAACCCTCGACCAAACAATGGCCATTCGGCCAACCCCTTTACCGCTGTGTTCCAATGAGAGGGTGACAAGTGTCGCCTCTTGTTGGTCCAAAACGTTCGTCTCGGAAAAATCTGTAAAAATTAAAAATGACATAGCCGTAAATTCCCTACGAAAGTCGTGGAAAAGCGTTTAGTCGAAAAACGACTCTAATCGGGTGTTGTGAACAAAAGAATTCGCCAAGCCTAAATCACAAGTTCAAATTTTTCTACGTCGCCCCACGCATACATACTGGAAATACGGTATAACATTCTCCTCCTTAGAAACATTCGTCCGAATGTTCCTTCTAAGTCTCAAAACAAACGCGCCAAGATAGTCTTCACTACTATACTTACGAGGACAAACTCGCACACATGGCCACCAAACAATCGCAAAATTCTTACATCCAAGTCCACGGAAGCACCTCTAACATCATAAAGCATACCACTTTTGTCACTTTGCCGCGAGGTTCTAGTGTCACTCGACCCAACAAATGGTGCAGGGCTGCGTCGATCATCAAGATGTCGTACATTCGAACTCTTACTACATTTACATCGCTTGATTCAAAACTCGGGTTATCATCTTCAACTTGGTCATCATTAGTGGGAATACTCGATGGATCTCCGATTTCCTTCTCGAACATAACACGAAAATCGACGACCGCTTCCTAAGTCGGACGGCAAATGCTAACATATAGGCAACTGGCCTATTCTTCACATGAACTCAAAGGCCCAAAGTAACTCGGGCTAAGTTCCTCTGTATTCCAAAACTCGCCACACCCAACCCGGTGGTACTTTCAGAAGACCGACCGTCGGCACGAACTCTAGCGTCGTCGCCGATTATCCGCGATTTCTCCGAGCCGCGGAACCTCTTCTAGACAAGCTTTACTCTATCCACGATCTGCTGGAACAAGCTGAACCAACTATCGAATCCACGCCAACATCGAACCAATCGACCGCGACTCACATCCGCCCTACAAGGCTTCATAAGGCGACATCCGAACACCGAAATGGTAGCTTAAACACTCCTTCAACAGAGACAACAATTCTCGCAACTATCCACGAAATCCAAACAACGGCGGGCGAATGTGATTCGAGACTTACTTGAGTTCCTAACCTTGCTGGTAAAACCTCCGAGAAAAGAAACAGCGCAACGGGCTCCACTGCGACATAAGGTGAAGGTAGGCACCTCGTGCGACCTTACAACCTTTCGATATATCATCTCGCATAACCTCTGCGAGTAAACGGTCTTTGCTGAAGACAACACGGTTGACCTCGCCGGCCCAACTCATCGGTCGAATCGTCCATGAAATCGTCGTTGGTTAACTAAACTGGGCCTAACACCCTCGTGGCCTACCACAAGGCGGGACCACCACAAACTGACCCCACCACCATACATGCCGCGGGTTGACCCGCAACGTGGCCTCAACCTGACCCGGCAACGCGCAAAATGCTAGCTCCCTGAAGGAAAACTCTCACTAATCACGTTACGAAAACCTAGCGGTCTTCTTAGCTCAACTACCCTCTTTCATTCCACACTACTCAGGGACTAATCCCACAAACATAACTCACGTGCACTATGCACTCCTATAAAGTCAAACATAAACAATACATCTTTTTCGAGATGGCCTTACCTCTAAGGTCTCGTATAAAACTCTAAGGCTCACACCTTCTCTATCCCCCAAATCTTACTTGGTTAACTAACCAAGATTTCTAATCACCATTTACACAATGTTATCAGAATATAACACTTAAGTTATACTCACCTTATCACACAAACTAAACCCTAGAGGGTTAAAGATCTATCTGTATCTACTGCTTCACTCCCCTTAGTCGTTCTAATCAAACCTGCCCCGTAGGGCGCATAGCTAAGGAAGGTGACGAACTACCCACCGATCCTGAAGGCTAAGTCCTCCTACAAGGACACTCTTCGACACTAGACCACGGCGGTCATAGTACAACAAGTACCAACAAAAGACGACATTCTGGGATGGCGTCATCCGCATGAACCGAAACCACAGAGTTACGACTAACTCCTGCATACCCGAACGTCCCGAACCACAGCGGAGGACCTTTCGCAGCGGTGGATGCGCATAACGGATCTGCGGTGGCGACTCGCCTCGAAAGTTACCAAAGGCCTTGCTGCTCGGCCTCTTCTCGTCGCCCGTTAACGCGTCGATCTCTCGTTTCTCGGCTGCTGCGCATAAGCCCGCATACGTGCCATGCTCAAGCCTAATCGAAGAACTTACTTTTGCACAACCTTCCGTTGATATTCATCAAGACTCGCGGATACATCGGTATACTCTGCGGTAGTCAAATCCATAGTTAATGCGGTCGCCTCCTTGAAATCTATATTCTCTGTTCGATGCGTGGGCGAAGGTTCAAATAACATGGCCGCAGTAGGAACTGCTGCCGCCGTGCTAAACTCTGCTGGGGCTAGTGACGTCGCAGAACTCCCCGAATGAAGCACCACCCAAGGTGATAATTAGGCCTGTGCCCACGTAACCCTCTGTACTCTACTCGCAGCTCGCCGCCTTGCCTCACTGGGCGGGTTGCCTACGCGGAGGCATAGCGGTAAGGAAAGAAATACGTTAGAGGTCCAACTTACAACACGGCTCTAAGGCACGATCTCAGTGAGAAGAATAGAAACCAATCCTAAATATCCTATAGCCTCCGATTATTGGTGTGGTGCAACACACCGATAATCAAGACTCTCTTGGATACGATGCGTAGACACTTTCCGAGGATTAATCGCTCGATACCACTTTGTCGGGACCGAATGGGCGTGGTAGTGCCTTACCCGGGCACCCTAGTGATACAACATCGTAGTAATCATGGAACATAAAACACATACATGAAACAAATGAAGTACAAAGCGATGTCGAGGAAAACTTGCCTTACGGCATATATATAAATAACAACTCCTACAAATGAACAGTTTAATCCTTTTTACAACCACCCAGCGATTACTACGGACCTCTAAGAAATGATACGACAACAATGGCGGGACGGGGCCGCCATACCACGAATGTAAATACCTACAACGACAGGACTATACAAGATAAGCCTCGAGAAAGCGGAGCTTTCCCAAACGCTGACTGTGACCTAAGAGCGAGGATCAACGGCGGTGTACCTTTACTGCGGCATGAGCGGCCCGAAAGGTCGCATAAAGTACCAAGTATGTGGCGAAAATAAATCGTAAATGAAATCATAGTAGTCTATATAAAGCAGGAGACATGTATGATAACAAAACTACAGTTCACAATAAATACGCAGTCATGTCAAGTCAGGGACTCACGCCCTTAAAGTTATCACAATAAAACCGTACGGGGAAAGTACGAAGGCATAGCCGACTACTAAGACCCACGATGCCAAAAATACCACAAAGCGTATCCCGAGGTCTTTCTAGACCGCACCACGTAATCGGGCGGCCACTCGCGCGCAATATCAATGTCGCGCGTCTATCCTGGAACTCTCGCGACTCCGCATAGGTCACCCACAGACCGCGTGAGGTATTCCTCGAATCATGGTCCCGCATCGCTGAGGTATACCCGCGTCGGCGGCTAACCTCGGTATCCGCCTAGGCTCCGCGGCCGCGTAGTCTCAAAAGACCGCATAGTCTCAGCCAGACCGCATAGGAATCCCCGCGTCGGGCTAAACACCGGAATGATCAATCCACGAAGCTCTGCGCTCCGCGTAGTCACAAGGATTTGCATAGGCCGTAGAGACCGCGTCAGTGGCAAGCCCTCGGTATAATAAGTCAAGGGGGTATGTGATACAATAACAGTACAACGGGCTTAACGTTTGACAACGTAAGCACAACAAGAGTGACCCCCTTACACAATAATCACAAGATACTAACACACGTAGCATCCTAACATGCTTACTTATCAAATCAACAAGAAAGTATTACAAGGCTATCACAAACCAATACAATCAAGTTATTCACACAAGGTACTTTCTACTAACAAGTTCGGATACCTATCCCCAAAGTACTTCATACATTAAATCTTTAAAAGATACGTTACTTCACAAAACCACACAATACGTAGTATATGAAAATAGAGTGATTATCTTTTTAAAGTAAATCAATTACTTCTCTTTGTAAAATCAAGTAGCAACATTCTTTTCCAATGTTCAAGTTTGCCTAATTTCCAATGTTCAAGTTTGCCTAGTTTCCAATGTTCAAGTTTGCCTAGTTTCCAATGTTCAAGTTTGCCTTTTTTAGAAAGGTTCTGTAGTTCATAGTCTTATTCATTTAAGAATATAATTCTCCTTTAAACTATCTGAGAAACATAAGTCTTATATGTGAGTAGGATATTCTTGTTTATAACAATCTTATTACAGCAGCCATGATCTAGGAAATATCATTTTGTCTCATCTTAGCTTCTATGCAGATGGAAGTTTCTCGGTTTTAATAATACTTAATTATTCAATACATTTTCCTTTATTAACGCTGCAGTGGTTTGTCGATACACATTCTGATTTCCAAAATCAGTAAAACATTCTTAAGACGTTATACCTAACTTTCCATAAAGCTAGTATAACTCTTAAGTTTTCAAAACAAATCAAGTATTACTTCTTCTTTCGAAATGATTCAAAAATCTTTTGAAATACTTCAAGTTCTTTATTAACACATAACACGCCAGTTATAGTTCAAATCAGTTACCTTTTAAAAACCACAAGTATTTTCTTACCAACATAAAGTTGTTATAACCAACTTCCCATAAAGCGTTATAACACTTTATGTTTTAAACCAATCAAATACATTTAGCACGTATGCGTCTGCGTACTACATAGTTCACACATATCATGCTAGAAGAGATAGGAAGAGGTTCACATACCTCGCGATTATCGACTAATAGCAAAACGCTCAAGTACTTCCAATCGGCTACTCCTTTAAGCCAAGTAGATCGCGCCACGTAGTACTTCAACCTATAAGGCCACAAGCGCTTATTAACATTTAGATCCGCCGTAGAACATTCTACGAAAATTCGGCGACTTCCCCCGCAACGTAAATCTCCTCTCTATCGGGCGGCTACCAAGCCAACGGGGGTTATACGTTTAATCCGGACGTGCACAATTCTACCTCACGAAAAGCTACACAAGTCAGCGTAATACGATCCTATGTAAATCTGATTCGAGACTCTTCTTTCGAAAGGTTTCTTATTATTCGGGCTTAAGTCAAAAGACATTGCCGATAACAACGTTCGATCTTATATATAGTATACTTCAACTATATAATCTAACAACATGTAATTTCCAATTACAATAGGGGACAAGATATTTACCTCGATAAGCCCATAATTATCCGAGTTTAAATGTCGATCTGAGCAAGGTTTAGCTCCTACTCAGTGCGCTCAGGCCGCTCCAAACAACCCTTAGGAGTTCTAACCAACTTCTACTTAATACTCCAACTAACTATGGAGATTTTCCTTAGGGTTTCGGTTTTGTGACTGAAGGGAAGTATAATAGTATTTCTGGGCTTTTTGTAAAGGTATAACCTTAGAATACTACAAGGTATATGGCTAAGGTAATTTGGGCATTATAACAATACTTTTGAGAGTATTTCTAACAAGAGGGGGGGTATTATACGAAGACAACTAGGCTAGGGGTACACTCTCGGCTAGCACCCACAGAGGGTGCTCTCGACATGAGGGAGGCCCTGTGAACTCAACACTGAGGAGGGAGAAGGAGAGCTTTCAAGACTTAGGCAATTTTGTGGATGAATTAGTCTTCAAAGGGGTGGGTATTTATAGGTCAAGTGAAGGCCAACCAATGGCCAAGATCTTGCCAAGTGCACCTTATCCATCTACCACCAAAATATCCTACCAACCCCTTGACCAAACAATGGCCATTCGGCCAACCCCCTTTACCGCCCAAGGTGTTCCAATGAGAGGGTGACAAGTGTCGCCCTCTTGTTGATCAAAACGTTCGTCTCTCGGAAAAATCCGTAAAATTAAAAATGACATAGCCGAAATTCCCTACGAAGTCGTGAAAACGTTTCGTCGAAAAACGACTCTAATCGGGTGTTGTGAACAAAAAGAATTCGGCCAAGCCTAAATCACAAGTTCAAATTTTTCTACGTACGTCCTTACGTACATACTCTGGAAATACGGGGTATAACATACAGAGTAGTCTAGACTTTGATAGATGTCTGTGACTATTATAGGTTGATTCTCTGCGCGCGACATATTCGACTTGGCAGGTGGATTTCGCCAAGAAGGTATGTGATTCTTCCTATACTCTTAAGCATGATATTTTAAGATATATATATAGTACGGTAGACGTACGTGTGTTAATCGAATAATAATCACGCAATGTCTTTTGACTTAAGCACGAATAACAACTACGCAATGTCTTTTGACTTAAGCACGAATAATAAGAATCGATGCATTTCAAAAGAATATCGAATCATTTTTAACGGAGAGAAATATCTGGTTTTAAAACAAAAGCTTAAGAGTTATACTAGCTTTATGGGAAGTTAGGTATATGACTTAAGAAAGATAAAAGGCTGTTTACTTGTTTGTTTATACAAGCCTTGTATTGATTTCTGTTAAGTATAGTAAGATTGTTTGGTAAGTAGACATATTATGATGCTACATGTGTTAGTGTCTTGTAATGCTGTGAAAGGGGGTCATTCTTGTTGTGCTTACATTGCTAAACGGTAAGTCTGTTGTACTGTTATTATATCACCTACCCCCTTGACTTATTATACCGGGCTTGCCACCGATCTTGGTCTATCGGCCTATGCGATCTATGTGACTATCGGGCTGCGGGAGTTCCGTGATTGATCATTCGGTGTTTTAGCCCGACGGGGATGCCTATGCGATGCAATGTGACTATGCGGTCTATTGAGACTATGCGGTGCGGGAGTCCAGGTAGTCAGGGTTAGCTACCGCGATGCGAGAATACCTCATGCGTGTGTGACTATGCGGTGCGGGAGTCCGTGATTAGGCATGCATAATGATACTATGGCAGCGCTTGCCCGATCATTCGCGGCCTAGAAACGGACACATTTTACATATTATTGTTCTTGTTTGTGATATGGCACTATGTGCAATTGAACTGATTTGCAAATGGTTTTAAATACTTGATTTCATTTAAGTACTTTCTGATTTCACATACTTGGTACTGTTGTCTTGACCTCGCCCGGAGTGCGTTCAATCCGCGGTAAGGCGGCAGTGCTAGATCCACATCCTTAGGATCTTTGCTTTGGTGTCGTGAGCTCCATCTTCTAGGAGGCTCTACTTTTGGGTATGATCTCCTGTATTGTAGATAGTTTTGTACATTCAGGGTATGGCGGGGCCCTGTCCCGCCATAGTGGTTTACTTCTTTAGAGGTCTGTAGTCCTATTGTACAGTTGGGATGTAACTGCAAAACTTGGGTTATATATATATGCCGAAAGGCAAACTTTTCTTCAGATAAAACTGTTTCTATTTTTATAATGTTTCTTGTCTTGTCTTATGTTCCGCTGATTACTCTGATGTATGACTACTTGGGTGCCCGGGTAAGGCACGATCGCGGGCCCCGGGCAGTCGTGACAAAAGTGGTATCGAGCGATTAATCCTCGGAAAGTGTCTACAGACCGTATCTAGTAGAGTCTTGATTATCGGTGTGTTGTGCACCACACCAATAATCAGGAGGCTATAGGATATTTAGGATTGGTTTCCATTCTTCTCACTCTGAGATCGTGCTTTAGAGCTGTGTTATAGGTTGGACCCCTCTAACGTATTCCTTTCTATGTGATTATGCCTCCACGTAAGGCAACCGGGCGAGAAGGGCAAAGCGGTAGGAGTCGCTAGTATGACACCGAGGGTCACGAGGGCTCGAGCCCGATCTATGCAGGCGGCGAGTTCCATGACGCCCGCGGCCCAGCGAGACCACGATGCCGCACCTCCCGTCCCCACGGCTGGGCGGAGAGATAGGTACAAGGAGATGGCCCGGCTATTGGCTAGGATTGTGGCGAACATGAGGATAATTTGGATCTGGCGATTCGATTCGGCCCGATCGTACCGTGGTTCACCCGAGGCGCATGTTGAGGCTACGGATTTCTGAGTTGTAGCTGCGAGTTCTACGGATCGAGGCGGAGGATGATCGCGAGGAGTTCATCCGTCGATTCTGAGGATTATGAGAGTGATCGGGCGTCGGAGACCGGTCCGTGACCTTTGGTTCGCATCGGTGCGTGATACCGATCGATTGGTTTGATTCGTGGGAGCTTTCGGGAGAGCATGCACCTCCAAAGTATGGGACGAGTTTTGGAGGCTTTTCTCACACACTTGCCTCTCCGCAGATGAGGAGGGCACGAGTGACGATTTTTGTTCTTGAGAGCGGGGAGGATGCCAGTTAGGGAAGTACAATGTCGAGTTCGATTCTTTGGCTCGATATGTCCTCGCGACCGGTAGCGAATATGGAGGACCGGGTGCATCGCTACGTCACCGCTAGATGATTATATGGCGAGTCTTGTGCGGGTGTGTCCCTTCACCCGAGCATGGACATTACGTATCGAGCTCATGCTGGGATCACGAGGCGTAGAGACCGCGGGTAGACCGATATCGGCGAGAAGAAGGTCAAGGCGGCGGTTCTTTTGGTGGTTCTCGGGGTGGGCGACATCGCCAAGTCTAGATTTGCACCACAACCGTGCGAGCACTCCTACATCATTTCGGTACAGCCCGAGCATTCGGGGCGGTCGGGGCCCGTGACTTGGACTTCGAGGGTAGCAAGGTGCTAACCGATCGAGTGCTTTCGGTGTGCCGTTGTGGTAGATTCCATTCAGGAGTTGTAGTACTACTCGGGAGCTTGCTATACTTGTGGCGGCGGTCATTTCGCGAGTTTGTCCGGCCGGGCGGCGGTGGTAGGGCCCGGCTACGTAGTGTTGCCGCTTCATCATCTCCTACGATTACTCGCCGGGCGAGTACTCGTGGGTCGGCCAGTCGCGGCAGGTCGTGGCGCGGGTCCGATTCTAGCGTCCTCGATCGCATTTATGCCTTATCGGTAGCGGGATCAGGAGGCCTCACCTGATGTCGTCACAGGTACTTTATCAGTTTCTGGAGTTGATGTGTATGCCTTGATAGATTCGGGTTCTACTCTGTCCTATATATCTCCCTTATTGCTAGTAGGATAGGGATAGAGCCTGAGTCCATAGACCCTTTCGAGGTAGCTACGCCAGTGGGTGATTCGGTGGTAGCTCGGCGGGTATATAGGGCTTGTCCGGTGACCGTATCTGATCGTCGGACCCTGGCCGACTTGATAGAGTCGACATGACCGATTTCGGCGTGATCATGGGCATGGATTGGCTAGCTTCTTGCTACGCCAATGTAGCTGCGAGGAGAGAGTGAGTACGGTTCCGGTTCACGAGGAGCCGGTTGTTGAGTGGGAGGAACATCAGTATCGCCGAGGGTAGGTTTATTTCCTACCTCGAGGCTAGGAAGATGGTGCGAAGGGTATATCTACCATCTCGTTCGGTGTTTGATCTTGAAGGCTGCGGTACCAGATTTTGATCGATTCGATAGTCGAGAGAGTTCCCAGGCGTGTTTCAGGCGACCTCCCGGGTATCCCTCTGAGAGGAGATTGAGTTTTGTATAGATGTCTTTGCGGACACTCGGCTTTATTTCCATTCGCCATACGTAATGCACCGCCGAGTTGAGAGAGTTGAAGGACCAGTTGAGAGATTTCTTTGGAGAAGGGCTTCATCGGACCTAGTGTTTCTCCACGGGAGCGCCGGTATTGTTCGTGAAGAAGAAGGGCGGGGCCAGCTGCGCATGTGTGGATTCTGACGGTGAACAAGGTGACCATTAAGAACGAATACCCTTCCGGGATTGATGATTTGTTCGACCCGATTGCGAGCGCGAGATGTTTCTCAAGATTGATCTGCGATCGGGCTATCATCAGTGCAGTCGAGAGGTGGATGTCCCTAGATCGCATTCGGACCCGTGCGGGCATTATGAGTTCAGGTCATGTCTTTTGGGTTGACAATGCTCGTGGTATTCATGGATTTGATGAACGAGTATTCAAACCATTTTTGGACACGTTTGTGATAGTGTTCATTGATGATATCTTGGTTTATTCTCGCTCGGAAGCGAGAGCATGCGGGCATTTGAGGCTGTCTTGTGATTCTCGGGACCAGCGATTATACGCCAAGTTTTCCAAATGTGAGTTTTGGTTGACTTGGTGGCTTTTCTTGGGCATATTGCCGGGTGATGGCATTCAGTGGATCTGGCAAGATCGGCGACCGTGACTTGGCCTGAACTCTTACTCAGCAGTGCGCGACTTTACGGGCCTCGCGAGTTATTATCGGTTCGTAGAAGTTTGCTTCTATCTGCACCATTGACTAGGTGACTCGAGGCGGCTAAGTTTTAGTGGTGATGCGTGTGGCGGGGTTTCCAATCGCTAAAGGAGGCGACGACCGCCCGTTCTTACTCTTCGGAGGATCGGATGGTTATGTCGTGTATTGTGATCGTCGGGCATCGGGTGGGATGTGTGTTGATGCGGCGGTAGAGTTATAGCGTCACGCGTCAGGCGGCTTAAGAAACACGAGAGGAACTACCCCCATGATTTGGAGTTAGCGCGGTGATTCACGCTTTGAAGATCTGGAGGCACTATTTGTATGGGGTTCATGTGGATATTTATACGCACCACAAGAGCCTCCGGTATATCTTCGGCCGGAGGAGAGTGAACTTACGGCGAGAGCGGTGGTTAGAGTTGCTTAAGGATTACGATGTTGATATCTGTACCACGGGAAGGCCAATGTTGTGGCCGATGCTCTTAGTCGTAGGTCGATGGGGAGCCTATCGGATGTGCGGTAGAGAGGAGGGCATGGTTCGTGATTTGCATCGATTAGCGAGCCTTGGTGTCCGTTTGATTGATTACGATAGCGCGGGGTTAGAGTTCGTGAGGTTCCGAGTCTTCCATCGTCGAGGAGGTGAAGAGGCAACATTTGAGGATCGGTTTTGATTCGGTATCGTGATACGACTCTTCGTGAGGAAGGTCCTTGAGGTAGCACCTGATGGGGTGCTAAGGTTTGAGCGGGTTGTGTGTTCGGATGTTTGAGGACTTGGCGGAGTTCTTGGGAAGCACACAAGCGGCGTTACTCTATCCATCCAGTGGTCGACCAAGATGTACCACGACCTTAGATCGTGTATTGGTGGGATGGCTTGAAGAGGGCGTTGCGAGTTCGTAGCTCGGTGCGTGTTGTCGGCGGTGAAGGTAGAGCACCGAGGCACGGTGGTTTATTCTGACGATAGAGATCCCGACCTGGAAGTGGGAGGTGATCAACATGGACTTTATCACAGGATTACCTCGCACTCAGAGGAGACATGATTCTATATGAGTTATCGTCGACAGGCTGACAAAATCAGCCCACTTTCTTCCCGTTAGGACGACTTTTAGTGAGGATTATGCGGACTTTACATCAGAGATCGTCGATCGCATGGAGTCCCTATTTCGATCATATCGCATGCAGGAGCCCGGTTCTGGCTAACTTCCGGAGTCCTTCGAAAAGGGTTTAGGGACGCAGTGAGCACGATCGCATTTCATCCACGAGCAGACGACAGGCGGAGCGTACTATCAAGACACTTGAGGATATGCTACGAGCCTGTGTTATTGACTTCAGGGGTAGCTGGGAGGATCATTTTCCTCTAGTTGAGTTTGCGTATAATAATAGCTACCACTCCAGTATTCAGATGACGCCTTATGAGGTCTTGTATGGGAGGAAGTGCAGATCGCCTATAGGCTGGTTCGATGTGGCGAGTGCGATTAGTGGGACGGTTGGTGCGGCGGCGATGGATAAGGTAAAACTTATCCGGGAGAGGTTCTTGGCTCGAGTCGGCGAAGTCATATCACGGATCATCGTCGTCGTCGGCATCGGAGTTCGAGGTTGATGATTGGGTTTTCTGAAGGTGTCACCCATGAAGGGTGTGATGAGATTCGGGAAGAAAGGAAACTTCGGCCAAGGTACATTGGGCCTATCGATTGTCGCGAGGTAGGCAAGGTTGCCTACGAGTTGGATCTGCCGTCCGTCTGGAGGCGGTCATCCGGTGTTCATGTTTCTATCTTTGAGAAGATGTATCGGGGATCCATCTAGGGTGCATCCGATTGACGATGTTCAGGTGACCGAGGGGTTATCGTATGAGGAGATTCCCATAGCGATAATCGATCGTCAGGTTAGGCGTCTGCGGACCAAGGACGTGGCTTCCGTCAAAGTTCTCTGGCGGAACGAGCTCAGGGAGGAGATGACGTGGGAAGCTGAGGAGGACATGAGGCAGAAGTATCCTCACCTATTCCCCACACCTCCAGGTAATTCACTTTCCTGCTTGTAAATTTTCATTATCATTTATGCCTAAGTATTGTTCTGTGGCCGTGTGTGGCATTTGCAACTGTTTAAGTTATGAAGAATCTTATCGTTAACTGTCTTGGGAAGGAACATTGAACATTCGGGACGAATGTTTCTAAGGAGGGGAGAATGTTATACCCCATATTTCCAGAGTATGTACGTGAGGGCGTACGTACGAAAGTTTAGCCTTAAAGTAGGCAATGGGACGTTTTTGGGCCTGACTCATTAAAAGAATCGTTTTCCGACGAAACGTTTTACACAACTCGCGTAGGATAAATTCCGGCTATGTCATTTCTAATTTTTGCGGATTTTTCCGAGAGACGAAACATTTTGGACCAACGAGAGGGCGACACTTGTCACCCTCTCATTGATGGATGTGGGACGGCATTAGGGCCGAATGGATGGCTTATTTTGTCAAGTAGTTGGTAGGATATTTTTGTGTAGTAGATAGAATGGACACTTGGGCAAATCCTCACCCTACACTTGCCTTGCACTTGGCATCATCTTGGCCCTTGGTTGGCCATGGCTTGACCTATAAATACCCCCCTTAAGATGAAGAGTTCTTCATCCACAAATCTTTCTCCAAGTCTTGAAAGTCCTCCCCTTTCCCTTGAGCTTTTCGTCCAACACCCTCTCCCCCCCCCCCCCCCCCCTCTAGCCTAAGTGGTTTGGCCGAGGCCCCCCCTAGCCTAGCCGAAACCTACCCCCCCTCCCTTGGTAGAAAAGTTGCCTTCTAGTATTGTTATAATGCCCAAAATACCCTAGCCCAAACCCCTTAGTACTTAGTAGAAGTTGTGAAGAACTTCTAAGGGTTCTTGGAGCTTTCGGAGCGGTCAAATTAGGAGCTAAACCTCGCTCAGGATCGACGTTTATACTTGGATTATATTGGGCTTATCGAGGTAAATAATCTTACCCTTCTTTTTTAATTAGAAAATACATACTGTAGATGTATAAGAATAAGTATTAAATACTTAGAAGAATATTCTGAGAATAGAATTGAGCTGTTATCACGGTAGAAGGGTATCTGAAGAATAATTGAACTATAATTACATAGAATTTGTTTTCCACAGTGAACTTATATAGCCACCGGGTAGGGAAGTGCTGCCCGCTTTCAGTAGAATTGAGAACCCTCTGTTTAGAATGACCTCTGAGTAGTCTAGACTTTGATAGATATGCGTGACTATTATAGGTGATTCTCTGCTACGACATATTCGACTTGGCGGTGGATTTCGCGAAGGTATGTGATTCTTCCTATACTCTTAAGCATGATATTTTAAGATATATATATATAGTGCGGTAGACGTACGTGTTAATCGAATAATAATCACGGCAATGTCTTTTGACTTAAGCACGAATAACAACTACGACAATGTCTTTTGACTTAAGCTGAATAATAAGAATCGATGCATTTCAAAGAATCTTGAATCATTTTTAACGAGAGAAATATCGGTTTTAAAACAAAAGCTTAAGAGTTATACTAGCTTTATGGGAAGTTAGGTATAACAACTTAAGAAAGATAAAAGGCATTTACTTGTTTGTTTATAAAAGCCTTGTATTGATTTACATTAAGTATAGTAAGATTGTTTGGTAAGTAGACATATTATGATGCTACTGTGTTAGTGTCTTGTAATCTTTGTGAAAGGGTCATTCTTGCTGTGCTTACGTTGCTAAGCGGTAAGTCTGTTGTCTTGTTATTATATCACCTACCCTTGACTTATTATACCGGGCTTGCCACCGATGCGGGTCTATCGGCCCATGCGATCTATGTGACTATGCGGGCTGCGGGAGTTCGAGTTGATCATTCGGTGTTTTAGCCGTCACGGGGATGCCTATGCGGTGCTGTGTGACTATGCGGTCTATGAGACTATGCGGTGCGAAGTCGAGTCGGCGAATGCAGGGTTAGCTACCGTCGAGGAATACCTCATGCGGGTGCAGTGTGTGACTATGCGGTCGCGGGAGTCGAGGATTAGGCATGCATAATGATACTATGGCGCGCTTGCCCGATCATTCGCGGCCTAGAAACGGACACTGTTACGATTTACCTATTATTGTTCTTGTTTGTGATATGGCACTATGTGCAATTGAACCGATTTGCAAATGGTTTTAAATACTTGATTTCATTTAAGTACTTTACGCTTCACATACTTGGTACTGTTATCGACCTCCTTGAGTGCGTTACGTCACGCAGGTAAGCGGCAGTGCTAGATCCACATCCTTAGGATCTTTGCTTTGGTGTCGGGAGCTCCATCTTCTCCGAGGCTCTACTTTTGGGTATGATCTCCTGTGTGTAGATAGTTTTGTACATTCAGGTATGGCGGGCCCGTCCGCCATAGTGGTTTACTTCTTTAGAGTCAGTAGTCTATTATGCATTGGGATGTAATCGCAAAACTTGAGTTATATATATATGCCGAAAGGCAAGCTTTTCTTCAGATAAAAGCTTCTATTTTTATAATGTTTCTTGTCTTGTCTTATGTTCATTGATTACTCGATGTATGACTACTTGGGTGTCCGGTAAGGCACGATCCAGCCCCTAGGCAGTCGTGATTATACACTTATAGTCTTATACAGTTATACTTTATAGTTGATAACTTTATATTGTAATTATATTTTTATTAATTTATTAGATTAGTAGATATAAGTTAACAAATAAGTAATAACAGATTAACAACTAAATAGATAGTAAAATTAAAATTAATGATAAGATGTAAACTTTTGAACTTTCATAATGTTAATAAGAGTACATAATGAATTAATAATAATTTTATTTACATATTACGATCCTTCTTGCAAGTTCTTCGTGTCTATAGGTTGATTGAATTGGTTATGCTCATAGCCTCTAAATCGGAGTATTAATTCCGATCCGCCTCGCTCCGCCTTCCAAAATATTGCCTATTTCTTCATCTTACGGAGAATTAACGTCTCCACATCCTTGATTTCTTCTCTGCGATGCGATCCAATCTTGCGCAGACTAACACTTCTAATGTGCTTCCACCCAATGAGTGACGTGTGTCTCCTATTTGATCTCGTGCTTGGCTAAATGCACTTTCAGAAGCCAATGAGATCGACACATTAAGAACATCTCGGGCCATCGCTGCAAGTACCGGGAATTGCCTTTTGTTATCCTGCCACCATTGTAAAGGGTCAAAACTTTTCTTCGGCTCCGCTGACTTTTGCAAATAAAATTGCATCTCATCGCAAGATCGACTTGTGCTTGCTTGTGTTGTAAAAGTGCTCCATATGTCTAAAGATTCTTCTTCATCGTCATCAGCATTGAATCCTGCAGGTGTAGACACAGAAGCAGAACTAGAAGAAATATTAGTAGCAGAGTTGTTGTTATCATGTAATGTAGCATAATATTCATATAATGTAGTTAAATTAGTATCAAGTTTACTTATGCAATCAAATGAAGATGGAGTTTCTGTTTCACCTATTTCCATATAAGTATATAAACTAAATATTAAATTATGACAATCTACTTTTTTAATAGAAGGATTTAAGACTGCACCAATACAATAAACATCAGGAATATGGAAAAAATATTTTTTAAACTTTTCAAACATAAGTGTAACTGCATCTTTATATTTCACATTTGATTTTAAATCATAAAGTAAATATGAAATTTCAGCTATATGAGCTAAAGCATTACAAACTGTTGGGTAATAAGATCCTGAAAATTCAACAGTTGCAGTGTAAAATTTACGTAATTTTTTTAAAAGTTCACCAATTGATTTCCAATGTTCGTCGGTTAACATATACATCACGTTCTTACAATGCGCATTTGCAACATGTGTTATGAGGTC
This sequence comes from Przewalskia tangutica, assembly GCA_029844215.1. Classification (NCBI taxonomy): domain Eukaryota; kingdom Viridiplantae; phylum Streptophyta; class Magnoliopsida; order Solanales; family Solanaceae; genus Przewalskia; species Przewalskia tangutica. Next base: position 54,749,635 of record CM056724.1, read on the forward strand.
TTTATACTTATAACATTCTTTTAAAAATAAATAAGTATAATTCCACCGTGTAATAATCTCTTCCGGCATGAATTTAGGTCTCAAATTAAATTGTTTACATTTTTCTTTAAATTCTATAATTTTATTTTTCCTATTATTACCCTGAATAACTCCAACAGCTCTTTTGACAAGTTTTATTTCAGGTGAAAATAAATCAAGACCACTTTTAACAATTAAATTATAAATATGACAAGCACAACGAACATGAAATATATCGAAGTGGTGGTTGTACTTTCCGCTTTAAAAGATCTACCATGATATTATTAGATGCATTATCGAATGATACACAAAGTATTTTATTATAAAGATTATATTTTTGGGCATACAAACAAATAGTTTCGCATATATTTTTCGATGACTTTGATCCTCAAACGCATAAAAGCAATAATACGCTTTTTTCATTCTAAAATTTTCATCAATCCAATGACAAGTAATTGTTAAATAATCATAACCGCTTAACGTGTTCAATGTCCAAGTAAAACTAACGTGACATGGAAGGTTAGCAAACAAATATTGCAAGAAAATAACATAATCATTATGAAGTCTAAAAATATCATCTAGTAGTACTACGAGGAACACCTTTAAAAAAGGATTATATACTCTTTGAATATATGTAATTAAATATGAAGAAGAAGCGAAAGAAAAAGGTAAACAACCTCCGACAATCATTTTTGCTAATTCAATGCGATCCTTTTTGGATCGTATTTAGCCACCTCGCTTAATGGATTAAGTTGTTGTTGGCCGGGTTCTAAATCGAGACAAGATTCCATCAGGTCTTGTATGATCGTGTTTTATATGTCTACCTATAGTGCGCCCCCGTCGCACCCCGCCTTATGTTTATAAGTTCTCCACAAATATTACATCTAACTCTATCGCACTACAACTTTATCATAAAAGCCACACTTTACTCCTTTTTTTCTTGCTCGGTTCGTAAACGAGGTCTACGACTACCACTAGCGGCACTAACATCGATGAAGGAACACTAGTAGGTGTAGGAGGTTCTTGTTCTTCAAGTTCATCAATATTATCTAATTGAACGTTATCATATTCATTATCTTCTATTCCAAAATCTTCTTGCATTTGATCATAATCTATATTTTGATTAGATGATGAAGAACTCTGATTTTTACCCTGAACTAGATTTACTACAGATCCGCAATTCCCTTAGTAAAGACATTATAAAATATTTAAATAATCAACAAATAAATATGACAATTTAATAAAATAATTAGAGAATGAAACGAGTGTACCAAACTTCGATTCGATTCAATTGAAACTCGAAGCTCGAAGTCTTGCGTCTTGCTACTTTGAATTTGAAAACTAATAACAATAATAACTTGAAAATTGATAATAAAGATGATTAAGAGAGTATGAGAAATTGAGAATAAGAGAATTGAGAGAAATGTTGTGTGATAAAAATGATAAAATGTAGAGAATTTATAGATTTTTTTAAAGGGTAAAAATATAATTAAAAGAAACGGTCGAAATGATCGAAATGGTCGAAATGATCGTTGGCACAGCCCCCTGCCCCCCCACCCCTCCCAAGTCCCAACGGTAACAATACCGTTTGGGCACATTTTATACCGGGTAATGGAATCGATTTTCCGTTACCGGGCCTTACCGAGTTTTTTCCTAACCCGTACGGGTTGGGGTTGGGGGCCAATCCAACCCCCAATCCGGTATGCCCTTACCGTGCAGGGCGTCGGTTGGCTATCGGGTCAACTGGCCGGTCAACCCGATTGAAGCAGTATATGTTTTATGGGTACCTAGCATTCTTACATTGTAAGTGCCGGTTTGATTGAGTTTTTTCAAAGGCTAAAAGAGCCAAAAGCATTTTTTATCTTTAAATGGAGTGTTTGGTTGACAAATGGATAAGTGTTTTTGGGTTTCAAAAACACTTTTGAAAGTTCAAAATTTGGGCTATTGAGTAGAACGTATTTTGGCTTTCTACTTTTTTTATTTTTTATACAAAAATATTTTTTTATTGGTAACCAAACACCTAACAACATTTTCATAAAAGCTCTACTCCTATAAGCTCATTTTAATAAGTTGTACCAAACAGACTTTAAGTGCCCATTTGGTTGAGCTTTTGGAAAAGCCAAAAGTGCTTTTGGCCTTTTTTTGAGTGTTTGACTGCAAACCGAAAGTCTCTATTTCCAAAAGCTTAAATTTTGTGTTTTTGAAAGAAGATATTCTGCTTTTTTTTAAACTAATATTTTTTTATTTACGATGAAACACCTAACAATTTTTTCATAACAAAAACAAAATAACCTTGTCTCGTCTAACCCTTAACCTCAACACCTCACGAGCAACACTGCGTCACTCTGCTCAGCCGTTTCCTCTCTTGCGTACAAAATGTCTTACTCTCTCTAGAATGAACTGAAAACTACTACTCCTCTTTCTAAGCTCACTATTTACTCTATACTTATCGCTACCACCATCCTCATTACTTCCCTTTTGTATCTATCATCACTATCCTTTTTCAACAACTGTTGATTTCCTTCACCCCCCATTTGCTTGAATGGCTGATACAGAGCATACCCATCAGCCACCACCCACGGCTGAGGAAGATACCACACCCCCACCAGTAGAACCCGAACCACCTTTTGCTTCAGTTGAAGTTGAATCACTTGCAGAACCTGAGGAGCATCACTCTGCTGTAACTACTGTAGTTGAAAAGGAAGGTCCTTCAACTCAACCACCACCTGAACCAACTCTACTTGCAGCTGAACAAGTGTCTGTTACTGTTCCTGACAAAGAACCAGAAGGTGTTAGTACTGAATCTGAGAAACCTAAACCAGTTGAAGTTAAAAAGATCCCTGAATCTTTGGTTTCATTTAAAGAAGAAAGCAACAGACTTTCAGATCTATCTGATTCTGAAGGAAAAGCACTTGAAGAGCTGAAATTTCTCGTTCAAGAAGCCATTAAAAATCAGACCTTTACTACAGTTAAAACCCAAGAAGCTCCATCTGTTTCAGCAGAAATTACTGATTTGCCACAGGAAGTATTCATTTGGGGAGTGCCACTAATGAAAGATGATAGGAGTGATGTGATTTTGCTCAAGTTTCTTAGAGCTAGAGATTTCAAGGTTAAGGAGTCATTTACTATGTTAAAGAACACAATTTTATGGAGAAAAGAGTTTAACATTGAAGCGGTAGTTGATGAAAATCTTGGGGATGATCTTGAAAAAGTTGTGTTCATGGATGGTCATGACAAAGAGGGACACCCTGTTTGCTATAATGTGTATGGGGAGTTTCAGAATAAGGAGTTGTATAATAAAACCTTTGGAGATGAGGAGAAGAGGAACACGTTTTTACGCTGGCGGATTCAATTCTTGGAGAGAAGTATAAGGAAGTTGGATTTCAATCCTGGTGGAATCAATACTATATTTCAAGTTAGTGACCTTAAGAACTCTCCTGGTCCAGGGAAAAGGGAACTTCGAATTGCTACTAGGCAGGCCTTGCAATTGCTTCAGGATAATTATCCTGAGTTCGTCGCTAAGCAGGTATTTTCTACACAAGTGAATTCATTATATATAGATGATAATCCTTTAGTGAGTGACTGACTGACTCTTTAATTGGCGATTCGACTGGTGTAAACTTTTGTTAGCTTGTAGCATTTCTATACTTTGCAATTAATTTGGAGCCTTTTGTGTGATTAGTTTAGCTGATAGATATTGTCTAAATCTGCTTGGCATTTACCAAACACTTGTTCATAATGTGTTTTATGGTAGAGAAGGTTTCTATGTAGGTTTAATTTATATGTATGGTAGTATGTTTAAGTAGGATTAGTTAGTTGATATCTATTGATTTTAAGATGTTCTTGTAGCCTCGTGTGCCATACCTCGGATATTGGAGAAGTTCCCTGTGGGCTTCCTGCTTGACTCCGGTTGGTACACTAGTTCCGAACTCTGAGGAGTCTGGACCACCCATTTACCCTTCTCCTGACGTAAATGCCATATTTTGTTCGCTGTTGTGTTCGAACATTGATGTGCACCGAACCATCACATCATCTGCTGCATCCTTCTCACTCCTGTACATAGGATTGTTATTGTTCTTTTGGTAGTTTGGTTATTGTTTTTCTTTTTTTTTGCTTGGAGGAAGTTCAAAAACATTGTAGTCTGGCACAAACTTTACGGGTTGTGTTTGGATTTTTGAAGGTGTTTATCAACGTCCCTTGGTGGTATTTAGCTTTCTACACAATGATCAGCCCATTCATGACTCAGAGAACAAAAAGCAAGTTTGTATTTGCTGGTCCATCAAAGACTGCAGAAACCCTTTACAAGTGAGTTTTTAGCTGTGATTTGTATCAAATTTATGATGCACAATTTTATGGCTGTTGCTTTAAACAGTGTGTGCTAGAGAAGTGGAAGTAATCTTGTCTGGATAACTCGCTTGGCGCAGGTATATATCTCCTGAGCAAGTACCTGTTCAGTATGGGGGCCTCAGCGTCGATTACTGTGAATGCAATCCTGAGTTCACTTTCAATGATCCAGCCACAGAGATCATTGTAAAACCTGCAACAAAGCAGACCGTGGAGATCATTGTAAATGAGGTGAAGTTACAATGCATTTAAAATAGCTTACATTTTCTTTCCTATGGAGAAAAAGTTGCCTACTTTGATAATGTATCATAGAGTCAATTGTTAGAACAAGAAAACCAAGCTTAATCTTCTTAGTGATGATAATTTACCATTGAAGCTTCTTGATTGCAGAAGTGCATTATTGTGTGGGAGCTACGTGTATTGGGTTGGGAGGTGACATATAGTGCTGAATATGTGCCGAATGCAGACAGTGGATATACTATTAACATACAGAAGCCTAGGAAGATGACGACAGCTGATGAACCTGTTGTTAGCAGCAGCTTCAAGATTGTTGAGCTAGGTAAGATACTGTTGACGATTGACAACCCTACATCAAAGAAGAAGAAGCTTCTCTACAGGTTCAAGGATAAACCCTATTCTGGTTGAGGAATCGAGCCCAAATCATGGGATGACTGTGGATATGAATTTTGACATGCACACATCTTTTATGTATGAGGAGGTGGATTTTGTGTTGGTTCACTTTTGTTAGTTAATGGATATTCTGGGTTGATGTTTTTGTTCAGATTTTGTTGGGATCTATAAATTTCTTCTTTGTAGCTGAGATTGTCGTGTCCTTAATATGACTTGAGGGCAAGTGTTAGGGGTCTCCCCGTAGTTTTTGGTGTTTCCTTTGATACTTGAACATGGCGATGTTGTAGGGTTTTGTCGGGTTCGTACACGCAACATAATTTAAAAATTTATGTTTTAAACCCGACGGACGATCAAACTGATGGATGATTATATAATGAAAACACATAATAACTGTAATATGCTTTGAAAGAACACTTACAGTTTATAAAATCTGGAATCTTCTCTTCAATTGTAAGCCGAGGGTGAGCACATAACCGTTCCTCGATTTGCAAGTCAATACTCCAATGTAATACTCTTTCGGAAAGCTAGAAAATCCGGCAGAGTTTTAGTAGAGAAATAATTTAAGTGAATTGGGTGTCTTAAAATAATGATTGACCCTCTATTTATAGCTGAAAAAATCAGCTAGGATTTTCAAGTGGGCCAAGCCTAGAAATCGAAACAGAGTGGGTCACTCGAACCCACTGGACACGTGGTGTCGCAACGCTCAATGGGTGGCGGCGCGACGCTGAGGTGTCGCGGCCCTTGGTCTTTTGAGCCGCGGCTAGAGATGACAATGGATCTTGGATCCGGTGGATCCACATCCGTTTTATAGGATATGGCTATTCAAATTTTGGACCCGACGGATTCGGATCGGATCCGGATCCGTTTATGATGGATCGGATCTGGATCTTGTCTTTGAGATCCGTATCCGGTCCAGATCCAACCCGTGGATTCATTTTTTGTTAAATTAATTATACATTTATTATTTATACATCCTTCCATCCCAACTTTAATTTTCCTGCCCAGCCCAACTTTAATTTTCCTGCAAGCCCAAGTCCTTTGCCAGCCCATATGATGGGTATATTTAAGGCAACGTCCAACGAAAGGGCAAAGCAAAAAGACCTAGCTGCGCCTGCCAACTTCATTTTTTCATTCATGTCAAAGAAAGGGGCAAAGACAAAATCTGGATATAATCCAATCGGTGCAGTTTCATTCCCTATTTGTCGACATATTTGTTACCAACATAACTACATAAGGTTTGAATTTCTTGGTTTTTTACGCTTTCCTCCTCTTCTAATGGCAATTAATTTATTATTGTGGTTAGAAACTTAAATGTTCATGATGTTAAGGGTACAATGTAGATAGCTTTTAATTTAGAAAATCTCCAACTTACCTTAAATTATTTACTAATATTGGAATGAGATGTAACCTAAGCAGAGCCGAAAGAATACAAACCATTTTAATCGAATTCAGCTAAGTTTTAGATGAACTCCTATCATTGCTATTACACAGGCAATAAAATTTCAAGCTTAGTGTATAAATGGGGAATGCATTGGAAAATTGAAGTCTTCTCTGTTTTATGTGAATGCACTGAAAAATTGAATGTTTATGTAATATGTGAATGCTGGGAAACTGTAACTCTTCATTGGAGCATTTTGTTTTATGTGAGTCAATGAGTGCATTCTGGACTTCTGGTTTATCATTTATGTAATATGTGAATGCGCACAGGAAACTGAAACTCTTCATTGGAAAAAATGTGAGGTAGGTCTTTTATGTGAATACGCTGGAAAACTCTTCACTGGAAATTGAAACTCTATGTGAATGCACTGGAAAATTAAATCATTTTTTTTTACATGTGGATCCAGATCCGATCCGTGGATCCGATGGATCTGGATTTGGATATGATTTTTATGGACCCTATGGATCTAGATTCAGATATGAATATATGTATGAAAAACGGATCTGGATATGGATCTAGTAGGATCCGGTCCAGATCATATCCGTTGCCATCCCTAGCCGCGACCCTAGTCCAATTTTGCCTCATTTTTATTTTAATTAAATTCGAAATATCATCTCGATTTGATTAAGCAATTATTATTTATTCTAATGTCTCGATTATAAACCGAACATTTATATTCTCTCTAATTATGCCCTTGGATCGACGGAACAATTGACTTAGTGTTACCCTACAAGCCTTCACATATCGACACTAATATCATTAGGGTCTACACGAAACTCCTAGACGGTGCCTGAAGACGAACTCAATATGTAAAGTATAGTTACAAGAAACCTGTGAACTGAACCTCTATGTGGGTAGATAAAATTCTTTCATTCACGACACACTCGATCAAGCTTAGGATCTGTCAAGTGTCTATTCAAATGGATTGATCATTATATCTCATTTATATTAGCTGACAACAAGACCATATCAAAGATATGTCTACTGCATTGGCCAATGACTTAGTCAACCTAATACCATATGAGAATCTGAGTGTTCTCTCGAAGATACATTCGAGGAATGAATTCTAATCTTGGCTTAACTACCACCTTTAATCTACTGCGCAATATACCCAATACAAGCCGCGTCTCAACCTATAAGGCATTTGAGCTTAGGACAAGATCAAAGTATATTACTCTGTAAACAAGACGCGTATCGACCTCAAGTCTAAAGACTTCTATCTCCCACATGCTGATGACACTTTAGACAGATAACAAACAGTACATCAGCAGGTTCTACAAGTATCCATGTGTCCATCACGAGTTGCCATAACTCGTAGCAGGTGAGACATACTACATCCCTAAGGATATGATGTAGACTATATGTCGACGTATCACATATCATTGATATTTCATTCTCGGTGTTCATTAGTCGAGACAATTTAAGAGTTACGTTATAATATTAATCTCTCACGTTATTAATAACCACATAACCTCTAGGAATGCAATTATAGAATATTGCAGACAATCAACAAATAATTCAATAACTGCAAATGCCATAATATTAATCTCCATTATATGAATGTGTATAAAGTACATTTGTCCTAATACAGATTGTCTCTAGGACATAAATATACTTTCAATCTCCCACTTGGCCTAGAGTCAATCACCAACATATCTAATACCCATGTTCTCAAAATGACCATTATGCTTAACCAAGCATAATGGTTTAGTAAATGGGTCTGCTAGATTGTTTTCTGTAGGAACATAATCTAATCTAATATCTTCTGTCTCCACCATCTCTCTTAGTATGTGGTACTTCCTTGAAACATGCTTGTTTCTGTTTACAATCAACAAATAATTCAATAACTGCAAATGTCATAATATTAATCTCCATTAATATAAATATGAATGTGTATAAAGTACATTTGTCCTAATACAAATTGTCTCTAGGACATAAATATACTTTCAATATCCAACTTGGCCTAGAGCCAATCACCAACATATCTAATACTCATGTTCTCAAAATGACCATTATGCTTAACCAAGCATAATGGTTTAGTAAATGGGTCTGCTAGATTATTGTCCGTGGAAACATAATCTAATCTAATATCTTCAGTCTTCACCATCTCTCTGAGTATGTGGTACTTCCTTGGTACATGCTTCTTTCTATTTGTTGATCTTGGTTTGTTTGCCTGTGCAATTGCACCAGTGTTCTCACAATAAATGGTTATTGGACAACTAGCACTCGGAACAACCCCTAGTTCATTCAAGAACTCAGAAATCGCGACAGCCTCTTTACCAACTTCCTATCCAACAATGTACTCTGCTTCAGTAGTCGAGTCAGTAGTTGTAGCTTGTTTGGAACTCTTCCAACTCACTGCACCACCATTGAAAATGAACGTGTAACCAGACTGAGATTTGAAGTCATCAACATTTGTCTGGAAGCTAGCATCAGTGTATCCAGTAACAACTAACTTCTCATCTCCACCATAGACCAAGAAGTAATCTTTAGTACATCTGAGATACTTAAGAATACTTTTGACTGCCTTCCAGTGTTCCTCACTAGGATTCTACTGGAACTTGCAAGTCATACTAAGTACAAAGGCCACATCTGGCCTAGTACAAGTCATGACATACATGATTGATCATATAGTCGAAGCATATAGGACCCTCTTCATGCTCTCAAGTTCTACAACACTAAACGACAATCCTTCTTAGATAACTTGATGCCTTGACCCATAAGAAGACCTCCTTTCTTGGAATTTTCCATAGAAAAACGTCTAAACACTTTGTCTATGTAGACCGACTGTGACAGCCCCAACAATCTATTAGGTCTATCTCTATAGATCCTAATTCCCATAATGTAGCAGGCTTCACCTAAATCCTTCATCGTGAAGGTATTGGACAACCATTCCTTAACTAATTGCATGAGAGTCTTATTGTCTCTCATTATCAATATGTCATCAACATATATAATAATGAAGACAATACCCGCATCCTTGTGTTTGCTATAAACATAAGGATCTTCTTTGCTTCTGACGAAATCAAATGGCTTGATAGCCTTGTCAAAGCAAATGTTCCAACTCCTTAAGGCTTACTTAAGTTCATAAATGGACTTCTGTAGCTTGCACACAACATTTGGCCTGTACTCGGATGAAAAACCCTCATGTTGTTTCATATACACTTCCTCAATTGTAATCTAATTGAGGAATGTATTTTTGACGTCCATCTGCCAAATGTCATAGTCATAATGTGCAGCTATCGCAAGCAAAATCCGAATAGACTTAATCTTAGCAACAGGTGAAAAGGTTTCATCATAATCGACACCAGGCCAATGATTATAACCTTTAGCCACCAGTCTAGCTTTGTAAGTATGAACCTTGCCAAATGCATCAATCTTCTTCTTGAAGATCCATTTGCATCCTATGGGTTTAACCCCATTTGGAAAATTAACCAAGTTCCACACTTAATTGACATACATAAATTATATTTCGGATTTCATGACTTCTTGTCATCTCTTCGAATTAATGTACACCATTGCTTCGTTGTAGGTTGTAGGCTCATCATCATCTGAAATATATATCTCACTATGTGTTTCCACAAGTAGATTTAGTCTTTTTGGAGGACGAATTCTTACAGACCTACAGAGTTGATTGTTTTGCAGTTCAGTTCTAGGTATGTTCTGACTGTGAGAAGGTTCTTGTGTGTTGGTTGATCCACCAACATGAGAGCTTTCAGGAATATCATTTTCATATTTTTCCTGAATGGGAGGAGGTGCAATCGCTGCACTTTCTCCAATGGTCTGTGTAGGGGGTCTTGCATTTTTGTATCATTCCTTGCAACACACCACTGGCCGAAGGGCGTATCCTAAGTACTCAATCTTCGCCAAAAGCTCTCATTGAATTCTTGCCTTGATCCTTCGGCAAGGATTCAACCTCTATGTTACTTTGGTGTTCTTGAATTTCTTCAAGTTATATCTTTGTGCAGCTCTCTTCCTTGTAGATATATTTCAAGGAAAGTTGCGTTCCTAGAAATAATGATCTTATGTTCGCTAGGAAGATAGAAATAGTATCCCTTAGTTTCCTTTGGATACCCTACAAAGTAATATTTCTCACTCTTGGATTCCAACTTATCAGTGAGCATCTTCTTGACATATGCAGGACACCCCCAGGGCCTCATGTGTCTAAGAGATGGCTTCTTGCCACACCATATCTCATATGGTATCTTTTCAACTGATTTAGAAGGAACCCTGTTCAGAACATATATCGAGGTTTGTATAACATATCCCCAAAAGTATGTTGGTAGAGCTGTAAAGCTCATCATGGAACGAACCATATCAAGTAGGGTTCGGTTTATCCTCTTGGCAACACCTTCATTTGTGGTGTTCTAGGAGGCGTCCATTCAGAATGAACTCCATGTAGCTTCAAGTAATCTAGAAATTCTTTACTTAAGTATTTACCTCCTCGATCAGATCGAAGAGTCTTGATACTCTTTGCGAGTTGTTTCTCTACTTCACACTTGTACTCCCTAAAACTTTTCGAAGACCTCAGACTTGTGTTTCATAAGATACACATATTCATACCTTGTCAAGTCGTCTGTAAAAGTGATGAAGTAAGGGAAACCTCCTCTAGCTTGAGTCGAAAATGGTACACATACGTCAGTATGTACCAACTCAAGCACCTCCTTGGCTCGTATCCACTTTCCAGAAAGAGGCTTATTGGTCATCTTACCTTTCAAACAGGATTTACAGTTACCATAAGACTTCAAGTCAAATGGTTCACGGTAGTCAAATTTCCTTAACCTTTCTATCATTGTTTGATTGATATGACCAAGTCTACAATGCCAAAGGTAGGTAGAATTTCTAAAGGTAGGTAGAATTTCTATTACTTATTTTAGCTAGTTTATTTTGTACATTGAATATTTCTATTAATTTCAATGTCGTACATACCTTGTCCACTAGAGGTAGAAACACCTGGTGTCTTCCCTCATCTTGGAGCAGTGCAATCCTTCTTCCAATGCCCCTTCCTATTACAGTTGAGGCATATATCCTTGTTAGGAATCACATTTTATTCTTCACACCTCCCTTAGGCTTCATAGCTGAGGGCGCAGCGACTGCCTTGCCCTTCTTCTTCTGCCATTCCTTACCTTTCTGCTTAGTCCGGCTAGAGGATCTTATCATGAGCACAACTTTGCTCTTGGAAGTTGAAGATTCAAAGGTCTTTAGCATGTTATGCAACTCTGACAGACTCGCATTTGTTCCGTTCATATTGTAGTATACAATAAAATTCTCGAACGAACGAGGGAGATAGTTCAGGGTAAGGGTGGAAGCGACGTTATTCTGCATCTTTATACCAATCGAGGCCAACCTTTCTATTAGCCCTATCATATTCAACACGTGTTGAGACACTTGGCCTCCTTCAGTCAACTTACATTTAAAAAGGTCTATCAACAACTCATATTCCAGTGTATTGGACTGAGAGTCATAGAGGCTCTTTAAATGTCCTAGCATCTCATTTGGACCCATGTTCTCATGTGGTCTTTGCAGTTCCACTGACATGGAAGATAGCATAACACATTGTGCAGATGTGGCAGTATAAAGATGGTTCTGATAAGCAACATTGTCAAAAGCAGCATACTCAGCAGAGTCTTCAGTAGGCACTGTGGGAAAAACTTTGTCCAATACATACTCAATTTCTCTTGCCTTAGGACAATCTTTAGATTCCTAAGCCAATCTAGATAATTAGGTCCAGTGAGTTTTTTCATTTCAATAAGCATTTTCAATGATATACTCGACATTCTGAAGATCTGAAGATTTAGATAGATAGGAAAATACAATCAAAATTTATCTTCCCTTTTATACACATTCGTTTTAAATTAATTTAACATTGCCTTTTGTTTAATTAGCTCCCACTATTTTAGCATACTTCTAAGACCCCAAGGTAGAATACGAACCTAAAACATTTTAAGGTCATAATGGACCAAGATCCAAAACTATGCTATATCCGCGTTTTCTTTGACTAATAACTTCAATAACACATTTTGGTAGGTCTTAAACCAATTACAAAGCTTATTTGCAACTCTTGGTTGATTAAATAATTAAATTTTAATCATGTGTCCTTAGATTAGTCTGACACTTTGGCGCCAAAATTTATCTAAGCAAGTCAACCCCATTACACGACTGCGTTTATGTATCTAAGTAAACTTGGCATTTGCGAGCAAACACTTTGGTGTAAATACCCACAAAAGTCTCTCATATACTTTTACATTTAACACATATATGAAAGAGTCTGAGTCCTCGTAGACTTAGAGCAAATGATTTGACATAAATATATGTATCGCCGAAAAGGATTTTGCACTCTAACAATTATTATGGACGACACGTTTTAATTTTAAACTTGTATTCAATGTTTGGAGAACATTTTTTTTGGGGGATTTCAACCAAGATAAACATATATGTCATATTTCATACGACATCCTATCATGCAATTTCTAAAACACCTTTAGATGGGAAACCAGCAACCCAATAGGCATGATAAAAGATGATTTTAATCAACTACTGGGCGTCGCCTACCCAGACAGTTATAGCGATCATTTATGTAATTCAATTACTGGACGCAACCTACCCAGACAATAATAGCGGACACTATGCAAATAATTAAATGCTCGCATTTAAAACACTTATCATATACGTATATTATTCAATAATATACAATTAATGATAATCATGAGTCTATTTGTCTAAACTCTAAAATCTATGTCTATGCCAAACACTTCCTAAACATTTTCTGATTTTAAAATTCTGATTTTCAGGAGATTCTGTAAACTTTCAAAATTTATTGTCTAAATTGCGGAGTAAATGTGCTTCTAAAAATTCAATTTGAACCCTATTAAATTCAGAAAATCCAATTTAATTTTCATAAAATATTTTCAGGTTTCAGGGAACTGTTTGCAATTTCCAAATTTTAAAAATTCAGCTTTCAAATACTTTATTTAATTACAGAATTGCTCGAAAGGACCAAATCTGTCTAATTAAAAGTTTTAACTTTCAGATTCTGAAACCTTTTAAACTTCATAATCTTAATCTGAATTATTAAAAACTCCAGTTTATGATTGCGAAAATAATATTTTTTTTAAATCATCGTCGGCGTCGCGACCCTAAGTGGTGGCGCCGCGGCGCCTCGGAGGCAGTGACGAAAAAAAATTAATTTTAACCTTTCGGGGTGAACAACGCCGCGATGCTCCAGAACGGAGCCGTGGTACTTTTGACAAACCCAGGAAGCGTCGCGGCGCCGCCGTCAATACCCTAGCAGGCGCCGTGGTGCCTCTGCTCCAGAACCGCAAAAAATTCTGCAATTCCAAAAACCCTAAAACTGGTTCAAGGTCATATTTGCATATTCAACCTCGTACCCCTTCACCATTAAACAACACGTTCATCGACCATCATCCAATCCCTTCTAGTTCTTCGTCTCAGTGCACCATGTTTGAAACGAACCGGCAAGGCACATCAACTTAGAAGGGTTAAATCGGAATGACTTCCTCGATTATATCATTGTTCAATATTTCAGATACAAGATTACGTGTTATTAAGGTTTAAGGTTTTAAAGCTTCTTAACGACATAAAATTAGATTTAAACAAATTCTAAATCATATTATCATTAACAACATTATATAATCACGCAAAATAGCCCAGGTTCTGTTACCACTGTAGGGTTTTGTTGGGTTCGTACACGCAACGTCATTTGAAAAATTATATTTCAAACCCGACGGACGGTCAAACTGATGGATGATTATATAATGAAAACACATAATAACTGTAATGCTTCGAAAGAACACTTACAGTTTGCAAAATCTGAAATCTTCTCTTCAAGTGTAAGCTGAGGGTGAGAACACAACGGTTCCACGATTTGCAAGTCAAGACTCCAATGTAATACTCTTTCAGAAAGCTAGGAAATCCGGCAGAGTTTTAGTAGAGAATAATTCAAGTGAATTGGGTATCTTAAAATAATGATTGACCCTCTATTTATAGCTGAAAAAAATCATCTAGGGTTTTCAAGTGGGCCAAGCCCAGAAACTGAAACAGAGTGAGTCACTCGAACCCACTGGACAAGTGGCGCCTCAGAGCTCAATGGGTGGCGCCGCGACGCATAGGCGTCGCGGCCCTAGTCCAATTCTGCCTCGTTTTAATTTTAATTAAATTCCAAATAGCATCTCGATTTAATTAAGCAATCATTATTTATTCTAATGTCTCGATTATAAACCGAATATTTATTGTTACACCCCGTAATTCCATAGCTACTAAGTGAGAACATGATTATGGAAATAAGATTTGAATGTTGGAAGGAAAGGATTTTTTACATTTTCTTATATGGAAAATTCTCGAGATTAATGTGATGACAAGAATTAATTTCTAGTAGATGAATTGTTTCCAATATAATTGTCACGAACCGAACCCGGGCCCGTGACTGGTGCCTTACCCCGGGCACCCTAGTGATACAACATCAGAGAAAAACCAGCGGAAATAAAAATTTAAACATTTAAATAGACATGGATCAAGATAAAGAAAATAGGCTAACCAAAACGGTTGCCTTTCAACATATATAAATATAGACATTTGAACAGTTTAATCCTTTTTACAACCCTGCCCACAACAGTACTACAGACCTCTAAGAATGAAATGACAACTATGGCGGGACAGGGCCCCGCCATACCCCTGAATGTACAAGAACTTACAGACTCAGGGTAACATACCAAAAGATAAGCCTCCGAAGGAACGGAGCTTCCCAATATGCTGAACTTTGATCCTATGAGCGAGGATCCACCACCGATGTACTTACACTGCGGCGTGAACGGCCCCGAAGGAGGTCGATCTAACAGTACCAAGTATGTGAATCGTAAAATCAGAAATGAAATCATAATAGTCTATATAAAGCAGGAGACATGTATGATAACCAAACTACGATTCACAACATAAGCGATCATGTCAAGCGGGGACTCACGCCTCAAGTCATCCGCCGTACGTGGAACTCCTTCCTCACCGCCGAAGCCTAGGTATACATCGTGTGGAATACGTGTCGGCCCATACCATGGGACTCGGTAAAGAATCATGTGGAATACGTGTCGGCCCGTCCGTGGGACTCGGTGAGAATCGGATGAAATCGTGTCGGCCCATCTCGTGGGACTCGGTGGATAATCAGATGGAATACGTGTCCCGGCCCATCTCGTGGGACTCGGTGAATAATCAGATGGAATACGTGTCCCGGCCCATCTCGTGGGACTCGGTGAATAATCAGATGGAATACGTGTCCCGGCCCATCTCGTGGGACTCGGTGAAGAATTGTGCATAACAAATCAGCCCCCTCCATCGAGAGCGGGGTATAGAAATACAACAAAGGCTATCACAACAAGCATAGGCAAGTTTCACAACAAGCATAGGCAAGTTATACACAACTCAAGGTACTTTCATTTTATGTCAAAGTCGGGTTTTAACCTAAAGTACTACGTGCGTTAAATTCCTTTTAATGATCCATTTCTTTTACAAAGGTCACCCGATACGTAGTATAAACATAGAGTGACTAACATTGTTAAGTAAACAAAAATGCTTTCCTTTGTAAAATCAAGTAACAACCTTATTTTCCAAACGTTCAAGTTTGCCTAATTTCAAATGCTCAAGTTTCTCATTTTAGAAAAGGTTTCGTAGTTCATAGTTTTAATCCTTTAAAACATAATTCTCTCAAACGATTTGAGAAACATATGCCTTATATGTGAGTAGGTTATTCTTGTTTATAATCAATCTTATTAAGCGACCATGATCTAGGAAATGTAATATCATTTTGTCTCATCTTAGCTTCTGAAGATGGAGGTTTCTCTGGTTTTAATAATACTTATTATTCAATACATTTACCTTTATTAACGCTGCAGTTGGTTTGTCGATACTCATTCGATTTCCAAATCAAGAAACATTATTCCCTTTTAAAATCCACGTACTCATTACTCAAGAATGAGGTTTCACACAAACATCCATATTAAGTCAAGTCTCTTATCTTTTAAGATTAAGTCTCTTAACTTCTAAAAATCAGTAAACCATTCTCTTTATCTCTCTTAAGACGTTATACCTAACTTCCCATAAAGCTAGTATAACTCTTATGTTTTCAAAACCAAGTATTACTCTTCTTTCAAAATGATTCTTTTTGAAATACTTCAAGTTCTTTATTATCACACCTCAAGTCAGTTATAAGTCAAATCAGTTACCTTTTAAAACCACAAAGCATTTTCTTACCTACATAAAGCTGTTATAACCAACTTCCCATAAAGCCGTTATAACACTTTATGTTTTAAACCAATCAAATACATTTAACACGTATGCGTCACCGTACTACATAGTTATACATATCATGCTAGAACAGATAGGAAGAGGTTCACATACCTCGCGACGATTATCGACTAATAGCAAAACGCTCCAAGTACCTCAAACCGTCGGCTACTCCTTAAGCCAAGTAGATCACGCCATACGTAGTACTTCAACCTATAGAGGCCACAAGGCGCCTATTAACGTCTAGATCTCAACGTAGAATATTCTACAGAAAATTCGGCAGCACCTCCCCCCCCCGCAACAGCGTAAATCTCCTCCTCTATCGAGGCCGGCTACCAAGCCAACCAGTGGTGGTTTACACGTCTAAGCGGACGTGTACAATTCTTCTGCACAGGAATGCTACACAAGTCTACTGTAATACAGTCCTATGTAATTACAGTTCAGTTCTCTTCTTTAAATTCAGGCTTAAGTCAAAAGACATTGCCACAAAACTATGTTCAGTTCTATATATAGTATACTTCAGCTATATATTTCTACAACATGTAATTTCCAATTACAATAGAAGGTCAAGAGTGTTTACCTCGATAAGCCCAAAATTATCCAAGTTATATGTCGATCCTGAACAATGTTTAGCTCCTACTCCGAGCGCTCCAACCCGCTCCAAACAACCCTTAGAAGTTCTAACCAACTTCTACTCAAATACTTCAACTATTAATGAAGATTTCCTTAGGGTTTCGTTTAGTGGCTAAAGGAAAGTATGATAGTATTTTCCGGGCTTTTCGTATAGAGGTAACTTTGGGAAGTACTATAAGGTATATGGGCTAAAGTATTTGGGCATTATAACAATACTTGGAGAGTATTTCTATACCACAAAAGGGGGTATTATACGAAAACAACTAGGCTAGGGGGGGTACCCCTCGGCTAGACACTACAAAGGGGGAGGGGGAGGCTCTCGGCCAAGGGCCTTTCTCAAAGGGGGAGGGGGCTTTGGACGAAAGCAAACAAGAGGGAGGGAGTATTTGAGACTTAGAAAGATTGCTCAAGTTTGGATGAAGAAAGTCTTCAACTTAGAGGGGTATTTATAGGTCAAGCAATGGCCAACCAATGACCAAGATCCATCCAAGTGTTAGGCAAGTGTAGGGCTAGGATTAAGCCATGTGGACCTTATACATCTACCACACCAACTTGCACAAAATATCCTACCTAACCCATGCCACCTATTTTCGTCCATTACCGCCCACTTCCTTCCAATGTGAGGGTGACACATGTCACCCTCCCGTTGGTCCAAAATGTTTCGTCTCTCGTAACAATCCGCAAAAATTATAAATGACATAGCCGGAATTTTCCCTTCGCAAGTTTAGTAAAACGTTTCGTCGAAAAACGATTCTTTTCGGCACTTGTGCCCAAATTTCGAACCTATGCCTACTTTAAGGCTTAAATTTTTATCGTGCACGCCTCACGCATATACTCGGAAATACGGTATAACATTCTCCTCCTTAGAAACATTCGTCCGAATGTTCCTTCTCAAGACGGTAACGATAAAGTTCTTCTAACAAGTTGTTAACGCCACACCGCCACGAAATAACACGCTTTCTTCCTTCCTTACTCATCGTGCCGCCTTCGAACACTTGAACTCTTCTATTATACGTACCACTTCACCATCGCCAGCTTCCAAAACGTTGGAGTCACTACCTCCAACTTGGTCATCTTTGTCACGACCCGACCCCGGGCCCGCGACTGGTGCCCTACCTGGGCACCCTGTTCAGGTATACCTCAGAGAATAGCAGCGGAACATACATGAAACTTATAAAATAAAATAACAAGAAATTAAACCACATGTTAGCCGATAAGGCTACCTTCCCGACACATATACATATACATAACAACAGAAGCACATCCCTTTCTTTTTACAAACCGACCACAACATGTGACTGCACCTCTGAATTAAAAGCTGCGGCGGGACGGGTTCGCCATACCCCTGAATGTACATAAGTCTACCACATCGTGAAACCGTACTAAAAGATAAGCCTCGGAGTGAAAGGAGCTTCTTTCCAAAATCGAACAGATCCTAAAAGCAAGGATCACCAACCTGTACCTATCACTGCGGGCATGAACGCAGCCTCGAAGGGTCGATAACAAAAATTAGTATGGAAATGAAATAAAATGCAATAACCAAAACATATCTGTATAAAAGAATGTCATTTTAACTCCAAATCAATCATATATTAACTGCTCTTTCCTCCTTTCAATAAGATTTAACAACATATTCCTACATACATACTTAAGAGTTTAATCCACCTTTTCACATAACTTACATATCTTACATAACATAATCCGCCCATTTGCGGGACACGGTGTCTTGATGAATCATGTGACATAATCCGCCCGCTGTGGGGCTCGGTATCTTGTGGAATCATATAACATAATCCGCCCGCTGTGGGGCTCGGTGTCTTGTGGAATCATATAACATAATCCGCCCGCTGTGGGGCTCGGTGTCTTGTGGAATCATATAACATAATTCGCCCGCTTTGTGGGGCTCGGTGTCTTGTGGAATCATATAACATAATCCGCGCTGTGGGGCTCGGTGTCTTGTGGAATCATATAACATAATCCGGCCGCTGGGGCTCGGTGTCTTGTGGAATCATATAACATAACCCGCCCTTTGCGGCTCGGTGTAAGATGACGTAACCGGCTATGTGAAGGCTCGGGGTAATATGGCGTGTCCGCCTATGTGTAGGCTCTGTATCTCATAACGTAATCCGGCCTATTTGTAGGTTCGGTGTATTTCATAACGTAATCCGGCCTATTTGTAGGCTCGGTGTATTTCATAACGTAATCCGGCCTATTTGTAGGCTCGGTGTATTTTCCTTACATAACATTTTCAAACCATCTTTTCACTTCTTAAGTCGTCATAACAACTTCCCATAAAGCTATTATAACAACATTTCATTTTAGAGAACTTAAGACACTTTTATTCTTACAACATTAGGAAAACTAGATCCAAAAATACTACATACATACATACTTAAAAAGAATCATAGAACTCCTTTCTTTTTAAAGCTCAAGTCACATACTCTTTTGGAAACCATCTTCTTAACTTTTGAAATAAATTAAGAAGCCATACTTTGTAAAATTAAGCCATTTCCACTTATAAAATCAAGGCTTATAGCCTTAACACCTCGTGAGCATACACTCTTTCAAATCATGTCGCTTATACTTTAGAAATCAAGTCCCATAACTTGAAAAATAAAGTTTCATAATCCTTTAAAGAAAATCAAAGTTCATAGTCTTAAAACTTCATAACATACATTCTTTAAAGTCCATTTACTTATACTTGTAAAATCATGTCATCTACACTTTTAAAACCAATCCCCTTTTCACATATAAATTCAAGTCATTTTCAAACATAAAAATCAACTTACTTACTTTAAACAAATCAAGACACATAGCCTTTAAATCAAATCTCATAATTTCCTAACCATTCTTACTAACGTCTCCATAAGACCTAGTAAGGACTTAGTAAAATTTATAAATACTTTAACTTAGATTCAACAATGTAAATACCTCTTAACTTCTAAGAGTAGAAGGAATCTTGAAATACTATCACATGGATATTTCATACGTAGGATCATGCCAAAGAAAGTAGAGGTTCACATACCTCGCGACGATTGTCGACAAGTAGCAAAATGCTCCAAAGTACTTCAACCTCGAGCTATTCCATTCTTCAAGTAGATACGCTATACTTAGTACATCAACCTATAATGGTCACCATACGTCCATTAACCTCTTACTTCATAATGAGAATATTCTAGGTGCTAAGTCGCTAAATTCTACGGAAAATCGGACAACACCTCCTTTGTTTTTACTTACTTTTACACCTTTTTCAAGGCCGAATACAATAACCAAACAGACCCAATTGGATCACAACAATATAGAAGGTAGTCGATACAAATGAATAACTAAACATGCCCCATTTGGCTCACAATTTAGAAGGTAGTCTAATATAAATGAATAACAAACTAATACAAACTACAAGTCCAAATTCGCCACCGAGTTCAACAATACTAATTCTTATCAAATTCCATTTCAATCCAAATTGTTAACATAACATGATATCAAGTCGCATTTGATTAAAACTACCACAATCTTCAAATCAATAACATGCGACGATTCTAATAACGACTAAATTGAAATCCAACTTAACATGGCTTACATTACATTCCGGATTTCCAAGGCTTACAATCAATCCACAATCCTTATAAACTTCTACATATCTGTCACGACCCGACCCCGGGACCGCGACTGGTGCCCTACCTGGGCACCCTTACAGGTATACATCAGAGATAATCAGCGGAACATACATGAAACTTAAAAACAAAACATCGGAAGTAAAACAACAGGTTAGCCGATAGGGCTACCTTCCTGAACATATATAAATACAACCGAAGCAGTTGCCTCATTTCTTTTACAAACTGACCCACAATATGTGACTACAGACCTCTAAGAATTTTAACATAACAACTGTGGCGGGACAAGGCCCCGCCGTACCCCTGAATAAACATAAACGTGACAACTCCGGAACACGGGAGCCATCTCGACTTGCTGAACCGGGATCCTAAGCTCGCGGATCCACAATCGTACCTAAACTGCGGGCATGAACGCGGCCGGGAAGTCGATAACAGTTTAATATGGAACAGAAATATAACGTCTGATGAAACAGATCATAACTGTACAAAAGAATGACAAGGACAAGTATAAAAATACATACCAGATCCTGCCGTGTCATTACCACTTATGAACTTAATCGCACCTTATTATCTTTTCCATTCTCAATAAAAATTCTATAGCCACATTCTTACGCATACGATTAGGAAAAATCATTAAGTTCATTATCAGATAACTTACTTATCTTTCATAAGTACATCCGCTTTGGGAGGGGCGCTATACTACCCGCCAATGCGGGACGCGATCAAGGTTACATAGTGCGCGTAAAGGTATCTTTGCCGGCCCAATCGGTCGATAATGTCATATAGTCCGCGTAAATGTATCTTGCGGCCCATTCTCGGTCGATAATGTCATATAGTCGCGTAAAGGTATCTTGCGGCCCATTCCTGGTCGATAATGTCATATAGTCCGCGTAAAGGTATCGCCCGGCCCATTCTGGTCGATAATGTCATATAGTCCGCGTAAAGGTATCGCCTGCCCATTCTGGGTCGATAATGTCATATAGTGCGCGTAAGGTATACGGCATAAACATAGGAGGCTCATGATCAGCGGGGCCACCCGCCCGCGAGATCATTAGCGATCCTACTCGCGGGACTATTTCACCCGCGTAGATCCTGTGGACCGCACGAGGTATTCCTCGCATAGGTCGTACCGCCGCGTGGGACTATTTCACCCGCATAAGCCCATAAGGACTCGCATGAGGTATTCCTCGCATCATGGGTAGCAAATCCACGGAACAGGTGGTATAACGTCTTGGGGGTTTACCCCTCATTTATACTCTTACCCTGAAGAAGGTGGTATAACGTCTTGGGGGTTTACCCCTCATTTGTACTCTTACCCTAACTCAACCGGCCATCATACATAACATAAGCCCTATCGGCTTATCATACGTAACATAAGCACTACCGACTTATCATACATAACTTAAGCACCACCGACTTATCATACATAACATAAGCAAGTTAAGAAATCCCCTAACTTCTTATTAGCTTGTTCATAAACACTCATTTTTGTTTACAAAAGACACTAACATGTCATTATAAAATCCGGGAATTTAACCCAACGTACTACGTGCCTCTACTCCTTTAAAATGATTCTCTTTCAAATAAAACTTCCAAGATACTAATAACCGTAGTATCAAGTCATATCTACTTTTTCACGACAAGTCACAATACTTTTTAGAAATACATTTATAGGCTTCTAAATCAAGTGACTTCTTTCTTTGAAACCTTAAGCAATTGGTACCTTTAAAACAATTTGCCCTTCTTTATTTCAAATCATTTCTTTGCTTACATTACTGAAGAAAACCATTCTTTTAATCTTCCATAAAGTTGTTATAACCAACTTCCCATAAAGCCGTTATAACTCTTTATGTCTTAGACAAATTCATTCCTTTTATGACCAAGAAACTTATACTTTCGATTCAAATCACATAGCTTTCAAAATACTTCAAGTCTCTTATCTTTTAAGAAAACAAGTTTCTTAACTTTAGAAAGGCAAGAAATCAATACTTTCCAAATCAAGTATTCTATACTCTTAATATCAATTCATTTCTTCCTTTAAGAATCCAGTCTCATAACTTGAAAAATAAAGTCCCTTAACCTTTTAACAATTGAGGTCCATAGTCTTAAAACTTCATACGTAAATCCTTATAAATTAAGTAACATATACTTGGTGCGTTGTGAATAAGTTATACTTATTTATAACTATCTTAATCAAGTAGCCATGATCTAGAAAATGTAATACAATTTTGTCTTATCTTAGCTTCTATGCAGGTGGAGAATTCTACTTGTTTTAACATAATTAATTGCCATTACATTTTCCTTTATTAACGCTGCAATGGCTTGTTCGATACTTATTCTCATTCGTGCCGTAAATTAGCCAAGTCAACTTGGCTCCAAATACCCCCTAACGACTCTTACCAACATCCCCCATAAGACTTGGTAAGAACTTAGGATAACTTAGACATAACCTTTACGTAGAGTAAATCAACATACATACCTCTTAACTTCTAAGAGTAGAAGGAATCATAAAATAGTACTACATGTATATTCCATACATAGAATCATATCAAAAGAAGGAAGAGGTTCACATACCTCGCGACGATTGTCGACAAGTAGCAATATGCTCCAAAGTACATCAACCTTGAGCTACTCCATTCTTCAAGTAGGATACGCTATACTTAGTACTTCAACCTATCATGGTCACAATACGTCCATTAACCTCTTACTTCAAACGTAGAATATTCTAAGTGCTAAGTCGCCAAATTCTACGGAAAATCGGACAGCACTTCCTTTGTTTTTACTTACTTTGCCACCTTTTTCAAGGCCGAATACAATAACCAAACAACCCCAATTGGCTCACAATTTCTATAAGGTACTCCAATACAAATAAAAACTAAACAACCCCAATTGGCTCACAATTTAGAAAGTAGTCCAATACAAATGAAAAACAAACTAAAAGTCCAAATTCGGCCACCTTGAGTTCAACCTTACCAATTCTTATCAAATTTCCATTTCAATCCAAATTGGTAGCAT
The DNA here is from genome assembly GCA_029844215.1 of Przewalskia tangutica. Lineage (NCBI taxonomy): Eukaryota > Viridiplantae > Streptophyta > Magnoliopsida > Solanales > Solanaceae > Przewalskia > Przewalskia tangutica. Next base: position 54,773,617 of record CM056724.1, read on the forward strand.
AACATGATATCAAGTCGTATTTGATTATAATAACCATAATCTTTAAGTAAGTGACATGCGACGATTTTAGTAACGACTAAATTGTAATCCAACTTAACATGGCTTACATACATTTCAAATTTCCCAAGGCTACAATCAATCCATAATCCTTATAAACTTCAACACATATACTACATACTAGCAACATGTAAAGCTAACAACATAATAAATAATCTTGTAACACTTTCAAAGAACAAGATTATACCTCGACGATTCTTAATCCCAATTCCAATCCGAAGTCGCTCCTTAGTAGTTTAGAACCTCTCCAAGACACTTCAATCCGCTTGTTGATACCCTTAGAACAACACCAACAATTATCCTTCAAATCCCCAAACAAAACCTAGAAAGACCATTAGGTTTTCACTTAGCGACTAACCCGAAAACTCTCTTTTTCCAAGATTTTTCTATAGAGATGTGTTTAAAATACACCTAAGAACCTTGGTTTAAAGTGTGGAATCAAATGGACAAGAAACGAATTTTTTTCCTTCTTGAAGGACATGAACCCGTGAGCCTCCTCTTGAGCTCTTCAATTTTTTCATGAATTTTTCTAAGTGTTGGGCACACTTTTGCTACTAGAAGTGTAATATAGCACATTGGAGGGTTAAGATGCAAACAATTGGGTGGTTTGGATGAGTTCTTAGTAAATATCAAGACTATGTGGGTCCTTGACCAAGTCAACATTCTCAAGCTCATTAATTGGAAGACTTAGTCATCCTAAGGCTATGGTCAATGACCATTGTGGCCATGCCTAATTTCGTCCAAGGCATTCTAAGGGGGGGTGACACGTGTCGCCCTCCCATTCGTCACAACAAAACGTTTTCCGACAATTTCATAATTCCGATAAATTTTTTTACAAGTCTCAAATCTTAACACTTGTGAGTTCTTACGTACGTTCTTACACCACGTATCACGTAAATACGGGGTGTAACATTCTTCCCCTCTTAGAAACATTCGTCCCCGAATGTTCTTTCGGACTCAATCTTTATAATAAGCGACATAGTTTCCTTTCACAACCCCGACATACCAACAATGCCACACATGGCCCTAATACCTCGCACACGCATATCTGTCCACTATAAGCCCAAACGAGGTTACCTTTTCGTACTTCTAACTCATACTAGCATACATAACTCCCATACCGATTCTGGCCTCAAATCTTTGGAGTCACTCTATAATACAATACGACCATTTCCGGCTTTCACGACCTGGTTCCGGTGGAACGCGTCCACGAACCCGTAAAACAATTAACTAGTCTTGGGCCTTGCGCCCTTTTGACCCCGTCACGTAGCAGAACTACTACCACTGATCCCACTCCATTCCAGGCCATGGGGAGACCCGTAACAGGTCCTCAACCCGTCTCAGCGTCGCACTTAACTCTTATCCTTGGTCTGACTTAAAATCTTATTGCCAGAGAAAACCTTATATACCTAAGGTCTCGGCAGTAATCAATATTCTTAGGCTCGCAATTTCCATGCCCCAAGCCTACCTTACCAATCCCCCAATAACGGGTATAAAAACTTCTCATAAAACCATAACCATGTTGTCTCGATCACAACAACCATTACATACTCTATACATGCCTCATCCGTATAATTCTCGTAAGCTTACTACACAGCTTAATCTATTAACATGACATCCCGTTAGGTTCCTTAATATGGCTTCTTAAGGGTTCACTACCCTATCGCATACTCATCCTTTCCCAATTATCTCAAATAAAACACAAAACCTTGGCGAAAATTCAATAACTATTCCATACCTTCCTGTATCTAGTTAGTCTTTACCAATTCACGGTAATCTAAAATCATTCTAGGCAACACGCGCCCGACCATACATAACTCCGTATAGATGTATGTCACAATGCCAACTATACTATAATCATTACCAACTCGATACGCAATCCACATAGTCCTTCCCGGGTCATCACGCTTTTCTCGTGGCTGCAATCACATAACTCGTTAGGGAGGGCGACTTAACAACACGACTCTATCGCACGATCTCGAGTGAGAAGAATGGAAACTAATCCTAAATGTCCTGCAGCCTCCCGATTATAGATGTGGTGCACAACACACCGATAATCAAGACTCTACTAGACACGGTGCGTAGACACTTTCGAAGGACTAATCGCTCGATACCACTTTTGTCACGACCGACCGGGATCGCGATCGTGCCTACTACAGGCACCCTACAGTATACATCAGAGATAATCAGCGGAACATACATGAAACTTAAAAACAAAACATCGGAAGTAAAACAACAGGTTATCCGATAGGCTACCTTCCGAACATATATAAATACAACCGGCGGTTGCCTCATTTCTTTTACAAACCGACCCACAATATGTGACTCTGCACTCTAAGAATTTTAACATAACAATCGTGGCGGGACAAGGCCCCCGTGCACTGAATAAACATAAACGTGACAACTCCGAACACGGAGCCATCTCGACTTGCGAACCGATCCTAAGCTCGCGGATCCACAATCGTGTACCTAAACTGCGGGCATGACGCGGCCCGAAGAAGTCGCATAACAGTACGAATATGGAATGTAAATATAACGTCTGATAAGAAGATCATAATCAGATAAAAGAATGACAAGGACAAGTATAAAAATACATACGCATCCTGCGTGTCATTACCACTTATGAACTTAATCGCACCTTATTATCTTTTCCATTCTCAATAAAAATTCTATAGCCACATTCTTACGCATACGATTAGGAAAAATAATTAAGTTCATTATCAGATAACTTACTTATCTTTCATAAGTACATCCGCCTTTAAGGAGGCGCTATACTACCCGAACTGGGACGCGATCAAGGTTACATAGTCTTCCGTAAGGTATCTTGCGGCCCAATCACGGGTCGATAATGTCATATAGTCCGCGTAAGGTATACCGCCCGCCCATTTCGGGTCGATAATGTCATATAGTCTGCCCGTAAAGGTATCGCCGGCCCATTCTCGGTCGATAATGTCATATAGTGCGCGTAAAGGTATCGCCTGCCCATTCCTGGGTCGATAATGTCATATAGTCTGCCCGTAAAGGTATACTGCCCGGCCCATTCCTGGGTCGATAATGTCATATAGTCTGCCCGTAAAGGTATACGGCATAAACATAGGAGGCTCATGATCAAGCAGGGCCACCCGCCCGCAGTATCATTAAGCAGTCCTACTCCTGGGACTATTTCACCCGCATAGATCCTGTGGACCCGCATGAGGTATTCCTCGCATAGGCTGTACCCGCCCGCATGGGACTATTTCACCCGCATAAGCCCATAAGGACTCGCATGAGGTATTCCTCGCATCATGGGTAGCAAATCCACGGAACAGGTGGTATAACGTCTTGGGGGTTTACCCCTCATTTATACTCTTACCCTGAAGAAGGTGGTATAACTTCTTGGGGGTTTACCCCTCATTTATACTCTTACCCTAATTCAACCGGCCATCATACATAACATAAGCCCTATCGGCTTATCATACGTAACATAAGCACTACCGACTTATCATACATAACTTAAGCACCACCGGCTTATCATACATAACATAAGCAAGTTAAGAAATCCCCTAACTTCTTATTAGCTTGTTCATAAACACTCATTTTTGTTTACTAAAGGCACTAACATGTCATTATAAAATCCGGGAATTTAACCCAACGTACTACGTGCCTCTACTCCTTTAAAATGATTCTCTTTCAAATAAAACTTCCAAGATACTAATAACCGTAGTATCAAGTCATATCTACTTTTTCACGACAAGTCACAATACTTTTTAGAAATACATTTATAGGCTTCTAAATCAAGTGACTTCTTTCTTTGAAACCTTAAGCAATTGGTACCTTTAAAACAATTTGCCCTTCTTTATTTCAAATCATTTCTTTGCTTACATTACTGAAGAAAACCATTCTTTTAATCTTCCATAAAGTTGTTATAACCAACTTCCCATAAAGCCGTTATAACTCTTTATGTCTTAGACAAATTCATTCCTTTTATGACCAAGAAACTTATACTTTCGATTCAAATCACATAGCTTTCAAAATACTTCAAGTCTCTTATCTTTTAAGAAAACAAGTTTCTTAACTTTAGAAAGGCAAGAAATCAATACTTTCCAAATCAAGTATTCTATACTCTTAATATCAATTCATTTCTTCCTTTAAGAATCCAGTCTCATAACTTGAAAAATAAAGTCCCTTAACCTTTTAACAATTGAGGTCCATAGTCTTAAAACTTCATACGTAAATCCTTATAAATTAAGTAACATATACTTGGTGCGTTGTGAATAAGTTATACTTATTTATAACTATCTTAATCAAGTAGCCATGATCTAGAAAATGTAATACAATTTTGTCTTATCTTAGCTTCTATGCAGGTGGAGAATTCTACTTGTTTTAACATAATTAATTGCCATTACATTTTCCTTTATTAACGCTGCAATGGCTTGTTCGATACTTATTCTCATTCGTGCCGTAAATTAGCCAAGTCAACTTGGCTCCAAATACCCCCTAACGACTCTTACCAACATCCCCATAAGACTTGGTAAGAACTTAGGATAACTTAGACATAACCTTTACGTAGAGTAAATCAACATACATACCTCTTAACTTCTAAGAGTGAAGGAATCATGAAATAGTACTACATGTATATTCCATACATAGAATCATATCAAAAGAAGGAAGAGGTTCACATACCTCGCGACGATTGTCGACAAGTAGCAATATGCTCCAAAGTACATCAACCTTGAGCTACTCCATTCTTCAAGTAGGATACGCTATACTTAGTACTTCAACCTATCATGGTCACAATCGTCCATTAACCTCTTACTTCAAACGTAGAATATTCTAAGTGCTAAGTCGCCAAATTCTACGGAAAATCGGACAGACTTCCTTTGTTTTTACTTACTTTGCCACCTTTTCAAGGCCGAATACAATAACCAAACAGCCCCAATTGGCTCACAATTTCTATAAGGTACTCCAATACAAATAAAAACTAAATGACCCCAATTGGCTCACAATTTAGAAAGTAGTCCAATACAAATGAAAAACAAACTAAAAGTCCAAATTCGGCCACCTTGAGTTCAACCTTACCAATTCTTATCAAATTTCCATTTCAATCCAAATTGGTAGCATAACATGATATCAAGTCGTATTTGATTATAATAACCATAATCTTTAAGTAAGTGACATGCGACGATTTTAGTAACGACTAAATTGTAATCCAACTTAACATGGCTTACATACATTTCGAATTTCCCAAGGCTACAATCAATCCATAATCCTTATAAACTTCAACACATATACTACATACTAGCAACATGTAAAGCTAACAACATAATAAATAATCTTGTAACACTTTCAAAGAACAAGATTATACCTCGACGATTCTTAATCCCAATTCCAATCCAAGTCGCTCTTAGTAGTTTAGAACCTCTCCAAGACACTTCAATCCGCATTGATACCCTTAGAACAACACCAACAATTATCCTTCAAATCCCCAAACAAAACCTAGAAAGACCATTAGGTTTTCACTTTGCGACTAACAGAAAACTCTCTTTTTCCAAGATTTTTCTATAGAGATGTGTTTACAATACACCTAAGAACCTTGGTTTAAAGTGTGGAATCAAATGGACAAGAAACGAATTTTTTTCCTTCTTGAAGGACATGAACCCGTGAGCCTCCTCTTGAGCTCTTCAATTTTTTCATGAATTTTTCTAAGTGTTGGGCACACTTTTGCTACTAGAAGTGTAATATAGCACATTGGAGGGTTAAGATGCAAACAATTGGGTGGTTTGGATGAGTTCTTAGTAAATATCAAGACTATGTGGGTCCTTGACCAAGTCAACATTCTCAAGCTCATTAATTGGAAGACTTAGTCATCCTAAGGCTATGGTCAATGACCATTGTGGCCATGCCTAATTTCGTCCAAGGAATTCTAAGGGGGGGGGGGGTGACACGTGTCGCCCTCCCATTCGTCACAACAAAACGTTTTCCGACAATTTCATAATTCCGATAAATTTTTTTTTACAAGTCTCAAATCTTAACACTTGTGAGTTCTTACGTACGTTCTTACACCATGTCCTGTAAATACGGAGTGTAACAATATCAACTTCATGCTAGCAACACGTAAAGCTAACAACAACAATAAAAATATATAATCTTGTAACACATTAAAGGACAAAATTATACCTCAACGAATCTTAATCCAATTCCAATCCGAAGTCGCTCCTAGTAGTTTAGAACCTCTCCAAGACACTTCAATCCGCTCGTTGAGACCCTTAGAACCATACCAACAACTTTCCTTCAACTTCCAATCCAAAACCTAGAAAGACCCTTAGGTTTTCGTTTTGCGACTAACCCAGAACTATTTTTTTCCAAGGTTTTTCTATTGAGATATGCTTACACTACCCTCAAGAACCTTGGTTTAAAGTGTGGAGCCTAAAGAACAAGAAACGAAAATTTTTCCTTTTGAAGGAGAGGGAACCCGAGAGCTTCTTGCTCTTGCTCTTCAATTCTTGTGAATTTTTCTAAGTGTTAAGCTAGTCATACTACTACTAGTATTATAAAGAAACATGGAGGGTCAAGATGTAAACAATTGGGTGGTTTGGATGATCTCTTAACAAATATCAAGACTTGTGGGACCTTGACTTAGTCAAACTTCTCAAGCTAAACAACTTGCAAGACTTGCCATCTAGGACTATGGTCAATGACCATATTGGCCATGCCAATTTCGTCCAAGGCATCTATAAGGGGGGGTGACACGTGTCGCCCTCCCATTCGTCACAATAATACGTTTTCCGACAATTCCATAATTCCGTTAAATTTTACAAGTCTCTAATTTAACACTTGCGAGTTCTTACGTACGTTCTTAAAACATGTCCTGTAATTACGGGGTGTAACATTCTTCCCCCCTTAGAAACATTCGTCCTCGAATGTTCTTTCGGAGTCAAACTTAAGATTAGCGACATAGTTTCCTTTCACAACCCCGACATACTAATAATGCCACACATAGCCCTAATACCTCGCACACGCATATCCGTCCATCATAAGCCCAAAAGAGGTTATCTTTTCGTACTTCCAACTCTTTCTAACATACATACATAACTTCCATACCAATTCTGGCCTCTAATCTTTGGAGTCACTCTATAAGACAATATACGACCATTTCCGCCACGACTGGTTCCGGTGGAACGCGTCCACGAACCCGTAAAACAATTAACTAGACTTGGGCCTTGCACCCTCGTGACCCTGTCACGTAGCGGAACTACTACCAACTGATCCCACTCCATTCCAGGCCATGGGGAGACCCGTAACAGGTCCTCAACCCGACTCAGCGTCGCACTTAACTCTTATCCTTGGTCTGACTTAAAATCTTATTGCCAGAGAAAGCCTTATATACCTAAGGTCTCGGCAGTAATCAATATTCTTAGGCTCGCAAATTTTCATGCTCCAAGCCTACCTTACCAGTCCCCCAGTAAACGGGTACAAAAACTTCTCATAAAACCAAAACCATGTTGTCTCGATCACAACAACCATTACTCACTCTATGCGGACCTCATCCGTACAATTCTCTTAAGCCTACTACGCAGCTTAATCTATTAACATGACATTCCGTTAGGTTCCTTAACATGGCTTCTTAAGGGTTCACTACCCTATCAGACAGCTCATCTTTTCCCAATTATCTCGAAATAAAACACAAAACCTTGGCGAAAATTCATTAACTATTCCATACCTTCCCGGTATCTAGTTAGTCTTTACCAATTCCTGGTAATCTAAAATCATTCTAGGCAACACGCGTCTGACCCTCATACATAACTCCGTATAGATGTATGTCACAATACCAACTATACTACAATCATTACCAACCTGGATACGCAATCCACATAGTCTTTCCTGGGTCACTGCTGCCTTTCTCGTAGCTGCAAACAACATAACTCGTTAGGGAGAGACGACCCTAACAACACAGCTCTATCGCACGATCTCAGAGTGAGAAGAATGGAAACCAATCCTAAATGTCCTGCAGCCTCCTGATTATAGATGTGGTGCACAACACACCGATAATCAAGACTCTACTAGACACGGTCTGTAGACACTTTCCGAGGACTAACTGCTCTGATACCACTTTTGTCACGACCCGACCCCGGGCCCGCGACTGGTGCCCTACCTGGGCACCCTGTTCAGGTATACCTCAGAGAATAGCAGCGGAACATACATGAAACTTATAAAATAAAATAACAAGAAATTAAACCACAGGTTAGCCGATAAGGCTACCTTCCTGGACACATATACATATACATAACAACAGCAGTTACATCCCTTTCTTTTTACAAACCGACCCACAACATGTGACTACAGACCTCTAAGAATTAAAATCTGCGGGACGGGCCTCGCCATACCCGAATGTACATAAGTCTACCACATCGTGGAAACCGTACTAAAAGATAAGCCTCCTGAGTGAAAGGAGCTTCTTTCCAAAATCGAACAGAGATCCTAAAAGCAAGGATCACCAACTCGTACCTATCACTGCGGGCATGAACGCAGCTTCCGAAGTCGATAACAAAAATTTAGTATGGAACAGAAATAAAATGCAATAACCAAAACATATCTGTATAAAGAATGTCATTTTAACTCCCGAAATCAATCATATATTAACTGCTCCTTTCCTCCTTTCAATAAGATTTAACAACATATTCCTACATACATACTTAAGAGTTTAATCCACCTTTTCACATAACTTACATATCTTACATAACATAATCCGCCCATTTGCGGGACACGGTGTCTTGATGAATCATGTGACATAATCAGGCCCGCTGTGGGGCTCGTTGTCTTGTGGAATCATATAACATAATCCGCCCGCTGTGGGGCTCGGTGTCTTGTGGAATCATATAACATAATCCGCCCGCTGTGGGGCTCGGTGTCTTGTGGAATCATATAACATAATTCGCCCGCTGTGGAGCTCGGTGTACTGTGGAATTATGTAGCATAATCCGGCCCGCCTGTGGAGCTCGATGTACTGTGGAATCATATGACATAATCCGGTCTGCCTGTGGGGCTCGGTGTACTGTGGAATCATATAACATAACCCGACCGCTTTGTGGGGCTCGGTGTAAGATGACGTAACCACCTATGTGAAGGCTCGGGGTAATATGGCGTAATCGCCTATGTGTAGGCTCGGTGTATCTCATAACGTAATCCGCCTATTTGTAGGCTCGGTGTATTTCATAACGTAATCCGCCTATTTGTAGGCTCGGTGTATTTCATAACGTGTCCGCCTATTTGTAGGCTCGGTGTATTTTCCTTACATAACATTTTCAAACCATCTTTTCACTTCTTCTTAAGTCGTCATAACAACTTCCCATAAAGCTATTATAACAACCTTTCATTTTAGAGAACTTAAGACACTTTTATTCTTACAACATTAGGAAAACTAGATCCAAAATACTACATACATACATACTTAAAAAGAATCATAGAACTCCTTTCTTTTTAAAGCTCAAGTCACATACTCTTTTGGAAACCATCTTCTTAACTTTTGAAATAAATTAAGCCATACTTTGTAAAATTAAGCCATTTCCACTTATAAAATCAAGGCTTATAGCCTTAACACCTCGTAGCATACACTCTTTCAAATCATGTCGCTTATACTTTAGAAATCAAGTCCCATAACTTGAAAAATAAAGTTTCATAATCCTTTAAAGAAAATCAAAGTTCATAGTCTTAAAACTTCATAACATACATTCTTTAAAGTCCATTTACTTATACTTGTAAAATCATGTCATCTACACTTTTAAAACCAATCCCCTTTTCACATATAAATTCAAGTCATTTTCAAACATAAAAATCAACTTACTTACTTTAAACAAATCAAGACACATAGCCTTTAAATCAAATCTCATAATTTCCTAACCATTCTTACTAATGTCTCCCATAAGACCTAGTAAGGACTTAGGACAATTTAAACATACTTTTAACTTAGATTCAACAATGTAAATACCTCTTAACTTCTAAGAGTAGAAGGAATCTTGAAATACTATCACATGGATATTTCATACGTAGGATCATGCCAAAGAAAGTAGAGGTTCACATACCTCGCGACGATTGTCGACAAGTAGCAAAATGCTCCAAAGTACTTCAACCTTGAGCTATTCCATTCTTCAAGTAGGATACGCTATACTTAGTACATCAACCTATAATGGTCACCATACGTCCATTAACCTCTTACTTCATCGTAGAATATTCTAGGTGCTAAGTCGCTAAATTCTCTACGGAAAATCGGACAAAGACCTCCTTTGTTTTTACTTACTTTGCCACCTTTTTCAAGGCCGAATACAATAACCAAACAGCCCCAATTGGCTCACAACAATATAGAAGGTAGTCCAAGACAAATGAATAACTAAATGACCCATTTGGCTCACAATTTAGAAGGTAGTCTAATATAAATGAATAACAAACTAATACAAACTACAAGTCCAAATTCGGCCACCTTGAGTTCAACAATACTAATTCTTATCAAATTCCATTTCAATCCAAATTGTTAACATAACATGATATCAAGTCGCATTTGATTAAAACTACCACAATCTTCAAATCAATAACATGCGACGATTCTAATAACGACTAAATTGAAATCCAACTTAACATGGCTTACATTACATTCGGATTTCCAAGGCTTACAATCAATCCACAATCCTTATAAACTTCTACATATCAACTTCATGCTAGCAACACGTAAAGCTAACAACAACAATAAAAATATATAATCTTGTAACACATTAAAGGACAAAATTATACCTCAACGAATCTTAATCCAATTCCAATACGGTCGCTCCTAGTAGTTTAGAACCTCTCCAAGACACTTCAATCCGCTCGTTGAGACCCTTAGAACCATACCAACAACTTTCCTTCAACTTCCAATCCAAAACCTAGAAAGACCCTTAGGTTTTCGTTTTGCGACTAACAGAACTATTTTTTCCAAGGTTTTTCTATTGAGATATGCTTACACTACCCTCAAGAACCTTGGTTTAAAGTGTGGAGCCTAAAGAACAAGAAACGAAAATTTTTCCTTTTGAAGGAGAGGGAACCCGAGAGCTTCTTGCTCTTGCTCTTCAATTCTTGTGAATTTTTCTAAGTGTTAAGCTAGTCATACTACTACTAGTATTATAAAGAAACATGGAGGGTCAAGATGTAAACAATTGGGTGGTTTGGATGATCTCTTAACAAATATCAAGACTTGTGGGACCTTGACTTAGTCAAACTTCTCAAGCTAAACAACTTGCAAGACTTGCCATCTAGGACTATGGTCAATGACCATATTGGCCATGCCAATTTCGTCCAAGGCATCTATAAGGGGGGGTGACACGTATCGCCCTCCCATTCGTCACAATAATACGTTTTCCGACAATTCCATAATTCCGTTAAATTTTACAAGTCTCTAATTTAACACTTGCGAGTTCTTACGTACGTTCTTAAAACATGTCCTGTAATTACGGGGTGTAACAATCTTACTAACCTCAATCTCTCTTAAGACCATTCCCGGCCTTCACGAACCAATTCTAGTCGAACGCATCCACGAACTCATACGATGGTCATCTAAACTTGGGCCTAGCACCCTCGTGACCCTATCACCTGGCGGGACCACCCAAAACTGACCCCACCACCAAACAGGCCGCGGGTTGAACCGCGAATGGTCCTCAACCCGACCCGCTATCGCGTAAAACACTTGTTCCCCTGATCCGGAACAATCCTTACTAATTCACGTCATGAAAGCTACCACTTCCATCTCACACTACCCATGGACTTATCCCACAACACATTTATACGCAAACCAAGTATTTCAACAAAGACTAACCGTAAAATCTTTTATTCAAGATGACCTTACATCTAAGGTCTCAACATGAAATATTCTAAGGTTCACATTTTCCATGCCCCCATACATATCCTTTCAACTAGCCATGCTTTCTAACTCATAACCAACATAACGCTATCCGTACATAGCACACAATAATAAGGTCATCATATCATGCATACAAATCTCTAGGGGGTTAAGGATATACCTGAATCTACCGCTCCACTCTAATCATAGGCACGCCTACAGTAGCGTATAGAAGGCGATGAACCTGCCGCCGACCCGGTAGGCTGAGTCATTCTGTCTGCATCCTTCCTATTAGGACAGTTTCTCGTCATATGGCCCTGACGGCCGCAGGAAAAACAAGCACCAGTAAAAAGACGACATTCCCCGGGATGACGTCTGCCACATTGTGCACACTGAGGAAAACCTGAACCCGACTGGCTAGAACCCATGTATATCTGTGAACCAGAAGCCCTGGAGCCTCGACCGGCTCGAATACCCGAACGCCCCAAGATTGTGAAGGACCACTGCATCTTGGCGGAGGTACATAACTAGTTCTCGGCGGCCCGCCTCGAAAGTTACCAAAGGACCCTGCTGTTCTGGCCCTCTTCTGCTGATCCTGGTCATTCCGTCGACCTCTCCGTGCCTCACATCCTAGTGCATGAGCTTGCATGCGGGCAATGTCCATGCCCGGCTGAAGAGCTACACCCGTACAAGCCTCTGCCAAGTAATCATCTAGCCCGGTGACGTAGCGGTGTACTCCCTCCATATCGGCTACTACAAGAACATACCGAGCTAATGAGTCGAACTCACATTGTACTCTCTAACCGTCGCGCCCCGCCTCAACGTCAAAAATCTGCCGGCCCGAGCCCTCTCATCTGCGGGGCAAGAAATGTGCAAGAAAAGCCCTTGAGAACTCGTCCCAAACGGCTGGAAGTGCATGCTCTCCCCGGGACAGCTCCCACGAATCAAACTGATCATACTGATCACGCGGTGATGCGAACCCAATACCACCGACTCGCCTCGAGACTCGATCACTCATGATCCAGAAGCTGTCGGATAAACTCGAGGTCATCCTCGGCTCGATCCATAGAACATCGGGCTACAACTCGTAAAGTCCGTAGTCTCTCAAATGCTCGCCGGGTGAACTACGGGTGCTACTGGGACATGAAATGCTGCATCCAACATATCATCATATCTGGCCACGACCCTGTCCAGTAACTGGGCCATCTCCTTGTACCCCATCTCATGCTCCGGTGTGGGACTGAGGCTCGGTCAGTAGTCTCGGCAACATCGCTGCGCTCTAAACTCTGCCGTGTGGCGGCGCCGCAAACTCGCCGTCGGAAGCACTATCTCGTAACGACCGGGCCCTCGCCCGGTAACCCTCCGTGCTCTACTCACTCGGGTTGCCTTACGCGGAGGCATAACTGGTAAAGGAAAGGAATACGTCAGAGGGATCCAACTTATAACTCAGCTCTAAGGCACGATCTCAGAATGAGAAGAATGGAAACCAATCCTAAATGTCCTATAGCCTCCTGATTATAGATGTGGTGCACAACACACCGATAATCAAGACTCTACTAGACACGGTCTGTAGACACTTTCCGAGGATTAACTGCTCTGATACCACTTTTGTCACGACCCGAACCGGGCGTGGTCGTGCCTTACCCCGGGCACCCTAGTGATACAATATCAGAGAAAAACCAGCGGAAATAAAAACTTAAACATTTAAATAGACATGGATCAAGATAAAGAAAATAGGCCAACCAAAACGGTTGTCTTTCAACATATATAAATATAGACATTTGAACAGTTTAATCCTTTTTACAACCCTGCCCACAACAGTACTACAGACCTCTAAGAATGAAATGACAACTATGGCGGGACAGGGCCCCGCCATACCCCTGAATGTACAAGAACTTACAGACTCAGGGTAACATACCAAAAGATAAGCCTCCGAAGAAACGGGGCTTCCCAATACGCTGAACTTTGATCCTATGAGCGAGGATCTACAACCGATGTACTTCTACCTGCGGCATGAACGCAGCCCCCCGAAGGAGGTCGATAACAGTACCAAGTATGTGAAATCAGAAAAATCAGTAAATGAAATCATAATAGTCTATATAAAGCAGAGACATGTATGATAACCAAACTACGATTCACAACATAAGCGATCATGTCAAGCCGGGGACTCACGCCTCAAGTCATCCTCACGCGTGGAACTCCTTCCTCACCGCCGTGATCAGGTATACATCGTGTGGAATACGTGTCGGCCCATACCATGGGACTCGGTAAAGAATCATGTGGAATACGTGTCCCGGCCCATCCCGTGGGACTCGGTAGAGAATCAGATGAAATACGTGTCCCGGCCCATCTCGTGGGACTCGGTGGATAATCAGATGGAATACGTGTCCCGGCCCATCTCGTGGGACTCGGTGAATAATCAGATGGAATACGTGTCCCGGCCCATCTCGTGGGACTCGGTGAATAATCGATGGAATACGTGTCGGCCATCTCGTGGGACTCGGTGAAGAATTGTTCATAACAAATCAGCCGGCCCTCCATCGAGAGACGCGGGGGTATAGAAATACAACAAAGGCTATCACAACAAGCATAGGCAAGTTTCACAACAACAAGCATAGGCAAGTTATACACAACTCAAGGTACTTTCATTTTATGTCAAAGTCCGGGTTTTAACCCTAAAGTACTACGTACGTTAAATTCCTTTTAATGATCCATTTCTTTTACAAAGGTCACCCGATACCCGTAGTATAAAAATAGAGTGACTAACATTGTTAAGTAAACCAAAATGCTTTCCTTTGTAAAATCAAGTAACAACCTTATTTTCCAAACGTTCAAGTTTGCCTAATTTCAAATGCTCAAGTTTCTCATTTTAGAAAAGGTTTCGTAGTTCATAGTTTTAATCCTTTAAAACATAATTCTCCTCGAAACGATTTGAGAAACATATGCCTTATATGTGAGTAGGTTATTCTTGTTTATAATCAATCTTATTAAGCAGCCATGATCTAGGAAATGTAATATCATTTTGTCTCATCTTAGCTTCTATGAAGATGGAGGTTTCTACTGGTTTTAATAATACTTATTATTCAATACATTTACCTTTATTAACGCTGCAGTGGTTTGTCGATACTCATTCTGATTTCCGAAATCAGTAAAACATTATTCCCTTTTAAAAACCAAGTACTCATTACTCACGAATGAGGTTTCACACAAACATCCATATTAAGTCAAGTCTCTTATCTTTTAAGATTAAGTCTCTTAACTTCTAAAAATCAGTAAACCATTCTCTTTATCTCTCTTAAGACGTTATACCTAACTTCCCATAAAGCTAGTATAACTCTTATGTTTTCAAAACCAAGTATTACTCTTCTTTCAAAATGATTCTTTTTGAAATACTTCAAGTTCTTTATTATCACACCTCAAGTCAGTTATAAGTTAAATCAGTTACCTTTTAAAACCACAAAGCATTTTCTTACCTACATAAAGCTGTTATAACCAACTTCCCATAAAGCCGTTATAACACTTTATGTTTTAAACCAATCAAATACATTTAACACGTATGCGTCTACCGTACTACATAGTTATACACATATCATGCTAGAACAGATAGGAAGAGGTTCACATACCTCGCGACGATTATCGACTAATAGCAAAACGCTCCAAGTACCTCAAACCGGCTACTCCTTGCCAAGTAGATCACGCCATACGTAGTACTTCAACCTATAGAGGCCACAAGGCGCCTATTAACGTCTAGATCTCAACATAGAATATTCTACGTAAAATTCTAGCAAAGACTCTCCCGCAACAGTAAATCTCCTCTCTATCGAGGCTACCAAGCCAACTAGGGGTTTACACGCCTAATCGGACGTGTACAATTCTACTTCACGAATGCTACACAAGTCTCAGTAATACGGTCTATGTAATTACGATTCGATTCTCTTCTTTAAATTCAGGCTTAAGTCAAAAGACATTGCCACAAAACTATGTTCAGTTCTATATATAGTATACTTCAGCTATATATTTCTACAACATGTAATTTCCAATTACAATAGAAGGTCAAGAGTGTTTACCTCGATAAGCCCAAAATTATCCAAGTTATATGTCGATCCTGAACAATGTTTAGCTCCTACTCCGAGCGCTCCAACCCGCTCCAAACAACCCTTAGAAGTTCTAACCAACTTCTACTCAAATACTTCAACTATTAATGAAGATTTCCTTAGGGTTTCATTTAGTGGCTAAAGGAAAGTATGATAGTATTTTTCGGGCTTTTCGTATAGAGGTAACTTTGGGAAGTACTATAAGGTATATGGGCTAAAGTATTTGGGCATTATAACAATATTTGGAGGGTATTTCTATACCACAAAAGGGGGTATTATACGAAAACAACTAGGCTAGGGGGGGTACCCCTCGGCTAGACACTACAAAGGGGGAGGGGGAGGCTCTCGGCCAAGGGCCTTTCAAAGGGGAGGGCTTTGGACGAAAGCAAACAAGAGGAGGAGTATTTGAGACTTAGAAAGATTGCTCAAGTTTGGATGAAGAAAGTCTTCAACTTAGAGGGGTATTTATAGGTCAAGCAATGGCCAACCAATGACCAAGATCCATCCAAGTGTTAGGCAAGTGTAGGGCTAGGATTAAGCCATGTGCACCTTATCCATCTACCACACCAACTTGCACAAAATATCCTACCTAACCCATGCCACCTATTTTCGTCCATTACCGCCCACTTCCTTCCAATGTGAGGGTGACACATGTCACCCTCCCGTTGGTCCAAAATGTTTCGTCTCTCGGAAAAATCCGCAAAAATTATAAATGACATAGCCGAAATTTTCCCTTCGCAAGTTTAGTAAAACGTTTCGTCGAAAAACGATTCTTTTCGGCACTTGTGCCCAAATTTCGAACCTATGCCTACTTTAAGGCTTAAATTTTTATACGTACGCCCTCACGTACATACTCTGGAAATACGGGGTATAACATTAATTATGGACTTAGTGTGAATTATTAAGTCTTGGTATTATATAGAGAGGCCATCGAAAATTTCATGAAAAATGGCTAAGTGTGGGAAGATATTTTATTTGAAGGGAGGACAAGTGGGCCAACTTTGGTCCCCCTCCACTTGTGCTTGTAAACACAATTATATATATCAAAGGGTCTTGCAAGACTTAGCTAAAAATATCTTCTTCATCTTCAAACCATCACCTCTCCTTCTCTTTCAAAGTCTCGAAAATTCCATAGCCAAAAGGAAGAACACGATCAACTTATTTTATTTCCAAGATTAATCACCAAGACTAAGTTCTATGCCAAGTTAATCTTGCAATATAGTAAGTCACGGTTTTGGCAAGAAAAGATCTTGAAACCCTAAGCTCGTTAATGAACTTTTTGGAAGTAAAACATGAAAGCAAGATAGTTACAAGCTTGTAGAGGATACGTATGTGTGATTGTAACGTGAAGAAGTGGTGCAAAAGCTGGAAAATATCACGTGTTGGCCGAGAATCTTGGGACTGTTTTGGCCAAGTTTAAGGTAAGATTTCTACTTCCTCTTGAAGTAGTTATAGATTACATGATGTTATAATTTATAGATGAACTTGTGTTAAGAGAAAAGGAGAATAAGAAATACATGTGACAGGTTTTGGGTGATTGATTTCTGGACAGCTTTGGTATTGTTGGATTCGTTGGTTATTGTTGTTATTTAACGTCTCTAATCGCATGTTAAAATGAAGGAAACCATGTTGTTACAAGTTGTTATGGTTTATATAAACATGTTGGAATGTGAGTTGGATTATAAGGAATTGTGAAAAGGATGTTAATTGTGTGTTGGCCGAAAACTGCCCAAAAATTGTTGGATATTGTTGTGCAGTTTCAGGGACTGTTTTGTGGTGTTATAATGTTGGAAATTCAGTCATCAATATGCATGTTTAAATGTAGTAATTGCTTACGTAAATCCTAAAGGAATAAGGGTATATAAAGGTGTTGTAAGCTTCACATTTTACCCTAATTGTCGTAGAAGTATGGACTGTTTTTATATGTTGTTTTTATATGGATTAAGAGGTCGGATTTACATAAGAAATAAGTGTATGAATCACCTTGGTTGCTATTTTGGTTATGTCGTTAAGTGGTGCTTGGTTATTAATGTATATGGCCTTATTTATAAGGTGGAAAAATATGTATAAATAGGGGAAGTGCTGCCCGAATTTTTATACGAAAGGAGATTCATTATGTAGTATACGTGTATACTAGTATCATGGAATTGATAGACGTGTTATTGTCATTATAGGTTGAAGTACTACTTGAGACGTATTCTAGTTGTCAAGTTGGTATAGCCTATAAGGTATGTGAACTATCCTTTCTTCTTTGGCATGATTTATATGAAATGGAGGTACGGTGGACGTACGTAATCCATTGAATCCTTTATGATACATAACTTGATTGTATAAGTATAAGTGACTTGATTGGAAAAGAATAATTTACTTGATTTTAAAAGTATACTTGACTTGATTTTAAAAGTATAAATCACTTGGTTTTAAAGGTGTAAGTGTCTTGATTTTAAAAGTGTAAACTTGATTTTTAAAGAGTAAGTGACTTGATGTTACAAGGCTAGTGCCTTGGGGTTTTATAAATGAAAGGATGTACGGCGGACGTACATGGTGCTATGGGGTTCAAGTTCCTAATATTGCATGATATGATTCTTTTTGAATAAGGAATGTACGTAATACTTTTGGGTTCAAGTCCCTAATATTACATGACATGATAATGCCATGGGTTTTTCTAAAATGATAGTTCATTCTATTTGTTCTAATGAGAGTCAATGATTATTTAACTTGATATGTTTGCTCATGATAGCTATTCGTGCAAGTGTTATATTTCCACATCACCGCGTCCCTCACTAGAGGGCCGACAACTTTATATATGTGTATTATTCCATGGACATGTTTCCATGATGCGGGTTCGAGTCCCATGACATTATGTTATTCCATGGACATACTTCCATGATGCGGGTACGAGTCCCATGACATTATATTATTCCATGGACATGCTTTCATGATGCGGGTTCGAGTCCCATGATATTATATTATTCCATGGACTAGCTCTCCATGATGCGGGTTCGAGTCCCATGAATAGGAAATGCATAATGATACTGAGGGCAGGTGTCCCTGATTTTGGCATGACTTGTATATTTTGAAAACGTACAGTTGGCTTTTATGTTATATGGCACGGTTGGATCTGGTATTTGATTTTCATACTTGTCTCTGTCATCTTTGGCCAGTTATGATCTTATTTACTGTACTTTATGTTTACATACTTGGTACCTGTTGTACTAACCCCCTTCTCCGGGGGGCTGCTGATGCGCGGTAAGATGCACACACTTTAAACGCAAGTGCACGTTATCGTGACAAGTAGTATAGTCTTGATAAGACCGAATATCGTCCTCAAGGATTAGGGTTCAATTACCAACTATCTATTTTTTTGTATCTATTTGGTAAATTGATATTTAGATTTGTTGTTTATAACTAAGAATTATAAAAGCTATTTAACTAAAAGGGTTTACTTCAGTGATGATGAGAATAGGGCTTCCACGTCTCCTCACTATCCGCTTATGTTACTTATTAATGCAATTACTTATGGTATTCTTCTTTTGGAGAAAGCAGGTTCACTAAATCGTTTTATACTCCCGTTAGGGTTATATAAACACTCAACCTCAAAGATTGCACCTTACCTACCTTTCTGATAAGGATAACTCTATAGGAGGATTAAGAACAAGAATTTAGTTAACCGTCACGCACAATGCGCAAAATTAGGGTTGTTACGCCTCTCATTAACGCTACATAAATAATTGAGGTATTTTCATCCCCAATCCAAGAATGTCTATCCAACTTACAAAGATATTCACAATCCCCTTTCTAACTGATTAGAAATCATATAGTGATAATTAGTTGTCAATTAATTACCAAGAATTCAACTCAAATATCGATAGATCTCACAATAAGAAAAATAACCATAAGCACGCATTAACTCATAACAAAAGTTTCAGAGATTTAACATGGAAAGTTTATAGAGGAATTAGTTCCTAGTCATTGACATGACAAGAACTAATCCCATGTTCATCATACAAAAACTGAAATAAAGAAAGGAAAAGGAAAAGAAATTACTAGACTATGGTCTCCAATCTCTAAGCAATAAGCCTTGTGTTGTGCAAGAAAGGGAACCCTTAAAAACTGCCTAGGGTTCTCCTTTTATAGGCTGAAAACCGCCTCCCTCTTTTCCTTCGTGCCCGACCTAATTTCGTCCGTAAACCTAATTTTTCAGCGTGGCGCGCTGCTCGCAGACAGCGCGCCGAAGTTCTCGCAATCCGTCGGTGTTTTGGCGCCGCGCCCGATATCTCGCTGCTCGGTAGCCAGCGCCGCAACTCTGTAGCTTCTGATGTTTAGCGCCGCGCCGTGATTCGCTGCTCGAGGGCGCCGCGCTCGGTCTTCGCAGCCTCTTCAATAGTGGGCGCCGCGCTGATCGCAGGAGGCGCGCGGCCTGGTCTGGATTTCACCGTTCGCCACTTTCTCTGCTTTCAGCTCGACATCTCCTCTTTGCCCTCTTTAGCTCATTTTCCGCCATTTGGCCATTTTAACCACTTTGACTCAATAGAAAGGAAAACTATCCTAATACAACACTTATATGTGCAAACGGACAAAAGACTAACTAAAACTGACTCAAAAGGTGTATATAAAATACACCGATCAAATACCCCCAAACTTAACCTTTGCTCGCCCTCGAGCAAAGATAGAAAGAAATAAAATAAAAGACTCAAAGAAACGAAAATAAAAGACTCACTGCCATTGATTACTTTTGTTGCATTAGTGTTAACTAGAAAAACATGAAGGTTAGCAAAATAATATGCAGGAACATATAGCATGACATTTCAGCACATTAAGCTAGATATTTCGCAAACTCATATTCATCATGCTTAATGGAAGTCAATATATTAAATCATGCATATAAATTCAAGAATTCCTATGGCATGCTTACTTGCTATTCTCCACTAATTCTGGATATGCATAAAAGAGATCTTCAGGACTTTAAGGGTTGTAATGTAGGCTTAGGTAAGGGTTGGTGAAAATAGGCATTTAGGCTCATTTTTGTGTACCATAAGCTCTTTAGCTTTTTAGTATTTCCCTTTTTCTTTTTGTTCTTTCCTTCACTTCGATTCTATCTTTTCCCTCTTTTGTTTTGGGAGAGTGAAGTATATAATAATGACAAGCACCCCCAAACTTAGGCTTTTGCCTATTTCTTATTACTTTTGTATTGGGGTGCAACAGACTTATTCACTCTTTTTGTCTCTTTTTTAACACAATGTATTCCACTATTTCATATTTTCACTTATGGTCCAATTTGTGGGAATATAGGGTGTCAAAGAAGAAGTTTTAAATTTAGGCTCAATGGGGCTGACTAGGGATATTTTTAAAGTACGGGATAGAAAAGAATGGTAAGAATTGGCTATCAAAGAAATGTCTGAGTCATCTCCCTAACATGCATATCCTAACTATTTCACCTCAAATAGCAAGCAATCATAACACATAAGTATTTATCATTTAGCATGCATAACTCAAGCAAGAAACTCCAAATAGACAGATTTTGTGAGTTTTTTGGCATACCTAACTTAGGTGTTTAGATAGTTGCTTCAATTCCATTACATTATTCCACCTTACTTCACTAGGTGTTTCTAGCAACTACAACATTCATGATCTTTGACAGGCAATTATGACTCAAAAAAAAATAAAATTGGTGACTCAAAATAAATATAAAACAATCAAAAAGACTTAACTAAAACATAACATGATACGAAGAAAATAAAACACAAATAAAACACCCCCAAACTTAAATCACACATTGTCCCCAATGTGTGCAAGACTCAAAGAAAAATAAAAGAAATAAGACTTACAGACTTTGGCTAAAATGGTGGTGGTGGCGGTGGATAATGCATCGACCATTGGTTGAACAAAAAACTTAACTCGTTGATTTGTTGCCTTGTTTCTTGCTGTCCTTGTACTACTGTGTCCAAGGTCTGCATCATCCTCATCTGATTTTGAAACAATTGCTCCATCGTGGGCGCTGAAGGTTCTGCTCCTATGGTTGGCCGGTGGCTAGGTCCTGCCTCATATTGAGCCCCTATTTCAGGCTCATCTTCGTCCATGGCGGCCTCTGCTGCTGCTGCTGGTTGTACTCTTCGTCTGCCGGGCTTGGGTCCAGGAAAGAGTGCACTATCCCACAGACACCGGCAGCTTGGTTTCTCTCATGAGTGTCGATGGTAGTTTTGGGACCGCACTCATGTGGCGTAGATCGTAATAAGTGAACCGTGTCCCAATCCACCGTTGTCACCAACTGCTGATTTCTTCAATGCCCCGCACTATTTCTTTCCCACATCAATCGCCATTCCTCATAATTCCATATATCGCTTTAATCATATCCTCCGCACTCGTGAAGTGCGTGGATGGAATCACGCGCGCCGATTTAAATATAGCCAACCCTTGGCTGCTTTGTTGAATTGGCACCTGCTCAGTGCTCTTGATCCATTTCTTCCAATATCAAAAGCAGCCCCAGGGTAGCTCACGGTGTCTGCAACGACATTCCAAATGATGTGGTCGCTTCTAGACCGTGTTCTAAAGTGATTCCAATCACTTCTTTCTTCAACATCAACCGCCTTCAATTGTGCATTTACATTCTCTCATCACGCATACATAAACTCCCTAACAAAGCATCCCCTTTCTACCTTCTCCTAAAGTTGGCATAAAATTCACGCACCATTATTGTGTTCATCGGTGCTATCTTCTCCTGATTTACGAATCTCCTCCACCCCCTTAACTCAATCATAGCCCGGATGGGCTCATAAATATATTCCTCCCCATATGACTCCCTCTCGTAGTCCATTCCCCTTTCTGGTATTATGGGTCTGGTATCAAGCTTTTTGTATCTTTGGAAGGCTTCGTAGCTCACAAACCTAGTATTATCGTAATGTGGGGTTGGGGTGGATGTGGAGCCTCTTCTCTTCCTGGTGTCCATGGTTTAAAATAGTTTCTGGAGCTTTCAATTTAGTGGCACAAATGTTTCCTACACAATCTACAACTAGCAGCGAACACAACACCCCCAAACTTCAACTCTTCTACCCAATACCCATACTCCTTTTCTACTCTTTTCTCCAAACTTCACAATCAACTTTTCAGTACCCAACTACTTCAACTACAATACTCCTTCAAACTACTACCTCCTGTGACTTCAGTAAAGGATTCAAGAACAGAAAAAGATTACCTTTTTATGAGAAGCTTCAAGCTGTTCTTGTTTCTAATGGTGGTTTGAGACTATGGAATGGAGCTTTGTTGGTTGAGATGGCTAAGGGTTTTTAGGAATTTAAGAGTTTTGGTTGTGGTTGGGTTTAATTTGTGGAGGATTTGTGGGCAAATTTTTGGAATTTAGTGGGTTTTTGGAGAGGGAGAGTTAGGTTTTTGAAATTGGAATTGGGGAAAAATCTGGTTCGGGCGCTTTAAGTTTCGATTTCCGCCAGGCGCCATGCTTCGCTTTAGCCGCGCGCCAATCTTCTCGACTCTTCGGGGACTTTATGCTGCCGCCTACATGGGCGCCATGCCTAAAACTTGGCAACTTTTTCGAATTTTGCCGCGCCCTCGCCTCACGCGCGTGGCGCTTTAAACTTCAGCGCATGTTCGATTCTTTTCGCCGCGTTCGCTTCCCAGCCGGGCGCTACCCGCTCTCGAAATTCGCTTTTCTTCGCTTTTCGCCCGCTTTATTTCTGCACTGCCAATCACAAAGACAAACACAAGACCCCAAGACCGTGAGATCGTTTAGACAAAATAAAATAAACTAAAGACAGAAATTAAAATAACATAATTGAAAACGCTGTTGCTTCCCAAGTAGCGCTGTTTTTAACGCCTTTAGCCGACGCAAGTTTCCTTAGCCTTAATAACCCCGTGGATTAAGCCCCAACCAATCCATTTCCTCCACATTTGGCGCTTTTCTTCTTTTCTTCTTAGCATTATCGTAGTGGGGAGTTCGTGAATATTTACCTCATTTAGTGGCATTTCAAAGAAACATGCTCGCTTTGGGCTCATCGCTCTTTGGTTGACTTGTATTGGCTCGCATGGGGTTTGATGGTGCTGATTGCAAAGCACCCACTCATTGTTGGTGGCTCAACGACGTGTTTAAAAACTTTAAACACCATTTCTTCATTCTCCACCCTTAATGTTAACTCTCCTCTTTCAACATCAATCAAAGCTCTTCCCGCTGCTAGGAATGGCCTCCCAATATGATAGGTATTTCCGCATCTTCTTCCATATCAAGAATGAGGAAATCTGCAGAAAGAAGAATTTTCCTACTTTCACAATCACGCCCTCAATCTTGCCTCGTGGATGAACCATCGCCTTGTCGGCCACCAGAAGCTTATCGTGGTTGGTTTGGCCTCACCCAACTCCAATCTTTAAAACCGATAAGGGCATCGATTTATACTCGCCTAAATCACACAAAGCTCAGCAAGTCACCCCGCCCATCGCAAGGTAGTGTAAAGCTTCCAGATCCTTTAGTTTTGGTGGCAACTTTTCGCAAGATAGCACTACACTCTTCGTTAGTGCTACTATTTCGCACTCGCCACCTTTTTTCTTCCCCAAGATCTCCTTCATAAACTTAAAATAGAGGGCATCCGCTTCTAATGCTTCTATGAAAGGTATGTTGATACGCAGCTTCCCGAATGTCTCCAAAATTTGGAGAATTATTTATCAACCGCCTTTATTTGTAGTCTCTGGGAAAGGAATATTCTCAGATACTCCTTCTCCGAGCTTTCTACTACTGTGGTGGGCTCAATCACATTCTCTTTTTCTAACTCGCTTTCTTCTCAACTATCGCCGCGTGATTGCCGCTCCAACTGCTTGCCGCTTCTCAATTGTGACCGCCGCATTGCTCCTCGATTTACCTGTGTTACTTCGCAATGTCCTCGTGGCTCATTGTTTGCTCGCTTTGCTAGCCGACCCACTTGAGTTTCCAAGTTCCCGAATGAGGATCTAGCTTCGCATGAACTGGTCCAGGCATTGGCAAGTGCCACAACCGCCACTGTCGCTTTTCTTCAACCGGCATTGAACCGCTGAGGCCGTGGGGATTGAATGAAGGCGGTCGCTGATTCTGGTTCTGCTGGTTCGCATCGCCTCGTATTGGTTCCGATGCCCCGGTATTGGCTCCCGCTGCCCTTCGTATTGGTTCTCGCTGTTCTCGTGCCGGCCTCACGCTCGCCCTCTCCATGAGAAATTTGGGTGGTTCCTCCACCTCGGATTATAAGTGTTGAGTAGGGTTGTTCTGTTGCTCCGATAATTACCTATGGCCCGACACTCGCCGCTCCATTGGTATATTGTTGGGATCACCAAGGACACCTATCAAATGTATGTGGCCACCACATATCTCACACCTTCTAGGCATCTGCACCGCATTTATCGACATCGTATGTCACGCAATCGCTTTCGCTAAAAGGGCCACTGGGCATTCAAGGCAAGAATAGCATCTATTTCGTGGACTCCCAACGTTCTTCTCCCACTTGTCGACCTCTTACGTGACATGGTTGTTAGTGGCCATGTCTTCTAATAACTCATGAGCGCCGTGGGCTGTTTTCCTCATGAATGCTCCACCACGTGATCTATAATGGTTGTCAGATCGCCACCCGTAGAAGATGTGGACCAAGTTCCATAACTCAATGCAATGGTGTGGGCACTTTCTCTCAGAGATCTTTGAACCTTTCCCAAGCTTCATATAAGGACTCTCCATCCGCTGGTAGAAGTTGTTCAACTCCCTCTCGGTTCTTTGCTTTACACGGGAAAGAACTTGTCTAGGAATTTCGTGCGCCTCTTGCCATGTAAAAATTGAATCGGCCTACAGGAATTCAACCATACTTTTGCTGTCCCCGAGTGAGCGGAAAGAGCCTCAATCTGACGGCATCATCAGTAACGCCGTTATATCTGAAAGTTGCACATAGCTCCAAGAAATTAGCTATGTGCATATGTGGATCCTCCGATGGTAGTCCTCCGAATTGAACTGTGTGTTGTACCATGCTCAGAATCGCCGGTTTTATCTCGAAGTTGTTGGCTCCTATTGCAGGGAGCCTAATGCATGTATGTGCTCCATTCACTCTTGGCAGCACATAGTCCCCCAAACTCCTTTCTGGCTGGATTTGGGCTCTCTCCTCCACGTCTATTGGCATTTGCCGAGGCATTCCTGGGTTATGTTGATTTTCACCTAACCCTTCTCTCATCATGTTATTGTTTTGACCTCCGTCCATTTCTATCAAAGTTGCAATCCGCTGATTCTTTCTGCTCGCTTGTGTTTCTCAATCTCTGGATTGAAGAGAACAAGAGTGTCTGCTCCTCTTCTCCTTCGCATAAACTGATTTCCTGAAATAGATCAAAAACAAACAACCAATCACGGTACCTCGAATTTTCCAAAAATAAAAAACGTAAAAATTAAAAATTAAAATAAAAAACCAAATTAGAAATTAAAAATAGACAAATTTGATATTGAACTATGCTTAATCCCTGGCAACGGCGCCAAAAACTTGATGCACGGTAAGATGCACACACTTTAAACGCAAGTGCACGTTATCGTGACAAGTAGTATAGTCTTGATAAGACCGAATATCGTCCTCAAGGATTAGGGTTCAATTACCAACTATCTATTTTTTTTGTATCTATTTAGTAAATTGATATTTAGATTTGTTGTTTATAACTAAGAATTATAAAAGCTATTTAACTAAAAGGGTTTACTTCAGTGATGATGAGAATAAGGCTTCCACGTCTCCTCACTATCCGCTTATGTTACTTATTAATGCAATTACTTATGGTATTCTTATTTTGGAGAAAGCAGGTTCACTAAATCGTTTTATACTCCCGTTAGGGTTATATAAACACTCAACCCCATTATTGCACCTTACCTACCTTTCGGTGATAAGGATAACTCTATAGGAGGATTAAGAACAAGAACCTAGTTAACCGTCACGCACAATGCGCAAAATTAGGGTTGTTAAGCCTCTCATTAACGCTACATAAATAATTGAGGTATTTTCATCCCCAATCCAAGAATGTATATCCAACTTACAGCATATTCACAATCCCCCTTTCTAACTGATTAGAAATCATATAGTGATAATTAGTTGTCAATTAATTACCAAGAATTCAACTCAAATATTGGATAGATCTCACAATAAGAAAAATAACCATAAGCATGCATTAACTCATAACAAAAGTTTCGAGAGATTTAACATGGAAAGCCCTATAGAGGAATTAGTTCCTAGTCATTGACATGACAAGAACTAATCCCATGTTCATCATACAAAAACTGAAATAAAGAAAGGAAAAGGAAAAGAAATTACTATACTATGGTCTCCAATCTCTAAGCAAGAAACCTTGTGTTGTGCAAGAAAGGGAACCCTTAAAACCGCCTGTGGTTCTCTTTTATAGTCAAAACCGCCTCCTCTTTTCCTTCGTGCCCGACCTGCAATTTCGTCCGAAACCTAATTTTTCCGCTGCCGGCGCGCGCCGCAGATGCGGCGCTAAGTTCTGCAATCCGTCGGGTATTTTGGCGCGCGCTCGATATTCGCTGCTCGGTAGCCATACTGCAACTCCTGTAGCTTCTGATGTTTAGCGCCGCGACCGTGATCTCTGCTCGAGCGCCGCGCGCTGGTCTTCGCAGCCTCTCAATAGTGGCGCGCCCCGCTGATCGCAGTGAGGCCATGCGCCGGGTCCGATTTCACCTCGTTCGCCACTTTCTCTGCTCCGCATCTCCTCTTTTGCCCTCTTTAGCTCCTTTTCCGCCATTTGGCCATTTTAACCACTTTGACTCAATAGAAAGGAAAACTATCCTAATACAACACTTATATGTGCAAAACGGGACAAAAGACTAACTAAAACTGACTCAAAAGGTGTATATAAAATACACCGATCAGCTGCGTTCATACCCGCAGGTGTAGGTCTCTGCTGATCTGCGTGCTTAGGATCTCTGCTGATCCGCGTGCTTAGGATCTCTGCTCAGCTGTTGAGATAGCTTCATTGTTCAGGAGTCTAGTCATTTTGGTACATTTTTGCTATTACAGGATTATGTACATTCAGGGGTACGACGGGGTCTTGTCCCGTCATAGTTACTGTTATACTCTTTGAGGTCTGTAGTCATGTGTGGGTTGCACGTATGTACAATTGTAAGTTATGTGGATATTTCTATATATAGTGGCGGCCTTATCGGCTTGCCGATTTTATCACGTGAATTGTTTTATTATATGAGTTTTATTTGCTTCCATTGGTTATATGGGAGGTACGGGTATAAGGGTTCCCAGGTAGGGCACCAATAGCGGGCCCGGGGTTCGGGTCGTGACAAAAGTGGTATCAGAGCAGTTCATCCTCGGAATGCCTACAGACCGTGTCTAAGTAGAGTCTTGGGTATAGGTATGTTGTGAACCATACTTATACGCAGGAGGCTGCTGGATATTTAGGATTGGTTTCCATTCTTTCATCTCATAAGATCGTGCAATAGAGTTGTGTTATTAGGATGGTCCCTCTCTAACATGTTATTGTGTTACAGCTATGCCTCCGAAGAAGGCAATTGTGGCCCAGAAGGGCAAATCAATAGCAGGAGCTACCAGTCAGACTCGAAGAGTTACTAGGGCACATGCCCAGTCTATGCCTGAGGATGTGCGTCAGTCAGCGGGTTCAGTTACACCGCCAGTACCAGAGGAGCTTAGAGCAGCTCCAGAGGCCCCGATACTTGAGCCTCCAGTTCCTCAGCCAGGGGCAGAGGATAGGGCCATGAGAGATGCAGTGCAGATGCTGACTAGATTTGTGGTAGGGCAGACCCGCAGACAGGGACCAGGAGTTGACCCTAGGTCCGACAGTTTGAGGGTCCGTGATTTCTTGCATTGTGACCCTCCAGAGTTTTATGTGTCAAGGCCCGAGGATGATCCTCAGGAGTTCATCCGGCAGATACAGCGGACGATGAGGGTGATTAAGGCTTCGGAGACCGAGTCGGTCGTATTGGCTTCATACCGGTTGCGCGATGTAGCAGTTAACTGATATGAGTTTTGGGAGTTATCCAGGGGAGAGGGTGCTCCTTCAGCTACATGGGATGAGTTTACAAAGGCATTTCTTGGTCACTTCTTGCCTCCAGAGATGAGGAGGGCTAGAGTTGACAGATTCCTACAGTTGAGGCAGGGTGGCAGGACCATTCGTTAGTATAGCCTGGAGTTTGATTCGTTGGTGAGATATGCGCCTACGATTGTGGCTGATATGGCCGATAAAGTTCACCGATATGTGATGAGACTAGATCGGTATCTGACTGATGGTTGTTTGGTAGTGGCTCTTTAGCCGGGTATGGATATTGCTCGTATCCAGGCTTATGCACAGGGGGTGGAGGACATACATAGAGGCGATCGATGCAGAGCACGGCCGAGGCCACCTAAGACGGCTAGTCGGTACCGACACTTTGGGGAGTTTCGAGGCGGACAGCCTCAGCAGACTGCTAGGTATTCCTTCCAGCCAGCACAGAGTGTACCCTCACAGTCTACAGGCAGGAGGTTCGATCGCAGGACAGGGTATTCAGGAGCTGGTCAGAGCTCCAGGGCTGCAGGTTCGCAGATGTTCACGGGTTCTAGCCAGATGAGACCACCTTTGCCTCGGTGTGTTCGATGTGGTAGGTCCCATTTTGGGGAGTGTCATTCTGCTTCAAGAGCCTGTTATTCTTGTGGCCGTCAGGGCCATTTGCAGAGGGAGTGTCCGTATTGAGGTGGTACAGGTAGTATGGCTCAGCCTATAGGATCAGCTGCTGGGTCATCATCTTCTATAGCTATGCGCCCCGCAGGGCAGGGTGTTCACGTGCCAGCAGATCATGGTAGAGGTCGTGGCAGAGGTTCTAGTTCTGGCGGTCCTCCAAACCGCATTTATGCTTTGGCCAGCAGACACAACCAGGAGGCGTCACCGGATGTTGTCACAGGTATATTGTTAATCTTTTTCCGTGACGTATATGCATTGATAGATCCAGTGTTACACCCCGTAGTTTCAGGGTATGTATATGAGGACGTACGCAAGAGAATGCGACCTTAAGTTTGAAAAGGAAGAAAGATGTCTTTTTCCTACGGAAAATATTCCGAACCACATGAAGGAAAAAAGTTTGTTATTGGAAATTGGATTCTCAATTTTGGTATTTAAGACTTATAGGATTTATAAGAATTATGGAATTTTATTTCCAGATTTGGTCATGTAGGGCCCACCAGGGAAATTTTACGATTTTGTGGGGCCCACAAGGTTTTCGATATATGACCAATTATTAAGATTTTAAGGAGATAAAATATTTTGTACCAATAGAAGGGCGACACGTGTCACCCCCATGGGGCCCATGTTGGGCGAGAATGAGAGGAACAAGTGGCAAGCCAAGTGTCTCAAGATATTTGTTGGACAAGTGGCTTGTGGGACCCACACACACTTGTCCCCAATATCAACCACACACTTGCTTTAATCCTAGTCCTTGGTTGTCTTATATATACACACCTAGAGGTTGAAGGCTTCAACACTTAGAATTATTTCCAAGACAAAAATATACTTCCTCCCCTTTGAGGCTCTCGGCACCCCCCCCCCCCTCTCTTGAAGAACAATTCTTCAATTGTTGTTGATTAATCCCATTACTTAAACCAAGTGTCCCTAGTAGTGTTCTAAGGATATCCCAACACAAAAATCCTGGAAATACTACGTTAATCCGATAGTCGCAAAGTGAAACCCTAAGGTGATCTTCATATTTTTGGATGAAGTGTTAAGAGAAGTTGGTTAGGAACTTCTAAGGGTTGCTTGGAGTGGATTGGAACGTAAGGAATAGGAGCTAAGATTCCTAAGGATCGACTTATAATCTTGGAAAAATTTGGGCTTAGTGAGGTAATAATCATTGTTCTTTTACTGAAGTTGGAAATTACATATGTTAGTAGTATATAAATGAGTATGTGATATGTGGAAGGAAGATTTAAAAGATTTGGAACTTAACAAGATGTTAAAAACCAAAATTGGCATGCTAGCCATTAAAGTTGTTAAAACCGAAATTGGCATGCTAGCCGTTAAAGTTGTTAAAACCGAAATTGGCATGCTAGCCATTAAAGTTGTTAAAACATTACCTATTACTTGTTGACATGAAGGAATATTGTTGATAACATGTTAATATAACTTATATAAAGATTGGAATATAAGTTGGAGGATTATTAAAGAAGTAATGAAACAATATTGACATTACCGCCAAAATCGACGCTTTGATTGCAGAGTGGCTAAGAACACCAACTAAAGGACTGGACTAATAGATTGTATTAGTGGACTAATGGACTGTTTTTACATTGGACTATGGACTAGTTAATGGACAGTGTTGGTAGATTAAGGGGCTGAATTTTACACGTCCTACTTGGCGTGTAATCCCCTTTGAAATCTGATTTTATTGTGCCTTAAATGTGGTATTTGGTTATTGATTTCGGGCTTTGAAAAAGGTAGAAAAGTACGTAGAAACAGGGGAAGTGCCGCCCAATTTTCCGTAGAATAAGAGACCTTATGCTTAGAAATATTCTACGAAGAAACTAGAAGTTGATAGACGTGTTATGGTTATTATAGGTTGATATTCTACGCGCGGCATATTCGACTTGACAAGTGGATTAAGCCGAGGAGGTATGTGAACTCTTCCTATCCTCTTGAGCATGATTATTATGAAATATATAGTACGGCAGACGTACGTGTGTTAAATGAATTTGGTTTCATTTTGATGTCCTTGACTTGACTTCTAAATCTTAAGAGCTTTGAATTATTCTAAAAAGTTGTGAATCATTATTCGGAAAGAAATTGATACTTGGTTTTAAAAGAATAAGTTCTTTGGTTTCCCAAAAGAGTGTGATGGTTTTGAATTGCTTAAAACATAAGTGTTATAATAGCTTTATGGGAAGTTAGTTATAACGACTTTAGGAGGATAAAAGAACAGTTTACTTACTTGATTTTAAAAGCCTTGTAATGATTTTCTGAAGATGTAGTAACTTGGTTTGATAAGTAAACGTGTTATGATACTATGGGTATTAGTGTCTTGAGACTTCTGTGTTAAGGGGGTGTTCTTAATTTGCTTATGTTGTTTACGATGGCCGGTTGCGTTTGTATTATATCACTTAAACCCCTGGCCATGTTACGTTGTTCATATTCCGCGGGTTTGCTCCCCCCAATGCGAGGAGTACCTCATGCGGGTCCAAGGGGCTCAAGCGGGACGGGGTCCTATGCGAGGAATACTCTCATGCGAGTCCAAGGGGCTCATGCGGGACAGGGTCCTATGTATTACCGCGGGTTTGCTTCCCCCGATGCGATGAGTACCTCATGCGGGTCCACGCGACCTATGTGGACTAAGAGAGTCCAGGTTTAGGATTTGCGCAATGATACTATGGGCGAATGGCCCTAGTTCGATCATTGGCTGCCTATTCAGAACCGGTCAGGTTACACTTATTTACTCTCGTATATACTATGGCACTGTGTACTGTTAATTGGTTTTTCATACAGGTATGTGGATTTGTTTTTGGACTATTGTGATTTCATTATAGTACTTTCAGTTTCACATACTTGGTACCTGTTGTACTGACCTCCTTCGGGGGGCTGCGTTCATGCCGCAGGTAGAGTTACACCGGTTGTTGATCCTCGCTCATAGGATCACAATTCTGCGTTTTGGGAAGCTCCGTTTCTCCAGAGGCTTATCTTTTGGTATGGTTCCCTGTCATTGTAGGTACATGTACATTCAGGGGTATGGCGGGGCCCTGTCCCGTCATAGTTGTTATGTCAAAACTCTTAGAGGTCTGTAGTTCTATTGTGAGTTGGGTTTGTAAAGGATATAATTGTTCGGGCTTTTGATATTTATATATATATGTTGAAATACGACCTTATCGATTAGCCTATTTCCTATTCTACATTGTTCCATGTCTATGAGTTTATTCCGCTGATTTTCTCTGATGTGTACTTACTAGGTGCCCGGGTAAGGCACCATTTACGGGCCCGAGGTCGGGTCATGACATCCAGGTTCTACTTTATCCTATATATCTCTCCTTGTTGCTAGTAGAATTGGGATAGAACCTGAGTCGATAGAACTTTTTGAGGTAGCTACGCCGGTAGGAGATTCAGTCATGGCTAGGCGTGTATACAAAAATTGTTCGGTGGTTATATGTAGTCGCTGTACCATAACAGACTTGATTGAGTTAGACATGACTGACTTTGATGTGATTATGGGTATGGATTGGTTAGCTTCTTGTTATGCTAACGTTGATTGTAGAGAGAAGTTGGTTCAATTCCAGTTTCCAGGCGAGCCGGTTATAGAGTGGAAGGGGAATACAGCGTTGCCGAGGGGTAGGTTTATTTCATACCTCAAGGCAAGGAAGATGGTCCGAAAGGGTTATATTTATCACTTGGTTCGGGTGTATGATACGGAAGCTGAGGTACCGGCACTTCAGTCAGTTCCGGTAGTTAGTGAGTTCCCAGATGTATTCCCAGATGAGCTTCCAGGTCTTCCTCCAGAGCGGAAGATAGAGTTCAGCATTGATATATAGCTAGATACCCAGCCTATATCTATTCCTCCCTATAGAATGGCACCTGCAGAGTTGAAGGAGTTGAAAGAACAGCTGAGAGACTTGCTCGAAAAAAGCTTCATTAAGCCTAGTACATCTCCTTGGGGAGCATCGATTTTATTTGTGAAGAAGAAGGATGGATCGCTGCGGATGTGCATTGATTACAGGCAGCTGAATAAGGTAACCATCAAGAATAGGTAACCCCTCCCCAGGATTGATGATTTATTTGATCAGTTGCAGGGTGTCAAGTGTTTTTCAAAGATAGATCTGCGGTCCGATTATCATCAGGTGCGGGTCAGGGAGGAAGATATCCCAAAGACAACATTCAGGACCCGATACGGGCATTATGAGTTTAGGGTGATGTCTTTTGGCTTGACCAATGCTCCAGTAGTGTTCATGGATTTAATGAACCGGGTATTCAAGCCATTTCTGGATACGTTTGTTATAGTATTCATTGATGACATCCTGGTTTATTCCTGTTCGGAGCTGGAGCATGCGGACCATTTGAGGACAGTATTTGGAGTCCTTCAGCACCGACAGTTGTATGCCAAGTTTTCTAAGTGTGAGTTCTGGTTGGCCTCGGTGGCATTCTTGGGGCATATTATTGGAGCTGATGGTATTCGGGTGGATACACAGAAGATTGAGGAAGTTAAGACTTGGACCAGACCTACTACTCCTACTGAGGTACACAGTTTTCTGGGGCTAGCAGGATATTATAGGAGGTTTGTGGAGAAGTTTGCTTCGATCTCAGCGCCTTTGACTAGGCTAACTCAGAAGGCGGCTAAGTTCCAATGGACGGATGCTTGTGAGCAAGGCTTCCAGATGTTGAAGGATAAGTTGACTACGACGCCAGTTCTGACCCTTCCTGAGGGACTAGAGGGTTATGTGGTATATTATGATGCTTCGGGTGTTGGGATAGGTTGTGTGTTGATGCAGCATGACATAGTTATAACTTATGCCTCCCGAAAGCTCAGGAAGCATGAAAATAATTATCCCACCCATGATTTGGAGCTTGCAGCGGTGATACATGCTTTGAAGATATGGAAACATTATTTATATGAGGTTCATGTTGACATTTATACGGATCACAAGAGCCTTCAATATATCTTCAAACAGAAGGAGATGAACTTACGGCAGAGATGGTGGTTAGAGTTACTTAAGGACTATGATGTTGATATCCTGTACCATCCGGGGAAAGCCAATGTGGTAGCGGATGCTCTTAGCCGTCGGTCTATGGGTAGTTTGACAGATGTACATCCGGATAGAAATGAGATGCTTCGTGAGATATGTTAGGCGTATTTTATATACACCTTTTGAGTCATTTTTTAGTTAGTATTTTACTCATTTCGTTTGTGTTTAGTATAGTATTATGGTCGTTTTTCTTTCTTTTGAGTCACAGCGGTCATAAATGGAGAAATGGCAAAAAAAAAATGAAATGAGCATAATTGATATGGAATTGCACACTAAAAGGGTCAATATATGAAGCCTAAGAAGTCCCACGAAGTATAGAAGAAAATCAGATGAAGTCCGAACGAAAAAAGAACGAAGAACGCGAAAGCCGAAAATCAACGCTGCCGGCGCTAATTGTCCTGCGGAGTCTGATTTTGTCACAGTATTTTCGGTGCCGTGGCGCCATCCAGCAGGGCCGAGACGGGTTTTTTTTCGATTCTGGGCCGAATTTTGACACATTTTCAGGGTCCACAATGCAAACTTTTCCCAACTATATAATCCCTAAAACCCTGACCTAGAGGGACATCCTTCATTCTACAATCTTCCATAATCCATCTTGTACATATTCTCTATTCTTCTCAGTTTATGTTGGTTTGTATTAGTTCTTGACATGACAATGTTTAGGAGCTAATTACTTAATTAGGGTTTTCCTATTGAATCGCTTGAAACTCTATTTCATGAAATAAATGCATTAGTTTGAATTCTTCTTCACTTGATTAAGATTTATTCAATATTTGGTATGAATGTTTGATAGTTAACTGACCATTAATTATCATAATCTATATGATTTCGAATCAAACCAAAAAGAGAGATTTGGATATGCTATAATTGAATAGATATAGGTTAAAATCGCGGACGAAAGTACCCCGATACTTGTGTAGCATTATAGGTTACTGTTCTTAATCCTCCTATGTGGTAAATCCTATTATAGAAATATAGAAGGGTTCTGCACTGGGTTGAGTGATTATATATCCTAACCGGAATATAAGACAGTCTAGTTAGCCGTTATCTTAACGTAGAAGAAGAAGTCAGTCTAGTTGTATTAAGGATTGAATAGAGTGGATAGTTGAGGATCTTGGAAGCCCTAATTCTTCATTATAACTGATTTAAACCAAAGTATTTTCATCTTTAGTTCATTTTCTGCACTTAGTTTTAATTCTTAAATAAAAATCCAAACAATTTATCGATTGTCAAATAGAAACCAAAGTTTAGATAACCGGGTACTTAATAACCAGTCTCAGAGGATGATATTTTGTCTTGCCAAGACTATATTATTTGTGAATGATACGTACACTTGCGTTAAGCGTGTGGAAAATTTCTAACAAGTTTGTGGCGCCATTGTCGGGGATTAGCGTAGTCTCAATATCAAACTATCTATTCTTAATTTCTAATTTGTCTTTTATTTTCTTTTTATTATTTTATTTTATTTGTGGAACCGTGCTGTCACGAACCAACCTGGTCATGTGGTGCCTACACAGGCACCCCTTCTGATACATCGAGAATAGCGTGAGAACATATAAAACTCATAAATACTTAAACAGTAAATATCAACAGGCTAGCTGATAAGGCCACCTTCCGTAAAATATACATGAACCAAAACAAATAAACCAGTACATTTCTGTTCTTAAAAACTCAATCCACAAATGTGACTATAGACCTCTAAGAATAACAACTGTGACGGGACAGGGCCCCGCCATACCCCTGAATATACAACAACCGACCATACCAGGGATCTGAACCAGGGATAAGCCTCCGGAGTAATGGAGTTTCCCAACAGCTGAACAGTGATCCTAAGAGTGAGGATCAGCAACCTGTATACTCTACATGCGGCATGAACGCAGCCCCCCGAAGGAGGTCAGTACAACATGTACCAAGTATGTGAAACTGAAAGTACTGTAATGAAATCATAAAGTCTAATATAAAACTGGAGACATGTATGATAACTCAAATAACAGTACACTGTGCCTTACTAACAATGAGAGTAAACAAGAGTATACTTTACTGTATAAAAATAGGAGGCTCATGATCAAAGTAGGGCCACCCCCCCCCCCCCGTAGTATCATTAAGCAATCCTACTCCTGAGACTATTTCATCCGCATAGGCCGTATGGACCCGCATGAGGTAACTTCCTCGCATAGACTGTATCCGCCCGCATAGGTCGTATAGACCCGCATGAGGTATTCCTCGAATAGGACTGGTCCGCCCCGCATGGGACTATTTCACCCACATGAGCCCTACGGACTCGCGTGAGGTATTCCTCGCATCATGGGTAGCAAATCCACGGAATATGCAAATGCCACAAACCCGAGGAATGACCCCGTAAGAATAACATAACCTAGCACAACCGGCTATCATACATACATAAGCACTACCGGCTTATCATACATAACATAAGCACCACCGGCTTATCATACATAACATAAGCAAGTTAAGAAATCCCCCTAACTTCTTATTAGCCTTATTCATATACACTCTCATTTTAGTTTACTTAAGACACTAACATGTCATTATAAAATCCGGGAATTTAACCCAAAGTACTACGTACTTATACTCTTTTAAAAATGACTCTTTTTCATATAAAACTTCCAAGATACTAATGTCACGACCCGACCCCGGGCCCGTGACTAGTGCCCTACCTGAGCACCCCTTTCGGTATACATCAGAGAATAGCAGCGGAACATACACAACTGATAAAATGCTGAAACATAATATAACAACAGGCTAGCCGATAAGGCCACCTTCCGTAAATATACGCAATAGAAAAGTACTTTTTTTTATACAACCCAATCCACAAATGTGACTACAGACCTCTAAGAATAACGACTCTGGCGGGACAGGGCCCCGCCATACCCCTGAATGTACAACAACCGAAAATACCAGGAATAAGCCTCCGGAATAAAGGAGCTTCTCAACAGCTGAACAGTGATCCTAAGAGCGAGGATCAGCAATATGTACTCTACCTGCGGCATGAACGCAGCCCCCCGAAGGAGGTCAGTACAACATGTACCAAATATGTGAAATCAGAAATCAGAATGAAATCATAAGTCTATAATAAAACTGGAGACAGGTATGATAACTCAATTAACAGTACACAGTGCCTTAATAACAATGAGAGTAACTAGGAGTATACGTACAACATAAAAAATAGGAAGCTCACGATCAAAGCAGAACCATCCGTCCGCAGTATCCTTAAGCAATCCTACTCCTGGGACTATTTCACCCGCATAGGTCGTGCGGACCCGCATGAGGTATTCCTCGCATAGGTTGTATCCGCCCGCATGGGACTATTTCACCCGCATAAGCCCATAAGGACTCGCATGAGGTATTCCTCGCATCGTGGGTAGCAAATCCACGGAAACAGGTGGTATAACTATCTTGGGGATTTACCCCTCAATTATACTCTTACCCTGAAGCAGGTGGTATAACTATCTTGGGGATTTACCCCTCAGATATACTCTTACCCTGGAGAAGGTGGTATAACTATCTTGGGGATTTACCCCTCAGATATACTCTTACCCTGGAGAAGGTGGTATAACTATCTTGGGGATTTACCCCTCAGATATACTCTTACCCTATCTCAACTGGCCATCATACATAACATAAGCCCTACCGGCTTATCATACATAACATAAGCACTACCGACTTATCATACAATAAATAAGCAAGTTAAGAAATCCCCCTAACTTCTTATTAGCCTTATTCATATACACTCTCATTTTAGTTTACGTAAGGCACTAACATGTCATTATAAATCCGGGAGTTTAACCCAAAGTACTACGTACTTCTATTCTTTTAAAATTACTCATTTTCATATAAAACTTCCAATACTAATAACCGTAGTATCAAGTCATAACTACATTTTAAGACAAGTCACAATACCTTTTTAGAAAATACGTTTTCGGGCTTCTAAATCAAGTGACTTCATTCCTCTAAAACCTTAAGCAATTGATGCCTTTAAATCAATTTGTCTTTCGTTATTTCAAGTCATTTAACATACTTAAATTACTTAGAGTAAACCACTCTTTTTAACTTTCCATAAAACTATTATAACCAACTTCCCATAAAGCCGTTATACTAGCTTTATACATTAGCAACTTACATACTTCTTTATAACCAAGAGACTTAAACTTTCCAACAAAATAAGTATCAATAATACTTCCAACATACTTAAGTCTCTTAACTTTTGAAAACGAAGATACCCTTAATATTTAAACAAGTGAGTTAATTCCCTAACTCAATCAACTTGGACATTCTTAAAATAAGCCAAGGATATCAAATGGACCTAGATTGTCAAAATCTTGTACGTCTACCGTACTATACATTTATAACTTATTCATGCTCAAGAGATAAGAAAGTTCCACATACCTCTTCGGTTAATCTACCTGCTAAGTCCAATTCGCCGTACGTAGTATGTCAACCTATAATGACCATAGTATGTCTATTAACATCTTACTTCAAACGTAGAATATTATAAGTGTAAAGTCTCTAAATTCTACGGAAAATCGGACAGCACCTCCTTTGTTTCTACTCACTTTGCCACCTTTTTCAAGGCCGAATTCAATAACCAAACACGCCACATTTAAGGCCCAATCAATGCAATTAACAATAGGGGATTACACGCCTACTAGACGTGTAAAATTCCGCCCCACAAAAGATACCAAACTAATACAAACTACTAGTCCAATTCGGCCACATTGAGATGCAACAATACCAATTCTTATCAAATTTCCATTTCAATCCAAGTTGTTAGCATAACATGATATCAAGTCGCAATCGATTATAACTACTATAATCTTCAAGTAAGTAACATGCGACGATTCTAATAAACAACCAAATTGTAATCCAACTTCACATGGCTTAAATGACATTTCGGATTTAAGGCTACAATCAATCCATAATACTTATAAAACTTCAACACATAAACTTCATGCTAGCAACATGTAAAGCTAACAACAATATATATAATCTTGTAACACTTTTAAGAGACAAGATTATTACCTCAACGAATCTTAATCCAACTCCAAATACGAAGTCGCTCCTTAGCAACTTAGAGCCTCTTCAAGACACTTCAATCCGCCACTTGAGACCCTTAGAACAACACCAACCAAATTCCTTCAATCTTCCAAACAAAACCTAGAAAAGCAACTAGGTTTTCACCTTGCGACTAATACGAAAACTATTTTTTCCCGGGATTTTTCTATTGAGATACACTTATAATACCCTTAGGTACCTTGGTTTAAAGTATGGAGCTTATTGGACAACAAACAAAAAATTTTGTCTTGGTATTTTGCCCAAACCCGAGAGCAATACCACAAGAACAAGAGTTCTTCCAATTTTTTTCTAAGTGTTAAACCTTGTCTTGCTACTAAGGATGATTATATAACCAAATGGAGAGTTAACATTAGAACACTTGTGTGGTTTGGATGAGATTCATTTAAATATCAAGCTATGTGGGGTCATTGACTTGGTCAATGTTGTCAAGCTCTTAGTCTAGCAAGACTTTCTTCATAAATATGGTCAAATGACCATCCTATCCATGTATTTTTCGTCCAAGACCAAGTAAGGGGGGGGGGGTGACACGTGTCACCCTCCCGTTCGTCGCAATATTTCATTTTCCGATAATTCCATAATTCCGATAAATTTTCACTCGTCTCAAATCTTAACATTTTCGAGTTCTTACGTACGTTCTTATAAACATATCCTGGAATTTCCGGGGTGTAACAACTAATAACCGTAGTATCAAGTCATAACTACTTTTCAAGACAAGTCACAATACCTTTTAGAAATACATTTATAGGCTTCTAAATCAAGTGACTTCTTTCTTTTAAAACCTTAAGCAATTGATGCCTTTAATTCAATTTGCCTTTCATTATTTCAAGTCATTTATCATACTTACATTACTTAGAGTAAACCACTCTTTTTAACTTTCCATAAAGCTATTATAACCAACTTCCCATAAAGTCGTTATACTAGCTTTATACCTTAGATACTTACATTCTTCTTTATAACCAAGAGACTTAAACTTTCCAAACGAAACAAGTATCATATACTTTCAAAATGCTTAAAGTCTCTTAACTTTAGTAATCAAGTTTCTTAACTTTAGAATAGCTCAAGGAATCAATACTTTCCAAATCAAGTATTCTATACATTTTCAAGTCAAGAAATCTTTGTTTACCTTATTAGAATAAACCATTCTTTTTACCTTCCATAAAGTTATCACAACCAACTTTATGCTTTTGAAACCAAGGCATTTCTATCCTTTAAAAACAAGTGAGTTAATTCCCTAACTCAACCAACTTGGACATTCTTAAAATAAGCCAAGGATATCAAATGGACTAGATTGTCAAAATCTCGTACGTCTACCGTACTATATATTTACAACTATTCATGCTCAAGGGATAAGAAAGTTCCACATACCTCTTCGGTTCAATCCACTTGCCACGTCCAATATGCCGTACGTAGTATGTCAACCTATAATGACCATAATATGTCTATTTAACTTCTTACTTCAAACGTAGAATATTCTAAGTGCAAAGTCACTAAATTCTACGGAAAATCGGACAACACTTCCTTTGTTTCTACATACTTTTCCACCTTTTTCAAGGCCCGAATTCAATAACCAAACACGCCACATTTAAGGCTCAACAATGTAGTTAACAATAGGGGATTACACGCCTAACAAGACGTGTAAAATTCCGCCCCACAATTGATATCAAACTAGTCCAAAAGACAAAGTCATATTCGGTAATTTGAGGGACAACAATACAAATTCCTTTCCAATCCAAGTTGTTTAGTAAAACATGTTATCAAGCCGCAATCGATTATAACTTACTACAATCTTCAAGTAGGTAACATGCGACGATTCTAATTATCGATCAAATTGGATTTCAATTTCAAATGGCTCAACATGTCATTTCGGATTTTAGGCTTCAAATATCCATAACACTTATCAATCTTTAATACATATACTTCATGCTAGTCAAAATGCAAGGCTACAACAATATGTAATCTTATAACACTTAAGAGAACAAGATTGTTACCTTAGTGAGCCTTAATCCACTTCAAGATCCGAAGTCGCTCCCTAGCAACTTAGAGCCTCTCCTTGACACTCCAATCCGCCACTTGAAGCCTTTAGAAGATCACAAACAACTTTCCTTTAACTTCCAATTCAAACCTAGGAAAGTGACTAGGTTTTCACCTTGCGACTAATACGAAAACGCCACTTTTACGGGATCTTTCTATTGAGATAACCTTACAATACTCTTAGGAACCTTGGTTTAAAGTATTGGGATTATTGAATCACAAACGAAAATTTTTCTTGTTCAATGCTTCACAAACCCGAGAGCTCTCCTTGGAGTTCTTCAAAT
Source organism: Przewalskia tangutica (assembly GCA_029844215.1). Classification (NCBI taxonomy): domain Eukaryota; kingdom Viridiplantae; phylum Streptophyta; class Magnoliopsida; order Solanales; family Solanaceae; genus Przewalskia; species Przewalskia tangutica. The sequence continues at coordinate 54,815,729 of CM056724.1, forward strand.
TTTCTTGAAATTTGTCTAAGTGTGGGAACTAGTCTTGCTACTAGTATGTTTAAATAACAATATGGAGGGTCAAGATGAGAACAATTGGGTGGCTTGGATGTATTTTAATAAAAGATCAAGCCAAGTGGCCTTGACTAAGTCAACAATATCAAGCTTAAGTCTTTGCAAGACTTGGTCATCTTAAATATGGTCAAATGACCATTCTAACCATGTCCAATTCGTCCAAGACCACTAAGGGGGGTGACACGTGTCACCCTCCCGTTCGTCGAAATATTTCGTTTTCCGACATTTCCATAATTCCGATAAATTTTTACTAGTCTCCAATCTTAACACTTTTGAGTCATTACGTACGTTCTTATAAATATGTCCTGGAATTACGGGTGTAACACGTGCGCCGTTATTTGTTTGTTAGTTTTGATCCATCTCAGGGACCCAGCGAACATGGACTACCACTATCACGGGCTACAGAACTATCAACAACAATGCAACCCTCATATCCCACAGGAAGATCAAAATGGGTTGCAGGAGGCCATAATCATGCTCCCTAAGCGCGGCAGACTCAGTTCATGGATGAGACAAGAGTGTCCCTCAAAATTTGGAGACACAAATAGGACAACTCGCTGGCATGCTGAGTAACAAAATACAAGAGAACCACCCTGACAATATTGGGGTGAATCCGAAAGAGCAGTGCTAGATGATTGATCTAAGAAATGGCGAACTAGTGGAAGCTAGCTCACCACCACCGTGTTCGGAGAAGGAAGAATCAGAAGGTTCTCAGGATTTACGGAGCCGCAGCTCCACTGAGCAGGGCCGCGGCGCCGATACATCAGACGATGTAGTGGTTACTAGAGACGCCGTCAAAACAAAGAACAACGTCGCTGATTTTGACGCCAGGTGAAGACACCATATCCCCAGAGGCTAAAAACAAGTTCTCTTGACAAACAATTTTGTAAATTTCTGAAAATCTTCAAACAACTGCAAATCAACATTTCATTTGTTGAGGCTCTACAGCAGATGTCGAGTTATGTAAAGTTCATGAAGGAGATTCTCAGTAAAAAAACGGAGGTTAGATGACTATGAAACAGTGGTGTTGACTGAGGAATGCAGTGTCATCCTACAGAGGAAATTACCTCAGAAGTTGAAAGATCCGGGGAGATTCACCATCCCTTGCACTATAGGGAAGTTTGAATGCCAGAAGGCCTTGTGTGATTTGGGGCAGGTATAAATCTGATGCCCTATTCGGTGTTTTGCAAACTTGGAATGAGGGAAGCACGACCTACAAACATCACCTTACAGCTAGCCGATCGCTCCATCGTCCACCCTAGAGGAATCATCGAAGATGTGTTGGTTAAGGTGGACAAGTGTATCTTCCCTGCTGATTTCATCATCTTAGACATGGAAAAATATGATCAGATTACCATTATCCTTGACAGACCATTCCTAGCCACAGACAGGCACTCATTGATGTTCAAAAAGGTGAGCTGAGACTTCGTGTTTAGGAAGAAGAGGTAATTTTCAATGTATTTCGGGCAGCAACCTTCCCAAAGGCAAGTGATAAATGTTATGCTATTGATATGATTGAAGAAGCAGTTTCTGAAAGCGAGTTCAGGAGTGCAGATGCTCTTGAAGTAGTGCTGACACAAGAGGTTAGAAGTTTCATTGGGCATGCTGATTTCTATAGAAGATTCATTAAAGACTTCTCAAAAGTTTCGAAACCCCTTTCCACCTTGTTGATGAGCGGAGTTGCTTTTGAATTTAATGAGGAATGCATGACCGCTTTCCAAACACTCAAGGAGAGGCTAATTTCAGCACCTATAGTCATTGCGCCGAACTGGAAGCTCCCATTTGAACTAATGTGTGATGCAAATGATTATGCAGTGGGAGCTATTCTTGGGAAAAGAGTTGATAAGGTATTCAGATCCATCTACTACACTAGCAAAACTCTTAATGATGCACAATTGAATTATGCCACAACAGAGAAAGAGTTGTTAGCGATAGTATACGCATTTGAGAAGTTCAGGCTATACCTGATTGGGAATAAAGTGATAGTATACACCGACCACTCTGCTATAAAGTACATGATGACAAAGAAGGATGCAAAACCCCGTCTTATCCGATGGGTGCTGTTATTACAAGAATTCGACATGGAAATCCGTGATAAGAAGGGAACAGAGAACTTGGTTGCTGATCACATATCAAGGCTTGAATCTTGTGGTTTCCAAGAAACTAGGTTGTGTTGTCAAGAAAGGATTGTGGAACCCTTAAAAAAATCTGCCCAAAGGGCCTTTTATAAGCTCCCAAAAATATGTGCCCTGGAAATCTCTGCCCTTGGCCAATTCTCATTCGGATCTGGACTGTTTCCGCCGCGGCCTTGCAGACCGGCGCCGCGGCGACGTAACTACTGTAGCCTCTTAGAACTTTTGGCAACACCAAATATGTATCATGACCTTAGATGCGTGTATTGGTGGGATGGCCTGAAAAGGGACGTAGCAGGGTTTATTTCTCAGTGTCTGAATTGTCGCGAGTTAGGTTGAGCACGAGCACAGTGGTTTATTGCAGGGGATAGAGATCCCGACTTGGAAGTGGAAAGTGATTAATATGGACTTCATTACAGGCTTACCTCGTACTCAGAGGAAGTATGACTCCATATGGGTTATTGTGGATAGGCTGACGATTCAGCCCATTTTCTTCCAGTCAGGACTACTTACTCAGCTGAAGATTATGCTAGACTGTACATCAGGGATATAGTGAGACTGCACGGGGTTCCCACATCTATTATATCGGACAGAGGGCCTCAGTTTACAGCTAACTTTTGGAGGTCGTTCCAGAAGGGATTGGGGGACACAGGTGAGTCTTAGCACCGCATTTCATCCTCAGACTGATGGGCAGGCAGAACATACTATTCAGACACTTGAGGATATGTTGAGAGTATGTGTTATCGATTTCAGGGGTAGCTAGAATGATCATTTGCCACTCGTTGAGTTTGCGTATAACAACATCTACCATTCTAGCATTCAGATGACCCCGTATGAGGCTTTTTATGGGAGGAAGTGCAGGTCACCGATTGGTTGGTTTGATGTGGGCGAGACCAATATACTTGGCCCAGACATAATTTAGCAAGTTGTGGATAAGGTGAAGCTTATCCATGAGAGATTATTAGCAGCCCAGAGTCGACAGAAGTCGTATGTAGATAATCGGGGTTGACACTTGGAGTTTCAGCTTGAGGATTGGGTATTCTTGAAGGTATCACCCATGAAGGGTGTGATGAGGTTTGGTAAGAAGGGGAAGCTCAGCCCGAGATACATTGGGCCTTACCAGATTGTTCGTAGAGTAGGCAAGGTTGCCTATGAGTTGGATCTACCAGCAGATTTGGAAGCGGTACATCCGGTCTTCCACGTATCGATGATACGTAAGTGTATTGGTGATCCATCTAGAGTCTTCCCAGTAGATGATGTCCAGGTGACAGAGGAGTTGGCTTATGAGGAGAGTCCCATAGCCATACTTGATTGCCAGGTTAGACGGTTACGGACTAAGGATGTGGCTTCTGTCAAGGTATTGTGGCAGAATAATAATAGGGAAGAGATGACCTGGAAAGCAGAAGATGATATGCAGAGGAAGTATCCTCACTTGTTCCCTACACCTCCAGGTAATTCTATACATTACTCGACTATATTGTGTTATGAATGAGACTATGTGTTATATTGTGGCCATGTGAGGCATTTTTGTGTTTGTTGAATATTGGTTATTAGGTATAGTTAGGAGACTATGCCGAGATTTGTATAGCTTGAGACCTGGTATGAACATTCGGGAAGAATGTTTCTAATGGGGGGAGAATGTTACACCCCGTAATTCCATAGCTACTAAGTGAGAACATGATTATGGAAATAAGATTTGAATGTTGGAAGAAAAGGATTTTTACATTTTCTTATATGGAAAATTCTCGAGATTAATGTGATGACAAGAATTAATTTCTAGTAGATGAATTGTTTCCAATAGAATTATGGACTTAGTGTGAATTATTAAGTCTTGATATTATATAGAGAGGCCATCAAAAATTTCATGAAAAATGGCTAAGTGTGGGAAGATATTTTATTTGAAGGGAGGACAAGTGGACAAGTGGACAAGTGGGCCAACTTGGGTCCCCCTCCACTTGTGCTTGTATACATAATTATATATATCAAAGGGTCTTGCAAGACTTAGCTAAAAATATCTTCTTCATCTTCAAACCCTCACCTCTCCTTCTCTTTCAAAGTCTCGAAAATTCCATAGCCAAAAGGAAGAACAAGATCAACTTATGTTATTTCCAAGATGAAGCACCAAGACTAAGTTCTAAGCCAAGTTAACCTTGCAATATAGTAAGTCACGATTTTGGCAAGAAAAGATCTTGAAACCCTAAGCTTGTTAATGAACTTTTTGGAAGTAAAACATGAAAGAAAGATAGTTACAAGCTTGTAGAGGATACGTGTGTGTGATTGTAACATGAAGAAGTGGTGCAAAAACAGGAAAATATCACGTGTTGGCCGAGAACCTTGGGACTGTTTTTGCCAAGTTTAAGGTAATATTTCTTCTTCCTATTGAAGTAGTTATAAGTTACATGATGTTATAATTGATAGATGAACTTGTGTTAAGAGAAAAGGAGAATAAGAAATACATGTGACAGTTTTTGGGTGATTGCCGATTTCTGGACTGTTTTGGTATTGTTGGATTCGTTGGTTATTGTTGTTATTTAACGTCTATAATCGCATGTTAAAATGAAGGAAACCATGTTGTTATAAGTTGTTATGGTTTATATAAACATGTTGGAATGTGAGTTGGATTATAAAGAATTGTGAAAAGGGCTTTAATTGTGTGTTGGCCGAAAACTGCCCAAAAACTGTTGGATATTATTATGCAGTTTCAGGGACTGTTTTGTGGTGTTATAATGCTGGAAATTCAGCCACCAATATGCATGTTTAAATGTAGTAATTGCTAACGTAAATCCTAAAGGAATAAGGGTATATAAAGGTGTTGTAAGCTTCACATTTTACCCTAATTGTCGTAGAAGTATGGACTGTTTTTATGGGCTGTTTTTGTATGGATTAAGAGGCCGAATTTACATAAGAAATAGGTGTGTGAATCACCTTGGTTGCTGTTTTGGTTATGCCCTTAAGTGATGCTTGGTTATTGATGTAATATGGCCTTATTTATAAGGTGTAAAAGTATGTATAAATAGGGGAAGTGCTGCCCGAATTTTTATACGAAAAGAGATTCATTGTGTAGTATAAGTGTATACTAGTATCATGGAATTGATAGACGTGTTATTGTCATTATAGGTTGAAGTGCTACTTGAGACGTATTCTAGTTGTCAAGTTGGTATAGCATATAAGGTAAGTGAACTATGGCATGATTTATATGAAATGGGGGTACGGTGGATGTACATAATTCCATTGAATCCTTTATGATACATAACTTGATTGTATAAGTATAAGTTACTTGATTGGAAAAGAATAAGTTACTTGATTTTAAAAGTATACTTGACTTGATTTTAAAAGTATAAGTCACTTGGTTTTAAATGTGTAAGTGCCTTGATTTTTAAAGAATAAGTGACTTGATGTTGCAAGGCTAGTGCCTTGGGATTTTATAAAGGAAAGGGTGTACGACGGACGTACATGGTGCTATGGGGTTCAAGTCTCTAATATTGCATGATATGATTATTTTTGAAAAAGGAATGTACGTAGTACTTTTGGGTTCAAGTCCCTAATATTATATGACATGATAATGCCATGGGTTATTCCATGGACATGTTTCCATGATGTGGGTTCGAGTCCCATGACATTATGTTATTCCATGGACATACTTCCATGATGCGGGTACGAGTCCCATGACATTATATTATTCCATGGACATGCTTTCATGATGCGGGTTCGAGTCCCATGATATTATATTATTCCATGGACTAGCTCTCCATGATGCGGGTTCGAGTCTCATGAATAGGAAATGCATAATGATTCTGAGGGCAGATGTCCCTAATTTTGGCATGTCTTGTATATTTTGAAAAGGTACAGTTGGCTTTTATGTTATATGACACGGTTGGATCTGGTATTTGATTTTCATACTTGTCTCTGTCATCTTTGGCCAGTTATGATCTTATTTACTGTACTTTATATATACTTGGTACCTGTTGTACTGACCCCCTTCTCCGGGGGGCAGCGTTCATGCTTGCAGATGTAGGTACTCAGTTTGTTGATCCGCGTGTTTAGGATCTCTGTTCAGCTGTTGAGATAGCTCTATTGTTCAGGAGTCTAGTCATTTTGGTACATTTTTGCTATTACAGGCTTATGTACATTCGAAGTACGCGGGACGCTTGTCGTCATAGTTCTTGTTATACTCTTGAAGTGCAGTAGTCATGTGTGGGTTGAACGTATGTACAATTGTAAGTTATGTGGATATTTCTATATACAGTGGCGGCCTTATCGGCTTGCCGATTTTATCACGTGAGTTGTTTTATTATATGAGTTTTATTTGCTTCTGGTGGTTATATGGGAGGTACGGGTATGAGGGTTCCCAGGTAGGGCACCAGTCGCGGGCCCGGGGTTCGGATCGTGACATTTACTCAGCAGGTTCTACAAGTATCCATGTGTCCATCACGAGTTGCCATAACTCGTAGCAGGTGAGACATACTACATTTAGGATATGATGCAGACCACATGTCGACGTATCACGTATCATCGATATCCCATTCTCGATGATCATTAGTTGAGGCAATTTAAGAGTTACGTTATAATATTAATCTCTCAGGTTATTAATAACCACGTAACCTCTAGAGATGCAATTATAGCATATTACAGACAATCAACAAATAATTCAATAACTGCAAATGCCATAATATTAATCTTCATTAATATAAATATGAATGTGTATAAACTACATTTGTCCTAATACAGATTGTCTCTAGGACATACAGACTTCTAGCCAAAGGATGAAGAACTTGAGGGCAGTGGGTATGTACTTTGAGGGAAAACATGTTTCATAACCATCTGCTCTCGTTTATAATCTGTTGTATATTTTCTTTTACCATCATCCATTTTACAGAAGACTTGGCATGTACATATGGTATATGTTACATGTTCACTTGTACTTCATAGGGAACTAAAACACAAATTTTGGTATCATCTAGCCTTGATTTTAGAATTTCATCCTTCTTCTGGTTAGAGATGTCTTGATGCTGTCTGCCTTTGTTAATAATATTACTAACATATTATCTGCAATATATTTGGCCACATATTTGTAAGCATGGCCCTGCTGTATCCGGTAGAACAGCTTCACTTTCTGATGTTATAGTGCAACTTTCGAGATTAAGGGTGACACATTCAAAGGATGTTCACCAGTATGGTTCTTTCTGTTGGGTCCATATCTTGACCTTCTTTATATAGTTGTTCAGCTCCCTTTCCATCTCAGGAAGTCTCTATCGAACAATTAGGCATCAAGTTGTAACGAGTCTTGTTTAGGGCATTATTGGATGTTAATTTGTAACTTTTTATGCAGATGGTTGTACCAATTAGGTGGCATGCATTTTTAAGAATTCTGCTCCAAGATTTTTAAGGTTCATGATAGTCATTTTGCTGTTTGGAACAGGGGAGATGAATTGCTTTCTAGTTTTTTTTTTTTTGGTCATATGTGCCAAGTGATAATGGTTTTGACTGTCTGTGTTACATCTTCTCTTTGGTAGCCCTTTCTGTTGTATGACGGACCTTTTTTGGTTGAAATCGACACTTTTAAGATCTTCCCTTGAAGTCTCTTTAATTTTATTTTGCCCCGCCTTCATCTTTGTTATAGATAAAGTTGTAAGTTCTTAGACTGCTTCAATGGTGGTTGATGACTAATTAGATGAGATCTTTCTTAGAAAACCAAAGTGGTGGTTGGAACCAAACAGTCACCTTTTGGTCATATCCATGTTTTCAGACAAATTAAGAGTACTCGAAAAGTAGAGGTACTTTAAATGAAAATCACCCATTTCGACTGTTTCTGCAATCTGGTTTGGTGGTGATAAATTTTAGTTATGGCATTCAGAGGCTGATATAGTGTTTTGATTATGGATTTAACCAAACTTACTGAGTAATTGTTTCCCTTAATTGTGAAAAACTACTAAATTCTGAACCTATAATGAATTTATTATTAAAAATCTTAAAGTTGAATTTGTTGTACATCTAGACTTGTTAATTGGCTAGTTATAAATAATCAACAAAGGATTATTTCAGACCTTGCAAAGTGCAAGTATGAAGCTTAGTGAGTGAATCATAATTCATATGCCCTTTAACAAGATTCTAATTTTAGGAAATCTATTAATTAGGCGCCACTGCTTATTCATTTATTTTCTTAATGTTAAAATAAAATCTTCTCCAAATCATCCATGGACTCTTCATCTAATCTCTCTTCTCCACTAGCCTAATTGAAATTCATTGCTTACTAATGACATATAACAAAATACCAGTACATGGAAAATAACCATAAACCACATTTTATTGAGTTATGTCAACAAAAATGGTTAATGAGAGTAGGTGGTTGGATCAATTAAAAATTTCTCCTTTCTCGTCTTTGAAATCTTAGTTTAGATAAGGATTTTAGATGACTCTGAAGGTTCAAATTTGCAGGTGGATTACCGAGGGTTTCGATCCATTGGTGTTGAAGATAGTTCAAAACTTTTTTTTAAAAAAAAATTATGTTTATTACTCCCTCCATCTCAATTTTATGTTTCACCTTTCGAATTTCAAAAGTTAAATAAATTTTACTTTCGCTGTAATTCTTTCACGTGCTTTTTAAATTATTTATTATTGTAATGGACAACACTTTTTATGTAATTTTTAAATATTTAAATTTTATTTCGTAAAAAATTAGAGATTGTATATTCGATTTTGCAATCAAAATTAGAAAATTTGACCTCAAAATTCGAAATATAAGGTAACACATAAATTAAAACATAACGAATAATAATTTGCAAATAAAATCAAAAATAAATGCAGTCTGAGTTTCAGGTCTTCTTTTGTCCGGCTAACACCTTGTGCTCGATTACTTATCTCCGGAACCATGACTCTGGTTTCCGATGGTGGAACCACCATGGAAGACACTCACCGATTGAGCATGTGAAATATTTCATAGTGTTTTTGTATTTATAAAAGTTTCTAAGGATAAGAAAATATTAAAGAAATTATATTCAAACATAAAAATATGTTATTATTAAAATCACATATAATAAAGGTTCTAGACTCATCTCTGTCCAAAATCATTGAATCAATGGCTCGTAATACTGTTCAATATTCGGTTGATTAATTAAAAGTAATGTATTTAAAGTTAGCCTTGAAGGCATTGTTTTCTTCATGTGCTCAGCAATTTACCTATCTGTCATAGCTGATTAGGAGTGCGTTTGCCATGTGGAAATGCTTTTCAATATTTTTATATTAGGTTGGTCAAAATATTTTAAAATATATTTTTCTAGAAAAGTAATTTCTTAAAAGTAACTTTAGTGGAAATAAGTTTCATTTCAAATTCATTGTCTTTTTCCCACCTCTCAACCCTCCACTTATGGGAGAACTTATACCTCAATATATGGGGCATGTGAATACATAATCTTTCCTTTGAACTAGATATTTTATGTATATATTTTTAAAATTGATTCAATATTATCCGTTGTCATCCATAAAAGAGGCTAAATGATACACTTGATTGTATGTTGAAATATTTACCAAAAAAGCATGATCAATCTCCATTGAATTCATTATTTTTTCTAATTTCTTTAGTGTTGCACCCAATAACATACTCAGTAAAAAGACATAATATAGGGTCTGAAAATGATGTGATACGGTTTCAAACTCACATACTCATTCATCAAGAGATTGAAGCGATAGACCAATTGAGCTATGTGAAGCTTTGTAGTGTTGCACCCATATAATAAAAAATTTAGATCGGTTTTCGCCTTCATCATTCCTTGACCACCCCAGTCCTTAGCACCCATGAACCTTGAAAGAATTAATCAACCTTGATTATTCTTATTAATGAATGACATATATATACAAGTTACAAGGAAGATCCTCTTCCTATTCTACCTAGGAATCTCTATTCTATACGAATACTAACTTTAGAATTATGGTAATATTACACTACTAATTAAGGTACAATTATAAGTCTAATATTTACCAAATATACAAGGAAAGGGCAAGGGCCCCACAATACACTTTGGACGTGTATTGTGTTGTTTAACACTCCATGATCATAGCGGACGATGTTCGTCTGCGAGGCCTGCAAAATCTTCAAAAAAGAATGAGAGAAGACCCTTAGTAAAGATTTCTGCAATCTGATATCTGGAAGAGACATGGCAGACGCGTACTTGTCCTTTTGCTACCTTCTCTCGAACGAAGTGAATATCTATCTCCATGTGTTTAGTCCGCTGGTGCTGAACAGGATTACCAGAAAGGTAGATGACACTTATATTATCACAATATACCAAGGTAGCTTTCTCAATAGGACAATGAATCTCTAAAAGAAGATTTCGTAATCAACATGATTCGGAGATCACATTAGCTACCCCTCGATACACAGCCTCTACACTTGAATGTGAAAGCGTAGATTGACGTTTGGCAGACCATGAGACCAAGTTGTTACCCAAAAACATACAATATCCAGACGTAGACCGTCTGGTGTCAGGACAACCACCTCAATCAGCATATGTATAGGAGACCAATGTAGACATCGACGAAGGATACAAATGTAAACCATACTCAAGTCTTCCCTGAATGTACCTAAGAATGCATTTGAGTGCATTCATATGTTCAACTCTGGGATCATGCATAAACAAACACACATACTGTACGACATATGTAATGTCAGGTCGCGTAAACGTCAGATACTGAAGGGCGCCTGCAAGACTACGATAGCTGGTTGAATCATCATAGAGAGAGCTAGCTGCAGCACCCAACTTGGGTTTAGTATCAACTAGAGTAGAAGTGGACTTACATGATGACATCTCAGCCCTCTCAATGATCTTTGCTGCATACTTCCTCTGTGATAAGAACAATCCGCCTGCATGACGAGTGACTGCAATCCCTAAAAAATAACTCAATGAGTCCAAGTCTTTCATGACAAACTCAGAACTGAGCATTGTCATAATAGATCTTCGCAAAGCATCAGAAGAGGCAGTCAAGATAATATCATCAACATATAATAATAATATATAAGCCATGGAAGAACCCCAACGATATATGAATAATGAATTATCAGATCTGTTGTGCGAAAAACCCATAGTCGAAACAAAGTCAGCAAACCTCTTATACCAAGCCCGTGGAGATTGCTTAAGCCCATACAAGGACTTCTTCAATAGACATATATAATTAGGATATCTAGTATCCCTAAACCCCAAAGGTTGATGCATATATACTGTCTCCTGAAGATCACTATGTAGGAAAATATTCTTCACATCTAGCTGATGAATGAGCCAAGATTTCGAAAGAGCCAAGCTGAGCACAGTGCGAATGGTAGCCGGCTTGACCACCGGGCTAAATGTCTCACCACAATCCACACCAATCTGTTGAGTCTTACCATCACCTACAAGTCTAGCCTTATGCCTTGCAAATGAACCATCAGAATTTTTCTTATGAACAAAAATCCAAATATACCGAATAATATTAATACCAGATGGACGGGGTACCAACTCCCACGTCTTATTATCAATAAGAGCATTATATTCCTCGATTATGACAATTTTCCAATTAGGGTCATTTAAGGCAGACACAAGATTACGGGGTAAGGGGGATTTAAGAACATTAGAATTCAAATTGAAATGTATTTTTGGCTTAAAAATACCCCGTTGACTACGAGTGACTGGACCAAGACTCTGGACTGGATTGAGTGAATTTTGGGAAGTTTGTGAAATGTCGGAATTCCCGTCGACGGCGCCGCGACACCAGAACCACTACAGGGCTCTCTGGAATTTGGCGTCGTGGCGCCTCTGTGCAGGGTCGCGGCGCTGCCTCACAGTAATTTTGGCGTCGTGGTGCCTCAATGCAAGGTCGTGGCGCTGAGGACGGGTTTAACATATTTTCTGGCAAACCTAAAAAATGACGGAGAACATAGGGGGAATAACATCATCCAAAAAATCATAAGAAGTAGGTACAGTTTTTTCTACTTTAGAAAAGGGAAATTGAGTTTCATCAAAGAGAACGTAACGACTAATGATGATTCGTTTAGAGGACAAATCAAAACATTTATAACCACGGTGATTTGACGAAAAACTCAAGAATACACAAGGAGTAGAACGTGCCTGAAGTTTGTTGATTGTAGTGGATGGAAACAGTGGATAACATAAGCATCTAAAGACCCTAATATGAGTGTGGGACAGATTCTTATTGTATAACACTTTGAGAGGGGATGAATATGTCAAACCTTTAGAGAGAAGAATATTTAGGAGATCGGTAGTCATTTGTAGTGCATGATGCCAAAATAATGGAGGAACGGAAGAATGAACTAATAAAGTGCGGACAATATTATTAATGGTATGAATTTTTCGTTCAGCTTTCCTATTTTGTGAAGACGTATAAGGACAAGAAAAACGAAAATTTATCCCATTTTGAGCACAAAACTCCCTAAATTCTCCATTATCATACTCTTTGCCATTATCACATTGAATGTTTTTTATTTCCCGTTCGAATTGTGTTCTTATGAAGGCTCTAAATTTTATGAAGATGGAAAAAACTTGAGATTTTTTCGCAATTGGAAACGTCCATAAATATTTAGTATAGTCATCTAAGAATAGAACATAATAATGATGATCCATAGAACTGAGAACCGGAGATTTCCATAAATCATTATAAATAATTTCAAATGACATAGAAGTATTAGAATTTGAAGCTACAAATGGTAATTTAATAATCTTTCCCAAAGCACATGATTGACAAAGTGGAGTACTACGCGTACCCTTACAAGAAATAAACTTATGTCTATCTAAAGAAGATAAAATAGATGACCCTGGATGACCTAGATGAGCATGCCACAAGGAAGGAGCAAGAGCTGCAAATGTGGATAACATAGCTTGACGCGAGATGCTGGGACTTGGTGTGATTGGATAGAGATCCCCCCCCCCCCCCCAATATTACACCTCATGAGATGACTCCCCGTCTTGAAATCCTTCACAGAAAATCCAAATGGATCAAATTAATAGAAACCCAGTTATCAGTTGTGAATTTTCGGACAGATACCAAATTTTTAATTAGTTTTGGGGCATGAAGGGTATTTTTCAGAACAAGTGGTGGATAAGGATGGGACAAAATTTTATGACCATAACCCTTAATTAGAATAGAATTGTCATTACCAACAATTATACCACGATTAGTGCTCAAATTTGAATAAGATGAGAGAATACCTTGATCGGATGTCATGTGAGTAGTGACGCCGGTGTTCATGTACCAATTCAGGTCCGATTGCGTCAAGCCAAGCGTGTGCATCGCTGCTTCAATGTCGGTCTGAGTGTGCCCCACTGCGTGATGGGCCTGATGGGGGCGAGGCCCAAGTATACTGGACTGCTGGGACTGCCCGTATGCTGGTCTGAACCCTGGATTCTGGACTGGGGAGAAGCTGGGCCGCGTCGCGTATACAGGCTGATATTGAGGTGACGCGACGTAAGGGTGAGCGGCGCTATGAGTCTTTGGGACCCACCGCCCACACGACTGGGGACATTGTGGGTTCGGGATTGCCTTTGCTTCTTTGTTGGCGGTTGCCTCCGTTGTTGCCGCCACGATTCTTGCCATTGTTCTTCCGATTTTGGCCTTTCTTACCACCCCCGTTGTTGTGATTTTGGGTCATATTGGCTGGATTGAAAGGAGAAAAATTAGAAGCAGTCATCATGTCGACATAACTGGCTTAAATTGCTACTTTCTTAGCCAAACCGGCTTCTTCCAAAGTGAGCATAGAACGGGCTTGATAAAATCCTGGCAGGGGGTTACTCTGACAAATAACTGAAGCAACACCGCTATAGGCCTCTGACAGGCCTGCAACCATCTGAAGAACTAGACGACTATTAGAAATAGAAGAACCCACTTTGCTGAGTTGGTCTGCCAAGTCCTTGAGACGTTTGCAATAAGAGGAAACGTTTTGAAAATTTACCATAGCCACCTGTGAAAATTCCTGCTCAAGGATAACAATCTGAGAATGACTGTTATCTTGGAATATATCTATGATCGATCACGCCGTCATACTGTGGAGTTGGGTTCCATAATCGTCTAAAGGTCGAGGAAATAGTGACATAAATCCATGAAGAACCTTGGAATCAAGCATGTCCCATAATGCAGGTCTCTTCTTTAGTGAGCACATAGATGTAGTCGCTTTATCGACCTCGCTGAAGGAGGTGGAGGGATGATGTGGTGAAGAACTTTATGTGCTTTAACATGAATCTTGAATAACTCCGCCCACGTCTCATATTGGACGTTTTCAAGATAAAAAATAATAGGGATGACACTCTTGATGTTAGAAACTGAGAGGGCAGGATGAAAATTGTTCTTATCAGCCATAGGGAATAGAACAACAAGATTCGGAGAAGGAAATTTGGGAGAGAGGATTTTGGAAGAGAAGATACTCTGTTTTGTTAAAAAAGAACACAAAAATCGAGAATTTGGGGACCCAAAAATCCGAAAAAAGAAGAATTTTGAGGAGCGGAAGCGAGTTAAAGAGAACCTAGACTTGATACGATGAAAGAATTAATCCCCTTGATTATTCTTATTAATGAAAGTCATATATATACAAGTTACAAGGAAGATCCTCTTCATATTCTACCTAGGAATTCTTATTCTATAAGAATACTAACTTTACAATTATGATAATATTACACTACTAATTAAGGTACAATTTTAAGTCTAATATTTATCAAATATACAAGGAAAGGGCAAGGGCCCCACAATACACTTTTGGACGTGTATGGTGCTGTTTAACAACCCCTACCCACTCCAATCTCACTCCACAGTGTTTTTTTAATTATATATGAATGGATAATATTTTTTTGCTCAATGAAAATCATTTATATATTTTTTAAAAACATTTTCCTCCTTATCAAACACAAACGAGATGGTATTATAAAGAAATTTTTGTAGCCTTCTATTTTTTTCTGCATATATTCCTATATTTTGAGTTTCTTTTTCTTGCTTCCAAATTTTTATGACGTTTTTATTTTCTATTTTGTTCATCTTTCTCAACCTTGGACTGAAACAAACCATCAAAAGAGAGACACCGAATGATGAAAAGATATTTCTGAACAACCCACCCAAGAAAGAAAAAGGACATATATGTGGCATAACCTTTTTGGAACTGCTCATAATGACACAACGTTATGATTAATTATTATTTTCTCCAACACAAAATTTAAGAAATAAATAAATAAATAAAATTTAAAATTTAAGGTCGAAAATAAATTTTAGATATTTGTATGGTTAATTAATTATTTATATTTTAGAAATAAGTTAATTTTTTTTAGATAAACTAATAAGAAAAGTAGATCAATCTATTTGTGTAGGAATGGAGCAGTCCTCCATGATACTATTTGTGTAGATTTATATATGTGTTGGTATCATGAAGTACTCTTTTGAATGACTAAAACAGTCCGTCATGATACTATGATAGTATATGCAGTCCTTCATGATACTATCACAGTATATGATATATATCATGATGGTACAGTCAAACCTCTCTAAAATGACATTGTTTTTCTGAGAATTTCATGGTTACTATAATGCGGTGTTGTTATAAACAAAAGTACATAAATAATTTTTTTTTGTATTTTTATGTTATAAATGAAAATAATATAATTGTTAATTTTAAAACCTCAATTGATTTTCATATCTCATTAATTAAGAATTAAAAAGATTAATAAATTATCAATAAATTTATATCTAGTTGTATTATACCGATAAACAATTAAAATTTAAGGAACATATGCATTTAAAATTAGTTGAGAATTTAAATAATTCAAGTTTGACGTAAGAATTCTACAATTGTAGGTTATTTAAAAAAAATAAGTTTCTTAGTGATAGCATAACACTTGAATTGACGAAGAATTGTTCAAACCGTCAGTAAAAGGGAATTCAATAGCTTTTCCGTGAAGACTGTCTAAGAGCTTAAATAAATATTTTAATATTTTATTTTATACATAATATATTTTTTAGAAATTATTGTTACACAATATTTAAGTATGGTGTTATGGAGAGGTAATTTTACAAAGGGTGTACTGCTATAATCAATGTCACTGTTGTTATAGGTAGAATGATATTATAGAGAGATAAAATATAACATGAAAAATCGCTTTCGGAGAAAATCAGGTTGTTATAGTGAAATGTAGTTATAACGAACAACAATTATAGAGAGGCTTGACTGTATCATGCAAGCCTGCTGACATAAGTCACGACCCATTCCGGGGCCCGTGACTGGTGCCTTACCCGGGCACCCAAGTAATCCAGAGTAATCAGCGGAATATAAAAAACAAGACATGAAACAATTGTAAATGAGACACATTTTATCTGAGAAAAGGGCGCCTTTCGGCATATATATATATAAACCGAAATCGGCGGTTTACATCCCAGTATGCAATAGGACTACAGACCTCTGAAGTAAACAACTATGGCGGGACGGGGCCCGCCATACCTGAATGTACAAAACTATCTACCTGACAGGAGATCATACCCAAAATTCGAGCCTCGGAGAAGGTGGAGCTCACGACACAAAGCAAAAGATCCTAAGGATGCGGATCTAGCACTGCTTTCACTTACTGCGGCGTGACGCGGCCGAAGGAGGTCGATTACAACAGTACTAAGTATGTGAAAGCGTAAAGTACTTAAATGAAATCATATCATTTTAAAACCAATTTTACAAATATGCACGAAACAACCAATGTAACGCGCATAGTGCACATCATAAACAAGAGCAACAATAGGTAAGCCCATGTGTCTTTTCTAGAGTGCGAATCACGAATGATCGAAGCGAGGTCAATCGCCCATAGTATCATTATGCATGCCTAATCACGGACTCCGTAGTCGCATGGGCCTACAGGCCCGCGTGGTATTCTTCGCGTCGGTAGCTACTCCACGACATCTGGACTCGTAGTCCGCGTGGCCACATGCATCGCGTGAGGTATAACCCGCACTAACACGGAACTCGTAGCTCGCGTAGGTCCCTGGACCCGCGTGAGGTATTCTCGAATCATGGTCCCGCATCGCTGAGTCTACCCGCGTCGGAGGCGACAACCCCGGTATCATGTCAAGAGGTGAGTGATATAACGACTTACCGTTAAAGCGACATAAGCACAAATAAGAATAACCTCTTTACACAAAGCGTTACAAGATACTAACACATAGCATCACAATATGTCTACTCAACAAACCATCTTACTGTACTTTCCAGAAATCAATACAAGTCTTTTATAAACACACAAGTAAACTGTTCCTTTTATCTTCCTTAAGTCGTTATTCCTAACTTCTCATAAAGCTAGTATAACTCTTTAAGCTTTTGTTTTAAAAACAAATATTCTTCTTCTTTCAAAATGATTTATAATGCTTTTGAAAGACTTCAAGATTCTTATTATTCAGGCTTAAGTCAAAAGACATTGCAGTAAAACTACGTTCAGTTAACACACGTACGTCTACCGTACTATATATATATTTTAAAATATCATGCTCAAGAGTATAGGAAGAATCACATACCTTCTCGGCGAAATCCACCTGCCAAGTCGAATATGTCGCGCACAGAGTATCAACCTATAATAGTCAAATCGTCTATCAGCGTCTAGACTACTCTGTAGAAAGTTCTAGCGAGAGGGTTCTTAATTCTCTACGGAAAAATCGGGCGCACTTCCCTACCGGTAAGCTATACAAGTCTCTGTAAATACAATCTATGTAAAATCTGATTCAATCTTCTTTAAATCTTCTGATGTGATTATAGTTCAATTCTCTCTTTTAATATCCTTCTATGTATTTTATACTTATTTCTATACATCTACAGTATGTATTCTCCAATTACAATAGAAGGATAAGATTATTTACCTCGATAAACCCAATATTATCCAAGATATAAGTCTATCCTGAGCGAGGTTTAGCTCTGTCAGTGCGCTCAATCCGCTCCAAGAAACCCTTAGAAGTTTCTACACAACTTCTACTTTCTACTTCAACCAACTATGAAGTTTCTCTTAGGGTTTCGTTTAGTGACTATAGTAATACAAGGTAGTATTTCCGGACTCTACGTATAGAGGTAACTTTGGAAATACTAAAGGATATACGGCTAGGGTATTTGAGGATAATAACAATACTTGGAGAGTATTTCTACCAAGAGGGGGGTACTTTGGCCGAGACTACAAGTAAAGGGGAGGGAGGGGTGCCTCGGCTTAGCTCTTCAAGAGGGGGGGGGGGGGGGAGGGGGAAAGGGAGGCTTGGACGAAAGCTCTCTAGAGGGGGAAGGGAGATTTCAAGACTTGGAAGAATGATTTGTGGATGAAGAACTCTTCATCAAGGGGGGGGGTATTTATAGGGCTTTCAAGGGCTAGGATGAAGGCAAGTGGAGGGCAAGTGGAGGGTGGGGATTCACCCAAGTGTCCTTATCCATCTACTACACAAAAATATCCTACCTAACCTTGACTTTGTGCAAGGCCACAAACGCCCCCATGGTCGTCCGAATCCCGCCACTTGAGGGTGACAAGTGTCACCCTCTCGTTGGTCCAAAATATTTCGTCTCTCGAAAAAATCCGCAAAAATTAGAAATGACATAGCCGTAATTTTCCCTTCGCAAGTTTTGTTAAACGTTTCGTCGGAAAACGATTCTTTTAGTGAGTTGTGCACAAATTCGTCCTAAGCCTTAACTTTAAGGTTGAACTTTTGTACGTACGCCCCCACGTACATACTCCGGAAATACGGGGTATAACAACATAGGTGAAGTACTCAAGAAGTCCTCTGTGATACCATCTCAATATATTTTTATACCATGATGTATTGTGGAGAATTGTGGGTTGTTTCATTAAAGGACTTTAGCAATCCTTCATGATACCATATGGGTATATGGTTTATACCATGATGGTATCACATATGACTGTTGAAGACTATCTCATTGAAGGACTACAACAGTTCTTCATGATATCATCTCAGTATATGGTATATACCATGATGACATCATACAAAAGAGCTGGCACATGTGAAGGAATCTAGAAGTCCTCCACGATACCATCTCAATATTTTTTATACCTTGATGGTATCATGGAGTATTGAGGAATGTTATTGAAGGAATGAAACATTCCTTTGTGATACTATCATGGTATATGCAGCCTTTCATGATACCATCTCAGTATATGATATATATCATGATAGTCTCATTCAAGACCGCAGACACAAGTGGACTCAAGAAGCCTTCCATAATATCATATCAGTATATTTTTATACCATGATAGTATCATGAAAGACTAGAGATTGTTTCATTCAAGGACTTCAACAGTCCTTCATGATACCATCTGAGTATATGACATATACTGTATTATGTCGGACTGTTAAAAAGTGTCTCGTTGAAGGATTGCAACAGTCCTTCGTGATACCATCTTAGTATATTACCATAATGACATAATAGTATACTGTAATAGTATCATTCAACTGCTACTGATTTGGTATACTATATGCTAAAATATGTTGTTTTTTGAGATATAAAAAAAAGAAAAAATTAAAAGAATGTACTATATCAGTTATCTTTTTTGTTTATATGAAAAATGAGCCAAAAGATGTGTAGAATAAGGTTATGAAAAATAGGAAATAAAAAAATTAAAAATTGAAATAAAAAATATATTTTTTACAAATATATTTTCTATTAATTTATATTTTAATAAATAAGCTAATAATTTTTTTTTGATAAACAATCATTTTATTGATACCAAGTAATAGTTACAATTCCAAACAGGAGCAGACCTCCTATTTCTCAAAATAAATTATAGCATTCAATCCAAAGATAGTGGCTCAGTGACCATTAGTCAAATTTGTGGCCTTAGGGTCACAAGTTCGATTCTCGGCGGATACGTTCTCCGGAGCATATGCCTCGTATTAAAGCCTGATAGCTTAACCGCGCGGGCATGTTGCAGTGTGGGTTTGATACTCCCTCAGACAATCCCTGTTGGGGGGTCGGACCTTGTAGCATTGATCTGTTGGTGGCGATCAGACACTGAATGCGGGGCGCACATCCCGCGATTTACCTGGCGGTGGCGGCTAAGAACGGGTTCCATTCGCCTCCAGGAGCATAGTACCAGTACTTGTGCAGGTACTAGCGATATGAGGGTACTAAGGCCACCCCGAGACCTGGATTATCAAAAAAAAAAAAAAAATATAGCATTCAAAGACTACAAACTAGGGAAGCTAGTTCTACTGTTTGACTAATCAGTTACAAATCAAAGCAAAGAGAAAATACATCAAGTTAGCTAAGAAATCTAAGCAGCTTCATGGCATGGTGTTCAAGCTTGTCAATGTTCTGCAGTAATTTTAGCAGTGGCTGCTTTTAAGTTTATCCTCATGGCTTTGGCATTGTATGATTTTTTGGCACCATCAAAGATAGGGATTAGGAAGCAAAACTAAATATAAAATTGAGAGACTACACCAGTTGCGGGAGTCTATCCAGTTGTTCCTGTTGATATTGTGGACAAAGTCGACCCTGATTAAAAAATTTTGGTTACCGTTATGATCGTGGTTTGGTTAACATATGATGCATATTTATTTGGGAGAAATCTGCCACTCTGGAACCAACTGAGCTACACCCATGCGGGTTGATGCACATTTACTTGTATGGTATTAAAAGGGTAAGGTTTTGTCGGGTTCGTATACGCAGCGAAATTTAAAAATTTATGTTTCAAATCCGACGGGCGGTCAAACTGATGGATAATTATATAATGAAACACATAGGGAAACTGTAATGCTTCGAAAGAACACTTACATTTTGCAAATTTGAAATCTTCTTATTCAAGTGTAAGCTGAGGGTATGCACGCAACCGTTCCTCGATTTGCAAGTCAAGACTCCAATGTAATACTCTTTCGGAAAGCTAGAAAATCCGGTAGAGTTTCAGCAGAGAATAATTCAAGTGAATTGGGTGTATTAAAATAATGATTGAACCCTCTATTTATAGCTGAAAAAATCAGCCAGGGTTCCCAAGTGGGCCAGGCCCAGAAAACGAGACAGAGTGGGTCGTCTGGACCCACTGGACAAGTGGCGCCGCGGCCCTGGGTCCCACGAGCCACAACCTTGGTCCAAATCGACGGAACAATTGACTTAGTGTTACCCTACATGACTTCACATATCGACACTAATAACATTAGGGTCTACACGAAACTCCTAGACGACGCCGGAAGACGAACTCAATATGTGAAGTATAGTTACACGAAACCTGTGAACCGAAACTCCGTGTTAAGATAAAATCCTTTCATTCACGACACACTCGATCAAGCTTAGGATCTGCCAAGTGTCTATCCAAATGGCTTGATCATTATATTTCATCTATATTAGCTAACAACAAGACCATATCATAGATATGTCTACTGCGTTGGCCAACGACTTAGTCAACCTAATAAAATATGAGAATCTGAGTGTTCTCTCGAAGATACATTCGAGGAATGAATCCTAATCTTGGCTCAACTACCACCTTTAATCTACGTCGCAATATACCCAATACAAATCGTGTCTCAACCTATAAGGCATTTGAGCTTAGGACATGATCAAAGTACATTACTCTGTAAACAAGACACGTATCGACCTCAAGTCTAAAGACTTCTATCTCCCACATGCTAGTGTCACTTTAGACATAAATAACAAATAGTACATCAGCAGGGTATACCAATATTTACAAAAGTATCCATGTGTCCATCACGAGTTTCCATAACTCGTAGCAGGTGAGATATATTACATCCCTAAGGATATGATGCAGAACACATGTCGACGTATCACATATCATCGATATCCCATTCTCGATGATCATTAGTCGAGATAATTTAAGAGTTACGTTATAATATTAATCTCTCACATTATTAATAACCACGTAACCTATAGAAATGCATTTATAGAATATTATAGATAATCAACCAATAATTCAATAATACAAATGTCGTAATATTAATCTCCATTAATATAAATATGAATGTGTATAAAATACATTTGTCCTAATACTGATCGTCTCTAGGACATAAATATACTTTCAATCTCGCACTTGGCCCAGAACCAATCACCAACATATCTAATACCCATGTTCTCAAAATGACCATTATGCTTAACCAAGATTAATGGTTTAGTAAATGGGTCTGCTAGATTATTGCATGTGGGAACATAATATAATCTAATATATTCAGTCTCCACCATCTCTATGAGTATGTGGTATTTCATTGGTACATGCTTGTTTCTGTTTGTTGATTTTGGTTCCTTTGCCTGTGCAATTGCACTAGTGTTGTCACAATAAATGGTTATTGGACAACTAGCACTCAGAGCAACCCCTAGTTCCTTCAGGAACTCAGAATTTGCGACAACCTCTTTACTAGCTTCCGATCCAGCAATGTACTCTGCTTCAGTTGTCGAATCAACAGTTGTAGCTTGTTTGGAACTATTACAACTCACTGCTCCACCATTGAAAATGAATGTGTAACCAGACTGAGATTTGAAGTCATCAACATCTGTCTGAAAGCTAGCATCGGTGTATCCAGTAACAACTAGCTTTTCATCTCCACCATAGATCAAGAAGTAATATTTAGTACGTCTAAGATACTTAAGAATACTTTTGACTGCATTCCAGTGTTCATCACCAGGATTCTGCTGGAACTTGCAAGTCATACTAAGTGCAAAGGCCACATCTGGCCTAGTACAAGTCATGACATACATGATTGATCCTATAGCCAAAGCATATGCGACCCTCTTCATGCGCTCAAGTTCTACAACATTAGAAGGGCAATCATTCTTAGATAACTTGATGCCTTGATGATAGACGTATTTTGTATACACTTTTTGAGTCATTTTAGTTAGTATTTTCTCTATTTTCGTTTAAATAAGTGTAGTGTTAGGGTCGTTTTTCTTTCTTTTGAGTCACATCGGTTCAAAAAGGCAAAATGACGAAAAGGAGCGAAAAACGAGCATAAAAAGAGGGTCCCGAGGCAAAAGGTTAAAAATTGGATATTCGGAAGAAGGCAAAGCAGCGCCGCGGCGCCAGAAGATTAGATTGCCCACAGAAGTTAGGCGCCGCGGAGCCAGTCTGCAGGGCCGCGCCGTCGATGCAGAATTTTGCAGATCCAAGGACAAATTGGTCAGGGGCAAATAGGGCCCATAGGGGACGAAAATAGCAGCATACTTAAGCCCTAGGGATTATTCTACAGAGGGGATTCCACAACAGAAGTCAACACAGGAAAATTTGGAGGCTACAATTGGAGACCTAGTTCTAAGTAATTTTTCTTTCTTTAGTTTTCAATTCAGTTCATGTTGGGATTTGTATTAGTTCTTAGCATGTATATGGCTAGGATCTAAACACTTTATTAGGGCTTTCCTATTGAATCGCTTGAATCTCTATTTCATGAAGTAATGCATTAGTTTGATTTCTTCTTCACTTGATTAAGATTTATTCAATATTGGTATGAATGTTTGATAGTTAATTGATCACTAATTATCATAATCTATATGATTTTGAATCAAGAACCGAGATGAGATATTTGGATATGCTTTAATTGAATAGACATATGTTAAAATCGCGGACGAAAGTACCCCGATACTTGTATGACATTATAGGTTATTGTTCTTAATCCTCCTATGTGGTAAAACCCATCATAGAAATATAAAAAGTTTTTGCACTGGGGCTGAGCGATTATATATCCTAACCGGAATATAAGACAGTCTAGTTAACCGCTATCTTAACGTAAAAAAAGAAGTCATTCTAGTTGCATTAAGGATTGAAAAGAGTGGATAGTTGAGGATAGTGGAAGCCCTAATTCCTTCATAACTGATTAAACCTCAATAATTTAGTTTAATTCTTGCAATTACTCTATTAGTGTTAGATAAAAACCAAATCAACTTATCATTTGCCAAATAGATAACCTAGAATAGATGTTCGGTAATTAGAAACCAGTCTCTGAAGACGATATTCGATCTTACCAGACTATATTACTTGTAACGATACGTACACTTGCGTGAGCAATTGGAAATCGGCCTACCAAGTTTTTGGCGCCGTTGCCGGGGACTGACGTACTTCTAATATCGAACCATTTATTCTTATTTCTACTTTGGTTTTTTTTTTGTTTTTTTTCATTTTTATTTTTAGAACCCTGTTGCCTTGATTTATTTGTTGATTTTGATCGATTTCAGGGCCTTAGTATATGCGAAGAAGAAGAAGAGAAGATACACTTGTTCCTTTTAATCCTGAAATTTAGAAAACTTGCAAGCAAAACATGCGAAATAAGAGGATATCTGATTCAGTGACCATGGAAAACCAACCGAATCAGAATGGGGCGAACAATGAGGTTCCTGAAAATGTAGGGGAGCCGTCTGAGTTCCAACAGAGAAGTTTGGGGACTACGTTACGCCCACGATTCTGAGTGCACGAAATGCATCAGGCTTCCAGCAATAGGGGAAAACAACTTTGAGATCAAGCCAGCCATCTTGAGCATGGTCCAAAACACAATACAGTTTGAGGGATTGCCGTCTGAAGACCCCCATATGCATATTGCCAATTTTCTGGAGCTGTGTGCCACCTTCAAGTACAATGATGTTACTGAAGATGCCATTAGATTGAGGCTCTTCCCCTTCTCACTTAGGGACAGAGCCAAGAGCTGGTTGAACTCACTGCCTGCCAACTCCGTCACCACCTGACAGGATTTAGCCCAAAGGTTTCTTGCCAAGTTCTTCCCTCCTTCAAAGGCTGCAAAGTTAAGGGGATAGTTGAACAATTACTATCAGGTAGATATAGAGTCGTTGTATGATGCATGAGAGCGATTCAAGGTTTTACAGAGAAAATGCCCACATCATGACATAGAGAAGTGGATGTTGGTCCACATTTTTTATAATGGATTGAGTGGTACTACTCGTACCATCATTGATGCTGCAGCAGGGGGAGCGTTCATGAGGAAGAGTGTCAATGAGGCACATGAGTTGCTAGAATATATGGCTGTCAATAATCATCAAGGGGCAGATGACAGATCAGTGAGTAGCAGGAAAACTATGGGCATACATGAGATAGATGCTATCACTACATTAAATGCGCAGGTGGCCCTCTTGACAAAGCAGCTGTATCAGAACACTATGCCTGTGAATGCAGTCCAGATGCCGGTGAATTGTGAGATTTACGGGGGCCCACACTCTTTTGACAGATGCACAACGGTGGATCCTAATAATGTGCCCATAGAGTAGGTTCAAGCAGTGGGGAAATTTCAGCGCCCTTATAACTCCAACACATACAATCCGGGGTGGAGAAATCACCCCAACTTTTCGTGGAGGAATGACCAAGCCCAGCAGCCACCATATCAAGGTAGTTACCAGAACCAGCATGCACATAATCAGGCTACATCTTTCCAGTATTTTATACCACCTACCCAACAGAGAGCTTGATGGCGAGAGCGGATTGCTTACACTCACCAATTCGCAGAATCAGTTCATGTCCGAAACAAGGTCCTCTCTCAGAAACTTGGAAACGTAGGTGGGGCAACTGGCGAAGATGGTAAATAACAGACCGCAAGGTACTCTCCCAAGCAACACAAAGGTTAATCCGAGAGAGCAGTGGCAGACAGTTTTGTTGAGAAGTGGAAAACAGTTGGAGCAGGTTGCTCCCCAACCAGCAGTGGTGAATGAGAAAGAGTGTGAGAAAACAGTTGATGTAGGAAAGAAGGGGGTTGTTGACACCCAATTTTGTCCATCTCTTCCTATTATTCGTTCAAAATTAAATTATTCTTAACACCGCAAAAACAACTTCAATTTTTTAAAAAGTACATACATATGCATACATAAATAAAGATTTTAATATTCTCAAAATAATCACTACTTATTATTATTATTGCTATTATTATCTTTATTCGCATTTTTTACTATCGTAACATTTTTATCACAATTGTTCTAATATCTTAATATTTACGAAATGGCATCGCATTTTATATTAAGCACTAAAACATTTTCCAAAATACTATTGTATTATTCATTATCATATTGATATTTTTATCCTTGTAATTTACAACTTTGATGAATCATTTTTATACCACAATCACTATTTAAATAAAATAGCTAAAACAATTTAAATTCTAGAAATTATTAATTAGTCCAGCCCATTTCCCTCTCCCTTTTTTTTTCCTAAAGCCCAAACCACTATCTACCCAAACCCATTTTCAAATACCCAGCCCATATCCCTTTTATTCCACTACACCCACTGTTCCCAGTAGTCGCCATCTTTGTCGCGCGTTTTTGACCTCGAGTGCGAGCGGTATCCGCAACGTTGCTCTTTGACGCGGTTCCCTGGATGGAGCAATAATGTTGTTTTTAAGGAGTCGCCACCTAATTATTTAAGTGAATTAGGACACTTGATTTATTGCAATAAAAATACTGCAATTGACCTCCATTTAATGGTCTGCAAAATTAGTGCGATTCTGGATCATGGTTCTTTATTATCCTAAAGGGAAGGGGTTAGGCATCCTTTAAGATCCGCTAACTTGCGGTTATTCGTTCAAACCTAGGTTAATTATTTATTGTCCTTTTTATTCTACGTGTTCTAAGCATTTTTTATAATTTATAATAAAAATAAAAATGCAATATAAAAATAATAAAACTAAAATTAAATGCGACATAAAATAAAACTTCGGGATATCTTTTAGTACTTTTTAGGCCTTCTGTACAAGATGATCTCCGGGTACCTGCATAAACACTTAGTAAAAGTGTTAGTAATAGAAATTTTAATGCAATGACAAGAATTAATAAGTAAAGCCAAAAATAAATAAATCTGTCTTTTGCACATAGGAGGCCGATGAAAAAAGTTATCCGTCGATTTTTGAGGCCTCCACAGTTGCAAAGACGGAAAATAAAATAAATGAAGTTTTCTGGGCGTTGATGATTTCTTCTACTTACACTGGATAACCAACATGCGCTGGCAAGGCGAATTTTCGCAGCCGGACTTGTTTAGGATGTCCCGCTTTATTTTTATATATATCCGAGCCCTCCGTGTTTAAAACTATTATTGTTTTGGCGCGGATCTGAAGGTTTTATATATTTTATTGCTCTTAACAATATGGTCGATGAAGGAATCTCCGTCTGATTTCCAAGGCCTCCTATGTGCAAAAGACGGATTTATTTATTTTTGGCTTTACTTATTAATTCTTGTCATTGCATTAAAATTTATATTACTAACACTTTTACTAAGTGTTTATGCAGGTACCCGGAGATCATCTTGTACAGAAGGCCTAAAAAGGACTAAAAGATGTCCCGAAGTTTTATTTTATGTTGCATTTAATTTTAGTTTTATTATTTTTATATTGCATTTTTATTTTAATTATAAATTATAAAAAATGCTTAGAACACGTAGAATAAAAAGGGCAATAAATAATTAACCTAGGTTTGAACGAATAACCGCAAGTTAGCGGATCTTAAAGGATGCCTAACCCTTCCTTTAGGATAATAAAGAACACGATCGAATCTTACTAATTTCGCAGACCATTAAATGGAGGTCAATTGCAGTATTTTTATTGCAATAAACCAAGTGTCCTAATTCACTTAAATAATTAGGTGGCGACTCCTTAAAAACAACATTATTGCTCCATCCAGGGAACCGCCAAAAGCAACGTTGCGGATACCGCTCGAACTCAGTAAAAAGCAGCGCGGCGAAGTCACTGAGGACCGCCCGACAGTAGAGAAAGCTCCACCAGCACATTTGAGGGAATACACTGACAAAATCACTTACCCTCAAAGGCTCCAAAAGAAGGCCCTAGACAAATAGTTCTCCAAGTTCTTGGAGGTATTTAAGAAGTTCCACATCAATATCCCCTTCATTGAGACGTTAGAA
Source organism: Przewalskia tangutica (assembly GCA_029844215.1). Taxonomy (NCBI): domain Eukaryota; kingdom Viridiplantae; phylum Streptophyta; class Magnoliopsida; order Solanales; family Solanaceae; genus Przewalskia; species Przewalskia tangutica. The sequence continues at coordinate 54,843,744 of CM056724.1, forward strand.
CAAATGCCCACATATTTCAAATTCATGAAGGAGATACTTGGGAAGAAGAGAATATTGGCGGATTATGAGACAGTAGTGTTGACATAGGAGTGCAGCGCCATCTTACAAAAGAAACTGCCTCCTAAATTGAAAGATCTAGGAAGTTTCACCCTGCCCTGCACTATTGGAAAGGTAACCTGCAACAGGACACTTTGCGACTTAGGGGCTAGCATAAATCTTATGCCTATATCAGTGTTCAAGATATTGGGTTTGGGGGAAGCCAAGACAACCACAGTTAATCTGCAGCTTGCTAACCGATCCGTGGTACACCTCCGAGGCATAGTGGAAGATGTGCTAGTCAAGGTGGGCAAGTTATTTTTCCCAGTGGACTTCCTCATTCTTGACATGGAGAAAGATGAGGACATGCCCATAATTTTGGAAAGACTATTCCTTGCAACGGATAGAGCCCTAATTGATGTGGAGAAGGGAGAGTTGAGAATCAGGGTTCAAGAAGAAGAGATGGTATTCAAAGTTTTCAAATCTACCATTGAATCCCAGGCCAACAACAAATGTTTTGCAGTGAGCACAACTGACACAACAGCTTATCAAGCACAAACCAAAGGTAGGGGAATCATTGCGACAGCTGTGAACCCACAAGTTAGGTTGATTGCTGTAACAAAAGTGGATGAGATAAAAGCTGACAAAAAGGTAAACCTTATTGAATCCAATCCTGCGAAAAAGAAGAATAAAGTGAGGAAAGGAAAATGATCTTTAAATGTTTAAATTATGCAATTATTTTAAATAGAACAGTCTCACTTTTGGTATTTTTTGGTTGTGTTGTGATGACAGGTGAAGGGAATTGGACATGAAGCACGGGAAAACGCTGTAAACATGAAATCGGTGCAGCGCCGCGGCGCCTAGCATCAGGACCGCGGTGCCGAATGTTCTCAGAGATTGTAGGAATTTGGGCGCCGTGGCGCCTAACAGCAGGGCCGCATTTTCAAAAATAAATCCCCCATCTCCTTCCATAATCACACAACCCTTTCCCTCTCTCAAAAGTACTGAAAATCCAGTCTCCCTTTCACTAAAAATCTTCCACAAACTCCACCAAATTCTTCAAAAATCCCTACACACCACCCCCATTAATAACCCTTACATCTTTCACCATCACCACTCCTTCACTTGGGTCAGGAAATTTATGAAGAAAAACACTTCAAAAAGATAATCTTCATCAATTCTCTTGAAATTTCTTGGTTAAGTGGTGAAAGTAGCTTCAAGTTTTGGGTAGTGTACGGACCACTTTTGTGTTGTGCTGTGTGATTGGGGGTTGCGTTCTATTGTATTGTGTGTTGTTGATTATGTACGGTGTTGTTGATTGGGTATATTGTGGTGTGATTATAATTGGGTGCTGCTGTGTTTGAATTTTGATTGGTTGATAGTTGTTGGGAAACCTCAAGGAAACAAAGGAAACACTGCGGAGAATTTTCCAACAACCCTCATAATGGCCTCAAGGAAACGAACTGCCCGAACCACCTCATCTTCATCAGCCCAGATCATGATATTACCCGATTCACCAACAGGAATGCGGAGAATCGATACAACAAGATAAGTGGTAGGGCAGTAATACAAGAGCGAAGAATGGACTATCAGGCCGAACCACTCGATGAGGAGGATGCATACGAGCCTATTAGTGCCACTGTCACGACCCGAACCCGGGCCCGTGACTGGTGCCTTACCCCGGGCACCCTAGTGATACAACATCAGAGAAAATCAGCGGAAATAAAAACATGAACATGAATTAAGAGACAAAATAAATAAACAGGCCAACCAAAGCGATTTGCCTTCATCATATATACATAAATACCGACAGTTATCCTTTTTACAAACCACGCCACAACGATGTTCTGCACCTCTAAGATTTATACAACAACTATGACGGGACAGGGCCCCGCCATACCCCTGAATGTACAAGGACCTACAGACTCAGGGTAACATACCAAAGATAAGCCTCCGAAGGAACGGAGCTTCAATCTGTTGAAAGGTGATCCTAAAAGCGGGGATCGACAACGATGTACCTCTACTGCGGCGTGAACGGCCCCGAAGGAGGTCGATCTGGCAATTACCAAGTATGTGAAACTGTAAAATACTGTAAATGAAATCATAGCAGTCTATATAAAGTAGGAGACATGTATGATAACCAAACTACAGTACACAACGTATAAATAGTCATATCAAGTCAGGGAACCACGCCCTCCAAATCATCACTCGTGCCCGTGGAGTTCCTTCCTCACCATGCGGCGATGCATGATATGATAACAATAAGACAGCAATCCAAAAGGGAGCATACCCGTGCGCTACGCATCGTGTCAGTATGTCCAAAAGGGAAACACTAAGACAACATTCCAAATGGAAGCATACCCGTGCGCTACGCATCGTGTCAGTATGTCCAAAGGGAAACAATAAGACAGCATTCCAAATAGAAGCATACCCGTGCGCTACGCATCGTGTCAGTATGTCCAAAAGGAAACAACAAAGCGGCAATCAAAATGGAAGCATACCCGTGCGCTACGCATCGTGTCAGTATGTCCAAAGCGATTAGCAAAAGTAACACTATCAGCGAGGCGTGCTGTGGAATTTCTCCGTCACTGCCGCGCGTCCAAGTAAGTTCTCAACAAGTCAACCGACCTCCATCGAGAGCGAGAGTATAGAAACACAATTTTTGCACAACAAAGGCTATCACAACAAGCGTAGGCAAGTTTCACAACAACAAGCATAGGCAAGCTTCACAACAACAAGCATAGGCAAGCTTCACAACAACTCAAGGTACTTTCATTTTATGCCAGAGTCCGGGTTTTAACCCTAAAGTACTACGTCGTTAAATTCCTTTTAAGAGATCTATTCCTTTTATAAAAGTCACGTTACGTAGTATAAAAATAGAGTGACTTACATCTTTTAAGTAAACCAATACAACTTCCATACTTTTCCTTTTAAAACCAAAATTAAGGCAATGCCATGCCTTCTTTGTTGGACCAAAATACTTCTCTTTTAAAATCAATTTACCACATTAAAATCAATGATAAAAACCCTTCTTTTGTTCTCATAAAGTCGTTATAACTAACTTCCCATAAAGCTGTTATAACACTTTATGTTTTAAACCAATTTAAGACAAAACAATGCCTTTCTTTTCCCTAGAGTTCGGTTGCCTAATTTCAATTACTCAAGTCTCATTACTTTAGAAAAGTTTCATAGTTCGATGTCTTAATTTCCTTTAAAACAATTGAGTAACATATGCCATAGGCGAGTAGGTTATTCTTGTTCATAAATCTTATTTAAGCAACCATGATCTAGGAAATGTAATATCATTTTGTCTCCTCTTAGCTTCTATGCAGATGGAGGTTTCTCTTGGTTTTAATAATACTTCTTTATTCAATACATTTCCTTTATTAACGCTGCAGTGGTTTGTCGATACTCATTCTGATTTCCGAAATCAGTAAAACATTATTCCCTTTTAAAACCAAGTACTCATTACTCACGAATGAGGTTTCACACAAACATCCATATTAAGTCAAGTCTCTTATCTTTTAAGAATAAGTCTCTTAACTTCTAAACCATTAAACCATTCTTTTTATCTCTCTTAAGACGTTACACCTAACTTCTTATAAAGCTGGTATAACTCTTATGTTTTCAAACCAAGTATACACTTCTTTCAAAAAGGTTTCTTAATCTTTTAGAATACTTCAAGGTTCTTTATTATCACACATCAAGTTGGTTATAAGTCAAATCAGTTATCTTTTAAAAACCACAAAGCATTTCTCATTTACATAGAGCTGTTATAACCAACTTCCCATAAAACCGTTATAACACTTTATGTTTAAAAAAAATAATCAAATACATTTAACACATGTACGTCTACCGTACTACATAGTTATACACATATCATGCTAGAACAGATAAGAAGAGGTTCACATACCTCGCGACGATTATCGACTAATAGCAAAACGCTCCAAGTACCTCAAACCGTAGGCTACACTTTAAGCCAAGCAGATCACTCCACACGTAGTTCTACAACCTATAGAGGCCACAAGGCGCCTATTAATATCTTTAGATCCCGACGTAGAATATTCTACAGACAATTCGGCGACCTCCCACGCAGCGTAATTCTCTCCTCTATCGGTAGCTACCAAGCCAACCGAGGGGTTTACGCCTAACCGGGCGTGTACAATTCTACTTCACGATAATGCTATACAAGTCTCATGTCTGATCTATGTAATTCTGATTCGATTCTCTTCTTTAAAGTTCAGGCTTAAGTCGCAAGACATTGCCGTAAGTATTATTCAGGCTTAAGTCAAAAGACATTGCCGCACAACTATGTTCAATTCTATATATAGTATACCTTAACTATATATTCCAACAACATTTAATTTCCAATTACAACAGAAGGTTAAGAGTGTTTACCTCGATAAGCCCAAAATTATCCGAGTTTAAATGTCGATCCTGAGCAAGGTTTAGCTCTCTACAGGCGCTCGACCCGCTCCAAACAACCCTTAGAAGTTCTAACCAACTTCTACCTAAATACTTCAACTAACAATGAAGATTTTCTTAGGGTTTCGTTTAGAGGCTAAAGGAAAGTATACTAGTATTTATGGGCTTTTTGTATAGAGGTAACCTTGGGAATACTACAAGGTATTTAGGCCAAGGTATTTGGGCATTATAACAATACTAGGAGAGTATTTCTATACCACAACAAGGGTATTATCTGAAAACAACTAGGCTAGGGGGTAGGCTCTGCCACAAGGCCCAACAAAGGGGAGGACTTGGCGAATGCTACACTTAAGGGAGGATTTTGAGACTTGGAGAATGATTTTTGGATGAAGAAGTTCATCAACTAAGGGGGGTATTTATAGGTCAAGCAATGGCCAACCAATGGCCAAGATGAAGACAAGTGTTAGGCAAGTGTAGGGCTAGGATTTGGACAAGTGTTTGTGGGCCCCACTTTCTCATCTACTACACAAAATATCTAGCCAAACATTGACCAAATGTTTAAGGCATTTTCCATGGCAAAAACGTGCCAACAACTCCCTCCAAAACCGTCCACTTTGTGCCACCTAAGGGTGACACGTGTCGCCCTCCTATTGGTCCAAAATATTTTATCTCTCGGAAAAATCCGCAAAAATTATAAATGACATAGCCGGAATTTTCCCTTCGCGAGTCTTGTAAAACGTTTCGTCGAAAAACGACTCCTTTCGGCACTTGTGCCCAAATTTTCGAACTTGCCAAATCTTAAGGCTCAAATTTAAATACGTACGCCCTTACGTACACTACTCTGGAAATACGGGGTATAACATTCTCCCCTCCTTAGAAACATTCGTCCCGAATGTTCCTTCTCAAGACGGACAACGATGAAGTTCCTCTAACAAGTTGCCAACGCCACATATGGCCATGAAATAACACACGTTCTCTTCCTTCCTTACTTGTCGTACCCTTCTCGAACACTTGAACTCTTCTAGTATACGTACTACACTTTAGTCACCGCTTCTGTTGCCAAAACTTTGGAGTCACAACCTCCAAACTTGGTCATCTTACTAGTCTCAATCTTCCTTAAGGATATTCCCGGCCTTCACGATCCGCTTCTGGTCGAACATATCCACGAACTCATACGATGGTCATCTAAACTTGGGCCTAGCACCCTCGTGACCCTACCACCTGGCGGGACCACCCAGAGCTGACCTACCTCGAAAGCAGCCGCGGGTTGGCCCGCAACATGGCCCCAACCCGACCACTTAACGCGTCAAGCTCTTGTTTCCGATCCGAACAATCTTACCTCTACAGTCATGAAAGCTACCACTTCCATTTCACACTACCGAGGACTTATCACACAATACATTCTAGGCATAAAATGCACTCAGACAAGGATCACTTGCAAAAAATAGGACTCAAGACGGCCGTACATCAAAGGTCTCCACTCTAATATTCTCATGGTCATCATTTGCTCACCCCCAGGCTTACCCTTTTTCACTAACCAGGTTTCTAAATCACATTTTTAGCACAAAGCTATCCGAACATAACACTTAACACATTATCATAACATCAATACATACAAGTCTCTAGAGGGTTAAGGATATACCTGAAAATAGGCGGTTCAAAGGACCGCTAAAACTGGGAACTTCCACCGCGACCTCTACCGGGGCCTGCCGGTGTATGAACATCCTGCCTAGCTGTAGAAGGTGAAGAACCCGCAACTGATCTCGTAGTCTGTGCTATCCTACCAGTCTACCACAGTGGACAGTTTCTCCCAAAATGGCCTGCTGTCGCATGTAAAACAAACTCCCGGACTAGCACGACACTCACCAGTGGAGTCTACCACGGCCAGTCCTGAGGTATGGGTGGCTTGGTGGTCAACACCCTGCTCTCGAAAATCTGAACCCTGGAGCCACGACCTGCTCACGAATACTCTGGATGCCTTGAAGATTGTAGAGGACCACTGCTGTCTTGGCGGAGCGCATAACTAGTCTGCTTCTTTGGCGGTCCGCCTCGAAAGTCACCAAAGGACCTGCTGTTCGGCCTCTTCTGCGACCTTGGTCATTTCGTCGATTTCTCGCTCCTCACCCCAGTGCATAAGGCGCATGCGGGCAATGTCCATGCGGTGAAGAGCTACACCGAACAACTCTGCTAGGTAATCATCGAGCCTGTAACATATCGGTGCACTCGATCCTCCATACTAGCTACTAATGCGGGCGCGTCTGGGCCAATGAGTCGAACTCCATTGTACTCCGAGCCGTGCGCGGATTACGCGCAACACCAAAAATCCGTCGGCTCGAGCCCTCCTCATCTGTGGAGGCAAGAAATGTGCAAGAAATGCTCCTGAGAACTCGTCCCAAATAGTTGGAAGTGCATTCTCTCCCCGGGACAGCTCCCACGAATCAAACCAGTCGACTGCGGTATCACGCAGCCGATGCGAACCTAGGACCACTGACTCGGTCTCCGATGCCTTGATCACTCTCATGATCCGCTGTAACTGTCGGATGAACTCCTGCGGATCATCCTCAGGCCTCGACCCATAAAACTCTGGCGGGTTACACCTCAGAAAATCCCGTAGTCTCAGCATGCGCTCGGGGTGAACTACGGGTGCTCTGGGGCTAGGCTGCTGCGTCCGACTATCCTCATATTCGCACGACCACGGCGATGGCGGGCCATCTCCTTGTACCCTATCTCATCTGCTCCGGTGTGGGGTGGAGGCTCAGTCTTGTAGTCTCGGCGCCATCTGCTGCGGCTCTAAACTCTCTTTGGTCTTTGGCGGTGTCGCAAAACTTCGTCGTCTGAAGTACTATCTCAGTGCTTGGCCAGGGCTGCGCCTCGTACTCCTCTGTATCCCACTAGCAGCTCCCTCGGCTGCCTTGCCCGTCTGGGCCTGGGTTGCCTTACGCGGAGGCATAACTGGTAAAGGAAAGGAATACGTCAGAGGGGTTCAACTCATCACACAGCTCTAAGGCACGATCTCAGAATGAGAAGAATGAAACCAATCCTAAATGTCCTATAGCCTCACGATTATAGATGTGGTGCACACACCGATAATCAAGACTCTACTAGACACGGTGCGTAGACACTTTCGAGGATTAAGCGCTCACGATACCACTTTTGTCACGACCGAACCGGGCGTGGTAGTGCCTACCGGGCACCCTGGTGATACAACATCGGAGAAAATCGTGAAATAAAAACATGAACATGAATTAAGAGACAAAATAAATAAGCAGGCCAACCAAAGCGATTTGCCTTCATCATATATACATAAATACGACGGTTATCCTTTTACAAACCACGCCTGACAAAGTGTTCTGCACCTCTAAGATTTATCTGACAACTATGGCGGGACGGGGCCGCCATACCACAGATGTACAAGGACCTACTGACTCGGGGTAACATACCAAAGATAAGCCTCGAAGGAACGGAGCTTCAATCTGTTGAAAGGTGATCCTAAGCGGGGATCGGCAATGATGTACCTCTACTGCGGCGTGACGCGACCCGAAGGAGAGTCGATCTGGCAAGTACCAAGTATGTGAAACTGTAAAATACTGTAAATGAAATCATAGCAGTCTATATAAAGTAGGAGACATGTATGATAACCAAACTACAGTACACAACGTATAAATAGTCCTATCAAGTCGAGGAACCACGCCTCCAAATCATCACTCGTGCGGTGAGTTCCTTCCACGCGTGGCGATCATGATATGATAACAATAAGACGACAATCCAAAGGAGCATACGTGCGCTACGCGTCGTGTCGGTATGTCCAAAGGGAAACACTAAGACAACATTCCAAATGGAAGCATGCGTGCGCTACGCATCGTGTCAGTATGTCCAAAGGGAAACAATAAGACAGCATTCCAAATAGAAGCATACCCGTGCGCTACGCATCGTGTCAGTATGTCCAAAAGGAAACAACAAAGCGGCAATCAAAATGGAAGCATACCCGTGCGCTACGCATCGTGTCAGTATGTCCAAAGCGATTAGCAAAAGTAACACTATCAGCGAGGCGTGCGGTGGAATTTCTCCGTCACTGCCGGCACGTCCAAGTAAGTTCTCAACAAGTCAACCGACCCTCCATCGAGAGACGCGGTAGTATAGAAACACAATTTTTGCACAACAAAGGCTATCACAACAAGCGTAGGCAAGTTTCACAACAACAAGCATAGGCAAGCTTCACAACAACAAGCATAGGCAAGCTTCACAACAACTCAAGGTACTTTCATTTTATGCCAGAGTCCGGGTTTTAACCCTAAAGTACTACGTACGTTAAATTCCTTTTTATGAGATCTATTCCTTTTATAAAGTCACCCGTTACAGTAGTATAAAAATAGAGTGACTTACATCTTTTAAGTAAACCAATACAACTTCCATACTTTTCCTTTTAAAACCAAAATTAAGGCAATGCCATGCCTTCTTTGTTGGACCAAAATACTTCTCGTTTTAAAATCAATTTACCACATTAAAATCAATGATAAAAACCCTTCTTTTGTTCTCATAAAGTCGTTATAACTAACTTCCCATAAAGTTGTTATAACACTTTATGTTTTAAACAATTTAAGACAAAACAATGCCTTTCTTTTCCCTAGAGTTCGGTTTGCCTAATTTCAATTACTCAAGTCTCATTACTTTAGAAAAGTTTCATAGTTCGATGTCTTAATTTCCTTTAAACCAATTGAGTAACATATGCCATAGGCGAGTAGGTTATTCTTGTTCATAAATCTTATTTAAGCGACCATGATCTAGGAAATGTAATATCATTTTGTCTCCTCTTAGCTTCATGCGGATGGAGGTTTCTCTGGTTTTGATAATACTTCTTTATTCAATACATTTCCTTTATTAACGCTGCAGTGGTTTGTCGATACTCATTCTGATTTCCGAAATCAGTAAAACATTATTCCCTTTTAAAACCAAGTACTCATTACTCACGAATGAGGTTTCACACAAACATCCATATTAAGTCAAGTCTCTTATCTTTTAAGAATAAGTCTCTTAACTTCTAAACCATTAAACCATTCTTTTTATCTCTCTTAAGACGTTACACCTAACTTCTTATAAAGCTGGTATAACTCTTATGTTTTCAAACCAAGTATACACTTCTTTCAAAAAGGTTTCTTAATCTTTTAGAATACTTCAAGGTTCTTTATGATCACACATAAAGTCAGTTATAAGTCAAATCAGTTATCTTTTAAAAACCACAAAGCATTTCTCATTTACATGAAATTTGTTATAACAACTTCCCATAAAGTCGTTATAACACTTTATGTTTAAAAAAACAATCAAATACATTTAACACGTATGCGTCTACCGTACTACATAGTTATACACATATCATGCTAGAAACAGATAAGAAGAGGTTCACATACCTCGCGACGATTATCGACTAATAGCAAAAGCGCTCCAAGTACCTCAAACCGTCGGCTACACTTTAAGCCAAGCGGATCACTCCACACGTAGTTCTACAACCTATAGAGGCCACAAGGCGCCTATTAATATCTTTAGATCCCGGCGTAGAATATTCTACGAGAAAATTCGCGACACCTCCCCCACATATGGCGTAATTCTCCTCTCTATCGGTAGCTACCAAGCAACCAGGGGGTTTACGCCTAACCGGACGTGTACAATTCTACTTCACGAGAATGCTATACAAGTCTCATGTCTGATCTATGTAATTCTGATTCGATTCTCTTCTTTAAAGTTAGGGCTTAAGTCATGAGCATTCTGTAAGTATTATTCGAGCTTAAGTCAAAAGATATTGCCGCACAACTATGTTCAATTCTATATATAGTATACCTTAACTATATATTCCAACAACATTTAATTTCCAATTACAACAGAAGGTTAAGAGTGTTTACCTCGATAAGCCCAAAATTATCCGAGTTTAAATGTCGATCCTGAGCAAGGTTTAGCTCACTGCAGGCGCTCAACCCGCTCCAAACAACCCTTAGAAGTTCTAACCAACTTCTACCTAAATACTTCAACTAACAATGAAGATTTTCTTAGGGTTTCGTTTAGAGGCTAAAGGAAAGTATACTAGTATTTATGGGCTTTTTGTATAGAGGTAACCTTGGGAATACTACAAGGTATTTAGGCCAAGGTATTTGGGCATTATAACTTTACTAGTAGAGTATTTCTATACCACAAAAAGGGGTATTATACGAAATCAACTAGGCTAGGGGGGGTAGGATCTCGGCCACAAGGCCCTACAACGGGGGAGGGGACTTGTCCGAATGCTACACTGAATGGGGAGGGCTGTGTGAGACTTGGAGAATGAGTATTGGATGAAGAAGTTCATCAACTAAGGGGTATTTATAGGTCAAGCAATGGCCAACCAATGGCCAAGATGAAGACAAGTGTTAGGCAAGTGTAGGGCTAGGATTTGGACAAGTGTTTGTGGGCCCCACTTTCTCATCTACTACACAAAATATCTAGCCAAACATTGACCAAATGTTTAAGGCATTTTCCATGGCAAAAACGTGCCAACAACTCCCTCCAAAACCGTCCACTTTGTGCCACCTAAGGGTGACACGTGTCGCCCTCCTATTGGTCCAAAATATTTTATCTCTCGGAAAAATCCGCAAAAATTATAAATGACATAGCCGGAATTTTTCCTTCATGAAGTCTTGTAAAACGTTTCGTCGAAAAACGACTCCTTTCGGCACTTGTGCCCAAATTTTCGAACTTGCCAAATCTTAAGGCTCAAATTTAAATACGTACGCCCTTACGTACACTACTCTGGAAATACGGGGTATAACATTCTCCCCTCCTTAGAAACATTCGTCCCGAATGTTCCTTCTCAAGACGGACAACGATGAAGTTCCTCTAACAAGTTGCCAACGCCACATATGGCCATGAAATAACACACGTTCTCTTCCTTCCTTACTTGTCGTACCCTTCTCGAACACTTGAACTCTTCTAGTATACGTACTACACTTTAGTCACCGCTTCTGTTGCCAAAACTTTGGAGTCACAACCTCGAACTTGGTCATCTTACTAGTCTCAATCTTCCTTAAGGATATTCCCGGCCTTCACGATCCGCTTCTGGTCGAACATATCCACGAACTCATACGATGGTCATCTAAACTTGGGCCTAGCACCCTCGTGACCCTACCACCTGGCGGGACCACCCAGAGCTGACCCTACCGAAGCAGGCGCGGGTTGGCCGCAACATGGCCCCAACCCACCCACTTAACGCATCAAGCTCTTGTTTCCGATCCGAACAATCTTACCTCTACAGTCATGAAAGCTACCACTTCCATTTCACACTACCGGACTTATCACACAATACATTCTAGGCATAAAATGCACTCCGACAAGGATCACTTGCAAAAACTTGTACTCAAGACGGCCTTACATCTAAGGTCTCAACTGTAATATTCTAAGGGTCATCATTTTCTCACCCCCAGGCTTACCCTTTTTCACTAACCAGGTTTCTAAATCACATTTTTAGCACAAAGCTATCCGAACATAACACTTAACACATTATCATAACATCAATACATACAAGTCTCTAGAGGTTAAGGATATACGAAAATAGGCGGTTCAAAGGACCGCTAAAGCTAGGAACTTCCACGCGACCTCTAGGGGCTGCGGTGTATGAACATCCTGCCTAGGCGTAGAAGGTAAAGCGCGGCCCGATTTCGTAGTCTGTGCTATCCTACCGGTGCTACCCACAGTGGACAGTTTCTCCCAAAATGGCCTCTGCCGCATGTAAAACAAACTCCGGACTAGCACGACACTCCCATCGTGGAGTCTACCACGATCCTGACGAGGTATGGGTGGCTTGGTGGTCAACACCCTGCTCTCCCGAAAATCTGAACCCTTGGAGCCACGAATACTCTGGATGCCTTGAAGATTGTAGAGGACCACTGTCTTGGCGGGCGCATAACTAGTCTGCTGAGGCGGTCCGCCTCGAAAGTCACCAAAGGACCTCGCTGTTACGCCTCTTCACGACCTTGGTCATTCGTCGATTCTCGCTCCTCACCCCCAGTGCATAAGGCGCATGCGGGCAATGTCCATGCCGGTGAAGAGCTACACCGAACAACTCTGCTAGGTAATCATCGAGCCAGAACATATCGGTGCACTCGATCCTCCATACTAGCTACTAATGCGGGGACGTCGCCAATGAGTCGAACTCACATTGTACTCCCGACCGTGCGCGGATCGCGCAACACCAAAAATCTGTCGGCGAGCCTCCTCATCCGCGAGGCAAGAAATGTGCAAGAAATGCTCTTGCGAACTCGTCCCAAATAGCCGGAAGTGCATTCTCTCCCGGGACAGCTCGCGAATCAAACGATCATTGCGGTATCACGCGGCCGATGCGAACCTAGGACCGACTCGGTCTCCGATGCCTTGATCACTCTCGATCGGCAGAATCGCTGGATGAACTCCTGCGGATCATCCTCAAGCCTCGACCCATAAAACTCGCGGGTTACACCTCGGAAAATCCGTAGTCTCAAATCGTGCGCTCGGGGTGAACTACGGTGCTACTGGGGCTGGGCTGCTGCGTCCGACTATCCTCATATCGCCACGACCACGGCGATGGCGGGCCATCTCCTTGTACCCCATCTCATCTGCTCCGGTGTGGGGATGGAGGCTCAGTCTTGTAGTCTCGGCAGCCCACCGCTGCGGCTCTAAACTCTTTGGTCGGGCGGTGTCGCAAAACTCGTCGTCAAGTACTATCTCAGTCTTGGCCAGGGCTGCGCCTCGTACTCCTCTGTATCCACTAGCGCCTCCTCTGCCTTGCCCGTCTGGGCACAGGTTGCCTTACGCGGAGGCATAGCGGTAAAGGAAAGGAATACGTCGGAGGGTTCAACTCATCACACTCTAAGGCACGATCTCGAATGAGAAGAATGGAAACCAATCCTAAATGTCCTATAGCCTCCACGATTATAGATGTGGTGCACAACACACCGATAATCAAGACTCTACTAGACACGGTCAGAGACACTTTCCGAGGATTAAGCTGCTCGATACCACTTTTGTCACGACCGAACCGGGCGTGGTCGTGCCTACCGGGCACCCTAGTGATACAACATCGAGAAAATCAGTGAAATAAAAACATGAACATGAATTAAGAGACAAAATAAATAAACAGCCAACCAAAAGCGTTGCCTTCATCATATATACATAAATACCGACAGCTTATCCTTTTACAAACCCGCCACAATTGTTACATACCTCTAAGATTTATACAACAACTATGACGGAGACGGGCCCCGCCATACCCCTGAATGTACAAGGACCTACAGACTCAGGGTAACATACCAAAGATAAGCCTCCGAAGGAACGGAGCTTCCCAATACGCTGAAAGGTGATCCTAAAAGCGGGGATCGACAGCCGATGTACCTCTACCTGCGGCATGAACGCAGCCCAGGAGGTCGATAACAGTACCAAGTATGTGAATCGTAAATATCAGAAATGAAATCATAGCAGTCTATATAAAGCAGGAGACATGTATGATAACCAAACTACAGTACACAACGTATAAATAGTCATATCAAGTCAGGGAACCACGCCCTCCAAATCATCACTCGTGCCCGTGGAGTTCCTTCCTCACCGCCATGGCGATATGATATGATAACAATAAGACAACAATCCAAAAGGGAGCATACCCGTGCGCTACGCATCGTGTCAGTATGTCCAAAAGGGAAACACTAAGACAACATTCCAAATGGAAGCATACCCGTGCGCTACGCATCGTGTCAGTATGTCCAAAGGGAAACAATAAGACAGCATTCCAAATAGAAGCATACCCGTGCGCTACGCATCGTGTCAGTATGTCCAAAAGGAAACAACAAAGCGGCAATCAAAATGGAAGCATACCCGTGCGCTACGCATCGTGTCAGTATGTCCAAAGCGATTAGCAAAAGTAACACTATCAACAGGAACGTACCCGTGGAATTTCTCCGTCACTGCCGGCACGTCCAAGTAAGTTCTCAACAAGTCAACCGACCCTCCATCGAGAGACGCAGTAGTATAGAAACACAATTTTTGCACAACAAAGGCTATCACAACAAGCGTAGGCAAGTTTCACAACAACAAGCATAGGCAAGCTTCACAACAACAAGCATAGGCAAGCTTCACAACAACTCAAGGTACTTTCATTTTATGCGGTCGGTTTTAACCTAAAGTACTACGTCGTTAAATTCCTTTTAAGAGATCTATTCCTTTTATAAAAGTCACCCGTTACGTAGTATAAAAATAGAGTGACTTACATCTTTTAAGTAAACCAATACAACTTCCATACTTTTCCTTTTAAAACCAAAATTAAGGCAATGCCATGCCTTCTTTGTTGGACCAAAATACTTCTCTTTTTAAAATCAATTTACCACATTAAAATCAATGATAAAAACCCTTCTTTTGTTCTCATAAAGTCGTTATAACTAACTTCCCATAAAAGTTATAACACTTTATGTTTTAAACCAATTTAAGACAAAACAATGCCTTTCTTTTCCCTAGAGTTCCAGTTTGCCTAATTTCAATTACTCAAGTCTCATTACTTTAGAAAAGTTTCATAGTTCGATGTCTTAATTTCCTTTAAAACAATTGAGTAACATATGCCATAAAGTAGGTTATTCTTGTTCATAAATCTTATTTAAGCAACCATGATCTAGGAAATGTAATATCATTTTGTCTCCTCTTAGCTTCTATGCAGATGGAGGTTTCTCTGGTTTTAATAATACTTCTTTATTCAATACATTTCCTTTATTAACGCTGCGGTGGTTTGTCGATACTCATTCGATTTCCAAATCGGAAACATTATTCCCTTTTAAAATCAAGTACTCATTACTCACGAATGAGGTTTCACACAAACATCCATATTAAGTCAAGTCTCTTATCTTTTAAGAATAAGTCTCTTAACTTCTAAACCATTAAACCATTCTTTTTATCTCTCTTAAGACGTTACACACCTAACTTATAAAGTGTATAACTCTTATGTTTTCAAACCAAGTATACACTTCTTTCAAAAAGGTTTCTTAATCTTTTAGAATACTTCAAGGTTCTTTATTATCACACATCAAGTCGGTTATAAGTCAAATCTTATCTTTTAAAAACCACAAAGCATTTCTCATTTACATGAAATGTTATAACCAACTTCCCATAAAGCCGTTATAACACTTTATGTTTAAAAAAACAATCAAATACATTTAACACGTACGTCTACCGTACTACATAGTTATACACATATCATGCTAGAAACGAGATAAGAAGAGGTTCACATACCTCGCGACGATTATCGACTAATAGCAAACGCTCCAAGTACCTCAAACCGTCGGCTACACTTTAAGCCAAGCAGATCACTCCACACGTAGTTCTACAACCTATAGAGGCCACAAGGCGCCTATTAATATCTTTAGATCCCGACGTAGAATATTCTACAGAAAATGCGGCAGATTTCCCCACATGCAGCGTAATTCTCCTCTCTATCGAGGCGCTACCAAGCCAACCGAGGGGTTTCACGCCTAACCGACGTGTACAATTCTACTTCACAAGAATGCTATACAAGTCTCATGTCTGATACACTATGTAATTACATTCGATTCTCTTCTTTAAAGTTCAGGCTTAAGTCGCAAGACATTGCCGTAAGTATTATTCAGGCTTAAGTCAAAAGACATTGCCGCACAACTATGTTCAATTCTATATATAGTATACCTTAACTATATATTCCAACAACATTTAATTTCCAATTACAACAGAAGGTTAAGAGTGTTTACCTCGATAAGCCCAAAATTATCCGAGTTTAAATGTCGATCCTGAGCAAGGTTTAGCTCCTACACCGGGCGCTCCAACCCGCTCCAAACAACCCTTAGAAGTTCTAACCAACTTCTACCTAAATACTTCAACTAACAATGAAGATTTTCTTAGGGTTTCGTTTAGAGGCTAAAGGAAAGTATACTAGTATTTATGGGCTTTTTGTATAGAGGTAACCTTGGGAATACTACAAGGTATTTAGGCCAAGGTATTTGGGCATTATAACAATACTAGGAGAGTATTTCTATACCACAACAAGGGGTATTATACGAAAACAACTAGGCTAGGGGGGGGGTAGGCTCTCGGCCACAAGGCCCAACAAAGGGGGAGGGGACTTGGCCGAATGCTACACTTAAGGGGGAGGGATTTTTGAGACTTGGAGAATGATTTTTGGATGAAGAAGTTCATCAACTAAGGGGGGTATTTATAGGTCAAGCAATGGCCAACCAATGGCCAAGATGAAGACAAGTGTTAGGCAAGTGTAGGGCTAGGATTTGGACAAGTGTTTGTGGGCCCCACTTTCTCATCTACTACACAAAATATCTAGCCAAACATTGACCAAATGTTTAAGGCATTTTCCATGGCAAAAACGTGCCAACAACTCCCTCCAAAACCGTCCACTTTGTGCCACCTAAGGGTGACACGTGTCGCCCTCCTATTGGTCCAAAATATTTTATCTCTCGGAAAAATCCGCAAAAATTATAAATGACATAGCCGGAATTTTCCCTTCGCGAGTCTTGTAAAACGTTTCGTCGAAAAACGACTCCTTTCGGCACTTGTGCCCAAATTTTCGAACTTGCCAAATCTTAGGGCTCAAATTTAAATACGTACGCCCTTACGTACACTACTCTGGAAATACGGGGTATAACAGCCACGATTGAAGCTAATGGTTGGGATAGGTTCATCGAAGTAGAGGTTATTCCACAACAAAATGTCAGCCTTGTGAGGGAATTCTACGCCAATTATCCAGGACAAAGCGATGAGAGATGCTTTGTAAGAGGGCGTTATGTACCCGTTAGTGCTGAAAGCGGTGAATCTTATTTTTGGGGACGGTGATCTTTGGGGACCAGGGCCACATCCAACCCATTTCAGAACCTGGTCAAGGAATGTCAACCACATACACTGGGATGTAGTTGCTGAGGCCCTATGCTACCCAGGAGCGCAGTTTTGTTATTCCCGGCGAGGCGCAGGACTTTCGGTGCGATTCAATGAGTAGCCAAGACTTGGCTATATTTCATGAGTGCTTGCTTGATTCCGTCAACTCATTTCACCAATGTACCATCAGACATAATCAAGCTCATCTTTGGCATCATGAGGGGCCTGACTATTGATATTGGAATGGAGATAGTGCAGAGTATTGGAGAAATCAACAGATTGACCACTACTGGCGAATTGGGACATGGTTCATTCATCACTGCATTATGTGCTAGGCACAGAGTCCTAACATTCGCCACAGACATTCTTGAGAAGACTCTGCCACCTATAACATACAGTCTAGTCCATTCATACCCTGACTCGACAAACCCAGCGGATAGGAGACGAGGTCAAGGAGTAGGCGCAGAGCCTGAGACAGCCACACAGTATGAGCCCAGCGGAAGCAGCCACCAGCCTCCCTTAGCTTTGGAGCCTCCAATGTCAATCATGGAGCAAATGCTCCTAAATCAACAACAGATGCTGCGAAACCATGAACAGATGATGCAAAATCAGCAACAGATGATGCAAGAGCATCAGGACCTGAGCCAGCGCGTCAATGATTTGAGCACCATGTTCAACCAACGGTCAATGTAGTATCCGCCGCCACCACCACCATTTTGAACCGCTATTATCTGTAAGTCGTCCCTTTTATTTTTGAGTCTTACACATTTGGGATAATGTGTTGTTTAAGTTTGAGGGGAGTTCTTATTTTATTTTATTTTATTTTATTTTATTTTTGTGTGTCTATTTTTGGAGTATTTTTTATTATGTTTTTGTGTTATATGAGTCAATTTTTTTTATGATCATGCATGCTGTAGTTGCTGAAAACGCCTAGTGAATTAAGTGGGATAATATAATGAAATTAGAGCTAAAATCTGTGTGCTTAAGTTAGATATGTCAAAGATTCATGAAAATCTAATTATTTTGGGATATTTGTACTTAGCCTATGTGTTGTCAATTGTGAAAGACGTCTATGAAGTCTGCTTGCTTGTTATTTGAGGCGAAATAGTTAAAATATACATGTTTAGGAAGATGATTCAGACATTTCTTTGTTAGCCCTTCTTACCATTCATTACTTACCTTGAAATAAATTATATCCTTAGTCATCCCCTTTGAGCCTAAAATAAGTTATTTCTTTGACACCCTATGATTCCGTTATGTGCCATAAACAATAATTGAAAATTAGGATGAAGAAGAGTGAAAAAGAAATACCAAAAGAGAGTGAAAAATTGATGCACCCCAATGAAAAAAAATGTAAAAGCTTAAGTTTGGGGGTGCCTATGTTAATGTGTTTCAGGCTCTCAAAAAGAGAAGAAGAGAATGATAGGTATGAGCGGAAAAGAACACCAAAAAGAAGGACAAAATGGTTGAATGAGAAAAACGCTTATGGTATGTAATTTGAGCCTAAATGCCAACTTTTATCTACCCCTGCCTAAGCCTACATTACAATACTGAAAAGTCCTGAAGATCTCTAGAATGTATGTATATGATTAGTGGAGAATAGCAAGTAAACAAGTTCATAGAACTAAATGAAATTGACATACATAAGTTAATGTTCATGTTTTCATTGAGTGTGATTGAAATGAATTTGCGAAATATCTGGCTTGAAATTCTAGATTGTTATATTTATGATATATATGTTCCATCATATTATCCAACTGACGTTCATGTTTTTCTAAGTAACCTTGTGCAACTGCTTGATTTGAGTATTCGAGTCTTTGAGTCTTTTTGTTTTTGTTTCTTTGATTTTGTTTTGATCTTTGCTCGAGGGCGAACAAATGTTATGTTTGGGGGGTATTTGTTAGGCGTATTTTGTATATGTTTTTTGAGTCATTTTAGTTAGTATTTTTTCCATTTTCATTTAAATAAGTGTAGTGTTAGGGTCGTTTTTCTTTCTTTGGAGTCACATCGGTTCAAAAAGGCAAAATGGCGAAAAAGAACGAAAAGCGGACATAGGAGGGTCCTGAGGCAAAAATGTTAAAAATTGGAGTTTCAGACGAAGGCAAAGCAGCGCCGCGACGCCTAGCAGCAGGACCGCGGCGCCAGAAGATCAGACTGCCCACAAAGTTTAGGCGCCTGATCTGCGGCGCGGCACACCCAATTTTGCAGATCCGAGGACAAATTGGCCAGGGGAAAATAGGGTCCAGAGGGCATGAAAATAGCAGCATACTTAAGCCCTAGTGATTATTCTACAGAGGGGGATTCCACAACAGAAGACAACACAGGAAAATTTGAAGGCTACAATTGGAGACCTAGTTCTAAGTAATTTTTCTTTCTTTAGTTTTCAATTCAGTTCATGTTGGGATTTGTATTAGTTCTTAAAATATCTATGGCTAGGAGCTAAACACTTTATTAGGGATTTCCTATTGAATCGCTTGAAACTCTATTTCATGAATTAATGCATTAGTTTGATTTCTTCTTCACTTGATTAATATTTATTCAATATTGGTATGAATGTTTGATAGTTAATTGATCACTAATTATCATAATCTATATGATTTCGAATCAAGAACCGAGAGAAGAGATTTGGATATGATGTAACTGAATAGACATAGGTTAAAATTGCGGACGAAAGTACCCCGATACTTGTGTAGCATTATAGGTTATTGTTCTTAGTCCTCCTATGTGGTAAAACCTATCATAAAATATATAAAGTTTCTGCACTGGGGTTGAACGATTATATATCCTAACCAGAATATAAGACAATCTAGTTAACCGCTATCTTAACGTAGAAGAAGAAGTCATTCTAGTTGCATTAGGATTGAAAAGAGTGGATAGTTGAGGATAGTGGAAGCCCTAATTCATTCATAACTGATTAAACCTCAATACTTTAGTTTAATTCTTGCAATTACTCTACTAGTGTTAGATAAAAACTAAATCAACTTATCATTTGCCAAATAGATAACCTAGAATAGATGTTCGGTAATTAGAAACTAGTCTCTGAGGATGATATTCGGTCTTACCAGACTATATTACTTGTAACGATACGTACACTTGTGTGAGCAATTGGAAATCGGCCTAACACTTGACCCATTGGAAGACCGTCTTTCTTAGAATTCTCCATAGAAAATCGTCTTAGAAATTTGTCTATGTAGACCGACTGTGACATCCCCAATAATCTAGTAGGTCTATCTCTATAGATCCTAATTCCCAAAATGTAGCAGGCTTCACCTAAATCCTTCATCATGAAGGTATTGGACAACCACTCCTTAACTGATTGCATGAGAGTCTTATTGTCTTTCATTATCAATATGCCATCAACATATGTAACAATGAAGACAATACCCTCATACTTACATTTGATATAAACACAAGGATATTCTTTGCTTCTAATGAAATCAAATGACTTGATAGCCTTGTCAAAGCAAATGTTTCAACTCCTTGAGGCTTGCTTAAGCCCATAAATGGACTTCTGTAGCTTGCACACAACATCTGGTCTGGAATCGGATGAAAAACCCTCGGGTTGTTTCATATACACTTTCTAAATTAGATTACCATTGAGAAATGTAGTTTTGACGTCCATCTGCCAAATGTCCTAGTCATAATGTGCAGCTATCGTAAGCAAAATCCGAATAGATTTAATCTTAGCAAAATGTGAGAAGGTTTCATTATAATCGACACCAGGCCGCTAATTATATCCTTTAGCCACCAGTCTAGCTTTATAAGTCTGAACCTTGTCAAATTCATCAATCTTCTTCTTGAAGACCCATTTGCATTCTATGGGTTTAACCCCTTTTGGCAAATCAACCAAGTTCCACACTTGATTGACGTACATAGATTCTATTTCAGATTTCATGGATTCATACCGTCTTTTCGAATCAATTTCCACTATTGCTTCGAGGTAAGTTGTAGGCTGATCATCATCGGGAATATCTATCTCATTATGTGTTTTCACAAGTAGATTTAGTCTTTCTGGAGGACAATGAGTTCTTGTAGACTTATGAAGTTGATCGTTTTGCTATTCAGCTCTAGATATGTTCTGACTGTGAGAAGGTACTTGTGTGTTGGTTGATCCACCAATATGAGAGCTTTCAAGAATATCATTTTCATGTCTTTTCTAAATGGGAGGAGGGAACAATCAATGTACTTGCTCCCAATGTCTGTGTATGAGGGTCTTACATTTCTATATCATTCCTCGCAACACTCCCACTAGCCGAAGGGCGTATCCTAAGTACCCAATCTTCGCCAAAAGCTCCCACTGAATTCTTGCCTTGATCATTCGGCAAGGATTCAACCTCTATGTTACTTTATTGCTCTTAAATTTCTTCAAGTTCTATCTCTATGCAACTCTCTTCCTTGTAGATATATTCTTCTTCAAGGAAAGTTGCGTTCCTAGAAACAATGATTGTATGTTCGCTAGAAGAATAGAAATAGTATCAATTAGTTTCCTTTGGATACCCTACAAAGTAACATTCTCACTCTTGGATTCTAACTTATCAGTGAGCATATTCTTGACATATGCAGGACACCCCCAAGGCCTCATGTGTCTAAGACCTGACTTCTTTCCACACCATATCTCATATGACATCTTTTCAACTGATATGAAAGAAATCCTGTTCAGAACATATATCGAGGTTTGTATAACAAATCTCCAAAGGTATATTGGTAAAGCTAAAAAGCTCATAATGGATCAAACCATATCAAGTAGGGTTCGGTTTCTCCTCTCGGAAACACCATTCATTTGTGGTATTCCAGGAGGCGTCCATTCGGAATGAACTCCATGTAGCTTCAGTAATATAAAAATTATTTACTTAAGTATTTACCCCATCTATCAGATCAAAGAGTCTTGATACTTTTTGCTAGTTGTTTCTCCACTTCACACTTGTACTCCCTAAACTTTTTGAAAGCCTCAGATTTGTGTTTCATAAGATACACATATCCATACCTTGTCAAGTCGTCTGTAAAAGGATGAAGTAAGGGAAACCTCCTCTAGCTTGAGTAAACAATGGTCCACATATGTTAGTATGTACCAACTCAAACACCTCCGTGGCTCGTATCCCCTTTCCAGAAAGAGGCTTATTGGTTATCTTACCTTTCAAACATGATTCACAGTTACCATAAGATTCTAAGTCAAATGATTCGAGGTAGTCAAGTTTCCTTAACATTTCTATCCTTGTTTGATTGATATGACCAAGTCTACAATGCCACAGGTAGGTAAAATTGCTTCTACTTATTTTAGCTCGTTTGTTTTGTATATTAAAAATTTATTGACTACAGTTTAGTGTATACAATCCATTCACAAGAGGCGCAATTCCAAATACAACATCATTAAAAGACAATATCATGCTGCCATTAAATATGTTTGAGGAAAAACCTTCCATGTCTAAAACTGGAATGAAAATGATGTTCCTCGTAACGAGGATACATAAAAACAAGTTCAACACTAAACACTTGCCAGAAGGTAAATCTAATTTATAAGTCCCCACACGCTCAACATCAACTCGTGCTCCGTTTCCAATGCGTAGGTCTACATCTCTAGTTCCGACCTTCCTATTGTAAGTTAGCCCCTGCACATTTGTACAAATGTGTGAGCCACAAACGGCTAGTACCCAGGAATGAGAATTGTTTATAGATAGATTTATTTCAATTACAAATATACCTTGTCCACTAGAGGCTGAAGCACCAGGTGCCTTCCCTCCTCCTGGAGCAGTGCAATCTTTCTTCCAATGCCTCTTCCTATTGCAATTCATGCACACATACTTTGCCGGGATTACCTTCTTCTTCTTCGTCCATCCCTTGGGTTTCATTGTTGCGGGCGCAACGTTAGTTTTTCTCCTCTTCTTCTGTCATTCCTTACCTTTCAGTTTGGGATGACTAGATGAGCTTACCATGAGCATAGATTTGTCCTTAGAGATTGAAGATTCAAAAGTCTTTAGCATATTATGCAATTCCGACAGATTCGATTTAGTTCCATTCATGTTGTAGTTAATGATGAAACACTCAAACGAACGAGGAAGTGAATTTAGGATCAGCGTGGAAGCAACTCTACTCTGCAGATCAATACCAATTGAGGCCAACCTTTCAATTAGCCCTGTCATATTCATCACGTGTTGTGACACTTGGCCTCATTCGATTAACTTACATTTGAAAAGCTCTATAAGCAGCTCATACTTCTGTGTCTGGGACTGAGAGTCATAGAGGCTCTTCAAATGTCCTAGGATCTCGTTAGGACCCATGTTCTCATATTGCCTTTGTAGTTCAACTGACATATAAGATAGCATAACGCATTGTGCAGATGTGGCATCATCAAAATGCTTTTGATAAGCAACCTTGTCAAAAACAACATACTCAGCAGAGTCTTCAGCAGACACTACGGGGAAAACCTTGTCCAATACCTATTCAGTTTTCTCTTGCCTTAAGACAATCCTAAAATTCCTAAGACAGTCAAGATAATTCGATCCGGTAAGCTTATTCATTTCAATTAGCATCTTTAGTGAAAAACTCAACATTCTGAAGATCTGAAGATATATATAGACAGGAAAATACAATCAAATTTATTTTCCCTTTTATACACATTTGTTTTAAACTAATAACATGACATTTGTTTAATTAGCTCTCACTATTTTAGCATACTTCTACGATCCCAAGGTAGAATACGAACCTAAAACATTTTAAGGTCATAATGGGCCAAGATTCAAACCTATGTTATATCCGCATTTGCTTTGGCTGATAACTTCAATAGCATATTTTGGTAGGTCTTAAACCAATTACAAAGCTTATTTGAAACTCTTGGTTGATTAAATAATTCATTTTAATCCTGCGTCCTTAGATTAGTCCGACACTTTGACGCTAAAATTTGTCTAAGCAAGCCAACCCCATTAAACGACTGCGTTTATGTATTTAAGTAAACTTGGACTTTGCGAGCAAATACTTTGGTATAAATACCCACAAAATTTTATCATCTACCTTTAAGTTTAACACATATATGAAAGAGTCCGAGTCCTCGTAGACTTAGAGCAAATGCTTTGACATAAATACTCGTACCGCCGAAAAAGATTTTGCACTCTAACAATTATAATGGACGACGCGTTTTAATTTTAGATTTGTATTCATTGTTTGGGGAACATTTTCAGTTTTCGGGGATTTCATCCAAGATCAACATACATGTCATATTCCATACGACATCCTATCATGCAATTTCTAAAACTCATTTAGATGGGAAACCATCAACCTAATAGACATGATGTAAGATGATTTTAATCAACTATTGTGCGCCGCCTACCCAGACAGTTATAGCGGTCATTATGTAAATCAATTAGTGGGCGCCGCATACCCAGGCAATAATAGCGGACACTATGCTAATAATTAAATGCTTGCATTTAAAACACTTAGCACATTTGTATATTATTCAATAATATACAATTAATGATAATCATGAGTCTATTTGTCTAAACTCTAAAATATATGTCTATGTCAAACAGTCCCTAAATATTTTCTTTTTTGTAAAAATGATTTTCAGGAAATTTCTGCAAACTTTCAGAATTTACAGTATAGTCCATCAAGAATTTAAAATTTCAATTTGAACCCACTTAAATTCAGAAAATCCAATTTTAAACTTTTAAAAAATATATTCAGGTTTAGGGATCTGTCTGCAATTTCCAGAATTAAAAAAATCTTATTTTCAGAAATTTTGTTTTATTACAGAATTGTCCGAAAGGACCAAATTTGTCTAATTAAAATTTTACTTTTCAAATTCTGAATATTTTAAACGTTAGAATCAGAATCTGAATATTTGAAACTTCAGTTTCTAATTCCGAGTTTATTTTTAGAAATCACCATTAGCGCCGCGGCGCCAGACAACAATAACAAAATTAGAATTTTTTTTACCGTCGGTGCCAGGGCCCTTGGGGGTGGCGCAGCGACGCTCGGAGGCAGTAACTCAAAATTTTTAATTTTAAGCTTCAGGATGAACAACGTCGCGCCGCTCCATCATGGAGCCGCGGCGGCGCCCCTTAAACCTAGCAGGAGCCGCGGTGTCTCTACCCAGGAACGCAAAATTCTGAAATTCCGAAATCCTAAAACTCATTCAGGGCCAGATTTGCAAATTCAACCTCGTACCCCTTCACCATTAAACAACACGTTCATCAACCATCATCCAATCCCTTCTCGTTCTTAGTCTCAGTGCACCATGTTCGAAAACGAACCGGTAACGTACATCAACTTACAAGAGTTAGATCAGAATGACTTTCTCGATTACATCATTGTTCAATAGTTTCAGAGACAAGGGTTATGCGTTCATGAGATTTAAGATTTTAAAGCTTCTTAACAATAAAAATTAAATTTAGATAAATCCTAACTCTTATTATCATTAACAAATATTATATAATCACACAAAACAACCCAGGTTCTGATACCACTGTAGGGTTTTGTCGGGTTCGTACACGTAGCGAAATTTGAAAATTTATGTTTCAAACCCGACGGACAGTCAAACTGATGGATGCTTATATAATGAAACACATAGGGAAACTATAATGCTTCGAAAGAAACTTACAATTTGCAAATCTGGAATCTTCTTATTCAAGTGTAAGTCGAGGGTGAGCACGCAACCGTTCCTCGATTTGCAAGTCAAGACTCCAATGTAATACTCTTTCGGAAAGCTAGGAAATCCGACAGAGTTTCAGCAGAGATTGAACCCACTGGATACGTGGCGCACGGTGCGTAGTGGGTGGCACCGCGGCCTTGGGTCCCACGAGCCGCGGCCCTGGGTCCCACGAGCCGCGGCCCTGGTCCAATTCTGCCTCGTTTCTATTTTAATTAAATCTGAAATACCATCTCGATTTAATTAAATAATAATTATTTATTCTAATATCTCGATTCTAAATCAAACATTTATATTCTCTCTGATTACATCTTTGAATCGACGAAGCAATTGACTTAGTGTTACCCTTCAGGCCTTCACATATCGACAATAATAACATTAGGGTCTACACGAAACTCTTAGACGGCGCCGGAAGACGAACTCAATATGTGAAGTATAGTTACACGAAACTTGTGAACTGAACCTCTATGTGGTATGATAGATCATTTCATTCACGACACACTCGATCAAGCTTAAGATCTGCCAAGTGTGTATCCAAATGACTTGATCATTATATCTCATCTATAACAGCTGACAATAATACCATATCATAGATATGTCTACTGCGTTGGCCAAAGACTTAGTCAACCTAATACCATATGAGAATCTGAGTGTTCTCTCGAAGATACATTCGAGGAATGAATCCTAATCTTGGCTCAACTACCACCTTTAATCTATATCGCAATATACCCAATACAAGTCGTGCCTCAAAATATAAGGCATTTGAGCTTAGGACAGGATCAAAGTACATTACTCTGTAAATAAGGCGCGTATCGACCTCAATTCTAAGGAATTCTATCTCCCACACGCTGATGACACTTTAGACATAAATAACAAATAGTACATCAACAGGGTATACCAATACTTTCAAAAGTATCCATGTGTCCATCACGAGTTGCCATAACCCGTAGCAGGTGAGATATACTACATCCCTAAGGATATGATGCAGACCACATGTCGACGTATCACATATCATCGATATTCCATTCTCGATGATCATTAGTCGAGACAATTTAAGAGTTACGTTATAATATTAATATCTCACATTATCAATAACCACGTAACCTCTAGGGATATATTTATAGAATATTATAGACAATCAACCAATAATTCAATAACTGCAAATGACATATTATTAATCTCCATTAATATAAATATAAATGTGTATAAGATACATTTATCCTAATACTGATTGTCTCTAGGACATAAATATACTTTCAAAAGTGTTCTTTGTTGTTGGATACAACTAGTTTGGAATTATTTCCTTTTGACTCATTCTCTTAAATCAACCCTTAAGATATGCATTTTTTAAAGATATGATTGTTTAAGACTTGTCCAGGACGGTGGAGCCTTTATACAAAATACTTTTTTAGAAAGGCAGCTTAAGAATTTGTTTAGGTTTTTCCTTATTCTTCACTGTAATGTATTTAAAATATAATGAGGTTGCTATTACCATTATCAAAAGAAAAACATATTTAGTTATGCAGTTTCACGCCTATACGGTCCTAACTGTGTTTAAAATTTTGATTTTTTTGCTATTCATTTGTTCCAGTTGTTAGTATGTTCACGAGTTCTTTCTCATGTAAATCTTCTTGAGATTTACTGAATTTTATTTTATTACCATACCGTGTGCTTTAGTGTTAGCATTAGAGACGTTGGTTTGGGGATGAAAAATGGATATGTTAACACTCAAAAAATACTTTTAAATGTTTAGGCGAATCAAGTGACAATCGAAGGTGGAAATCTCAAAATGTGCAGGCAACAAAATTCTAAGTCGATAACCGAATTGACTCGTAGCCAAATCTATTAGTCCTAGACCTCAGTTAGAAAAGCTTTATCGGCTATTACGGTAGCCTGGTCGAGTCACAATTTCGAGGAAAGGCCGAGACCCACACATATTTGGACGCCTCGAAGACCAAGTCAAAGCATCTTCTAGCCCCCAATAAACGGTAACAACCAGCAACAGCTAGAAGGAAAGACCATTAATCATGCAAGAGGAAAACAAAGAGTAAAAATCGGCACCACCTCCTCATAGTTGGCTAGTGGATTTAGTGGCTAACATAGGGGAATACATTTTATTTTTCTTGTACTATAAATATAGAATCATTTGTACAGAATAGACAACCCCAATCAATCAAACAACTGATTTTACATATCTTCATTTTATCTTTATCGCCTTTATTGCACTTTATGTGTATTTATGTTTCTTACCACTTAGTTTACTCAATCACAATCCTAACACTTTCTGTAGTAGTTGGGGAACCCATTGCTGGAAGTTAGAGTTTTTCTTCTAGCCGAAATCACTTAGTTAAGGAATCAATTTGTCATACGATTTCGTCAGCCGATAGACGACATATATTTCGGAAGGGAACAAATTTGGCACGCCCAGTGGGATCATATGTGACTCAATAATGAAGTTTGATTCTCCAGGTCAGGATCACGCTTGGCGTATGCACCTAAGGTCTGATAAGAAAATGAACCCAAAGTCCAGTTCACATCCTAAACAGAATCCTCCCAGAAGGAACAATGAGCCATCATTTTCCTCGAGTATGCCTACATCGGTTGATACCCTTCCACTTCCTCCATCAACCTAAGCTGTGGGTGAACTTAGCCAACCTGAAGGTCAACTATCATGACCACATAATTCATTAGACAACAGATTGAATTAGGCATCCATGACATTATGTACCAGGTTTCTAAACAGTTGGCTGACATTGTCAAGCCAATGATGCATAATGAGTTTCAGTAGGTATCGACTGCATCCAGGAGAATGTTCTTCTAGTTCTGCCATTCCTCTGACGAGTGGCGCTGTGCAATATGAAACTGTAACTCCAGGTGCTGTTCCTCAGCCGAATGTGTATCAGTCAATACGTACTCAAGTACAGCCTATATCACACCTAGGAGCACAAGACCAATCACTTAGTACTGTACGGTTGCCACCAAATGCTGGGGTAAATTGTGCCACTCGACCAAACGAGTCTGCAGTATGGGCATATCAATATGGCTCGGAGACCAGTTCAGGAATCTAGACACCTTGGGTTGAAATCTGTTATGTCGTACACTTCTGAAAATGTCCTTACGGTACAGGCGACCAATGGTGGCTAGCTAAATTGGCAGCCGGTGGCCTCTGGATATGACTCTGCTCGGCTATTTGGTGAAGCTATCTACAGCGGGACACCATTCCAGCAGTCACAACCGGTACCCAATTCATACCATCCAGGAAGACCAAACTTTCTAAGAACAACTGATGTCCGGGGAGAGCACACATGGAACACTGTTCCATCTTATTCTCAGGCTCCGTTGACTCTTCCAGGAGCTCAGGTTGCAGGTTTTGGTGGCTATGCCCAACTACAACAATGGGGATATACCCCACCTATTGGTAATGGCTAGCAGAATACCTACAACTTTCAAAACCCTGTTCAACAAGGTACATAATGGTGGTCTCCAGTTCAGAACGCCTACCAGCCGGGGATTTGGCAGAGGACTTCACATCCGATGAACTCTGTAACTATCTCGAATACCATGAAGATGTACTTTGGCATCCAACTGAAACCCTTGGACGAACCTGTTTACAGGAAGCCCTACGCCGATTTGCTAGATCATATAACACTATTTCCAAGAGGCTTCAAAACGCCTGATTTCATGTCACGACCCATTCCGGGGCCCGTGACTGGTGCCTTACCGGGGCACCCAAGTAGTCATACATCAGAGTAATCAGCGGAAATATAAAACAAGACATGAAACAGTTTATAAAATAAGACACAGTTTAAGTGAGAAAACATCGCCTTTCGGCATATATATATAAACATGGTTTAGCAGTTACATCCGATACTGTACAACATGACTACAGACCTCTAAGGAAATATACAACTATGGCGGGACAGGGCCCCGCCATACCTCGTATAAAACTATCTACAACAGGAGATCATACCCAAAAGTAGAGCCTCCGGAAAGGATGGAGCTCACACCAACGTAGAGATCCTAAGAATGTGGATCTAGCACTGCTTGCCACTTACTGCGGCATGAACGCGGCCCGAAGGAGGTCGAGACAACAGTACTAAGTATATGAAATCAGTAAAATACTTAAATGAAAACATATCATTTTAAAATCAGTTTTGCAAGTATGTATGAAACAACCGAGGGACGCGCATAGTGCCACATCATAAACAAGAGCAACGATAGGTAAACCGCAGCGTGTCTTTTCTAGGATGCGAATGATCGGCGGGGCCAATTGCGTAGTATCACCATGCAAGCCTAATCACGGACTCGTAGTCGCATAGGCCACTCACATAGGCCCGCATAGGTACATAACCCGCATCGAGGGTAGCTACTCCTCGGCATCGCCCCGACTCGTAGTCCGCATGGCCACATAGACCGCATGAGGTATAACCCGCATCACTAACCCGAACTCCGTAGCTCGCGCATAGGTCCCTTGGACCCGCATGAGGTATTCTCGAATCATGGTCCTGCATCACCGAGTCTACCCAGCGTCGGAGCGGCTTAACCCCGTAAAATGTCAAGATGTGAGTGATAGTACACTAACATAACAATTATCTTTAAACAACATAAGCACAACAAGAATACTCTCCTATACAAACGTTACAAGACACTAACACACATAGCATCATATCATGTCTACTTATCAAACCATCTTATTATTCTTTTCACAATTCAATATAAGTCCTGTTATAAACACATAGGCAAACTGTTTCTTTTATCATTCTTAAGTGGTTATACTTAACTTCCCGTAAAGCTAGTATAACTCTTAAGCTTCATTTAAAACCAATTAGTTCTCTTCATTAAAAATGATTCAAGATTCTTTTGAAATGCTTTCAGATCTTTATTATTCAGCTTAAGCGTGAGGCATTCGTAAGTATTATTCGAGCTTAAGCGTGGCATTCGTAAGTATTATCGAGCTTAAGCGTGAGGCATTGCCGTAGTTATTATTCGATTAACACGTATGCGTCTCGCACTACATATATATTGTAAAATATCATGCTTTAGGAAGAATCACATACCTTCTCAAATAAAACCACCGCCAAGTTGAATATGTCGCGCAGAGAATCACTATAATAGTCGACACGCCTATCAACGCTTGACTACTTTGTAACGATTCTAAACAGAGGGTTCTATATCCTACGGAAAATTGGGCAGCACTTCCCTACCCGGTGAGCTACTCAAGTCTACTGTGAAAACAGTCCTATGTAAGTACAATTTGATTATTCTTCTTTTAAACCCTTCTACTGTGATAACAGTTCAATTCTATTCTGCAATATTCTTCTAAGTATCTAATACTTATTCTTATACTACTACAGTAAGTATTCTCTAATTCAAAAGAGGGTTAGGATTAGTTACCTCGGTAAGCCCAATAATATCCTAGATAAAGTCGCGCCTGAGCAAGGTTTTGCTCCTAAGTTGTATGCTCAGAGAAACCTTAGAAGTTCTTCACAACTTCTACTAAGTACTAAGGATTTGGGCTAGGTATTTTGGGCATTATAACAATACTAGAAGGCAACTTTTCTACCAAGGGAGGGTAGATTTCGGCTAGGCTAGGGGGGGTAGCCTCGGCTAGCTTCTCCAAAGGGGGGGGAGGTGTTTGGACGAAAATAGGCTTAAGGGAGAGGAGAGGATTTTCAAGACTTGGAAAGGAATTTGTGGATGAAGAACTCTTCATCTTAAGGGGGGTATTTATAGGTCAAGACATGGCCAACCAATGGCCAAGATTTAGCCAAGTGCTAGGCAAGTGTAAGGTCAAGATTAGGGCAAGTGTACCTAGCCAACTTGCACACAAAATATCCTACCAACTACTTGACAAAATTGACCATCCATTCGGCCCTAAGAACGCCTCACATCCATCAATTGGAGGGTGACAAGTGTCGCCCTCCCGTTGGTCCAAAATGTTTCGTCTCTCGGAAAAATCCGTAAAAATTAGAAATGGCATAGCCGGAATTTACCCTACGAAAGCTGTGGAAACGTTTCGTCGGAAAACTATTCGTTTTGTGAGTTGTGCCCAAAAAAAACGTCCAAGCCTAACTTTAAGGCCAAACTTTTTGTACGTATTTCCTTACGTACATACTCTGGAAATACGGGGTATAACATTTCACCACCTTCTCGGGTGATGATAGCAAATCTACCATCAAGCATATCGGCAGATTTACCGCCCAATGTGGCGAGGTTGGCCAGAACGAGTATCACAAGCTGCAGTTGTTCCCCATTTCTCTAACCAGAATAATATTTGCATGATACTCATCCTTGACCAGAGCGTTTTTTCCATGATAGATTGTATTGGCCCAAACCTCAGGTCACTATAACCGATTTGATGTATCTCAAGCAATAGGTCTATGAGTCGGCTACCGATTATATCAAGAGATTCAGAAGGAAGGTTGGAAAATGTATTGCACATTTCGCTGAATCGGAATGCGCCCACATGATAATCAACAACATGAATCCTCAGCTATAACATAATTAGTGGGATAATCCTGCTCTGACTTAAGCCAGTTAGCCAAGAAAGCTAGCCAAATAGAGCAGTATATGCAGGAGAAGGAGAAAATAAGAGCTAACCGAAACCGAGGCTCCCATTTGGCATCTATTATTGAGGCAAATAAGTCTGACTCAGAGTTAGCCGATTACACGACAGACGTAATGGTAACCGAGATTGTCAAGGGTAAGGTTTATTCTTGCCCAGCCTTGAAAGATACGAAAGGCAAAGAGATAATTTCAACCGATGACAGGATCGGTTACTCATTTGACATTACAAAGGTAGATCAGTTCTTTGATCATCTACTTAAAGATAAACAAATTAGGCTACTTAATGGCCGTAGGATTCCGCTTTCCAAAGAGCTCAAAGATAAGAAGTACTGTAAACGGCACAACTCATATATCCATGCTACTTCTAATTGTGTGGTCTATATAAAGGCAATTCAAAAGGGTATCAATAAGGAGAGGTTCAAGCTAGCCGATAAAAGCATAGTTGAAATGTCTGTTAATACTGACCCCTTTCCCATAGTATCGATATCTATGGTATCCTTTGCTAAGCCGGATCAATCAAAGGATGTCAAGGGGAAATAGTTGATGAAAAATATATGGGTCCCGAAGAAGCCCACTGGTAAGTAGGAGGCCACAAGGACCTATGTATTTGATCGGCTAGAAAACTTACGTAACATTTATGAGGACACGGACAGGTAGCCAGCTGGAAGCAGTTTTTGTGGCCGCCCTTATAAACCAGAGCACATTACTCGAGAACCTCACAAATAGTATCCGAAATTCAACAGGGACCCAGCAGACCCTAAGAGCAGGTTTTGGGGGCAGGCATGGCTACAAATCGATGAAAAGGCCTAGTGTTCCCTAAATAGATGAGGAATCCTCCCCATAGCTAAATAGAGGGTGGCTGAGTTCAACGTAAAATGAGGCATTTCTTCCTTGCGTATCACAGTGAGGGATAAAGGTCAGATGAAACCCCGGAGGATGATTAATCCAACCGTCAATATAGAGGGAGTGAAGTGGTTTGACAATCAGGCTCGTGGAAAGAAAGAGGCACCACCGAGTATCGTATCCAAAACTCATAAAAGAAGGATGTAGTGGATCAAAGCCTTGCAAAAGATGCAGCAAATGTTGTACATGATATCTAGCGCTAAGGCGACCGAGAAGTAGGAAATTCCTGAGTCTGTCGTAGCTGAGGCTATCGAACGGGTATTCGGTTCAATCTCTTTAGAAACAACATTGCATGAAAAAGAAGCTTTGGACAAACTAGAGATGAATATATAGGCTGATGACAACTCGATAAATGAACCTAGATAGGAGACTACTATCCTGAAGAAATCCCTAGCCGAGATGGTTCCATAGATCGCACAGAAGATCAAAACATTAGAACCTTAGCCGTTTTCTATATGTCTCAAGGAGATGGAAGATATTAACTTTTTGTCAACCAAATTGGATGAGGTGGGAGACTCCATCATTGATTTATTTAAGCATGATTCAGCTGATGAGATTTGGGTAGCTATTGAAATAGTCAGCCTAATTATATGTGAGTTCTAGGACGGCCTCTACGCTGGATAGCCTAGAAGGTTATGTGTGTGTGAAAGACACTGAATGGGTGACTATAGCCAATACTACAGCTAGATACACTTTAAGCACTATATTTGGTGCACCTATGGAAGAGATGGTTAAACACCTCAAACCCCTCTATGTGAAGGCTTACATAAACGACAAAGCTATCAGTCGAGTGTTCGTCGAAAACGGGGTTGTGGTGAATGTGATGTCGTTGCTTACTTTGAAAAACCTCAACAAAACCAAGAAGGATCTCATCCCAACTAACATAAAAATGGCTAGCTTAATGGGAGAGGACTCTGAAGCTTTGGGGATCTTAAAAGCAGAAATCACCGTAGGTCCTAAAACGGTCAAATCTTCCCTCTTTGTAATAGATGGCAAGCCATCCTACGCCATTCTGTTGGGTAGAGACTGGATTCATACCAACCGATGCCTCCCTTCTACCATGCATCAAATGCTCATTTTCTGGGAAGGAGACAAGATATAAATCATCTCATCTGGTGATAATCTATTTCAAACAGGGTTAAGAACTTGGAGGTTGTATTATATTCACCCTATGTGGCTCCCATAGCTATCGCGGAGCAATACAAAGAAGGATCGTGGGAATACTGCAATCTTACTCGATGAGGTTTTGAAATAAAACAATTAGCCGAACCACGACTTACCTTGGAAGAGTTAAATGATTAAGGAGACCCAAATCATACGTGCTCTATGGCATCGACTGACCTCTCTATGTTCTGAATCCAGGATAGCCGAGGCATCAAGGGTATACAAAAAAGTAATAAGAGAGGCGCACATACTAATTAATCAAAGAGGATTTTGAATACCATCCCATTGAAACCAAGTGTCTCTGAAAAGATAAAGCTAAAATCAATCTCAGGTAGAGGACTACAACAGAGAACCAACACTGGCAGCCGATGGCATCGAGTTTCCTATGGAACTTGAATCACCCAAAATAAGGGCTATGCCTAGTTTTAAGTCCCGGGATACCTTGGAAGAGATAAACTTGGGTACTGAGGAAGTCTCTCGGCTAACACAATCTAGTGGTTTGCTGAAGCAGGAAGATAAATAAAGCATAGCGGCTCTTCTACTATAGTATAAAGACTGTTTTTCGTGGGATTATCATTAGATGCCTGGGTTGGAATGCACTTTGGTAGAGCATAGATCACCGATTAAGGAAAGTTTCACACCTCATAAACAACTGCCAAAAAGATATCACCCTCACCTGATGCCTCAAATTAAAGCTAAGATTGAATGGCTGCTGAAGGCCAAGTTCATCAGAACGGCTAAGTATGTGGAATGGTTTGCAAATATTGTGCCAGTCAAGAAGAAAAATGGCAAAGTTCGTGTATGTATTGATTACATGAACCTAAATCTAGCCACTACCAAAGATGAATACGTCATGTTTATATTCGATTCGACAATCGCTAATGATATACTAACATTCATGGATGGATACTCAGGCTATAATCAGATAGCAGTAGCCGAGGAGGACATTCACAAGACTGCTTTTAGGTGCTAGGAGCCTTGGGCATTTACGAGTGGATAGTTATGCCATTTGGTTCGAATAATGCTGGTGCTACTTATCAGAGGGAAATGAACACCATCTTCCATGATTTGATCGACAAGACTATGGAGTTCTACATTGATGATGTGGTGGTGAGGTCTAAGGACTTCAAAGATCATTTAGCCGATATTGAACAAGCACTAAAAAGAATAAGTATTCATAATCTGAAAACGAATACAGCAAAGTGCATGTTCAGAGTATCGGCTGACAAATTCCTTGAATTTTTGGTACATAAGAAAGGTATTGAGATAAATCATAGCAAATCCCGGACAGTAATAGAATCTGCGCCACCGAGAATAAAGGAGTTACAAAACCTGTTAGGGAAGATCAACTTCCTAAGAAGATTCATACTACTTCAGCTAGCAAAATGAAGGCTTTCTCACCTTTGATTAGGCTTAAAGGGTCAGAAGAGCTAGTATGGGGGCCCGGAACAGAAATATGCATTTGACCAAATTTAAAAAGCCTTAGCAACTCCTTCTGTTCTGGTGTCTCCCATGCCAGGGAAACTATTAAAGTTGTACATCTCGGCCGCAGATTTGTCTATCAGCGACATGTTAGCACATGATGCCAATGATGGAATCGAAAAGGCAATTTAGTACCTTAGCCGAATTCTCAATGAGGTTGAAGCTAGATATACCCTATAGATAAGCTTTGATTATCCTTATTCTATGCTTTTACAAAACTTGAACATTATTTAATGCCACATGTGGTTCACATTTTGTGCAAGATTGACATCGTCCGATACTTATTAAATAAATCTGTTTTGCTAGGACGAATAATAAAATGGGCAATCAAGCTCACTATGTTTTCTCTCGAGTATACGGCATTCATGACTGTCAAAGATCAAACGTTAACCGATTTATTGGCAGACCACCTTTATGTATTTGTGGAGGACCCATGCGCCCCCTCTACTGCATGTATGGACATCGTCCCTTGGATACTAACTTTTGATAGGTCAAGAAGCCAGAAAAGAGTCGGAGCAAGAATAACGATAACCAATCCTAGAGATAAAACGTGAAGGTTCTCTTATCGACTAAATTCTGAATTGACAAATAACCAAGGTGAATATGATGCTCTCCTCATTGGACTCAAACTCCTAGTCTCTATGAAGGCGAAGTGCATCAAGATTCGCGAAAACTCTCAGCTGGTTATCAAGTAGCTGGCTGGGGAATATAATTGCAAAGATCCAAATTTATTAGCCTGTTACAGAACGAGTAGCAGGTTACTTAGTGGGTTCGCATCATCTACGTTAAATTATATTTCCAGGGGCATGAATGTTGAGGCTAACGACTTAGAACAAGAAGCTTTTGGATTTAGGAAGTCTCTACTCACTCTAGAGTATGATGAGCTACCAGTCGAAGTGCTAGCCATAGACCAGACCGACTCATGAAAGCATGTATTAATCGGCTACTTAAAAGATCCTTCCACTTGCAAGAACCTTAAGGTTAAGATGAGAGTCTTTAAGTATTTGCTCATTGATGATGATCTTTACAAAATGAGCATAATTGAAGTGATACTCAAGTGCATTGATAAGGTAGAAGCCTTAAGAGTCATGGGAGAAGTTCATGAAGGAATCTGTGGTTGACACAGAGCCGGGCCAATGATGAAATAGTTAATTTATCGCCATGACGATTAGTGGCCTACCATCACATCCGATTGATTTCAATACACAAAAGGGTGTGAAGAGTGTCAGAGACATGGACCAATCCAACGGGTATCAATCAAGTTATTACACTCGATCGTCAAGCCCCGACATTTCAGAGGATGGGCTATGGACCTCATCGATAAGATTCATCCACAATTGGCTAAAGGACGTAATTTCATTATTGTGGCTAATGATTACTTCACTAAATGGGTAGAGACACAATCGATGAAGAGAGTTGATCAGACATATGTCATTCAATTTATCCAACACCAGATCATATGTAGATATGGTATTCCTAAGACTATTACAACCGATCAAGGGACGGTGTTCACTAGTTCCAAGGTGGTATCCTTTGTTGAGAAATTTGGGATCAAGATGATCACATCCTCGCCTTATTATGCACATGCGAATGGACAATCTGAGGCAGCTAACAAGATTATTTTGGACATAATCAGTAAAATTGTAGAGGATAGACCGGCAGTATGGCATCTCACTTTGGATAAAACTATTTGGGCAATTAGAAACTCTAAGTCTATAGCTACTGGGACAATACCCTATCGACTAACCTATGGCCAAGATGTAGTGTTGCCCTGGGAGATTAATGTTAAGTCATTACGGGTAGCTAAACATAATTCTTTAAGCTTAAAAGAACATCAACATGCCATGCTAATGGAGCTAGATCAGCTAGACGAAGATCGGTTGATGGCCCTAGAAAGAGTCAAAGTCGGTACACGAAAAATAGCCAAAGCATACAACAAATATGTTAATCCTAATAGGTTCGCCGAAGGGGACTTGGTTTGGGAAACCTTATTGCCGTTTGGAATAAAAGATCATAAATTCAGAAAATGATCGCCAAATTGGGAAGGACCCTTCTTCGTAAGCGAACAAATTGCTGGAAATGCGTATCGACTAATAGACATGCATGATGAAGATCTTGACAGAAACGTAAATGACAAATAATTAAAAATGTACTATCCTTCGATTTGGGGTATGCATGAGTAACCAACAGTCACAGACCGACTGTCTAGGCACAAAAACATACCCTTCGATTTGGGGTCAATAAAACTAGGAAGCCAAGTTGGTTGGAGTTTCACCAGCTAGAGGTTGCGCTACATCATCAGTTACAAATGTCTACGGATTAGCTAAATTTGTGGCTTCTTGATCGTCTTGGGTAGTCGCAGTCTCTTTCTCATCCTTAGCCGCATTAACGGCTACTATCTCATCCACTCCTACTTCTTTTGGGACTCACTTTTCCGTATACAACAAAGGCTCATCCACTACAACTAATTAGGTCTCAGTAACAGCTTGAGTGTCGGCCGCTAGAGTGTCTTCTAGCTGCTGTTTGGCTTCTGACAATACTTCTTGAGTAACATAAGCAGCGATGGTTTCAGATTGCAAGTACATGAGGATTCGGCTGACAACTGAGCAACGATATCAACTGGAAAAAGAGTATTCATAACTGAAGAATAACTTCCCTCGGATACCACTTCAGAAAACTAGCAGGGAGTGTTGGCGTTGCTTGAGCAAGTCTGTTTTTCCACGCAGTCCACTCATTCTCCAGTTGGGCCAGCCGTTCATTGCCCCCTTTCTGATCCTATTCCCAGATCACTAGTTGGTTACCAAGTTCCCGGATCTTAGTATCCAAATAAATGCCCTGCCGAAACAAAGAAGAGTGAAGGAATCTTGGGCATTAATAGTCAATTCCAAGGTGCCTATGGCCGGAGTAATAGCCTTTATCTTCGCTTGGATCCTCTCCAAATCAGCTTGCAGTTTTGACAACTGCCCTTGCAAGTCATTCATTCGGCTGACATTCTGCTACCTTTTTGCATTCACCTTATTGAAAAAAATTTGAACGTGATTATTCTCTTGATGAAGAAACCCAAAGTGTTGTAGAGCAGCGACTGCCTCATCATGGCTATCTTTGGTCATTTTGTGTAAAGCAAATAAACCATTTAGAGCCAAATCCATGTCATTATAGGCGGTTGCCAAAACATGGGAATCCTTTGCTTATTTTGAAAATCGGAATAGAAAAGCCCTCAAAGCATGGAACTCTTCTTTGCTGGCAGGGATTCCCTTGGTAAGAGACTCCTCAACTCTCTCTCGATGAATGCCAACAAACAAAGATGGTGAAGGTGCAATTTCAACTGAGCCAAAATATTGCAAAAGCACATCTTCAGGGATGATCTCAGTTGGCGCTTCTGAGTCATCAATTGGGTTGGTTTCAGTCGGGGGTTATCTCCAACCGTCTCCTGTATAGAAAGGACATGTTCAAAATAGAGTCAAGGGTTTGGAAACAGTGAAGGACCAAGCATAAGATAAAGGGTATACCTATATGGCTGCATCAGTATAAAGATATTCAGCTGCCTTGACGGAATAAATTTTATCCTTGAGGAAAACCGATAATGGATCCTACGGATGCGTAGAAACATGAGCCGAAGATGTTACACCCCGTAGTTCCGGGACATGTGTTTACGAGAATAAACGTGAGAGCACAAGACTTATAAATTTGAACGAAGGAAAGATTGTTATTCTTAAGGAATATGATTTCGAGCCTCGGGAAGGAAAATTATTCGTTAATGAGAATTGGGTTCCCGAATTTGATATTTGAGACTTATAGAATTTATCGAAATTTCGGGAGATGAAATATTTTAGACCAACCGGAGGGCGACACGTGTCACCCTCCAAGTGCCCATGTGGGGCGGAAATTTGAGGACAAGTCAAGAGCCACTTGGCTTGATATTGTTGACCACATCTCATCCACACAAGTGTTTTAATCTAGGCCCTTGGTTGTTGTATATATCCTATACTAGTGCAAGACAATTCTACACTTAGAATTAAATCAAGAACTTGATGTTCTTGAGAAGAGGCTCTCGGGTTTGCCATGATGGAACAAGAAAATATTTTCGTTTGTGGTTCATTAGTCACAAGACTTTAACCCAAGGTTCCTAGGGATATTGTAAGGATATCTCAATAGAAAGATCCCGGAAAAATGACGTTTTTACTTTAGTCGCAAGGCGATAACCTAAGGTGTTCTTCAACTTTGAAGTTGTAACTTGAAGAAGAGTTCTTCATGAGCTTCTAAGGAGTGATTGGAGCGGATTGGAACATAGGAAGATGAGCTAAAAGTTGCTAAGGATCGACTTTAACGCTTGGACATTATTAGGGCTTATTGAGGTAAAATCTCCATCTTCTTAATGTAATTGAAGATTACATGTTATAGTAGTTAAGAAATGAGCATGTGGTATATAAAATGAAGTTTGAAAAGATTTGGATCATGTCGACATGTTAAAACCGAAAATGGACAAGTTAGCCATTTATGTTGTAATCAATTTGGTCGATAGTTACAATCGTCACATGTTAAGGAAGAAAGGATTTATAGTTGTTGTAATTGTTATTATGTATATAACATGTTGGAATAACAACTTGTATTGAAAAAGGAATTGAAAGGAAATTGATAATTGTGTGAAAGTGGTAGCCGAATATGGCTTGGAATTATTGGACAGTTTTATATTGATTGTGGAGCAGAATTTTACACGTCCTATTACGCGTGTAATCCCATTTGTATTGATTAATTGTTGGGCCTTAAATGTGGCGTTTGGTTATTGATTTTCGGGCCTTGAAAAAGGTGGAAAAGTACGTAGAAACAAAGGAAGTGCTGTCCGATTTTCCGTAGAATTTGGTGACTTTACACTTAGAATATTCTATGTTTGAAGCTAGAGGTTAATAGACGTATTATGACCATTATAGGTTGAAGTACTACGTATAGCGTATTCTACTTAAAGGATGGAATAACTATCAAGGTTGAAGTACTTTGGAGCATTTTGCTACTTGTCGATAATCGTCGCGAGGTATGTGAACCTCTTCCTTCTTTTGGCATGATTCTATGTATGAAATATACATGTGGTGTTATTTCATGATTCCTTCTACTCTTAGAAGTTAAGAGGTATGTATGTTGATTTACTCTATGTAAAAGTCATGTCTAAGTTATCCTAAGTTCTTACCAAGTCTTATGGGGATGTTGGTAAGAGTCGTTAGGAAGTATTTGGAGTCGAGTTGACTTTGCTAATTTACTGCACGAATGAGAATAAGTATCGAACAAGTCATTTGCAGCGTTAATAAAAGAAAATGTATCGACAATCAATTATATTAAAATGAGTAGAATTATCCATCTTCATAGAAACTAAGATAAGACAAAATTGTATTACATTTTCTAGATCATGGCTGCTTTAATAAAATCGTTATAAACGAATATAACCTATTCACAACGCATAAAAGTATATGTTACTTAATTTAAAG
The DNA here is from genome assembly GCA_029844215.1 of Przewalskia tangutica. Classification (NCBI taxonomy): domain Eukaryota; kingdom Viridiplantae; phylum Streptophyta; class Magnoliopsida; order Solanales; family Solanaceae; genus Przewalskia; species Przewalskia tangutica. Next base: position 54,885,324 of record CM056724.1, read on the forward strand.
AGTTTACGTTATGAATTTTTAAGACTATGAACCTTGAATTCTTAAAATGTTAAGAGACTTTATTTTTCAAGTTATGGGACTTGATTCTTAAATGAAGGAATGATTTGATTTAAAAGTATAGAATACTTGATTTGGAAAGTATTGATTTCTTGATATTCTAAAGATAAGAGACTTGATTTCTAAAGTTAAGAAACTTGATTTCTAAAGATAAGAGACTTGAAGTATTTTGAAAATTATGCAACTTGATTTGAAAGTATAAGTCTCTTGGTTATAAAAAGAATGAATTTGTCTAAACCATAAAGAGTTATAACGACTTTATGGGAAGTTGGTTATAACGGCTTTATGGAAAGTTAAGAGAGTTGTCTATTTTGATTGATAGGCATGAGTTGCCTAGGTTGTGAAATTAGAAGTTACTTGGTTTCAAAGTCTTGAAATGAATTTCTAAAGGTTTAGTAACTTAATTTGAAAAATAGGCATGCCTTGATACTACGGGTGTTAGTATCTTGGGGATTTATATGAAAATGAGTCTTTTGAAAAGAATGGAAGCACGTAGTACTTTGGGTTAAATTTCCGAATTTTTATATGACACTAAAGTGCCTTGAGTTTATAAAATGAAGTTCATGTTTGTATGTTAATGAAAGTCTAAAAGATTTTATGAACTTGCCTATGCTTACTTGCGATAGCCTCTGAGTGCAAGTATTATATTTTTACGCTGCCGTGACTCTCAGTTGGAGGACCGGCTGTCTTATTATGAATTTACGTGGACGTACCGACAGTGATGGAGGATTCCACTGGTATGCTTCCATTGTCTTATTATGAATTTACTTGGACGTACCAACATTGATGGAGGATTCCACGGGTATGCTTCAATTGTCTTATTATGAATTTACTTGGACGTACCGACAGTGATGGAGGATTCCACGGGTATGCTTCCATTGTCTTATTATGAATTTACTTGGACGTACCGATAGTGATGGAGGATTCCACGGGTATGCTTCCATTGTCTTGTTGTGAGTTTACTTGGACGTACCGACAGTGATGGAGGATTCGACGGGTATGCTTCCATTGTGATTGATCCTTGGACATGCTTATACGATAAGGGATTCCGGGGCATGCGACCAGGATACGGGTTAAATTCCCGGATTCTATTATTACCCCATGGCCATGCTTATACGATGAGAGATTCCGGGGTATGCGACCATGTTATGTACTATTACTCCATGGACTAGATCCCCATGAAGACATGTACCCGAGATGAGGGATTCCACGGGCATGTTATATACGATTATTGTCCCATGGATTAGCTCTCCATGAAGTCATGTACCCGAGATGAGGGATTCCATGAGCATGAGCTATATATATATATATATATATATATATATATATATATATATATTGCATATATGTGCACGACGGTGATGGAGGATGCCACGAGGCGTTACATGGATGTATCTTACACTTACGGTACCGGCGATGATGAGGATTCCACGGGCACGCTTTGATGTTTTGCGGGCTTGAGACCCTTACTGGACTGTGTGATGGTTTTGAGGGCTTGTGTCCCTATCCATGGTGTGACTATTGTTCATGTGTTGAAATAGTCTTTTAAAAGGTAAAACTGACTTTCATTACTTTCATTACGGCAAGGCACGATTGTACTGTTAATTTGGTTATCATACATGTCTCCAGCTTTATTTTAGACTATTATGATTTAATTACAGTACTTTCAATTTTACATACTTGGTACATATTTTTGTACTGACCTCCTTCGGGGGGCTGCGTTCATGCCGCAGGTTGAGGTACATAGCTTGTTGATCCTCATTCTTAGGATCACTGTTCAGTTCTTGGAAAGCTCCCTTTCTCCGGAGGCTTTGTCGTTTGGTACAGTTCATTGAGGTTGTAGATTTATGTACATTCAGGGTTATGGCGGGGCCCTGTCCCGTCACAGTTGTTATGTCAAATTCTTAGAGGTCTGTAGTCATATCTTGTGGGTCGCTTTGTAAAAAAAAAAGAGGTAACTGCTTTTTGGATTACGTGTATACTTTTGGAAGGTGGCCTTATCGGCTAGCCTGTTATTTATTTCTTTTGAGATGAATATATGTTCCGCTACTATTCTCTGATATATACCTGTAAAGGGTGGCCAGGTAGGGCACCAGTCGCGGGCCCAGGGTCGGGTCGTGACAAAAGTGGTATCAGAGCAGTTAGTCCTCGGAAAGTGTCTACAGACCGTGTCTAGTAGAGTCTTGGTTATCGGTGTGTTGTGAACCACATCTATAACCAGGATGCTGCAGGACATTTAGGATTGGTTTCCATTCTTCTCACTCTGAGATCGTGCGATAGAGCTGTGTTGTTATGGTCGTCTCTCCCTAACGAGTTATGTTGATTGCAGCTACGAGAAAGGCAGCAGTGACCCAGGAAGGATTATGTGGATTGCGTATCCAGGTTGGTGGTAATTGTTGTATAGTTGGTATAATGACGTACAGCTATACAGATTTATATATGAGGGTCATATATGGGTTGCCTAGAATGATTTTAGATTACCAAGAGTTGTTAAGGACTAACTAGGTACCGGGAAGGTATGAAACAACTTAATGAATTCTCATCAAGGTTTATGTGCTAATTTGATATAATTAGGAGATGATGAGCTGTCTGATAGGGTAATGAACCCTTAAGAAGTCGTGTTAAGGTACTTGATTGAAGACTATGTTGATAGATTAAGCTACGTGGTATGCTTAAGAGAATTGTATGAATGAGATCCGTAAGGAGTAAGTAATGGTTGTTGTGATAAAGACAACACGATTATGGTATTATGAGAAGTTATTGTACCCATTTTCGGGGGGACTAATAAGGTAGGCTTGGAGCATGGAAATTGCGAAACTAAGAATATTGACAACCGCCGAGACCTTAGGTATATAAGGCCTTCTCGGGCAATAAGATTTAATTCAGACTAAAGGTAAGAGTTAAATGCGACGGTGGGTCGGGTTGAGGACCTATTACGGGTCGCCCCGTAGGCAGAAATGGAGTGAGATCAGTTGGTAGTAGTCCCGCTACGTGACAGGGTCACGAGAGTGCAAGGCCCAAGTTTAGTTAATTGTTTGACGGGTTCGTTGACGCGTTCCACCGGAACCAGGTCGTGAAAGCCGAAAATGGCCTTATATTGTTCGATTTAGTAAACTCCAAAGATTGGGGGCCAGAATCAGTATGGGGTTATTTGTACCCAGGTTATTAGGCGATGGTTGTGAGACAAGTAAGATCTTCAGCGTCGTCATGCCATAGGTTACTGTTTTAGATAACCGTGGGAAAAGTATTGTGTTGAGGCAATTGAGGATTATGCGAGAGTATATATCAGGATGATTATGAGACTGCACGGGGTTCTTACATTTATTTATGACAGACAGATGAGCCCAGTTTATGGCTAGCTTCTGGAGGTTTTTCCAGGAGAGATTGGGGACACAGGTGAGTCTCGGTGTTACATTTCACCCTCGGTAGCCGGACGAGCGGGGACATGTTATCCGCACCTCGAGGATAGGTTGCGGGCCTGTGTTATTGATTTCAAGGGTAGCAGGGAGGATCTTTTTCCTCTCGATAAGTTGCGTATAATACCCGTTACCATTCCAGTATTCAGATGGCCCTGTACGAGGCCTTGTATGAAAGAAAGTGTAGAATCGCCAATTGGTTGGTTCAATGTAGGCAAGGTTCAGATAATTAGCCCAGACTAGATTCAGCGGGCTGTGGATAAGGCGAAGCTTATCCAGAAAAGATTATTAGTAAGCTCAGAGTCAGCAGAAGCTTTATGCAGATAACCGACGTCGACACTTGGAGTTCAGGTTGACGTTTTAGTATAAGTATTGTTATGTGGCCATGGGTGGCATATTTTGTATGAAGGGTGTAGTATAAGGAGACTATGTCGCTATCTAATTAGACTGGACTCCGAAAGAACATTCGGGGATGAATATTTCTAAGGGGGAAGAATGTTACACCCCGTAGTTCCAGGACATGTGTTTACGAGAATAGACGCGAGAGCACAAGACTTATAAATTTGAACGAAGGAAAGATTTGTTATTCTTAAGGAATATGATTTCGAGCACCGGGAAGGAAAATTGTTCGTTAATGAGAATTGGGTTCCCGAATTTGATATTTGAGACTTATAGAATTTATCGGAATTTCGGGAGATGAAATATTTTAGACCAACCGGAGGGCGACACGTGTCACCCTCCAAGTGCCCATGTGGGGCGAAAATTTGAGGACAAGTCAAGAGCCACTTGGCTTGATATTGTTGACCACATCTCATCCACACAAGTGTTTTAATCTAGGCCATTGGTTGTTGTATATATCCTATACTAGTGCAAGACAATTCTACACTTAGAATTAAATCAAGAACTTGATGTTCTTGAGAAGAGGCTCTCGGGTTTTCCATGATGGAACAAGAAAATATTTTCGTTTGTGGTTCATTAGTCACAAGACTTCAACCCAAGGTTCCTAGGGGAATTGTAAGGATATCTCAATAGAAAGATCCCGGAATAACGACGTTTTTACGTTAATCGCAATGCGATAACCTAAGGTGTTCTTCAACTTTGAAGTTGGAACTTGAAGAAGATTTCGTCATGAGCTTCTAAGGAGTGCTTGGAGCGGATTGGAACATAGGAAGATGAGCTAAAAGTTGCTAAGAATCGACTTTTACGCTTGGACATTATTAGGGCTTATTGAGGTAAAATTTTCATCTTCTTAATGTAATTGAAGATTACATGTTATAGTAGTTAAGAAATGAGCATGTGGTATATAGAATGAAGTTTGAAAAGATTTGGATCACGTCGACATGTTAAAACCGAAAATGGACAAGTTAGCCATTTATGTTGTAATCAATTTGGTCGATAGTTACAATCATCGCATGTTAAGGAAGAAAGGATTTATAGTTGTTGTAATTGTTATTATGTATATAACATGTTGGAATAACAACTTGGATTGAAAAAGGAATTGAAAGGAAATTGATAATTGTGTGAAAATGGTAGCCGAATATGGCTTGGAATTATTGGACAGTTTTATATTGATTGTGGAGCAGAATTTTACACGTCCTATTAGGCGTGTAATCCCCTTTGTATTGCTGAATTGTTGGGCCTTAAATGTGGCGTTTGGTTATTGATTTTCGGGCCTTGAAAAAGGTGGAAAAGTACGTAGAAACAAAGGAAGTGCTGTCCGATTTTCCGTAGAATTTGGTGACTTTACACTTAGAATATTCTACGTTTGAAGCTAGAGGTTAATAGACGTATTATGACCATTATAGGTTGAAGTACTACGTATAGCGTATTATACTTAAAGGATGGAATAGCTATCAAGGTTGAAGTACTTTGGAGCATTTTGCTACTTGTCGATAATCGTCGCGAGGTATGTGAACCTCTTCATTCTTTTGGCATGATTCTATGTATGAAATATACATGTGGTGTTATTTCATGATTCCTTCTACTCTTAGAAGTTAAGAGGTATGTATGTTGATTTACTCTATGTAAAAGTCATGTCTAAGTTATCATAAGTTCTTACCAAGTCTTATGGGGATGTTGGTAAGAGTCGTTAGGAAGTATTTAGAGTCGAGTTGACTTTGCTAATTTACTGCACGAATGAGAATAAGTATCGAACAAGACATTGCAGCGTTAATAAAAGAAAATGTATCGACAATCAATTATATTAAAATGAGTAGAATTATCCATCTTAATAGAAACTAAGATAAGACAAAATTGTATTACATTTTCTAGATCATGGCTGCTTTAATAAAATCGTTATAAACGAGTATAACCTATTCACAACGCATAAAAGTATATGTTACTTAATTTAAAGACTTTACGTTATGAAGTTTTAAGACTATGCACCTTGAATTCTTAAAATGTTAAGAGACTTTATTTTTCAAGTTATGTGACTTGATTCTTAAAGGAAAGAATGACTTGATTTAAAAGTATAGAATACTTGATTTGGAAAGTATTGATTTCTTGATATTCTAAAGATAAGAGACTTGATTGCTAAAGTTAAGAAACATGATTTCTAAAGATAAGAGACTTGAAGTATTTTGAAAGTTATGCAACTTGATTTGAAAGTATAAGTCTCTTGGTTATAAAAGAATGAATTTGTCTAAACCATAAAGAGTTATAACGACTTTATGGGAAGTTGGTTATAACGGCTTTATGGAAGGTTAAGAGAGTTGTCTATTTTGATTGATAGGCATGAGTTGCCTAGGTTGTGAAATTAGAAGTTACTTGGTTTCAAAGTCTTGAAATGAATTTCTAAAGGTTTAGTAACTTAATTTGAAAAATAGGCATGCCTTGATACTACGGGTGTTAGTATCTTGGGGATTTATATGAAAAGGAGTCTTTTGAAAAGAATGGAAGCACGTAGTACTTTGGGTTAAATTCTCGGATTTTTATGTGACACGAAAGTTCCTTGAGTTTATAAAATGAAGTTCATGTTTGTATGTTAATGAAAGTCTACAAGATTTTATGAACTTGCCTATGCTTACTTGCGATAGCCTCTGAGTGCAAGTATTATATTTTTACGCTGCTGTGACTCTCAGTTGGAGGGCCGGCTGTCTTATTATGAATTTACGTGGACGTACCGACAGTGATGGAGGATTCCACGGGTATGCTTCCATTGTCTTATTATGAATTTACTTTGACGTACCGACAATGATGGAGGATTCCACGGGTATGCTTCCATTGTCATATTATGAATTTACTTGGACGTACCGACAGTGATGGAGGATTCCACGGGTATGCTTCTGTCACGACCCGACCCCGGGACCGCGACTGGTGCCCTACCTGGGCACCCTTACAGGTAAACATCAGAGAAAAACCAGCGGAACATACATGAAACTTATAAAATAAAAACAACAGTAATAAAACAACAGGTTAGCCGATAGGGCTACCTTCCCGAACGTACATACATAAACGAAGCAGTTGCCTCCTTTCCTTTACAAACTGACCCACAATATGTGACTACAGACCTCTAAGAGTTTTGACCTAACTACTGTGGCGGGACAAGGCCCCGCCGTACCCCTGAATAAACATAAACGTGACAACTTCGGAACACTGGAGCCATCTCAACTTCTTTGACCGGGATCCTAAGCTCGCGGATCCACAATCGTGTACCTAAACTGCGGGCATGAGCAGCCCCCGAAGAAATTCGATAACAGTGCGAATATGGAACAAAAATAACGTCTGATAAGCAGTCACAATCATACAAAAGAATGACAAGGACAAGTATAAAAATACATACCGGATCCGCCGTGTCATTATCACTTATGAACTTGATCGTACCTTATTATCTTTTCCATTCCCAATAAAAGTTATAGTCACATTCTTACGTACATTATTAGAAAAGAATCATTAAGTTCATTACCATATAACTTACTTATCTTTCATAACATAGTCCGCCCATTACGGAGGGACACATATACTACCCGCCCAACTGGGACGCGATCAAATCACACTAATATCAAAGCATGCCCGTGGAATCCCCATCACCGGCGACTAAAAGTGTAAAACATAACCATGTGACGCGCGTGGCATCCCACCTCACCGCTGCGTACACATACACCATACCTACATATATCTCCCGCGTGGAATCCCACATCACCGTCGACTATAAGTGTGAAACATAACCATGGGTCTCACGCCCATAATATCAATCAAAACAGTGGTATAACGTCTTGGGGCTTGCCCTCATTTATACTCTTACCGAGAAGGTGGTAGCGAGGTATAACGTCTTGGGGCTTGCCTCATTTATACTCTTACCACGGAGAAGGTGGTAAGCGGGGTATAACGTCTTGGGGCTTGCCCGCCATTTATACTCTTACCACGAGAAGGTGGTACAACGTCTTGGGGCTTGCCCTCATTTATACTCTTACCCTATCTCAACGGCCGACAATCAACACATAAAGCGGTGGTGCAATGCGTCTTGGGGTTTACCCTCACTTATACTCTTACCACGGAGAAGGTGGTACAACGTCTTGGGGCTTGCCCCTCATTTATACTCTTACCCTATTTCGACCGACCATCAAACAAGACATAAGCACTAACATGTCTTTTTATAAAAATCCGGGAATTTAACCCAGGTACTCCAAATAACGGAAGCATACCCGTGGAATCCCACATCACTGTCGGTACGTCCCAGTAACTTACAACAAGACAGCCGACCCTTCAACCGAGAGTCGCGACAACTTAATAAAACATAATACTTGCACTCAAAGGCTATTACCAGCACATATAGGCAAGTTCTCAATTAACCAAGCCAAAGTACTTATCAAGGCACACATAGGATAATTCTCATTTAACAAGCCAAAGTACTTATCAGGACACTAATAAAATAAATTCTCATTTAACAAGCCAAAGTACTTATCCGGGCACAAATAGAATAAATTCTCATTTAACAAGCCAAAGTACTTATCCGGGCACAAATAGAATAAATTCTCATTTAACAAGCCAAAGTAATTATCCGGGCACAAATAGAATAAATTCTCATTTAACAAGCCAAAGTACTTATCCGGGCACAAATATAATAAATTCTCATTTAACAAGCCAAAGTACTTATCAAGGCACACTTAGACAAATTATCAATTTATCAAGCCAAAGTACTAATCAAGGCATACATAGAATAATTCTCTTTTAACAAGTCAAAGTACTTATCAAGGCACACTTAGACAAATTATCAATTTATCAAGCCAAAGTACTAATCAAGGCATACATAGAATAATTCTCTTTTAACAAGTCAAAGTACTTATCAAGGCACACTTAGACAAATTATCAATTTATCAAGCCAAAGTACTACGTCACGCATTCTTTTATAAAAGACTCCTTTCTATGTAAAGCCCCAAGATACTAACAACCGTAGTATCAAGTCCTATTCACCTTTCAAGACAAGTCACAATACCTTTTAGAAATACAAATACCGCTTCTAAATCAAGTGACTTCTTTTATTAAAACCTTAAGCAATTGGTACCTTTGAACCAATTTGCGTTCATAATACAAGTTATTTCTTTGATTACTTTATTAGAGAAAACTATTCTCTTAACCTTCCATAAAGCCGTTATAACCAACTTCCCATAAAGCCGTTATAACCCTTTATGGTTTAGACCAACACGTTCCTTTTATAACCAAGAGACTTCTACTTTTTGAAACCAAGTATTAAATACTTTCAAATCAATTCTCATACCTTTCAAAAATACTACTAGTCTCTTAACCTTTAGAAAACAAGCGAATCATTTTATATAACACCTTAGGCAATTAATGCCTTAAAACAAGTTGCCTTTTCACTAAAATCAAGTCATTTATCTTTCCATAAAGCAAATATAACTAACTTCCCATAAAGCCGTTATATTCACTTTATACCTTAGCCAAAAACAATTTCCTATCCAAGGGACTTATACGTTTAAAACGGAACAAGTATCACATACTTTAAAACTCTTCAAGTCCCTTAACTTAAAAAAACTCAAGACATCCTTTATTCTTTCAAAGAAGTGAGTTAATCTCTAACTCACCCGACTTGGCTATTCATAAAATTAGTAAAGGATATCAGGTGTTATACGTCTGGAAGTACTACATACGCAACTAGTCATGCTCAAAGATAGGAAAAGTTCTACATAGAGTAGATCACACAACTACCTCTTAACTTCTAAGAGTGAAGGAAACATGAAATGATACCACAAGTATATTCCATACATAGAATCATGCCAAAGGAAGGAAGAGGTTCACATACCTCGCGACGATTGTCGACAAGTAGCAAAATGCTCCAAAGTACTTCAACCTATAATGGTCACAATATGTCCATTAACCTCTTACTTCAACGTAGAATATCCTAGGTGCTAAGTCACTAAATCCTACGGGAATCGGACAAAGACCTCCTTTGTTTCTACTTACTTTGCCACCTTTTCAAGGTCGAATACAATAACCAAACAGACCAATTGGCTCACAATTTATATAGCGGTAGTCAATACAATGACTAACTAAAATTCCCAATTGGCTCACAATTTATACTACAGGTAGTCGATACAAGTGACTAACTAAATGACCCCAATTGGCTCACAATATATTTCAACCCAAATTTGTAGCATAACATGATATCAAGTCGCATTTGATTATAATAACCATAATCCTTAAGTCAATGACATGCGACGGTTCTAACAACGATTAAATTGTAATCCAACTTAACATGGCTTATATGTCATTTCGGATTTTAGGCTACAACAATCCATAATACTTATAAAACTTCAACACATATACTTCATGCTAGTAAAATGTAAGGCTAACAACAAAATACATAATCTTGTAACACTTAAAGAGAACAAGATTATACCTCCACGAATCTCAATCTAACTTCCAAATCCGAAATCGCTCCTTAGTAGTTTAGAACCTCTCCAAGACACTTCAATCCGCTTGTTGAGACCCCTAGAACAACACCAACAATTTCCTTCAAGCTTCCAATCCAAAACCTAGAAAGCAACTAGGTTTTCACTTTGCGACTAACCCGAAAACTATCTTTTTCCGAGATTTTTCTATTGAGATACACTTACAACACCCTCATGAACCTTGGTTTAAAGTGTGGAGCTTATTGGACAAAAATTGGCAATTTTCCTTCTTGAAAATCCTCAAAGTCGTGAGCTCCCTTAAGAGCAAGAACAAGTTTTTTCAATTTTTTCTCTAAGTGTAGAATGACAAAGTCTTGCTACTAGTATACTTAAATAACACAAGGAAGGGTCAAGATTAAAACAAATGGGTGGCTTGGATGCATTTTAATTAAATATCAAGCTAAGTGGGGTCATTGACTTGGTCAATGTTGTCAAGCTCTAAGCCTTGCAAGACTTCATCATAAATTATGGTCAAATGACCATTCCACCCATGAAATTTCGTCCATGTCCATTAAGGGGGGGACACGTGTCGCCTCCCGTTAAATCGCATAATTCGTTTTCCGACAAATTTCAAATTTCCGATAAATTTTTACAAGTCTCAAATCTTAACAATGTGAGTTCTTACGTACGTTCTTAAAACATGTCCTGTAAATACGGGGTGTAACAGCTTCCATTGTCTTATTATGAATTTACTTGGACGTACCATGATGGAGAATTCCACGGGTATGCTTTCATTGTCTTTTTGTGAGTTTACTTGGACGTACCGACAGTGATGGAGGATTCCACGGGTATGCTTCCATTGTGATTGATCCTTGGATATGCTTATACGATGTGAGATTTCGGGGCATGCGACCAGGATGCGGGTTAAATTCCCGGATGCTATTATTACCCCATGGCCATGCTTATACGATGAGGGATTCCGGGGCATGCGACCGTGTTATGTACTATTACTCCATGGACTAGCTCCCCATGAAGACATGTACCCGAGATGAGGGATTCTCCGAGCATGTTATATACGATTATTACCCCATGGATTAGCTCTCCATGAAGTCATGTACCCGAGATGAGGGATTCCACGGGCATGAGATATATATATATATATATATATATATATATATATTGCATATGTGCACGCCGAGAGTGATGGAGGATGCCACAGGCGCGTTACATGGATATATCTTACACTTACGGCTGTCGGCAGTGACAGAGGATTCCACGGGCACGCTTTGATGTTTTGCGGGCTTGAGACCCTTACTGGACTGTGTGATGGTTTTGAGGGCTTGTGTCCCTTGACATGGTGTGACTATTGTTCATGTGTTGAAATAGTCTTTTAAAAGGTAAAACTGACTTTCATTACTTTCATTACGGCAAGACACGGTTGTACTGTTAATTTGGTTATCATACATGTCTCCAGCTTTATTTTAGACTATTATGATTTAATTACAGTACTTTCAGTTTTACATACTTGGTACATATTTTTGTACTGACCTCCTTCGGGGGGCTGCGTTCATGCCGCAGGTTGAGGTACATAGCTTGCTGATCCTCATTCTTAGGATCACTATTCAGTTCTTGGAAAGCTCCCTTTCTCCCGAGGCTTTGTCGTTTGGTACAGTTCCCTGAAGTTGTAGATTTATGTACATTCAGGGGTATGGCGGAGCCCTGTCCCGTCACAGTTGTTATGTCAAATTCTTAGAGGTCTGTAGTCATATCTTGTGGGTCTCTTTGTAAAAAAAGAAGAAGAGGTAACTGCTTTTTGGATTAGTGTATACTTTTGGAAGGTGACCTTATCGGCTAGCCTGTTATTTATTTCTTTTGAGATGAATGTATGTTCCGCTACTATTCTGTGATGTATACCTGTAAAGGGTGCCCAGGTAGGGCACCAGTCATGGGCCCGGGGTCGGGTCATGACAGAAGAGGATGACCCTCAAACATGAAGAGGGGCATAAAATGCTTTGTACAGTCGTCTGCATCTTGTTAGTTGTGGTCCCTGAAGGGAAAACAGAAAACATAAATATTGAAAGATAGCCAATGCAAATGTATTTAAGCTAGACAAGGGATGTACCTCTATTTCTTCCTCTTCCTCAGCTGAAACAAGAACTCTGGTTCTGTGAGATTCTTCCTCACTACGATCTCGGATGGCAACTCCCCCGCTTCGCTAGGGTTGCTTAGGAACAGATTTCTTGGGTGACGGGGATTCGTTGTTGGAAGAGGTGTCCAGATCAACAAACATTGGAGGGGATTTAGTTGCTAAAAGATGCATAAGAAATGTTAGCCGGAAATTCACATGAACAATCTGGCCAGCACATATGTAGAAAGCAATTTATCTTTTCTCTTCGTTTGCCGCAACCTGATGGAAGACGTTGACGCAGTAGTTCTAACCGATTTAGGGGGAGAAACTTTCAGAGGGGCCTCTTTCATCCCCGGTTTAGAGGTTTTTTGGGTCTTTTTCTTCTTTGACAGGACCTGTCGATCACATCAGACATCTAGAGGATACTAGAAGAATTTCTTCTTGTCTGTGTTCCACCAATCGTCAAAAGCGACAATAGTATTTGCTCTCGGGCGAAACAACTGCCAGTCAAATAGGGCGAGCCTATCAAGATTGTGATCGACTATTTTCCTTGCCTATTTTTCATGAAGAATGCAGCGTTGGGTTGAACAAACAATATTGCGGTGAGGCTATGAAAGGTGCTGAGTGAGACCAAATTGCCTTGTCATAAAGTTTGGTCGATAGGGCTACGTGGTCAACGTATTGTTCATAGAGGTAGGCTTCAAGCCACCCAATAAATCCCTGGCCATGAGAATATGCCCCCATGTGAGGGCCATAGTTCTCCGCTAAGAGAATGTATGGTTTTCACGACCCAACCTAGGGTCATGACGAGTGACCGAGCTTAACCTGCCCGATAACCCATCTTATGTTACCTGTATTCACACATGAAATTCAATAGGGTCTGTTTAACTAAGTTTGGAAGCTGTAAATAGAATACCAAAGTCCAACTGTAACTCAAAACATCTCAAAATATACTTATATATACGTAACATGTCACATGGTAAGCCAACGAGGCTGCCGATACTTCTGTACAACAAAATAATGGCCGGCAAGACCAAACAGTACCCATGACACCCACACTGTCCGCAGACTACTAAAAGAGTATGACCGTGCATAAGTGACGGGACAGGGCTCCGTCAGACCCAGGATGTATACAAACAAAATTATACCAAAACAGGAACAGTCTCCGAAGCAAGTGGAGCTGTTTTACTCTCAATGTTGACTCCTCCTAGGTGGCTGAATCGTGTAACCGTATCCCTGAACCTGCGGACATGAAATACAGCCCCCCGAATAAAGGGGGTCAGTACGGAATATGTACTGAATATGTAAGGCAATATTGAATCATAAAACAAGAAAAAACGTAACATTAAGCAAGTTTAAAAAGCAACCTGGGAGTAACCTGGAACAACACTTTGAACCATGTCATATGGTCCCTTACACAAAGTCTAGCATACTCAATATAAATATAGAATATCCTAGTCGTAGCCGCTTTCGGCTAATAACACAACAGTCCCTTCGGACGGCCGCTTCCGACGTAGTCATGATGGCCCATTCGGGCAGCCGCTTACGACTTAGCTAGGGTGGCCCCTTCGAGCAGCCGCTTCCGGCTTAAGAATATCATAATCCAGCTGATCAAGTGGAATAATAACAATACACATGATATACAGTATGAATATGTAATGAAGTTACAAAACGTTGCACCCCTTTCAGAGTGGTTTCTATTACAACTCCCTTTGGAGAGATTTTGAGAACACGTTTTAGAGTTTCCTTCATTTACCATTTGATTTGTAGAGAAAATGTAAGTATAATGTATCAAAGAAGTTTCCTTCGAATTATCAACAAGAGTATAGCATGAACGAAACAAGACATTGGATATCGACTCCAAATCCAACTAAGAATAGATTACTTATGTTTTACATTCTTTAGGAGTCATATAAAAGGGATCATGCCAAAATATGAAAGAAGGGTTAGCCTTACATACCTTATTTATGCCTCAAGCTAATCCTCGAGTCCCTTCCCGAGCTTAATCAACTAAAATAGCATCAACAATATAGGGATTAAGACTAGGCCAACAAGATTATTCTAACTAATCATTTATTGTATCGCCTAACGGGATTTGGACAACATCTCCCCTATAATCCTACCAACCCAACAATTCCAAATTAAGCTAATAACCAACAACAACAACAAATCTAACAATATACAACAATAATATGACTAAACTCATCTTACAATTCTATCCAAAACAGCCCCTAAACCACAACGCCTTAATATTCGGTATATGATAATTATAACTATATTTCTAACACTTTAATCCGTTAAATCTCCATGTAATCATCTCAATAACAATGATGAGAAAATAATACATACCTTAGCAGCAGCTCAACCACGAAAATATCATCCCCCAGTTCAATATTTAGCTTGAAATGACGACGACAATTCGTATTACACTTTATCTTTCACGAGCCTCGGGATTCGAGGCCTCGAACTTGATCAAACCCTTGATTTATCTCTCTAACTCTCCTCACTCTAAAATATTCTAGATTTTTTGGCATGCAATCAGGAAGATAATGGGTGATAATTTTCCTTAAATAGCCAAGAAAGTGGGCCTGACCCGACTTGGAGTCGGGTTGGGCCGAGCCCACTGCCAGTTTGACCTTTCCTCCTTAAGACGTCCATAACTTTTTATATCTATGTCGCATGAAGGCCCAAGATCTATGGTTGGAAAGGTATGTCAATTAGCTACAACTTTCATATTTTGTGTTGTCCCAAATTCGCAACGTATAATGGTGTGTTGGCCTTGTAAAGCTAGATCACCCGAAAACGTATCCTTAAATCATCCTTTTGGAGTGCTTATGCTCATATTTGGCTTAAGTGTCCCTCTTTAGACTTTATAAACTTCCTATGTACTATTCATATAACTTTTCATATGCCCTTCATAAAATCCTGACATGTGGGGCCCACCTTAACTTACAGTTACGAGGGCTATTTGTCAAGTAACGTATTAACCAACTTACACCATATGGCCTCCACTGGCGTCTATATGTTATTATTATACATATATAACATAATCTTCATCCCTAATCCTTGTATATCTGTTATACCCCGTAGTTCCAGGGTATGTATGCGAGGACGTACGTACGAGGATACGACAGAAAGATTGGAAAGGAAGAAAGAGGTGATTTTTCCACGGAAAAGTTTCCGGTTTTTGTGAAGGAAAAAGGTTCGTTAATGGGAATTGGATTCCCAGATTTGGTATTTGGACTTCATAGATTATATTAGAATTTTGAGATTTTATTTTCGGAAATGGTCACGTGGGGCCCACGGAGAAATTTCTGATTTTGTAGGCCCGCTTTGTTTTGAGATTTCCGTATTTTGGATATTTTGGACGAAATATTCTAGGCGAATCGGGGGGCGACACGTGTCACCCCCATGTGGCACCCTTGGTCGATTTTACAGTTGTGCACAACACCCGGTTGGAGTCGTTTTTTAAACGTTTTTGCGTAACTGCGAAGGAAAATACGGCTATGTGGTTTTGTATTTTTGCGGATTTTTAGAGAGACGAAACATTTTTGACCAACGGGAGGGTGACATGTGTCACCTCACAACGGAGACAAGTGGGGCGTGGCCGTTTTGGAGGGGCAAGTTGTGCTAGATATTTGTGTAGATATTTGTGAGGGTTTTAAGGAGTAGGGGCTAGGGTGCACTTGGCTTGATCTTGGCCTTACACTTGCCTTGCACATGGCTTAATCTTGGCCATTGGTTGGCCTTTGGTTTTGCTATAAATACCCCTCCCTGGTGAAGACTTATTCATTCACTCCTCACCTTGTCTAAGTCTTGAAATCCCTCCCCTCCCTCTAGTAGCTCTCGTCCTAAGCCTCTCCCCCTCCCTCCTCCTTGTGGCCTTTGGCGAGAAGGGTCCCCCCCCCCTTGTGGTGCTAGCCGTGGGGTACCACTGCCTAGTTGTTTTCACATAATACCCTTGTTGTGGTATAGAAATACTCCTAGTATTGTTATAATGCCCAAAATACCTTAGCCTTGTACCTTGTAGTATTCCAAAGATACCTCTTTACGTAGAGTCCTAAATACTACCTTTTGTCCTTTAGTCTCAAACCAAAACCCAAGGAAATCTTCATAGTTGGTTGAAGTATTTGAGTAGAAGTTGGTTAGAACTTCTAAGGGTTGTTTGGAGTGGTTTGGAGCGCACGGTGAGAGCTAAACCTTGCTCAGATCGACATTATAACTTGGATAATTTTGGGCTTATCGAGGTAATTATCTTGTCCTCTATTGTAATTGGAAATTACATGTTTGTTAGAATATATAGTTGAAGTATACTATATATGGAACTACTTAGTATTCGCAATGTCTTTTGACTTAAGCTGAAGAATCGAATCAATCAGATTTACATAGGTATTGCAGTAGACTTGTGTAGAAGTGTACATGTCCGGTTAGACGTGTAAACTCCCCCCCCCCTGGTTGGCTTGGGCGCCGGCCTCGATAGAGGAGGAGTTTCTTACATTGCGGGAGGTCTTTGAATTTTCTATAAAGATAGAAAACTTGTGTTTTGGGGTTAATAGACGTTTGTGACCTTTATAGGTGAAAGTACTAAGAGTAGCGTATTCTACTCGAGGAGTGGAAAGGGCTAGCAAGGTTGTAGTACTTGGAGCATTTTGCTTATTGTCGATAAATCGTCGCGAGGTATGTGAACCTCTTCCTATCTTTTCTAGCATGATTGTTGTGAACTATGTAGTACGGTAGACGTACATGTGCTAAGTGATTTGGTTGGTTTAAAACATAGAGTGTTATAATAGCTTTATGGGAAGTTAGTTATAACGACCTTATGTAGGTGAAAATGGTTTACTGATGTTAGAAGTTAAGAGACTTGATCTTATAAGATAAGAGACTTAACTTATTTGTTCTAATGTGGATGTTTGTGTGAAACCTCATTCGTGAGTAATGAGTACTTGGTTTTAAAGGGATAATGTTTTACTGATTTCGGGAATCAGAATGTGTATCGACAGACCATTGCAGCGTTAATAAAGGAAAATGTATTGAATAATGATGTGTTGTTTTAAAACCAGTAGAAACCTCCATCCGCATGAAGCTAAGATAAGACAAAATGATATTACATTTTCTAGATCATGGTCTTTGTAATAAGATCGTTATAAACAAGAATAAACTACTCACATATATGACATATGTTACTCAATTGTTCTAAAAGGAATCAAGTGATTAAGTTTGGGAACTATGAAACCATTTGAAAATGAGAAGCTTGAGTAATTCAAACTAGGCAACCGAACTTAGGAAAAGAATGTTGTTACTTGATTTTGAAAAGGAATGTGGGTTGGTCATTCTAATACTACGGGTATCGGGTGACTTTGATAAAAGTAATGGATCTCTTTTAAAAGAATTTAACGTACGTAGTACTTTAGGGCTAAAACCCGGACTTTGGTATAAAATGAAAGTACTTTGTGTTGTTGTGAAACTTGCCTATGCTTGTTGTTGTGAAGCTTGGCTATGCTTATTGTGATAAACTTTGTTGTGCAAAGCGTTGTATTTCTGTGTTACCGCGTCTCTCGATGGAGGGTCGGTTGACTTGTTGAGAACTTACTTGGGCGTCTTGCGTGATGGCGGAGAAATTCCGCAGTGCGTTCGCTGATAGTATTATTGTTGTGCATCGCTATGGACATACTGACACGATGCGTAGCGCACGGGTATGCTTCCATTTAGATTACCGCCTTGTTGTTTCCCTTTGGACATACTGACACGATGCGTAGCGCACGGGTATGCGTCCATTTGGAATGTTGTCTTATTTTTCCCTTTGGACATACTGACACGATGCGTAGCGCACGGGTATGCTTCCATTTGGATTGCTGTCTTGTTGTTGAGGTCACATGGACATGTCTACACCAATGCAGAATTCCGGGGGCATGTGACCATGGGACATTGGTATTATTGTTGCATCATGGACATGTCTACACCGATGCAGTATTCCGGGGGCATGCGGCCATAATGCGAACTTGATTGATGTTGTGGGCGTGAGACCCATAGTTATATTGGAGTGATGACTGTTTTATGTTGTGAACTGTAGTTTGGTTATCATACATGTCTCGCCTTTATATAGACTAGTATGATTTCATTTCTGATATTATGCGATTTCACATACTTGGTACTGTTATCGACCTCGCCGGGCTGCGTTCATGCCGCAGTAGAGGTACATCGGTCGTGGATCCTCGCCATGGATCACGATTGTAACATTTGAAGCTCCGTTTCTCGGAGGCTTATCTTTTAGCAGGTGTTCCCTGAGTTGTAGGTTCTTGTACATTCGTGGTATGGCGGCCCTGTCCGTCATAGTCGTGTATATCTTAGAGTGCAGTAATCTTGTGTAGGCGGGGTTGTAAAAGGATTAAACTGCTCAGTTTTATGTATATCTTGAAAGGCAACTGCTTTGGTTGCTTTGTTTATTTATTATATCTCTTGTTAAATGACTCATGTTTTATGTTCGCTGATTTTCTCGATGTATGTATCACTAGGGTGCCTGTGGTAAGGCACCGATCACGGCCCGATTTTGGGTGTGACAAAGTGGTATCGAGCGATTAATCCTCGGAAAGTGTCTACGCATCGTGTCTAGTGTAGTCTTGATTATCGGTGTGTTGTGCACCACATCTATAATCGTCGAGGCTATAGGACATTTAGGATTGGTTTCCATTCTTCTTATTCGAGATCGTGCCTTAGAGTCAGTTATAAGTGGGACCCTCCGACGTATCTCGTTTTTACGATTATGCCTCCGCGAGCAACCAGATCCCGGGAGGCAAGGCAGTAGAGTGCCGCTAGTGAGATACTGAGAGAAATGCAGCGCGAGCCCGAGCGAGACGAGGTTGTGCTTGACAGCGGGTTTTGTACGCCGCCCGGCCCAGAGAGGTTAGAGCGCAGCAATGGCTGCCGAGACCGCGATACACGAGCCTCGGTCCCGATGCAGGCGAGAGGAGATGGGTTACGCGAGATGGCCCGATTCTGGCGTGGTCGTGGCGAGATATGAGATAATTTGAATCACGGCCGATTCGATTCGATGCACCATGGTTCACCCCGAGCGATAGTTTGAGGCTACGGGACTTTACGAGTGTAGCCCGCCAGAGTTTTATGGGTCGAGGCACGAGGATGATCGCAGGAGTTCATCCGGCGATTCTGACGGATCATGCGGGTGATCAAGCTTCGAAACAGTGCGTGACCTTTGGTTCGCATCGGCCGCGTGATACCGCAATCGATTGGTTTGATTCATGGGAGCTTTCGGGAGAGCATGCACCTCAGCAGTATGGGATGAGTTTTGGGGCTTTCCTCACGCACTTCTTGCCTCCGCAATTGAGAGAACGCCGGTAAACGATTTTATTCTTGAGACAGAGAGAGCGCCGTCGAAGTACAATGTCGAGTTCGATTCTTTGGCTCGATATGTCCCTGCGCTAGTTGCGGATATGGAGGATAGGGTGCATCGCTACGTCACGGGCTAGATGATTATATGGTGAGTCTTGTGCGGGTGTTTCTCTTCACCGCATGGACATTGTCCGCACGCAGCTCATGCACTAGGATGCGAGGCACGGAGGGTCGACGAATGACACAGATCGCGAAGAGGGCCGGGGCGGGGTCCTTTGGTGGCTTTCGAGGCGGACCGCCTCGGATCGTGCTAGTTATATACCCCACGATGCAGAGTGGTCCTCCGCGTCTTCGAGATCTGGTCGTGGCTCGAGGTTCAGATTTTGGGAGAAGCGGTGTTAACGGTGAAGCCACCCTACCTCGATGTGACCGTTGAGGTAGACTCCATTTTCGAGAGTGACGTGCTAGATTGGGAGTTTTTTTTGCATGCGTCCAGCAGGCCATTTGCGAGGCTGTCCAGACCAAGGAAGCGCGGATGTTACGACTCACGCCCGGGATTTGTGGTGGTTCATCACCTCTGACTATGCCTGCAGTGTGCCTATGATTAGAGTGGAGCGGTAGCTTCAGGTATATCCTTAACCCTCTAGAGTTTTGGTATGCTTGTTATGATGATCTCATTATTGTGTGCTATGTACGGATAGCATTGTGATATGTGTGAGTTAGAATACATGGTTAGTTGGAAGGTTACGTATGGGGGCATGGTAAGTGTGAACCTTAGACTATTTCACGACTGAGACCTTAGAGGTAAGGTCGTCTTGAGTATAAGATTCGTTTTATGTTTGACCTTTATAAGGGTGAGTAGTATACGTAGGATTTATCTGTGTGATGAGTCCGTGGGTAGTGTGAGATGGAAGTGGTAGCTTTCGCGATGTGAATTAGTAAGATTGTTAGGATCGGGAACAAGAGTTTGGCGGTTGGGGGTCGGGTTGAGGACCATTTGCGGGTCAACCCGTAACCGGTTTGGGGTGGGGTCAGTTAGGTGGTCCCGCCAGTGGTAGGGTCACGAGGATGCTAGGCCCAGTTTGTATGACCATCGTATGAGTTTGTGGATGTGTTCGACCAGAATCGTTCGTGAATCACGGGAATGGCCTTGGGGATATTACGGCTAGTAAGATGACCAAGTTTGGAGGTGGTGACTCAAGGTTTTGGGAACTGGCGATGACTGAAGTGTGGTACGATACTAGAAGAGTTCAAGTGTTCGAGAAGGGCACGACGAGTAAGGAAGGAGGAAAGCGTGTGTTATTTCGTGGCGAGATGTGGCGTGGGCAATTTTGTTGCAAGATGCTTCTTCGATATCCGTCTTGAGAAGGAACATTCGACGAATGTTTCTAAGGAAGGAGAATGTTATACCCGTAGTTCCAGGGTATGTATGCGAGGGCGTGCGTGCGAGGATCTGACGTAAAGATGGAAAGGAAGAAAGAGGTGATTTTCCACGGAAAAGTTTCGGTTTTGTGAAGGAAAAAGGTTCGTTAATGGGAATTGGATTCCCAGATTTGGTATTTGGACTTCATAGATTATATTAGAATTTTGAGATTTTATTTTGGAAATGGTCACGTGGGGCCACGGAGAAATTCTGATTTTGTGGGCCCGCTTTGTTTTGAGATTTCGTATTTTGGATATTTTGGAAGACGAAATATTCTGGGCGAATCGGGGGGCGACACGTGTCACCCCCATGTGGCACCCTTGGCGATTTTACATTTGTGCACAACCCCCGGTTGAAGTCGTTTTTCGACGAAACGTTTTGCGTAACTTGCGAAGGGAAAATTCGGCTATGTCGCTTTGTATTTTTGCGGATTTTTAGAGAGGCGAAACATTTTGGACCAACGGGAGGGTGACACGTGTCACCTCACAACGGAGACAAGTGGGGCGACTTGGCGTTTTGGAGAGGCAAGTTGTGCTAGATATTTGTGTAGATATTTGTGAGGGTTTTAAGGAGTAGGGGCTAGGTGCACTTGGCTTGATCTTGGCCTTACACTTGCCTTGCACATGGCTTAATCTTGGCCATTGGTTGGCCTTTGGTTTTGCTATAAATACCCTCCTGAAGACTTATTCATTCACCTCACCTTGTCTAAGTCTTGAAATCCCTCCCTCCTCTAGTAGCTCTCGTCCTAAGCCTCTCCCCCTCCCTCTCCTTGTGGCCTTTGGTAGAAGGGTTCCACTTGTGGTGCTAGCCGTGGGTACCCCTAGCCTAGTTGTTTTCATAATACCCTTGTTGTGGTATAGAAATACTCCTAGTATTGTTATAATGCCCAAAATACCTTAGCCTTGTACCTTGTAGTATTCCAAAGATACCTCTTTACGTAGAGTCAGGAAATACTACCTTTTGTCCTTTTAGTCTCAAACCAAACCACTAAGGAAATCTTCATAGTTGGTTGAAGTATTTGAGTAGAAGTTGGTTAGAACTTCTAAGGGTTGTTTGGAGTGGTTTGGAGCGCGCAGTGGAGCTAAACCTTGCTCAGGATCGACATTATAACTTGGATAATTTTGGGCTTATCGAGGTAATTATCTTGTCCCTCTATTGTAATTGGAAATTACATGTTTGTTAGAATATATAGTTGAAGTATACTATATATGGAACTACTTAGTATTCGGCAATGTCTTTTGACTTAAGCTCAAGAATCGAATCGAATGTATTTACATGGGGCAGATTGCGGTAGACTTGTGTAGAATTGTACCGTCAGGTTAGGCGTGTAAACCCCACAGTAGGCTTGGTAGCCGGCCTCGATAGAGAAGGAGTTTTACGCTGTTGCGGGGGGGGGAGGTGCTGCCGAATTTTCTATAGAAAGATAGAAAACTTGTGTTTTGGGGTTAATAGACGTTTGTGACCTTTATAGGTGAAAGTACTAAGAGTAGCGTATTCTACTCGAGGAGTGGAAAGGGCTAGCAAGGTTGTAGTACTTGGAGCATTTTGCTTATTGTCGATAAATCGTCGCGAGGTATGTGAACCTCTTCCTATCTTTTCTAGCATGATTGTTGTGAACTATGTAGTACGGTAGACGTACATGTGCTAAGTGATTTGGTTGGTTTAAAACATAGAGTGTTATAATAGCTTTATGGGAAGTTAGTTATAACGACCTTATGTAGGTGAAAATGGTTTACTGATGTTAGAAGTTAAGAGACTTGATCTTATAAGATAAGAGACTTAACTTATTTGTTTTAATGTGGATGTTTGTGTGAAACCTCATTCGTGAGTAATGAGTACTTGGTTTTAAAGGGATAATGTTTCTTGATTTCGGGAATCAGAATGTGTATCGACAGACCATTGCAGCGTTAATAAAGGAAAATGTATTGAATAATGATGTGTTGTTTTAAAACCAGTAGAAACCTCCATCTGCATAGAAGCTAAGATAAGACAAAATGATATTACATTTTCTAGATCATGGCTGCTGTAATAAGATCGTTATAAACAAGAATAAACTACTCACATATATGACATATGTTACTCAATTGTTCTAAAAAGGAATCAAGTGATTAAGTTTGGGAACTATGAAACCATTTGAAAATGAGAAGCTTGAGTAATTGAAACTAGGCAAACTGGAACTTAGGAAAAGAATGTTGTTACTTGATTTTGAAAAGGAATGTGGGTTGGTCATTCTAATACTACGGGTATCGGGTGACTTTGATAAAAGTAATGGATCTCTTTTAAAAGAATTTAACGTACGTAGTACTTTAGGGCTAAAACCCGGACTTTGGTATAAAATGAAAGTACTTTGTGTTGTTGTGAAACTTGCCTATGCTTGTTGTTGTGAAGCTTGGCTATGCTTATTGTGATAACCTTTGTTGTGCAAAGCGTTGTATTTCTGTGTTACCGCGTCTCGATGGAGGTCGGTTGACTTGTTGAGAACTTACTTGGGCGTCTTGCGTGTGGCGGAGAAATTCCGCAGATGCGTTCTGCTGATAGTATTATTGTTGTGCATCGCTATGGACATCTTGACCACGATCGTAGCGCGCGGGTATGCTTCCATTTAGATTACCGCCTTGTTGTTTCCCTTTGGACATACCGACACGATCGTAGCGCGCGGGTATCGTCCATTTGGAATGTTGTCTTATTTTTCCCTTTGGACATCGACACGATCGTGGCGCGCGGGTATGCTTCCATTTGGATTCTTTGTCTTGTTGTTGAGGTCACATGGACATGTCTACACCAATGCAGAATTCCGGGGGCATGTGACCATGGGACATTGGTATTATTGTTGCATCATGGACATGTCTACCGTCTGATATTCCGGGCATGCGGCCATGCGAACTTGATTGATGTTGTGGGCGTGAGACCCATAGTTATATTGGAGTGATATCGTTTTATGTTGTGATCGTAGTTTGGTTATCATACATGTCTCTGCTTTATATAGACTAGTATGATTTCATTCTGATATTATGCGATTTCACATACTTGGTACTGTTATCTTGACCTCGCCCGAAGTGCGTTCATGCCGCAGTAGAGTACATCGGCCGTGGATCCTCGCCATGGGATCACGATTCAACAGATTTGAAGCTCCGTTTCTCGGAGGCTTATCTTTTAGTAGGTGTTCCACGAGTTGTAGGTTCTTGTACATTCGTGGTATGGCGAGGCCTGTCCGTCATAGTCGTGTATATCTTAAGTGCATGTAATCTTGTTGTGGGCGGGGTTGTAAAAGGATTAAAGCTGTTCGTGTTTTATGTATATCTTGAAAAGCCCTGTTTTGGTTGCTTTGTTTATTTATTATATCTCTTGTTAAATGACTCATGTTTTATGTTCCGCTGATTTTCTCTGATGTATGTATCACTAGGGTGCCCAGGATAAGGCACCAGTCACGGGCCCGATTTTCGGGGTGTGACAATATCTTTAGCCTCCCCTAAGCCCATACTAAGTTGTCTACAGTCTCGGTAACACGAAAAATTTTCCGGGGTGTAACAAAGGTTGTCATCGGCTACTTGATAGACCCAATCGGGGGTGGCCCATATTTCGAGGACCGGTTTCCAATCTGTGTAATGGTGTCAAGACAGACCATGCAGAGTGAAGATTGCAGTAAAAACATCCTGGGGCACGAGGGGTGTTTTCCGAAGAGTATCTTCTAGCACCGGCGGGTTTAATGGAAAATGACGGTCATCAAAATAATAAGGAATAACTCCGGGAAATACAGGGCGATCCACACGTGAAGGAACCACAGGGGACCGACTAAGGTATCCAAATTTTTAGTCCCTTAACCTTGCTTGGGCATCGCCGAGATACATATAAAGATAAGTCAGGAAGAGAGATGTCCAACTGACATCTTCCCCCAAAACGGATAGCGCCGCATAAATTTTCAGCTCATTCACGACTGCACAATATCCTATGCAAACAAATATTAGCTGAACCAAAAGAGCAGGAAAGCATGATGTTCGACATTATCGATTGGAAGAGGCGATATTCAGTTGTTGTGGGTCATAAAGTGGCCATAACTGAAAGAAGTCTTTGAAACCTTGAAGCCTAAATCGGCAACATCTTTGTCGCTTAAGACAGGCGCTTCGGCTCCCAGTATCGGAAGGCTAAGTATTGTCGTTATGTTGAGTAGTGTGGGGGTCATCATTCCCTAGGGGAAAAAAAGGCGTTGACAATATTCGACCAGTAACCAAGGAAGGCGTGTATGAGACCAATGTTATAGGAGAGGTCAAATTCCGACAACACAATGGTGTCATAGAGACCCATACATCTCCATTCGACCTCTCTGGATGACCTCACTCATTCTAACCAATTAGAGTAATTGGTAATCTTTGCCGACCAGGTATACAGGCTAGCCGGACAGCGCTCGCCGGTGAACCAATCGCAAGTAATAGGAAGGTCATACTTTGCTGGGCTAAGATGCTGAGAAGAAGAAGGTCACCCTGTTCAGATATACCGTAGGGAACAAGAACCAACTATTCATCGATGAAGGCAAAAGAAGGGGTTAGGTCATCAACGGCCAAATTGACATTATCTGATCTCTGAGATGGAGAGGAAAATGAAGACATAGTTTTCTAATTAAGGAAATAGGGTTACTTGTAGAAGGAAAGGAATTTGGGAACGACTGAAGACTAAGTGAGAAACCTCTGGAGAGGTGTCTCTCCTTAATTTTTTTTGGAAATGTGACTGACACGCATTAGGACTACTTTCTTTCAAACGTGCGACTGAAATACATCGGGATTTATTTGTGGAAGCCAAGACGCCTCGATTGAAAGGAAGAAACTTTTCAGAAAAATCATCATTGCATGCATTTAGGAAAAAACTTATTGAAATGACACCAGCGGCTGCCATACGAAATGACGGCTATTTTTTAATACATCAACTCAACAGCCGCACTCGAATTAATGTAAGGGGCAATTATTCACACTCAAAAAATACTTTTAAGTGTATACGAATAAAGTGACAGCCGAAGGTGGAAACCTCAAAATAAGTAGGCAAGATAATTCTAAGTCGATAACGGAATTGACTCGTAGCCAAATCTATTAGTCCTAGCCCTCAACTAGAAAAGCTATATCGGTTATTACGGTAGTCTGGCCGAGTCATAATTTCGAGGAATGACTGAGACCTACACATATTTGGATGCCTCAAAGACCAAGTCAAAGAATCTTCTATCCCCCAAGAAACGATAACAACCAGCAACAACTAGAAGGAAGGGCCATTAATCGCGCAAGAGGAAAACAAGGAGTAAAATTCGGCACCACCTCCTCTTAGTTGACTAGTGGATTTAGTGGGTAATTTAGTGGCTATCATAGAGGGATCACATTTTATATTTCTTGTACTATAAATATAGAATAATTTGTATAGAATAGACACAACCAATCAATTAAAAAACTGATTTTACACATCTTCATTTTATCTTTATCGTCTTTATTTCACTCTAGATGTATTTATGTTTCTTACCACTTAGTTTACTCAATCACCATCCTAATGCTTTCTGAAGTAGTTGCGGAATCCATTGCCGGAAGTTAGAGTTCCGCTTCTAGCTGAAATTGCTTAGTTAAGGAATCAATTTTTCATCCGATAGATGGAAAATATTTCGGAAGGGAACATGATCGTAATTGTATCCTCATTATAGAAAATACCTTATAATGGACTTGCTGAATTTTCTATGAGTTATGTTTCCTAGTTGTCTACATTTAGATGCTCTTAAAATCTTTTATATTGGATTCATTGGTTTGTTTAGCATTTGACAATGTACATCTTTCAGACCCAAAGATTACATTTGTTGTAATTGTCATGACCCAAACCGGAGGGTTATGATGGGCACCTGGACCTTACCCACCGAGTACCACTAATCATACAGTCAACATTTAATCATAATTAATCACGGCCACAAGGGTCGTCACCCAGTACACTGCTGACACATAGAAATCATAAACTATAGGGAAGCCATGTAAAATCTTACAAACAAAAGGACTTAATCCATGCATATATATACTAAGGCCGACAAGGCACTATTTGACTACTATACACAAGACTCTATCTACAAGCCTCTAAAAGAGTATTCTATATCATAAGATCAGGACAGGGCCCCACCATATCCATGTGTACAAGCAAAAAATACCATACCAAGATTAGACGGACACTCCAAAACAAGGAGAGTGCTCCAATATCCACAGATTCTGCAACCTACTAATGTAGATCGTCGCCTTGCCTAAGTGAACCTGCGGGCATAAAATGCAGCGTCCCCCGACAAAAAGGACGTCAATACAACTAATGTACCGAGTATGTGAGGCATGAAAAATAGCATAACAGAGACACGAAAATAAACTGAGACAATGAACAACCAACCAGTAGAGAATGCCTCTGAGGGCTATAGTATGCCTAAGTGTCATGCATAATGTGGTCATACATATATATATATATATATATATATATATATATATCGACCTCTGTGGGCATAATAATTGGGAATCTTCCTTACCATAACAGCTTCTGCAAGCATCATATCATATCGACCTCTGTGAGCATAATCATTATTATGTCTATCTGTACCAGCTACAAGTGGTGTCATATCCCATTTTCCATTCCCATGCATTTGAGGTCAAGGTATATACATGAATATAATGCATGAATGATATAATAATAAGACACTATAAGTTTTTCGGAGTGACGTAAAGTCGTTTCACCTCCAATTAACATTATGAATACTGACACTTTTCCATGTACCTCAATAAGGACTTAGGAACATATTTAGACATGCTTTGACAATAGGAATAAATAACATGAACATCCTTAACTACTAAGAGTGGAATCAATTATGAGACAATATTACGTTTACGTTTCGTACTTAGAACATGCCAAAAGAAGGAATGATTTGCCTTAACATACCTTTAAACTGACCCTTCAATGATGATGATGCAATTGACCTCCTCTATAAGTTAATCCATAATAAAGAAAGACAACACTAAAATCAACAAAGAGGAAACAGTGCTGGTATGTCATGAAAATAATTTGTTGTTGAAAGCTTCCTTGAAGCTATATTCTTGCTTTGTTTTGCTATTTTTTTGTAC
The DNA here is from genome assembly GCA_029844215.1 of Przewalskia tangutica. Taxonomy (NCBI): domain Eukaryota; kingdom Viridiplantae; phylum Streptophyta; class Magnoliopsida; order Solanales; family Solanaceae; genus Przewalskia; species Przewalskia tangutica. The sequence goes on from CM056724.1 coordinate 54,913,652, forward strand.
TAACCAGATGAAATGACTTGGTGTGTGTGGGTGTGTATATATATATATATATATATATATATATATATATATATATATTACATTCTTTGGTCTAGTTATAGCAAATTTAAAGTGATAAATCACCCTTTGAAACCCCCACATGTCCAACCCCTAATTTGAGTGAATTTGTTCACTTATGTGTCTACTAGTTGGACAGTTTAGCTTCTTCAACAATGATTGTTATGAAATCTATGTAGATAACAATATCAGGTGCATGTGCTGGACCGACATTTTACTAAAGAATACTTATTTCATGTTAATTGTTTAGACATGCCCAAGCCATAAGGTACACTAAATTCCTAGCTACATTCATATATCCAATAATAGGTTTCAATACCATAACGATGAGGGACTTGAAGAAGTTACTCTCCTTCATTTTTAACACACTTCATATACTTATTATCATGCTCATGTGATGTAATAATAGTATATAGCCTCTTTGTTTCGTACAAAATACTATTGTCACTCTTTTTAAGTCCTAAATTATTTTGAAACTGCATCCATTTATATACTAAACTCTTTATTTGCATACGTGAATATGACATAAATTCCCCAAGGCTCGGGGTCTACTTGTATAAGTCTAAATGCTTCAAACCATCGCCCGAAAGTACGGGATGTTACATCCTTTCCCTCTTAGAAATATTCGTCCTCGAATGTTGGGGTGACATATCCAATCCTCATTCACATAACAAGAAAATACAACTGCTTCTTCACGGGGCCACATAAATAATATATCTCATTATACCAGACCTCACATGATGAACAAGCAGTAATTATAATAATATGAAATAGAACTCACCTTATGCTTCTCTCGGAACCTCAGCGTTAGTCTGGAATAGGTAAGGATATTTGTGTTTCATCTCCTCTTCCGCCTCCCACGTTATTTCTTCTATATTCTTATTCCGCCACAGAACTTTCACGGAGCCTACTTTTTTATTCCTCAACTTGTGGACTTGTTGATCTAGTATAACAATAGGTACTTCTTCATACGATAGGTCCTCTGTAACTTTCACATTGTCAATCAGTACAATCCAGGAAGGATCTCCAGCACATGCTCTTAACATAGAAACATGGAAAATTGGATTAACAAACCCTAACTCCTAAGGCAAGTCCAATTCGTAAGCTACTTGGTCGATTTGTCGAATTATACGATATGACCCAATATACCTTGGGATGAGCTTCCATTTTCCCCAAACCTCATTACCTCCATCATAGGTGAAATCTTCAAAAAGACCAAATCATCTACTTGGAACTCAAAGTTCCACCATCACACATCTAAATACGACTTCTGATGACTCTGAGAGGTTAACATACATTCTTGGATAAGATTCACCTTCTCTATGGCTTGGTTTACTAAGTCAGGCCCAAATATTTTTAATTTGCCTACTTCAAACCATCCGATAAGAGATCTACATCTCTGTCCGTACAAAGCCTCGTATAGAGCTATTCTAATGTTATCATGATAACTGTTATTGTACGCAAACTCAATAAGGAGTAAATGATCACCCCAATTTCCCTTAAAGTCCAATACACAAGCTCGTAGCATGTTTTTGAGCGTTTGAATCATACGCTCAGCCTGCCCGTCTGTCTAAGGGTGGAAAGCTGTGCTCAGATTAACTTGGGTGCCCAAACCTTTTTGAAATGATTTTAAGAAGTTAGCTGTGAATTGCACACCTCAATCAGAGATAATAGAAATAGGTACCCCATGAAGGTGAACAATCTTCTTAACATACAACTTCACATAGTGCTCTGCCGTAAAGGTAGTTTTGACCGCCAAGAAATGAGCTGATTGGTCAGTCTGTCAACAATGATCCAAATAGAATCAAACTTATGTAAGAGTGACATAAACCCGTAATGAAATCCATAATAATAATTTTCCATTTCCACATTGGAATCTCAATGTTCTGAGCCAAGCCACTGAGCTTTTGGTGCTCTATTATTACTTGCTGACAATTAGGACATTGAGCTACAAATTCCGCAATGCTTCTCTTCATGTCATTCCACCAATAGATACCTTGAGATCATGATACATCTTAGTAGATCCAGGGTGGATGGAATATCATCAGCAATGGACTTCCGTCATAAATTTATCTCGTAATCCCGCTATATCTGGAACACATAAACGACCCTGGTGCTTGAGAAACCCATGTTTGTCAATCTCAAATGTTGTGATCTTCTTTTGTTGAATGCCCTCTCTGATTTTTTTCAAGCTGGGATCTTTCTACTGGCGTTTCTTAACTTCTGATATGAGAGACGACTCTGACATATTCCGATTCACAAAACCACCATCATTCAAATCTATTAGTCGGACTCTAAAACTAGCTAACAGATGGAGATCTCTTACTAACTCCTTCCTCTTGACCTGCACAAAATCGAGTTGACCATCGACTGAGCACGTCTGCTACAACATTAGCTTTAACGGGATGGTATAAGATGTACACATCATAATCCTTCAATAATTCAAGCCACCTCCTTTGTATCAAGTTTAACTCTTTCTGTTTGAATATGTGTTGCAGACTTTTATGATTCGTGAAAATGTCTACATGAACACCATACAAGTAGTGCCGCTAGAATTTCAGTGCATAGACCACCGCGGCCAACTCCAAATCATGCGTCAGATAGTTTTTTCATGTTTCCTCAATTGCCTTGAAGCTTATGCAATCACTTTACCATGATGCAATAGCACGCATCCTAAACCTATATCTGAGGCATCACAATACACAACATAGCCTTCTGGATCCCCTGGAAGAGTAATGACTGGTGCCGATGTTAGTCTGTTTTTTAATTCCTGGAAGCTTTGCACACAGGCATCGGACCACTGGAACTTTATGGACTTTTGTATCAACTTTGTTAATAGTGCTGATATGGTAGAAAATTCTTATACAAACCTCCTATAATAGTTGTCTAAGCCCAGAAAGTCATGAACCTCTGATGGAGTCGTGGGCCTCGACCAATTCTACACTGCTTCAATCTTTTGAGTGTCAACTCTTATACCTTCGTCTAACACTATATGACCGAGGAAAGCCACTGAATTCAACCAAAACTCACACTTGGAGAGCTTAGCATACAACTTATAATCCCAGAGCATCTATAGTACTACCTACAAATGATCTACTTGCTCCGCCTCCGAGTGAGAGTAAACCAGAATATCATCTATAAATACTATCACAAATACATCCAGGAAGGGGAAAAACATGTTGTTCATTAGATCCATAAATGCTACCGGCGCATTTATGAGTACAAATGACATTACTAAGAACTCAAAGTGGCCATACCTTGTTCTGGAAGTCATTCTTGGAATGTCCTTCTCTTTGACCCTTAGCTGATGGTACCCCGACCTTAGGTCGATCTTTGAGAAACATTTTGCACCTTGTAACTGGTCAAACAAATCATCAATTCTGGGAAGAGGTATTATTCTTGATAGTGACTTTGTTCAGGTGTCGATAGTCAATACACATCCATAACGAGCCATCTTTCTTTCGTACAAACAATACCGGCGCACCCCAAAAGGATATACTAGGCCTAATAAAACCTTTCTCAAAATGATTTTCTAATTGATCCTTTAATTTTTCAATTCAGCTGGATCCATTCTACAAGGAGGAATAAAGCAACACCAACTGGTGTAGATACCACAAATGGATCTCTTATCAACTCAGGCTCCATACTAAACTTACAGGCAATGAAAGCGGTAACATATGATAAATTAGAGCCTGGATCTAACAATGCGTACAACTTATTTTAGCAAACTGATAGTATACCTGAAATAACATCCGACGAAGACTCCTGATCCTGCCGACACATCAATGCGTAAGTGTTGTTTTGTCCCCTACCTCTACCTCGACTGGATGATGTCTGATGATTTTGCCCTGACGGGCGTACTGAATGTCATGAAGCTGTTGTAGATCTGACCGGCTGGGCCCTAACACCTTTGCCTCTTGTCAGGCATTCTCGCATAATATTACCAGGTTCACTACAAAAATAACACACATCTGATCCTTGTCGGCACGACCCCGAATTGGTCTTACCATAATGCTCGAATTGAGCCAACGACAACCTCATTAACTAGAATCCCCTCTATAATAAGACCACGATGTTTGTGAATTATGACCTGTCCAGTTTGAACAAACCGATCAACTGTCGACCTTTGAAATAGTAATGATACACTGATTGTTGGGTAAGATAGACGTCTATATGGCTATGGCCTAGGCCCACCTCTAAACTCCCCTACGTCACCTACAGATCTAGCACTCATATGCCGACCCTTATCACCCTCTCGATCTACTCACTGTTTTCTCTTACGATCCCCCAGATTATGTGCATAAGCTTGGATCCGAGCTATCTATATTAAGATTCAGAGAAGTCATAGTACACTAATTGACCAAGTGTGGCCCCAAGCCAATAGCAAACGTATGTACCAGTCACTCATCTCAACTATAATTGTAGGAGCATATATGGCCAATGAATTAAAATGCAAGCTATATTCTCAAACACTCATATTGCCCTGCTCAAGACATATAAATCTATTCGACAGGAAGAAAATGCTATAAGAAGGCCTCTGAAAACTCTCTCCATCCTGCTGGTGGAGCACGAGGTCTCCTAGAATGCTCCCATATCTCAGACCAGGTCACCGCGACATCTCGCAGTCTATAAGAAGCAAGCTTTATCGACTCAGTATCGATAGATTCCATTACACACACGGTACACTGTATTTGATCCATAACATTTTGCGGGTCCGCGTTAAGGTCCGATCCTGTGAATACCGGAGGGTCTAGGTTGATGAAATCCCGATCTCTCACACTAGAAACTCTATCAGAGGGACTGGGAACCTGACGTAAAGCATGAGCGGCCACTAATCGAGTCAATAATTGAACATCACTTCGCATATCAAGATCCACATCTGCAGTATCGGGTGGAGGAACTGGGGGTACTGCAACCCCACTACACTTCTCTACAGGTGGTGGAATGAGGGAATCATATGAAGAGTCGCATATTGGGTCTCACTGCGGCCCTCTCTAGCGGGTGACACTATACTAGTACCTTCACCAGCAGCCGTATTCACCGACTTCATACTCTCAAACTTCATCCTTGATGTAGGCATTGCTGGAATTATAAACACGACGGGTTAGGAGTAGAATGATTATAACTTAACTCTAATGCATGATCTAGAACAAGAAGGGAAAGTAACCATCCTAAATGTCTGGTAGCCTTATGTCTATAAGTATGTTGCACAACACACCCATAAACAAGACTCTACTAGACACGACTTGTAGACTTCGTAGGACAGACTTGCTCTGATACCAAGTTAATCACGACCCGAACCGGAGGGTCATGACGGACACCCAGACCTTACCCGTCGAGTACCACTAATTATACCGTCAATATCTAATCATAATTAATCATGGCCATAAGGGGCTGTTGTAACACCCCATTTCAACCGGAGTCGGAAACGGGATTACTGCGCATGGTTGATTCCTAAATTTGTATTTAAGGAGTCGCCACCTAATTATTATAGTGAATTAGGACACTACAAATATAGCATAAAATACTACAAATGATCTCCATTTAAAGGTCTGCAAAAGCTATGTGAGATTCTAGGTAAGGGTTCTTTATTATCCTAGAGGAAAGGGGTTAGACACCCTAAAGGATCCGCTAACTTGCGGTTGTCCGGTCAAACTTAGGTTAGTATTATTTAAAAATGCATATTTAGGAGAACATGGGTTAAAAAGATATATGCGAATAATTATTTAAAAGATATGTATGTATATATAGTTTCCATAGAATTGCATGAAGTTTATTTGTAAAATGCAAGAAAATATTCTATTTGAACAAAGCAATTGCATGAGGTTTATCATAAAAAATGCAAAATAATAAAAAGATGGTTTACTAAAAGTACGTATTATATGTAAAACTTAATATTTATAAAGGGTATGCAAATGGGTAGAAAGATTTTCCTCTTTTGCACTTGGTAATAAGAAAATAGATCCTTGTTATAAAAAATAGATTTTATGAAATTTAATGAGAATTGAGTTTTGATAGAACATGATTTTGTTTTATGCCAAAGTAGATATAGTGTAAAATAAACTAGTGTTTTGAAAATATAGGCGACGAGCCTAAAATGAATAAAAACTACCGTTTTGGAAATATGGATGACGGGCCTAAAACAAATAACTAGCGGTTTCCGATTTTTAATTCCATCCTTTATTAATTCTAAGTCTACCTATTCTAAGTAATTCAATAATTATGCAAGTACAAATAATTAAATTATAATAAAGTAAAGTGGCGAATTAAGGGCGATGACTAGGACGGATGAGGATATCATTCCACCCTATTTATTTTAAGGTTCCGAGACCGAAGAATGCGAGAAGTGTGGATGTGAATCCTTTGCTTGACAAAGTCATGATGAGTCTTACAACGAGACTCTTCGTCGCTCCCGATGCAAGTCATGTAAATAAAAGAAAAGAAAAGGATTAGTAAATGTCCAAAGAGTGATTAATTAACTAAATGCTACATGAAAATAAACATAGTCAGAATCATATTAAAATAAATTAAAGCAAATACTAAGAATTATATAGCATTGAAACATCACAAATTATAGAATAAAACTAGGCCACGCCTTTTAGTAGTATTTAAAGCCATATAGAACATTTAACCTATACCATATCTTGAAAGGGAAACCCAAATTGGAAAACTGAAGATAAAGGTAAAGTAATAACACGAGACATGCTAATATCTATTGAGACAACTTCATTGTGCTAAGGAAAAAATGTGCAATGCTTGCAGCTTAATCTGTTATGCCTCAAACCAAACCATCAAATGCATAATGATATCTTTACAGACCAAGATAAAACAAAAAAAAGGGGTGTGTAGGCAGTTTGGACAATTAATACAAACAAAGGCATATCTTAAAGGGAAAATATGCACGTACCTAGTCATTACAGAGATGTTCAGGCTCAGATTTAATAATAAGCCCATACTTAACCTATATTTAACATATTGGAGCCAGATATACACAATAGGTAACCTACTGGTGATATGCTCGAAAATATATGTGAGTTGACTGTAGATTGACAGTTTCAGCATAGATGCAGCAGGAGAAAGGAAAAACATTTATGCATTTTTTCAAACCAAGCGAATATGATCAATTTAGTAGACATGATCAGTTTGGACATGAAAAATGTTTCATGCTAATACGTGCATGCTTTCGATATTCAGACAACAAAGACAAATATGTGATCAATTCAGGGGAAATAGGAAGGATTAGAAATGCATAATAGCCATTTAAATGCAACATCTCAAGTATTCAGAATCTATCAAAGGCTAAACTAAGTTTGCGGGGTCCTTCCTGCACTACATTACTGGGCCTAAGGGCACAAATCAGTCTTGAAATTGGCCCAAAATCAGTCCAAACAGGGGGCTGAAAATCAGTCCGAACGGGGGTTGAGAATCAGTCCGAACGGGGGCTGAAAATCAGTCTAAACAGGGGCTGAAAATCAGTCTGATATATGCTAAAAATTTGTCTAAAAATAGCCAAAATCGTGGCCCAAAATGATCAAAATCAGTTCCAACAATCCTATGGGATCACAACAACATTTCACATTAATCACACGCATGTTAGATGACCTTTGAGAACATCTCACGTTATAAGAACTCATATAAGATTCAGGAAGACTTCACATGCATTTAACTTAGCCTAAAACGCCGATGAGACTGCTTAACTAGGCCTAAATCCATACAGATACGACATGGTTGCATATGATATTAGGCTAGCTTACACAAAAGTACAAACATGGTCAAATATAACATACAGATGGCTACTTGGCTTAAAACTGTAACTAGATACCCTAAGGTGGACAGATTCAGCATGTCAAAACTTCATGGTTTAAAATGAATGCCACATGGGCTAAAAAAATATACCAAATAAATACATACAGGCCATGCTTTCAATTAATAGATTTATTTTTGGACTTGGACAAATTAGTTACAGACCTGTTTCATTATCCAAAGCACAGGGACGTATGGTTCTAGCACATAGCTTAGGTATACAGAATATAGGAAGGTAGCAAACCGACATGACACAATCAAATATTGGGCCACAATAACAAGCGCAAACGCATCGCAGCTGCGAAATGATATTTTTATCAGTTTAAAAGAAACAGTCCAAACTAGATATTGGGCCCTGGATACAAACAATTAGGCAGAAAACAGGCCCAAAAACATAAATTTTCTGGTTTCAAGATATACATGAAATATTCAGGATATATATGACATATTCGGGGATATTCAAGATTATACACCCTTGATATATACTTAGCATATATCGAGGTCCTTTACACCATTGGCATCCCCCTCGAAAAAGGAAGAGAGGTTTAAAGAGGAAGGTCACAATATGTATATGTTTTCTAAAACCATTAGAGGAAAAAGAAGAAAGGAATCTATTCGTTAGATAAGAATGTCGCAGAAGCACATAGGCACATTCGGTTTAACTAGAGAAGGACAATGCACTGCACACTTTCAATATTTGAAACACATACACCACACCTTGCATACATAATTGACAGAACAGATGGCATAAAAAAATAAGGATGCACAAGGATTTTCAGCATCAGACTTCAATAAATACAATATACCTACTTACATACTAGACATTAAGGCAGAAAATGATCATACTTTTATTAATGCACACAGGTATGAGGTTTCTTATGTGATTTCATGTATATGCTAGAAGGGGTAGATACAGGAAACCAGACATTCTAAACAAATAGTAAGCAACAGGCATGGTCAAATAATATCACAAGACATGGATATCCTTGTGCTCCAAACAGAGGACCTGCGCATTTTCAATATCCAATTTTCACTATGTAGGCTTCACACGAAAATAAGGAAGAGGACCACATGTATTCATGCTGCACAACTAGACATACTAATGCCAAAAATGTGTAAGACAAACATACAATCAGGAAAATAGACACATGGGTACCTGATTGACCAAACAAGACAAAATCTGCATATATAGAATTATCTAAACTAACACCAAACAACCACAATTCCTATCAAAGTAGGCAATATGCGATGACCATAGATTGGGAGGATTATTATGCTTGCATAGAAATAGTATTACACTGAGATGAGCAGAGACAAGTATACAGTCCATTTAGCAAATATGAGGGCCAAAGAAAACACCCAAATAACCATACGAAGATGACATTTCAGGCCTACAGTACCCTTTAAACCAAGACTAAATATGCATACTCATATACGATGTACATTAGGCATGATGACACTTAGGCAAATAGGGCATAACATGACTAATTTGGTGAACATGATGGACATAGAAACGGACAAGCAAAGATGGTTTTAAATGGCGAATCATTTGATCCAAACGAAGCATATAATCATGTTCAAGCTGTTTATTGAACATAATGATCCTTCTAAACAAGTTCAGTATCATTGAGATGATTTTCCAGTAGACTCCAAGTCAAACCACTGTCACGCGATGCTTCTTAATCATACAATATTAACACACATCAATCAAGCGACGAATGGCATTTTTTGAACCATATCGACCAATCAGAATTATACAATGTATATTTCTATTTATTTATTTAATGGAAGAACTAAACATGCTTGAACTACTAACAACAAGTCGAGCGTACACAGATTCACGAAATGCTTAAAGAGATGAGATAAAATCGATCTTACTGACCTTCTTCGGGCAGCGAACCGAGGCGCGTTTCGACTCGTCGATTCTACTCGAAGAATATGTATATGGGTACGAATGAAGAAAACAAAGCTTAAACGCAAAAAATTTAAAAACGAAGAACAAAAGGGAGGTCTTAGAAATCAATCCTCAAGAATCGGACCCCTTAAAATGAAGAACAAATAGATGATATGCAAGATAAATTCAAATTCCGGGCACCCTAAAATGAAGAACAAAAGGGTCTATTATAGGTGAAATTTTGGGTTTGAAATCGAAATAAAACTGTTAGAGGTCTGATTTTTGGACGACTTGTTGGTTCAAAAGATGGATTTAAGGGAATGCAGGGCATGGGCGTGTGTCGGGTGAAGTGAAAGGAGTAGTTGGGGGTGCAGGGAGTGGGCATGGCAGCGGATTTCTCTGATTTCGTTTGAAGGGCTGCTGGTTCGATTGAAAAGGTAAGGGTATGTGGGTTTCTAGGTTAAGAGGGAAATGGGGGAAAATGGGCTGCTGGTGACAGGGAATGTATAGGTATAGGGCTGATGGGCATGGGCGGGAATGTTTGGGCCAACTGGTTTGGGCTTGGGCGATTTAAGTTGTGGGTTGTGGGCTGGTAATTATGTAATTAGGTATTGGTTTTAGGAGTTAGTTTTAGGCAAAAATTAATTAGTGGTAAATTAGAAATTCAAAATTGTGATTAAATTATTTAGGTGCTTTATTAATTTAAGTTATTACAAAAATAAAAACGGGCGTACTATTTAATTAGGGCTTAATATTTATAATGCGATGCCGTTATTAAAACTTATTTATTATGCGTATTCCGCGAAGTTAAATTAAAACTGAACGGGGTTTAGACTATTATTAAATTATTTAAATGCTAAATGCAAATATGATATTTAAGGACTGCTTAATGCTTTTATAAATGCGACGCTATTATTAAAACGCATGTATCAGATTAAATTAATTTAAATTACGAATTACGAAATTGCCTTGCTTTTAGTAAAAAATGTGAATATTCTATTTAACACGACGTCATTACTAAATTATTTATTTTATGTATTTATTTATTTATCGTTAAGGATTTATTCGAGTTTCAATTAATGGAAAATAGGGCTTAAATTATGAATGATATTAATGAAATTGATTGTTATTAAAACGACGAATGCGGGCGTGAGACTCAAGGTATGCTTAGTACTCTACGTAAAATGCGGTGCCATTATTAAATTGATTATTATGCTTGTATTAATGTTTTATTGCTGCATTTTATTATTATAAAATTGTTAAAATTATTTTAAAAAATTAGTGTAATTTTGTAGTTAACGGTCGGGCGAGAGGGTCAAAATTGGATGTCAACAACTTGTCCCTCTTTGTATGGAGATGATGGAAGAGTCTTCGGACAAAGACGTTGACTTAAAGCCAATTTTGTCTCGATCCTCAGAATTAAAAATGTTGGGCAAATCTGACGCAAAATTCAAAATTGTCCCAGTGTCGAGTTATGACGACACTGGGCTACCATGGTCAAAACACCAAGGCGGGCTAACGCGGACTCAAAATTTGTCCCAGTGTCGAGTTATGACGACACTGGGTTACCATGGTCAAAACACCAAGACGGGCTAACGCAAACTCAAAATTTGTCCCAGTGTCGAGTTATGACGACACTGGGTTGATGTGATGTAAAAATAAAATAAACTGCTTGAACATAGGGGTGTACTGGTATTGACTTATGATGCTGGGTTTTATGGTGATGTGGAATGAGTGGACCGACGCTCGAGGCCGTATCTGCCATTCGTTGGGAAGGTTGGCCCCCCAATAAATTGTCCCGGTTCGCTGTAAGAGAAAATCCACGTTGTGCTCCTGCTCCTGCATGCTAAGACTTAAACAAACGGTTAGTGCATAACTGTTAAGGCAAAATGATGATGCATAATTTTAAAAGCAATGTAACTGTGTGAGTAAAAAGTGTTATCCTGTAAAAAAATGTGATGCTCGTTGCGTTGATGTGATGCAGAGGTCATCGTTGCATAGATGAACTGTTGATAAAGTCATTGCATAGGCATAATAAAATAACGTCGTTGCATAAACGTTATATGGATGTCGTCGTTGCATGGACGAAATGCAGAGGTCATCGTTGTATAGATGAACTGTTGATGAAGTCGTTGCATAGACATAATGAAATAACGTCGTTGCATAAACGTTATATGAATGTCGATGTTGCATGGACGAAATGCTGATGAAGCCGTTGCATAGGCATAATGAAAGGGACGTCGTTGCATAGACGTTATATGGATGTCGTCGTTGCATGGACGAAATGCTGATGAAGCCGTTGCATAGGCTTTGATGAAATGACGTCATTGCATAGACGTGATGCAGATGTTCATCGTTGCATAGATGAAATATGGATGAAGTCGTTGCATAGGCTTAGATGAAATGACGTCGTTGCATAGACGCGATGCAGATGTTCGTCGTTGCATAGACGAAACATGGATGAAGCCGTTGCATAGGCTTATATGAAATGGCGTCGTTGCATAGACGCGATGCAGATGTTCGTCGTTGTATAGACGAAACATGGATGAAGTTGTTGCATAGGCTATGATGAGATGGCGTCGTTGCATAGACGCGATGCAGATGCTCGTCGTTGCATAGACGAAACATGGATGAAGCCGTTGCATAGGCTTTGATGAAATGACGTCGTTGCATAGAAGTGATGCATATATTCGTCGTTGCATAGACGAAACATGGATGAAGCCGTTGCATAGGCTTAGATGAAATGACGTCGTTGCATAGACGCGATGCAGATGTTCGTCGTTGCATAGACGAAACATGGATGAAGCCGTTGCATAGACTTTGATGAGATGACGTCGTTGCATAGACGCGATGCAGATGCTCGTCGTTGCATAGACGAAATATGGATGAATCCGTTGCATAGGCTTTGATGAAATGACGTCGTTGCATAGACGTGATGCAGATGTTCATCGTTGCATAGACGAAACATGGATGAAGCCGTTGCATAGGCTTAGATGAAATTACGTTGGTTTATGGGCGTACCTGCTTTGTGACCCGTCTGGGTTGAGATAGCGTCATTGCATAAACGTTGTGTGTTTGTGACCCGCATGGGCTTATTGTAAGGATGTGATCCTTGTGGGGCCGATCTGTGATGTATAAATTCCTTGTGAATCAAAGAATAAGTGTTGGAGATTTCCTTGTTTCTATCAAATCTGAAGACCTGCACTCAAAGAAATTTGTGAGTTTGGGGAGGGGTGGTTGATTCGTGTTGACTTTTCAGCTTTGGTGCTTGATGCTTGTGTGTTCGAACTGGCTTGGACCTGTAACCCCTGCCTGTTTTCCAGTCCTGGTTAATCACTGACGAAAATATTTGGTTTGAAAATAATTTATTTATGAGAAAATATGCATAAGAATTTCTGTCGAATTACGGAATAGTGACATGCAGCGAAACAAAACAAACGTCCTTGTCCAAAATCTTGTTCCGACTGAAAAACTTAGCTGTCGATGTTTCCCAAATCTATAAGTTTCTCCCTGCAGCGAATCCTTGAATTTCGCCCCAAATACAAAAATTGTGAACTTTCAGTTGCACGAGATCGAATCCTGCGCAGACCGCTTGTCGACTTTAATCATATGAGTGTATTTCGTCACACGTGAAGCAAAACAGGGGGTTTTCAAATAGTGGGACCGAAGCCGATTTAGGCCACCTACGTATCCCCATGAGGGAATCAGGTCAAGACGTAGTTCATTACAGGTGGAGGGGATTGTACGGTTTTCTAAAAATGGGACCGAAGCCGATGTAGACCGCCTACGTATCCCACCGAGGGAATCAGGTCATAGCGTAGTTCAGATTACAAAAAATGGAATGACAGAATTTCCTGAGAGTGTGACCGAAGCCGATATGGCTGCCTACGTATCCCGCCGAGGGAATCAGGTCATAACGTAGTTCCAATTACAAAAAATGGATGACTTTTACAAAATATGAAAGAAAAGCATTACATGGAAAAATCCTAGACATAATATCTTTTCACAGCATCTGCGTTGATTGCTTTCGGCCATATCTCACCGTCCATTTCAGCTAAGATCAATGCTCCTCCGGTCAGTACTCGATGAACCATGTAGGGTCCTTGCCAGTTAGGTGCGAACTTTCCTTTAGCTTCACTTTGATTCGGAAATATGCGTTTCAAAACCAATTGTCCCGACTTGAATAACCTCGGCCTTACCTTCTTGTTAAAAGCTCTAGCCATTATGTTCTGATAAAGTTGTCTGTGACATACTGCAGTCAACCTTTTCTCATCGATCAACATCAATTGTTCACACCGACCCTGTATCCATTCGGCTTCGCTCAACTCGGCTTCTTGGATAATTCTCAACGATGGTATTTCTACCTCTGCTGGCAGCACAGCTTCTGTTCCATAAGCCAAAAGGTATGGCGTGGCTCCGATAGAAGTCCGAATTGTGGTGCGAAAGGCAAATGTTCATGCCAATGTTTGTAATTATCAACCATCTTCCGCAATATCCTCTTGATGTTCTTGTTGGCTGCTTCTACTGCTCCATTCATCTGAGGTCGATACGGAGTGGAATTACGGTTAGCGATCTTAAAATTTCCACATATCTCACGCATCAAGTTACTGTTGAGATTGGCTCCGTTATCTGTCACAATTGACTCAGGAATTCCAAATCGGCAAATGATTTTGTTGCGAACTAAATCAACCACTACCTTCTTCGTTACGGACTTGTATGACGATGCTTCTACCCACTTTGTGAAGTAATCGATTGCCACCAAAATGAATTTGTGCCCATTGGATGTTGTGGGCTCAATAGGACCAATAACGTCCACCCCCCAAGCTGCAAACGGCCAAGGGGAATTTGTTACGTTGAGCTCATTCGGAGGCACACGGATCATGTCGCCGTGAATCTGACATTGATGACATTTTTGCACGAAACGACAACAATCTGTCTCCATGGTCATCCAAAAGTATCCTGCTCGTAGAATTTTCTTTGCCAACGTAAAACCATTCATATGAGGCACGCACGTACCTTCGTGTATTTCTTCAACCAACTTATTCGCCTCCTGGGCGTCGATGCATCTTAACAAACCTAAATCTGGAGTCCTCCGATAAAGGATTTCCCCGTTTAGGAAGAAATGGTTTGCCAACCTCCGTAGTGTCTTCTTTTGAATGGTAGTTATGCCTTCCGGATATTTGTTGACCTGAAGATACCTCTTAACGTCGTGGTACCATGGGTTTCCATCTGATTCTTCGTCTATGTGGAGACAATAAGCTGGTTGGTCCAACAAATCCACTTTGATAGGATCAATGTAATTCTTATCCGGGTGCTGGATCATAGAGGAAAGAGTTGCTAGAGCATCGACAAATTCGTTCTGAGTTCGTGGGATATGCTTGACTTCTATCTTGACGAATTTTTTGCACAATTCCTTGACATAGTGCAGGTAAGGGAGTATCTTCCTGTTCTTGGTGGCCCAATCTCCTTGTACCTGATGAATTAATAGATCTGAATCACCGATAACCAATAACTCTTGTATATTCATGTCGACAGCCATTCTGAGTCCAAGTATACAAGCTTCGTATTCTGCCATGTTATTAGTGCATGGAAATCTGAGTTTTGCTGAAATTGGGTAGTGCTAACCCGATTTGGAAACCAAAACCGCTCAGACTCCCACTCCTTTGAAGTTTACGGCTCCATAAAAAAATAATCTCCAACCTGGATAATCCTCAGAGATATCATCCCGACAAATAATACCTCCTCGTCCGGAAAATAAGTCCGGAGAGGCATGTATTCCTCATCCACAGGGTTTTCTGCAAGATGATCGGCTAGTGCTTGCCCTTTGATGGCCTTTTGAGTGACGTATATGATGTCAAATTCACTTAGCAAGATTTGCCACTTCGCTAGCTTCCCGGTAGGCATGGGCTTCTGCAGGATGTATTTGAGCGGGTCCATCCTTGAGATGAGGTAAGTAGTGTATACAGACAAGTAATGTCGAAACCTTTGAGCTACCCAAGTCAGAGCACAACAAGTGCGTTCGAGCAGAGTATACCGGGCTTCATACGGCGTGAACTTATTGCTCAAGTAATAAATAGCCTGCTCTTTCTTTCCTGTTTCATCATGTTGCCCCAACACGCATCCGAATGCATTCTCCAACACAGACAAATACAACAACAAAGGCCTTCCGGGCTCTGGTGGTACCAAAACGGGTGGATTAGACAGACATTCTTTGATTCTATCAAAATCTTGCTGGCAATCGACTGTCCAATTGGTTGGAGCATCCTTCTTTAGTAGCTTGAATATTGGTTCACATATCACCGTAGATTGAGATATGAACCTGCTGATGTAATTAAGTCGTCCAAGAAAACTCATCACATCCTTTCGACTCTTTGGAGGAGGCAACTCTTGGATGGCTTTTATCTTTGAGGGGTCCAATTCAATCCCCCTTCTACTTACAATGAAACCCAATAGCTTCCCGACAGGGACACCAAAGGCGCACTTTGCAGGGTTTAACTTCAGATTGTGCTTCCTTAGTCGGTCAAAGAACTTCTTCAAATTAGTCAAGTGATCTGACGCCCTTCGTGATTTGATAATAACGTCATCCACGTAGACCTCTATTTCTTTGTGGATCATGTCGTGAAATATAGTAGTCATGGCTCTCATATAAGTGGCACCCGCATTCTTGAGTCCGAATGGCATAACCCTGTAATAGTATACTCCCCAAGGTGTGGTGAACGCTGTCTTTTCTACATCTTCCTCGTCTATCAGAATTTGGTGGTAACCCGCAAAACAATCGACAAATGATTGTAACTCATGCTTTGCACAATTGTCGATGAGTATGTGGATATTTGGGAGGGGAAAATCATCCTTTTGGGCTAGCTTTGTTGAGATCACGATAATCTACACATACTCTTACCTTCCCATCCTTCTTTGGAACGAGCACGATGTTGGCTAACCAAGTGGGGTACTTTGCAACTCGGATGACTTTTGCGTCGAACTGTTTGAACACTTCTCCTTTGACCTTCAAACTCATATCATGCTTGATCTTTCTTGGCTTTTGCTTTACCGGGAGGCAAGATGGATCAATGGGTAATCTATGTGAAACAATATCTGTACTCAAACCCGGCATATCGTCATAAGACCATGCGAATATGTCGACATATTGCTTCAGCAATTATACCAAGTCTTCCTTTCGTGCGTCGCTTAGATGGACGCTGACTCTTGTTTCCTTTACGAATTATGTGTCTCCCAGGTTCACTACTTCTGTTTCATCCAAATTGGGCTTCGGCCTATTCTCAAAATGCTCTAATTCTTTGACCATACCTTCTGGTTGTGGGTTCCCCCCATAATCCTCAAAGTCCCGTTCGTTGCTTGGGTTTTGTTTGTTCATTTCACTACATGTCACATTCACATTATCGACAAATTTATTAGTTTGTATGCTGAAAAAGAAAAGAAAGTCAATAAGCAAAACAACAATTTTTATTTTATTTTTTTAAAATAGCAAAACACTGGCGATTTTTCATTTAAGCTTTCAAAAGGGGAGGCAAAACATATATGAGATTCAGGCCTCAATCTGAATCTCATTGTTTCATAAAAATCTAATACAAGTTCTACCAAGCTTCCCGGAGAAACATGGCCGGGGTACAGGTCCAATTTCCTAGGACATCTCTCTGCTTGGCATCCCAAATGGTTGGCGTCTCTTCATGACTATTCAGAATCACATTGCAATCTACATCTTCTTCTGGAACAAAAAGGCTTTTGAGTCCTTCGGCGAGATCGTCTGTATCCTCCTCCTCTGATTCCTGAGCCGTGCAAGCTTTGACAAAAGACCGATTCAGGTGCGGGACAGGCTTAGGCAAAGGAACATCTCTTCTTCCTCGGGTATTTGTTGATGATACATCTTCAGGAGTGGGCTCATACCCAAGTCCGAAAGTATCTTTCTTGTTGGGCATGTCAATTGGCTCTATTATACCACCTAGATTCAATCCGAGGCCTTTACCTGGCTGGAAACCATTTCTCAACATTTCTTGGGCTACCATTGTGAGGGCCCGAGATAACTCCAACTTTCCAGCTTTTGAAGCGCATACAATCTCTCTGACGTGGAAGACCGAACCATCCAACTTCTCTACACTTTTAACTGCAGGGATCTGGTTCGCGAGATTACTCCCCTCTCCATACACAACGATTTCCTGATGATTCCAAATAAACTTCAAACTTTGGTGTAGAGTAGAAGGGACTGCGCCTGCCATGTGTATCCAAGGCCTCCCCATCAACAGGTTATAGCAAGTAGAGATATCTAATACCTGGAATTCCACAGTGAATTCCACGGGTCCCACTTCCAAGATCAAATCAATTTCTCTCACGACGCTCCTCTGAGCTCCGTCGAAACCTTTGATTCTGACATGGCTTCCCCGAATCTTGTCGACTTTCAATCCCAAGGCTTGGAGAGTGGCTTCTGGGCATATATTTACCGCAGAGCCTCCATCTATCAACACTTTAGACACAAATTTATCCATGCATTTCACTGTTATGTTCAGAGCCTGGTTGTGCCCCAAACCTTCGAGAGGAAATTCTTCATCATGGAATGAAATCTTGTGAGTTTCCAAAATGTGCCCGACCAGAGCGGAGAGTTTCTCATCAG
This sequence comes from Przewalskia tangutica, assembly GCA_029844215.1. Taxonomy (NCBI): domain Eukaryota; kingdom Viridiplantae; phylum Streptophyta; class Magnoliopsida; order Solanales; family Solanaceae; genus Przewalskia; species Przewalskia tangutica. The sequence goes on from CM056724.1 coordinate 54,932,029, forward strand.
TGGTTTCCCTTGGGACATACACTTCCTTCAATACTTCCAATAATGCCCGCCCATGGGCGGCAGAATTCATCAACAAGGAAAATAAGGATATCCGCAGAGTTTTGTCACCGCTCCATGACAGAGTATTCTTTTGTTGGCATCTTCCTCCAGAATTCTTCCACTTCGGCTTCTGTCACGGCCTTCTTCAAAACATTTTCTTTTCTTAGCGCTCATCGCGCTGCTTCTAACGGGGCATAATATCGTCCAGATCTCGTCAATCCTGCGACGACGGCTTCAATGATCTTTTTCCCTCCTTCCCGACTACCTTCTCTGAGTGAATGATTTCGAGGGCCAACTTTTGTTACAACAAATGGTGCCACCATTCGGGATTTTTGAGTGAGCACTTCAACCTCGAACGGTGCTCTTTCTTGTACGGTAATTACTGGAGTGACCAGGGCTGCTGATTCTATTTTTTCCTCCTTCTGGACCGGCACAATGGTCCCTTCTAGACTTTTCTCTTCGCCAAATGTGATCACATTCACCTGGGCGTTGTCGTGATTTGGCAGAGGATTATTGTTCACATTGGGGGAAGCTTCCTTTAGCTGGATGGTCCCATATTTGATTAGTACCTCAATTCTGTCTTTGAGGGTGAAACAATCCTCGGTGTCATGTCCCGTGATCCCGGAATGGTACATACAACGTTTTTTCACATCATATGACTGAGGCAGAGGATTAGGAATTCTTCCTGGGATTGGTAACAGTATGCCTGCAACCTTTAATCTTTCGAACATATGGGATATGGGTTCGGCCAAGGGTGTGTAGGTTTTTGCGGGTCTTCTTTCGAAGTTGGCCCGGGGTCTGGGTGCATTTTGTGGATGTCCATGTGGTCGGGGTGGGTATGTAGGCTGGTTTCGTGGAGGGTTTGGATAGGGAGTTGCTCGGGGTGGGCAGTACATAGGCTGAGTATGGTATACGAGGTGAGGAGCTGGCGAGGGTTGGTAGTATGATTGAGGGTTTTGGTTGTCTTGGCTATAGTGGAAAGGCTGATGGTTCTGCATGTGCTGGTCGTAGTAGGAGGATTGGCAGTTTCGAGTGTGTGGGTTGTAGTAGGAAGGTTGATGGTTTTGATAGTTTGAACGCTGATTTCCACCGTATTCATGTACCGACATGACAGGAGATGCTCCATCTCTCTTCTTTTTTATTGCCGCGAGCGAATCCGACTGAATTGCTTTACTCGTTGCCTGTAGTGCGGCCAGGTTAGTGATCCTTCTTGTCTTCATACCTTCCTCTATGAAGTCTCCCATTCTCACAACTTCAGAGAAACTCCGCCCTATGACACCTATCATCCTCTCATAATATGTAGCATCTTTCATCGATTGTACAAAGAGGGTAGTCATCTCGCTTTCCGCCATCGGCGGTTGAACTTTGGCGGCTTCCGCCCTCCATCTCATGGCAAACTCTCGAAAGGTCTCTGTAGACTTCTTCTCAAGCTTCATCAAATAAAATCTGTCCAAGACCGTATCGGTGTTGAACCTAAACCTGTCTACGAAGTCCTGTGCCATTGCGCCCCAATTACGCCATTTCCGCGGATCTTGACTGGTGTACCAATCTAGCGCTTCGCCAGTCAAACTTCTTATAAATAACTTCATGATTATGGCCTGATCCTTACCGACTCCGACCAACTTGTCGCAGTAGGATCTTAAATGTGCTCGGGGGTTGCCCTTCCCATCAAACATATCAAACTTCGGTACCTTATAACCGAGCGGTAGTTCCACATCTGGATGCATGCAGAGGTCTTCATACTCCAAACCCTCATGCCCTTTACTCGTTTGCATGTTCCTAAGCGCTTCCTTCAGGTTATGGATCTCCCGGGCCACGTTTTCATCAGTTCTTTCCCTCGTCTGCCTCTCCATTTCCTCGTATTGGTCAACCTCCTGGGTGGGCGGGATTTGGACGACAACAGGTTGAGCTTCTGCTGCATATACCGGTGGAACATATTGCTTATTGTGGTTGACAATGCGTGCCGCCGGTATGTGCTTTGTAGTCCAATAATGGGGGACGTGTAGGGTATTTTGGATGAGCGGTGGTTGGGGTATATGTGGGGTTGATGAGGATAGAGGGTTATTTCGTGGCTGGCTTCTTTATGGGCTAGCTGGTGGATTAATGGGCGGTGGGTTAGTATGTTGCGGATTGGGGTTATTTGGTGGAAGGTTTTGAGGGGGGTTTCGGGGAAGTGCGGGTTCGGGTGGAGCTGTTGTAGTCGTTCTCTGTTCAGGAAATGGAGTGTTGAGACTAATAGACAAGTTTGTGAGATTCTGCAACCGTTCCATCTCGACTTGCATGTTCGCCATCTGTTGTAGCAATTGAGCAAGATACTCATCCTGGACACTAGGATTTCCCCTCCCTGAGTTCTCCGGTTCATCCCTAGGAATAGTGATGAGTCCTAAGCCTGTCTGTTCTGTAATTCCTGAATCGTCCATGCTGCCTGAAGTGCGCGTTTTTGATCTTGTGAAATAAGGGTGATCTGCCAGCTTTAGTCAACACGAATCAACACTTGGGAAAGTAAATAAACGACCTTCTTCTAAAACATTGAGACAAACCAAATTAGTACTGTTAGTAACTGTAAAATAATATATGCTGGGTAATAATATCAGGCAAATTGTATGAAAGCTGTAAACGCGTCCTAATATGCATAGGGACCTCTTTTAATGCCAGAGGTGGGCCTAGACGACAAATACGCAAAATTGTGATAGATTGGTCCAAGCCTTTAGATTAATGCCTTTAGTTGGAAATAACTTTTACAAGTAAAACAACAAAACTCCTAAGACTATGCTAGAATGTTCTTATGTCCCTGAAGATGAAGCCCCGACACTGCTTGGTCCTGCTCCTATGCCATCGAGATACTGCACTACATTCTCCATCTGGGCCCACATGTCTGGGGTAATTGTCTTCTTAAGCCGATGAACCTTTATCCAATCTTTCGCACCCACGTCTTCGAGACCCTGCTCTCCTTCCGGACTAGGACCTGTATTGTCGTGATCCTCTTGAAGCCATGTCTGGTATTCGGGAGTGATGCCTGCTTGCTCTTACTTGACGTCTATCTTGTCAATATTATCCCAATCATCGAAGATCCACCTAGCCCGAGGTACGATGAAACTTGGTCCAAATGGGATTTCTGATACTCTCATGTCTGATTGAAGTGGGATTACCTGCTCTTGACCAAATTGTTGGAGTACGCGTAGCGGGGCGTATGGTTGAAGACCCTTCAAACCGATAAGCTCAAGGTAATATAATCTTTTGCACCGCACGTAGGCCCCCGTTTTGCGAGGGAGTAATGGATATTTCCACTGGACCTGATCATGGGTGCGAGATGTCAGAAACTCCTGTTAATCTTTGGCGCCGACCGGTGACACGAACCGTTTCATTCTATCATAGAAACTGTTGATCTTATAGGATGCGCTGAAGCAAATATATGTCATGTTGGAACGCTGGTAGAAATGTTCCATAGCCCACATCTGTAGAATAAGATTGCAACCCTCAAAGAAATTCGTCTCGCCCCTTTTACATTTTCCGAGAGCTCGAAATATCTCTGCCAGGATCATAGGGATTAGAGTGAGCTGCACGCCGTCAACTCCCTCAAGAAGAGCTCTAGCCACAGAACATATGCAGGTACTTATTTTGCCATACTCAAGTGGGAAAACCAAAGTGCCTAGTAAAGCGACAGCGAATGCAACAGGACGCCTATTTTGCCAATGACCGGGAGTACAAGAAAACTCTGCTTTGCACGTCTTGTAAGCATCCCGACGCCCATACCTTTCGTAAAGATAATCGAGAGATACCCAATTGTTCTCGAAGCAACACAATTCCTTAGTATTCTTCAGACCCATGTACTGAAGAAATTTCTTTCCTGACTGGCTGTTGGGAAGGATCTGCCTTCTACCTTGATATACTAGATTGGTGAAATAATGCACTTCCTCCAATGTAGGGGTTATTTCAAAATCTTTGAATCTGAAAATGACTCGGTCAGGATCCCAAAATTGGATCAAAGCTCTAACTAAATGCTGATCTGGCGAAATACCAAATAGTGAGATGAGGCACCCCAAATTCTTCCTAATCACCGCTTGACTGCTGATGTCGAGATCTTCCCACCATACTCTTAGCTTGCTAGGAACTCCACTTACCATTCTTATGTGATCCATGCTATGTTACATATGCTGGGGAAAAAAAAAGCTAAGCTTACATTTCCAACTTTGGCATGTCATTGGGCTTGGATAAATTTATCATAATTATGCAACACATAATATGCTCATTTGATCAATTGGGTCACAAAACCCGTCGACCAACTTGGTGTTTTCCTAATTGTGGCGTCAATACCAAGGATTAACCCACCTAAGGTCTATGCATGCATGACTTAATATAAAAGGGTGGTATAGCTCTATCTTAAGTTTTCTAATATTTTGGCTTCATTGGGCAAGTTCCGAGTGGACTACTCGGCGAAGGCTACGCGGCCACCGGTTGGACCGGATTCTCCGCGTAAAATGCCAACTCTCCTAAATTTGGGTATTTGAAAGAAATTTGCTGGTGTGCAAAGCGCACCTCGCGTGTAGTGTGTGATAGTGTTAATTTTTCGTAAGGGAGGAAATATGAGCGGAATGTCAGTTTAAGGAAAAGCGGTAACAAATAGCAGTTAAGACGATATGCAAATATTTATATGTAAAGCAGAATAATTTAGGCAAAACGTAAAATAAAAGCAAATAAGTATAAAACACAAAAGAAGCAATTTAAGCAAATAAAGAAAAAATAAAGCACAATAATTAATCTAAGTCTGTTATGGTTAAGAACCTAGTCATCCCCAGCGGAGTCGCCATGCTGTAACACCCCATTTCAACCGGAGTCGAAAACGGAATTACTGCGCATGGTATAAATTCCTAAATTTATTTTAAGGAGTCGCCACCTAATTATTATAGTGAATTAGGACACTGAAAATGTAGCATAAAATACTACAAATGATCTCCATTTTTTAAGGTCTGTGAAACTATGTGAGATTCTAGGTAAGAGTTCTTTATTATCCTAAAGGGAAGGGGTTAGGCACCCTATATGATCCTCTAACTTGCGGTTGTCCGGTCAAACTTAGGTTAGTATTATTTAAAAATGCATATTTAGGAGAACATGGGTTAATAAGATGTTTGCGAATAATTATTTAAAAGATATGTATGTATATATAGTTTCCATAGAATTGTATGAAGTTTATTTGTAAAATGCAAGGAAAATATTCTATTTGAAAAAAGCAATTGCATGAGGTTTATCATAAAAATGCAAAATAATAAAAAAGATGGTTTACTAAAAGTACGTATTATATGTAAATTTTAATCTTTATAAAGGGTATACAAATGAGTAGAAAGATTTTCCTCTTTTGCACTTGGTAATAAGAAAATAGATCTTTGTTATAAAAAAGATTTGTTATTTTTATGAAGTTTAATAAGAATTTGGAACTCATTTATTTCTATAATATCAATGAAAAGGCTAAGTTATTTTAAAAAGTTTTGAAAATGCATAACGGCCTAAAGATAGATTAAACTAGCGACACATTTTATTATTTAACTACCCACCCTTAATAATTCTAGGCCTAACTATTATAAGCATTTTCAATAATTGTATAAGGTTAGGTAACAAAAATACAAATAAAAGTAAAGTGACGGAGTTAAAGAAAGGAGATAAAATGAGTAGGGCGGGTGAAAATATTATTCCGCCCTATTTATTTTAAGGTTCCGAGACCGAAGAATGCGAGAAGTGAGGATGTAAATCCTTTGCTTGACAAAGTCATGATGAGTCTCGTATGAGACTCTTCGTCGCTCCCGATGCAATTCATGTAAATAAAAGAAAAGAAAAAGATTAGTAAATGTTCAAAGAGTGATTAATTAACTAAATGCTACATGAAAATAAAAATAGTCAGAATCATATTAAAATAAATTAAAGCAAATACTAAGAATTATATAGTATTGAAACATCACAAATTCTAGAATAAAACTAGGCCACGCCTTTTAGCAGTATTTAAAGCCATATAGAACATTTTTTTTTTTTTAGGTAAATGCAAATATTATAAAAGAACAAACGAAAATAAAAGGGAGCTACAATCAGTCGTTGAGGGTTCTCAATCCTCAACGTAAGCATAAACACGAAATGAAAGAGAGGGTAATGGGGCGTTCACACAAAGGTGACGTTACAGGAGGGAATTAAATCATATTGTGACTTCCGAGTATCATTTGCACGCTCAGTAGGTGCAATAGATGCATTCATGGGGGAAATCAAGACTAGTGCATCATTGGGATGTCCCCTTCATTAGTGACACTTAGATTCAGGGGTTGTTGTCTCATTGCACGAGAGGGAGCTTTGGATCCCTCGTCATTTAAGTCCGACCCCTTGACTCCCGCTTTATTAATCGTCATGTAGTTCCTAGGCTCATTGGAAATAGAATTCACTTTGTTTCCCAAAACTGACTTCGATCCTTGCATTACGGGAATAATTAATGACCCATGGGCACTCTCCTGACCCGTCTTAGTATTTTGTCCATCATAATGTCCCGTAATTGAAAGAGGCACATTGGTACCCGCAGCCTTAAAGTGTGACGCCTCGTCTCCCTCAACATTAATGTAAGGTTTCTTTCCCACAACTGACTTCGAACCTCGCATAACGGGGATAATCAATGTCCCTTGGGCACCCTCCTGAACCGTCTTGGTATTTTTTCCGTCATAAAGACCCGTCATTGAAGGAGGCTCATTGGTACCCGCAGCCTTAAAGTGTAACGCCTCGGTTCCCACAGCATTAATGCAAGGCTCTTTTCCCACAACTGACTTCGATCCTTGCATAATAGGGATAATAAATGTCCCATGGACACCCTCCTGAAACGTCTTGGTATTCTGATCATCAAAATGGCCCGACATTGGAAGAGGCTCGTTGGTACCCGCAGTCTTAAAGTGTGACGCCTCGTCTCCCTTAACCTTGACTCCCACAAAATCAGAATTCTTAGGCGACTTGGAATAGAAACGACCGCCGAATTCCACATTAGTTGATCTTCCAAGACTCATTTGAATAGTAGACCCTTCGGTTCCCGTAGCCATCAAGTTTCCATACCTCTTTGGACGAGCTACCCCTTTGGTTTTCGCAACCTTTGAATTCAATAGAAGAGTTGACTCTTCGGTTCCCACCCTTATCATGTTTCGATGTCCCATTGAATGAGATGTTTCCTTGGTTCTCTCAGTAATTAAATTCCCCAAGTTACCAAGTCTTGTTTGAAGAGTAGACCTTCCAACTCCCGCACGATTTGTAATCCCAAGAGCCATGGGAAATGAACCAACTTCGGACCCTACAAACATGAACCGAAAACCCTTGGGCTGCAGCCATGACTCGTGACCACCATCATGATCAAACAGCAACCCATGACCACCCTTCTGACCCTCCTTCGACCCAGAACCACCCTCAAGATCCGCCATCAACCGGTGCCCACCCATGCGACCCGTCTTCCCCTCGAGAAGGGGTGACGTTTCGGAAACCGCACCACCTTCATTCCCAATGTCCTCAACTTCGAAAGTAGCACCTAATGAATGAGGATTAGGAGCAGCATCAGTTGTAGCACATAATGAATGAGGCGTGCCATTGACATCCGCAACAATAGAATGCATCAAATTACTAGACCTCTTTTGGCTAAAAAACCCCTCGGCATCTACAACCTTAGCATTTCCAAGGCCAATTGGAAAAGAAAAGTTCTCGGAGTCAACCACTAAAGGCTGGTGGCCCATGGACTTTCCCCAAGACCCATGCCCACCCACCTGACCCGCAGTCAACCCGTGACTAACCTCGAGTCCCGTTGACCCATTGGCATCCAAAGTGGCCGCCGGAAAAAACTCTTTGCACTCAGAATCCAAGGATCGGATGCCCAAGGATTCAAGCCTCAAACCCTGAACATCAACACCACCCTCCTGCACCCCGGGTCCACCCTCCATACCCACTTTCGACCCGGGATCACTATCAAGATCCGCAATCTCCTTGAAAGGTAAACCCAAATTGGGAAACTGAAGATAAAGGTAAAGTAATAACATGAGACATGCTAATATCTATTGAGACAACTTCATTGTGCTAAGAAAAAATGTGCAATACTTGCAACTTAATCTGTTATGCCTCAAACCAAACCATCAAATGCATAATGATATCTTTACAGACCAAGATAAAACAAAAAAAAGGGGTGTGTAGGCAGTTTGGACAATTAATACAAACAAAGGCATATCTTAAAGGGAAAATCTGCACGTACCTAGTCATTACATAGATTTTCAGGCTCAGATTTAATAATAAGCCCATACTTAACCTATATTTAACATATTGGAGCCAGATATACACAATAGGTAAGCTACTGGTGATATGCTCGAAAATATATGTGAGTTGACTGTAGATTGACAGTTTCAGCATAGATGCAGCAGGAGAAAGGAAAAACATTTATGCATTTTTCAAACCAAGCGAATATGATCAATTTAGTAGACATGATCAGTTTGGACATGAAAAATGTTTCATGCTAATACGTGCATGCTTTCGATATTCAGACAACAAAGACAAATATGTGATCAATTCAGGGGAAATAGGAAAGATTAGAAATGCATAATAGCCATTTAAATGCAACATCTCAAGTATTCAGAATCTATCCAAGGCTAAACTAAGTGTGCAGGTCCTTCCTGTACTACATTACTGGGCCTAAGGGCACAAATCAGTCCTGAAATTGGCCCAAAATCAGTCCAAACAGGGGGCTGAAAATCAGTCTGGACGAGGTTGAGAATCAGTCTGAACGGGGTTGAAAATCAGTCCGCAAATAGTCATAAACCAGTGCCAAAAGGCCAAAATCAGTCTTAAAAATATCCAAAACAGTGGTCAAAATGACTAAAATCAGTCCAACAATCCTATGGAATCACAGCAACATTTCACATTAATCACACGCGTGTTAGATGACCTTTGAGAACATCTCACATTATAAGAACTCATATAAGATTCAGGAAGACTTCACATGCATTTAACTTAGACTAAAACACCGACGAGACTACTTAACTAGGCCTAAATCCATATGAATACAGATACGACATGGTTGCATATGATATTAGGCTAGCTTACACAAAAGTACAAACATGGTCAAATATAACATACAGATGGCTATTTGGCTTAAAACTGTAACTAGATACCCTAAGGTGGACAGATTCAGCATGTCAAAACTTCATGGTTTAAAATGAATACCACATAGGCTTAAAAATATACCAAATAAATACATACAGGCCATGCTTTCAATTAATTACTAAGAGAGATGGGGAATAGATTTATTTTTGGACTTGGACAAATTTGTTATACCCCGTATTTCCTGAGTATGTACGTGAGGGCGTACGTATATTAATTTGAGCCTTAAAGTAAGCATAGTTTCGAAAATTGTACACAACACCCGAAAAGAGTCGTTTTTCGACGAAACGTTTCCACAGCTTTCGTAGGGAAAATTCCGGCTATGTCATTTATAATTTTTGCGGATTTTTCCGAGAGATAAAATATTTTGGACCTATAGGAGGGCGACACGTGTCACCCTTAGGTGGCACAAAGTGGACGGTTTTGGAGGGAGTTGTTGGCACGTTTTTGCCATGGAAAATGCCTTAAACATTTGGTCAATGTTTGGCTAGATATTTTGTGTAGTAGATGAGAAAGTGGGGCCCACAAACACTTGTCCAAATCCTAGCCCTACACTTGCCTAACACTTGTCTTCATCTTGGCCATTGGTTGGCCATTGCTTGACCTATAAATACCCCCCCTTAGTTGATGAACTTCTTCATCCAAAAATCATTCTCCAAGTCTCAAAATCCCTCCCCTTAAGTGTAGCATTCGCCAAGTCCTCCTCCCTTTGTTGGGCCTTGTGGTAGAGCCTACCCCCAAACTAGTTGTTTTCGTATAATACCCCCCTTTTGTGGTATAGAAATACTCTCCTAGTATTGTTATAATGCCCAAATACCTTGGCCTAAATACCTTGTAGTATTCCCAAGGTTACCTCTATACAAAAAGCCCATAAATACTAGTATACTTTCCTTTAGCCACTAAACGAAACCCTTTGGAAAAATCTTCACCCGTAGTTGAAGTTATAAGTAGAAGTTGGTTAGAACTTCTAAGGGTTGGTTGGAGCGGCCTGAGCGCACGGAGTAGAGCTAAACCTTGCTTGCTCAGATCGACATATAAACTCGGATAATTTTGGACTTATCGAGGTAAACATTCCTAACCTTCATTGTAATTGGAAATTACATGTTGTAGGAGTATATAGTTAAGTATACTATATATAGAATCAACATAGTTGTGTGGCAATGTCTTTTGACTTAAGCTGAATAATACTTACGGCAATGTCTTGCGACTTAAGCCCAATTTAAAGAAGAGAATCAGTAATTACATAGTGTATTCAGATGAGACTTGTGTAGCATTACTGTGAGTAGAATTGTACACGCCCGGTTAGACGTGTTAACCCCCCCCCCTGGTTGGCTTGGTAGCCGGCCTCGATAGAAGGAGATTCACGCTGCATGGGGAGAAGTCGCCAATTTTCGTAGAATATTCTACGTCGGGATCTAAAGATATTAATAGGCGCTTTGTGGCCTCTATAGGTTGTAGTACTACGTGTGGAGTGATCTGCTTGACTGAGAGTGTAGCCGACGGTTTGAGGTACTTGGAGCGTTTTGCTATTAGTCGATAATCGTCGCGAGGTATGTGAACCTCTTCTTATCTGTTCTAGCATGATAGGTGTATAACTATGTAGTACTGCAGTGACGCATACGTGTTAAATGTATTTGATTGTTTTTAAACATAAAGTGTTATAACAGCTCTATGTAAATGAGAAATGCTTTGTGATAACTGATTTGACTTATGACCAACTTGATGTGTGATAATAAAGAACCTTGAAGTATTCTAATAGATTAAGAAACTTTTTTTGAAAGAAGTGTATACTTGGTTTGAAAACATAAGAGTTATACCAGCTTTATGAGAAGTTAGGTGTAACGCCTTAAGGGAGATAAAAAGAATGGTTTAATGGTTTAGAAGTTAAGAGACTTATTCTTAAAAGATAAGAGACTTGACTTAATATGGATGTTTGTGTGAAACCTCATTCGTGAGTAATGAGTACCTGGTTTTTGAAAGGAATAATGTTTTACTGATTTCGGAAATCAGAATGTGTATCGACAAACCACTGCAGCGTTAATAAAGGAAAATGTATTGAATAATTAAGTATTAGTAAAACCAGTAGAAACCTCCATCTGCATAGAAGCTAAGATGAGACAAAATGATATTACATTTTCTAGATCATGGCTGCTTAATAAGATTGATTATGAACAAGAATAACCTACTTTATGGCATATGTTACTCAATTGTTTTAAAAGAGATTAAGACATTGAACTATGAAACTTTTCAAAAAGAGACTTGCGTAATTAAAATTAGGCAAACCGAACTTTAGGGAAAAGAAAGGCATTGTGTTGTCTTAAAATGGTTTAAAGCATAAGGTGTTATAACAGCTTTATGGGAAGTTGGTTATAACGACCTTATGAAAACAAAAGAAAGGTTTTATCATTGGTTTTAATGTGGTAACTTGACTTTAAAAAGAGAGTATGGAAGTTGTTTTGGTTTACTTAAAAGATATAAGTCACTCTATTTTTATACTACGGGTATCGGGTGACTTTTATAAAAGGAATAAATCTCTTTAAAAGGAATTTAACGTACGTAGTACTTTAGGGTTAAAACCCGAACTTGGGCATAAAATGAAAGTACTTCGAGTTGTGTATAAACTTGCTTATGCTCGTTGTTGTGAAACTTGCCTATGCTTGTTGTTGTGAAACTTGCCTATGCTTGTTGTGATAGCCTTTGTTGTGCAAGAATTGTGTTTCTATACTACCGCGTCTCTCGATGGAGGGTCGGTTGACTTGTTGAGAACTTACTTGGACGTGACCGGCAGTGACGGATAAATTCCACGGGTACGTTCCTGTTGATAATGTTACTTTTGTTAATCGCTTTGGACATACTGACACGATGCGTAGCGCACGGGTATGCTTCCACTTTGATTACCGCCTTGTTGTCTTATTGTTTCCCTTTGGACATACTGACACGATGCGTAGCGCACGGGTATGCTTCCATTTGGAATGATGTCTTATTGTTTCCCTTTGGACATCGACACGATCGTAGCGCGCGGGTATTCTTCCATTTGGAATCTGTCTTATTGTTTCCTTCGACATACCGACACGACGCGTAGCGCATCGTATGCTTCCATTTGGAATGTTGTCTTATTTGTTCCCTTTGGACATACCGACACGATGCGTAGCGCACGTATGCTCCCATTTGGATTGCCGTCTTGTTGTTATCATATCATGCATCGCCGTGATGAGAAGGTACTCACGCGTGATTGATGTTGTGGGCGCGAGACCACAATTGATATAATCATATGTGTGTATCGTAGTTTGGTTATCATACCTCTCCCGCTTTATAGACTATTATGATTTCACTTACGCATTTTGATTTCACATACTTGGTACCGTTATCGACCTCGCCGGGGCTGCGTTCATGCGCAGTAGAAATCGTCACGCCGATCCCCGCTTAGGATCTCATTTCAGCGTTTTGGGAAGCTCTGTTTCGCCTGAGGCTTATCTTTGGTATGTTACCCGAGTCCGTAAGTTCTTGAACGCTCGTGGTATGGCGGGGCCACTGTCGTCATAGTTGTTGTATAAATCTTAGAGTGCAGAGTAATGTGGCGTGGTTTGTAAAAGGATAATTGTTCGTATTTATGTATATCGATGGCGGTATTTTGGTTGGCTCGTTTATTTATCTTGTCTCTTAATTCATGTTCATGTTTTTATTTCCGCTGATTTTCTCGATGTTGTATCACCAGGGTGCCGGTAGGCACTACCACGCCGGTTGGTCGTGACAAAAGTGGTATCGATCGCTTAATCCTCGGAAAGTGTCTACGCACCGTGTCTAGTAGTCTTGATTATCGGTGTGTTGTGCACCACATCTATAATCGTGAGGCTATAGGACATTTAAGATTGGTTTCCATTCTTCTCATTCCGAGATCGTGCCTTAGAGTCGTGTTGTAAGTTGAACCCCTCGACGTATCGTTTTTACGCTATGCCTCCAAGGCAACCCGCCCGTAAGCGGCAAAGCGAGGAGATACGAGTAGAGCGGCGGCGATCTCTGAGAGACCACAAGACTGAGCCTCCACCCCACAGTGGGCAGGAGACGGGTTACAAGGAGATGGCCCGATTAATGGCCGTGGTCAGGCTGACTTGAGATAAGCTGGACGCAGCATTCCGCCCCAAGAGCACCGTAATTCAACCCCGGCGAGCGATTTGAGACTACGGATTTTCCGAGTGTAACTCGCGAGTTTTATGGGTCGAGGCCCGAGGATGATCCGCAGGAGTTCATCCGGCGATTCTGCCGATCATGAGAGTGATCAAGGCATCGAGACCGAGTCGGTGGTCTAGGTTCGCATCGGTGCGTGATACCGCAATCGATTGGTTTGATTCGTGCGAGCTGTCGGGAGAGAATGCACTTCCGGCCAGGACGAGTTCTCAAAGGCATTTCTTGCACACTTCTTGCCGCCACGGATGAGGAGGCTCGGCGACGATTTTTGGTGTTGCGGCGAAGCGAGCGTCTGATGCGGGAGTACAATGTGGAGTTCGACTCATTGGCGACGCGCTCGCATTAGTAGCTAGTATGGAGGATCGAGTCCACCGATATGTTACAGGCTCGATGATTACCTAGCGAGAGTTGTTCGTGTAGCTCTTCACCGGCATGGACATTGCCGCATGCAGCTTATGCACTTGGAGGTGAGCGGAGAAATCGACGAATGACCAAAGTCGCAGTAAGAGGGCCGTAACTGCAGGTCCTTTGGTGATTTTCGAGGCGCACCGCCTCACAGTGAGACTAGTTATGCGCCTCGCCCGATCTGAGTTGTCCTCTACAATCTTGAGCGTCGAGTTTTGAGGCGAGTCGTGGCTCGAGGTTCAATTTTCGGGAGAGAAGGGTGTTAACCAAGCCACCCTACCTCGTTGTGACCGTGGTAGACTCCACGGTGGGAGTGTCGTGCTAGTCCGGGAGTTTGTTTTACATGCGGCCAGGCCATTTTGGGAGAAACTGTCCACCAGGGTAGCGCTGGTAGGATAGCACCGACTCGGGTCGATTGCGGGTTCTTCACCTTCCATAGCCAGCAGATGTTCATACCGGCAGCCACCAGAGGTCGCGTGGAAGTTCCCGATTTTAAGCGGTCCTCCGATCGCCTATTTTCGTATATCCTTAACCCTGCAGAGACTTGTATGTATTGATGTTATGATAATGTGTTAAGTGTTATGTTCGGATAGCTTTGTGCTAAAACGTGATGTAGAACTCCGTTAGTGAGAAGGGTAAGCTTGGGGTGAGAAAATGATGAACCTTAGAATATTACGCTTGAGACCTTAGATGTAAAGCCGCCTTGAGTACCAGATTTTGCAAGTGATCCTTGTCGGAGCGCATTTTATGCCTAGAACGTTTTGTGTGATAAAGTCCCCGGTAGTGTGCAATGGAAGTGGCGCTTTCATGACTGTAGAGGTAAGATTGTTCGGATCGGGAACAAGAGCGTGATGCGTTAAGTGGGTCGGGTTGGGGCCATGATGAGGGCCAACCCGCGGCTGTTCGGCGTAGGGTCACCGGTGGTCGCCAGTGGTAGGGTCACGAGGGTGTTAGGCCGTGTTTAGATGACCATCGATGAGTTCGTGGATATGTTCGACCATAAGCCGATCGTGAAGGCCTGGAATGGCCTTAAGGAAGATTGAGGCTAGTAAGATAACCAAGTTGGAGGTGGTGACTCAAGGTTTGGAGAACAAGCGGGGCGAAGTGTGTACGATACTAGAAGAGTTCGTGTTCGAGAAGAGTACGACGAGTAAGGGTAGAGGCGAGCATGTATTACGAGCATAGATATGATCATTTCTTGTGAAGGGAGAAGGTGCAAGGATGTATATTTTAGACCTCGTGATCGCACGCAATCCGCACCATTTGTTGGGTCGCCGAGTGACACTAGAACCTCGCGCAAAGTGACAAAAGTTTGTGATGTTAGAGGTGTTTCCTCGTGGACTTGGATGTAAGTATTTGCGTGGGTGTTTCTGTGGCCAGGTGTGGCGATTGTTCTCGTAAGTATAGTAGTGAAGACTATCTTGCGCATGTTTGTTTGAGGCTTAGAAGGAACATTCGGGACGAATGTTTCTAAGGAGGAGAATGTTATACCCGTATTTCCGAGTATATGCGTGAGGCGTCGATATTAATTTGAGCCTTAAAGTAAGCATAGTTTCAAAATTGTACACAACACCGAAAGAGTCGTTTTTACTGAAACGTTTCCACGACTTTCGTAGGAAAATTCGGCTATGTCATTTATAATTTTTATGATTTTTCCGAGAGATAAAATATTTTGGACCTATGGGAGGCGACGTGTCACCCTTAGGTGGCACAAAGTGGACGGTTTTGGAGGAGTTGTTGCACGTTTTGCCATGGAAAATGCCTTAAACATTTGGTCAATGTTTGGCTAGATATTTTGTGTAGTAGATGAGAAAGTGGGGCCCACAAACACTTGTCCAAATCCTAGCCCTACACTTGCCTAACACTTGTCTTCATCTTGGCCATTGGTTGGCCATTGCTTGACCTATAAATACCCCCCTTAGTTGATGAACGTCTTCCTCCAACACTCCCTCTCCAAGTCTCAAAATCCTCCCCCTTAAGTGTAGCATTCGCCAAGTCCTCCCCTGTTGGGCCTTGTGGCGAGAGCCTACCCCACACTGCCTAGTTGTTTTCGTATAATACCCCTTGTTGTGGTATAGAAATACTCTCCTAGTATTGTTATAATGCCTAAATACCTTGGCCTAAATACCTTGTAGTATTCCCAAGGTTACCTCTATACAAAAAACCCATAAATACTAGTATACTTTCCTTTAGCCACTAAACGAAACCCTTTGGAAAAATCTTCACCCGTAGTTGAAGTTATAAGTAGAAGTTGGTTAGAACTTCTAAGGGTTGGTTGGAGCGGGTCGGAGCGCACGGAGTAGGAGCTAAACCTTGCTCAGGATCGACATATAAACTTGGATAATTTTGGGCTTATCGAGGTAAACATTCCTAACCTTCTGTTGTAATTGGAAATTACATGTTGTAGGAGTATATAGTTAAGTATACTATATATAGAACTGAACATAGTTGTGTGGCAATGTCTTTTGACTTAAGCCTGAATAATACTTACGGCAATGTCTTGCGACTTAAGCCTGAATTTAAAGAAGAGAATCGAATCAGAATTACATTGGGTGTATTACGAGACTTGTGTAGCATTACTGTGTAGTAGAATTGTACACGTCCGGTTAGACGTGTTAACCCCCCCCCCCGGTTGGCTTGGTAGCCGGCCTCGATAGAGGATGAGATTTACGCTGTTGCGGGGGGGGGGAGGTGCTGCCGAATTTTCTGTAGAATATTCTACGTCGGGATCTAAAGATATTAATAGGCTCTTTGTGGCCTCTATAGGTTGTAGTACTACGTGTGGGTGATGCTTGGTGAGTGTAGCCGACGGTTTGAGGTACTTGGAGCGTTTTGCTATTAGTCGATAATCGTCGCGAGGTATGTGAACCTCTTCTTATCTATTCTAGCATGATAGGTGTATAACTATGTAGTACGGTAGACGTACATGTGTTAAATGTATTTGATTGTTTTTAAACATAAAGTGTTATAACAGCTCTATGTAAATGAGAAATGCTTTGTGATAACTGATTTGACTTATGACCAACTTGATGTGTGATAATAAAGAACCTTGAAGTATTCTAATAGATTAAGAAACTTTTTTTGAAAGAAGTGTATACTTGGTTTGAAAACATAAGAGTTATACCAGCTTTATGAGAAGTTAGGTGTAACGCCTTAAGGGAGATAAAAAGAATGGTTTAATGGTTTAGAAGTTAAGAGACTTATTCTTAAAAGATAAGAGACTTGACTTAATATGGATGTTTGTGTGAAACCTCATTCGTGAGTAATGAGTACCTGGTTTTGAAAGGAATAATGTTTCTTGATTTCGAAATCGAATGTGTATCGACAAACCACTGCAGCGTTAATAAAGGAAAATGTATTGAATAATTAAGTATTAGTAAAACCAGTAGAAACCTCCATCTGCATAGAGGCTAAGATGAGACAAAATGATATTACATTTTCTAGATCATGGTCGCTTAATAAGATTGATTATGAACAAGAATAACTGCTACTTTATGGCATATGTTACTCAATTGTTTTAAAAGAGATTAAGACATTGAACTATGAAACTTTTCAAAAAGAGACTTGCGTAATTAAAATTAGGCAAAGCTGGAACTTTAGGAAAAGAAAGGCATTGTGTTGTCTTAAAATGGTTTAAAGCATAAGGTGTTATAACAACTTTATGGGAAGTTGGTTATAACGACCTTATGAAAACAAAAGAAAGGTTTTATCATTGGTTTTAATGTGGTAACTTGACTTTAAAAGAGAGTATGGAAGTTGTTTTGGTTTACTTAAAAGATATAAGTCACTCTATTTTTATACTACGGTATCGGGTGACTTTTATAAAAGGAATAATCTCTTTAAAAGGAATTTAACGTCGTAGTACTTTAGGTTAAAACCCAACTTGGGCATAAAATGAAAGTACTTGAGTTGTGTATAAACTTGCCTATGCTCGTTGTTGTGAAACTTGCCTATGCTTGTTGTTGTGAAACTTGCCTATGCTTGTTGTGATAGCCTTTGTTGTGCAAGAATTGTGTTTTATACTCTGGCGTCTCGATGGAGGTCGGTTGACTTGTTGAGAACTTACTTGGACGTGGCCGTGTGGATAAATTCCGCAGATGCGTTCGCTGATAGTGTTACTTTTGTTAATCGCTTTGGACATATCGACACGATCGTAGCGAACGGGTATGCTTCCACTTTGATTAAAGCCTTGTTGTCTTATTGTTTACCTTTGGACATACCGACACGTCGTAGCGCTGCGGGTATGCTTCCATTAGGAATGTTGTCTTATTGTTTCCCTTTGGACATCGACCACGATCGTAGCGCACGGGTTTGCTTCCATTTGTAATTATGTCTTATTGTTTCCGTTTGGACCTACTGACACGATGCGTAGAGCACAGATATGCTTCCATTTGGAATGTTGTCTTATTTGTTCCCTTTGGACATACTGACACGATCGTAGCGCACGGGTATGCTCCCATTTGGATTCTTTGTCTTGTTGTTATCATATCATAGGCTGCCGGTGAGGAAGGTACTCACCGCGGGATTGATGTTGTGGCGTGAGACCACAATTGATATAATCATATGTGTGTATCAGTAGTTTGGTTATCATACATCTCTCGCTTTTATAGACTATTATGATTTCACTTACGATATTTCTGATTTCACATACTTGGTACTGTTATCGACCTCCTTGGGGTGCGTTCATGTGCAGTGTTATACCCGTAGTTCCGTGGTATATAGGTGAGGATGTACGTGCGAGATTACGAGAAATTTTGGAAAGAATGAAAGATGTGATTTTTCGACGGAAAAGTTTCCGTTTTGTGAAGAAAAAGGTTCGTTAATGGGAATTGGATTCCCAGATTGGGTATTCGGACTTCTTAGAATATTTGAGAATTATGGAATTTTATTTCCAGAAATGGTCACGTGGGCCCCACGGGAGAAATTTACGGTCTTGTGGGGCCCGCTTTGTTTTAGAGATTTTGGCCATTATGGATATTTTTCGAGATGAAATATTTTGGGCAGTAGGAGGCGACACGTGTCACCCCTAGGTGGCCCTGGCGAAATTAGCTAGACTAGTGGCGAAGCCAGTGGCAAGTCTTGCTAGATATTTTGTGTGGACAAGTGGCTTGTGGGTCCCACCCACACTTGTCCCCAATCTCAACCACACACTTGCCTTCATCCTATCCCTTGGTTGTCCTATATATGCACCCTTAGTTGATGAAATCTTCCACACTTAGACATTTGAAGACTTGAAAAACCCTCCTTCTCCCTCGACCTAGAGCTCTCGGTTTGCCCCATTTCTTGAGCAAAATTTGTGCAACAATACTTAAACTCTCAAGTGTTCTTCCCTAAGGTGTTAGGAAGATTGTCTACCAAGATTTGGAAAAGATTTAACACCCCTAGCCTTGAATGGATGCCTTGGACGAAAGTTGTCATCTTGTAACCCTAAGTGTTCTTCACTTTTTGGAGTTGAATCTTTAAGAGAAGTTGGTTAGGAGCTTCTATGGGTTGCTTGTAGCGGATTGGAACGTAAAGATTTGGAGCTAAGACTTGCTTGGAGCGACTTTAAGAACTTGGATATTTTTGGGCTATTTGAGGTAGTGGAACTTAAACCTCTTTGTGAATTGGTTGTTATACATATATTATAAGTATATTATGGATTATATAATATATGGAGTAAGTTTGGAAGAGTTGGATCTTGTTAACTTGTTAAAAGAAAGGATTGGCCGTTTGCCATTAAAATGGTAAAAACGTATCTTACTTGCTAAGAAGCTAATAACAAAGTAACTATAACTTATATTAAGAATGGAAATATAAGTTGGATGACTAATGAGTAATTTGGATAAGTAAAATGGACAAAGTTGGCCAAGGACCCCAACTTAAGGACTGTATTTACTTTGGGTATTTACTTTGGGACCGTATTTACTTTGACCGTATTTACATTGGGTGTATTTACATTTCATTAAGGGAAGATTTTTCAATCGCGTTCCGTTTGGGCGTGTGATCCCTTTTAATTATTGTATTGTTATGAAGCGTGATAGTAAACCGCGTTCGGTTGGCGTAATCCCCTTCTTTTACTTATTGTTGTTATGGGCGTGATAGTAAACGCGTTACCGTTTGGCGTGTAATCCCTTCTTTATGTTGTTTAATTATTACGCCTTATATATATATATGGTATATATATTACGGTTATTCGGCCTTGGTAAAAGATGGAAAAGTGAGTATAAACGGAAGTCTTTATAGAAATTTCCGTAGATTTTGAGGGCTTTTTATTGGTATAAGTCTTCAATGATAAGAAAGGTTTGATAGGAGTACCATGACCATTTTAGGAGTGGAGTACTACGTGTGGCGTGATCTACTTGGCAGGAGTAGCCGACGGGTTGAAGTACTTGGAGCGTTTTGCTTATTGTCGATAAATCGTCGCGAGGTATGTGAACCTCTTCCTATCTTTTCTAGCATGATTGTTGTGAACTATGTAGTACGGTAGACGTACATGTGCTAAGTGATTTGGTTGGTTTAAAACATAGGGTGTTATAATAGCTTTATGGGAAGTTAGTTATAACGACCTTATGTAGGTGAAAATGGTTTCTTGATGTTAGAAGTTAAGACTTGATCTTATAAGATAAGAGACTTAACTTATTTGTTTTAATGTGGATGTTTGTGTGAAACCTCATTCGTGAGTAATGAGTACTTGGTTTTTAAAGTGATAATTTTTTTACTTAATTCGGGAATCATAATGTGTATCGACAGACCATTTCAGCGTTAATAAAGGAAAATGTATTTAATAATGATTTGTTGTATTAAAACCATTATAAACATCCATCTGCATAGAAGCTAAGATGATAAAAAATGAAATTACATTTTCTATATCACGCTTTGTAATAAGATCGTTATAAACAAAGAATAAACTACTCACATATATGACATATGTTACTCAATTGTTTTAAAAGAGATTAAGACTATGAGTTATGAAACCTTTCTAAAATAAGTGACTTGAGCATTTGAAAATGAGAAGCTTGAGTAATTGAAACTAGGCAAACTGGAACTTAGGAAAAGAATGTTGTTACTTGATTTTGAAAAGGAATGTGGGTTGGTCATTCTAATACTATGGGTATAGGGTGACTTTTATAAAAGTAATGGATCTCTTTTAAAAGAACTTAACGTATGTAGTACTTTGGGGTTAAAAACCCGGACTTTGGCATAAAATGAAAGTACTTTGAGTTGTGTGAAACTTGCCTATGCTTGTTGTTGTGAAACTTGCCTATGCTTGTTGTTGTGAAACTTGCATATGCTTGTGATGATAGCCTTTGTTGTGCAAGTGTGGTATTTCTGTGTTACCGCGTCTCTCGATAGAGGGCCGGTCGACTTGTTGAGAACTTACTTGGACGTGCTGGCAGTGATGGAGAATTCCACGGTATGTTTCCATTTTGATTCTTGTCTTGTTGTTGATGTCACATGGACATGTCTACACCGTCACGATATTAGGGCATCGGCCACGTGTGGCGGGTTGATTACCCGATATATTGTTATTGTGGTTACATGGACATGTCTACACCGAGGTAGAATTCGGCATGTGGCCGTGCGGCGAGGTTGATCACCCAAGATATTATTGTTGATGTCACATGGGCGTGTCTACACCGAGGTAGAATTCGGGGCATGTGGCCATGGGGCATTGGTATTATTGTTGCATCATGGACATGTCTACACCGTCACGCATTCGGGCATGCGGCCATGATGCGAACATGATTGATGTTGTGGGCGTGAGACCCATAGTTATATTTGAGTGATGACTTGAGGGCGTGAGTCCCTGACTGGACATGACTGCTTTTATGTTGTGAACTGTAGTTTGGTTATCATACATGTCTCCTGCTTTATATAGACTAGTATGATTTCATTCTGATATTTTCTGATTCACATACTTGGTACCTGTTGTACTGACCTCCTTCGGGGGGCTGCGTTCATGCCGCAGGTAGAGGTACATCGGTCGTGGATCCTCGCTCTTAGGATCTCAGTTCAGCATTTTGGGAAGCTCCGTTTCTCCGGAGGCTTATCTTTTGGTATGTGTTCCCTGAGTTGTAGGTTCTTGTACATTCAGGGGTATGGCGGGGCCCTGTCCCGTCATAGTTGTTGTAAATCTTAAGTGCAGTAATCTTGTTGTGGCGGGGTTTGTAAAAGGATTAAAGCTCGTTTTGAAAGAGTTGTATTTATTATGTTATTGGAAGGTAACCGTTGGGTTGCTTTGTTTATGTTCATATATCTGCTTCTTGTTTAAGTTTTATTTTCCATTTGGTTTTCTCGATGATTGTATCACTAGGGTGCGGGATAAGGCACCAGATGCGGGCCGGGCAGTCGTTCTGCAGTAGAAATCTACCGCCGATCCGCGTTTAGGATCTCATTTCATTTTGGGAAGCTCCGCTTCGTCGGAGGCTTATCTTTGGTATGTTACCCCGAGTCCGTAAGTTCTTGAACGTTCGGGGTATGGCGGGGCCACTGTCCGTCATAGTTGTTGTATAAATCTTAGAGGTGCAGCCTTTGTTGTGGCGGGGTTTGTAAAAAGGATAATTGTTCGGGTATTTATGTATATATGATGAAGGCAGCTGTTTTGGTTGGCCTGTTTATTTATCTTGTCTCTTAATTCATGTTCATGTTTTTATTTCCGCTGATTTTCTCTGATGTTGTATCACTAGGGTGCCCGGGGTAAGGCACCAGTCACGGGCCCGGGTTCGGGTCGTGACAAAATTAGTTACGGACCTGTTTCATTATCCAAAGCACAGGGACTTATGGTTCTAGCACATAGCTTAGGTATACATAATATAGGAAGGTAGCAAACCGACATGACACAATATTGGCCTAGACAAGGGGGAAAGCATTAATAAGGGCATAATTTAGGCATCCTGGCAGGGGAAGTAGGACCCAGGATACTAATTAACACATACACTCCAACAAATCATATTGGACAAAGAAACACATAACAAGAAGAGTATTGATCTTTTAAACAGCCGCATGAACATCTTAAAATATCTAGATAACATGTGAATCCTCACAGACTTATATCAGCCCACAAACATTCTGGTTTTAAGCGTATTAGCACACATTACTCATAATGAAAAGAAAAGAAACAGACCAAATAAAGCTAATATTGTAGATTTGACTCACTTCTAGATCTTTTGAATGATTCACTTAATCTAAACAGACCTCGCACTAAACAACATAACTCTACAAAGTAGATTAGGCATCATTTAGATTAAGACCAGATTAACCGAACAAACATATTTAAAACCATCAGCCATACAGTCACAATCTGATAACGTTACTAATGACTACTATCAAATAGGTTCAAACCACAAACAAACAAAAAAATGCTCAGAAAGGGGGAACAACAGTCTTTTAATGATAGCTAATCAAATGTTCTAAAGTAGTCATTAGTACATGCTAAAGCTATTTGCCATTGAGAAATGAATCGACACCAAACATGCTATAAAATTCGTAACTAATATGTTATGATTTAAACTCACGAATTCAAACCATAACTACATTTAGCCAAATATTATTTAATAAAGACACACATCGTATCACACAGAACACACAATTGTGAATTAAATAGCAAGATTGTTAGAAAGAAAGTAGGTTACCTTCTCCGGGTAGCGAACCGAGGCGTCGTCTCGACTCGTCGAATCCGCTCAGAGTTGTTGTGTGTGTATGCGACCGAAGTGAAGTAAAGCTTAGTACTTTATGGTTTTTGTTGAACAAATACTAGGAACAAAAGAGATGCAAATAGAAGCTAGTATGTGAAATCCAGAGTCGAAAATCGGACCCTAAACGCAAGGATTTTAAAACAAAGAACAAAAGGAAGGCCTTCGAGATCAATACTCAAAAATCGGACCCTCTTAAAATGAAGAACAAATAGATGATATGCAAGATAACCCTCCAATGAAGAACAAAGGGGTCTTTTATAGGTGAAATATTGGGTTTGAATTCGAAATAAAGCTGTTAGAGGTCTGATTTTTTGGACGATTTGTTGGTTCAAATCGCGGATTTTAGGGAGATGCAGGGTATGGGCTGTGTCGGGTGAAGTGAAAGGAGTAGTTGGGGGTGCATGGAGTGGGCATGGCAGTTGCTTCGTTCCTTTAGGGTTTGTGGGTTTTTTCTTGTTTTGTTTTTAAAGGGGGCTGTTGGGGATGAAGAAGGGAAATAGGATGTGGGCTGATGGGCATGAGCGGGGCGACGGGGTAATGGGCTGATAGAGGGGCTGGGTGAACTGGGCCTGCGGGAAATCTGGGCTGCGGGTGTGGGCTGGATAATTTAAAAGGTGGGCTGATTAGGTATTATATTGGGTATTAGTTTTAGAAGTTAGTTTTAGGCAAAAATTAATTAGTGGTAAATTAGAAATTCAAAATTGTGATTAAATTATTTAGGTGCTTTATTAATTTAAGTTATTACAAAAATATATACGGGCGTGCTATTTAATTAGGGTTTAATATTTATAATGCGATGCCGTTATTAAAACTTATTTATTATGCGTATTCCGCGAAGTTAAATTAAAACTGAACGGGGTTTAGACTATTATTAAATTATTTAAATGCTAAATGCAAATATGATATTTAAGGACTGCTTAATGCTTTTATAAATGCGACGCTATTATTAAAACGCATGTATTAGATTAAATTAATTTAAATTACGAATTACGAAATTGTCTTGCTTTTAGTAAAAAATGCGAATATTCTTTTTAACACGACGTCATTGCTAAATTATTTATTTTATGTATTTATTTATTTATTTAAGGATTATTCGAGTTTCAATTAATGGAAAATAGGGTTTAAATTACGAATGATATTAATGAAATTGCTTGTTATTAAAACGACGAATGCGGGCGTGAGACTCAAGGTGTGCTTAGTACTCTACATAAAATGCGGTGCCATTATTAAATTGTTTATTATGTCTGTATTAATGTTTTATCGCTGCATTTTATTATTATAAAATTGTTAAAATTATTTTAAAAAATTAGTGTAATTTTGTAGTTAACGGTCGGGCGAGAGGGTCAAAATTGGGTGTCAACAACTTGTCCCTCTTTGTATGGAGATGATGGAAAAGTCTTCGGACAAAGACGTTGACTTAAAGCCAATTTTGTCTCGATCCTCAGAATTAAAAATGTTGGGCAAATCTGACGCAAAATTCAAAATTGTCCCAGTGTCGAGTTATGACGACACTGGGCTACCATGGTCAAAACACCAAGGCGGGCTAACGCAGACTCAAAATTTGTCCCAGTGTCGAGTTATGACGACACTGGGTTACCATGGTCAAAACACCAAGACGGGCTAACGCGAACTCAAAATTTGTCCCAGTGTCGAGTTATGACAACAATGGGTTGATGTGATGTAAGAATAAAATAAACTGGCTTGAACTTAGGGGTGTACTGGTATTGACTTATGATGCTGGGTTTTATGGTGATGTGGAATGAGTGGACCGACGCTCGAGGCCGCTTCTGCCATTCGTTGGGAAGGTTGGCCCCCCAACAAATTGCCCCGGTTCGCTGTAAGAGAAAATCCACGTTGTGCTCCTGCTCCTGCATGCTAAGACTTAAACAAACGGTTAGTGCATAATTGTTAAGGCAAAATGATGATGCATAATTTTAAAAGCAATGTAACTGTGTGAGTAGAAAGTGTTATCCTGTAAAAAAATGTGATGCTCGTTGCGTTGATGTGATGCAGAGGTCATAGTTGCATAGTTGAACTGTTGATAAAGTCGTTGCATAGGCATAATAAAATAACGTCGTTGCATAAACGTTATATGGATGTCGTCGTTGCATGGACGAAATGCAGAGGTCATCGTTGCATAAATGAACTGTTGATGAAGCCGTTGCATAGGCATAATGAAATAACGTCGTTGCATAAACGTTATATGGATGTCGTCGTTGCATGGACGAAATGCAGAGGTCATCGTTGCATAGATGAACTGTTGATGAAGTTGTTGCATAGGCATAATGAGATAACGTTGTTGCATAAACGTTATATGGATGTCGTCGTTGCATGGACGAAATGCAGAGGTCATCGTTGCATAGATGAACTGTTGATGAAGCTGTTGCATAGACACAATGAAAGGGACGTCGTTGCATAGACGTGATATGGATGTCGTCGTTGCATGAACGAAATGCAGAGGTCATCGTTGCATAGATGAACTGTTGATGAAGTCGTTGCATAGGCATAATAAAATAACGTCGTTGCATAAACATTATATGGATGAATCTGTTGCATAAGCTTTGATGAGATGACGTCGTTGCATAGACACGATGCAGATGCTCGTCGTTGCATAGACGAAACATGGATGAAGTCGTTGCATAGGCTTTGATGAGATGACGTCGTTGCATAGACATGATGCAGATGTTCGTCGTTGCATAGACGAAACATGGATGAAGCTGTTGCATAGGCTTAGATGAAATTGTGTCGTTGCATAGACGCGATGCAGATGTTCGTCGTTGCATAGATGAAACATGGATGAAGCCGTTGCATAGGCTTATATGAAATGACGTCGTTGCATAGACGCGATGCAGATGCTCGTCGTTGCATAGACGAAACATGAATGAAGCCGTTGCATAGGCTTTGATGAGATGGCGTCGTTGCATAGACGCGATGCAGATGCTCGTCGTTGCATAGACAAAACATGAAGTCGTTGCATAGGCTTTGATGAAATGACGTCGTTTCATAGACGTGATGCAGATGTTCGTCGTTGCATAGACGAAACATGGATGAAGCCGTTGCATAGGCTTTGATGAGATGTCGTCGTTGCATAGACGCGATGCAGATGCTCATCGTTGCATAGACGAAACATGGATGAAGCCGTTGCATAGGCTTTGATGAAATGACGTCGTTGCATAGACGTGATGCAGATGTTCGTCGTTGCATAGACGAAATATGGATGAAGTCGTTGCATAGACTTAGATGAAATTGCGTTGGTTTATGGGCGTACCTGCTTTGTGACCCGTCTGGGTTGAGATAGCGTCATTGCATAGACGTTGTGTGTTTGTGACCCGCATGGGCTTATTGTAAGGATGTGATCCTTGTGGGGCCGATCTGTGATGTATAAATTCCTTGTGAATCAAAGAATAAGTGTTGGAGATTTCCTTGTTTCTATCAAATCTGAAGACATGCACTCAAAGAAATTTGTGAATTTGGGGAGGGGTGGTTGATTCGTGTTGACTTTTCAGCTTTGGTGCTTGATGCTTGTGTGTTCGAACTGGCTTGGACCTGTAACCCCTGCCTGTTTTCCAGTCCTGGTTAATCACTGACGAAAATATTGTTTTGAAAATAATTTATTTATGAGAAAATATGCATAAGAATTTCTGTCGAATTACGGAATAGTGACATGCAGCGAAACAAAACAAACGTCCTTGTCCAAAATCTTGTTCCGACTGAAAAACTTAGCTGCCGATGTTTCCCAAATCTATAAGTTTCTCCCTGCAGCGAATCCTTGAATTTCGCCCCAAATACGAAAATTATGAACTTTCAGTTGCACGAGACCGAATCCTGCGCAGACCGCTTGTGGCGTCAATACCAAGGATTAACACACCTAAGGTCTATGCATGCATGACTTAATATAAAATGGTGGTTGTTACACCCCGTAACTCCAGGGCATGTTTAAGAGAATGTACGTAAGGAACTCGAGACTTGAATAGGGTACGAATGGAAGAATTGTTTTTCCGACGGAAAATCTTCCGAACGTCGGAAAGGAGAAATGTTCGTTGGGAGAATTAGATTCTCAAGATACATTAATTGAAGAAGTATGGAACTTATTATCATTATGGAAATTTATTTTTACGGATTTGGTCATGTGGGGCCCACCCGAGGAATTTTACGTTTTGTGGGACCCACGAGGGTTACGGAATTTTATGGACGAATGGGAGGGCGACACGTGGCACCCCTCCCACATGGCTTGGTCGAATTATGTAAGGGGTATTATGGTCATTGACCATGGTAGAAGACTAAGTCTTGCTAATTAAAGAGCTTGACATTGTTGACTAGTCCAAGGCCACTTGGCTTGATCTCTTCCCTCCAAAATTTACATGTGGTGATATCTAGACCCTCCAATGTGTTTTATATACACTACTAGTAGCAAGAGAGAGCCCAACACTTAGAAAAATTTCTTGAAAACTTAAGGGAAGAGCAAGGGTGCTCTCGGGTTTGCCCCTCCCTTCACAAAAGAATTTTTGTTTGTTTTCCATTTAGCTCCACACTTTAAACCAAGGTTCCTATGTGTATTGTAAGCATATCTCAATAGAAAAATCCCGGAAAAAGAGAGTTTTCGCATTAGTCGCAAGATGAAAACCTAATGGCTTTTCTAGGTTTTGGTTGGAAGTTTGAAGGAAAATTGTTGGTATGGTTCTAAGGGTCTCAAGTAGCGGGTTGAAGTATCTTGGAGAGTCTCTAAGTTGCTAAGGAACGACTTCGGATTTGAAGATTGGATTGAGAATCGTTAAGGTATAATCTTGTCCTATAAGATGTTACAAGATTATATATTTTTATTGTTGTTGTTAGTGTTACATGTTGATAACATGAAGTTGGTATGTAGAAGATTATAAGGATTATGGATTGATTGTAGCCTTGGAACCAAAATGTAGTATAGCCATGTTAAGTTGGATTACAATTTTAGTCGTTATTAGAATCGTCGCATGTTTTTGACTTGGAGATTATAGTAGTTATAATCGTTTGCGACTTGATATCATGTTAGGCTAATAACTTGGATTGAAATGGAAATTGGATAAGAATTGGTATTGTTGAACTCAAGGTGGCCGAATTTGTACTTGTAGTTTGTAGTAGTTGGTATTTATTTGTATTGGACTACCTTCTATATAATTGTGAGCCAATTGGGGCTGTTTGGTTATTGTATTCGGCCTTGAAAAAGGTGGCAAAGTTAGTAGAAACAAAGGAGGTTCTGTCCGATTTTCCGTAGAATTGGTGACTTAGCACTTAGAATAATTCTACGTATGAAGTGAGAGGTTAATGGACGTATTGTGACCATTATAGGTTGAAGTACTAAGTATAGCGTATCCTACTTGGAGAGTGGAATAGCTATCAAGATTGAAGTACTTGGGAGCATTTTGCTACTTGTCGACAATCGTCGCGAGGTATGTGAACCCCTTCCTTCTTTTGGCATGATTCTATGTATGAAATGTACATGTAGTAGTATTTCATGATTTCGTCTACTCTTAGAAGTTAAGAGGTAGTTGTGTTAATTTACTCTATGCAAAAGCTACGTCTAAGAAATCCTAAGTTCTTACCAAGTCTTATGGGGGATGTTGGTAAGAGTCGTTAGGAAGTACTTTGAGTCAAGTTGATTTGGCTAACTTACGGCACGAATAAGAATAAGTATCGAACAAGCCATTGCAGCGTTAATAAAGGAAAATGTAATGACAATTAATTATATTAAAACAAGTAGAATTCTCCATCTGCATAGAAGCTAAGATAAGACAAAATTGTATTACATTTTCTAGATCATGGCTACTTGAATAAGATCGTTATAAATAAGTATAACTTATTCACAACGCACCAAAGTATATGTTACTTATTTTAAAAGAGTTTACGTATGAAGTTTTTAAGACTTTGAAACTTGTTTTCTTAAAAGTTAAGAGACTTGAAGTATTTTGAAAGCTATGTGATTTGATTTGAAAGTATAAGTCTCTTGGTTATAAAAAGAATGAATTAGTTTAAGGCATAAAGTTAGTATGACGCTTTATGGGAAGTTAGTTATAATAACTTTATGGAAGGTTAAGAGAATGGTTTTCTAATGTAAGTAAAGAATGATTTGAAATAAAGAAGGCAAATTGTTTTAAAGGTACCAATTGCTTAAGGTTTTAAGTAAGAAGTCACTTGATTTAGAAGTTCGAATTGTATTTCTAAAAGGTAGTGTGACTTGTCCTGAAAGGTAGAGATGACTTGATACTATAGTTGTTAGTATCTGGGAAGTGTTATTTGAAAAAGAGTATTTTCTAAAGGAGTAGAAGTGCGTAGTACGTTGGGTTAAATTCGGATTTTATATGACATTATCGACCCGTAGACGGGTCGCAAGATACCTTTACGCGCACTATATGACATTATCGACCCGCAGACGGGCGGGCAAGATACCTTACGCGCACTATATGACATTATCGACCCGCAGACGGGCCGGGCAAGATACCTTTACGCGCACTATATGACATTATCGACCCGAGACGGACCGGCAAGATACCTTTACGCGCACTATATGACATTATCGACCCGCAGACGGGCCGGCAAGATACCTTTACGCGCACTATATGACATTATCGACCCGCAGACGGGCCGCAGATACCCACGCGCACTATATGACATTATCGACCCAGACGGGCCGCAAGATACCTTACGCGCATCTAGATGACGTTATCGACCCGTGATCGGGCCGGCAAGATACCTTTACGCGCGCACTATGTGACCTTGATCGCCCCTGGATCGGGTAGTAAGATAGTGCCCCTCCTTACAGGCCGGATTATACTTATGAAAGATAAGTGAGTTATACAAGAATGAACTTAATGATTTCTTTTCTAATAATGCGTAAGAATGTGGTCAGAACTTTTATTAAGAATGGAAAAGATAATAAGGCGCGATTAAGTTCATAAGTGGTAATGACACTTACGTGATCCGTATGTATTTTTATACTTGTCCTTGTCATTCTTTGTACGCTTATGATCTGCATCAGACGTTATTTCTGCTCCATATTCGCACTGTTGTAATCGACTTTCGGGCCGCTCATGCCCGCAGTTTAGGTGCGATTGTGGATCCGCGAGCTTAGGATCCCGGTTCAGCAAGTCGAGATGGCTCCAGTGTTCCGGAGTTGTCACGTTTATGTTTATTCAGGGGTACGGCGGGGCCTTGTCCCGCCACAGTTATTACGTTAAAACTCTTAGAGGTCTGTAGTCACATATTGTGGGTCAGTTTGTAAAGAAAAGGAGGCAACTGCTTCGTTTATGTATGTACGTCCAGGAAGGTAGCCCTATCGGCTAACCTGTTACTTTATTACTGTTGTTTTATTTTAATAAGTTTCATGTATGTTCCGCTGATTTTCTCTGAAGTATACGTGCGGTGCCTGTGTAGGGCACCGCCGCGCCCGGGTCGGGTCGTGACAAAAGTGGTATCGAGCGCTTAGTCCTCGGAAAGTGTCTGCACTGCGTGTCAGTAGAGTCTTGATTATCGGTGTGTTGTGCACCACATCTATAATCGTGAGGCTGCAGGACATTTAGGATTGGTTTCCATTCTTCTCACTCGAGATCGTGCCATAGAGTTGTGTTGTTAGGTCGCCTCTCCCTAACGAAGTTATGTTGATTGCAGCCACGAGAAAGCGTGATGACCGGAAGCGACTATGTGGATCGCGTATCCAGGTTGGTAATGATTATAGTATAGTTGGTATTGTGACGCACATCTATGCGGAGTTATGTATGAGGGTCGACGCGTGTTGCCTAGATCGATTTTAGATTACCAAGAGTTGGTAAAGACTAACTAGATAACCGGAAGGTGTGGAATAGTTAATGATTTCTCGCTAAGGTCTTCTGCAAAAGATTTATTATAGACCAAGAATAAGAGTTAAGTGCGACGGCGGGTCTGGGTGAGGACCTGTTACGGGTCTCCCCATGGCCTGGAATGGAGTGGGATCAGTTGGTAGTAGTTCCGCTACGTGACGGTCACGGCGCGCGCCCAAGTCTAGTTAATTGTTTACTGTTCGTGGACGCGTTCCACCTAACCGTGTCAAAAGTTTGAAATGGCCTTATTTTGTTTTATAGAGTGACTCCAAAGATTTGAGGCCAAAATTGGTATGGAAGTTATGTATGTATGCTAGTATGAGTTGGAAGTACGGAAAGAGTACGGCCAGTAAGAAAGATAGCAACCAAGTGTAAATGATTAGAGCCTGAATCCATAAGAACATTCGGGGACGAATGTTTCTAAGGGGGGAAGAATGTTACACCCCGTAACTCCAGGGCATGTTTAAGAGAATGTACGTAAGGAACTCGAGACTTGAATAGGGTACGAATGGAAGAATTGTTTTTCCGACGGAAAATCTTCCGAACGTCGGAAAGGAGAAATGTTCGTTGGGAGAATTAGATTCTCAAGATACATTAATTGAAGAAGTATGGAACTTATTATCATTATGGAAATTTATTTTTACGGATTTGGTCATGTGGGGCCCACCCGAGGAATTTTACGTTTTGTGGGACCCACGAGGGTTACGGAATTTTATGGACGAATGGGAGGGCGACACGTGGCACCCCTCCCACATGGCTTGGTCGAATTATGTAAGGGGTATTATGGTCATTGACCATGGTAGAAGACTAAGTCTTGCTAATTAAAGAGCTTGACATTGTTGACTAGTCCAAGGCCACTCGCTTGATCTCTTCCTCCAAAATTTACATGTGGTGATATCTAGACCCTCCAATGTGTTTTATATACACTACTAGTAGCAAGAGAGAGCCCAACACTTAGAAAAATTTCTTGAAAACTTAAGGAAGAGAAGGGTGCTTCCTGCTCATTTGCCTCCTTCACAAAAGAATTTTTGTTTGTTTTCCATTTAGCTCCACACTTTAAACCAAGGTTCCTATGTGTATTGTAAGCATATCTCAATAGAAAATCCCTGAAAAAGAGTTTTCGCATTAGTCGCAAGATGAAAACCTAATGGCTTTTCTAGGTTTTGGTTGGAAGTTTGAAGGAAAATTGTTGGTATGGTTCTAAGGGTCTCAAGCAATGGGTTGAAGTATCTGGAGAGTCTCTAAGTTGCTAAGGAACGACTTCGGATTTGAAGATTGTATTGAGAATCGTTAAGGTATAATCTTGTCCTATAAGATGTTACAAGATTATATATTTTTATTGTTTTTGTTAGTGTTACATGTTGATAACATGAAGTTGGTATGTAGAAGATTATAAGGATTATGGATTGATTGTAGCCTTGGAACCGAAAATGTAGTATAGCCATGTTAAGTTGGATTACAATTTTAGTCGTTATTAGAATCGTCGCATGTTTTTGACTCGAGATTATAGTAGTTATAATCGCTTGCGACTTGATATCATGTTATGATAATAACTTGGATTGAAATGGAAATTGGATAAGAATTGGTATTGTTGAACTCAAGGTGGCCGAATTTGTACTTGTAGTTTGTAGTAGTTGGTATTTATTTGTATTGGACTACCTTCTATATAATTGTGAGCCAATTGGGGCTGTTTGGTTATTGTATTCGGCCTTGAAAAAGGTGGCAAAGTTAGTAGAAACAAAGGAGGTTCTGTCCGATTTTCCGTAGAATGGTGACTTAGCACTTAGAATAATTCTACGATGAAGTGAGAGGTTAATGGACGATTGTGACCATTATAGGTTGAAGTACTAAGTATAGCGTATCCTACTTGGAGAGTGGAATAGCTATCAAGATTGAAGTACTTGGGAGCATTTTGCTACTTGTCGACAATCGTCGCGAGGTATGTGAACCTCTTCCTTCTTTTGGCATGATTCTATGTATGAAATGTACATGTAGTAGTATTTCATGATTTCGTCTACTCTTAGAAGTTAAGAGGTAGTTGTGTTAATTTACTCTATGCAAAAGCTACGCCTAAGAAATCCTAAGTTCTTACCAAGTCTTATGGGGATGTTGGTAAGAGTCGTTAGGAAGTATTTGGAGTCAAGTTGATTTGGCTAACTTACGACACGAATAAGAATAAGTATCGAACAAGCCATTGCAGCGTTAATAAAGGAAAATGTAATGACAATTAATTATATTAAAACAAGTAGAATTCTCCATCTGCATAGAAGCTAAGATAAGACAAAATTGTATTACATTTTCTAGATCATGGCTACTTGAATAAGATCGTTATAAATAAGTATAACTTATTCACAACGCACCAAAGTATATGTTACTTATTTTAAAAGAGTTTACGTATGAAGTTTTTAAGACTTTGAAACTTGTTTTCTTAAAAGTTAAGAGACTTGAAGTATTTTGAAAGCTATGTGATTTGATTTGAAAGTATAAGTCTCTTGGTTATAAAAAGAATGAATTAGTTTAAGGCATAAAGTTAGTATGACGGCTTTATGGGAAGTTGGTTATAATAACTTTATGGAAGGTTAAGAGAATGGTTTTCTAATGTAAGTAAAGAATGATTTGAAATAAAGAAGGGCAAATTGTTTTAAAGGTACCAATTGCTTAAGGTTTTAAGTAAGAAGTCACTTGATTTAGAAGTTCTGTAATTGTATTTCTAAAAGGTAGTGTGACTTGTCCGAAGCGTAGAGATGACTTGATACTATAGTTGTTAGTATCCGGAAGTGTTATTTGAAAAGAGTATTTTCTAAAGGAGTAGAAGTCGTAGTACGTTGGGTTAAATTCCGGATTTTATATGACATTATCGACCCGTAGACGGGCCGCAAGATACCTTACGCGCACTATATGACATTATCGACCCGCAGACGGGCCGGCAAAGATACCTTTACGCGCACTATATGACATTATCGACCCGCAGACGGGCCGGCAAGATACCTTTACGCGCACTATATGACATTATCGACCCGCAGACGGGCCGCAAGATACCTTTACGCGCACTATATGACATTATCGACCCGCAGACGGGCCGCAGATACCTTTACGCGCACTATATGACATTATCGACCCGCAGACGGGCCGGCAAGATACCCACGCGCACTAGATGACGTTATCGACCCGTGATCGGGCCGCAAGATACCTTTACGCGCACTATGTGACCTTGATCGCGCTCTAGATCGGGTCGGTAGTATAGTGCCCCTCCTTACAGGCCGGATTATACTTATGAAAGATAAGTGAGTTATACAAGAATGAACTTAATGATTTCTTTTCTAATAATGTGCGTAAGAACGTGTCGTAACTTTTATTAAGAATGGAAAAGATAATAAGGTGCGATTAAGTTCATAAGTGGTAATGACACTACAGATCCGTATGTATTTTTATACTTGTCCTTGTCATTCTTTTGTACGCTTATGATCCGCATCAGACGTTATTTCGCTCCATATTCTGCACATGTTGCATCGATTTCTTCGGCCGCGTTCATGCCCGCAGTTTAGGTATTGTGGATCCGCGAGCTTAGGATCCCTGCTCAGAAGTCGAGATGGCTCCAGTGTTCCGAGTTGTCACGCTTATGTTTATTCGTGGTACGGCGGGCCTTGTCCCGCCACGCTTATTACGTTAAAACTCTTAGGTCTCAGAGTCACATATTGTGGGTCAGTTTGTAAAGAAAAGGAGGCAACTGCTTCGTTTATGTATGTACGTCCAGGAAGGTAGCCCTATCGGCTAACCTGTTACTTTATTACTGTTGTTTTATTTTAATAAGTTTCATGTATGTTCCGCTGATTTTCTCTCGGTATACTGTAAGTGGTGCCTGTGTAGGCACTCGCGTCCCGGTCGGGTCGTGACAGTGGTATAGCTCTATCTTAAGTTTTCTAAGATTTTGGCTTACTAGACGCAAGGTTCCCGAGTGGACTACTCGAGCGAGAAGGCTACGCGGCCACCGGTTGGACCGGATTCTCCGCGTAAAATGCCAACTCTCCTAAATTTGGGTATTTGAAAGAAATTTGCGGGTGTGCAAAGCGCACCTCACGTGTAGTGTGATAGTGTTAATTTTCCGTAAGGGAGGAAATATGAGCGGAATGTCAGTTTAAGGAAAAACGGTAACAAATAGCAGTTAAGACAATATGCAAATATTTATATGTAAAGGAGAATAATTTAGGCAAAACGTAAAATAAAAGCAAATAAGTTAAAACACAAAAGAAGCAATTTAAGCAAATAAAGAAAAAATAAAGCACAATAATTAATCTAAGTCTTTTATGGTTAAGAACCTAGTCATCCCCAGCGGAGTCGCCATGCTGTAACACCCCATTTCAACCGGAGTCGGAAACGGGATTACTGTGCATGGTTGATTCCTAAATTTGTATTTAAGGAGTCGCCACCTAATTATTATAGTAAATTAAGACACTAAAAATGTAGCATAAAATACTACAAATGATCTCCATTTAAAGGTCTGCAAAAGCTATGTGAGATTCTAGGTAAGAGTTCTTTATTATCCTAAAGGAAAGGGGTTAGGCACCCTAAAGGATCCGCTAACTTGCGGTTGTCCGGTCAAACTTAGGTTAGTATTATTTAAAAATGCATATTTAGGAGAACATGGGTTAAAAAGATGTCTGCGAATAATTATTTAAAAGATATGTATGTATATATAGTTTCCATAGAATTGCATGAAGTTTATTTGTAAAATGCAAGAAAATATTCTATTTGAACAAAGCAATTGCATGAGGTTTATCATAAAAAATGCAAAATAATAAAAAGATGGTTTACTAAAAGTACGTATTATATGTAAAACTTAATCTTTATAAAGGGTATGCAAATGGGTAGAAAGATTTTCTTCTTTTGCACTTGGTAATAAGAAAATAGATCCTTGTTATAAAAAATAGATTTTATGAAATTTAATGAGAATTTAGTTTTGATAGAACATGATTTTGTTTTATGCCAAAGTAGATATAGTGTAAAATAAACTAGTGTTTTGAAAATATAGGCGACGAGCCTAAAATGAATAAAAACTACCGTTTTGAAAATATGGATGACGGGCCTAAAACAAATAACTAGCGGTTTCCGATTTTTAATTCCAACCTTTATTAATTCTAAGTCTACCTATTCTAAGTAATTCAATAATTATGCAAGTACAAATAATTAAATTATAATAAAGTAAAGTGGCGAATTAAGGGCGATGACTAGGACGGATGAGGATATCATTCCACCCTATTTATTTTAAGGTTCCGAGACTGAAGAATGCAAGAAGTGTGGATGTGAATCCTTTGCTTGACAAAGTCATGATGAGTCTTACAACGAGACTCTTCGTCGCTCCCGATGCAAGTCATGTAAATAAAAGAAAAGAAAATGATTAGTAAATGTCCAAAGAGTGATTAATTAACTAAATGCTACATGAAAATAAACATAGTCAGAATCATATTAAAATAAATTAAAGCAAATACTAAGAATTATATAGCATTGAAACATCACAAATTCTAGAATAAAACTAGGCCACGCCTTTTAGTAGTATTTAAAGCCATATAGAACATTTAACCTATAACATATCTTGAAAGGGAAACCCAAATTGGCAAACTGAAGATAAAGGTAAAGTAATAACATGAGACATGCTAATATCTATTGAGACAACTTCATTGTGCTAAGGAAAAAATGTGCAATGCTTGCAACTTAATCTGTTATGCCTCAAACCAAACCATCAAATGCATAATGATATCTTTACAGACCAAGATAAAACAAAAAAAAGGGGTGTGTAGGCAGTTTGGACAATTAATACAAACAAAGGCATATCTTAAAGGGAAAATCTGCACGTACCTAGTCATTACAGAGATGTTCAGGCTCAAATTTAATAATAAGCCCATACTTAACCTATATTTAACATATTGGAGCCAGATATACACAATAGGTAACCTACTGGTGATATGCTCGAAAATATATGTGAGTCGATCAGATTGACAGCCAAAGATAGATGCAAAGCAGAGAAAGGAAAAACATTTATGCATTTTTCAAACCAAGCGAATATGATCAATTTAGTAGACATGATCAGTTTGGACATGAAAAATGTTTCATGCTAATACGTGCATGCTTTCGATATTCAAACAACAAAGACAAATATGTGATCAATTCAGGGGAAATAGGAAGGATTAGAAATGCATAATAGCCATTTAAATGCAACATCTCAAGTATTCAGAATCTATCAAAGGCTAAACTAAGTGTGCGGGGTCCTTCATGCACTACATTACTGGGCCTAAGGGCACAAATCACCCAAATCGCCCAAAATCATTCCAAACAGGGGGCTGAAAATCAGTCCGAACGGGGGTTGAGAATCAGTCCGAACGGGGGCTGAAAATCAGTCTAAACAGGGGCTGAAAATCAGTCTGACATATGCTAAAAATTGATCTAAAAATAGCCAAAACAGTGGCCCAAAATGATCAAAATCATTTCCAACAATCCTATGGGATCACAACAACATTTTCACATTAATCACACGCATGTTAGATGACCTTTGAGAACATCTCACGTTATAAGAACTCATATAAGATTCAGGAAGACTTCACATGCATTTAACTTAGACTAAAACGCCGACGAGACTACTTAACTAGGCCTAAATCCATACAGATACGACATGGTTGCATATGATATTAGGCTAGCTTACACAAAAGTACAAACATGGTCAAATTTAACATACAGATGGCTACTTGGCTTAAAACTGTAACTAGATACCCTAAGGTGGACAAATTCAGCATGTCAAAACTTCATGGTTTAAAATGAATACCACATGGGCTAAAAAAAATATACCAAATAAATACATACAGGCCATGCTTTCAATTAATAGATTTATTTTTGGACTTGGACGAATAAGTTACAGACCTGTTTCATTATCCAAAGCACAGGGACGTATGGTTCTAGCACATAGCTTAGGTATACATAATATAGGAAGGTAGCAAACCGACATGACACAATCAAATATTGGGCCCTGGTAACAAACAGTACGCAGAAACGCACTGCAGGCCCAAAATGATATTTTTATTAGTTTAAAAGAAATACCCAAACCGTATATCGGGCCTGGATACAAACAATTAGGCGTAAAATGTGCCCAAAAACATAAATTTTCAGGTTTCAAGATATACATGAAATATTCAGGATATATATGACATATTCGGGGATATTCAAGATTATACACCCTTGATATATACTTAGCATATATCGAGGTCCTTTACACCATTGGCATCCCCCTCGAAAAATGACAGAAGAGGTTTAAAGAGGGAAGGTCACAATATGTATATGTTTTTCTAAAACCATTAGAGGAAAAAGAAGAAAGGAATTTATTCATTAGATAAGAATGTCGCAGAAGCACACATAGGCACATTCAGTTTTAACTAGAGAAGGACAATGCACTGCACACTTTCAATATTTGAAACACATACACCACACCTTGCATACATAATCGATGTAGCAGATGGCATAAAAAATAAGGATGCACAAGGATTTTCAAAGATCGACTTCAATAAATACAATATACCTACTTACATACTAGACATTAAGGCGTAAAATGATCATACTTTTATTAATGCACACACGTATGAGGTTTCATGTGATTTCATGTATATGCTGTAAGGGTAGATACAGGAAACCAGACATTCTAAACAAATAGTAAGCAACATGTGCATGGTCAAATAATATTACAAGACATGGATATCCTTGTGCTCCAAACAGAGGACTGAGCATTTTCAACTCGGCGCTTTCAATATCCAATTTTCACTATGTAGGCTTCACACGAAAATAAGGAAGAGGACCACATGTATTCATGTTGCACAACTAGACATCCTAATGCCAAAAATATGTAAGACAAACATACAATCAGGCAAATAGACACATGGGTACCTGATTGACCAAACAAGACAAAATCTGCAGATATAGAATTATCTAAACTAACACCAAACAACCACAATTCCTATCAAAGTAGGCAATATGCGATGACCATAGATTGGGAGGTTATTATGCTTGCATAGAAATAGTATTACACTGAGACGAGCAGAGATAAGTATACATTCCATTTAGCAAATATGAGGGCCAAAGAAAACACCCAAATAACCATAAGAAGATGACATTTCAGGCCTACAGAACCCTTTAAACCAAGACTAAATATGCATATTCATATACGATGTACATTAGGCATGATGACACTTAGGCAAATAGGGCATAACATGACTAATTTGGTGAACATGATGGACATAGAAACGGACAAGCAAAGATGGTTTTTAAATAGGCAGAATCATTTGATCCAAACGAAGCATATAATCATGTTCAAGTCAGATATCAACATAATGATCCTTCTAAACAAGTTCAGTATCATTGAGATGATTTTCCAGTAGACTCCAAGTCAAACCACTGTCACGCGATGCTTCTTAATCATACAATATTAACACACATCAATCAAGCGACGAGTGGCATTTTTTGAACCATATCGACCAATCAGAATTATACAATGTATATTTCTATTTATTTATTTAATGGAAGAACTAAACATGCTTGAACTACTAACGACAAGTCGAGCGTACACAGATTCACAAAATGCTTAAAGAGATGAGATAAAATCGATTCATCGACCTTCTTCGGCAAATAACCGAGGCGCTGCTTCGACTGCCGATTCTACTCGAAGAATATGTATATGGGTGCGAATGAAGAAAACAAAGCTTAAACGCAAAATTTTTAAAAACGAAGAACAAAAGGGAGGTATTAGAAATCAATCCTGAAGAATCGGACCCCTTAAAATGAAGAACAAATAGATGATATGCAAGATAAATTCAAATTCCGGGCCCCCTAAAATGAAGAACAAAAGGGTCTTTTATAGGTGAAATATTGAGTTTGAATTCGAAATAAAGCTGTTAGAGGTCTGATTTTTGGACGACTTGTTGGTTCAAAAGCTGGATTTAAGGGAACGCAGGTACGGGCGTGTCGGGTGAAGTGAAAGGAGTAGTTGGGGTGCAGGAGCGTGGGCAACAATTTCTCCGATTTCGTTTGAAGAAATCACGTTCGATTGAAAAGGTAAGGGTATGTGGGTTTCTAGGTTAAGAGGGAAATAGGGGAAAATGGGCTGCTGGTGACAGGGAATGTATAGGTATAGGGCTGATGGGCATGGGCGGGAATGTTTGGGCCAACTGGTTTGGGCTTGGGCGATTTAAGTTGTGGGCTGGTAATTATGTAATTAGGTATTGGTTTTAGGAGTTAGTTTTAGGCAAAAATTAATTAGTGGTAAATTAGAAATTCAAAATTGTGATTAAATTATTTAGGTGTTTTATTAATTTAAGTTATTACAAAAATAAAGACGGGCGTGCTATTTAATTAGGGCTTAATAGTTATAATGCGATGCCGTTATTAAAACTTATTTATTATGCGTATTCCGCGAAGTTAAATTAAAACTGAACGGGGTTTAGACTATTATTAAATTATTTAAATGCTAAATGCAAATATGATATTTAAGGACTGCTTAATGCTTTTATAAATACGACACTATTATTAAAACGCATGTATTAGATTAAATTAATTTAAATTACGAATTACGAAATTGCCTTGTTTTTAGTAAAAAATGCGAATATTCTATTTAACACGACGTCATTGCTAAATTATTTATTTTATGTATTTATTTATTTATTTATCGTTAAGGATTTATTCGAGTTTCAATTAATGGAAAATAGGGCTTAAATTATGAATGATATTAATGAAATTGATTGTTATTAAAACGACGAATGCGGGCGTGAGACTCAAGGTATGCTTAGTACTCTACGTAAAATGTGGTGTCATTATTAAATTGCTTATTATGTCTGTATTAATGTTTTATCGCTGCATTTTATTATTATAAAATTGTTAAAATTATTTTTAAAAATTAGTGTAATTTTGTAGTTAACGGTCGGGCGAGAGGGTCAAAATTGGGTGTCAACAGCTGTCACCCAATACCCTGCTAACACATAGAGATCATAAACTAGAGGAAAGCCATGTAAAATATTACAAACAGAAGGACTTAATCCATGCATATATATACTAAGGCCGACAATGCCCTATTTGACTAATATACACAAGACTCTATCTACAAGCATCTAAAAGAGTACGCTACATCATAAGGTCGGGACAGGACCCCACCATACTCATATGTACAGGAAAAAATATTGTATCGATATTAGAGCGACACTCTGAAATAAGGAGAGTGCTCCAATATATGCTGAGTCAGCAACCTACTAATGTGGATCATCGCCTTGCCTACATGAACATGCGGGCATAAAATGCAGCGTCTCCCGATAAAAGGTACGTCAGTACGACTATTGGAGATGAATTTCTGTCTTTGGACACTGCATCAAGCAGGCCTCTATCGACATCAAGTTAGTGTTTGTTGTTCAATTTGAAGTATTTCTTATTGTTGATTTCAATTTCAATAGAGTTATTATCTATTATTATGCTTGCTCATTGATGATACTAGATTGGTACTAACACATAGTACCTTCGCACACACATTAATTGTGTGCCTAAAAGATCCAGAAAGATCATCGATTGGTCTCAGCCTACCCTAGGGCAAGTCTTTAGAAACAATTGATGGTGTATACATACACAAAGATAGCAATACAAGTATAAACATGATATACAAGTAAATCAACTTGATTTGAGATTATGATCAATACAAATAATGAAAGTAAAAAATAATGTTGCTGCATGTTGGTAAACTGTTAAGGCAAACAAAATATTGATTCTCATGTCTTACTTTTTCTTCTGGAGCGTTAGTCACAATGCTACCCATTTATCGCGGTTCATAGACTACGCATGTTATCTGGTGTTAGTTATACATTGAAAAGCTGCTAACTAGTCATATGACATCATCATGGCTAGGATATCTGTTTATAATGATTGAGTGACGAAGTATGCATGCTAAATAATATCAAATTTTATCAAGGAATATGTAAGAAGTATCAAATTGTGCAAAACCACATGTTATGACGCCTCACAGTCTACTCTAGATATTTCAGATGTGGCCAACTTAACTCATACTAACCTACAGATTAGAACTAGATGATTTTAATGCATACAAGCAACACATATAACATGTTTTTAACAAATAATAAGGAAACTACTAAAGTCCTATTTGCTATGACTGTTTACTCGTAAATAGGTACTGTTAAATTTATATATGTGATCTTGGACACGTGAACCAATATGACCCAAAATAGCTAGATAATATGTAATAATAAACAAGACAATTCACTACTACAGATTTCAGCTTGTGTAACGCTACTTAGATAGCGCTTTGTATATGCAATAATAAACAAGAAAATTCACTACTACGGATTTTAGCTTGCGTAACGCTACTTAGATAGCGCTTTGTATCTAAGTAACAGCTTGCATAACGCTTTTTCAAATTTTCAAATTAAAAAAAAAATCTAAAAAAATACTTGCATAACGCTTTGCGGAAATTTTAATCGAAGCGCTATGCAAGTTACTCTTTGCATAGCGCTTATTTAAAGCGCTATTATAATTTGCGTTACCTAAGTAATTTATTAATATAATAATATAAATATTCCCACTTAGACAACGCTTGTGGAAGCGCAATTGAAGTAAAGAATTACAAAATAAGGAAGGTCTTAGCCGATGTACTTGTAAGCAAGTCCCAAATTCTCGATTTCCGTCGATGAACAGTGATTCCAGCGGCGAATCGTCGATTCCGGTCACCACATGACTCCTTTGGAGATGAGACTTATACCATTAGTTTCGTCTCTTCAGCCTGTCATTTCCATAGCAACCACAATCGTCGATTCTACCTACATCGTCGACAATCTCAGATTGAAAAATCCCCCTGTTTTCCGATTGTTGTTCCTGATTTCCGGTCATCTCCGGTCGATTCGAGGGTCAAGTGTGGTGCCAAAAGGTTCGTCTTCATCAGACCTACAGTTTGCACCTAACAACACCCTTCGATTCAACCCCTACATCTACATCTCCCAAATTGAAATTCCCAAAAACCCTAGGCGCAACTTTCGATTTTCCAGCCATCTCGGTAACGTCGAGCATCAAGAGAGGTCTCATTGTGTTCGTATAGTTGTTCTCTACATTCTATACCCACCACCATCTCTCAATTCATCACCCATCAAAAAACACTATTGTTGATCAAAAAGTTGACTTCGGGACATTATGATGGCAACGAGCCATCCATATATTCTTCGAGCGAGTTCGACGAGTCAAAACGACGCCTCGGTTCGCTGCCCGAAGAAGGTCGGTAAACCTGAACTCCTATCAGTTCTTTATATGCGTATGAGTTTATATGTTTAATTATAGCCTTTCTTGGATATGCTCAGTCCGGGTATATATATGCTATGACGTGAAATCCAAGAGAGTCGATGTGCGGGGAGGCCGGCTCCATGACCCCGGTTGGTTGCCGAAGATGACCCCAGCAACAGGAGAAGTGAAATATAAAGAACAAGGGCAGGAGTGGCTAGGCACTAAGTTACTTACGTTTATCATTACGTTTCGAGCAGGTTTAATCCCGTTCAGATTGTGAAGAGAATACTTTAAAAAGTCCTGCATTTTGTTCATGTCTTCCCAAGACATGTTAGACCTGACTTTCTGCTCCTATTTATTTGTGAATTGAAATGAAAAAACTTCATCGCTAAGTTTGTTTGAGTGTCTTCACTGCAGTGATCCTTTCTTGTTTCATTCACACTTTCAAGTTGTTTTCCTACACTTGTTAGAGTTCAAATATTTTCTCCCCTGTTTATTTCTGGATTGAAATGCAGAAACTCCCTAACTTCAAATTTTCTTTCCCAGGTTCATTTTGGAACTCTACTTAAATTGGGTTAACAGTCAATTAAATCAGATGGAGTTTTGTTGCAGGAACT
The DNA here is from genome assembly GCA_029844215.1 of Przewalskia tangutica. Taxonomy (NCBI): domain Eukaryota; kingdom Viridiplantae; phylum Streptophyta; class Magnoliopsida; order Solanales; family Solanaceae; genus Przewalskia; species Przewalskia tangutica. Next base: position 54,976,222 of record CM056724.1, read on the forward strand.
CCTCAACTTATGTAGAGTTGATCTGTCAAAATTAGCTACCAATGACCTGCCCATTCTTAAGAAATAAGGATAAAACTGTGCATTGTGCATTGTTTAGTTGCCATGAATATTCTCTGCAATCTCCGCTCTTGAAACCTAGTTATTGAATCAAGTCTAGTTCTTAGGTGGATAAAGGTATAGTGGCAGGGCCCCACTGAGTTTTAGAGTTGAAACAGTTGGTTTCTCGATCATCAAGAAAAAAAAAAAAACTGCAGTCGTTGCATTTGGATCAACTTTATGCTTGCTACAAATTATCATATATTATGATTTTTACTATCTTGATATATCACAATATTAGTTTATGGCACATCTCGTTTTCTTGGGGTTTTTGACACTATTAGTAGCTTATGTTCATTGCATAATATTAGTTTAGGTTCACTACAGTCGTTGGGGTTTTTACTATCTGCCTAAAATGCTTTAGGCAGATTTAAGGCCAACACGTTGTTGTATTCTCTCGGCTAAATTTGAACCAGTCGCTGCATTATTTTGAGTTATACCACTGCTGCATTTTAAATTAGACAGCTTGCTGTTCCTAGCCATATTTAACCGCCCATCACTGGATTTCCCAAGCCACTCATCACGCTTTCTAAGGCAGAATGAACTGCTGCACTTGATTAAAATCTCGCTGATTTGAACATCAATACTACACTTAGGCCAATGAAATTGAGGTTGTGTCCCTTTGATTTCAGCAGAATACTGATTTGAACATGATACTACATGATCCTCCCGGAAAGGTTGTAGCTCACTTTAGCTACAACCATCACTCCTAAGGCAGTGTTGATAATTGTCACTATGTTTAAGCAAAATGGTTGCTGCCATACTTGGGTAGACTTGAGCTATTGTGATACACCTAATGAGACAAACAATTGCTGATCTGTGAGACATATTTGTCTGTTGGTTCCTTGTAATCCTGTTGCTGCTATCTCAAACGAACAAATACCACATTGGTTGAGAACTTGTTGCACTTTGGACAAGCTTAAGTCACATTGTCACTATGCATTTGGTCCAGATTTAAGGCCAAACAGCGGTTGTCTATTTTTTTTAGGAATTTACTGCATTTTGAGATAGTTTTGAATCAAATTACTGGTTGTTCGGTTGATACCCTTTGCTGGTGTACTTTTGTGAGTTAATTACGTTGAGGATGAAAACAATACTACACTTGAGATGTTCCTTTGGGCAGAAAAACTGCTACCTTTAATGTCCAACTGCTGCTCTTCATAGCAGATTACTGCTGCCTATTATTACTATGGTTTTGAGGCCATTTCCTCTGAGTATTTTAGCCTACTGTTGCTCTGATTGGGCTAACATATTGTTGTCTTGAAGCTGTTCCATACTGAGTCTATTACTTCTGGTATTTACTGATTTGAACGAATACTACACTTAGGCCAATGATATTGAAATTGAGGCCGCGTCCCTTCGGTTTTTTTTGTTATTTACTGATTTGAGCATAAATACTACACTTAGGCCATTGAAATTGAAATTGAGGCCGCGTCCCTTCTGTTTCGGTATAATACTGATTTGAATATGATACTACATGACCCTTTCGGAAAGGTTGTCCCTCGGTTTGCTTTTCTTCGGAAAAAGGGCAATGATGACACTTATGAATTTTTCACATATATACTGGATACTAGATTGATTGACAAGTCACTAGGACACACCCATGACTTGTTTGAGATGTCCCTTTACAAAATATAGATCTGAGCCTTCCGTAATTAAAACTCCTATTGTTTTATTACGGATCCGAAGGTTTTACTCATATTTATTCATTTTACTAACTCTTTTACTAAGTGTCTTTTGCAGGTACCCGGAGGCACATCCTAAAGTTAAAGCCCGCGCAGAAAAAGAAAATAAAAGCGAAACACCGCTAAGTTCTCTTCACTCCCTCTTTATATGATTTTTGCTTTCTTGTTAAAAAGTAAATGATATGGATCATTGTTCATGCCCAACCATATTTGTATGAGGTTATTTGTGTAAGTATGTTTATTTGTTTGACGTTTCTATTCTAATTATATTTTTGTAATTTCTATGTTTTGCAGTTTGTTCATAGTTCACCACTCAAAGTTTATCCTACAAGCAAAATGAAGAATTTTCGAATTAATTTGGCAGGCTACTTGTACAATCGATTCCTCAAAGAAAAAATGGAAGGTTGAAGCTATTAGTTAGTATTTTTGATGTAATTGTTGACTATATCGTATTGTTATTAGTTAACGATTGTAAGCTAATAATGATTGAGATACTATTTTAAATATATTATTATGTTTTATGCGAATGATTATATTATATTATTTTTTGAATGAGTATTCTTTTTTTTTTATCTTTTTGATATTTTATTTATTAAGTGAAAAAGCGGGGAATAGGTATTAAAACAATAAATAAAAAGTAAAAGAAACAGATAAAAACACTTGGATAACACTTTTTTAAGCGCTATGCAAGCTAGTAGTATCTTCAAAATAGAAGTATAACTTGAATAGCGATTGTTTAAGCGCTATCTCAGAAAAGCGCTATGGTAGTAGCCTGCTTGCATAACGCTTTTTTAAGCGCTATGCAAGCTTGAAAAAAGGCGCTATACAATCTGAAATCTGTAGTAGTGATTAGAATAAATGTAAATAATGATTGAAATAATAGTCTGAGCCTTGGAGAAGTTGTGAGCTTTAGCCTACGGAGAAGTGAATGAATAAGCCTTTAGAAATTTAATTACAGACAAAAAATAGCTTGTAACATGATAAATATGTTGTTATTATAAGAGAATTCTGATGTTTTACAATGAAATGTGAATCCCTAATTATACTTGAGCTATGGGGCACACATTCCATGAATGATGCCCTCCATTAACTTCAAATTTTAATGATAAGGAAATAATGAGAAATATAGAGGACAATAATGCATATTTAAAGTCTTGAGGAAGAGTTGTGGTCTTTTTGTAATGGACAACCGTATGTGGATCTCTTCGATTTTTGGCTTCCGGAGACGTGAAGTCTTACTACTCGTCCTGAAATAAGCAAATGTCTTTTGAGTCTTTCACTAGCTTAATCATATCAGACGTGTAATCACTGCCAAGTGGCATTATTTAATTCATCCACTTATAACGTACAAATTTTAGCCAATACAATTACCAGTAGTCAAACCTCTCTTGAAATCACCGTCCGAACAAATTCTAATGGCCTTAACCTATTCAAAATTATGAAGAATGGGTTCAAGTTAGACATTGGCAAACTATTCGAAAAAATTTAGTATGTCTTGGGGTCAAAGTTAACCCTTGGTCAACTCAAGTTCGCTCTCGGCTCAGCAGTTCAAAATTCTATATTGATTACATTAACACATTACCTATAAGATATGGAGTCCAATTCTATAATAAATATTTCACCTGATATCATTTTCTAAGTCAAATTATTGATTTTTCAATTGTAGATTTCCATAGTAAAAACATGTCAAAACCGAAGGCTAAAACAAACGGACAACATCGAGTTTTTGACTAAAATCGATAAAAAATTGACAGCCTTGATAACATCAGAAAATAGTGTACAAGTTTAAAATAACGGAAGGATAGAGCCGGTTAAAACCTATTGACAATGTCGGCTGTATAAAATAAAAACATCATATTTTAGTAAAAAACCAGTATAAACAATTAATAGATATACCGACGAAGTCCGTCATTTTTGTACAATAAATAATAAAATTAACAACTTCGAATTGAATTCAAGTATGTACATTACATTGAATAACTCTACCACTAGACTACTCATGCTCTTTGATCAAATACTTATATTATTTTGAGAATATCCTTGGGACCGTGTAACCCCACTTGGGACTTGTAATAACCCGTTTGGTTGTTTTGAGCTTTTGGACTTGTTTTCTCAAGAATACCTTTTTCGTAGCTTTATCTCGGTATTTATGACTTGTAGGATGGGTGGCGCGATTTTCGAAGCTATCGGCGAGTTTGAGATTGATTTTAGTAAGTTTTGAAGTTTTAAGTTAACACTTAGAAGATATTTGACTCTAAGTTGACTTTTAGGTAATTATGTTATTTTTGAAGTTTCGTTGATTCCGTTAGGTCTGAAATATAATTTATGACTTAGTCAAGCCATTTGTTCGGGTCCCGAAGGTTTCGGGTGAAATTTGGGTACTCGACTGAGGTTTATGTCATTTTGAGAATGTTATTATAATTTCGTGAATAAGTGTGTCTTAACGATCTTAATGAGTTTTGAGTCATTGGAATTTAGTTAAAGTAAGAATTGGAGTTGACCATGGTCAACATCGAGTCAAGATGACCTTTTTGGGTGCGCGAACAGGTCCATAACGTGTTTTATGATTTAAATGCATATTTGATTTGTGTCAGGGAGATTACCGATGTGTTTCGGGTGTTCAATCAAAGTTTGGGAGCAATTTGGGAATTTTTGTGGTTTCTGGTGATATTATGTTTGTTTGTTCTTCACGTTTGCGAGGTGTTGTCCGTGTTCACAAAGGCTAGAAGGAAGCCAAGCATCGCATTCGCGATGGGTCTACCGCATTTGAGATGGGTCCGGGTCGAGGCAGCCTTCGCGTTCGCGATGGACCATCGCGTTGGTGAAGAGTAATTTGGGACTGGACATATTATAACCCCATTTCGAACCTCAATGTTCTTATTTCGATTTGGGATCTTGGGAGCTTTGATTTGGGTGATTTCAAGGGCATTCTTCATATTTCTTCACGGGGTAAGTTTCTAACATCCCTTTCTTCACGGGGCATTCTTCATATTTCTTCTAGATTATCTCGAAATGGAAGCATAAAATTCATTATTTGAGCTTGGAAATTTGGGATTATCCATGAAAATGGATTTTCTAAGTATTTTATCAAATTGGAGGTTAATTTATTGATGGATTTCATTGATTTTGATATTCTTACTACTTAGACTATGGGTAAACTAATTTCATAATAAAATTTATATTTTATCCTTGTGGGCTTGGGGTTGGCTTTTTGGGTATATTTTTGGATTTCAAAATAAAGTACAGAATATGGATATTATTAGACTCGTCTAACTCTGTAGGTTATTATTTTGACTAGAATGAACTTGCTTCCCGAATTTAGATGCGGTAGAGCTTCCGGGAGGCTTAATCGTAGCGCGGATCAAGCTTGGAGTCATCCGGGAGCTCTGGGACTTCATAATAAGGCATGTGAGACTTTCTAGGCTCTAGTGTAGTGTTATGTGTTGGTATGCTATGTAATGAACTAAGGAGATTAATAGGGACTTGAGAGTCCCATATCAGTGAGGTTACGAGTACTAATACAGGTACCGGTGAACTTAACTAGGTATTTAATGAACTAGAAAGATACATGTGACTGAGTTTATGTGTTTAGCCTTCGTAACAAAAAAAATAGTGGAACGAGAAAAGTATATGATCTTATCAAAATTCACTTCAAGGTTCTCCAAAATTCTCAGAGACTGGTGGAGTTCACTTGGGATACAAGACAAAAATACTTTCCTTACATCCCAAGATTTTTCTTTCAACATTAGAATCCTGCATGAAATGTTCTGGGGAGATACTGGAGAAAAACAAGAAAAGTTACGGAGGCAATTCTTTAAAATGGAGTGTGTATCATTTGACAGACATGTCATTGATATCCACTTTCAAAATATATTTTGGATATTTTTTGAGTTAGGCGAAGAAGATAGCCCAAAGCAAGCCTTTGTATCATCACTTCCAAAAATGCTAGCAGCCCGAGCCATGACGGTCGTTGAAGAAAAGTTAGTCAATAACAATCCCACAAGTTGGCTACAGCAGGCCTGCAATTTTTCTAGCATTGGATAATATTTGCACAAGGAGGTCTGTTTTGAAACAATCATACAGAACAATCCATCTCTTGATAAAACATATGATAGATCTGATCTAGTCATTGGGTCAAGTTATTCGTGCCATGCTTCTAAACTTCGAAGAGGATTCAAATGGTTCAAATGGCCAAAGACTTTAATGGATAGATCTATGTTTTGAACTATGTTGTGGTCAGTAGATTTTGTTGACAGAACTATCATGTTGACCATAAAGAACTAAGTCTTATATTGCTTGATAATTGATAACATTAGTGGATAGATAATCCAGTAAAAAACTGATTGGGATATTGTTGTGATAGTTAAATGACTAGTATATTATAAATGTGTTGGATCCCCTTCCTAATTAAGGATTAACGATGTAAAATTTTACTTAGAGTATAATAAGGATGTTAAATGACTAGTATATTATAAATGACTAGTATATTATAAATGTGTTGGATCCCCTTCCTAATTAAGGATTAACGATGTAAAATTTTACTTAGAGTATAATAAGGATGTTAAATGAATAATATGTGTCCTGTCCTTACTTGTATAGAACTATAATCATCCTAGGATTTAGGTGGAATAAGAAGCTATTATTGTTATGATAGACTAATTATGATACTCCGTGAAAAGGATTGTGATAGGGTGCTATGTACTAGGGTCAACATGTCTTGTTTAGTTAGTTTGATAACTTGAGTTTCGGTCATTGAACTCTTCTATAATTGTGGTGCGTTATATGATTATGAAACCTTATATGAATAATGTGACTTGTTGATTTTAGTGTACTATCATCATAATCCCAGACCATCGATTATAACCTTTAGCAACAAATCTTGCCTTATAAGTCTGTACCTTGTCATATGAATCAATCTTTTTCTTGAAGACCCATTTGCATCTTATGAGTTTAACCTAATTCCAAACTTGATTGATGTACATCGAGTCTATCTCAGATTTCATGGCTTCTTGTCATCTCTGTGAATCAATGTCTAACATAGCTCCATTGTAGGTTGTAGGTTCATCATCATCAAGAATATCTATCTCATTATGTGTTTCAACAAGGAGATTAAGTCTTTTAGGTGGATGATGAGTCCTAATGGTCCTGCAGAGTTGATTATTCTGCGTTTCAGTGTTTGTTGTATTCTGATTGTGAGAAGATCTTTGTGTGCTAGACAATCCACCACCTTGAGAGCTTTCAGAAATGTCACTTTCATGTATTTATTGAATGGAATGATGTAAAAACATTGTATCATCTTCCATTGGTTGTGTATGAGAGTCTTGCATTTCTGCACTATCACTCACAACACTCCCACTGGCTGAAGGGCGTACTCTAAGTACATAATCTTCACCAAGTACTCCCACTGAATCATTGTCTAGGTCATTTGACAAGGGTTCAACTTCTGCGTTAACTTGTGATTTTTGAATTTATTCAAGTTCTATCTCTTTGTCGCTCTGTTCCTTGTAGACATAGTCTTCTTCAAGGAAAATTGCATTTCTGAAAACAATAACCTTATGTTCTTCAGGAAGATAGAAATAGTATCACTTAGTTTTTTTTGGATACCCCACAAAATAATATTTCTCACTTTTGGATTCCAACTTGTCAGTAAGAATATTCTTTACATATGTAGGGCACTCCAGGTCACATGTGTGTAAGTGCTGGCTTCTTGCCATTCCATATCTCATATGGAGTTTTCTTTACTGACTTTGAAGGAACCCTGTTCAGAATATAAATTGAGCTTTGTAATGAATATCCCCAAAGGTATGTTGGTAGAGCTGAGAAACTCACCATGGATATAACCATATCTAATAGGGGTTCGATTTCTCCTTTCAGCAACACCATTCATTTGTGGCATTCCAGGAGGTGTCCATTATGATTGGACTCCATGAAACATCAAGTAATCAAGAAATTATATACTTAAGTATTCACCTCCTCGATCTGATCGAAGGGTCTTGATACTTGCTTCAAGTTGCTCTGTACTTCTGTCTTGATTCCTTGAATTTCTCAAAGGCTTCAGACATGTGTTTCATAAAATACATATGTCCAAACCTTGTGAAATCATCTGTAAAAGTGTTGCAGTAAGGAAAGGCTCCCTTAACTTGAGTTGAAAATGGCCCACATACATCAGTATGGACCAACTCAAGCACCTCTTTGTCTTGCACACCCTTCCCCGAAAGTGACTTATTGGTCATCTTTCATCTCAAGCAAGATTCACAGTTACCGTAGGACTCTAAGTCAAATGGTTTTAGGTAGTCTAACTTTCTTAATCTTACTATCCTTGATTTATTGATGTGACCAAATCTACAGTGCCATAAATAGGTGGGATTTCTTGAATTACTTATCTTTGCTCGTTTATTTTGCACATTGAAAATTTCACGACTACAATTTAGAACATACAAATCATCCACAAGCGGAGCATTTCTACAAACAAAACCATTAAAAGAAAGTACATATCTGCCATTGGCAATAAATGAGGAAAACCCCTCAATGTCTAACACTGGGATAGAAATAATATTCCTCGTTAATGAGGAAACAAAATAATAATTATTTAGTTATAAACAAAATCATGTAGGTAAATCTAGTTTATAAGTTCCCACACGTTCAGCATCCACTCTTGCTTCATTTCTAACGCGTAGGTATACCTTCGATGGTCCAACCTTTCTGATGTTAGTCAGACCCTGCACATTATTACAAATGTGTGATCCACAAACGATATCTAATACCCAACAGTGAGAGTTACTTATAGACATATTTATTTCAATGACAAACATACCTTGTCTAGTAGAGATAGAAGCACCTAGTGATTTGACTACTCCTGGAGCTGTGTAGTCCTTCTTTAGTGACCCTTCTTCTTGCAGTTGAGGTACAAATACACAGCTACCTTTGCCTTCTTCTGAACACCTCCTCTAGGTTTCAAGACCGCGGGTGCAGCAACTGTCTTACCCTTCTTCTTCTGCATGTTTTTACCCTTGGGTTTGAACTTGCAAGATGAGCCCACAATGAGCACATCTTTTCCTTTAGAGGTATATGATTCAAAGATCTTCAACATGTTGTGAATCTCCTGAATACTTGCCTTGGTCCCATTCATATTGAAGTTCACAATGAAATTCTCAAATGAACCATAAAGCGAATTCAGAATCTATTTGACAGAAACATTTATAGGCAGCTTTGTTCCAATCGAAGTCAACCTTTCTATCAATCCAATCATCTTCATAACATGCGCTGACACTTAACCCCTTTCATTAAGCTTACACTTGAAAATGTCTCTCAACAGTTCATACTTCATTGTTTGAGACTGAGTCATAGAAAATCTTCACGTGTTCTAGCATCTCATTGGGGCCCATGTTTTCATGATGCCTCTGTAAATTCATAGTCATGGAGTACAATATTATACACTGTGTCGAGGTAGCATCGTCTAGATGTTTTTGATAAGCAACTTTGTCAAACAGGGCATACTCAACAGAATCTTCAGCAGGGACTGTGGGGACCACTTTGTCTAACATATACTCAATTTTTTCAAGTCTTAACACCAGTAGCAGATTTCTCAACCAGTCAGGGTAATTAGCTCAAGTCAACTTGTTTGTCTCGACCAACATTTTTAGCGATAGATTCGACATTTTATATATACTGAAGAACTAGATAGACTTGAAATTAAACTCCAATATAATTTCTATTGAACACATTCGTTAACTAATTAACATGACATTTACTTTAATTAGCTCCCACTATTTTAACATACTCTTCGACCCCATGGAAGAATACACTCATATAAAATATGGTCATAATGGGCCAAGATCCAGGTTCATGTTATCTCTGCGTTTGATGTGACTGATAACTTCAACAACACAACCTGGTAGGTCTCTAAACCAATTACAAACAAATTTGCAACTCTTGTTTGAACGAATGTTCTAAACAAACGATCTGCGTCCCTCGACTTGGCCGACACTGTGGCGCCAAGATAACCTAGCAAGTCAACCACGTTATTTGACTGCAATTATGTATCTAAGTGAATTTTGTCTTATAGAGCAAACACTGTGGTGTAAATACTCATGAAAGTTTATCACCCACTTTTACATTTAACATGCATCTACGAAAGAGTCTGAGTCCTCGTAGACTTAGAGCAAATGCTATGTCATAAATACTCATCTCGCCGAAAAGGATTTTGCACTACAATCAATTATAACAAACGAAAAATTCATTTTAAAATGAGACTTGTATTAAATTTTGGGGAATATTTTAACTTAGGGTTTTAACTAAGATCAACTTTAGCATATTTTATCAAATAAAACATCTTAACTATCATGCAAAGTTATTCAAGAACATATTGGGTACCACGTTCCCAAGCATGATATTAAGCGGTTTAAACACGTATTGGGCGCCACCTACCCAAATAATTATTTGCGGATGCTATTTGTTATACCCCGTATTTCCTGAGTATGTACGTGAGGGCGTACATATTATAATTTGAGCCTTAAAGTAAGCATAGTTTCGAAATTTGTACACAAGTGCCAAAAAGAGTCGTTTTCCACAGCTTTCGTAGGGAAAATTCCGGCTATGTCATTAATAATTTTTGCGGATTTTTCCGTGAGATGAAACATTTTGGACCAACGGGAGGGTGACATGTGTCACCCTCACATTGGAAGGAAGTGGACGGCCAAATGGGAAGGTTGGCACGTTTTTTGTGCAAAAATTGTGGTCAAGGGTTAGGTAGGATATTTTGTGTAGTTGATGAGCAAGTGGGACCCACAAACACATGGCTTCATCTTGACCTTACACTTGCCTTACACTTGGATAGATCTTGGCCATTGGTTGGCCATTTCTTGACCTATAAATACCCCTCTATGTTGATGAACTTATTCATCCAAAAATTGTCTAAGTCTTGAAAAATCCCTCCCTCTCCCTCTTGTTGTTTTCGTCCACCACACCCCCTCCCCGTTGAGAGCCCTTGGCCGAGCCTCCTCCCCTGTGGTGTTTAGCCAGGGTACCCCCAGCCTAGTTGTCTCGTATAAATACCCCTTTGTGGTATAGAAATACTCCAAGTATTGTTATAATGCCCAAATACCTTCGCCCAAATACCTTGTAGTTTTCCCAAGGTTACACTTATACAAAAGCCCGAAAATACTATTATACTTCCTCACACAAAAACGAAACCCTAAGTAAATCTTCACCCGTAGTTGAAGTTATAAGTAGAAGTTGGTTAGAACTTCTGGGTTGGTTGGAGCGGCCTGAGCACTGAGTAGGAGCTAAACCTTGCTCAGATCGACATATAAACTCGGATAATTTTGGGCTTATCGAGGTAAACATTCTTAACCTTACATTGTAATTGGAAATTACATGTTGTAGGAGTATATAGTTAAGTATACTATATATAGAATCTGAACATAGTTGTGCGGCAATGTCTTTTGACTTAAGCTGAATAATACTTACAGAATGTCTTGCGACTTAAGCCTGAATTTAAAGAAGAGAATCGAATCAGTAATTACATAGATCGTATTACAGAGACTTGTGTAGCATTCTCGTAGTAGAATTGTACACGCCCGGTTAGGCGTGTTAACCCCTGGTTGGCTTGGTAGCCGCCGATAGAGGAGAGATTTACGCTGTATGGGAGGTCTTTGCCGAATTTTCTACGTAGAATATTCTACGTCGGGATCTAAAGATATTAATAGGCGCCAGTGGCCTCTATAGGTTGTAGTACTACGTGTGGAGTGATCTGCTTGATCGAGAGTGTAGCCGACGATTTGAGGTACTGAGCGTTTGCTATTAGTCGATAATCGTCGCGAGGTATGTGAACCTCTTCTTATCTGTTCTAGCATGATAGGTGTATAACTATGTAGTACGTAGACGTACGTGTTAAATGTATTTGATTGTTTTTAAACATAAAGTGTTATAACGGCTTTATGGGAAGTTGTTATAACATTTCATGTAAATGAGAAATGCTTTGTGGTTTTTTAAAGATAACTGATTTGACTTATAACCAACTTGATGTGTGATAATAAAGAACCTTGAAGTATTCTAAAAGATTAAGAAACCTTTTTGAAAGAAGTGTATACTTGATTTGAAAACATAAGAGTTATACCAGCTTTATGAGAAGTTAGGTGTAACGTCTTAAGAGAGATAAAAAGAATGGTTTAATGGTTTAGAAGATAAGAGACTTGACTTAATATGGATGTTTGTGTGAAACCTCATTCGTGAGTAATGAGTACTTGGTTTTTGAAGGGAATAATGTTTTACTGATTTCGGAAATCAGAATGTGTATCGACAAACCACTGCAGCGTTAATAAAGGAAAATGTATTGAATAATTAAGTATTATTAAAACCAGTAGAAACCTCCATCTGCATAGAAGCTAAGATGAGACAAAATGATATTACATTTTCTAGATCATGGCTGCTTAATAATATTGATTATGAACAAGAATAATCTACTCGCCTATGGCATATGTTACTCAATTGTTTTAAAAGAGATTAAGACATTGAACTATGAAACTTTTCAAAAAAGAGACTTGCGTAATTAAAATTAGGCAAACTGGAACTTTAGGGAAAAGAAAGGCATTGTGTTGTCTTAAAATGGTTTAAAGCATAAGGTGTTATAACAGCTTTATGGAAAGTTGGTTATAACGACCTTATGAAAACAAAAGAAAGGTTTTATCATTGGTTTTAATGTGGTAACTTGACTTTAAAAAAAAAGAGAAGTGTTTTGGTCAAAAAAGAAGGCATGGTGTTGCCTTAATTTGGTTTTAAAAAAAAGAAAGTATGGAAGTTGTTTTGGTTTACTTAAAAGATATAAGTCACTCTATTTTTATACTACGGGTATCGGGTGACTTTTATAAAAGGAATAGATCTCTTTAAAAGGAATTTAACGTACGTAGTACTTTAGGGTTAAAACCCGGACTTGGGTATAAAATGAAAGTACTTCGAGTTGTGTATAAACTTGCCTATGCTTGTTGTTGTGAAACTTGCCTATGCTTGTTGTTGTGAAACTTGCCTATGCTTGATGTTGTGAAACTTGCCTATGCTTGTTGTTGTGAAACTTGCCTATGCTTGTTGTGATAGTCTTTGTTGTGCAAGAATTGTGTTTCTATACTACCGCGTCTCGATGGAGGTCGGTTGACTTGTTGAGAACTTACTTGGGCGTGGCCGGCAGTGGCGGATAAATTCCACGCACGTTCTCGCCGATAGTGTTACTTTTGTTAATCGCTTTGGACATATCGACACGATCGTGGCGCACGTATGCTTCCACTTTGATTACCGCCTTGTTGTCCTATTGTTTCCTTTGGACATATCGACACGACGCGTAAGCGCACGTATGCTTCCATTTGGAAGGCGTCTTATTGTTTCCTTTGGACATATCGACACGATGCGTAGCGCGGGTATGCTTCCATTTGGAAGGTCGTCTTATTGTTTCCTTTGGACATCACCGACACGATCGCGAGCGCGGGTATGCTTCCATTTGGAATGTTGTCTTATTTGTTCCCTTGGACATATCGACACGATCGTAGCGCACGTATGCTCCCATTTGGATTCTTCTTGTTGTTATCATATCATGCATCGCAGATGGGAAGGTACTCCACGCGGATTGAGGTTGTGGGCGTGAGACCAATTGATATAATCATATGTGTGTATCGTAGTTTGGTTATCATACATGTCTCTCGCTTTTATATACTATTATGATTTCATTTACTGATTTTACGATTTCACATACTTGGTACTGTTATCTCGACCTCCTTGGGCCGCGTTACATGCCGCAGTAGAAGTACATCTACCGTCGATCCGCGTTTAGGATCTCATTTCAGCGTTTTGGGAAGCTCCGTTTCGTCGGAGGCTTATCTTTGGTATGTTACCCCGAGTCCGTAAGTTCTTATGCGTTCGGGGTATGGCGGGCCCTGTCGTCATAGTTGTTGTATAAATCTTAGAGGTCCTTTGTTGTGGCGGGGTTTGTAAAAAGGATAACCGTCGTATTTATGTATATATGATGAAGGCAAATCGCTTTTGGTTGGCTTTGTTTATTTATCTTGTCTCTTAATTCATGTTCATGTTTTTATTTCCGTTGATTTTCTCTCGATGTTGTATCACTAGGGTACCCGGTAGGCACGATCACGCCCGGTTCGGTCGTGACAAAAGTGGTATCGAGCGATTAATCCTCGGAAAGTGTCTACGCATCGTGTCTAGTAGTCTTGATTATCGGTGTGTTGTGCACCACATCTATAATCAGGAGAATATAGGACATTTAGGATTGGTTTCCATTCTTCTCATTCTGAGATCGTGCCTTAGAGCTGTGTTGTAAGTTGAACCCCTCTGACGTATCTCGTTTTTACCAGTTATGCCTCTGCGCAAGGCAACCCGCCCGAAGCGGCAAGGCGCAGAGGAGATACGAGTAGAGCGTGGCAGCCTCTACAGAGACCACATGACGAGCCTCGATCCTACAGTGAGGCAGGAGATGGGTTACAAGAGATGGCCCGATTAATGGCCGTGGTCAGGCGGACTTGAGGATAAGCCGACGCAGAGTTCCATCCCGAGCACCCGTAATTCAACCCCGAGCGCATTTGAGACTACGGGATTTTACGAGGTGTAACCCGCCGAGTTTTATGGGTCGAGGCACGAGGATGATCCGCGGGAGTTCATCCGGCGATTCTGGATCACGAGAGTGATCAAGGCCTCGGAGACCGAGTCGGTGGTCTGAGTTCGCATCGGCCGCGTGATACCGCGATCGATTGGTTTGATTCGTGGAGCTGTCCGGAGAGAATGCAGGCTTTGTGGGACGAGTTCTCAAAGGCATTTCTGCACACTTCTGCCGCCACGGATGAGGAGGGCTCGGGCCGACAAATTTTTGGTGTTGCGGCAGAACGTGCGTACGGTGCGGGAGTACAATGTGGAGTTCGACTCATTGGCCCGGTACGTCCCCGCATTAGTAGCTAGTATGGAGGATCGAGTCCACCGATATGTTACTGAGGCTCGATGATTACCTAGCGAGAGTTGTTGGTGTAGCTCTTCACCGGGCATGGACATTGCCCGCACGCAGCTTATGCACTGAGGTGAGGAGCGGAGAAATCGGCGGAATGACCAAAATCAGCGAAGAGGGCCGAATCGCAGGTCCTTTGGTGATTTTCGAGGCGCATCGCCTCAGCAGACTAGTTATGCGCCTCGCCCGATCTGAGTGGTCCTCACAATCTTGAGCGTCGAGTTTTCGGGAGCAGTCGGGGCTCGAGGTTCAGATTTTCGGGAGAGCGGGGTGTTAACGGTGAAGCCACCCTACCTCGTTGTGGCCGTGGTAGACTCCACGATGGGGAGTGTCGTGCTAGTCCGGAGTTTGTTTTACATGCGGCGTGAGGCCATTTTGGGAGAAACTGTCCACCAGTGGGTAGCGGTAGGATAGCACAGACTCACGGATCGATTGGTCCTTCACCTTCCATAGCCAGCAGATGTTCATACACGGCGCCACGGTAGGTCGCGGTGGAAGTTCCCAGTTTTAAGCGGTCCTCTGAATCGCCTATTTTCAGGTATATCCTTAACCCTCTAGAGTTTTGTATTTATTGATGTTGTGATGATGTGTTTAGTGTTATGTTCGGATAGCTTTGTGCTAAAACGTGATGTAGAACTCAGTTAGTGAGAAGGGTAAGCTTGGGGTGAGAAAATGATGAACCTTAGAATATTACTGATTGAGACCTTAGATGTAAGGCCGTCTTGAGTACCAGATTTTGCAAGTGATCCTTGTCGGAGCGCATTTTTATGCCTAGAACGTTTTGTGTGATAAAGTCCCTGGGTAGTGTGCAATGGAAGTGGTAGCTTTCATGACCTGTAGAGGTAAGATTGTTCCGGATCGGGGAACAAGAGCGTGATGCGTTAAGTGGGTCGGGTTGGGGCCATGATGAGGGCCAACCCGCGGCCTGTTTCGAGGTAGGGTCAGCTCTGGGTGGTCCCGCCAGGTGGTAGGGTCACGAGGGTGTTAGGCCCAGGTTTAGATGACCATCGTATGAGTTCGTGGATATGTTCGACCATAAGCGGATCGTGAAGGCCGGGAATGGCCTTAAGGAAGATTGAGGCTAGTAAGATAACCAAGTTGGAGGTGGTGACTCCAAGGTTTGGAGAACTGAAGCGAGGACTGAAGTGTGGTACGTATACTAGAAGAGTTCAAGTGTTCGAGAAGAGTACGACGAGTAAGGGTAGAGGCGAGCATGTATTGCGAGCATCGATATGATCATTTCTTGTGAAGGGAGAAGGTGCGAAGGATGTATATTTTAGACCTCAGGGATCGCATGCAGTCCGGTACCATTTGTTGGTCACGAGTGACACTAGAACCTCGCGCAAAGTGACAAAAGTTTGTGATGTTAGAGGTGTTTCTCGTGGACTTGGATGTAAGTATTTGCGCGGGTGTTTCTGTGGCCAGGTGTGGCAGGATTGTTCTCGTAAGTATAGTAGTGAAGACTATACTGGCGCATGTTTGTTTTGAGGCTTAGAAGGAACATTCGGGACGAATGTTTCTAAGGAGGGGAGAATGTTATACCCCGTATTTCCTGAGTATGTACGTGAGGGCGTACGTATTATAATTTGAGCCTTAAAGTAAGCATAGTTTCGAAATTTGTACACAAGTGCCAAAAAGAGTCGTTTTTCGACGAAACGTTTCCACAGCTTTCGTAGGGAAAATTCCGGCTATGTCATTAATAATTTTTGCGGATTTTTCCGTGAGACGAAACATTTTGGACCAACGGGAGGTGATGTGTCACCCTCACATTGGAAGGAAGTGGACGGCCAAAGGGGAAGGTTGGCACGTTTTTGTGCAAAAATTGTGGTCAAGGGTTAGGTAGGATATTTTGTGTAGTTGATGAGCAAGTGGGACCCACAAACACATGGCTTCATCTTGACCTTACACTTGCCTTACACTTGGATAGATCTTGGCCATTGGTTGGCCATTTCTTGACCTATAAATACCCCTCTATGTTGATGAACTTATTCATCCAAAAATTGTCTAAGTCTTGAAAAGTCCCTCCTCTCCTCTTGTTGTTTTCGTCCACCACACCCCCCGCCCCCTTGGAGAGCCCGTGGCCGAGAGCCTCCCCCCTCCCCTTGGTGTTTAGCCGTGGGTACCCCTAGCCTAGTTGTCTCGTATAAATACCCCTTTTTGTGGTATAGAAATACTCTCCAAGTATTGTTATAATGCCCAAATACCTGCCCAAATACCTTGTAGTTTTCCCAAGGTTACACTTATACAAAAGCCCGAAAATACTATTATACTTCCTCACCACAAAAACGAAACCCTAAGTAAATCTTCACCCGTAGTTGAAGTTATAAGTAGAAGTTGGTTAGAACTTCTAAGGGTTGGTTGGAGCGGCCTGAGCGCACGAGTAGGAGCTAAACCTTGCTCGGGATCGGCATATAAACTCGGATAATTTTGGGCTTATCGAGGTAAACATTCTTAACCTTCATTGTAATTGGAAATTACATGTTGTAGAGTATATAGTTAAGTATACTATATATAGAATTGAACATAGTTGTGCGGCAATGTCTTTTGACTTAAGCTCGAATAATACTTACGCAATGTCTTGCGACTTAAGCCTGAATTTAAAGAAGAGAATCGAATCAGAATTACATAGATCAGACATGAGACTTGTGTAGCATTCTTGTGTAGTAGAATTGTACACGTCCGTTAGGCGTGTTAACCCCTAGTTGGCTTGGTAGGCCTCGATAGAGGAGAGATTTACGCCATGTGGGAGAGGTGTCGCGAATTTTCTGTAGAATATTCTACGTCGGGATCTAAAGATATTAATAGGCGCTTTGTGGCCTTTATAGGTTGTAGTACTACGTGTGGAGTGATCTGCTTGACTGAGAGTGTAGCCGACGGTTTGAGGTACTTGGAGCGTTTTGCTATTAGTCGATAATCGTCGCGAGGTATGTGAACCTCTTCTTATCTGTTCTAGCATGATAGGTGTATAACTATGTAGTACGGTAGACGTACATGTGTTAAATGTATTTGATTGTTTTTAAACATAAAGTGTTATAACGGCTTTATGGGAAGTTGGTTATAACAGCTCTATGTAAATGAGAAATGCTTTGTGGGTTAAAATTCTGAACTCTGAATTTTTTTTGTTCTCTGGACAGGTGTCGCCATGGCGCCAATCATTAGGTCAGCGACGCCAGTGAGGCAGAAGCCTTTTAGCTTCTACAATGAATTAGAAATGCTGACTCTCCACCATGGAGCGGCACTGGAATGGTAGAAGCCTTTTGGCTTCTATTGTGTAATTAGGCAGCGACGCTCCACCATGCGGCTGCGTTGCCTGCGGTCATGTATGTCCTAAATTTTAAAATAAAGCATTTAATCAAGGATTTTGGACAGGAGTTGTGACTCCTGCTGCGTCGCGGTGCCGATGTCTAACAGAACGTATCCGTGTTGCTTTTCAAAAAAATTGTCCAAACCCTAAATTCAATTAGGGATCAGATCACAGATCATTTATCATCACCCACCAATATCAATAATGCATATATCGACCATCATCTATTCCTACTTGTTCTTCACCGTGCATCATGTTCGCAATGAACCGGTTGTCTACACTTGGCTTAGTTCGAGTTAGAACAGTTCAGTCAAGGTTTGTAGGATTTCAAGAAGCTTTATTTTAAATAGTTTGAAAACCAATTTTATGTTTAACCTATGTTATTCAATTGTTATATAACCATTGAACTAACCTAGATTCTGATACCACTGTAGGGTTTTGGTGGATTCAAAACATACGAAAAGTGTACAACGAAAGTTTAAAATTTATTTTCTTACCCAACAATTTCATATGATATAGTTATATGAAAATTGAAACCTATAATGTAAAACATAAACATGAACACTTACATCTTGTTTTAATCTGGAATCTTCACTTTAGGAATTACACGCGGTTGTCCCTTCAATTGCAAGAGCCTTGCTACAGTGTATTCCTCTGTCAAGAAAGTCAGAAAATCTTGGCAGAGGTTTGAGAGAGTTTCTTTTCTAAACTCTAAGTCTAGAAAATAATCTTCAATTAGTGTATAAAGCTTATGGGGTAGTGTTGTTTATTTATGAGAGATTAGGTCACTAATCAGATTAGGATTGGGCTCTAAGCTTGGCCCAACAAACTCAGGTGCAGTGGGTCAATCTGATTGGGCCCACTGCCGGGTCGGCGCCGCGGCTCAACCTAGTAGGCACCGCGGCTTATCCTGATAGGCGTCGCGACTCCTTTCGTCCTGTTTCGTTAATATATATTCAGCACGTTTAATTATATCCAATATTCAATTTTGACTTATTTAAATAATTTCTATCAAATAGAAATTATCTCATAGTTATTATCGATTTAAATATCTCAATTCCAAATCGAATATTTAATATTTTCTCAATACACTCTTAGATCGAAGAGACAATCGACACAGTGTGACCTTATAGGCCTTCACATATTCACACTAATCCAATTAAGGTCCAATTGGAACTCCTAGACTGCGTCGTACGACGAACTCAATATGTGAAGTACGTTTACATGAATCCAGCAAACATAACCTTTATGTGAGATGATAAATTTTTTTGATTCGCGACACACTCGATCAAGCTTAGGATTAGTCGACAACTAGACCATATTCTAAATATGTCTCTTGCATTGGCTAATGACTTGGTCGACCTAATGTCATTGAGAAGTTGAGTGCTCTATCAATTATCCATTCGAGGAATGAATCCTATTCTTGGCTCAACTACCACCTTAGTTCACATCATAATGTATCCAATACAAATCGTATCTTATACTTTAAGGAGTTTAAGCTTAGGACAGGGTCAAAGTACATTACTCTATAAATAAGGTGCGTATTGACCTCAAGTTAAAGGACCTTCATCTCCCACACGCAGATAACATTCTAGACATGTATAATAAATAGTTTATCAGCAGGGTATACCAATACTTTTCAAAAGTATCCATGTTGTTACACCCCGTAGTTTCAGGACATGTGTTTAAGAGAATGTACGTGAGAAGATACGCCTTAAAGTTTGATACGAAAGAAGACTTTCTTTTTCCTACGAAAAATGATTTCGAACCTCGGGAAAGAATAATATTTGTAAATTGAGACTCGTAAAATTTATCGAAATTATGGAAATGTCGGGAAACGAAGTGTATGGACGAATGGGAGGACGACACGTGTCACCCTCCCTACATAGACTTGGACGAAATGGTCATGGAAATTGGTCAAGTCTTGAACAAGCAAAGGCTTGACATTGTTGACTAAGTCAACTAGCCAACTTGATATTAGATCTTTTAACCCCAATGAATCTAGGCCATACAAGTGTTCTAATCTTGACCATTGAGAGTAGTATATCATCATACTAATAGCAAGACATTCTACACTTAGAAAAAAATTAGCCAAGAACTTGTTGTTCATATGTGAGCTCTCGGGTTTGAGCTAAAAGGAACAAGAAAATTTTTCAATTGTTGTCCATAATTCACAAGACTTTAACACAAGGTTCCTAGGGGTATTGTAAGGATATCTAAATAGAAAGATCCCGGAAAAACGACGTTTTCACGTTAGTCGCAAGGCGAAAACCTAAGGTGTCCTTCAACTTTGAAGTTGGAACTTGAAGAAGAGTTCTTCATGAGCTTCTAAGGAGTTCTTGGAGCGGATTGGAACATAAGAAGAGGAGCTAAAAGTTGCTAAGGATCGACTTTTACGCTTGGACATTATTAGGGCTTATTGAGGTAAAATCTTCATCTTCTTAATGTAATTAAAGATTACATGTTATAGTAGTTAAGAAAGGAGCATCTGGTATATAGAATGAAGTTTGAAAAGATTTGGATCATGTCGACATGTTAAAACCAAAAATGGACAAGTTAGCCATTTATGTTATAATCAATTTGGTCGATAGTTACAATCGTCGCATGTTAAGGAAGAAAGGATTTATAGTTGTTGTAATTGTTATTATGTATATAACATGTTGGAATAACAACTTGGATTGAAAAAGGAATTGAAAGAGAATTGATATTGTTATGGATAGTGTTATTGCCGAGAATGTGCCTTAAGGAATGAACAGTTTTATATTGATTGTGGGGCAGAATTTTACACGTCCTATTAGGCGTGTAATCCCCTTTGTATTGCTGAATTGTTGGGCCTTAAATGTGGCATTTGGTTATTGATTTTCGGGCCTTGAAAAAGGTGGAAAAGTACGTAGAAACAAAGGAAGTGCTGCCCGATTTTCCGTAGAATAAGAGTCCTTATACTTAGAAATATTCTACGATGAAAGCTAGGAGTTGATAGACATGTTATGGTTATTATAGGTTAAAGTACTACGTATAGCGTATTCTACTTAAAGGATGGACTAGCTATCAAGATTGAAGTACTTTGGAGCATTTTGCTACTTGTCGATAATCGTCGCGAGGTATGTGAGCCTCTTCCTTCTTTTGGCATGTTCTATGTGTGAAATATACATGTGGTGTTATTTCATGATTCCTTATACTCTTAGAAGTTAAGAGGTACGTATGTTGATTTACTCTATGTAAAAGGTAGGTCTAAGTTATCCTAAGTTCTTACCAAGTCTTATGGGGGATGTTGGTAAGAGTCGTTAGGAAGTATTTGGAGTCGAGTTGACTTTGCTAATTTACTGCACGAATGAGATTAAGTATCGAACAAGCCATTGCAGCGTTAATAAAAGAAAATGTATCGACAATCAATTATATTAAAATGAGTAGAATTCTCCATCTGCATAGAAACTAAGATAAGACAAAATTGTATTACATTTTCTAGATCATGGCTGCTTTAATAAGATCGTTATAAACGAGTATAACCTATTTACAACTCATAAAAGTATATGTTACTTAAATTAAAAGAGTTTATGTTATGAAGTTTTAAGACTATGAACCTTGATTTCTAAAAAGGTTATGAGCCTTTATTTTTCAAGTTATGGGACTTGATTCTTAAAGGAAGGAGTGACTTGATTTAAAAAGTTTGGTTGCCATGAATTATTTCAAAAGTTAAGCGGCTTGATTTCAAAAGCGAATGTAACTTGAGTTTACAAAAGAAGAAGTTTATGGATTTAAAAAGAGAAGAAGTTTTATGATTCTTTTTAAGTATGTATGTACGTAGTACTTTTGGGTTTAATTTTCCCTAATGTAAAAAGAAATAAAAATGTCTTAAGTTCTCTAAAGTGAAAGGTTGTTATAATAGCTTTATGGGAAGTTGTTATAACGACTTAAGAAGAAAGGAAAAGATGCTTTAAAATGTTATGTAAAGTTGACTTTATCGCGTCCCAGGAATGGGTCGGGCAGTATACCTTTATGGGCAGACTATATGACTTTATCGCGTCCCAGGAATGGGTCGGGCAGTATACCTTTATGGGCAGACTATATGACTTTATCGCGTCCCAGAAATGGGCCGGCGATACCTTACGGGCGGACTTATATGACTTTATTGCATCCTCGAATGGGTCGCAAGATACCTTTATGGGCGCACTTACATGATCGATCGCCCCGTAATGGGTCGCAAGATACCTTCGTGGGAAGATTTTTATGAATTCGTCGTGTCCCGCAAATGGGTCGGGTTACATTATCACGTTTGGATAATCAAAGTGAACTCCAAAATGAGGCGTCCCTCCATAAAGAGTCGGATTATGTTATGCAAGATACGTAAGTTATATGTTTATGGACTTGATGATTTTATCCTAAGTATGTACGTAAGAATTTGACTATAACTTTTATTGAAAAATGGGAAAAGATAATAAAGTGCGATTAAGTTCATGAGTTGTAATGACACGGTAGGATCTGGTATTTACCCTTTTTATACTTGCCCCGCCATTCTTCTCGCATGCTTATGATTTGTTTATCGCACCTTATTTCCGCTCCATATTCGGTACCTATTAGATCGACTTCTTCTGGCTGCGTTAAATGCCCGCAGGTCTTAGGTACACAGGTTGGTGATCCTCGCTCTAGGATCTTTGTTCAGTTTTGGGTAAAAGCTCTATTCACTCCGGAGGCTTATATTTGATTCGGATCCCTGGTATTGTCGGTTGTAGTACATTCAGGGGTATGGCGGGGCCCTGTCCCGTCACAGTTGTTATGTCAAAACTCTTAGAGGTCTGTAGTCATATCTTTTGGGTCAACTTGTAAAAGAAAAATGATGTAACTGCTTTTGGCTATATATATATATGTCCAGGGAGGTAGCCTTATCGGCTAACCTGTTGTTTATTTCTTGTTGATTTATTTTATAAGTATGATGTATGTTCCGCTGATTATCTCTGATGTATACCTGTAAGGGTTCCCAGGTAGGGCACCAGTCGCTGCCCGGGGTCGGGTCGTGACACATGTGTCCATCACTAGTAACCATTACTAGTTGCAGGTGAGACATACTACATTCTCCAACAATGTGATGCAGACCACATGTCAACTTATAACATATCATCGATATCTCATTCTCGATGATCATTAGTCGAGGCAACTTTAAGAGTTACGCTCTATCATCAATATCTTACTCTATTAATGATAAAGTAAGATCAAGGGATGCACATTAATGAATAATTACAAACAATCAAATAATAATTCAATAATCGCAAATGTCATAAATATTTATTAATAATACGAATGTGTTCAAGTATATTTGTCCCAAGTAATATTTGTCTATATGTCACGACCCGAACCGACGGGCCGCGACTGATGCCCTACCTGGACACCCTTATACCGTCACATCACATATAACCAGCGGAAGCTTAAGAAAAACTCATAATCTCATAACAAAGGGATCATGTCCCTTGAACTGTCATATAACATCATAGGCAAGCCGACAAGGCTGCCATTATATACACAATAGCCAAAATGAACTACAACTGTACATGTCCAACCTACACATGACTACAGACCTCTAAGAGTAAGACAGTGAACTATGACGGAACAAGGCCCCGCCGTACCCCTGAATATACATAAGCATATAATCCAAGATCTGTACCAAAATGATAAGCCCCGGAACAATGGAGCTATCCCAAAAAGATGAGCAATGATCCTAAACTCGCGGATCATCAAACTGAGTACCTATACCTCCGGGCATGAACGCAGCCCCCGGATAAGGGGGGTCAGTACAACAATGTACCAAGTATGTAAACATAAAGTACAGTAAATAAGATCATAGCTGGCCAAAAGATGACAGGGGACAAGTATGATAATCAAAATACCAGATCCACCCGTGCCATATGAAATAAGATAATTGTACCTTGTACAAATAGAGGGTCAACTGTACCTTTTAAAAATAGAGAGTCAATTGTTGCCTTTTTTAAAAAGAGTGAGAGTCATATCAAGATCACGAATGTCTGTCCATATAATTATATACTGTCATGGGTATATATACCCGCATCATGGACACATGTACATGGAATCATATACATACCGTATCCGGCCTCCTAGTGAGGGTCTCGGTGTTTATGGGTATATATACCCGCATCATAGATATATGTCCATGGAATCATATACTGTCATGAGTATCTATACTCGCATCATGAATTGCATGCCCATGAAATCATATACATATAACGTACTCGGCCCTCTAGTGAGGGACTCGGTGAATCAGTGCAATAAATCTGCGCACGAACATACCCGACCCATTATGGGACTCGGTGAAGTGGAATAATAATACTTTGCACGAATATCCATCATGAGCAACCTTATGCAATTTAAATCATCTTTTGACTCTCAATAAAATCATATACTGTCCGACCCTTTCTGGGACGCGGTAAAATCGTTTTTGACTCTCAATAGACTAAAATAGAATAACATTCATTTAGAAAACTCAAGGCACTATGATGTCATGTATCATTAAGGATTAAGATCCAATAGAACTATGTACGTCTGACGTACATCTACTTTATAAAAATCATGTCAAAAGAAGAAATGATAGTTCGCATACCTTATCGGCTATACCAACACGATAAGTAGAATACGTCTCAATTAGTACTTCAACCTATAATAACAATAACACGTCTATCAACTTCATGAATGCTAGTAAACGCTATACCACATAATGACTCTCCTTACATATAAAAATTTAGGCAGCACTTCCCCTATTTATACATACATCCACAACTTCCAAACGAGGCCAATAACATTAATAACCAATTAAGGACATAACCAAAACAACAACCAAGGTGATCGACACACCTACTTCACATGTTAATCTGGCCTCTTAATCCATATAAAACAGTCCATACTTCAACAACAACGAGGGTAAAATGTGAAGCTTTCGACACCTTTTATACCCATATTCCTTTAGCACATACGTTAGCAATTTCCCACATTAAACATGCATATTTGTAACTAAATTTCCAAAATTATATCTCCACAAAATAGTCCCTAAAACGACACAACAATATCCAACAATTTCATGAAATTCTCGGCCAACAACCAATACCAAAGCCCTTTTTCATAATGCCTTAAAATCCAATTCATATTTCAACACTTCATATAAACCATATCAACTTTCAATAACAAGATTTCCTTCATTTTAACTGTCACACCCCGAACCCCGGGCCCGTGACTGGTGCCCTACCTGGGCACCCTGCTACCTTAACAACTAAGTATATTGCGGAAATTAATAACAGCTCATATTTTTTTTTCTTTTAAAACCAACGTACGTACAAGGCAAAGCCGACTAGGCTGCCATATCATATACATAAACAAAAGACACTACACTGTACACGAGTCCAATCCCACATATGAATACGGACTTCTAGAGTTGAATCGAAATATGACGGACAAGGCCCCGCCGCATCCAAAACTGCATAAAGCCTGCATCAAGGATATATACCAAAAGATAAACTCTGGACAGAGGAGCTATCCAAAACCCCGAGCAGATCCTACACTGCCGATCACCAAACAAAGCGTACCTAAACTCGCGACATTAACGCACCGAAGGAGGTCAAGACAAGAATGTACCAAGTATGTGAGCGATGAAATCGTAATAAAATCATAACAGTCTAAACAACATAGGAGACATGTATGATAGCTAACCTACAATACACAATACATAAGCAGTCATATCAAGTCAGGGACGCAGACCCTCAAAGTCACTACTCAAATATAACTATGGGTCTCACGCCCATAATATCAATCATGCCCGTGGAATCCTTCCTCACCGCCAATTCCATGATATAACATAGCACCAATAGGCATACATGAACACCAAGTCCCACCTGTGTTCTAAAATCAGACGCCAAGTAGGCAGTAAACGAATGTGTGGTATAACGTCTTGGGTTTACCCTCATTTATACTCGACCGGGCGAGGGTAAAGCGGGGTATAACGCCTTGGGCTTGCCCTCATTTATACTCTGACCCTGGAGAAGGTGGTATAACGTCTTGGGGCTTGCCCCTCATTTATACTCTTACCCTATCTCAACCGGCCGTCAAACAACACATAAAGCAGGTGGTACAGCGTCTTGGGGGTTTACCCCTCACTTATACTCTTACCCTATCTCGACCGACCATCAAACAAGACATAAGCACTACCATGTCTTCTATAAAAATCCGGGAATTTAACCCAAGTATTACAAGTAACGGAAGCATACCCGTGGAATCCCACATCACTGTCGGTACGTCCCAGTAACTTACAACAAGACAGCCGACCCTTCAACCGAGAGTCGCGGCAACTTAATAAAACATAATACTTGCACTCAAAGGCTATTACCAGCACATATAGGCAAGTTCTCAATTAAACAAGCCAAAGTACTTATCAAGGCACACATAGGATAAATTCTCATTTAACAAGCCAAAGTACTTATCAGTGCACTATTAGAATAAATTATCATTTAACTAGCCAAAGTACTTATCCGGGCACAAATAGAAAAATTCTCAATTTATCAAGCCAAAGTACTAATCACGCCAGACAGAGAATAAGTCTCTTATAACAAGTCAAAGTACTTATCAAGACACACTTAGACAAATTCTCAATTTATCAAGCCAAAGTACTAATCAAGGCATACATAGAATAATTCTCTTTTAACAAGTCAAAGTACTTATCAAGGCACACTTAGACAAATTCTCAATTTATCAAGCCAAAGTACTACGACGTACATTCTTTTATAAAAGACTCTTTCTATGTAAAGCCCCAAGATACTAACACCGTAGTATCAAGGCGTGTCTATTTTTCAAAGTAAGTTACTACACTTTTAGAAAACTCATTTCAAGTCTTGAAATCAAGTAACTCCAAATTTTCACAATCTTGGCAACTTATGCCCTTTTATCAAAATAGACAACTTTCTAAATCTTTCATAAAGCCGTTATAACCAACTTCCCATAAAGCCGTTATAACCCTTTATGATTTTAGACATATCCATTCCTTCAATGACCAAGAGACTTATACTATTAAAACCAAGTATCACATACTTACAAATCAAGTTCTTAACTTTCAAAAATACTCCAAGTCTCTTAATAGTTAGAAAACAAGTTTTCTTCTACTTTTTAAACCTCAAGTAACTTCACCCTTAACACAAGTTACTTCTCTTAAATCATGTCATTTCTCATCTTTAAATCAAATAAGTAAATCACTCCTTTGACTCTAAAGTCACTATAATGACCTTTAGGTTTTAGAACTAAGGCACTAGCCAAAAGATTTGGAAACCACTTCCTTTTAAGACTACATGTACTTTAAGTAAAAATACCTTCACTTTTAAGAATCCAAACTTCATCAAGAAAATGGATTCTACAACTTACAATCCAAACATCAAAGTACACTCAAAAGTACATAGAACAAATTCTATTTTAGGCAATCCAAATACAACCAAGGAATGGATCATTTTAGGAGTAGAACCTACCTTCTTTATCTTACTAATCATGCTAGAAGAGAGATAGTTCACATACCTTTCGCTAAAATCCACAAGCTAAGCCGAATACGCCGTACGTAGAAGTGTCAACCTATAATGGTCACAACAAGACTATCAACTTCTAGTCTCAACGTAGAATAATACTAAGTGTTTGGTCTCTAATTCTACGGAAAATCGGGCAAAGACTTCCTTTGTTTCTACTCACTTTGCCACCTTTTCAAGGCCGAATACAATAACCAACAAGCCACTTTTAAGGCTCCAAACAACAACCAAACAAAGGGATTACACGCCTTACAATACGTAAAATTCCGCCCACAATTCATAATGAAGTAGTCTAATGCACACTAGCCAATTCTCGACCAACTTACATAGAACACTAAGTCTTTTCCAACCCTTTTCAAATTCCAAGTTCCAAGGTCTAACATGTTATATAGTTATAAGCTACTTCACAACTACAATTTCCTTCTTTATACAACATGCGACGCTTAGACCAAAAGTCGACTTGAATTGAAATCTTAAGGCTAAACATGCTAGTTTTCGGATTAGGGTTCCAATTGCCAATAAACATATCAAACTTCATACTATATAACACATGCTTGCTAAAATCCATAGCTACAACAATAAGTAAGTCTTAACTACTAAAACGACAAAATTTATACCTTTATAAGCCCTTAAAATTTCCAAGATTCCAAAATCGCGCCTTAGCAATTCTTAGCTCCTTTCCTTAGGTTCCAATCCGCCCAAGCACTCCTTAGAGGCCTATGAAGAACCCATCTTCAAGTTTCATCTTCAAAGTGAAGAACTCACTTAGTTTCGCCATGACTAACGTAAAAATGCGTTTTTCCAAATCTTTCTATTGAGATAACCTTACAATACCCTCGGGACATTGGGTTAAAGTCTGTGGCTAATGGATCAAAACTACAAAATTTTGTGTGGGAAAGTTGGACAAAGCCGAGAGCTTCTTAAGGCTAAGCTCAAGTTCTCTAAATTTTCTAAGTGTAAAATGAGCTTGTCTTGCACTAACTTAGTATATAACACATATTGGAGGGCTTAGACTTAAACAAATGGGTGGCTAAGATGAATTTCACTTGGATTAAGCTTATGTGGACAAGTTGACAAGTCAACAATGTCACGCTAGCAAGACTAATCTTCCGGTGGTCAATGACCATTTTGCCCTTACCAATTTCGTCCAAGACCACTTGTGGGGTTCCACGTGTCGCCTCTCTCATTCGTCCATAAAATTCAGAACCTCGTGGGTCCCACAAAATGTAAAATTTCGGGTGGGCCCCACGTGACCAAATCCGTAATAAATAAATTTCCATAATGCCAATAGGTTCCATACTCTTCAAATAATACATTTTGAGAATCCAATTCTCAACAACGAACATTTTTCCTTTCCGATGTCCTAAGATTTTCCGCGGAAAAACAATTCTTCCTTTCGTACTAATTTCCCGCTTTGTTTCCTTTCGCATTCTCTCTTTACATGTCCGGACTTACGGTGTAACATTCTTCCCCTTAGAAACATTCGTCCCGAATGTTCTTAGTCGGTTGTCACGCTATACAAACTCCAGATAAACTCTATACTATGCCTAATACCAATACATGCACAAGACCAACGATGCCACACACGGCCACCACATAACATACGTAAACATAATAATGGACCTTCCGTCCGTGGTCCCTTCTCACAAAACTCGAAGGTTACGATTTTCCCAAACACGGATCCTTAGAGGTTCCTTTCTTTCCTTACTTGTCATACTTTCTCGCACTTTCAAACTCATCTAGTACACGCACAAAATCTCAAATTATGTTTCGTCGCCAATCCTTAGAGTTACTAACCAAGCTGGCCATATTGTTACTTACATTCCCGTTAAGGCTTTTCTGGTCCTACGACCTAGTTCCGTGGAACGCGTCCACAAACTCGCATAACGATTTACTAAACTGGGCCTGGCATCCCTGACCCTACCACATAAACGGACCATTTCTAATCGACATCACCCGATTCCATACAATCGGTTGACCGAAATGAGTCTACAACCCGACTCATCGTCACACTTAACTTCTCGCCCTAGTCCGAAATAAATCTTTCTCTTATCTCAAGGTACTTCTTACCCTATCCCCTATTCACTAAAGGTTCACACATAAGTCAAAGTATTTCTATCAGACATCCTTCCCTATCGGCCTCACATCGTTACTGGTAAATACAACTTGTGAACTCTACACAACTATAGTCTCATTCACTTATCATTCTTGTCAATATTCTTAACTTTTCACTTTACTAATCAAGGTATCCCTACCTGCAGGGTACTATCACTTTACAACTCCAAAGAATAAAGGGAAAACATATATGCTAGGGTAAAATCTGAATCTATCAACGCACGTATGATTCAAAAGAATCGAATATACCAGAACCCCGCGATGTCGCCTCCCGATCCCGCCATGAGTCACGCCATCTATGCGGTTCGAAGGACCGCCAAACTAAAACTCCACTCGACCTCTACCACGACCGCCGACATCCAACACCTTGCTCGGGGACGACACCGCGAGGAAAGGAACCAACCATCGGCCTCATAGCCGAAAGCCACCTCACCTGCCTCTTCTAAAAGGACATACCGTGATATGGCCCGGACGGCCACAATAATAACAAACACTGTGCCAAGACGGCATTTCCCAAATGACGCTTACTACAATGGAAACACCGAGGAATAAGTGGCCTCGATCGAGAAAATCCTCTGCTCCGAGAACCTCGACCTCTGGAGCTCGGACCAGCTCCTAAATACCTTGTGAGATCAAATCTCCCACCTGTGAGCTGCGGGGGTATGTACTGGGTAGGCTGGGACGAATATATCACTTGCTGCTGAGGCAGCTCGTCCAAAAACTCACCGATAACCAACCGGTCCTAGCCTCTTACGCAGATCTCTACCGGGCGCTCTACCCTCTCACACACTGTCTGATCGCCGAATAACCTCCTCACGAGGAAATCAGTAGCATTGCTATCTTGATCAATAACATAATGGCTTCCTTCATGACCCTAAAGTCTGCCTCAATCGAGAAATCAGAGGCTCGTGTCAGTGTTCTCAAAACTCGCGAAGAAGAACTCGCCGATCATGAACAACATCCGGTATAACACAGGCATAAGCCCTATCAACTCTCTCGAGTCCGACTAGTAGCTCTCGCTACTCCTTTGCCCTTCAGGGCGTTGCCCTCCTCGAGGAATAATCAGAACACAACAATACGCCGAGAGGAATTATCTTACTAACACGGCTCTATGGCACGATCTTAGAGTGAGAAGAATAGAAACCAACTCCTAAATGTCCCGTAGCCTCCGTTATGGGTGTGGCGCGCAACACACCGATAATCAAGACTTACTAGACACGCGTAAACATTCCGAGGATCGATCGCTCGATATCACTGTCACACCCCAACCGGGCGTGGATCGTGCCCTACCCAGGCACCCCGCTACCTTAACAACTAAGTATATTGCGGAAATTAATAATACTCATATTTTTTTCTTTTAAAACCAACGACGTAAAGGCAAAGCCGACTAGGCCGCCATATCATATACATAAACAAAAGACACTACACTGCATACGAGTCCAATCCCACATATGAATACTGCACTTGTGAGTTGAATCAAATATGACGACAAGGCCCCGCTGCACCCAAAACTGCATAAAGTCTCAGATCAAGGATATATACCAAAAGATAAACTCACGGACAGAGGAGCTATCCAAAACCCCGAGGATCCTACACTGCCGATCACCAAACAACAGACCTAAACTCGCGCAGATTGAACGCAGCCCCAAGGAGGTCAAGACAAGAATGTACCAAGTATGTGAACAGTAAGTACTGTAATAAAATCATAACAGTCTAAACAACACAGGAGACATGTATGATAGCTAACCTACAGTACACAATACATAAGCAGTCATATCAAGTCAGGGACGCAGGCCCTCAAAGTCACTACTCAAATATAACTATGGGTCTCACGCCCATAATATCAATCATGCCCGTGGAATCCTTCCTCACTGCCGGCAGTCCATGATATAACATAGCACCAATAGGCATACATGAACACCAAGTCCCACCTGTGTTCTAAAATCAGACGCCAAGTAGGCAAACGAATGTGGTATAACGTCTCGGGTTTACCCTCATTTATACTCGACTCGGGCGAGGTGGTAAAGCGGGGTATAACGCCTGGGCTTGCCCCTCATTTATACTCTTACCCTGGAGAAGGTGGTATAACGGCTTGGGGCTTGCCCCTCATTTATATTCTTACCCTATCTCAACCGGCCGTCAAACAACACATAAAGCAGGTGGTAGAGCGTCTTGGGGGTTTACCCCTCACTTATACTCTTACCCTATCTCGACCGACCATCAAACAAGACATAAGCACTACCATGTCTTCTATAAAAATCCGGGAATTTAACCCAAGTATTACAAGTAACGGAAGCATACCCGTGGAATCCCACATCACTGTCGGTACATCCCAGTAACTTACAACAAGACAGCCGACCCTTCAACCGAGAGTCGCGGCAACTTAATAAAACATAATACTTGCACTCAAAGGCTATTACCAGCACATATAGGCAAGTTCTCAATTAAACAAGCCAAAGTACTTATCAAGGCACACATAGGATAAATTCTCATTTAACAAGCCAAAGTACTTATCAGGGCACAATTAGAATAAATTCTCATTTAACTAGCCAAAGTACTTATCCGGGCACAAATAGAAAAATTCTCAATTTATCAAGCCAAAGTACTAATCAAGGCATACATAGAATAATTCTCTTTTAACAAGTCAAAGTACTTATCAAGACACACTTAGACAAATTCTCAATTTATCAAGCCAAAGTACTAATCAAGGCATACATAGAATAATTCTCTTTTAACAAGTCAAAGTACTTATCAAGGCACACTTAGACAAATTCTCAATTTATCAAGCCAAAGTACTACGTACGTACATTCTTTTATAAAAGACTCCTTTCTATGTAAAGCCCCAAGATACTAACACCCGTAGTATCAAGGCGTGTCTATTTTTCAAAGTAAGTTACTACACTTTTAGAAAACTCATTTCAAGTCTTGAAATCAAGTAACTCCAAATTTTCACAATCTTGGCAACTTATGCCCTTTTATCAAAATAGACAACTTTCTAAATCTTTCATAAAGCCGTTATAACCAACTTCCCATAAAGCCGTTATAACCCTTTATGATTTTAGACATATCCATTCCTTCAATGACCAAGAGACTTATACTATTAAAACCAAGTATCACATACTTACAAATCAAGTTC
The DNA here is from genome assembly GCA_029844215.1 of Przewalskia tangutica. Lineage (NCBI taxonomy): Eukaryota > Viridiplantae > Streptophyta > Magnoliopsida > Solanales > Solanaceae > Przewalskia > Przewalskia tangutica. Next base: position 55,009,112 of record CM056724.1, read on the forward strand.
TTAACTTTCAAAAATACTCCAAGTCTCTTAATAGTTAGAAAACAAGTTTTCTTCTACTTTTAAACCTCAAGTAACTTCACCCTTAACACAAGTTACTTCTCTTAAATCATGTCATTTCTCCTCTTTAAATCAAAAGTAAATCACTCTTTGACTCCCTAAAGTCACTATAATGACCTTTAGGTTTTAGAACTAAGGCACTAGCCAAAAGATTTGGAAACCACTTCCTTTTAAGACTACATGTACTTTAAGTAAAAATACCTTCACTTTTAAGAATCCAAACTTCATCAAGAAAATGGATTCTACAACTTACAATCCAAACATCAAAGTACACTCAAGGAAGTACATAGAACAAATTCTATTTTAGGCAATCCAAATACAACCAAGGAATGGATCATTTTAGGAGTAGAACCTACTTTCTTTATCTTACGGAATCATGCTAGAAGAGGAGATAGTTCACATACCTTTTCGGCTAAAATCCACAAGCTAAGCCGAATACGCCGTACGTAGAAGTGTCAACCTATAATGGTCACAACAAGACTATCAACTTCTAGTCTCAACGTAGAATAATACTAAGTGTTTGGTCTCTAATTCTACGGAAAATCGGGCAAAGACTTCCTTTGTTTCTACTCACTTTGCCACCTTTTCAAGGCCGAATACAATAACCAACAAGCCACTTTTAAGGCTCCAAACAACAACCAAACAGGGGATTACACGCCTTACAATACGTAAAATTCCGCCCACAATTCATAATGTAGTCTAATGCACACTAGCCAATTCTCGGCCAACTTACATAGCAACACTAAGTCTTTTCCAACCCTTTTCAAATTCCAAGTTCCAAGGTCTAACATGTTATATAGTTATAAGCTACTTCACAACTACAATTTCCTTCTTTATACAACATGCGACGCTTAGACCAAAAGTCGACTTGAATTGAAATCTTAAGGCTAAACATGCTAGTTTTCGGATTAGGGTTCCAATTGCCAATAAACATATCAAACTTCATACTATATAACACATGCTTGCTAAAATCCATAGCTACAACAATAAGTAAGTCTTAACTACTAAAACGACAAAATTTATACCTTTATAAGCCCTTAAAATTTCCAAGATTCCAAAATCGCGCCTTAGCAATTCTTAGCTCCTTTCCTTAGGTTCCAATCCGCTCCAAGCACTCCTTAGAGGCCTATGAAGAACCCATCTTCAAGTTCCATCTTCAAAGTTGAAGAACTCACTTAGTTTCCGCCTTGCGACTAACGTAAAAATGCGTTTTTTCCGAAATCTTTCTATTGAGATAACCTTACAATACCCTTGGGGACATTGGGTTAAAGTCTTGTGGCTAATGGATCAAAACTACAAAATTTTGTGTGGGAAAGTTGGACAAAGCCGAGAGCTTCTTAAGGCTAAGCTCAAGTTCTCTAAATTTTCTAAGTGTAAAATGAGCTTGTCTTGCACTAACTTAGTATATAACACATATTGGAGGGCTTAGACTTAAACAAATGGGTGGCTAAGATGAATTTCACTTGGATTAAGCCTATGTGGACAAGTTGACAAGTCAACAATGTCATGCTAGCAAGACTAATCTTCCAAGGTGGTCAATGACCATTTTGCCCTTACCAATTTCGTCCAAGACCACTTCATGGGGTTCCACGTGTCGCCTCTCATTCGTCCATAAAATTCAGAACCTCGTGGGTCCCACAAAATGTAAAATTCTCGTGGGCCCCACGTGACCAAATCCGTAATAAATAAATTTCCATAATGCCAATAGGTTCCATACTCTTCAAATAATACATTTTGAGAATCCAATTCTCAACAACGAACATTTTTCCTTTCCGATGTCCGGAAGATTTTCCGTCGGAAAAACAATTCTTCCTTTCGTACTAATTTCCCAGTCTTGTTTCCTTTCGTACATTCTCTTTTACATGTCCTGGACTTACGGGGTGTAACATTAACATGCAGTTAGTGACGATAATAACAACAATAACAACCATCGAATCCAATATAAAAACTGTCCAGAATCAACTAACTTGCCAAACTGTGACATGCACTTTTTATTCTTCATTTCTCTTTGTTGACACCCAATTTTGACCCTCCCGTCCAGACGGTAGCTATAAAATTACACTAATTTTGCAAAATAATTTTTTATGATTTCTTATAATAAATGCAACAATAATACATTGATACAGACATAAATAAACAATTTAATAATGACACCGCTTCTTACGTAGAAAATTACGCACTTAGAGCCCTGTCATAATTCTTAATAATAAATAATAAATACATAAAATAATAATCTAACACACGCGTTTTAATAATAGCATTCATAAAAGAATTGAGAAGTCTTATCTGCATGTAGCGTTTAAATAACTCAATTTTTTAATAAGTCTTAATAACGACATCACATTATAAACATTAAACACTAATTAAATAGCACACCCGCATTTATTATTATAATAATTTAAATTCAAACTTAGACTAATAAAACACCTAAAATAATTTAATCACAATTTATTTAAATAATTTAATTTACCACTAATTAATACACCTAAAATTAAAACACAACATTAAAACTCTACCTAAATTAAATTCTACCCAAAATAAACTAATACCTAATTACATAAACAGCCCAATCAATTCCCTTGCCCACCATCACAGCCCATTTCACCCCAGCCCTTACCCGCGGCCCAGCATCCGCGGCCCAACTCCCGTAGCCTTATTTCCCCTCAGCCCTTCTTCACCTTATTTCTCCCCCTGTCAATTTAACCCAATACCGCAAGCCCAACATTCATCTTATACACAACCTCAAATCTTCCCCATCTTCAAAACGTAACAAACCTAAAAAAACCTAAAACGCAAACCTAAGAGAGCTTACCAGATAACCGCCGCCAGCGCCTCGCATCCCCATCGTCCTAGCCGGGATTCTCGCCGGAGAATCCGGCGAACCCTAAACCAAATCTTTCCAAAACCAGTTCCTTACCATATCCATCACCCAGAACCTTCCTAAAGCTACTGAAGTATCACACAAAATCAAGCACGAATCACCGCCAAAATCGTACCAAACTTGTACCAAATCATCCGCGAATCAGTCCATAAAATCAGTCCAAAATCGTCATAAAGACTTTCCCTAAATCGAAACCTAAATCAGGGCTATAAAAGGAGGAGAACGCAGTAATCCAAGGGAGGACCGATATGCACATGCAGAGCAATCTGGGAGAAAAACCAGTGCATGCATAAAGATAAAATCCACAAAAGCTTTCACGCTCAAGAACCCCCCCTGTTATTAATCCAAGCTTCATATTCAGAGCAAAAAGGCTCGTTCTTCTCCGTCGCATAGGCATAAGCCCTCCGAGTGGATCAACGACTTGATACGCTGCCTCGGTTCGCTGCTCGGAGAAGGTAAAACCGATTCTATCTCTGATTTCTTATTTACTTTACTCAATATGGTCGGTACGATATGTTGGCGTGCTTGTTAGATGTTTTGTTTTTGTCATTGTGTGGGTTCGTTAAATTGGTATTAGTCATCCTTTAGCTCATGAATGCTAGATATTCAATTTGTGGTCTGCTTAGAAATCATCCTGGTTGCATTACACCCCTTTTTTTTTGAAGTGTCAACATGCCTAATGAATAGTCTGAATATGACTAGTATACTCAGTTTAATATAGGTGACCCTGTATATCTGAGATGCATCTGTGATTGGTTCACATCTAGTAAACAGACTGTATGCATCCTTTATCTGTTTAAGTATTAGATGCCTCTGTATTAGTGTGTAAGTCCTCATAAAGTATCATGTATCCTGCCCTATCTATGACATTGCCTAAATGATGGCTGCATAAGCATTATTTAATATGTTGAACCAATCTGTGTCATGTTAAATTTTATGTCCCCCTGTTTGCACTTTTACTGTCTCAAGTAGTGAGCATGTTGGGGATGTAATCTGACCTTAAAAGGTATTAAGCGAATAAAACTGGCTTCGTGAACGATCTGAACATGTTTCATCTTGAACTGAGAAACGCTTTTTGTATTATGTGGAGTCACATCCCCATTCTTCTCAACCTCTCCCTATAGGACCTTAAATGTGTCATGTTAAGACTTTATTCTACCTATTGATTCAGGATATGTCAGCAACCATACACTCTTCGCCTCTTGCCTTCTTTTCTTCTTTCATGTTAACAAAATGTGTGTTTTGTTTATCCTAAGATAAATATCATAGTACTATTTAGAATCATATATGAATGTCACGTGTTCTGTGTATAACTGTACCTATACATATTTATATATATATTTCAGTTAAAAAAAACAGTGGGTGTTTGAATAGGGTCTCGTGTAGGATCTGTTACAAATGAACTGAACTGATTTCTTCCATAATTTATTTTTTAAGAATCTGAATATCTATCGTAGTTTGAATAGTAAGTTCAAAAGGTTTGATGTGTATTTCTTTTGTTTTGCCTAAACTAAATGTGTATGCTTGTTTGTGTATACTTTGAAGGCTTCGTTTCATGTGGTTGCTGTTTAAAAATAGAAGTTAAAACAGTTGTTGGTTACAAATGTTAATATGCTAAACTCTTACTCCATCTTTTAAAAAAAAATAATAGTATACTATGACCTTTAAGACTAATAAATATTATGATCGCATATTAGAGATCTTTTCATGTCTTTAAGAAGTGTGTCTTACTGATTGTGTATACTTTTCAAGTTGCTGTGATGAGATCCAAAGTTGCGGTACTAATATACCTTTTATGTATATTTTCTTCATCTCACGGTCATATAGAATGTATGTGCCTTTAAATATTTCGATTAAACTTACAAATCATGTAAGATAGAACTTGAAAAAAAATAGGAAAACTTTTCTGAATGTAGATCATCTTCTGCATTATTCTTTCATGAATCCTTTTATCTAGTCTTTCTATTCAGAAAGATATATTTTGCATAAGTCGTTTCTAATCCTTATCTCTTCTTATAATTTTTTTGCATGAAATGCATCGGAGCAAAACGAAGAGTCTCATGGCGAGACTCATCTTGAGCTACTTCAAATGAAGGCCCGCATTTATGTACATCCACCTCGCATAGGAAAATTCCAAACCGCGGCGAAAGGACATCGCCATTATTCGAGTCATCCTTATTAATTCATATCCTTTCCCCATTTATTTGTTGTAATTACTTGTCTAACATTACTCTAACATTAATATATTTAGAATAGCCTAAGCTTTAAGTCGCTATTAAAAAATAGTTCAACACTAGAAATTTGCTTCTCATTAAGTTAATTATTCTAGCTTGCTTAACTTATTTTTGAACATCTAATCATGAGACTAATGCATTTTAAAAGAATTAATAACTCTTTCATTAATACTATATAATTTATTATCCACAGACTTTGCAAACAAAGGCCTACCTTTAATCACTAAGTCAACTTTGCACAGTTATAGTTTTAGACTTCTCATGTATAACACTTTATATGATCTCTTTCGAAATTAACTTTATAAACAAACATTATAAACATTTTTTTAGGAACGCATCCTTTTTTATTTTATTTTTAATTTGCAGGCACCTCTTCACTTAAACTTTTCAAAATATGCATTGCTAGCATAAATAATTAACCCTAGGTTTGAACGGACAACCGCAAGTTAGCGGATCCTTTAGGGTGCCTAACCCCTTCCCTTTAGGATAATAAAGAACCCTTACCCAGAATCTCATTAAGTTTAGCAGACCATTAAATGGAGTTAATGTTTACTTTAAACTAGTTAACATTTAGGTGTTCTAATTCACCCAAATTAATTAGGTGGCGACTCCTACCAACCCTTTCTAGCATTTAGCACCCTTTACTTTTAAAATAACCCTTTTTAAAACATTTTAACATTTCAACATTCCTTTAAACAATTAGCATTTTTTGTTATTTATTTTCTAACTATACTTATTAAGCAGGGTTCGCTAGAATAAAGTCGCGGTCGAAAAAGAGCGCGACACTCTTAACACAAGTTCATCTCTTTACTATAACATCATGTAACTTCCAATTACTTCAAGAGGAAGAAGAAATCTTACCTTAACTTTAGCCCAAAACAGTCCCAAGTTCTCGGCCAAAACTCCTTCACTCGCACCAATTCTTCAAGTCAAAACAATATGCATGTATCCTCTACAAGCTTGTAACCATCTTGCTTTCTTGTTTTTCTTCCAAAAAGTTCATCTCCAAGCTTAGGGTTTTTGTGTGCTATGTCTCGGCCAACATGTGACCCACTGTTTTGGAGTAACAACTTTGCTTAGAACTTAATTAAGGATCTTAATCTTGGAAAATAAGTTGATCTTGTTCTTCACTTGGCTATGGAATTTTCTAAACTTGAAGGAGAAGGGAGAGAGAAAAGAGTTAGAGGAAGATATTTGTGAGCTAAAGTCTTGCAAAGCTTGTATATAATTGGTGTATGTAGGACAAGTGGAGGGGGGGCCATGAACCCCACTTGTCCACTTGTCTTTCCCTTCACAAAATATCTCCCACACTTAGCCAAATTCTCATTTTTTACGATGGACTTCATATTCACAATGCCAAAATTTAATAATTCAACACTAAGTCCATAACTCTATTAGAAAGGATTCAACTACTAATATTAATTTCCGTCGTCACATTTGTTGCATCTAAAATTATTCCATATATAAAATGTAAATATACTTTCCTTCCAACATTCAAATCTTATTTCCTTAATTACGTTCTCAATTGTATGCCCTGGAATTACGGGGTGTAACACTATAGGACATACATACTTTCACCAACAACTTGATATGAGATTCCACAAGTCACTTAACCATCTTAATGTTTAAAATACCACTTTTAAGTCCATTTTAGCACAACTTTATAGTCCTATAAGACACATCAAATCCAAATTTATCATAAGCTAAATACATAAAAACACACAAAAGAAACAAGCTCCATACTCTTCACCATACAATTTCTTGAATATGTATTGTAGGTAAAACAAATTACTTTGGAGCTTACACCAACACTAAGTCATTCCGAAGCTAGCTAATGAATGTACAAAACCTTAACAGAGTACTAAATATGATTCATAAATCAACATGATGTGCTTATAATCATATGTTATGCTAAAGATACTTCAACATTACCAAGTAAATGTAAGAAACAAGTTAAGATGACCGTAATTGACTTAATAGACTAATTTAAATGCTTTAAACTAACTAAATTGATTTATGAAGATTCACTGGATTAACAACTAACTTAAGCATGCTTGGAAACTACATATTATATCTAAGTCTTCCTAAAAAAGCAAGTAACATCTCAAACTAATTAAATCATAATACTAGTTAGGTCTAATTATGCTACATGTAGGAAACTTATGAACACATATGATCAATAACTTAATCAAATAGGCTGATATTTATATAAAAAATTGGACCTTTTGTTGTAGCGCTTGTGAGAAGCTCATCTCTTAGACCAATTGGTTGTCACACTTCTCTCCCTTCTCTCTTTCTCTCTTTCTCTCTCTCTCTAAGACCTTATAACGGTAACCCGTACTACTAGCTCCTACCCGGTGAGACCTTCTCTCCTCCATCTAGGTAGGGGGCTTCGAGTCTCTCTCTTACTCCCCCTCTCACTCCATCTCATTATCCTCTAACTACCCTCATTCTCTCTCCACATCAATAGTTTTTTTCTATCCTTCTGTATTTTTGGTGAATTTTTGAGTCAGATGTTTTTCCGATGAAGGACTCTGGCAGTTCATCTGGTCAAACCATTTTCATCAAAGTCATAACTTAAGATTAGAACCTATTGGTCTGGGTTACTTATTGATCCTCGCCAAAAGCTCTCACTCTGGTCTTTACTACTTCGCCGGATGTTTTTTTCGATGGTTCACCAGCGGCTCTCAGGCGCACCTCTTCCCTATTTCTCTTCCCCTTACTTTTTCATTCTTGGGCTTTTGCAGGTACCACCGACTATATATTTGAGGCATCAATGAGACTAGATCTACCATAATGCACTAACGAGAAGCACCAGTGCCTAAATTTGAGTTATATTTCTCCGGTCTTATTTCTTGTAGATAATTTGTTCTTGCTTGTGTTGTAGAATCTGTTCCACAATATATTGATTCTTACCCCCTAGATTTCACCCTTAGTTATAGTTTCCCATTTAGACGCATTTAAATATATATCTTGCTGGTTTTTTTATTTGTGATTCCAACTTCTTATTGTAATTCTTTGTTTAGTATTTTTTTTGGTTTTGTTGGCTCTGGTGAATGATGATAGACTAGGGTCATGTTCTCGATCAGGGACAGGGGCTAGGGTTACGGGTGCTAAGGGGATTAAGGGAGCTTCTAGGTTGAAAATAGGATCTTGAAACATTAAAACTTTATCAGGAAAGTCCATAGAGCTAGTAAAGATTCTTAAGAAGAAGATGATTAGTATAGTGTGTCTATAAGAGACTAGAGCTAGAGCGAGGGATGTGGGCGAGTATAAACTGTGGTTCTCGAGAGGACGCATTATAGAAATGGAGTAGAATTTTAGTAGAGGATGAGATAAGAGAGCAAGTGGTAGAGGTGTGACGGGTCAATGATATGATGATGGTAATTAAGTTAGTCATTAGGGGGTTCACTTTGAACATTATTAGTGCGTACGCACCACAAGCGGGCTTGGGTGTGGAGGATAATGTGCAATTTTGGAAGGATTTGGATGAGGTGGTGAAATGTATACTAAATACCGAGAAGATTTGCATACAAGAAGATTTTAATGGGCACATCAGGGAAACTCCAAGGGGTTATGACGTTGTGAATGGTGGGTTTGGTTTTGAGACTAGGAATGAAGGAGAAGTCTCGCTATTGGATTTCTTGAGCATTTTTGGATTAGTCGTAGCGAATTCAAATTTTCCAAAGAAGGAGGAGCACTTAGTAACTTTCCATAGTGCGGTTTCTGAGGACCCAAATAGACTATATGATCCTTAGGAAAGACGATAAATGTTCTTGTAAGGACTGCAAAGTTTTTCCTTAGTAAGAGTCTTACGAATAGGCGTACACTCTGGGTAATGGGTTTAGAGATTAGGAGGAAGCAAAAAAAAGGTTTGTGGACCGACCAAGGATCAAATGGAGTAACTTGAATATGGGTAGTGCTCAGGAGATAAAGGAGAATTTGGTGGATCTGGAGGCCTGGGGGAGTAGTAGGGATGCGAGCAATATGTGGGATAGAATAATAAGTTGCATTAAGGAAGCAACAAGAGAGGTGTTAAGAGTTTACAATGTAGATTTGGTAGGCATTGAGGGGATTTGTGGTGAAATGCTGAAGTACAAGAAAAGATGGATGCAAAGAAGGTAGCGTGTATACAAATGGTAGATAGTAAGAATGAGAGGGAAAAGCAAGTGAATGGGGAAAGATATAATATCGCAAGGAAGGAGGAAAATTAGTGATTACAACGACAAAGATGACTATTTTTAAGCGCTTGTACGCCGAATTAGAGGACAAATGAGGAGATAAAATATTGTTCAAGCTAGCCAAGGTGAGAGAGACGTGGATTCATGATATAGAACAAGTGAAGTGTATCAAGGACAAGAATAGTTTAGTATTGGTGAAGGAGGCACTATTAAATAAAGATGGCAGTCATACTTTCATAGACTCCTGAATGAAGAAGGGGACATAATATAATGTTGGGAAATATAGAACTCTCTGAAAAGCATTGTGATTTTAGGTATTGTAGATGTATAAAGGTTTAGGAGGTTAAAAATACTATTTGTAGGATGGGCAAGGGAAGAGAGACTGGTCCAGATGAGATTCCGATGGATTTTTATAAAAGCGCAGGTAAGACATGTCTGGAGTGACTGACTAAGCTATTTAATGTCATTTTACGACGACAAAAACACCCGATGAATGGAGAGAAACTATAATGATCCCACTGTACATGAACAAATGTGACATCCTGAGCTGCAACAACTATAAATATATCAAGCTACTAAACCACATTATGAAAGTGTGGGAAAGGATGGTGGAAATGGGGGTAAGAAAATGCCTGTCTATTTCTGAGAACCAGTTCAGATTCATGTCGGGATACTCGACTACATAAGCCATTCATCTTGTTCGGATGTTGATGGAGCTGTATAGGAAGAGGAAAAAGGATTTTCACATGGTGTTCATCGACCTGAAAAGGCATATGACTAAGTTCCAATATGAGGAGTGTAGGAAGTATTTCGAAAACTAATTAAGGCATACGAAGAGTCTAAGGAAAAATTATAGTCAGAAGCTGCTCTACAAAGCTTGTTTTAAAGTGAATTTTCAGTAGGTTTCACTAAACAGAGTGTATGGATAAATCTGCAAGGAATTTGGGTACATTTCCTTCATAAAAGATCTAGAAATTTGAATTAAATTTCCATCCATATAAGGTCCACGCCAAATAGAGTTCTGTACAAAATTTTGTGGTTGATTTACTGAGGACGTGTAAAATGGAAATCTAAATTCTTGTAGGATAAGATTTTAAAGCCAAAGCCTTTATGATAACCAATAAATACAACCCTAAATGTTTATGTAAGGATTTAGACCAGAGCTACTTCCAAACATCTAAGGCGAGTTCTTTTTCAAATCCTTATGTCAATTATATTAAGTTAACACTAGAATAACACCAAATTATTATTTGAAATTGCTAAAGTTTGGAAAATCCATTCAATGTTGAATTTAGAATGAAGCTTTGGGATTTCTTCAAAAAAAAGGTAAGCCCCTTAATCATTAATAGATTATATGGAGTTATTATTATGGTTTAGATAGTTAATGGTTGGTAGAATCATGATATATAATTGATTTATATGCACACCATCAAATGCAAAATTGATGCGCGATTAGATGCACACACTTTTAAACGCAAGTGCACGTTATCGTATCAAGTAGTATAGTCTTAGATAAGACCGAATATCGTCCTCTAGGATTAGGGTTCAAATACCAACTATCTATTTTCTAGTATCTATTTGGTGAATTAATGATTGATTGTTTGGTTTATAACTAAGAATTATTAAAGATAAGTAAATATAAAGAATTACTTCAGATGTGATGAGAATAGGGCTTCTATGTATCCTCACTATCCGCTTATGTTACTTACTAATGCATTACTTATGGTATTCTTCTTTTGGAGAAAGCAGGTTTACGAAATCGTTTTATACTCCCGTTAGGGTTATATAAACACTCAACCCCGGTATTGTTCCTTACCTAACTTTCGCTGATAAGGGTAACTCTATAGGATGATTAAGAACAAAAACCTAGTTGACCGTCACGCACAATGCGCAAAATTAGGGTTGTTAAGCCTCTCATCAACGCTACAAAACTAATTGAGGTATTTTCATCCCCAATTCAAGCCTGTCTACCCAACTTACAACATATTCACAATCCCCCCTTTTCGTAACTGATTAGAAATCATATAGTGATAACTAGTTGTCAATTAGCTACCAAGAATTCAACTCAATTATTGGATAGATCTCTCAATAAGAAAAATAACCATAAGCATGCATTAATTTATAACATAAGTTTCAAGAAGTTCAACATAGAAAGCCCTATAGGAGAATTAGTTCCTAGCCATAAAGATGACAAGAACTAATTCCAAGTTCATCATGCAAAAACTGAATTAAAGAAAAGAAAAAGGAAAGAAATTACTAAGTTTAGGTCTCCAATCTCCTAGCAAGAAAATCTTGTGTTGTCAAGAAAGGGAACCCTCAAAAACTGCCTAGGGTTCTCCTTATATAGGTTTAAAAACGCCTCCTTCTTTTCCCTGCAGGCCTGGCCCAAAAATCCGTCAAAAGACCTAATTTTTCCGCGTCGGCGCCGCGGCCCTGCAGATAGGCGCCGCGGCGCCGGAAGTTCTGCGATCCGTCGGGTGTTTTGGCGCCGCGGCCCTGATATCTGCTGTCTGAGGGCGCCGCGGCGCTGAATCTTCTGTAGCTCCTCGGATGTTTAGGCGCCGCGGCCCTGCTTCTGGTCTCTGAGGGCGCCATGCCGATCTTCGCCTCTGCAGAATAGTGGCGCGCGCCCTCGCTTTTGCAGGAGGCGCCGCGGCGCTGGTCTGGATTTTTGCCTCGTTCGCCTCTTTCTCTGTTTTCGGCTCTGGCATCTCCTCTTTTGCCCTCTTTTTGCTCCTTTTCCGCCATTTGGCCATTTTAACCACTTTGACTCAAAAGAAAGAAAAACTATCCTAATACGACACTTATATGTGCAGAATGGGACAAAAGACTAACTAAAACTAACTCAAAAGGTGTATATAAAATACACCGATAAAAAATCCTAGTAATTTGTTGTAGATTTTCCCTCCGACCAGCCATCGTACTTTGGCATTTTCTACTATATTAACCGTTGGATCGCGCCCAATTTTACCTGTGTGGGTAAAACATATAGGTATTAAATGTGAAAGCTGAAGATCGGATTTGGAGGTCTAGAACAGTGTGGTTTGAGCTATGAACAGTAGCTATGAAAATCATTGAAAACTCTTCTTAAGGTTTCAAGTTCAAAGTTTTGGGTTTCTTCTTCAAAAGTTCATACCTTTAAGGCTTTACTTCATGTCTTGGAGCAACTAAAATATTTAGAGCTTCTATCCATATGTGGATATCATTGTTTTTCTCCACACCACTGTTATCCATAAAATCATGAATTTCCATAACCCAGGTTTTTTAGTCAAGTTCATGATAACCCTATATCCATGTACAATTATATTTCATGTTATATGTTGAGTTTGTTACTTACATTCATAATATGTTATTGTGACTATCATGAACATGTCTGTAATCTATGAATGCATGCATTAATTTCTATAAGTTCTTAAATACCAGTTATGATTATTATCACTCAATTCCATAAAGTCATATACACTTCTCATGTTTTATACAAGTTATACAAGTATTTATTCACATGTTAAATTATGAAGTTACAAGTTACATTTATAAACTATTTCATGAAATTCATGGGCTTAGAAGCCAACTATTTTTAAGTAGATATTTCGGGAGTTGCACATATTACTGGGAAGGCTGAGACAGTCTGAAACTATGTATGCCAATGTAGGATAAGGATCGCTCCGCCAAAGGACAATACATTCTTATTATCCCTTGTAGGAATATTTGATCCTTCAAATTCATGTTCATGTCTCATACTCCAACAATGTACGAGATGGCTTAGCTGATCAAGCAGAGATCAGACTCCACATTCACACGTAGTGGTTCATATCAATTTTGTTAATGCTCTCCCACATATATACAGATATACAGTTTACATAATTTACACATGTTATTATACTCATCTTCATGTTCACGTTTCAGTTTCAGTTTCATGTTCCTATTATGTTATGTGTCTACTTAATTCTTTTAGTTGTTTTACATACAATACAATTCAAATGTACTAGCGTCCTTTTGCATGGGGATTGCACTTCATGGTGCATGTGCGGAGTTTCAGGAAGACAAATCTGCTTAGTAGGATTTCTGCAGTATCAGCTATTTGGTGAGCCCCATCTTATTCGGGGTATCAGTCTAGTTATTTCATGATTATGGTTTATTAGTAGAGGTATGCCAGGGCCTTTTCCTAATAAATAGTTTTGTAGACTCATATTTAAGAGGTTTCATAGACTAGTCTAGTCGCATGGAATTACCGTATTATTTTCAGACTTATCATGTTTTTAGAAATTTCCGCAATATACTTTCAGAATATATTTTTTAGTATTCAGTTTGCATGATTTAAATCATTAATATATTATGTTTTGTTCCCATGTTGATTCAGTAGCCATGTGGTTTGCTCGGTGACATGAAGTCAGACATCGAGTATCTTGTTTCGCCAAGGCCATGGTTCAGGGTATGACAAAGCTTGGTATCAAAGAATAGGTTCAAGTGTATTAGATAGTCTATGAAACTGTGTCCAGTGAGGTCTCTTTTATGTGTGTGAGGCGCCCACACATGTGAATAGTTGACTACTAAGACATCTAGGATTGTCTCACTTCTTTCAGACTCTAGATCGTGCAATTAGAGCAGTACTTTCAAACATTCTTCTAACTCATGTCATGATGCCTAGAAACATTCTCTCTCCATCGAATTCCGAACATATTGAATGCGCAAGCGGCGATAAGGAAATTCAATGTCCAAGTAAGGTTGTCTACCTATTGGTGTATAATCGAGAAGTGTAGGTTGGTAGCAGATGAGACTTGAGATAATATCAAAAGTTGGACAAATGAGTAGTTATTACAGACGAGAGCATAACCCTTGTCAGAAAGTACAAAGGAAGTTATCACGTTTTATGGTTATCATTCTACCTCAGTTACCATCTATACAGAGTTTTAGTTAGCAGGATTATGGTTATTCAATACACCAGTGTTCGGTTATGTAGTTACCATATTTTCAATTTTCAGTGTATTGAGATTCTTGTGACTTGACTTGTGAGTATACAACGAGTCCTATGGGTGCTAAAAGAAAGTGTAAGAAATGATGACTATAGAGAAATCTTTGTATGTTTATGTCTTGGTTATGACCCAAGGCTCGTCAAATGGCACATGATGTATTTATTGGGTGATAGTATCATTTTAAGGACAAGTTTCGGTATGATAGTATACGTATGTTCTATACCTTACGGAATAAGGTTATTCATATTTTTGGACCATGGAGCTACTAATATAAGGATGATAGTTCATATTTAACACCCTACGGAGTAACATGTTATGAAGTTAGCCGCAACAGGCATAATTTTCCCATGATAATTTTGAGTAGGAAAATAGCCTAAGAGAAAACCACCTGTAATTCTAGAATGTCTCAATTTTTCAAAGATATATTTTACCATGTGACACATGCGCATGACTCATAATAGATTGTACATGACATGCGAACCATGAGCAAACGATATTAAATTTCTGGAAATAGTTTTAAATAATTTAAGTTTATTCAGATCAGAACCGAAGAGTATGACGTTAGTAAGTTACTATAAGAAGTATATATTACTATGAGAAGACAAGATGTGACAGTTCCCTCTAAGGTTATGTGATTAAGTGTTTACCCCCGGATGAGTATCGTATGATATGATTTGTATAGATAGTTCGGGGTTAGGTATTTCAATTTTTTCATTTAAGATTGATGAAATTTCCCCTAAGTGTGATCCATGTCTATAGTACAAAACAATAGTATATGACCGTATAATAAGGTCGGATAATGAGGAAAGTTAGAAATAATCTACGCTTCACTTTAGTATTAGGACAACCATGGAACATGATGCTAGCATGTGTTTAATAGAGAATAGTAAGTAAGTTTTGAGTAGATATAGTGAATTAGCAATTGAAGCAGAACCAATAGTGGTAATAAGAAAATTCATGTCATGATGCCTAGAGCAGTTAGTAACATTCTCTCTCCATAGAATTTCGAACATATTGAATGCGTAAGCGGCGATAAGGAAATTCAATGTCCAAGTAAGGTTGTCTACCCATTGGAGTATAATCGGGAAGTGCAAGATGATAACAGATGAGATTTAAGATAATATCAAAAGTTGGACAAATGAATAGTTATTACAGATGAGAGCATAACCCTTGTCAGAAAGTACAAAGGCAGTTATCACGTTTTATGATTATCATTTTACCTCAGTTACCATCTATACAGAGTTTTAGTTAGCAAGATTATGGTTATTCAATATACCAGTGTTCGGTTATGTAGTTACCATATTTTCAATTTTCAGTGTATTGAGATTCTTGTGACTTGACTTGTGATTATACAGCGAGGCCTATGGGTGCTAAAAGAAAATGTAAGTAATGATGATTATATCAAAATCTTTGTATGTTTTATTTTTGGGTTATTACCCAAGACTCGCCAAATGACGCATGATGTATTTATTAGGTGATAGTACCATTTTAAAGACAAGTTTTAGCATGATAGTATATGTATGTTCTATACCTTACAGAATAAGTTTATTTATATTTTTGGACCATGGAGCTACCAATGTGAGTATGATAGTTCATATTTAAGACTCTACGGGATAACATGTTATGAAGTTAGTCGGAGTAGTCATAAACTTCCCATGATAGTTTTGAGTAGGAAAATAGCCTAAAGAGCAAACCACCAGTAATTCTAGAATGTCTTGATTTTTCAAAGATGTATTTTACCATGTGACACATGCGCATGACTAAGAAGATATTGTACATGACATAAGAATCATGAGCAGGCGATATTGAATTTCTTGAAATAGTTTTAAATTATTTAAGTGTATTCAGATCAGAACCAGAGAGTAGGATATTAGAAAGTTACTACAAGAAATAAATAATACTATGAGAAGATAAGATATGATAGTTACCTCTAAGGTTATGTGATTAAGTGTTTACCCCCGAATGTGTATAGTATGCCATGATTTTAATGTGTATAGATAGTTCGGGGTTAGGTATTTCAATTTTTTTATTTAAGACAATGAATTTTTTCCTAAGTGTGATCCATGTCTATAGTACAAAACAATAGTATATGACCGTATAATAAGGTTGGATAATGAGGAAAGATAGAAATAATCTACGCTTCACTTTAGTATTTGGACAGAACCAGGAAACATGATTCTAGCAGGTGTTTAATAGAGAATAGTAAGTAAGTTTTGAGTAGATATAGTGAATTAGCAATTTCAACAGAGTTAGTAGAGTTAAGATTTGATTTCCTTAATCAAGTTAACACTAGTGTTTGAGTAGCTTGAATACACTAAATGCGTGTTACAACCTAAAGAGTTTAAGTTAAGTATGAAGTTCAGCGACAGTGGGAGAAGAAAATAAGATAGGCATTAAGAGAGAAAATTATAGAAGAATGGTTTTTAGAGTTATGAAAAAGGGATGTACATAAGACTAGAAGTGTTAGCGAAGTTAAGTTGTTAAGACATATTATGCTAGTAATTCAGTCCATGTAAGTAATTCAATTTTTCCTAGTAAGGCATATCGCTTAGAAGTGATTCAAAAAATGAGCCATCAGTGATATAAAGTGTAAAAAAATCACAGAAGATAAGGAAAATTGGTTAGATCCCAATGAGAGAGAAGAATCCCGAAATATAAGATATTCACATTTGGTCCAATAGAGATATGTGTAAATTGTCAATAGTTTAGTCTAATATTGAAAACTCAAAGGGTTAGTATGAGATATGAGAACATCAGTTCAGTAATAAGGGAATTTCAAGAAGCATCTCAAAAAGATATCAAGTGTATGTAGTTTAGCTCATGTTAAGACAGACAAGAAAATCATGATGGTGGAATTTCATTATTTAGTAAACCTAGGAGTGCAACATTCGGACCCCGAAGATGGTAGAGGCGTAATCAATACAGACTTGTGTTTGATGTCCAAGACTTTTAGTTTAGAATATTCAGTATGTTGTAAATTAGTTAAAGCTTCGATAATCATAATCACTTCATGAATTCATGTTCAATATATCATATCAATATATTTCAGTATTTGAGCACCTGTATTTTGGGCCCCAGGCTTCAGATTATTTTGGGCCCAAGGCCATTTTATTGTATACGTATACTGAAATATATTGATATGATATATTGAACATGAATTCATGAAGTGATTATGATGGTGTCATGTTAAGACAGACAAAAAAATCATGATGGTGGAATTTCATTATTTAGTAAACCTAGGAGTGCAACATTCGGACCCCGAAGATGGTAGATGCGTAATCAATACAGACTTGTGTTTGATGTCCAAGACTTTTAGTTTAGAATATTCAACATGTTGTAAATTAGTTAAAGCTTCGATAATCATAATCACTTCATGAATTCATGTTCAATATATCATATCAATATATTTCAGTATTTGAGCACCTGTATTTTGGGCCCCAGGCTTCAGATTATTTTGGGCCCAAGGCCATTTTATTGTATACGTATACTTAGGCCCAAGGCCACAAATTTGTGCACATAAATTGGGCTTAAGGCCATAGTTATTTATTAGTTCAATTGAACATGCGGTTTTTTGTTTCAGTACAGACAGTGTTCATACTCTTTACTTCCTTGTTCAGTTATCAGTTTAGTTTCAGATTCAGTATAGTATATGTTTATTGATTTAGGTTGCACTTTCCCCAAGCACCCACAACTATTTATTTCTTTCTGTTGCTTTACGTACAATATAATTCAAATTTACTAACATTCCTTTTGCATGGGGCCTGCACTTCATAGTGCAGGTGCCGAGTTTCAAAATGATGGTTCTGCTCAATAGGATTGCTTCAGTATTAACTGCTTGGTGAGCTCTATCTCATTGGGGGTGTCAGCCTATTATTTTAGTATTATATTTTGAGATAAAGTTATGTCAACGCCTTGTCCTGGTAGATAATTTTCAGTCAGACTCCTGTCTAAGGCTTCATAGACTAGACTAGTTCAATTTGTCATATATGTTAGTATTTATTATTTTTAGACTTATGATATTTTCAGACTTCTTCCGCTATAATTATTTCAGATTATAATCTCAGTTTCATCTTTTGTATGTATTAAATTATTATTATAGTATGTTTTGATGCATATGTTGATTCAGTAGTCATGTAGTTCGCTCGGTCACATACAACCAGACATCGAACGTCGTGTTTCGCCGAGGTCATGATTTGAGGCGTGACATATTTAATTTTAAAAAACTTTTATCTATCTACTATTGATTCACTTATAGGAGGTATTCTAATCCTATGTAATACTTGAAATCCTTTCTCATTGAACTGTCACTTCAATCGTAGACTATATTCTTAAATGTTATTCATTTATCTCTATCAGGGCAACATTCCACCTTTTCTATGTTCTTCTAATTAAACTCCTCTGATTTCATTTAGGTTATACCGACCTCTCCATAACTTATGGAAACTATCAAATCACTTATTTTGATGGGCTTAATCCCAAGGTCTTACCTATCTTCGTCAATTCCTCTTTCACTTTCTCTTAACCTTACTTCTATCCATCTAAAATCTTGACGTACTACCATGCATTGCCTCACGACCTACACATATATGTTCATAACTATTTGTAGCCTTCCACTTAACTTTCTAGTATCATAGACTTTATTATGATGTTCTAGAACGTCAAGAGAGATTCCCATCGCTTATAACTTCTCCTTACTCTCCTAACTAAACCTCTAAGTAACTGGAATTGGCATAAAAGTGACAAAATTGGCTATACAAATTTGGACATCATCTCCTCTATTTCTATTACTTCCCCAAGTTCAAAACAATCAAAACCATACTAAGTCCACTAAATTCCAGCCATCACACAACTTAGAAAATCCCTAAACAATCTATACAACAACAACATCAAAATATGAATTTTCGCTATTAAATGTGTATTTCTCATCCCACAAATTAGCTATGACCTGAACAAACTTAAATATATCTAGAAGAAGAGTTCTTACCTTGTATGTCAATAACTAATCTTCTTCCACCATACTTTACTTTGAAGAAGATCCGAATTCAACAAAGCGATAAAAATAAAAAAACAAGATTGAAGCGGTGCGCAAAATTCGTATGTTGTTATTGATAAGAATTATGCTTTGATCTCACAAATTAAATGATGTGGTTGCATATAGAGAGTATTATGTTGTTGTTCTCCATACGTATGTGTATGCAGCACACACATATATATCTTAAGCTAATTTAACTAATTGAGATAAGGGACTTGGTGTCACCTTTTGGTGATTTACACATGTCAACAATGCACTTTAAGTGCTATGACTCAGCTATGTACACTTAGTGGCACATTGAGCTTAATTAGTGACCTGTGGCAGCCCATCTACCGTCCTCATCCACTTAATCCTAATAATATTGTTATTATGCTTACTCTCCCACTTTATTTTAATATTTAACTAATTATTTATATAGTTAATTTCTTGATTTCAATTCACTTAAAACAATCTGAGGGAGACTTCTCAAATTGCAATCGCTGGAGGCTCAATCGCTAGACGCACGCTATCTATCTATCTATCATATATATATATATATATTCCAATTTAAATTGTTCTTCTATGTGATTTATGAATAGAGTGTATAATGTATTTTCTTGATTTATATGTGAAAGAGTGGCGAGGGTTTGTAGATTATAAATTCCAAAAGATTTGGTTTTATATTCTGGGAGGTGGAGGACACCTTCTTCATTCCATTCTTTGGGGCATTTGGGCTGGTTACTCACCTTGCAGCTCTTGGTGATAGGATTTTCAATTTTTTTGGTCCAAGATTTCTTGGGTCAATTGCGATACTGAGGATCTGGAGTTTCTGCTTGTTTTATGTCATGGTAAGCTTTGGTGATGTGTTGTGAGTTCTCATTTGGAGGTTTGCTAATCGGGTAAATATGTTCATCATTTCCTGAATATCATTGAGAACTAGACGGAGATGATGATTCTAATGTAGGTGTCATAGTTCGAGTATAATAGAGTCATATTGATTGGGTGAAGTTTGATATTCCTGGAGCTTTATTTATTTAGAGTCGCATAACTAGATGGAGATGATAATCTATTTATTAAATTCTGATATATCTAATTTTCACTTTATCTCTTTGTTTCGGCGATGGTTTATTCTGAAGATTTACGTGGTAAAAGTAATCACTTCTATATCAGAAATAATTTGATGATTGATACCGTTTGGGATACTGGTGTTACTGGATTGTGCCTTCTTGCATTTTGAAACAATCTGTCGATTATTTTCATTAATGAAAGAGTATATATATAAAAGAAATAATTCGTTAATTATTTTCATTAATTGAAAGAGTATATATATAATTTATATTTTTCCATAAGAAAAAACTTATTTCTATTCTACTCCTAAAATCTTATTCTACTTGGACACTAACTATACAATTATGGTAATAAAATTATGGTAAGTGTACAATAATAATTACAACCAAACATTATCTAAGCTATGCCAATAAACTGTGATATACACGGTATGTATACACCGTGTATATCACGGTCCAACAGTCTAATCTTCCGAAGGCAGCCCGTGATATACACGGCGTATATTTCGTATATAGCAGGGTATATTTAACACACCTCAGTCATAGCGGGCGGTCTTCGTACGCTGAGACTGTCCCTAAAATCTTCAAAAAGGACTGAGGGAAGATCCTTTGTAAAGATGTCTGCAATTTGATACCTGGAAGGGACATGACAGACGCGTACTTGTCCACGAGCTACATTTTTGCGAACAAAGTGAATGTTCATCTCGATGTGTTTAGTGCACTGATGCTGAACCATACCAGAAAAGGTAGATGCCACTAACATTATCATAATAAACCAAGGTAGCTTTCTGAATAGGACAATGAAGCTTTAAAAGAAGATACGTAACCAACAGGATTCAGAGATCACATTGGTTATCCCTCGATACTCGGCCTCTACACTAGAGCGGTAAATGTCGACTGACGCTTCGCAGACCATGAGACCAAGTTATTACCAAGAAATATGCAATAGTCGGACGTGGAACATCTGGTATTCAGACAACCACCCCAATCAACATATGTATACGAGACAAGTGTAGATGTCGAAGACGGATATAGATGTAAGTCATAGTCAAGTATTCCATGGATGTATCGAATAATGCGTTTGAGCACATTCATGTGTTCAACCCTGGGATCATGCATAAATAAGCATACCTGTTGTACGACATATGTAATATATGGTCTTGTGAAAGTAAGGTTTTGAAGAGCCCCTACAATACTGCGATAGCGGGTCGGATCCTCGTAAGGTAAGCTAGTCGCAGCACCCAACTTGGGTTTAGTATCAACCGAAGTGGAAGTAGACTTGCATGACGAGTGACAGCAATCCCCAAAAAGTAACTCAAGGGCCCCAAGTCTTTCATATAAACTCATAACTGAGCATTGTCATTTTAGACTGGCGTAATACATCAGACGAGGCAGTCAAGATAATATCATCCACATATAATAATATATAGGCCAGTGAAGAACCACGTCGATATATGAACAATGAATTATCAGACGTGTTGTGAGAAAACCACTAGTCGAAACATATTCTGCAAAACCTCTTATCCCAAGCCCGTGGGGACAACTTAAGCCCATACAAAAACTTTTTCAATAAACAGACATGATGAGGATATTTGGGATCCATAAACCCCAAGGACTGATGCATATAGACTGTCTCTTTAAGATCACTATGTAAGAAATCATTCTTCACATCCAACTGATGAATGTGTCATGCTTTCGAAAGAGTCAAACTGAGCATAGTGTGAATGGTAGCCGATTTGACCACCAGACTAAATGTCTCACCATACACACCAACCTGCTGAGTTTTACCATTACCTACAAGACGAGCCTTATGCCTTGCAAAAGAACTGTCACAATTGTCCTTATGAGAAACAATCCGCATAGACTGGATAATATTAACACCTGATGGATGAGGCACCAACTCCCACGTCTTATTATCAATAAGAGCATTATATTCGTCAGTCATAGCAATTTTCCAATTCGGGTCATTTAAAGCAGACGCATGATTACAGGATAGAGTGATTTAAGAACATTAGAATTCAAATTAAAAAAAAATCGGTTTAGAAATACCCCGTTGACTGTGGTGACTGGTCTATGACTCGGGGGAGAATTGGACGGATTTTGGGAAATATTGGGACACGTTACGGACTGGCCAGCAGGCAGTGGGCCTGCTAGCCTAACACGGTAACTAGCGAACTCAAATCAAACAATTTTGGTATTGGGTAGGTAATCGCCCAATTACAGCGCTCGATCAGGCCCGGGAGCGATGGTTGGTGACGGTATTGTAGACCCAGCGGGTAGTGGGCCCGCTGGTGAATTTTGGATTTGGGACATGTCTGATAAATGGTGGATAATATATGGAGAGACAGTGTCATCTAAAATATTATACGAACTAGGCACGGGACTACTCACTTTAGCAAACGGAAATTGGGATTCATAAAAAATAACATGGCGACTAATGATGATTTTATCAGACGATAAATCAAAGTATTTTTAACCACAATGATTAGATGGATAATCCAAAAACACACAAGGGGTAGACCGAGCCCGAAGATTGTTAATTGTGGTGGACGAAAATAATGGATAACTCAAGCACCCAAAGACCCTAAGATGAAAATACGAAGGAGTCTTATTATATAAGATATGAAGATAGGATGAATATGTCAAGTCTTTAATATGAGGTATGTTAAGGAGATATGTAGCAATTTGTAGATCATGATGCCAAAAAGAAGGGGGTACGAAAGCATGAATCAATAAAGTGTAGACAATTTTATTAATGGTACGAATTTTGCATTCGACTTTTCCATTTTGTGAAGACGAAGAAAAACGAAAATTAATCTCATTATTAGCAAAAAAAAACTCCCGAAACACCCTTTATCATATTCTTTGTCATTATCACATTGAATATTTTTTTATTTTTCGGTCAAATTGGGTTCTAATCAATGCTTTAAATTTTAAGAACGTGGAAAATTTTGAGATTTTTTCGTTATCGAAAAAGTCCATAAAAATTAGAATAATCATCCAAAAATAGAACATAATTATGATGACCCAAAGAACAGAGAACATGAAATGTCCATAAATCGCTATGAATAATATCAAATGACATTAAAGTATGAGAATTAGAGTCTACAAATGACAATCTAACAATTTTCCTAAAGAACAAGATTGACAATTCGGAGTACTACGCGTACCCTTACAAGAAATAAAATTGTTTTTATCTAAGGAAGATAAAATAGACGACCCCAGATGACCAAGACGAGTATGCCACAAAGAAGGAGCAAGGGCTGCAAAAGTTGATGGCAAGGCGTGACTAGATAGACCGGAACTTAGCGTGATATGATAAATATCTCTCTTACTATCACACCTCATGAGAGGAATCCCCGTCTTAAAATCCTTAACAGAAAAACTAACGGATCAAATTCAACAGAAACAAAATTATCAGTGGTGAATTTAAGGATCATCCATTAAATTTTTAATCAATTTAGGGGCGTGAAGAGTATTTTTCAAGATAAGAGGTGGATGGGGGAGTCAAAGTTTTATGACCATAACCACGAATCGGAATTGAATTAACATTACCAACAATTATGGCACGACTATTGCTCATATTGGAATAAGATGAGAGAGTACCTTGATCGGACGTCATGTGAGATGTTGCACCAGTGTCCATGTACCCATTTCCGTCTGGCGTATTTAATCTAAGAGTGTGCATTGCAGCCTCAATGTCAGTCTGGGTGGGGCCCGCTGCATGGTGGGCCTGAGGAGGCCGGGGCCCAAACATACCGGCTTGCTACCCCGACCCAGAACTGGGGCGGAAGCCACTGGTCCAGAATATATTAGGCCGAAAAAATGGTTAGGCAACTCAGTTTCCAGGAACTGGATATGCTGGATCGTAAGGGTTGTTGGGCCACTACCCACTAGCCCAGGCCCACTGCTAGGGGGTCCAGGGTTGGGACCAGTGGGACGGTGGCCCACTGCTTCCTAAACGGGGCCAACTGCCATTATTTTGGTCACCGTCACCGCTACTGAAACTGCCGCGTTTGCCCTCGCCGTTTTTTCCATTATATTTCCAAGTATTCTTGACGCCACCGTGAGCACGATTTTGGCCTGAATTATCAAAAAATAGAGAATTTGTGGAGGACGTCATCATGACTACGAGACTAGCACCGGTAGCCATCTTTTTTGCCAAGCCGACTTCTTCGAGCGTAAACATAGAATGTGCTTGATAAAATTGCGACAGAGGATTGCTTTGACGAAGCAGCGTGCCAACACCACTATAGGCCTCAGATAGGCCTGCAACCATCATTCAAAATGGGCGTGCCAACGTTGCGGAGTTGGTATGCCAATTCTTTCAACCTTTTGCAATAAGCTGAAACATTCAGGAACTCTTCCATGTTGACGTGGGAGAATTCCTGCTCAATAGTAACATCTCTAGAATTTGATTATCTTGAAATATATCACGTATTCTATCCAAGTAGCATTCACGTAGCGTGAGGCTCAATAATCATTTGCAAGAGGTCGGTAGAAATAGTGGAGTAAATCCACTGAAAAATAGTAGCATCATGGGTTGTCCATAACTTAGAATCATCCTCAGATTTTGGCACCTACGTATCCGTAGGAGCCACGGGGATAATATGATTGAGGATTTGATGTGAGCGTGCGTGAACTTTGAACAGTACGGCCCACGTCGCGTATTGGACTTTCTCTATTTCAAGAATGATAAGGACGTGGTTCTTGACGTTAGAAACAGTAAGGGCAAGATGAAACATATTCTTAGCCATAATAGCAACACAAGACGTGATGTAGGGATTGGGAAGAGATGAGGGACTGTCGGGCATGAAATATGAGAAAAAGAAGCTCGGAACTCGAGGCAAGTCGACGGAATTTGGAGAGAGGATTTTAAGACCTAGACTTCTGATACTATGAAAGAAATAATCTCTTGATTATTTTTATTAATTGAAAGAGTATATATACAATTTACATTTTTCCATAATAGGAAAAACGTATTCCTATTCTACTCCTAAAATCTTGTTCTACTTGAAAACTAACTATAAAATTATGATAATACAATTATGGTAAGTGTACAATAATAATTACAATCAAACATTACCTAAACTATGCCAACAAACTGTGATATACACGGTATGTATACACCGTGTATATCATGGCCCCACAGTATAATCTTCCGAAGGAATCCCGTGATAAACACGACGTATATTCCGTGTATATCACAG
Source organism: Przewalskia tangutica (assembly GCA_029844215.1). Lineage (NCBI taxonomy): Eukaryota > Viridiplantae > Streptophyta > Magnoliopsida > Solanales > Solanaceae > Przewalskia > Przewalskia tangutica. The sequence goes on from CM056724.1 coordinate 55,034,726, forward strand.
GTATATTTAACAATATACAATTTACAATTTTCATAATAGAAATTTTTTATTCTTATTCTACTCTAAAAACCTTATTCTACTTGTACAATAATTATACAATTATGGTAAGTGTACGATTCTAATTATATACAAAATTGATTACTAAAAATAGTGATATACACGGTGTGTATACTGTATATGCTAAATATGGTATATTTTCACACCCCCACATTCATAGCAGGCGGTCTTCATACACGGAGACTATCCCTAAAATCTTCAAATTAGACCGATGGAAGACCCTTAGTGAAGATATCTGCAATTTGATACCTGGATGGAACATGTAAGATGCGTACTTGTCCACGATCTACCTTTTCGCAAACAAAATGGATATCTATCTCAATATGTTTAGTGCACTGGTGTTGAACCAAATTTCCATAAAGATAAACGACACATATATTATCACAATATACCAAGGTAGCCTTTTGAATCGGAAAGTGAAGCTCTAATAAAATATTATGTAACCAACATGATTCTGAAACCACATTGTATACCCCTCGATACTCCGTCTCGGCGCTGGAGCGTGATAAGTAGCTTGTCGTTTGGCAGACCATGAGACCACGTTATCACCAAGAAACACGTAATAACCGGACATTGAGCGTCTGTATCGGGACAGTCACCCCAATCAACATTGGTATACGAGACAAGTGTAGAGGCCGGTGATGCATATAGATACAAGTCATAGTCAAGTGTCCCGTGGATGTATTAGATAATGCGTTTGAGTGCATTCATGTGCTACATCCTAGGATCATGTATAAACACACCTATTGAATGACATACGTAATATCGGGTCTCGTGAAAGTAAGATACTATAGAGCTCCATCAAGACTGCGATAGTGAGTGGGAATCTCGTCAGGTAAGCCAGCCGCAACACCCAACACCCAGCTTGGGCTTAGTATCAACGGGAGTGGAAGTAGACTTACATGAGGACATACCAACCCTTTCAATTATCTCAGCAACATACTTCCGTTGGGATAAGAATAACTCACCTGCATTATGAGAAAAAACAATCCCCAAAAGTAACTCAAGGGCCCCAAGTCTTTCATAGCAAACTTAGAACTGAGCATTGGCATGATAGACTTGCGTAAAACATCAGTTGAGGAAGTCAAGATAATATCATCCACATCTAATAGAATATAAGCCATGGAAGTACCACGATGATATATGAACAATGAATTATCAGATCTGCTGTGAGAAAACCCAATATCGAAACAGTCTCTTATACCAAGCCCGTGGGGCCTACTTAAGCCCATACAATGACTTCTTCAATAAACAGACATAATGAGGATATCTGAGATCTCGAAAACTCAAAGGTTGATGCATGTAAACGGTCTCCTTAAGATCATCATGTAAGAAAATATTCTTTACATCTAACTGATGAATGGGTCATGCTTTTGAAAGAGCCAAGCTGAGAATAGTGAGAATGGTAGCCGGTTTGACCACCAGACTAAACGTCTCACCACAATCCACGACAACCTGCTGACTCTTACCATCACCTACAAGACGAGTCTTATGTCTCGCAAACGAGCCATCAGAATTATCTTTATGAGTAAAAATCTACATAGACCGAATAATATTAACAACAGAAGGACGGGGTACCAACTCCCACGTCTTATTTGCAATAAGAGCATCATATTCATCGGTCATAGCTAATTTCCAATTAGGGTCATGTGAAGCGGACACAGGGTTACGGGGTAGGGGGTTTAGGAATATTAGAATTTAAATTAAAATGTCTTTTTAGTTTAAGCATACCCCCATTGACTACGAGTGACCGGTCTGTGATTCGGGGGAGAATTGGTGGATTTTGAGATAAAAGTGGCAGGGTGAAAGACTGGCCAGCAGGCACTGGGCCTGCTGGCCCAATACTAGAAGTAGAAACATGGGCTTGACCGAATCAAACAGGCGTAACAAGGCCGATCGTTGCCCATTTTGAACCCGCATCGATGATCGGAAAGCTGCGGCGATCGTAGGTCCAGCGGGTAGTGGGTCCACTGGCGGATTTTGGGTGTGCGACACATCCGATAAATGGTGGATAATATACGGGAATACATCTCATCTAAAAAATTATACGAACTAGGCTCGGAACTATTTACCATAGAAAATGAAAATTGGGTTTCATCAAAATTAACATGGCGACTAATGATGATTTTGTTATATCATAAATCAAAACATTTGTAACCACGATGATTAGACGAATAACCCAAAAATACACAAGGGGTAGAACGAGCCTGAAGTGTGTTAATTGTGGTTGACGAAAAGAGTGGATAACACAAGCACCCAAATACCCTAAGATGGAAATACGAAGGAGTCTTATTATATAAGACTTGAAGAGGGGAGGAATATGCCAAAACTTTGGTAGGAAGTATGTTAAGAAGATAAGTAGTCATTTGTAAAGCGTCATGCCAAAACCATGGACCACTAAAGTTCGGACAATATTATTAATGGTACGAATTTTACGTTTGACTTTCCCATTTTGTGAGGATGTATGAGGACAAGAGAAATAAAAATTTATTCCATTAGTATCACAAAAATCCCGAAACCACCTATTATCATATACTTTGTCATTATCACATTGAAATTTTTTTATTTTCCATTCAAACTAGTTACAGATGAATGCTCTAAATTTTATAAAAGTGGAAAACACTTGAGATTTTTTCGCTAATGGAAAAGTCCATAAAAATTAGAATAATCATCCAAAAAGAGAACATAATAACATGGCCCAAAGAACTGAAAACAGGAAATGTCCATAAATCGCTATGAATAATATCAAATGACATTAAAGTATGAGAAGTGGAGTCTACAAACGGTAATCTAACAAGTTTTGCTAGAGGATAAGATTGACAAATTGGAGTACTATGCGTACCCTTATAAGATTTTTTTTTTACATAATGAAGAAACAGTAGACGACCCTGGGTGACCCAAACGTGCATGCCATAAGGAAGGAGCGAGAGCTACAAAATTAGATCGCAATGCTTGACTCGAGAGATCGGATGTGGGTGTGATAGGATAAAGATCTTCCCTACTATCACATCTCATGAGAGGAATCCCCGTATTGAAATCCTTTACAGAAAACCCAAAAGGATCAAAATCAATCGAAACTCAATTATCAGTGATGAATTTATGGACAAACACCAAATTTTTAATTTAGGGGCATGAAGGGCATTTTCAAGACAAGGGGTGGATGGTGGGGGGGGGGGGGAGACAAAGTTTTATGACCGTAACCATGAATTAGAATTGAGTTGTCATTACCAATAGTTATGCCACAATTGTTACTCAAATAGAAATAAAATGAGATAGTACATTGGTCGAACGTCATGTGAGAAGTGGCGCTGGTGTCCATATACCAATTCGTGTCAGAAGGATTCAATCCAAGTGCATGCATTGCAACTTCAATATCGGTCGGAGTAGGACCCGCAACATGATGGGCCTGGGGAGGTCGAGGCCCAATCACACCTGTTTGATGCCATAGCCCAGTGTTGTTCCAATAACCAGTGGACCATGTTAGATTGGGCCGAAAATTCTGATGGGCAGCCCACTGTCCAGGGGCAAGAGAAGGCGGAAAATAAGGGTCGTTGGGCCACTGGCCATAGAACAGGCCCACTTCTAAGGGGCACATGGTTGGGACTAGGTTTCCTGTGGCCCACTGCCACTGTGTCAGGGCCCACTACCATTGTTCTGGCCGACCCCACTACCATCGGAACCACCACGATTGCCATCGCAATTTTTAACTTTATTTTTCTAATTTTTACCATTTTTGCCTCCACCATTGTTGTGATTTTGGCCTTAATTATCGGAGAAGGACGGAGTAGCATTAGAAGTTGTCATCATGACGACTGAATTTGTGCTAGTAGTCACCTTTTTAGCCAAGTCGACTTTCTCCAACATAAGCATGGACTGAGCTTGATAGAATTATGGGAGAGGATCACTTTGACGAAGGAGAGTCCCAACACCACTATAAGCCTCACATAGGTCACAAACAATCTAGAGAAAAAAATGATTATTGCTAACGGGCGCACCAACATTGCGAAGTTGGTCCATCCACTCTTTCAGCCTTTTGCAATAGGCGGAGACGTTCGGAAAATCCTTCATGTGAACATGAGAAAATTCCTACTCAAGAGTAGGGCTGTTAGCAGTCCGGATACTCCCGGTAATTACCCGAGAACCGGACAGGTAAACCCGGACCGATACTCGTACCGAAACCTTAACGATACGGATACGAGTACCAAAAAAATACCCGGACAGATAAGGAGCCGGACCGATAACCCGGTAAAATACCCGATAACACCCCCAAACCCACACCCCCACCCCACCCCTGGCCCCTCCACCCCCCACCAGAAGCCCTCCCCGTCCCCTCATGTCAGCTCTAATTAGTTGTAAATTAATGAAACTTTAAATGGTCATAACTTTGCGCTCGGATGACCGTTTGACCTAATGTTTTTTTGATTTCGCGTATTTTTTCGAGATAGGGCCGGACAAATAGCTAAAGCAGTTTGGAGCAGCCGATTTCTCAAAAAACATCCGTCTTGCCAATCAATTTCACTTTTACCCCAAATTGTTATCAATTGTCCATTTTCAAATCTAAATATCTCGCGCTATACAATATATTTCAACGTAAAAATTTTGTGGTAATATTTTCGAGAATGTCGATTTCAGTATTGGAAATTTAATTTTAAAAAAAAATTGACCCTACCCGGAAAATTCTTACCGAGAACCGGACCGATAAGGTTTCGGTCCGGGATCGGATCTCGTTCCAGGACCGAAACCTTATCGGTCCGGGACCGGTAAGTGGATACCCGGACCGGACCGGACCGATAACACCCCTACTCAAGAGTAACTACACGGTAGTTTTTATTATCTTGGAATATGTCACGCAACCTATTTCAAGATTTCATTGTTGTAGCATCGGGTTCAAGAATCGTTTGCAAGAGGTCAGTAGAGATAGTGGAATAAATCCACTACAGAACGGTAGCATCAAGAGTAGTCCATAATATCGGGTCAACTTCTGGGGTAGGATCCTCGCCTGCAGCCGAGGGAATGATATAATGAAGAACTTGATGTGAACGTGCATGAATCTTGAAAAGTTCTTCCCACGTCGCATATTAGACGTTTTCCATCTCAAGAACAATAGGGATTTGGTTTTTGATGTTGAAAACAGTAAGGGCAGAATGAAACATGTTCTTTGACATATACATAACGAAAGAACAATAGGTGAATAGGGATTGGGAAGAAAATTTGGGAGGAGAGGAGGAAGAACAAAAGAAAGCTCAAAATCCGAGAGATGGTGCCTCGGGAAACGAGCAGGGGGCAGCGGAAAAGTGTAGGATTTTTGTGAGACCTAGACTTCTGATACCATGAAAGAAATACTCCCTTGATTATTTTCATTAATGAAAGAGTATATAAACAATTTACAATTTCCATAATAGGAAAATCTTATTCCTATTTTACTCTCAAAACCTTATTCTACTTGTACAATAATTATACAATTATGATAAGTGTACAATTCTAATTATATACAAAATTGATTACCAAAAATAGTGATATACATGGTGTGTATACCATGTGTATATCATGATCTCCCAATTGCCTTGGATTTCCGTGATATATACGATATACAAAGATAGTATACTGTGTATGCTAAATATGGTATATTTTCACATGGCTCATGAGGAGATGAGGGAGGAAGAAGGTGATGGTAGTAAAAATGTGGAGTTATAAAGAATTTCTCTAGCTCTAGTTAATCTTTTAATGTTGATAACATAGCTAATGCTTTGGTTTACGTTGCTAACTATTAAAATATTAGCAGAACCATTCTATCATTGTTTTATGACTTGGTCTACTTGTTATTTTTTGTCTTTTCCGAATGCATAGCTACAAAGGGGATTTGCAGCCACAAAAGTGATTCGTTGCCATAGAATAAATTCGTTTCCAGGAAGCTTAGTTCAGTTCTTTCAATTTGTAGCCACGAAAGTGGAATTGTCTCCATGAATTTAGGTTCGTCTCCTCAATTGAAGTCAACTTTTTCATACCCCATCCTTTGGGGTTGGCCCGGCACCTGACGTCCTAAGGTCCGAACGTACCAATTCCGACATCTATGACATACTCAACAATTTATAGGCCGACAAGGCTTTTGATGAATACTTTCTGAATTAAGAACACAAACACCTGCACTCAGAAAAGGCCCAAACAATATATATATATATATATATATATATATATATATATATATATATATATATATATAACAAGGCCATAATTTAATACAACAAGTCTACTAAAGAGGCCGATAAGGCCACATAACTCCATAAGACACTACATAACTGTCTACAAACCTTTAAGGAGTATACTGATAACAACTAGTCAAGGCAAAGGCCTGCCATGCCCAACTATATACGTATGCATATTTGTCATACCTATGAGCTCACTACACAACTCCAGAAAAAAAGAGTGTGACAACCTCCAGCTGAGTCGAGTCCTACTGTGAGGAAAACATTGCATCTCTATTTGTACCCGCGGGCATGAATGCAATGTCAACAAAAAGGGAACATCAGTATTAAAGATATAATGAATATGTAATGTTGAACTATAAATAAGAACAACACTATAAATGAAGCCTGAGCTGAAACTATAATTGGAATGCATAACTATAATAGAGCGCGATAGAAAGACAACATGTACTCTGTGGGTCATGATATGCATATCATCAATCTCATGTTTGTATAAATTGTGTATATAACGTCATAGACCTCTGTGGGAAATAGTATCAATATCATTTATGTATAAGTTGCGTATATAACTCCATAAGTCTATATAGGCAATAGTATAGGTATAATTTGTGCATGTGATGACTTCTTTAAAGATTATCAAATACTCTTTGAACTCGTCGGAGTGACGTAAGATCGTTACACCTCCGACTCCTTTATAAGGGTTAACACATCACCTGTTACTCTTTCAATGACTCTTTAGGAACCATAAATCACCTTATTAGCTTAGCATTTAATAAATAATGAGGCAACTTTTATTAAAATCAAGGAGTGTCTTAGAATGAGAATGAAATCTTGATGATGGATGATAATACGCAACAACACATTTATGGAAAAATCACAAATACTTTCTTAAGGGCTTAGGAGTAGAGTCTTTATTGAATTTTATTTCGTAATAGTCGTTTCAATATGAATCATGCCAAAAAAAAAGTAAGCCTTACACACACTCATACACACACACACTATATATATATATATAATAAAAATATAAATAAGGCGTACATATAATAAAAGTGTAAAAATGTATTTGTTGTAGAAAATTATTAACTGCACAAAATATTAGAAATAATGACACTTGAAAATAATCTAAAATGATAATAAATTGATAAAATTCGTAAAATAAATAAAATTATCAATAAATTGCCAGAAAAATGCAAAAACGTGCCAAAAGTGCTATTTTGGGTTTTTTGACGACCACGGCTCCCAGAGACGTTGTTTTTTATTATGACAAGCCAAAATTGGATGTCAACACTGACATTCGGGCGTCCACTCAAAGTCATTCTTTTTTTTAGAAGTAAATAGAACTTATGACATCTCTCCGGTGATTTGTATATGAATCTGCTAAGAGCCGATATACGTCTGGTCACCCGCTATACCACCTTCATGTTTTCAGGAGTATCCAGAATGTCTTCAATGGCTTTAATTTTATCCGGGTTTACTTCGATCCCTCTTTGAGAGACCAAGAAAGTTAAGAAGTTTCAAAAGCCTACTCCAAATGGGCATTTCTCCTGGTTAAGCTTCCTGTTGAACCTTCTCAAAACTTTAAATGTTTCGTGCAAAATACTTAAATGGTATTCTACATGAAGATTCTTAATCAGCATATCACCTATGTGTACTTTCATATTTTTTTTGATTTGTTTTTCAAATATTTTATTTACGAGCCTTTGGAAGGTGACTCCGGAATTTTTTAGTCCGAAAGGCATGACACTGTATTAATAAGTCCCAAATTTAGCTTACAAATTTTTCTCTTGATCTTCCGGGTGCATTCTAGTTTTGATTATTCTCAGAATATGCTTCGAGGAAACTCATAACCTCATGTCCGACCGTAGCATCGATCATTTGATCTTATATTAAACAGATGGAATGAGTCATTAGGACATGCCATATTAAGGTCTTTAAAATCAATATATATTCTAAACTTGTTTCCCTTTTTAGGCACTACAACTATGTTGGATAACCAATTCGACTATTTAAGTTCCTCGATCGATCCTATGTTATGTAGTCTAGATACCTCTTCTTTCACAAACCTATTGCGGATTTCAGAAATGGGCAGCCTCTTCTGTCGCACGGGAGGGAAACTGAGATCCAAGACTAACTTATGAGTCATGACTTCTGGAGGGATGCCTGCCATATCTTTATGGGACCAGGTAAAATAGTCAGTTAGTTATAAAATATTGAAAAATAAACTATTTGAGCTCCAAGGTCAGTCTCGTGCCTAGGTATACCTTATTTTCTAAAGTTTTCTCATGTAGAGCTATTTGTTAAAGTTCCTCAGCTGTTGACTTGGTGGCATCAGAATCTTCAGGCACCTAAAAATACCTAGGGACTTGGTACCTGTCTGAGAATTCATCCTCCGGATTAGTCTAACCAGCTTCTACTAGCGAAGTCTCATGAACTGCATCCGGGACTGGCTCCACATCCTTTAATTGCTATTTTTGACTTGTGGTCACCTCCAATTCTTTTATGGTGAATATTTCCTTGGATGCAGGTTGTTCTCCTCTAATTTGTTTGATTCCTTTGATGCAGGTCATACGAGTCTCGTCAATAAAAAATATGTCATCCGCGAATAACATACACCATGACACCTCACCTTAGATTTGTCGCGTCAATCCACTTCTATTTGTCATGGAACCTCATCTTGGATTTATCGCGTCAATCCATCCATCACAAAGAAAAATATAAACGGAATGAGAGTTGATCCCTGGTGCGACCCCATCATCACTAAAAGTGTTCCAAGTCTCCTACCACTATCCTTACATTGGTCTTGACTCTATATATGATATACTACTATTATATAGCGAAAAAAATGTATATTCACTGTTATACAATGTAAAAAAGTATAGTATATCTCGAGTATATTGTGTATCACGAGTATATTGACTATTTATACAAATATCTAAAAATTATGTATACACTATAAAGTGTATAAAATGTATACTAAATGTATTGCTTTCTACCTTCTTCTTTTTATGTGCTATAGGTATTTATGCTTATGTAATTTTATTATTTTAAAGATTTGCTCAACGATTATAAAAAATGATTTTTTTGTGGGAATCTTTTTTGTATTATTCTGCTTAAAATAATTGATTTATTCCAATAATTGGATGATTCTAATAAGAGATCTTATTAGTTGTAGGAGGTCTTGTCGCTATTTGATTTCACTTTTCAATGGATGAAAATTCCCAGGAATTTCAGATGGTGGCGGAAGGGAAACAAAGAGGCAGAGATGAAGAAGACATGGGTCTGGGATTTGTTCTTTTAACAAATATAATATTTATTTACTATAACTTGTAATTAGAATTAATGGTCTAAGTGGTTATCTCAAGTTAGTACCGAACGGGTACATCAATAACTATCCCATTATTTTATTGTTTTACTGATAGGATGAATCTAAAATTCATATATATATATTAAAGCTAGGAATGAATATGGTGATGTGCCTATGTTGGTCATCATTATTATTTATCTTTTTTTTCTCAAAATTGTAAAAAATTTCCTTATATTTTGTCCTAAAAACCTCAAAAAAGATAATATATCTTTCCTCGTTATTAACATTTATTTCATTTCTTAAAATCCCTCTCCCTTTCTTTATTCCATCAAAAAAATTCCCCACACATTTTTGGGCCTTTACTTCTTATTAATCTCCTATTAAATGTATGTCTAATTTCTTCCTTTTCAAAAGGAAGAGTGTAACAGCTCAACTCAACAATTACCCGTAAGGATAGCCAAGTTGGTGTAGCAGTAGAGCGCGGGACCGCAAGGTCACGAGTTCGATCCCCTGCATAAACCTTCTTGGTTGAGCCTGTCACACATGGATTGCCAAGTGTGGTTAATCGGCTGACGTGGTTTGCAGGCTATTGCGTCAACCCGGGGTTTACCCTGTGCGCACTCGAAAGAGTAGCGGCTGCGGGTTCCTTCGTCAACAAAAAAAAAACTCAACAATTAATGAGTAAAAAGATGCAATTACACCGTTTTGAAATTATCTATTCGAATTCTAGCAAATGAAATGACTATAGTACTAAACAAGGGCAGTTACACTCTCAAAAATTATATATTCATAATTTTTGAATTCTAGCAAATGAATATAATACTAAACAAGTGAAATTACACCTCAAAAATTATCTATTTGAATAATTCGCCCTCACTTGTGATGTAGTTTTACGGACATCTATCTAAGTGAGAGTTCTAGCACAAAACTTCACCTCTGGCGAATTTACTATATGTGTTCTCAATTTACTCCAATTGAGACACACTTTCACCTTCATTTCTTTTAAGGTGACTGGCGGGATCAAATAATGTAACAACCGGTCGATCATCATAGTGCCCAAATTTTCTAAGGACTTTTTTAACATAATGTGATTGTGTTAAGATGTAACCATCAGAATTCTTTTGAATTCTAATACCAAGAATTACATCCGCTATTCTCATATCTTTCATATCGAAAGCGGCATGCAACATATTCTTAGCTTGGGTAATTACATCTTTATCCGTTTCCATAATTAGCATATCATCAACATATAAGCATATAATGACACATGCATTCGTACATTCTTTGATGTAGACACGTTTATCACATTCATTTATTTGAAAACCATTTGATAATAATGTATTATCAAACTTTTCATGTCATTGCTTTGGAGATTGTTTAAGTCTGTATAAAGACTTGATCAGTTTACAAACCTTCTTTTCCTGACCTTTCATAACAAACCCTTTGGGTTGTTCCATGTAAATTTCTTCATCTAACTCACCATTCAAAAATGCGGTTTTCACATCCATTTGGTGTATTTCCAAATTGTGAATCGCCGCTATAGAAATTAGCGTCCTTATAAACGTTATTCTAGTTACTGGTGAGTAGGTATCAAAGAAATCTACATCTTCTTTTTGTCGAAACCCTTTGGCTACTATATGAGCTTTGTATTTTTCTATAGTATCATTAGGCCTTAGTTTCCGCTTGAAAATCCATTTATGGCCTATTGGTTTTTGTCCCGAAGGGAGATCACTCAATATCCATGAATTATTTTGCACAATGAATTCTACTTCACTTTGGATAGCCTCCTTCCAATAAGGTGTTTCGGACGATTCTATAGCAGCCCTGTATGTTTGAGGTTCTCCTTCAACGGAAAAGGTCATGAAATCTGGTCCAAAATATTTGGCAGTTTTCACACGTTTACTTCTCCTTGGTTCTGAATTTTCTTCTTGAATAGATGAAGTAAGATTATCATCACTTTGTGTGTTTTGGTTTGACTCATCTTGAGGCATTGTCCTCTTCTTTTGATTAAGAACACTCTTATCCTTGTATTTGTAAGGAAAATATCCTCAAAAAATTCTGTTTCCGCAGATTCCATTAGTGTGTTCTTGTGAATACCTTCAACATCGGAACGATACACCAAAAACTTATATGTGACACTATTATTGGCGAGACCAATATATGCAATCCACCGTTTTCGGTCCAAGTTAAGTTCTCTTTGGCAAGGGAACCTGAACTTTCGCTAGGCAATCCCATACTTTCATCCTTTTGAAAGTAGGCAATCTTCCTATCCATAACTCAAGGGAGATTGATTATTTTTCTTTTGAGGAATTTTGTTCAATATCATATTTGCAGTAATTAACGCCTCACCCTGTTACACCTCGTAATTTTAGGGCAATAAATTGAGAACGAAATTAAGGAAGTAAGATTCGAGTGTTCGAAGAAAAGTATATTTACATATGCTAGTACGAAGATTAGTATACAAAAGAATGTAATTCCGGAATAATTTTGGATACAACCAATGTGACAATGGGGTTATGGATTAGTGTTGTACTATAAAATCACGAGGACATCGAATTTTCAGGATATTAATAAAGTGGGGACTAAGATTAATTAATTGTGAGATTTATTTTAGTGGAAAGGAGAATAATAAGTGGAAACTAGAGGACAAATTATGGAGACTTGTGCCTTCCACCACATGGAACGAGAACACCAACATGCCCATTTAAATTTCAGCTCACATGCTCACTTATACCAATGTTTCTCTACCTTAATTCAAGACTTCTTCTTCAACCACCCTTCTCTCTTATCCCACAGATTTCCCCCATCCTCCATAGCCAAAGAGAAGACTAAATTAACTCTCTCTTCCAAGATTAAGTTCCTCTACTAATCTCTAAGCCATGATAAAATCCTAACCAGTGGGTCACGACAGTGACTGGGCCGAAAACTGCTCCAAGAAACTTTAATTTTGGAGATGAACTATTTGGAAGAAAAACATGTAAGTAAGATGGATTTAAACTTGTAAAGAATGCATGAATATCATTGTAAGTTGAAGAAATGGTGCAAATTGGAGTAGTGGGTACCAAATGCAAGACGAGATTGTTTTGGCTAAGTTAAGGTAAGATTTCTTCTTCTTATAAAGTAATTGGAGTTAAATGATGTTGTATTTATGAGATGAACTCGTGTTAAGAAACAATGGAAGTAAGAAAATGCATGTGATTGTATTGGTGTGTAGTTGAGCTGATTTGGGGTTGTTTTAATTACATTGGGTTTGATTGTTGTTGTGGTTATCGTTGTCATTGATTTCATGTTAAAATTGAAGGAAATCTTGATATTTAAAGTTGTAGTTGTTTATATGAAAGTGTTGAAAAATGAATTGGATTTTAAGGAGTTATGATAAGAGTTATTGTATTATGTTTGTTGGTCGTGACATTCATGAAATTTCAGGGACTGTTTTAGGTTGTTTTAATGCTGAAAATTCAATTCAGTATCATTATGCATGTTTAATGTGGTAAATCGCTAATGTAAGTCCTAAAGGAACAAGGGTATATAAAGGTGTTGTAAGCTTCACATTTTACCCTCATTGTCGTAGGAGTATGGACTGTTTTATATGGATTAAGGGGTTGAATTTTACACGTAAAGTAGGCGTGTAATTCCCTCTGGTTGCTATTTTGTTGTGCCCTTAATTGGTGCCTTGGTTATCGTTGAAATTGACCTTCTTGAAAGGTGGAAAAATACGTATAAACAGGGGAAGTGCTGCTCGAATTTATATACGAAAGGAGATTCATTATGTAGTATAAGTGTATACTAGTATCATAGAATTAATAGACGTGTTATTGGTATTTATAGGTTGAAGTACTACTTGAGACGTATTCTAGTTGTCAAGTTGGTGTAGCCTATAAGGTATGTGAACTATCCTTTCTCCTTTGGCATGATATTTGGTTTTCTAAAATGAAAGTCCATTGTATTGTTAGTTGTATAAAGTAAGTGTTACACCCCATAAATTCCAGGACATGTGTAAGAGAATGGACGCGAGAACACAAGACTTGAAAATTGGTACGAAAGGAAAAATGTTTATTGATGAGAATTAGATTCTCAAAATGTATTATTTGAGGAGTATGGAACTTATTAACATTGTGGAAATTTGTTTTTACGGATTTGGTCACATAGGGCCAACCCGAGAAATTTTACGTTTTGTGGGGTCCACGAGGGTTACGAAATTTTATGGACGAATGGGAGGGCGACACGTGTCACCCCCACATAGTCTTGCACGATTTGGACAAGGGTGAAATGGTCATTGACCAATGTAGATGATCAAGTCTTCAAGCTTGAGATTATTGACTTAGTCAACTTGCCCACTTGGCTAGATATTAATTATTCTCCATCCAAACCACACAAGTGTTGTGATCTAAGCACTCCATTGTGTTATATATACTACACTAGTGCAAGACCAAGTCTTCAACACTTAGAAAAAATTAGAGAACATTTGTGCTAAGAAAGGTGCTCTCGGGTTTAGTGATTTTCGCACACAAATTGTAATTTTGGTTCTTTATTCACAAGACTTTAACCTAAGGTCCCTAAGGGTATTGTAAGGATATCTCAATAGAAAGATCTCGGAAAAACTACGTTTTCACGTTAGTCGCAAGGAAAAAACCTAAGTCGTTTTCATAAGTTTGGATTGGAAATGGAAGAGAAGTTGGTTGTGAACTTCTAAAGGCTTCAAATAGCGGATTGGAGCGTAAAGGAAAGGAGCTAAGAATTGTTACGGAGCGACTTTGAATCGTGGATTTTATAAGGGCTTAACAAGGTAACAATTTTGTCGTTTTAGTAGCTAACGATTACTATTGTTATAATTATGGATATTAGCAAGCATGAGGTATATATTATGAAGTTTGATAAGTGTATTGACTATTGGAACCATAATCCGAAAACTAGTATGTTTAGCCTTTGAGATTACCATTCAATTTGGTTATTAGTTTAGTCGTCACATGTTATATAAAGAAGGAATTGTAGTTGTTTAAGTTGTTTACGACTATATAACATGTTAGACCTAAGAACTTGGATTGAAAAAGAATTGGAAAGGACTTGTGTTGTTGTACATGTTAGCCGAGAATGGCTTTGAATATTGAAGTTACTTGGTATTAATTGTGGGGCAGAATTTTACACGTATTGTAAGGCGTGTAATCCCCTTTGATTGGTTGGTGCATTGAGCCTTAAATGTGGCATATTGGTTATTGATTATCGGGCCTTAAAAAGGTGGAAAAGTATGTAGAAACAAAGGAGGTGCTGCCTGATTTTCCGTAGAATAAGAGACCATATACTTAGTATTATTCTACATTAGAAACTAGAAGTTGATAGTCGTGTTGTGGCCATTATAGGTTGACAATTCTACGTGCGGCGTATTCGACTTAGCTTGTGGATTTAGCCGAAAAGGTATGTGAACCATCTCCTCTTCTTCTAGCATAATTCCTTATGATAAAGAAAGTAAGTCCTACTCCTTACTTGATTGTACTTGGATTGCCTAATATAGAAGTTGTTCTATATACTTCCTTGATTGTACTTTGGATGTTTAAATTGGAAGTTGTTATAATCCATTCCCTTAATGAAGTTTGGATTTTCAAAAGTGAAAGTATTTTACTTAAAGTACATAGAGTCTTGAAAAGGAAGTGGTTTCCAAATCCTTTGGCTAGTGCCTTAGTTCCAAAACCTAAAAGTTATTATAATGTCTTTAGGGGAGTCAAATGAGTGATTTACTTAATTGATTTAAAAGAGGAGAAATGACATGACTTAAAGAGAAGTAACTTGTTTTAAAGGTGTGAGTTACTTGAGATTTAAAAGTAGAAGAAACTTGATTTCTAAAGTTAAGAAACTTGATTTCTAACGATTAAGAGACTTGAAGTAGTGTGAAAGTAAAGAAACTTGGTTTTAAAAGTATAAGTCTCTTGGATATAAAAAGAATAAATTTGTCTAAAACCATAAAGGGTTATAATGGCTTTATGGGAAGTTAGTTATAACGGATTTATGGAAGGTTAAGAAAATTGTTTATTTTGATTGATAGGCATGAGTTGCCTAGGTTGTGAAATTTAAAGTTACTTAGTTTCAAAGCCTTGAAATGAATTTCTAAAGGTGTAGTAACTTATTTTGAAAAATAGACATGCCTTGATACTACGGGTGTTAGTATCTTGGGGCTTTATATAAAAAGGAGTCTTTTGAAAAGAATGGACTTACGTAGTACTTTGGCTTGTTTAAATGAGAATTATTCTATTTGTGCCTTGATAGTACTTTGGCTTGTTTAAATGAGAACTATTCTATTTGTGCCTTGATAGTACTTTGAATTGTTTAAATGAGAACTATTCTATTTGTGCCTTGATAGTACTTTGGCTTGCTTAAATAGGAATTACTCTTGGTTTGTGTAAAGACATGGTAATTGTCTTGGTTTATGTAAAAAGAAAAGGCATGGTATTGTCTTGATTTATGTAAAAAGGAAAGGCATGGTAATTGTCTTGGTTTATGTAAAAAGGAAAGGCATGGTAATTGTCTTGGTTTGTGTAAAGGCATGGTATTGTCTTGGTTTATGTAAAAAGGAAAGGCACGGTGTTGTCTTGGTTTGCTAAAATGATGGTTATTCATTTTATAAATAAAGGTCAAGAATGGTTTGCTTGCATATGGGTTGCTCATATAGACATTCATGCAAGTGTCATATTTCCACACCTCCGCGTCCCTCCATAAAGGGCCGACAACTTGTTTCAAGGATATCATGGAGTAGCTCCCCATGGTGGTGAGTGGTACACACTCACGGCGGGTCAGTATTTGACTCGGGCGGGTTAAATTCCCGGAATATATATAAGCCATGGATTAGCTATCCATGATGCGAGTATCGTGTACCGATGACTCATTACGGGTCCACATGACCTAAGTGGGTGAAATAGTCCCTTGCGGGTGAAATAGTCCCATGATATGTTGCATTATAACACAGAGGGTGGTTGACCCTGGCACTGGCACGGTCTTCATGTTTTGAAACGGTAGTGATTTCATTAATGAAAGGGTGCAGTGTGTTTATGACTTAAAGTAGAACAGTTGGTCTCATTGTTAAAAGCATAACTTAAAAGATAAAAATGATTGTATTACTCTCATGATTGCAAGATTCAGTGTGCTCATTGATGTTATATTATATCATGGACTGCCGACAGTGAGGAAGGATTCCACGGGCATGATTGATGTTATGGGCGTGAGACCCATGGTTATATTTGATTAATGACTTTGAGGCATCGTCCACGATTTGACATGACCGATTATGTATTGTAATCGTAGTTTGGCTATCATACATGTCTCCTGCTTTGTATAGATCGTTATGATTTCATTACGATTTTCTACTTCACATACTTGGTACATTCTTCGATCGACCTTTCGGGCTGCGTTCATGCCGCAGGTTTAGGTACGCAGTTTGGTGATCTGCAGGTGTAGGACCCTGCTCAGAGTTTTTGGATAGCTCCATCTGTTCAGGGGTTTATCATTTTGGTTTAGATCCTTCAGTACAGACTTTTGTACAGTTATGGGTACGACGGGGCCTTGTCCCGTCATAGTTCAAGAAACTCTTGCAAGTCCGTATTCATATGTGGGATTGGACTCATGTACAGTGTAGTACCTTTTATTATGTATATTATGTGGCAGCCTTGTCGGCTTTGCCCTTGCATGTTCGTTGGTTTAAAAAAAACGAGGTGTTATTTAGTTCCGCGGTTTACTTGTGTCAGTTAGGTAGAAGGTTTCCGGGTAGGCACGATCACGCCCGGTTCGGGCGTGATAAGTGTACGCATGCGTACATAGTTTTATTGGATCTTAATTCTAAATTGGAAGACATAGTATTGTCTTGGGTTTTCTAAAATGGAAGATGTAAAAGTGCCTCGATTTTGAAAAGTATAAGTCACTTAGTTTCAAAGGTGTAAGTTACTTGATTTTGGAAGTATACTTGACTTGATTTTAAAAGTGTAAACTTGATTTTCAAAGAGTAAGTGACTTGATGTTTCAAGGCTAGTGCCTTGGGGTTTATAAAGAAAAGGATGTACGTCGGACGTACATAGTGCTTTTGGGTTTAAGTCCTTAATATTACATGACATGATAGTGCCTTGAGTTTTCTAAAATGATAGTTCATTTATTTTATTCTAATGAGAGTCAAAGATGATTTAACTTGCACAAGGTTGCCTTGATAGTTATCTGTATATCTATTGGGACGGGATGCACGATCCGCAACACTTGTATACATATATTGGGACGGGTTGCACGATCCGCAACACTTATATATTTATTGGGATGGGTTGAACGATCCGCAACTATTATATAATGGGACGGGTTGCACGATCCGCAACACTGATATAGATATAAATGCATTTGATGGGTATGTGGGTCGGCGTCCCATGATGTTGACATGACTCTCTGTTAGTTTAAAAGGTACAGTTGGCCCTGATTTTTATATGGCACAGTTTGATCTAGTATTTGATATTTATACTTGTCCCTGTCATTTTTTGGCCAGTTATGATTTTCATTACTGTACTTTATGTTTACATACTTAGTACATGTTGTACTGACTCCCTTAGGGGGGCTGCGTTCATGCCCGCAGGTGTAGATACTCAGTTTGCTGATCCGCATGCTTTGGATCTTTGCTCAACTGTTGAGATAACTCCATTGTCGCGGAGTCTAGTCTTTTGGTACATTTTTGCTATTACAGGCTTATGTACAATCAGAGGTACGGCGGGGCCTTGTCCCGTCATAGTTAGTTAGAGGTCTGTAGTCATGTGTGGGTTGGACATATCTACAGTTGCAGTTATTTGGGTATTTTATACTGTGGCGGCCTTGTCGGCTTGCCAGTTTTATCACATGAGTTGTGTTGTTATTTGAGTTTTATTCGCTTCCGTTGGTTATATGGGAGGTACGGGTATAAGGGTGCCCAAGTAGGGCACCAGTCGCGAGCCCGGGGTTCGGGTCATGATAAAAGCGGTTAGTCCTCGGAATGTCTATAGACCGTGTCTAGTAGAGTCTTGGATATAGGTATGTGTACACCATACTTATACACAGGAGGCTACATGATATTTAGGATTGGTTTCCCTTCTTCTCACTCTGAGATCGTGCAGTAGATCTGTGTCATTAGGATAATCCTCTCTAACGTATTGTGGTGTTGCAGCTATGTCTCCGAAAAAGGCAATAGTGGACCAGAAAGAATTATATGGACTTCGTATCCAGGTTGGTGAAAATTGTTGTATAGCTGGTATGATGATGATGTGTATCTATACGAACGTATTTATTTGGGGCCATGTGTGTTTGTTGTCTGAAGTAATTACGAGTCATCATGAGCTGGTTGAGCTTTAATAATTACTTGGAAGGTGTGAAGCAATTTAGTGAATCCACACCTAGGCATAATATATGTGCTACTTTGGGAAGTTTATGAGGTGATGAGCTGTTTAAGAGAGGGACGGACTCTTAAGAGATCATGGTTAATTAATTTGATGGCATACCATGTTGTTAGATTAAGTTATGTTGAATGCTTAAGTGATACGTGCGAATAATATTGGTATGGAGTAAATAGGGTTGTTATGGTTAAGACAACATGATTTTGAGATTATGAGAAGCTACCTTACCCCTATGCGGGGACTGATAATGTAAGTTTGGGACATGGAATAATTGAGAACCTTAGAATATTGATAACCGTTGAGACCTTAGATATACAAGGCCTTCTTGAGTAAAAGACTTTACGGTTAATGTTGGTTAAAGTACATGGTATATATGAAGTGTATTAGTTGTGATTATTCCGTGGTTTGTGTGAAATGAATATGAGTATATGATCTAAGAAGATCACTAGGCCTTCATGAATGGAGTATTTTACCTCTGTTTGAAATTAAATACACAATATGGCAAGTGTGTTGGGTTCCAATTGTTTACCAAGTTGTTAGAATGTGACGTAAAGGTATAAGAGGTTAGTTTGGTGTGGCAACCATGTCTAGAGTATTTCGAAGTATCCCAAGTTAATACACAGAATAAGATAAGTACAAGTGTTACCGAGGAAAACAAAAGACATGATTGGAAGGTTATGTAGGTTATGCAAATCACATGTCTTAAGGTGACACTTGATGATTAGAATTATAAAGGAAACTACAATAAGACCTTAAAAAGGTGACTTTGATTACACGGGATGATTATGAAAGGGACATAAGTCCTCTTCCTCGCGTAAAGGGCAATATCGTGTATTATTAAGAATTTAAGTATCAAGGCTAGTAAGCTAAGGTATGCTATAGATATTGGACTGGTGAGATCCTCGGCTTCGGCTATGTTGTGCGACATCTACACTTGTACATAACCTTGGAAAAATAGTGTGTTGAAGGTAATTGAGGACAATACTATAGAGTGATCGAAGAAGTGTTGTAAGAATATGAAGCAGTTAATAAGTATGAATAGAACCGTATGACAGGTGTCGAGGTAGAAATACTTGGTGTAATAATAAGTATAATGAAGGAATATTACAAGGATGATGAAGGTGAATGAAACTCTAATTATGTGGGTTTCACAAGGTATGATTATTCCGGGACATTGTAAGGACCAATAGTAGAGTAATGGGTTACTACTTAACGAGATCAAGGAAATCTTTTCCGAAACGCCATTCACAGAAAGTCTTAGCCATGAGGCAAGTGAAATAATTGAAATCTGAGTATATGACCAAGTTAGGATGTAGTAACGCCAATTATGTGAAACAGAAGCGATATTTTAGTATACGTATGTTTACCAGAATATCTTGGAATTATGAAGAGTACGACAAGTAAGAAAAGGAATGAACAAGTGTTAAAATAGTTGAAGTTGTTTTAATTATGAATAGTGAGAAGTCGTGATGATACACACACTCTAGACTCGACGGCTCCAGTTCTGACCCTTCCTGAGGGATTAAAGGGTTATGTCGTGTATTGTGATGCTTCGAGTGTTGGGCTAGGTTGTGTGTTGATGCAGCATGGTAAGGTGATAGCTTACGCGTCCCGACAGCTCAGGAAACATGAGAGGAACTACCCTACTCATGATTTGGAGTTAGCGGCAGTTATACATGTTTTGAAGATATAGAGACACTATCTATAAGGGGTTCATGTTAACATTTATACAGATCACAAGAGTCTCCAATATATCTTCAGACAGAAGGAGCTGAACTTACGACAGCGACGATGGTTAGAGTTACTGAAAGATTATGATGTTGATATTCTATACCACCCAGGGAAAGCCAATGTGGTTGCAGATGCTCTTAGTCGTAGATCTATGGGTAGCCTGACAGATGTACAACCAGACAGAAGGGAAATGGTTCATGAGATATGTTACACCCCGTAATTCCAGAACATGTTTAAGAGAATGTACATAAGGAAGCAGGACTTTAAAATTTTTGAATGAAAGAAGAATTCGTTATTCTTAAGGAAATTCTTCCGACCCTCGGGAAGGAGAAATGATTGTTAATGAGAATTGGGTTCTCAAATTAGTTATTTGAGACTTAAGGAAATTATTAGAATTATGGAAAATTATTTTCGGATTTGGTCACGTGGGGCCCACTCGGGAAATTTTACGTTTTGTGGGGCCCACAAAGTTTTTGATATTTTGACCAATTATGAAAATTTTGGGAAACAAAATATTATGGACCAATGGGAGGGCGACACGTGTCACCCTCCACATGGTCATGTTGGACGAGAATGGCAAGAAAAGAGTAGCCAAATTGAGCTTGATATTATTGACCAAGTCTTAGGGGTCAAGTTGCAAGTTTTATTCATCCAAATCTTGGCCACACATTTGGTCCAATCCTAGCCCTTGATCTCATTATATATACATACCACTACTAGTGCAAGACTAGGATTCTATACTTAGAAAAAATTCAAGAAACTTAGAGTGCAAAGATGAGAGCTCTCGGCCAAGCAAGGAAAAAAAGAGATTTTTTTGCAATTTTGCAATCTTGCTTCATAAATCCCAATATTCGAACCCAAGATCCCTAAAGGTATTCTAAGGATATCTCAACACAAAAATTCCGGAAAAACTACGTTTTTACGTTAGTCGCAACATGAAAACCTAAGGGGGTTTTCATGGTTGGAGTTGGAACTTGAAGAGGAGTTCTTCATAAGCTTCTAAGGGTTGTTTGGAGTGGATTGGAACGTAAAGGAGATGAGCTAAAGTTGCTAAGGATCGACTTTTAGTATTGGATTATATTTGGGCTTATTGAGGTAAAAATCTTCGTCTTCTTAAGGTAATTGAAGATTACATGTTGTAGTAGTTGATAATTGAGCATGTGATAAATAGAATGATGTTTGAAAAGATTTGGATCATGTTGAGATGTTAAAACCGAAAGATTGACATGCTAGCCATTAAAGTTGTTAATCAATTTGGTTGCTAGTTAAAATCGTCGCATGTTATATAAAGAAAGGAATATAGTCGTAATAATTGATCATGACTTATATTACATGTTGGAATAACGACTTGGATTAAAAAGGAATTGAAAGTAGATGTTGTTGATGTCCTTGATGTTTTCGAGAATTGCCTAAAGTTAATGGACTGTTTTAAGAATGCCCAAGTTAGTTGAGTTAGAGAATTAACTCACTTGTTTTAAAGGATAAAAATGTCTTAGTTTCTAAAGCATAAAGTTATTATAACGGCTTTATGGGAAGTTGGTTATAACAACTTTATGGAAAGTTAAAAGAATGGTTTACTCTAGTAATGTAAACAAAGATAAATGACTTGAAATGAAGAAGGGCAATTTGATTTAAAGGCATCAATTGCTTAAAGTTTTAAACTAAAAGTCACTTGGTTTAGAAGCCTAAAAATGTATTTCTAAAGGTGTAGTGACTTGTTTTGAAAAGTAGACAAGCCTTGATACTACGGGTGTTAGTATCTTGGGGTTTTATACGAGAAAGAGTCATGTTAAAAAGGATAAAGGTACGTAGTACTTTGGGTTAAATTCCCGGATTTTTCATGACATGTTAGTGCCTTAAGTTGAATAAAATGATAGTGCATGTTAATTAAGTCTAATGAGAAGTTAAGGGATTTCTTAACTTGCTTATGATATTTACGATAGCCGGTTGTGCTTATGTTATGATATTTATGGTAGCCTTAGGTGCTAGTGTTATGTTAATCTTGTGGGGTAAACCCCCGGGTTACTACATATTCCGTGGATTTGCTCCCCACGATGCGAGTGTGGCGTATGTACTCAATGCAGGTCCACCGGGACCATGCGGGTGAAATAGTCCCATGCGGAGCAAATTGCTCCATTGCGGGTCCACATGACCTATGCGGGTGAAATAGTCCCAAGAGTAGGATTGCCTAATGATACAACGGGCGGGTGGCCCTAATTTGATCATAAGCTTCCTATTTTTAAGCAGTAAAGTTTATTCTTGTTCACTCTCTTTGTTAATAAGGCACAAGTGCACTGTAATTTGGTTATCATACTTGTCTCCAGCTTTATGTCTAGACTTATGATTTAAATTGCAGTACTTTCAGTTCACATACTTGGTAGATATTTTGTACTGACCCCCTTTCCTCGGGGGCTGCGTTCATGCCGCAGGTAGGGGTGAACATGTTGCTGATCCTCACTTTTAGGATCACTGTTCAACTGTTGAGAAGCTCCATTACTCCGGAGGCTTATCTTTGGTTCAGATCCCTGGTATTGTCGGTTGTTGTACATTCAGGGGTATGGCGGGGCCCTGTCCCGTCACAGTTGTTATGTCAAAACTCTTAGAGGTCTGTAGTCATATCTTGTGGGTCGGTTTGTAAAGAAAAAGGATGTAACTGCTTTTGGCTATCTATATATATATCCAGGAAGACAGTCTTATCGGCTAGCCTGTTGTTTACTTCATATTGATGTACGTTATGTGTTTTATGTATGTTCCGCTGATTTTATCTGATGGTTACCTGTAAGGGTGCCCAGGTAGGGCACTAGTCGCGGGCCCGGGGTCGGGTCATGACAAAAGTGGTTTCAGAGCAGTTAGTCCTCGGAAAGTGTCTACATACCGTGTCTAGTAGAGTCTTGGTTATCAGTGTTTTCACGACCCGACCTCGGACCGCAACTGGTGCCTTACCCCGGGCACCCTAGTGATAATACATCAGAGAAAATCAGCGGAATAAAACTCATAGACATGGAAGAATATAAAAGAAGAAACAGGATAACCAATAAGGTCACGTTTCTGCATATATATATAAAACCCGAACAGTTATCCTTTACAAGCCCAACTCACAACAATACTACAGACCTCTAAGAGTTTTTATAACAACTATGACGGGACAGGGCCCCGCCATACCCCTGAATGTACAAGAACCTACAATCTCAGGGAATCATACTAAAAGATAAGCCTCCGGAGAAACGGGGCTTCCCAAAACGCAGAACTGTGACCCTAAGAGCGAGGATCAACAACCGGTGTACCTCTACCTGCGGCATGAACGCACCAAGGAGGTCAAGATAACAGTACCAAGTATGTGAAATCAAAATACTATAATGAAATCATAACGATATATAAAGCGAGAGGCGTGTATGATGACCAAACTACAATATACAATATATAAGCAGTCATGTCAAGTCAGGGACTCATGCCCTCAAAGTCATCACTCAAATATAACCATGGGTCTCACGCCCACAATATCAATCATGCCCGTGGAATTCCTTCCTCACTGCCGACAGTCTATGATATAATATAACACCAAAATGTACACATGAACACCAGGTCCCACCTGTGTCATAAAAACCGTAAGGGCCAAGTAGGAAAGCTAACCACGGATCCGGCTGCGTCATAAAAGCGGCCGGGCAAGTACGAAGGCTTAACTACCAGATCCAGCCTGCATCATCAACTGACCGAGGCAAGTACGAAAGCCAGATACCAGATCCAGCTTGCTGCCACGAGATATCACCGGGGCAAGTACGTAAACCATCTACCAGAGCCTACCGTACCAACTATACTATAGAACTGACCGGGGCAAGTACGAAAACCAACTACCAGATCCAGCCTGCATCGATGGCGATCGGCAAGTGCGGGGCTAGCTACCAGATCCTGCCTGCGTCATCAACCTCATGGAGAGCTAGTCCATGGAATAACAATA
This sequence comes from Przewalskia tangutica, assembly GCA_029844215.1. Taxonomy (NCBI): domain Eukaryota; kingdom Viridiplantae; phylum Streptophyta; class Magnoliopsida; order Solanales; family Solanaceae; genus Przewalskia; species Przewalskia tangutica. The sequence continues at coordinate 55,059,356 of CM056724.1, forward strand.
ACAATGAAACCATACCCGTGGGCCACCCAACGTGTCAGTATGTCCAAGTAAATAACACGATAACAATCATAGTGGAAGCATACCCGTGGACCATCCAGCAGCGTCGGTATGTCCAAGTAAACAACAAGATAACCGACCCTCCATCGAGAGAAGCGGTAGCATAGAAATACAACACTTGCACAACAAAGGCTATCACAACTAGCATAGGCAAGTTTAACATACTCTTAGACTTTCATTTTATGCCAACAATCCGGGTTTTTAACCCCAAAGTACTACATAATTCAATTCTCTTAAAAAGATCCATTTTTACGTAAAAACCACACGATACTAATACCCGTAGTATCAAGACACTTTCATGTTTAAATCAAGTACTTTATACTTTTTAAACCAAGTGGCTTACACTTTTATAACAACGTCAAGTATACTTTTAAAACCCAAGTAACTCACTCTTTTAAGATCAAGGCACTAACACCTTTTAAAATCAAGCCACTTATACTTTTCCAATCAAGACAAGTTCAATATTTAAAAACAAGTTACTTACTCTTTTAAACTCAAGTAACTTACTTTTTTCAAAACATGTAACCAATACTTTTAAATCAAGTTACATCTCCTTTCCCAAAATCAAGTCGTTTATAAGTCAAGTCTCTTATCTTTCAAGATCAAGTCTCTTAACTTTCAAAATCAAGTCTCTTAGATTTCAAAATCAAGTCTCTTAACTTTCAAAATCAAGTCTCTTAACTTTCAAAATAATCAAGTCTCTTATCTTTTAGAATAATCAAGCCATTCTTTTATCTTCATAAAATCGTTATAACTAACTTCCCATAAAGCCATTATAACACTTTATATTTTAAACCAACCAAAGACAACCACACTCATTTCTGAAATTAAGAGAACTTATTCTGTCACGACCCGACTTCGGGCCCGCGACTGATGCCTTACCCCGGGCACCCTAGTGATACAACATCAGAGAAAATCAGCGGAAATAAAAACTTAAACATGAAACAAGACATAAAATAAGAAACAGGCTAACCAAAACGGTCACCTTCCTGTATATATATATATCAAATCGAACAGTTAAATCCTTTACAAACCCTGCCCACAACAGTACTACAGACCTCTAAGAATTTTATAACAACTATGACGGGACAGGGCCCCGCCATACCCCTGAATGTACAAGAACCTACAATCTCAGGGAATCATACCAAAAGATAAGCCTCCGGAGAAACGGAGCTTCCCAAAACGCTGAACTGTGATCCTATGAGCGAGGATCAACAACCGGTGTACCTCTGCGCGGATTTAACGCACTCGGGCGAGGTCGATAACAGGTACCAAGTATGTGAAACTGAAAATACTGTAATGAAATCATAATAGTCTATATAAAACAGGAGACATGTATGATAACCAAACTACAGTACACAATGTATAAGCAGTCATGTCAAGTCAGGGACTTACGCCCTCAAAGTCATCGTGCCCGTGGAACTCCTTCCTCACTGCCGGCAGTCTATGACATAAATCATAATCATGTGACGCGCCCGTGGCATCCTACCTCACTGTCAGCGTACACATATACAATACATATATATATCTCCTGCCCGTGGAATCCTCCACATCACGGCCGTAGTAGGTGTAACATATAACCATGTGACACGCCGCGCATCCTACCTCACCGCTTCTGCATACATATACAATACATATATATATATAACATGCCCTCGGAATCCCTCATCGGTGTAGATATGTCTTCATGGGGAGCTAGTGTTACACCCCGTATGTCCAGGACATGTATAAGAGAATGTACGTAAGGAATCAAGACTTGGAAATTAGTACGAAAGGAAGAATTGTTTTTCCGACGGAAAATCTTCCGAACGTCGGAAAGGAAAAATGTTCGTTGTTGAGAATTGAATTCTCCAAATGCATTATTTGAAGAGTATGGAACTCTTAACCTAATGGAAATTTATTTTTACGGATTTGGTCACGTGGGGCCCACCCGAGGAATTTTATGTTTTGTGGGACCCACGAGGGTTACGGAATTTTATGGACGAATGAAAGAGCGACACGTGACACCCCCTCCATGATGTTGGACGAAATATTGCAAGGGTGTTATGGTCATTTGACCTATGTAGATGATAAGTCTTCTAAGCTTGATATTGTTGACAAGTCAACTTGTCCACCTAGGCTTGATCCAAGTGAAACCCATCCTAACCTCACATTTGTGGACATCTAAACCCTCCATTGTGTTTTATAAGGTTACTACTAGTGCAAGACTAGCTCATTTACACTTAGAAAAATTAGAGAACATCTTGTTCCTCTATAGTTGCTCTCGGCCAAGGCCACTTTAGGAAGAGAAAATTTTGTAGTTTTGATCCATTAGCCACAAGACTTTAACCCAATGTCCCCAAGGGTATTGTAAGGTTATTTCAATAGAAATATTTCGGAAAAAACGCATTTTTACGTTAGTCGCAAGGCGGAAACTAAGGGAGTTCTTCAACTTTGAAGTTGGAACTTGAAGATGGGTTCTTCATAGGCCTCTAAGGAGTGCTTGGAGCGGATTGGAACCTAAGGAAAGGAGCTAAGAATTGCTAAGGCGCGACTTTGGAATCTTGGAAATTTTAAGGGCTTATAATGGTATATTCTTGTCGTTTTAGCAATTAAGGTTTACTTATCATTGTAGCTATGGTTATTAGCAAGCATGAGTTATATAGTATGAAGTTCGATAAGTATTTTGACTATTGGAACCCTAATCCGAAAACTAGCATGTTTAGCCTTAAGATTACATTTCAAGTTGATTATTAGTTAAGTCGTCGCATGTTGTATAAAGAAGGAAATTGTAGTTGTTGAAGTTGTCTATGACTAAATAACATGTTGACCTAAGAACTTGGAATTTGGAAGAGGATTGGAAAAGACTTAGTGTTGTTGGTTGTAAGTTGGCCGAGAATGGCTTTAATTATGGAACTACTTTGTATGAATTGTGGGGCGGAATTTTACACGTATTGTAAGGCGTGTAATCCCCTTTGTTTGGTTGTTGTTTGGAGCCTTAAATGTGGCGTGTTGGTTATTGTATTCGGCCTTGAAAAAGGTGGCAAAGTGAGTAGAAACAAAGGAAGTGCTGCCCGATTTTCCGTAGAATTAGAGACCGTATACTTAGTATTATTCTATGTTAGAGACTAGAAGTTGATAGTCTTGTTGTGACCATTATAGGTTGACACTTCTACGTACGGCGTATTCGGCTTAGCTTGTGGACATTAGCCAAAAAGTTATGTGAACTATCTCCTCTTCTAGCATGATTCCTTTAGATTAAGAAAGTATGTTCTGCTCCTTAAATGATCCATTCCTTGGTTGTATTTGGATTGCCTAGAATAGAATTTGTTCTATGTACTTCCTTGATTGTACTTTGATGTTTAAATTGTAAGTTGTAAAATCCATTTTCTTAGTGAAGTTTGGATTCTTAAAAGTGAAAGTATTTTACTTAAAGTACATAGAGTCTTGAAAAGGAAGTGGTTTCCAAATCTTTTGGGCTAGTGCCTTAGTCCCAAAATCCTAAAGGTCATTATAATGACTTTAGGGGAGTCAAAGGAGTGATTTACTTAATTGTTTTAAAAGAGGAGAAATGACATGATTTAAGAGAAGTAACTTGTTTTAAAGGAGTGAGTTACTTGAGGTTTAAAAGAAGAAACTTGTTTTCTATATATTAAGAGACAGAAGTGTTTTGAAAGTTAAGAACTTGATTTGTAAGTATGTGATACTTGGTTTTAATAGTATAAGTCTCTTGGTTATAAAAGGAATGGATATGTCTAAAACCATAAAGGGTTATAACGGCTTTATGGGAAGTTGGTTATAACGGCTTTATGGAAGGTTTAGAAAGTTGTCTATTTTGATTAAAGGGCATAAGTTGCCTAGATTGTGAAAATTTGAAGTTACTTGATTTCAAGCCTTGAAATGAGTTTTCTAAACGTGTAGTAACTTACTTTGAGAAATAGACATGCCTTGATACTACGGGTGTTAGTATCTTGGGATTTTACATAAAAATGAGTCTTTTGAAAAGAATGTACGTATGTAGTACTTTGGCTTGTTAAATGAGAATTATTCTATTTGTGCCCTGATAAGTACTTTGGCTTGTTAAATGAGAATTATTCTATTTGTGCCCTGATAAGTACTTTGGCTTGTTAAATGAGAATTATTCTATTTGTGCCCTGATAAGTACTTTGGCTTGTTAAATGAGAATTATTCTATTTGTGCCCTGATAAGTACTTTGGCTTGTTAAATGAGAATTATTCTATTTGTGCCCTGATAAGTACTTTGGCTTGTTAAATGAGAATTATTCTATTTGTGCCCTGATAAGTACTTTGGCTTGTTAAATGAGAATTATTCTATTTGTGCCCTGATAAGTACTTTGGCTTGTTAAATGAGAATTATTCTATTTGTGCTCTGATAAGTACTTTGGCCTGTTAAATGAGAATTATTCTATTTGTGCCTTGATAAGTACTTTGGCCTGATAAATTGAGAATTTGTCTAAGTGTGCCTTGATAAGTACTTTGGCTTGATTAATTGAGAATTATTCTATGTGTGCCTTGATAAGTACTTTGGCTTGTTTAGTTGAGAATTGCCTATGTGTGCTGGAAATAGCCGGTTGTGTGCTATTGGTATATCAGTCGTTTCGGGGTCATTCCCCGGGTTTGTGGCATTTGCAGATTCCGTGGAATTGCTACCCACGATGCGAGGCATACCTCACGCGGTCCGTAAGGACTTATGCGGTGAAATAGTCCCACGCGGGCGTCCAAATATGCGAGAATACTCACGCGAGCCCGTAAGGGCTTACGCGGTGAAATAGTCCCATGCGAGAATACCTCACGCGGGTCCACGCGCCTATCGCGTGAAATAGTCCCGCGAGTAGGATGGTTAAATGATACTCGCGCGGATGGTCTGCTTTGATCATGAGCTTCCTATTTTATATTGTAAGGATACCATCGCTTACTCTCATTGTTAGTAAGGCATAATGTGTTGTAATTTGATTATCATATATGTCCCCGGATTTGATTGTGTTACCCTATGGTCATGCTTTTACGATGTGGGATTCCGGGGCATGAGACCACGAGGCATTTAGGACACATGTGGGACTTGGTGTTCATGTATCCTTATTGGTGTTATTACATCATGAACTGCCGGCAGTGAGGAAGGATTCCACGGGCATGATTGATATTATGGGCGTGAGACCCATAGATATATTTGAGTAGTGACTTTGAGGCTGCGTCCACGACTTGATATGATCGCTTATGTGTTATGTATCGTAGGTTGGCTATCGACATGTCTCCTGCTTTGTTTAGATCGTTATGATTTTATTACGCATTTCATCGCTCACATACTTGGTACATTCTTCGTACTGACCTCCTTCGGGGGGGCTGCGTTCATGCCGCAGGTTTAGGTACGCTGTTTGGTGATCGGCAGGTGTAGGACCCTGCTCAGAGTTTTTGGATAGCTCCTTCTGTTCGGGAGTTATCTTTTTGGTATAAGTTCTTTCAAGATGTGCTTTTGTACGATTACATGGGTACGGCGGGGCCTTGTCCCGTCATATTTCAGTAAAACTCTTAGAGGTCTGTATTCATATGTGGGATTGGACTCATGTACAGTGTAGTGTCTTTTATTATGTATATTATATGGCAGCCTTGTCGGCTTCGCCCTTGCACGTACGATTGGTTTTTTTTTAAAAAAAAGAAGAGCTATTTAATTTCCGCAGTTTACTTGTGTTGTTAAGGTAGCAGGGTTCCCAGGTAGGGCACCAGTCACGGGCTTGGGGTTCGGGGTGTGACAGAGTGGTATCAGAGCAGTCAGTCCTCGGAATGTCTACAGACCGTGTCTAGTAGAGTCTTGATTATCGGTGTGTTGCGCGCCACACCCATAAACAGGAGGCTACAGGACATTTAGGAGTTGGTTTCTATTCTTCTCACTCTAAGATCGCCATAGAAGTGTTAGTAAGATAATTCCTCTCGACGTATTGTTGTGTTCTGATTATGCCTTCAAGGACGGCAACACCGCCCGTAGTGGCAAAAGGAGTAGCCGAGCTACTAGTCGACTCAGAGAGTTGATAGGGCTTATGCCTGTGTTATACCGGATGTTGTTCCGCATCGGCGAAGTTCTTCGCGCCAGTTTTGAGGCCCGGCACTGCATCCTCCGCCTCGCCAGGGAAGACTTTAGGGTCGTGAAGGAAGCCATTATGTTATTGACCAAGATAGAAGTGCTACGCTTCATCACCGAGGTTATTCACCCGAGCATGCAGTGTACAGAGGGTAGAGGGCCAACGCGGAAATCTGCGTAAGAGGGCTAGACCGGTTGGTTATCCCGGTGAGTTTTTGGACGAGCTGCCCCAGCAGCGAGTAAGATATTCGCCCCAGCCTACCCAGTACATACCCCCGCAGTTCACAGGTGGGATTTTGGACCCCACAAGGTATTTAGGAGCCGGTCCAAGCTCCAGAGGTCGAGGTTCTCAGAGGAGCAGAGGATTTTCTCGGTCGAGGCCACCTATTCCTCAGTGTATCAGATGTGGTAAGCGTCATTCGGGGAAATGCCGTTATGGCACAGTTGTTTGTTTTTATTGTGGCCGTCCGGGCCATATTCTGAGGGTATGTCCTTTTAGAAAGAGCACCGGTGAGGTAGCTCAGCCTATGAGGCCGATGGTTGATTCCCTTTCCTCCACAGCTGTGCGTTCCCCAGGGCAGGGTGTACAAATGTTAGCCAGCCGTGGTGGAGGTCAGGGTGGAGTTTATAGTTCTGGCGGTCCTTCGAACCGCAGAGATGACGTGACTACTGGACAGGATCAGGAAGCGACACCGCACGGGGTTACAGGTATAGTTCGATTCTTTTGAATCATACGTGCATTGTTAGATTCAGATTTTGCCTTAGCGTATATGTTTTCCCTTTGTTGCTAGAGTTGTAAAGTGATAGTACCCCAGAGGTAGGGATACTTTGATTAGTAAAGTGAAAAGTTAAGAATGTTGACAAGAATGATAAAGTGAACTGAGACTATAGTTGTGTAGAGTTCACAAGTTGTAATTACCCCGTAGCAGTGTTAGACCGATAGGGAAGATTGTACAGTAGAAATAATTTGCCTTATGTGACGAACCTCTAGTGAATGAGAGGATAGGGTGAGAAGTACCTTGAGATAATAGAGAGATTTATTTCAGACTAAGAATGAGAAGTTAAGTGTGACGATGAGTCGGGTTATGGAATCATTTCGGGTCAGCCGATAGTACGAAATGGGGTGATGTCAGTTGGTAGTGGTCCCGCTATGGGGTAGGATCCCGGGGATGCAAGGCCCAAGTCTAGTTGATCGTTGTACGAGTTCGTGGATGCGTTCCACTGGAATCGGGTCGTAAGGACCGAGAAGAGCCTTAACGGGAATGTAAGTAACAATATGGCCAAGTTTGGTTAGTAACTCCAAGGATTGGAGAACAGAAACAAAATTTGAGATTTTGTACGTTTACTAAATGAGTTTAGAAGTACGAGAAAGAATGACAAGTAAGGAAATAAAGGAAACTCTAAGGATCCCGTGTTCTAGGAGACTGTAACCTTCGAGTTTATGAGAAGGGGTAGCGGACGGAAGGTCCATTGATATGTTTATGTATGTTAGGCGATGGCCAGGTGTGGCATCGTTAGTCTTGTGGAGTATTGATTGATAGGCATAGTATAGAGATTGTGCCGGGGTTTGTATAGCGTGACAACCGACTAAGAACATTCGGGGACGAATGTTTCTAAGGGGGGAAGAATGTTACACCCCGTAAGTCCAGGACATGTATAAGAGAATGTACGTAAGGAATCAAGACTTGGAAATTAGTACGAAAGGAAGAATTGTTTTTCCGACGGAAAATCTTCCGAACGTCGGAAAGGAAAAATGTTCGTTGTTGAGAATTGGATTCTCCAAATGCATTATTTGAAGAGTATGGAACTCTTAACCTAATGGAAATTTATTTTTACGGATTTGGTCACGTGGGGCCCATCCGAGGAATTTTACGTTTTGTGGGACCCACGAGGGTTACGGAATTTTATGGACGAATGAGAGGGCAACACGTGGCACCCCCTCCATGATGTTGGATGAAATATTGCAAGGGTGTTATGGTCATTTGACCTATGTAGATGATAAGTCTTCTAAGCTTGATATTGTTGACAAGTCAACTTGTCCACCTAGGCTTGATCCAAGTGAAAACCATCCTAACCTCACATTTGTGGACATCTAAACCCTCCATTGTGTTTTATAAGGTTACTACTAGTGCAAGACTAGCTCATTTACACTTAGAAAAATTAGAGAACATCTTGTTCCTCTATAGTTGCTCTCGGCCAAGGCTACTTTAGGAAGAGAAAATTTTGTAGTTTTGATCCATTAGCCACAAGACTTTAACCCAATGTCCCCAAGGGTATTGTAAGGTTATCTCAATAGAAAGATTTCGGAAAAAACGCATTTTTACGTTAGTCGCAAGGCGGAAACTAAGGGAGTTCTTCAACTTTGAAGTTGGAACTTGAAGATGGGTTCTTCATAGGCCTCTAAGGAGTGCTTGGAGCGGATTGGAACCTAAGGAAAGGAGCTAAGAATTGCTAAGGCGCGACTTTGGAATCTTGGAAATTTTAAGGGCTTATAAAGGTATATTCTTGTCGTTTTAGCAATTAAGGTTTACTTATCATTGTAGCTATGGTTATTATCAAGCATGAGTTATATAGTATGAAGTTCGATAAGTATTTTGACTATTGGAACCCTAATCCGAAAACTAGCATGTTTAGCCTTAAGATTACATTTCAAGTTGATTATTAGTTAAGTCGTCGCATGTTGTATAAAAAAGGAAATTGTAGTTGTTGAAGTTGTCTATGACTAAATAACATGTTGACCTAAGAACTTGGAATTTGGAAAAGGATTGGAAAAGACTTAGTGTTGTTGGTTGTAAGTTGGCCGAGAATGGCTTTAATTATGGAACTACTTTGTATGAATTGTGGGGCGGAATTTTACACGTATTGTAAGGCGTGTAATCCCCTTTGTTTGGTTGTTGTTTGGAGCCTTAAATGTGGCGTGTTGGTTATTGTATTCGGCCTTGAAAAAGGTGGCAAAGTGAGTAGAAACAAAGGAAGTGCTGCCCGATTTTCCGTAGAATTAGAGACCGTATACTTAGTATTATTCTATGTTAGAGACTAGAAGTTGATAGTCTTGTTGTGACCATTATAGGTTGACACTTCTACGTACGGCGTATTCGGCTTAGCTTGTGGACATTAGCCGAAAAGGTATGTGAACTATCTCCTCTTCTAGCATGATTCCTTAAGATTAAGAAAGTATGTTCTACTCCTTAAATGATCCATTCCTTGGTTGTATTTGGATTGCCTAGAATAGAATTTGTTCTATGTACTTCCTTGATTGTACTTTGATGTTTAAATTGTAAGTTGTAAAATCCATTTTCTTAGTGAAGTTTGGATTCTTAAAAGTGAAAGTATTTTACTTAAAGTACATAGAGTCTTGAAAAGGAAGTGGTTTCCAAATCTTTTGGGCTAGTGCCTTAGTCCCAAAATCCTAAAGGTCATTATAATGACTTTAGGGGAGTCAAATGAGTGATTTACTTAATTGTTTTAAAAGAGGAGAAATGACATGATTTAAGAGAAGTAACTTGTTTTAAAGGAGTGAGTTACTTGAGGTTTAAAAGTAGAAGACACTTGTTTTCTATATATTAAGAGACCTGAAGTGTTTTGAAAGTTAAGAACTTGATTTGTAAGTTTGTGATACTTGGTTTTAATAGTATAAGTCTCTTGGTTATAAAAGGAATGGATATGTCTAAAACCATAAAGGGTTATAACGGCTTTATGGGAAGTTGGTTATAACGGCTTTATGGAAGGTTTAGAAAGTTGTCTATTTTGATTAAAGGGCATAAGTTGCCTAGATTGTGAAAATTTGAAGTTACTTGATTTCAAGCCTTGAAATGAGTTTTCTAAACGTGTAGTAACTTACTTTGAAAAATAGACATGCCTTGATACTACGGGTGTTAGTATCTTGGGATTTTACATAAAAAGGAGTCTTTTGAAAAGAATGTACGTATGTAGTACTTTGGCTTGTTAAATGAGAATTATTCTATTTGTGCCCTGATAAGTACTTTGGCTTGTTAAATGAGAATTATTCTATTTGTGCCCTGATAAGTAGTTTGGCTTGTTAAATAAGAATTATTCTATTTGTGCCCTGATAAGTACTTTGGCTTGTTAAATGAGAATTATTCTATTTGTGCCCTGATAAGTACTTTGGCTTGTTAAATGAGAATTATTCTATTTGTGCCCTGATAAGTACTTTGGCTTGTTAAATGAGAATTATTCTATTTGTGCCCGATAAGTACTTTGGCACATTAAATGAGAATTATTCTATTTGTGCCTCGATAAGTACTTTGGCCTGATAAATTGAGAATTTGTCTAATTGGGCCTTGATAAGTACTTTGGCTTGATTAATTGAGAATTATTCTATGTGGGCCTTGATAAATACTTTGGCTTGTTTAGTTGAGAATTGCCTATGTGTCGGAAATAGCCGGTTGTGTGCTATTGGTATATCGCGTTCGGTCATTCCCGGGTTTGTGGCATTTGCGATTCCGTGGAATTGCTACCCACGATGCGAGGAATACCTCATGCGGTCCGTATGACTTATGCGGGTGAAATAGTCCCACGCGCGGGTCCAAACTATGCGAGGAATACCTCATGCGAGTCCGTAAGGGCTTATGCGGGTGAAATAGTCCCATGCGAGGAATACCTCACGCGGGTCCACGCGGCCTATGCGGGTGAAATAGTCCCAGGAGTAGGATGATTAAATGATACTGCGGGCGGGTGGTCCTGTTTTGATCATGAGCTTCCTATTTTATATTGTAAGGATACTACTGTTTACTCTCATTGTTAGTAAGGCACAATAGGTTGTAATTTGATTATCATATATGTCCCCGGATTTGATTGTGTTACCCTATGGTCATGCTTTTACGATGTGGGATTCCGGGGCATGAGACCACGAGGCATTTAGGACACAGGTGGGACTTGGTGTTCATGTATCCTTATTGGTGTTATTACATCATGAACTGCCGGCAGTGAGGAAGGATTCCACGGGCATGATTGATATTATGGGCGTGAGACCCATAGATATATTTGAGTAGTGACTTTGAGGGCCTGCGTCCCTGACTTGATATGACTGCTTATGTGTTATGTAATCGTAGGTTGGCTATCGACATGTCTCTGTTTTGTTTAGATCGTTATGATTTTATTACGATTTCATCGCTCACATACTTGGTACATTCTTCGTACTGACCTCCTTCGGGGGGCTGCGTTCATGCCGCAGGTTTAGGTACGCTGTTTGGTGATCGGCAGGTGTAGGACCCTGCTCAGAGTTTTTGGATAGCTCCTTCTGTTCGGGAGTTATCTTTTTGGTATAAGTTCTTTCAAGATGTGCTTTGTACGATTATGGGTACGGCGGGCCTTGTCCCGTCATATTTCAGTAAAACTCTTAGAGGTCTGTATTCATATGTGGGATTGGACTCATGTACAGTGTAGTGTCTTTTATTATGTATATTATATGGCAGCCTTGTCGGCTTCGCCCTTGCACGTACGATTGGTTTTAAAAAAAAAAAGAAGAGCTATTTAATTTCCGCAGTTTACTTGTGTTGTTAAGGTAGCAGGGTGCCCAGGTAGGGCACCAGTCACGGGCCCGGGGTTCGGGGTGTGACAACTAGCCCATGGAGTAATAATCGTATATACCATGCCCCCGGAATCCCTCATCGGTGTAGACAGGTCTTCATGGGGAGCTAGCCCATGGAGTAATAATAATGGCCACATGCCCCTAATCCTCATCGGTGTAGACATGCCCATGTGACAATAATAATATACCGGGAGTTTAACCCGCTGCATGGCCGCATGCCCCCGGAATCCCTCATCGGTGTAGACATGTCCATGTGATAATAACAATGGAAGCATACCCGTGGAATCCTCCACCGCTGCAGACGCCCAAGTAAGTTCACAACAAGTCACCTACTCCATCGAGACGCGGTGGTATAGAAATACAATACTTGCACAACAAAGGCTATCACAACTAGCATAGGCAAGTTCAACATACTCTTAGACTTTCATTAACATGTAAATTGATTCACCATTTATATAAATTCAAGTACTCCCATTTTATGCCAACAATCCGGGTTTTAACCCTAAAGTACTACGTACTTTAATTCTTTCAAAAAGATCTCTTTTTACATAAAAACAACTCGATACTAATATCTGTAGTACCAAACACGTTCATGTTTAAATCAAGTACTTTATACTTTTTAAACCAAGTATCTTACACTTTTAAAACAACGTCAAGTATACTTTTTAAAACCCAAGTAACTAACTCTTTTAAGATCAAGGTACTCCTACCTTTTAAAACCACGCCACTTATATTTTTCCATCAAGAAAAGTTTGATATTTGCAAACAAGTTACTTATACTTTTAAACTCAAGTTACTTCTCTTTTCCCAAAATCAAGTTACATGACTTTCAAAATACTTTAAGTCTCCTTACTTTAGAATGTCAAGAAATAAATACTTGTTTATAATGGTTTTATTAACGCAGCCATGATCTAGAAAATGTAATACAATTTTGTCTTATCTTAGCTTCTATGCAGATGGAAGATTCTACTTGTTTTAATATAATTATTTGTCATTACATTTTCCTTTATTAACGCTGCAATGGCTTGTTCGATAGTTATTCCCATTTCCGAAATTAAATAAAACTTTATTCTTTTAAAGACCAAGTACTCATTACTCACGAATGAGGTTTCACCTCTTTTTAACACCATTCAGGTCAATTATAAGTCAAGTCTCTTATCTTTTAAAATCAACAAACCATTCTTTTACCTACATAAAGTCGTTATAACCAACTTCCCATAAAGTCATTATAACACTTTATGTTTTAAACCTACCAAATTCGTTTAGCACACGTACGTCTACCGTACTACATAGTTCACAACAATCATGCTAGAAAGGATAGGAAGAGGTTCACATACCTCGCGACGATTATCGACAATTAGCAAAATGCTCCAAAGTACTATAACCTTGCTAGCCTTTTCCACCCTTCAAGTAGAATACGCTACTCGTAGTACTTCAACCTATAATGACCATAAAACGTCTATTAACTTCTAGATCTCTTCGTAGAATATTCTAAGTACAAGGTTCCTTATTCTACGGAAAATTGGGCAGCACCTCCCCGCATGAACACATAAATATCCTCCTATATCAAGGCCCGCTACCAAGCCAACAACTCCAAGGGGATTACACGCCCCACAATAATACTACAAGTCTACTGTAAATACAGTCCAATGTAAATACAGTTCAATTCTTTTTAATCATCCTTCCATATATCATATACTCAATTATACATTACTACAACATGTAATCTCCAATTACAATAGGGGGATAAAGATCATTACCTCGATAAGCCCAAAATTATCCAAGTTTTATAAGTCGATCCTGAGCAACGTTTAGCTCCAATTCCTTACGCTCTAACCCGCTCCAAGCAACCCTTAGAAGTTTCTAAACAACTTCTCTTAACACTTCATCCAACTATGAAGATTTCCCTAGGGTTTCATTTGCGACTATTGGAATAAAGTAGTATTTTCGAGCTCTTATGTTGTGATTACTTTAGAATACTACTAGGGATACAAGGCTAAGGTATTTGGGATTATACCACAACAATTGAAGAATTTCTACATAAGGTGGGGGGGGGGGGGTTTGGACGAGAACACATAAGGGGAGGAAGTATAATTTTTTTTGCCTTGGAAACTCTCTAAGTGTGGATGAATAAAGTCTTGCAATAAGGGGGGGTATTTATAGAGAAATCAAGGGCTAGGATAAAAGCATGTGTAAGGTGTAGATTGGGGACATGTGTGTGTGGGTTCTACCAACCACATGTCCTCCACAAATTTGAGACATGTGGCTAGCCACATGTCCCCAAAAAAATGTCCATGGGACACATGGCATGCCTAAATCGGCCATAGGGCCACATGGAGGTGCCATGTGTCTCCCTCCTACTCATCCAAAATATTTCATTTCCCGAAAATATCCGTAATTCCAAAAATACCGAAAACAAAGTGGGCCCCACAAAACCGTAAATTCCTCCCGTGGGCCCCACGTGACCAATTCCAGAAAAATAAAATCCATAATTCTTATAAATTCTTAAAGTCTCAAATACCAAAGTTGAGAATCCAATTCTCAATAATAAACCTTTTTCCTTCACGAAGTTCGGAAAATTTTCCGTCGAAAAATCACATCTTTCTTCCTTTCCAATTTTAATGTCGTATTCTCGTACGTACGTCCTCATATACATACCCTGGAACTACGGAGTGTAACATTCTTCCCCCCTTAGAAACATTCGTCCCGAATGTTCCTTCTAAGTCTCCAAACACACATGCGCCGGTATAGTCTTCGCTACCATTCTTACTAAACCCATTATGCCACACATGGACATAATATAACATACGCGCAAAAACTCAAATCCAAGCCAACGAAGAATCACCTGTAAAGTGTATAACAACACAATAAATCTCCCTCCTGGTCCAAAGGATACTCTCTTCGCACCTTCACTTCACAAAAATGATCACTTCCATTCACTTAACACATGTTCGCTTCTTTTCTTACTTGTCGTAACCTTCTCGTATACCCGAACTCTTTCTATTACACGTACCACATTTCAGTCATCGCTTCTGGTTTCGAAATCTTGGGGTTACTACTATTCAACTTGGTCACCTTACTAGCTTCGATTTCCACTAAGGCCATTCCCGGCCTTCACGACCTGCTTCTGGTCGAACGCGTCTACGAACTCATACAATGGTTACCTAAACTTGGGCCTAGCACCCTCGTGACCCTATCACACATAGCGGGACCACCACAAATTTGCCTCACCTCATTCCGGGCTGCTGGTTGACCCGCGATCTTGCCTCAATCCGACCCATTTTGTACTAAACTCTTGTTCCCCCTCCGGAATAATCTTACTATTTCACGTTATGAAAGCTACCACTTCCATCTCATACTACCCATGGAATTATCACACCAATTCAGTTCACGCATACCAAGTACTTGACAAAGATCACCCGCCAAATCTTATACTCATGACGGCCTTACATCTAAGGTCCCAACTGTTATAAATTCTAAGATTCACAATTGTCTCATCCCCAGACTTACCCTTTTCACTAACCAGGCTTCTAAATCATATTTTAACACAATGCTTATTCGAACATAACACTTAACACATCATCATATCATCAATACATACTAGTCTCTAGAGGGTTAAGGATATACCTGAAAATCAAATAGGCGGTTCAAAGGACCGCTAAAACTGGGAACTTCCACCGCGATCTCTGCCGTGGCCTACCGGTGTATGAACATCCTGCATAGCTATGGAAGGTGAAGAACCCGCAACTGATCCCGTAGTCTGTGCTATCCCACCAGTGCCACTGCCTGGACAGCTCGCCAAATGGCCCTGTTGGCCGCAAGCATAACAAGCTGTCGAAATAGTACGACACTCCCCAAGATGGGGTCTACCACATCGACCACACCGAGGTAAAGGTGGCTTCCCCTGGCTACTACCCTCGAGCATCTGTGACCCTGCAGCCCTGGAGCCCTGACCTGCTCCCGAATATCCCCGGCGATCAAACCTCCTGCTAGAAGACTGGGAAGGAGCACTCTGTGTCGGCTGAAATGTTGACCTAGCCCACTGTTGAGGCTGTCTGCCTCGAAAGTTACCAAAGGACCTCTGCTCGCCTCTTATGCTGATCCTGGTCCCTACGTCGGTCTCTACGTTCCTCAATCTCCTGTGCATAAGCCTGTATACGGGCAATGTCCATGCCCGGCTGAAGAGCTACTCCTGTACAACTCTCTGCTAGATAATCGTCAAGTCCTGTGACGTATCAGTGCACTCTATCCTCCATGTCTGCCATAACTATGACGGGATAGGGCCCCGCCATACCCCTGAATGTACAAGTCTCTACACTGACAGAGGACTATACCAAAGATAAGCCTCCGGAGAAATGGAGCTCCCCAAAACGCTGAACTGTGATCCTATGAGCGAGGATCTACAACCGATGTACCTTTACCTGCGGCATGAACGCAGCCCCCCGAAGGAGGTCGATAACAGTACCAAGTATGTGAAATCAAAATATCAGAATGAAATCATAATAGTCTATATAAAACAAGAGACATGTATGATAACCAAACTACAGGACACAATGTATAAGCAGTCATGTCAAGTCAGGGACTTACGCCCTCAAAGTCATCGTGCCCGTGGAACTCCTTCCTCATCACGCAGCCTATGACATAAATCATAATCATGTGACGCGCCGTGGCATCCTACCTCACCGCTTACATACATATACAATACATATATATATCTCCTGCCCGTGGAATCCTCCGTCACTGCCGGCAGCCGTAGGTGTAACATATAACTGTTACACCCCGTAAGTCCAGGACATGTATAAGAGAATGTATGTAAGGAATCAAGACTTGGAAATTGGCACGAAAGGAAGAATTGTCTTTCCGACAGAAAATCTTCCGAGCGTCGGAAAGGAAGAATGTTCGTTGTTGAGAATTGGATTCTCAAAATGCATTATTTGAAGAGTATGGAACTTATTAACATTATGGAAATTTATTTTTACAGATTTGGTCATGTGGGTCCCACTCGAGGAATTTTACATTTTTGTGGGGCCCACGAGGGTTACAGAATTTTATGGACTAATGAGAGGGCGACACGTGGCACCCCACATATGGTCTTGGACGTTTTTAGTAAGGGTAAAATGGTCATTGACCATCAAGGAAGATAAGTCTTCAAAGCTTGAGATTGTTGACTTGTCAACTTGTCCACTTGGCTTAACATTAATTGTCCTTCATCCTAGCCCACAAGTGTTTTAATCTAATCCCTCCAATGTGTTTTATATACCACACTAGTAGCAAGACAAGGTCTTCCACACTTAGAAAAATTTAGAGAAAGCTTGTGCTAGCTTAGTTGCTCTCGGGTTTGACATATCTCCCACACAAAAATTTTGTAGTTTTGATCCATTATTCACAAGACTTAAACCCAAGGTCCCTAAGGGTATTGTAAGGATATCTCAATAGAAATATTTCGGAAAAACGACGTTTTCACGTTAGCCGCAAGGCGAAAACCTAAGTAGTTTTCCTAGTTTTGGATTGGAAATTGAAGAGAAGTTGGTTGTGAACTTCTAGGGGCTTCAAATAGCGGATTGGAGCATAAAGGAAAGGAGCTAAGAGTTTCTAAGGAGCGACTTTGAATCTTGGAAATTTTAAGGGCTTGTAAAGGTATAAATCTTGTCGTTTTAGCAATTAAGTTTACTTATTGTTGTAGATATGGATATTAGAAAGCATGAGATATATAGTATGAAGTTTGATAAGTATATTGGCTATTGGAACCCCAATCCGAAAACTAGCATGTTTAGCCTTAAGATTACAATTCAAGTTGATTATTAGTTTAAGTCGTCGCATGTTGTATAAAGAAGGAAATTGTAGTTGTTGAAGTTGTTTATGACTATATAACATGTTTAACCTTAGAACTTGGAATTGGAAAAGGATTGGAAAAGACTTTGAGTTGTTGTTTATATAGCCGAGAATGGCTTTAATTATGGAACTACTTGGTATGAATTGTGGGGCGGAATTTTACACGTATTGTAAGGCGTGTAATCCCCTTTGATTGTTTGGTATGTTGATCCTTAAATGTGGCATGTTTGGTTATTGTATTCGGCCTTGAAAAAGGTGGAAAAGTATGTAGAAACAAAGGAAGTGTTGCCCGATTTTCCGTAGAATAAGAGACCGTATACTTAGTATTATTCTACGTTAGAGACTAGAAGTTGATAGTCATGTTGTGACCATTATAGGTTGACACTTCTACGTGCGGCGTATTCGGCTTAGCTTGTGGATTTAGCCGAAAAGGTATGTGAACTATCTCCTCTTCTAGCATGATTCCGTATGGTAAAGAAAGTATGTCCTACTCCTTAAATGATCCATTCCTTGGTTGTATTTGGATTGCCTAAAATAGAATTTGTTCTATGTACTTCCTTGATTGTACTTTGACGTTTAAATTTTAAGTTGTATAATCCATTGCCTTAGTGAAGTTTGGATTCTTAAGAGTGAAAGTATTTTACTTAAAGTACATAGAGTCTTGAAAAGGAAGTGGTTTCCAAACCTTTTGGCTAGTGCATTAGTTCCAAAACCTAAGGGTTGTTATAATGACTTTAGGGGAGTTAAAGGAGTGATTTACTTGAGGTTTAAAGGTAGAATAAACTTGTTTTCTAAATATTAAGAGACTTGAAGTATTTTGAAAGTTAAGAACTTGATTTGTAAGTATGTGGTACTTTGTTTTAAAAGTATAAGTCTCTTGGTTATAAAAAGGAATGGATATGTCTAAAACCATAAAGGGTTATAACGGCTTTATGGGAAGTTGGTTATAACGGCTTTATGGAAGGTTAAGAAAGTTGTCTATTTTGATTAATGGGCATAAGTTGCCTAGATTGTGAAAATTTGAAGTTACTTGATTTCAAGCTTTGAAATGAGTTTTCTAAAAGTGTAGTAACTTACTTTGAAAAATAGACATGCCTTGATACTACGGGTGTTAGTATCTTGGGGTTTTACATAAAAAGGAGTCTTTTGAAAAGAATGTACGTACGTAGTACTTTAGCTTGTTTAAATTGAGAATTATTCTATGTGTGCCTTGATAAGTACGTTGGCTTGTTTAATTGAGAATTATTCTATATGTGCCTTGATAAGTACTTTGGCTTGTTTAATTGAGAATTATTCTATAAGTGCCTTGAGTTTATAAAATGAAAGTCTAAAGATTTTATGAACTTGCCTATGTGCGCTGGTGATAGCCTTTGAGTGCAAGTATTATGTTTTAATACGTTGCCGCGACTCTCGGTTGGAGGGTCGGCTGTCTTGTTGTAAGATTACTCGACGCATCGGCGTGATGTGAGATTCCACGGGTATGCTTCCATTATTTGTATTACTCCTTGGACATGCTTATACGATGTGGGATTCCGGGGCATGTGACCAGGAGGCGGGTGAGATTCCCGGATTTGTTTGTATTACCCCATGGTCATGCTTATACGATGTGGGATTCCGGGGAATGCGACCACGTGGGATATTGTTATTCCATGGATTAGCCCTCCATGAGATTTAGTGACGTAGGATGGATCTGGTAGTTAGCTTTCGTACTTGCCCCCGTCGGTGGCTGACGCAGGATGGCTCTGGTAGATGGCTTTCGTACTTGCCCCCGCTGCTATTGCACGATTTGGTACGATGAGACTCGGTAGATAGCTTTCGCACTTGCCCGGCCATATCTCGTGACGACAGTGGATCTCGTAGTTAGCTCGTACTTGCCCTTTCGATTGATGACGCAGCCGATCAGTAGATAGCTTTCGCATTTCCCCGCCGCTTTTATGATGCAGCCGATCCGTGGTTCGTTTTCCTACTTAGCCCGCATGCTTTTTAGGACACAGTGGGACTTGGTGTTCATGTATGCTTATTGGTGTTATATTATATCATGGATCACGGCAGCGGAGGGCGATTCCACGCATGATTGATATTATGGGCATGCGTCCACGACTTGATATGATCGCTTGTGTATTGTGTATCGCTGGGCATGTCTCTGTTTTGTTTAGATCGCATGATTTCATTACGCATTTCATCGCTTCACATACTTGGTACATTCTTCAGATCGACCTCGCCGGGGTTGCGTCACGCCGCAGTTTAGGTAATGCAGCTTGGTGATCTGCAGTGTAGGACATCGCTCGTAGTTTTGGATAGCTCCTCTGCTCGTGAGTTTATCTTTTGGTATAGTTCCTTCGATGTGCTTTTGTATGCATGGGTACGGCGGGGCCTTGTCCCGTCATATTTCAGTAAAACTCTTAGAGGTCTGTATTCATATGTGGGATTGGACTCATGTACAGTGTAGTGTCTTTTATTATGTATATTATATGGCAGCCTTGTTGGCTTTGCCCTTGCACGTGCGTTGGTTTAAAAAAAAAGAGGTGTTATTTAATTTCCGCAGTTTACTTAGTTGTTAAGGTAGAAGGGTGCCCAGGTAGGGCACCAGTCACGGGCCCGGGGTTCGGGGCGTGACAATAACCATGTGACACGCCAGTGGCATCCTACCTCACTATCGGTGTACACATATACAATACATATATATATATATATATAACATGCCCCCGGAATCCCTCATCGGTGTAGACATGTCTTCATGGGGAGCTAGCCCATGGAGTAATAATCGTATATACCATGCCCCCGGAATCCCTCATCGGTGTAGACAAGTCTTCATGGGGAGCTAGCCCATGGAGTAATAATAATGGCCACATGCCCCTAATCCTCATCGGTGTAGACATGCCCACGTGATAATAATAATATACCGAGTTTAACCCACAGACGGCCGCATGCCCCCGGAATCCCTCATCGGTGTAGACATGTCCATGTGATAATAACAATGGAAGCATACCCGTGGAATCCTCCGTCACTGCCGGTACGTCCAAGTAAGTTCACAACAAGTCAGCCGACCCTCCATCGAGAGACGCGGTGGTATAGAAATACAATACTTGCACAACAAAGGCTATCACAACTAGCATAGGCAAGTTCAACATACTCTTAGACTTTCATTAACATGTAAATTGATTCACCATTTATATAAACTCAAGTACTTCCATTTTATGACAACAATCCGGGTTTTAACCCTAAAGTACTACGTACTTTAATTCTTTCAAAAAGATCTCTTTTTACGTAAAAACAACTCGATACTAATATCCGTAGTACCAAACACGTTCATGTTTAAATCAAGTACTTTATACTTTTTAAACCAAGTGGCTTACACTTTTAAAACAACGTCAAGTGTACTTTTTAAAACCCAAGTAACTAACTCTTTTAAGATCAAGGTACTCCTACCTTTTAAAACCACGCCACTTATATTTTTCCATCAAGAAAAGTTCGATATTTGAAAACAAGTTACTTATACTTTTAAACTCAAGTTACTTCTCTTTTCTCAAAATCAAGTTACATGACTTTCAAAATACTTTAAGTCTCCTTACTTTAGAATGTCAAGAAATCAATACTTGTTTATAATAGTTTTATTAACGCAGCCATGATCTAGAAAATGTAATACAATTTTGTCTTATCTTATCTTCTATGCAGATGGAAGATTGTACTTGTTTTAATATAATTATTTGTCATTACATTTTCTTTTATTAACGCTGTAATGGCTTGTTCGATAGTTATTCCCATTTCCGAAATCAAATAAAACTTTATTCTTTTAAAGACCAAGTACTCATTACTCACGAATGAGGTTTCACCACTTTTTAACACCATTCAGGTCAATTATAAGTCAAGTCTCTTATCTTTTAAAATCAACAAACCATTCTTTTACCTACATAAAGTCGTTATAACCAACGTCCCATAAAGCAATTATAACACTTTATGTTTTAAACCTACCAAATTGCTTAGCACACGTCGCTCACCGTACTACATAGTTCACAACAATCATGCTAGAAAGGATAGGAAGAGGTTCACATACCTCGCGACGATTATCGACAATTAGCAAAATGCTCCAAAGTACTATAACCTTGCTAGCCTTTTCCACCCTTCAAGTAGAATACGCTACTCGTAGTACTTCAACCTATAATGGCCATAAAACGTCTATTAACTTCTAGATCTCTTCGTAGAATATTCTAAGTACAAGGTTCCTTATTCTACGGAAAATTGGGCAGCACCTCCCCCCCCCGCAAACACATAAATATTATCCTATATCAAGGCCCGCTACCAAGCCAACAACTCCAAGGGGATTACACGCCCCACAATAATACTACAAGTCTACTGTAAATACAGTCCAATGTAAATACAGTTCAATTCTTTTTAATCATCCTTCCATATATCATATACTCAATTATACATTACTACAACATGTAATCTCCAATTACAATAGGGGGATAAAGATCATTACCTCGATAAGCCCAAAATTATCCAAGATTTATAAGTCGATCCTGAGCAACGTTTAGCTCCAATTCCTTACGCTCCAACCCGCTCCAAGCAACCCTTAGAAGTTTTTAAACAACTTCTCTTAACACTTCATCCAACTATGAAGATTTTCCTAGGGTTTCATTTGCGACTATTGGAATAAAATAGTATTTCCGGGCTCTTATGTTGGGATTACTTTAGAATACTACTAGGGATACAAGGCTAAGGTATTTGGGATTATACCACAACAATTGAAGAATTTCTACACAAGGTGGGGGGGTTTGGACGAGAACACATAAGGGGAGGGAGTATAATTTTTTTTGCCTTGGAAACTCTCTAAGTGTGGATGAATAAAGTCTTGCAATAAGGGGGGGGGGGGTATTTATAGAGAAATCAAGGGCTAGGATGAAAGCATGTGTAAGGTGTAGATTGGGGACATGTGTGTGTGGGTTCTACCAACCACATGTCCTCCACAAATTTGAGACATGTGGCTAGCCACATGTCCCCAAAAAAACGTCCATGGGACACCTGGCATGCCTAAATCGGTCATAGGGCCACATGGGGGTGCCATGTGTCTCCCTCCTACTCGTCCAAAATATTTCATTTCCCGAAAATATCCGTAATGCCAAAAATCTCCAAAACAAAGTGGGCCCCACAAAACCGTAAATTCCTCCCGTGGGCCCCACGTGACCAATTCCGGAAAAATAAAATCCATAATTCTTATAAATTCTTAAAGTCTCAAATACCAAAGTGAGAATCCAATTCTCAATAATAAACCTTTTTCCTTCACGAAGTTCGGAAACTTTTCCGTCGAAAAATCACATCTTTCTTCCTTTCCAGTTTTAATGTCGTATTCTCGTACGTACATCCTCATATACATACCCTGGAACTACGGGGCGTAATATATTCTTTTAAAGACCAAGTATCAATTTCCTTCCGAATAATGATTCATAACTTTTTAGAATAATTCAAGGTTCTTACCATTTAGAACTCCAGTCAAGGACATCAAAGTGAAACCAAATTCATTTAACACACGTACGTCTACCGTACTATATATTTCACAACAATCATGCTCAAGAGAATAGGAAGAATCACATACCTCCTCGGCTAATCCACTTGCCAAGTAGAATATGCCGCGCGTAGAATATCAACCTATAATAATCAAACACGTCTATCAACGTCTAGATTTCTTCGTAGAATATTTCTAAGTATAGGGTCTCTTATTCTACGGAAAATCGGGCAGCACTTCCCCTGTCTTTACGTACTTTTCCACCTTTTTCAAGGCCCGAAATTCAATAACCAACATGCCACATTTAAGGAGCAATAATACAACAATACGAACGGGGATTACACGCCTAACTGGACGTGTAAAATTCTGCCCCATATTAAAAAAACAGTCCATTAGTCCAAAGTAAAATAAATTAATGTAAATACCCAATGTAAATACACCATTAGTCCATTAGTTGATGTTCTTGCCAACTACTATTGTAACGACCTGCCCGGGCCTGCATCGTGCCTTACCCAGGCACCCTAGTGATACATACATCGAGAAAATCAGAACACAAAACAAGAGTCATTTAACAAGAGATAAATGAATAAACAAAGCAACCAAAACAGCTTGCCTTCAGATATACATAAAACCCGAATAGCTTTAATCCTTTTACAACCCCGCCCACAACAAGATTTTCATGCACTTAAGATATACACGACTATGACGACAGGCCCCGCCATACCCCGAATGTACAAGAACCTACAACTGTGGAACACCTACTAAAAGATAAGCCTCCGAGAAACGGAGCTTCAAATGCGCTTGAATCATGATCCTATGAGCGAGGAACCACGACCGATGTACTCTACCGCAGATGAACGCAGCCCTCAAGGAGGTCAAGATAACAGTACCAAGTATGTGAAATCAGCATAATATCAGAAATGAAATCATACTAGTCTATATAAAGCAGAGACATGTATGATAACCAAACTACGATTCACAACATAAAACAAGTCATCACTCGATATAACTATGGGTCTCACGCCCACAACATCAATCGTTCGCATGGGCCGCATGCCCCTAATCGCATCGGTGTAGACATGTCCATGATGCAACAATAATACCAATTTCCCATTTCCACATGCCCCCGCAATTCTGCATCGGTGTAGACATGTCCATGTGACCTCAAAAACAAGAAAGCAATCCAAATAGAAGCATACCAGTCCGCTACGATCGTGTCGTGATGTCCAAAGGGAAAAATAAGACAACATTCCAAATGGACGCATACCCGCAGCGCTCACGATCGTGTCGGTATGTCCAAAGGGAAATCACAAGGCGATAATCAAATGGAAACATACCCGCGCGCTACGATCGTGTCGATATATCCAAAGCGATTAACCACAAGACCTTAACCAAATGGAAGCATACCCGCAGCGCTACGATCGTGTCGGTATGTCCAAAGCGATTAACAACAATAATACTATCAACAGAACGCACTGCGGAATTTCTCCGCCACACGCCAAGACGCCCAAGTAAGTTCTCAACTACCAACCGACTCTATCGAGACGCCAGAATACGTAAAACACAACAATTGTACAATAAAGGCTATCATCACAAGCATAGGCAAGTTTCACAACAACAAGCATAGGCAAGTTTCACACAACTCAAAGTACTTTCATTTTATGCCAAAGTCCGGTTTTTAACCCCAAAGTACTACATACGTTAAGTTCTTTTAAAAGAGATCCATTACTTTTATAAAGTCACCCGATACCGTAGTATTAGAATGACCAACCCACCTTCCTTTTCAAAATCAAGTAACAACATTCTTTTCCTAAGTTCCAGGTTGCCTAGTTTCAATTACTCAAGCTTCTCATTTTCAAATGGTTTCATAGTTCCCAAACTTAATCACTTGATTCCTTTTAGAACAATTGAGTAACATATGTCATATACGTGAGTAGTTTATTCTTGTTTATAACGATCTTATTACAAAGACCATGATCTAGAAAATGTAATATCATTTTGTCTCATCTTAGCTTCTATGCAGATGAGGTTTCTACCGTTTTAATACAACACATCATTATTCAATACATTTTCCTTTATTAACGCTGCAGGTGGTCCTGTCGATACACATTCTCGATTCCCAAATCAAGAAACATTATCCCTTTAAAACCAAGTACCCATTACTCACGAATGAGGTTTCACACAAACATCCACATTAAAACAAATAAGTTAAGTCTCTTATCTTATAAGATCAAGTCTCTTAACTTCTAACATCAGTAAACCATTTTCACTTACATAAGGTCGTTATAACTAACTTCCCATAAAGCTATTATAACACCCTATGTTTTAAACCAACCAAATCACTTAGCACATGTACGTCTACCGTACTACATAGTTCAACAACAATCATGCTAGAGAAGATAGGAAGAGGTTCACATACCTCGCGACGATTTATCGACAATAAGCAAAATGCTCCAAGTACTACAACCTTGCTAGCCCTTTCCACTCCTTGAGTAGAATAAGCTACTCTTAGTACTTTCACCTATAAAGGTCAAAACGTCTATTAACCCCAAAACACAAGTTTCTATCTTTCTATAGAAAATTCGGCAGCACCTCCCCCCCCCCGCAACAGCGTAAATCTCCTCCTCTATCGAGGCCGGCTACCAAGCCAACCAGGGGGGGTTTACACGTCTAACCGGACGTGTACAATTCTACACAAGTCTACTGCAATACAGTCCTATGTAAATACAGTTCAGATGGGCTTTATTCTTCAGGCTTAAGTCAAAAGACATTGCCGAATACTAAGTAGTTCCATATATAGTATACTTCAACTATATACTCTAACAAACATGTAATTTCCAATTACAATAGAGGGACAAGATAATTACCTCGATAAGCCCAAAATTATCCAAGTTATAATGTCGATCCTGAGCAAGGTTTAGCTCCACTCCGTGCGCTCCAAACCACTCCAAACAACCCTTAGAAGTTCTAACCAACTTCTACTCAAATACTTCAACCAACTATGAAGATTTCCTTGTGGTTTCGTTTGAGACTAAAAGGACAAAAGGTAGTATTTCCTGACTCTACGTGAAAGAGGTATCTTTGGGATACTACAAGGTACAAGGCTAAGGTATTTTGGGCATTATAACAATACTAGGAGTATTTCTATACCACAACAAGGGTATTATACTAAAACAACTAGCAGTGTGTGGTACCCCACTACTAGCACCACAAGGGGAACCCTTCACCGCCAAACGCCACAAGGAGGCGGGAGGGGGAGCGGCGTAGGACCCGAGCTACTAGGGGGAGGGGGGGGGATTTCAAGACTTAGACAAATTGAGGAGTGAATGAATAAGTCTTCACAAGTGGGTATTTATAGCAAAACCAAAGGCCAACCAACGACCAAGATTAAGCCATGTGCAAGGCAAGTGTAAGGCCAAGATCAAGCCAAGTGCACCCTAGCCCCTACTCCTTAAAACCCTCACAAATATCTACACAAATATCTAGCACCACAAGCCCTCACTTCGGCCAAGTCACGCCCACTTGTCTCCATTGTGAGGTGACACACGCCACCCTCCCGCTGGTCCAAAATGTTTCGCCTCTGAAAAATCCGCAAAAATACAAAACGACATAGCCGGAATTTTCCTTCGCAAGTTACGCAAAACGCTTCGTCAAAAACGACTCTAACCAAGGTGTGCACAAATGTCATTTCGCCAAGCCACCTAGGCGGGGTGACACGTGTCACCCTCCTATTGGCCCAAAATAAAACATCTTCCAAAAATCCACAATGGCCAAAATCTCAAAACAAAGTGGGCCCACAAAACCAGAATTTCTCCCTGGCCCCACGTGACCATTTCCAAAATAAAATTCCATAATTCTCTAATATTCCAGAAGTCCGAATACCAAACTGGGAATCCAATTCCCATTAACGAACCTTTTCCTTCACAAAACCTAAACTTTTCCGTGGAAAAATCACCTCTTTCTTCCTTTCCAATCTTTCTCGCCAGATTCTCGTACGTACGTCCTCGCATACATACTCTGGAAATACGGGGTATAACATTCTCCTCTCCTTAGAAACATTCGTCCCGAATGTTCCTTCACAAGACGGATATCGATGAAGCTCTTCTAACAAATTGCCAACGCCACGCCGTCACGAAATAACACACGCGTTCTCCTCCTTCCTTACTCGTCGTGCCCTTCTCGAACACATGAACTCTTCTAGTATACGTACCACACTTTAGTCATCGCTTCCGTTTCCAAAACTTTGGAGTCACCACCTCCAAACTTGGTCGTCTTACTAGCCGTAATATCCCCTAAGGCCATTACCGGCCTTCACGAACGATTCTGGTCGAACACATCCACAAACTCATACGATGGTCGTCTAAACTCGGGCCTAGCACCCTCGTGACCCTACCACCGGGACCACCCGAACTGACCCACCTAATACCGGGTTACGGGTTGACCCGCAAATGGTCCTAAACCCGACCCCCAACCGTGCCAAACTCTTGTTCCCCGATTCGGAACAATCTTACTAATTCACATCATGAAAGCTACCACTACCATCTCACACTACCCACGGACTTATCACACAAATAAATCCCACGTATACTACTCACCCTTATAAAGGTCAAACATAAAACGAATCTTTTACTCAAGACGACCTTACCTCTAAGGTCTCAGTCGTGAAATAGTCTAAGGTTCACACTTACCATGCCTCCATACGTATCCTTCCAACTAACCATGCATTCTAACTCACACATATCACAATGCTATCCGCATAGCACACAATAATGAGATCATCATAACAAGCATACCAAAACTCTAGAGGGTTAAGGATATACCCGGCTACCGCCCACTCTAATCATAGGCCTCACTGCAGGCGCATACCGTAGAAGGTGATGAACCAGCCACAGATCCTGAAGGCTGAGTCGTAACATCCGCGCTACCCTTGGTCGGACAGTTCCTCGCAAAATGGCCCTGCTGGCCGCATGCAAAACAAACTCCCAATCTAGCACGACACTCTCCAAAATGGAGTCTACCACAATGGTCACAACGAGGTAGGGGTGGCTTCAGCTGGTTAACACCCCTGCTCTGCCAAAATCTGAACCTCGAGCCCCGACCGCTCTCAAGACGGTGGAGGACCACTGCACGGTGGGGTATATAACTAGCTCTGAGGCGGTCCGCCTCGAAGCCACCAAAGGACCTCGCCGCCCCGGCCCTCTTCTCGCGATCCAGTCATTCCGTCGACCCTCCGTGCCTCACATCCTAGTGCATGAGCTCGCACGCGGCAATGTCCATGCCCTACAAGAGAAACACCCGCACAAGACTCACCATATAATCATCTAGCCCGTGACGTGGCGATGCACCCTATCCTCCATATCTGCAACTAGCGCAGGACATATCGAGCCAAAGAATCGAACTCGACATTGTACTCCCGACGGCGCTCTCGCCTCGAGAACAAAAATCGTACCGCGCCCTCCTCATCTGCGGAGGCAAGAAGTGCGTGAGAAAGCCCCAAAACTCATCCCATACTGCCTGAGGTGCATGCTCTCCCGAAAGCTCCCATGAATCAAACCAATCGATCACGGTATCACGCACCGATGCGAACCAAAGGTCACAGACTGCTTCAAGCCTTGATCACCCGCATGATCCAGAATCGCCGGATGAACTCCTCGCGATCATCCTCGTGCCTCGACCCATAAAACTCGCGGCTAACTCGTAAAGTCCCGTAGCCTCAAACTATCTCGCCTCGGGGTGAACCATCGGTGCTATCGAATCGAATCGAATCGCCGTGATCCACCTATCCTCATATCTCGCCACGACTTAGCCAAGAATCGCCATCTCTCATGACCCATCTCCCCGCCTGCATCGCGGACCTGAGGCTCGTGTATCAGAGTCTCAGCAGCCATCGCCGCGCTTTAAACTCGCTAGGCTGGGCGGCGTCGCGAAACTCGCCGGCCAAGCACTGCTCGTCTCGATCGCTGCGCGCTCGAACTCCTCTCAGATCTCACTAGCGCCTCTCGGCCGCCTTGCCCTTCGGGCTCGTTGCCTTGCGCGAGGCATAATCGTAAAAACGAGATACGCTGGAGGGTCCAACTTACAACACACTCTAAGGCACGATCTCGTAATGAGAAGAATGGAAACCAATCCTAAATGTCCTATAGCCTCCTGATTATAGATGTGGTGCACAACACACCGATAATCAAGACTCTACTAGACACGATTCAGACACTTTCCGAGGATTAATCGCTCGATACCACTTTTGTAACGACTCGCCCGGCCCGCATCGTGCCTTACCCCGCACCCTAGTGATACATACATCGTAGAAAATCAGCGAACACAAAACAAGAGTCATTTAACAAGAGATAAATGAATAAACAAAGCCAACCAAAACAGCTTGCCTTCAAGATATACATAAACTCGAATAGCTTTAATCCTTTTACAACCCCGCCCACAACAAGATTACATGCACTTCTAAGATATACATGACTATGACGGACAGGCCCCGCCATACCCCGAATGTACAAGAACCTACAACTCGTGGAACACCTACTAAAAGATAAGCCTCCGAGAAACGGAGCTTCAAATGCGCTGAATCGTGATCCTATGAGCGAGGAACCACGACCGATGTACTCTACCTGCGGATGAACGCAGCCCCAAGGAGGTCAAGATAACAGTACCAAGTATGTGAAACAGCATAATATCAGAAATGAAATCATACTAGTCTATATAAAGCAGAGACATGTATGATAACCAAACTACGCTCACAACATAAAACAATATCACTCCAATATAACTATGGGTCTCACGCCCACAACATCAATCAGTTCGCATTATGGCCGCATGCCCCGAATCGCAGACGGTAGACATGTCCATGATGCAACAATAATACCAATGTCCCATGGCCACATGCCCCGAATTCTGCATCGGTGTAGACATGTCCATGTGACCTCAACAACAAGACAACAATCCAAATGGAAGCATACCCGCGCGCTACGATCGTGTCGGATGTCCAAAGGGAAAATAAGACAACATTCCAAATGGACGATACCCGCAGCGCTACGATCGTGTCGGTATGTCCAAAGGAAATCACAAGGCGATAATCAAAATGGAAACATACCCGCGCGCCACGATCGTGTCGGTATATCCAAAGCGATTAACCACAAGACCTTAACCAAAATGGAAGCATACTCGCGCGCTACGATCGTGGTCGATGTCCAAAGCGATTAACAACAATAATACTATCAGCGTGAACGCATCTGGAATTTCTCCACACGCTGGCACGTCCAAGTAAGTTCTCAACTACCAACCGACTCTATCGAGAGACGCGTAAACACGTAAAACACAACGATTGTACAATAAAGGCTATCATCACAAGCATAGGCAAGTTTCACAACAACAAGCATAGCAAGTTTCACACAACTCAAAGTACTTTCATTTTATGCCAAAGTCCGGGTTTTAACCCCAAAGTACTACATACGTTAAGTTCTTTAAAAGAGATCCATTACTTTTATAAAAGTCACCCGATAATTCGTAGTATTAGAATGACCAACCCACCTTCCTTTTCAAAATCAAGTAACAACATTCTTTCCTAAGTTCCGGTTGCCTAGTTTCAATTACTCAAGCTTCTCATTTTCAAATGGTTTCATAGTTCCCAAACTTAATCACTGATTCCTTTTAGAACAATTGAGTAACATATGTCATATACGAGTAGTTTATTCTTGTTTATAACGATCTTATTACAAAGACCGTGATCTAGAAAATGTAATATCATTTTGTCTCATCTTAGCTTCTACGCATGGAGGTTTCTACCGGTTTTAATACAACACATCATTATTCAATACATTTTCCTTTATTAACGCCGCAGGTCCTGTCGATACACATTACGATTCCCAAATCAAGAAACATTATCCCTTTAAAACCAAGTACCCATTACTCACGAATGAGGTTTCACACAAACATCCACATTAAAACAAATAAGTTAAGTCTCTTATCTTATAAGATCAAGTCTCTTAACTTCTAACATCAAGAAACCATTTTCACTTACATAAGGTCGTTATAACTAACTTCCCATAAAGCTATTATAACACCCTATGTTTTAAACCAACCAAATCACTTAGCACATGACGCTCACCGCATACATAGTTCAACAACAATCATGCTAGAAAAGATAGGAAGAGGTTCACATACCTCGCGACGATTTATCGACAATAAGCAAAATGCTCCAAGTACTACAACCTGCTAGCCCTTTCCACTCCTCGAGTAATACGCTACTCTTAGTACTTTCACCTATAAAGGTCAAAACGTCTATTAACCCCAAAACACAAGTTTCTATCTTTCTATAGAAAATTCGCAGACTCTCCCAACAACAGCGTAAATCTCCTCCTCTATCGAGGCCGCTACCAAGACAACCAGGGGAGGGGTTTACACGCCTAACCTGACGCGTGTACAATTCTACACAAGTCTATCGCAATACACCCCATGTAAATATTCGATTCGATTCTTTATTCTTCAGGCTTAAGTCAAAAGACATTGCCGAATACTAAGTAGTTCCATATATAGTATACTTCAACTATATACTCTAACAAACATGTAATTTCCAATTACAATAGAGGGACAAGATAATTACCTCGATAAGCCCAAATTTATCCAAGTTATAATGTCGATCCTGAGCAAGGTTTAGCTCCACTCCGTGCGCTCCAAACCACTCCAAACAACCCTTAGAAGTTATAACCAACTTCTACTCCCATACTTCAACCAACTATGAAGATTTCCTTAGGGTTTCGGTTTGAGACTAAAAGGACAAAAGGTAGTATTTCCGGACTCTACGTAAAGAGGTATCTTTGGGATACTACAAGGTACAAGGCTAAGGTATTTTGGGCATTATAACAATACTAGGGGAGTATTTCTATACCACAACAAGGGTATTATACGAAACAACTAGCAGTGGGGTACCCCACTACTAGCACCACAAGTGGAACCCTGCGCGGCCAACGGCCACAAGGAGGAGGGAGGGGGAGAGGCTTAGGACGAGAGCTACTAGAGGGAGGGGAGGGATTTCAAGACTTAGACAAAGTGAGGAGTGAATGAATAAGTCTTCACAAGGGAGGGGTATTTATAGCAAACCAAAGGCCAACCAACTACCAAGATTAAGCCATGTGCAAGGCAAGTGTAAGGCCAAGATCAAGCCAAGTGCACCCTAGCCCCTACTCCTTAAAACCTCACAAATATCTACACAAATATCTAGCACCACAAGCCCTCAATTCGCCAAGTCACGCCCACTTGTCTCCATTGTGAGGTGACACACGCCACCCTCCCGTTGGTCAAAAATGTTGCGTGTCTCGGAAAATTCCACAAAAATACAAAACCACATAGCCGTAATTTTCCCTTCGCAAGTTACGCAAAACGTTTCGTCTAAAAACGACTCTAACCGGTTGTTGTGCACAAATGTCATTTCGGCCAAGCCACTGGCGGGGTGACACGTGTCACCCTCCTATTGGCCCAAAATAAAACATCTTCCAAAAAATCCACAATGGCCAAAATCTCAAAACAAAGTGGTTCTACAAAACCAGAATTTCTCCCTGGCCCCACGTGACCATTTCCGAAAATAAAATTCCATAATTCTCTAATATTCCAGGAAGTCCGAATACCAAATCTGGGAATCCAATTCCCATTAACGAACCTTTTTCCTTCACAAAAACCGGAAACTTTTCCGTGGAAAAAATCACCTCTTTCTTCCTTTCCAATCTTTCTGCCGTATTCTCGTACGTACGTCCTCGCATACATACTCTGGAAATACGGGGTATAACACGCCTAACTGGACGTGTAAAATTCTGCCCCATATTAAAAAAACAGTCCATTAGTCCAAAGTAAAAACAGTCCAATGTAAATACAGTCCAATGTAAATACAGTCCATTAGTCCATTAGTTGATGTTCTTGGCCAACTACTATAATCAAACTTATCCAATTTTTGGCTAGCATGCCGGAATTACTTCTTTAATCTTCCACCTTATATTCCAATCTTTATATAAGTTATAATAACTTTGTTATTAACTGTCAACAAGTAATAGGTAATGTTTTTACCATTTTAATGGCTAGCATGCCAATTTCTCGATTTTAGCAACTTAACAAGGTCCAAATCTTTTCCATCTTCCTTCCATGTATCACATACTCATTTATATACTTCCAACATATATAATAACCAACTTCACAAAGAGGACAAAGTTCATTACCTCTAAGAGCACAAAATAATCCAAGAACTAAAAGTCGATCCATAGCACGTTTAGCTCCTATTCCTTATGTTCCAATCCGCTCCAAGCAACCCTTAGAAGCTCCTAACCAACTCTTCTTCAATATTCAACTTCAAAAAGTGAATAACACTTTAGGTTTCAAACCTAGCAAGATTCGGCCAATGGGGTGTTTTTAGGCTAGGGGTGTGAAATCTTGTCTAACACTTGGTTAATAACCTTCCTAACACATCAAGGAAGAACACTTAAGAGTTTAAGAATTGTTGGACAACTTTAGGTCAAGAAATTGGCCCATGGCCGAGAGCACTACACAAGGGAGAGAGTATTTTCAAGTCTTGGAAATAATTCTAAGTATGGGAGATTCATCCTACTAGTGTGATGATATAACACAACCAAGCGCTAGGATTAAAACATGTGTGTGGTTGAGATTAGGGACAAGTGTGTGTGGGTCCCATAAGCCACTTGTCCACACAAATATCTCACAAAATATCTAGCACAAGACTTGTCCAACTTGTCATCTTGCACGCCCCACATGGGCCCACTTGGGGTGACACGTGTCGCCCTCCTATTCGTCCAAAATATTTTCATCTCCCAAAAATATCCGTATTGGCCAAAATCTCGAAAATAATGTAGGCCCCACAAAACCGTAAATTTCTCCCGTGGGCCCCACGTGACCAATTCTGGAAAATAAAATCCATAATTCTCTTATATTCCAAGAAGTACAAATACCAAAATTGAGAATCCAATTCCCAATAATAAACCTTTTTCCTTCACGAGGTTCGGAATATTTTCCGTCGGAAATTCAAAATTTTCTTCCCTTTCGTACTTAGTGTTATATTCTCCTGCGTACGTCCTTAAATACATACTCTGGAACTACGGGTGTAACATTCTTCCCCCCTTAGAAACATTCATCCCGAATGTTCCTTCTATGTCTCCAAAAACACATGCGCCGGTATAGGCTTCACTACTATACTTACAAAACCAATTATGCCACATATGACCATAATATAACACACGCGCAATACTTACATCCAAGCCAATGAGGAATCACCTCTAACGTGTATAACATCACTATTAGCTCCCACCCATGGTCTAAAGGATACTCTCTTCGCACCTTCACTTCACACAAATAATGACTTCCATACTTTTAACACATGTTCGCTTCTTTTCTTACTCGTCGTACCCTTATCGTACACCCGAACTCTTTCTAGTACACGTACCACATTTCAGTCATCGCTTCAGTTTTCAAAACCTTGGAGTTACTACCTCCAAACTTGGTCAATACTAGCTTCAATTTCCTTTTAAGGCCATTCTCGGCCTTCACGACCCAATTTTGGTCGAACGCGTCTACGAACTCGTACAATGGTTACCTAGACTTGAGCCTTGCACCTTCGTGACCCTATCACCTAGAGGGACCACCTCAAACTGACCCCACTCCAATCCGGGTTGCGGGTTGACCCGCGATTGGTCCTCAACCCGACCCATTATCGCACTAAATTCTCATTCTTGCCCGGAACAAATCTCACTAATCAAGTCATGAAAACCTAGTGGTCTTCTTAGCTTAATTACCCACTTTCATTTCACACCACTCATGGACTTATCAAACTAATATACCCCACGTATACTATGTACCTCGACCAAGATCAACCGTAAAATCTTTCACTCAAGACGGCCTTGTATCTAAGGTCTCAACGGTTATCAATAATCTAAGGCTCACAATCTCCATGTCCCCAAACTTACCTTTCCTTCTAACCAGGTGTCTTACCACAATTTAACACAATACTATCCGAGCATAACACTTAACATATAATCATCTTATAAACGCATACTAGTCTCTAGAGGGTTAAGGATATACCTGTAACTATTGCTTCACTTCCCATTCGTCGCTCTAATCATAGTCCTGCCCTGCAGGGCGCATAGCTAAAGAAGGCGATGAACCAGCCACTAATCCCGAAGGCTGAGTCGTAACATCCGCGATACCTCTGGTCGGACAATTCTTCGCAAAATGGCCCTGCCGGCCGCAGGTAAAGCAAGCCCCCCGAACACCTTGACACTCCAAGATGGAACCTATCACCGACCGCCTCCGAATACCCTGCACGCCCCAAGATGAAGGAGTACTCTGTCGGGCCGGGAAGTATATCTAGCTCGCCGAGGTTGTCCGCCTCGAAAGTTACCAAAGGACCATGCTGTCTTGGCCCTCTTATGCTGATCTCGGTCATTTCGTCGACCTCTACGTTCTTCGCCCCTCGCATAAGCTCGCACGCGGCAATGTCCATGCCCTACCAAGAGCTACTCCTGTACAACCCTCTGCTAGATAATCATCAAGTCTTGTGACATATCGGTGCACTCTATCCTCCATGTTTGCCACTAGAGTGGGGGCATACCAAGCTAATGAGTCGAACTCTATGTTGTACTCTCGAACCGTCCGCCCATTCTGTCTCAACATCATAAAACTATCCACTCGGGCTATCCTCATCTGTGGAGGCAGGAAGTAGTTAAGAAATGCCTTCGAGAACTCTTCCCAACCAGCTGGAAACACATGCTCCCCCCGGGACAGTTCCCATGAATCAAACCAGTTGACTGCAGTATCCCGCAGCCGATACGAACCCAGTACCACTGATTCGGCCTCTGAGGCCTTAATCACTCTCATGATCCGCTGTAGTTGTCGAATAAACTACCGAGGATCTTCCTCAGTTCTCGATCCATAGAACTCTGGCGGACTGCAACTCAAGAAGTCCCGAAGCCTCAAACTATCGGTTCTGGGGTGCGCCACTGATATTACAGGCTCCCGTCTATCCTCATGCCTCGCCACAATCCTAGCTAGTAACTGGGCTATCTCTTTGTAACCCATATCCTCAGCTCCTGGTCGTGGAACTGGAGGCTCAGATATCATGGCCTTAGTAGATACTGTTGCCGCTGCGCTAAACTCTGCTGGGGCTAGCGGCGTCGCAGAACTCCCCGTCTGAAGTACTATCTCAGGTAATGACTGGGCCTGTGCCCTCGTAACCCTCTGTGTTCTACTAGCAGCTCCCTCTGCTGCCTTGCTCTTCTGGGCCCTGGTTGCCTTGCATAGAGGCATAACTGGTACATAAGAATACGTCAGAGGGAGTGCAACTTATAACACAGCTCTAACGCACGATCTCAGAGTGAGAAGAATGAAAACCAATCCTAAATATCTCGCAGCCTCCTGATTATAGGTGTGGTGCACAACACGCCGATAATCAAGACTCTACTAACT
Organism: Przewalskia tangutica; assembly: GCA_029844215.1. Taxonomy (NCBI): domain Eukaryota; kingdom Viridiplantae; phylum Streptophyta; class Magnoliopsida; order Solanales; family Solanaceae; genus Przewalskia; species Przewalskia tangutica. Next base: position 55,095,835 of record CM056724.1, read on the forward strand.
GCTCTGATACCACTTTTGTCACGACCCGACCTCGGGCCCGCAACTGGTGCCTTACCCCGGGCACCCTAGTGATAATACATCAGAGAAAATCAGCGGAATAAAACTCATAAGATATGGAACAATATAAAAGAAGAAACAGGCTAACCAATAAGGTCACCTTTCTGCATATATATATAAAAAACCCGAACAGTTATCCTTTACAAGCCCAACTCACAATAGTACTACAGACCTCTAAGAGTTTTTATAACAACTATGACGGGACAAGACCCCGCCATACCCCTGAATGTACAAGAACCTACAATCTCAGGGAATTATACCAAAAGATAAGCCTCCGAAGAAAAGGGGCTTCCCAAAATGCAGAACTATGACCCTAAGAACGAGGATCAACAACCGGTGTACCTCTACCTGCGGCATGAACGCAGCCCTCAAGGAGGCTCGATAACAGTACCAAGTATGTGAAATCAAAATATCAGAATGAAATCATAATACATATAAAACAGGAGACATGTATGATAACCAAACTACATTACACAATATATAAGCAGTCATGTCAAGTCAGGGACTCATGCCCTCAAAGTCATCACTCAAATATAACCATGGGTCTCACGCCCACAATATCAATCATGCCCGTGGAATTCCTTCCTCACTGCCGGTAGTCTATGATATAATATAACACCAAAATGTACACATGAACACCAGGTCCCACCTGTGTCATAAAAACCGTAAGGACCAAGTAGGAAAACTAACCACCAGATCCAGCCTGCATCATAAAAGCGGCCGGCAAATGCGAAGGCATAGCTACGATTCACTGCGTCATCAATCGATCGGGCAAGTACGAAGCGCCATTATATCCAGCCTGCGGCCACGAGATATGATCGGGGCAAGTATGGAAGCCATCTACCAGAGCATACCATACCAACTATACTATAGAACTGATCGGGGCAAGTACGAAAGCCAACTACGGATCCACTGCGTCAAGAATCGATCGGCAAGTACAGGGGCTACCTACCAGATCCTGCCTGCGTCATCAACCTCATGGAGAGCTAGTCCATGGCATAATAATAACAATGGAAGCATACCCGTGGGCCAGCCAACGTGTCAGTATGTCCAAGTAAATAACACGATAACAATCATAGTGGAAGCATACCCGTGGACCATCCAACAGCGTTAGTATGTCCAAGTAAAACAAGATAACCGACCCTCCATCGAGAGAAGCGGTAGCATAGAAATACAATACTTGCACAACAAAGGCTATCACAACTAGCATAGGCAAGTTTAACATACTCTTAGACTTTTATTTTATGCCAACAATCCGGGTTTTTAACCCCAAAGTACTACATACTTCAATTCTCTTAAAAAGATCCCCTTTTACGTAAAAACCACACGATACTAATACCCGTAGTGTTACACCCCGTAGTTCCAGGGTATGTATGTGAGGACGTACGTACGAGAATAAGACAGTAATTTTGGAAAGGAAGAAAGATGTGATTTTTCGACGGAAAAGTTTCCGGATTTTGTGAAGGAAAAAGGTTCGTTAATGGGAATTGGATTACCAGATTTGGTATTTGGACTTCCTGGATTATATTAGAATTATGGAATTTTATTTCCGGAATTGGTCACGTGGGGCCCACGGGAGAAATTTATGGTTTGCGGGGCCCACTTTAATTTCGAAGTTTTGGATATTACGGATATTTTCGGGAGATGAAAATATTTTGGACGAGTAGGGGGGCGACACGTGTTACCCCCTTAGGTGGCCATGTGGGACGAAATGGGTTGGGACAAGTGGCTAGCCACTTGTCCATGCTAGGCCAAATAGCCTTGCTACTTGTCTCTTGATTTTGTTGGCCATGTGGTGGGTGGGACCCACACACACATGTCCCAATCTAGACCACACACTTGCTCACATCCTAGCCCTTTATTTCTCTATAAATACCCCCCTTGAGTGCAAGACTTATTCATTCCACACTTAGTTATTTCCAAAGCTTGAAAAATTACTCCCTCCCTTCTAGGTGCTCTCGGCCTTGGGCTGATTTATGGAGCTTAAGTTGTCCAAAAATTCTTAAAGTTTTAAGTGTTCTTCCTTAGGGTGTTAAGAAGATTGTGTACCAAGAGTTGGAAAAGATTTCACACCCCTAGCCTTAGATATACCCCTTGGCCGAAACATTGCCAAATTGTAGCCTAAGTGTTCTTCACTTTTTGGAGTTGGATCTTGAAGAGAAGTTGGTTAGGAGCATCTAAGGGTCGCTTGTAGTGGATTGGAATGTAAGGAATTGGAGCTAAACGTTGCTCAGGATCGACTTATTAATCTTGGATAATTTTGGGCTTATCGAGGTAATGATCTATGTCCCCCTATTGTAATTGGATATTACATGTTGTAGTAGTTATACTTGAGTATATTATATGAGGAAAGAAGATTGTTAGAATTGAACTGTATTTACATTGAACTGTATTTACAGTAGACTTGTAGTATTATTGTGGGGCATATTTATACACGTCCGGTTAGACGTGTAACCCCCTGGGAGTTGTTGGCTAGGTAGTGGGCCTTGATAGAGGAGGAGATTTATGTGGTTACAAGAGGGGAGGTGCTGCCCATTTTTTTTACGTAGAATAAGGAACCTTGTACTTAGAAATGTTCTGTCACGACCCGACCTCGGGCCCGTGACTGGTGCCTTACCCCGGGCACTCTAGTGATACAACATCAGAGAAAATCAGCGGAAATAAAAACTTAAACATGAAACAAGATAAAATAAGAAACAGGCTAACCAAAACGGTTACCTTTCTGCATATATATATACCTGAATAGTTAAATCCTTTTACAAACCACACTTGCAAGATTACTCTGGACCTCTAAGAATGTAACCATAACTATGACGGGACAGGGCCCCGCCATACCCCTGAATGTACAAGTAACTACACTGACAGGGGACTATACCAAAGATGAGCCTCCGGAGAAATGGAGCTTCCCAAAACGCTGAACTGTGATCCTGTTATACCCCGTATTTCCAGAGTAGGTACGTGAGGGCGTACGTATAATTTTTGCCTTAAGGTTTGGCAAGAATCGAAAATTTGGGCACAAGTGCCGGAAAAAGTCATTTTCCGAAACGTTTCCTGACTTTTGTAGGGAAAATTCCGGCTATGTCATATTTAATTTTTGCGGATTTTTCCGAGAGACGAAACATTTTGGACCAACAAGAGGGCGACACTTGTCACCCTCTAATTGGTGAAGGTGGACGGCAATGGTGGACGATTTGGGTGTCAATTTTTGTCAAGGAGTTGGTAGGATATTTTGTGTAGTTGTTAGAATGGACACTTGCCTAAATCCTAGCCCTACACTTGCCTAACACTTGGATGAATCTTGGCCATTGGTTGGCCATTTCTTGACCTATAAATACCCCTCTAACTTGATGAATTTCTTCATCCAAAAATTGCCTAAGTCTTGAAATCCTCCCCTCCCCTCTTGAAGAGTTCTCGTCCTAGAGCCTCTACCCCCCCCCCCCCCTTGAGAAGCTTTGGCCGAGAGGGTACCCCCCCCCCTAGCCTAGTTGGTTTCGTATAATACCCCCCTTTGTGGTATAGAAATACTCTCCAAGTATTGTTGTAATGTCCAAATACCTTGGCCCAAATACCTTGTAGTATTCCAAGGTTATACTTATACGAAAAGCCCGGAAAATACCATTATACTTTCCTTTAGCCACTAAACGAAACCCTAAGGAAAATCTTCACCCGTTGTTGAAGTATGGAGTAGAAGTTGCGTAGAACTTCTAAGGGTTGTTTGGAGCGGATTGGAGCACTCGGAGTAGGAGCTAAACCTTGCTCAGGAGCGACATTAAACTCGGATAATTTTGGGCTTATCGAGGTAAACACTATTGTCCTTCTATTGTAATTGGAAATTACATGTTGTAAGAATATATAGTTGAAGTATACTATATATAGAACTAAACATAGTATTGTGGCAATGTCTTTTGACTTAAGCCTGAAGAATAAAGAACTGAACTGAACTGTAATTACATAGGACTGTATTACAGTAGACTTGTATAGCATTACTGTGTTGTAGAATTGTACACGTCCGGTTAGACGTGTAAACCCCCCCCCCTGGTTGGCTTGGTAGCCGGCCTCGATAGAGGAGGAGATTTACGCTGTTGTTGCGGGGAGGTCTTTGCGGATTTTACGTAGAATATGGAACGTTGAGATCTAGATGTTAATAAGCGCCTTGTGGCCTTATAGGTTGGAGTACTACGTGTGGAGTGATCCACTTGGCTTAAGGAGTAGCCGACTGTTTGGAGCATTTTGCTATTAGTCGATACTCGTCGCGAGGTATGTGAACCTCTTCTTATCTTTTCTAGCATGATATGTGTGAACTATGTAGTACGGTAGACGTACATGTGTTAACTGTATTTGATTGTTTTAAAACATAAAGTGTTATAACGGCTTTGTGGGAAGTTGGTTATAACAACTTTATGTAGGTAAGAGAATGTTTTGTGATTTTTAAAAGGTAATCGATTTAAATTATAAGCGGCTTGTTATGTATTAACAAAGAACTGAAGTATTTCAAAGATTTATGAATCGTTTTGAAAAGAAGGAGTAATAATTGGTTTTTGAAAACTTAAAAGGTTATACTAACTTTATGGGGAGTTAGGTATAACGGTTTAAGAATGGTAAATGGATTTCGGAAATGAGAACAAGTATCGAACAAACCATGCGGCGTTAATACAGGAAATGTATTGACTAATGAATTATTGGTAAAACCAGTAGAAACCTCCATCTGCATAGAAGCTAAGATAAGACAAAATGATATTACATTTTCTAGATCATGGCTGCTGTAATAAGAATGTTGTAAACAAGAATAACCTACTCACACATAAGACGTATATTACTCAATTGTCTAAAAGGGATTACGTGATTAATACTTGAACTATGAACTCTTTCAAAAAGTGGAACTTGAGTAATTGAAACTAGGCAAACTGAACTTTAGGAAAAAGGATGTTGTTACTCGACTTTAAAAAGGAATGTGTGTTGGTCACTCCATACTACGGTATCGGGTGACTTTTGTAAAAGGAATAGATCTTTTAAAGGGGTCTAAACGTATGTTGTACTTTAGAGTTAAAACCCGGACTTTGATATGAAAGGGGAAGTACCTTGAGTTGTGTATAGCTTGCCTATGCTTGCTGTTGTGTAACTTGCCTATGCTTGTTGAGATAGCCTTTATTGTGCACGTATTATGTTTCTATACCACCGTGTCTCGATGGAGGGCCGGTTGACTTGTGGAGAACTTACTTGGGCGTCTGGCGGTGTGGAAGATTCCACGGTATGCTTCCATTATTAGTGTTATTGTTGTTACATGGACGTGTCTACACCGTCACGATTCGGGGCATGTGGCGTGCGGCGGGGTTGATTACGATATATGGTTATTCTTGTTACATGGGCGTGTCTACCGACGCTGATATTCCGGGGCATGTGGCCATGCGGCAGGGTTGATTACCCGATATATGGTTATTACTGTTACATGGACGTGTCTACACCGATGCAGTATTCCGGGGACATGTGGCCATGCGGCAGGGTTGACCACCCAGTATATTGTTGTTGAGGTTACATGGGCATGTCTACCGATCTGATTCCGGGGCATGTGGCCAGGCGGCCTTGTTATTATTGATGCATCATGGACATGTCTACACCGTCTGATATTCGGCATGCGGCCATGATGCGAACAGATTGATGTTGCGGGCGTGAGACCCATAGTTACACTTCGAGTGATGACGCTTGAGGCGTGAGCCCTAACTTGAGCTGCGTTTATGTTGCGTACTATTTTGGTTATCATACATGTCTCTGCTTTGTATAGATCGTTATGATTTAAGCTGCGATATTTTGATTTCACATACTCGGTACTGTTATCGACCTCGCCCGGGCTGCGTTCATGCCGCGGTAGAGGTACATCGATCGCCGATCCGCTTGTAGGATCACGTTTGACGTATTGGGAAGCTCCGTTCCTTCGAGGCTTATCTTTGGTAGGTTTCCTGAGTTGTAGGTTCTTGTACATTCGAGGGTATGGCGGGCCCTGTCCGTCATAGGTTGTTATTACACTCTTAGAAGTGCAGTAACCTTTGTTGAAGCGGGGTTGTAAAAGGATTAAAGCTGCTCGGTTTAGAAGTTTGTATATATATGCATGAAGGCAACCGTTTTGGTTGGCCTATGTTATTGTCATAATCGTTGTTGTTATATTAAAGTCTTTATTTCATTGGTTTTCTCGATGTTGTATGACTACTTGGGTGCCGGGTAAGGCACGATCCACGGCTTTGGTCTTGACAAAGTGGTATCGAGCGATTAATCCTCGGAAGGTGTCTGACCGTGTCTAGTAGAGTCTTGATTATCGGTGTGTTGTGCACCACATCTATAATCGAGAGGCTGCAGGACATTTAGGATTGGTTTCCATTCTTCTCATTACGAGATCGTGCCTTAGAGGTGTGATAAGTTGGACCCTCGACGTATTTCGTTTTACGATTATGCCTCGCGCAGGCAACCGGGGCCCGAAGGCAAGCGGTAGGAGGCTGCTAGTGTGGTTCGGAGAGTACGAGCGCGAGTTCGGTCGATTGAGCAGTGCTTCCGACGGCGAGGTTCGCGGCGCGCCCGGACCAGCGAGGTTTAGAGCGCGGCCGTGGGCGATGAGACTACTGATACGAGCCTCGGTCCACGATGCAGGCGGGGAGATGGGTCACGAGAGATGGCCCGATTATTGGCGAGGTTGTGGCGAATATGAGATAAGTGGGCCGGCGATTCCAGATTCAGCGGCACGTGGTGCGCGAGCGAATAGTTTGAGGCTACGAGATTTTACGAGTTGTAGCCGCGAGTTCTACGGGTCGAGGCACGAGGATGACCCGCGAGTTCATCCGTCGATTCTGAAGGATCATGCGGGTGATCAAGGCTTGAGACCGAGTCCGTGACGCCGGTTCGCGTCGGTGCGTGATACCGCAATCGATTGGTTTGATTCGTGGGAGCTTTCGGGAGAGCATGCACCTCAGCAGTATGGGATGAGTTTTGGGGCTTTCTCACGCACTTCTTGCCTCGCAGATGAGGAGGGCGCGGTAAACGATTTTTATTCTTGAGGCGAGAGAGGCGACCGTCGTGAGTACAATGTCGAGTTCGATTCTTTGGCTCGATATGTCCCTGCGCTAGTAGCGAATATGGAGGATAGGGTGCATCGCCACGCCACCGCTAGATGATTATATGGCGAAGTCTTGTGCGGGTGTTTCTCTTGTAGGGCATGGACATTGCCGCATTCGTGCTCATGCACTTGGGTGCGAGGCGGAGAAGATCGACGGGTGGACCGCTTCAGCGAGAAGAAGGCCAAGGCGGATATTTTGACGACTTTCGAGGCGGACCGCCTCGGCCAGACTAGTTATGTACCGCCCGATGCTGAGCGATCCTCCACAATCTTCAAGGCATCCAGAGTATTCGGGGAGCAAGTCGTGGCTCCATGGGTTCGAGTTCCGGAAGTAGGGTGTGGGCGATCTGATCACCCCTACCTCGGTGTGGTCGATGTGGTAGACCGCGCATTTCGGAGTGTCGTGGTACGAGGAGCTTGTTATTTTTGCGCCAACGGGGCCATCTGGTGAAGGCGTCCGACCGGGAGTGGCGATGGTAGGATAGCACAGACTACGGATCGGTGCGGGTTCTTCACCTTCCATAGCTAGGCGGGATGTTCATATGCCGTGAGCCACGGCGAGGTCGCGGTGGAAGTTCCCGATTTTAAGCGGTCCTTTGACCGCCTATTTTCGTACATCCTTAACCTTCTAGAGACTTGCGTGTGTTGATGCTATGTTGATGTGTTTAGTGTTATGTTCGGATAACTTTTGTGCGGATGTGATTTAGAAACACAGTTAGAGTAAAAATATGAACCTTAGAATATTACAATTGAGACCTTAGATGTAAGGCCATTTAGTCGAGATTTTGCGGTGATCTTTGTGCGAAGGTATATGTATTCGTGGAGTTTTGTGGGAAAAATTTCCTTGGTGGGTAAAATGGAAGTGGTAGCTTTCATGACTGTATAGGTAGGATTGTTCGTATCGGGAACAAGGGTTTGGCGCGATAGTGGGTCGGGTTGGGGCCAACCGTAGCCGGTTGGGGTTGGGTCGGTCAGAGGTGGTCCGCCCAGTGGTAGGATCACGAGGTCTTTGGGCCCAAGTTGATTAACCATCGTGCGAGTTGGTGGATACGTTCGACGGTCGGTTCGTGAAGGTCGGGAATGGCCTTAGGAAATCGAGGTTAGTAAGATGACCAAGTTTGGAGGTAGTGACTCGAGGTTTTGGAAGAAGCGTTGGTCAAGTGTGGAACATGTACTAGAAGAGTTCAAGTGTCAGGCGAGGGCATGACGAGGAAGGAAGGAAGAGGGCGTATGTTATTACGTGGCGGTGTGGCGTGATTGTTCTCGTAAGTATGGTAGTGAAGACTATCTTGGCGCATGTTTGTTTGAGGCTTAGAAGGAACATTCGGGACGAATGTTTCTAAGGAGGAGAATGTTATACCGTATTTCGGAGTAGGTGCGTGAGGCGTGCGTATAATTTTTGCCTTAAGGTTTGGCAAGAATCGAAAATTTGGGCACAAGTCTTAGGAAGAGTCGTTTTCGACGAAAGCGTTTCCTGACTTTTGTAGGGAAAATTCGGCTATGTCATATTTAATTTTGCGGATTTTTCCGAGAGACGAAACATTTTGGACCAACAAGAGGCGACACTTGTCACCCTCTAATGGTGAAGGTGGGACGGCAATGGTGGACGATTTGGGTGTCAATTTTTGTCAAGGAGTTGGTAGGATATTTTGTGTAGTTGTTAGAATGGACACTTGCCTAAATCCTAGCCCTACACTTGCCTAACACTTGGATGAATCTTGGCCATTGGTTGGCCATTTCTTGACCTATAAATACCCTCTAACTTGATGAATTTCTTCATCCAAAAATTGCCTAAGTCTTGAAATCCTCCTCCTCTTGAAGAGTTCTCGTCCTAGAGCCTCTACCCCTTGAGAAGCTTTGGCCGAGAGGGTACCCCCCCCCTAGCCTAGTTGGTTTCGTATAATACCCCCCTTTGTGGTATAGAAATACTCTCCAAGTATTGTTGTAATGTCCAAATACCTTGGCCCAAATACCTTGTAGTATTCCAAGGTTATACTTATACGAAAAGCCCGGAAAATACCATTATACTTTCCTTTAGCCACTAAACGAAACCTAAGGAAAATCTTCACCTGTTGTTGAAGTATGGAGTAGAAGTTGCGTAGAACTTCTAAGGGTTGTTTGGAGCGGATTGGAGCACTCGGAGTAGGAGCTAAACCTTGCTCAGGAGCGACATTAAACTCGGATAATTTTGGGCTTATCGAGGTAAACACTATTGTCCTTCTATTGTAATTGGAAATTACATGTTGTAAGAATATATAGTTGAAGTATACTATATATAGAACTAAACATAGTATTGTGGCAATGTCTTTTGACTTAAGCCTGAAGAATAAAGAATCTGATCGTAATTACATAGGGTGTATTACATGAGACTTGTATAGCATTCTTGTGTTGTAGAATTGTACACGCGTCAGGTTAGGCGTGTAAACCCCCACGGTTGGCTTGGTAGCGGCCTCGATAGAGGAGGAGATTTACCTGTTGTTGCGGGGAGTGTCTTGATTTTACGTAGAATATGGAACGTTGAGATCTAGATGTTAATAGCGCGCTTGTGGCCTTATAGGTTGGAGTACTACGTGTGGAGTGATCCACTGGCTTAGGAGTAGCCGATTGTTTGGAGCATTTGCTATTAGTCGATACTCGCCGCGAGGTATGTGAACCTCTTCTTATCTTTTCTAGCATGATATGTGTGAACTATGTAGTACGGTGAGCGTCGTGTGTTAACTGTATTTGATTGTTTTAAAACATAAAGTGTTATAACGGCTTTGTGGGAAGTTGGTTATAACAGCTTTATGTAGGTAAGAGAATGTTTTGTGATTTTTAAAAAGGTAACTGATTTAAATTATAACTGGCTTGTTATGTATTAACAAAGAACTCGAAGTATTTCAAAAGATTTATGAATCGTTTTGAAAAGAAGGAGTAATAATTGGTTTTTGAAAACTTAAAAGGTTATACTAACTTTATGGGGAGTTAGGTATAACGGTTTAAGAATGGTAAATGGATTTCGGAAATGAGAACAAGTATCGAACAAACCACTGCAGCGTTAATAAAGGAAATGTATTGACTAATGAATTATTGGTAAAACCAGTAGAAACCTCCATCTGCATAGAAGCTAAGATAAGACAAAATGATATTACATTTTCTAGATCATGGCTGCTGTAATAAGAATGTTGTAAACAAGAATAACCTACTCACACATAAGACGTATATTACTCAATTGTCTAAAAGGGATTACGTGATTAATACTTGAACTATGAACTCTTTCAAAAAGTGGAACTTGAGTAATTGAAACTAGGCAAACTGAACTTTAGGAAAAAGGATGTTGTTACTCGACTTTAAAAAGGAATGTGTGTTGGTCACTCCATACTACGGGTATCGGGTGACTTTTGTAAAAGGAATAGATCTTTTAAAAAGGGGTCTAAACGTATGTTGTACTTTAGAGTTAAAACCCGGACTTTGATATGAAAGGGGAAGTACCTTGAGTTGTGTATAGCTTGCCTATGCTTGCTGTTGTGTAACTTGCCTATGCTTGTTGAGATAGCCTTTATTGTGCACGTATTATGTTTCTATACCACCGTGTCTCTCGATGGAGGGCCGGTTGACTTGTGGAGAACTTACTTGGACGTACCGGCAGTGACGGAAGATTCCACGGGTATGCTTCCATTATTAGTGTTATTGTTGTTACATGGACGTGTCTACACCGTCTGATATTCGGGGCATGTGGCCATGCGGCGGGGTTGATTACCGATATATGGTTATTATTGTTACATGGGCGTGTCTACCGTCGCATGATTCGGGGCATGTGGCCATGCGGCAGGGTTGATTACCCGATATATGGTTATTACTGTTACATGGACGTGTCTACACCGATGCAGTATTCCGGGGACATGTGGCCATGCGGCAGGGTTGACCACCCAGTATATTGTTGTTGAGGTTACATGGGCATGTCTACACCGATGATATTCGGGGCATGTGGCCGTGCGGCCTTGCTATTATTGATGCATCATGGACATGTCTACCGTCTGATTAGGGGCATGCGGCCATGATGCGAACAGATTGATGTTGCGGGCGTGAGACCCATAGTTACACTCGAGTGATGACCTTGAGGCGTGAGCCCCAACAGCTGCGTTTATGTTGCGTACTATTTTGGTTATCATACATGTCTCCCGCTTTGTATATCGTTATGATTTAAGCTGATATTTTGATTTCACATACTCGGTTTTGTTATCGACCTCCTTGGGCTGCGTTCATGCCGCGGTAGAGTACATCGATTGCCGATCCGCTTGTGGGATCACGTTTCACGTATTGAAGCTCCGTTCCTTGGAGGCTTATCTTTGGTAGGTTTCCACGAGTTGTAGGTTCTTGTACATTCAGGGGTATGGCGGGGCCCTGTCCCGTCATAGGTTGTTAATACACTCTTAGAGGTCTGTAACACTGTTGGGGGCAGGGTTGTAAAAAGGATTAAACTGTTCGGTTTAGAAGTTTGTATATATATGCGTGAAGGCAACCGTTTTGGTTGCTTTATGTTATTGTCATAGCTTTGTTGTTATATTAAAGTCTTTATTTCCGCTGGTTTTTCTCGATGTTGTATGACTACTTGGGTGCGGGTAAGGCACGATCCACGAGCCGGTTTGGTCTTGACAGATCTATGGCGAGGATCCACAACGATGTACCTCTACTGCGGCATGAACGCGGCCCGAAGTCGGATAACAAGTACCAAGTATGTGGCGAAAATCGTAAATGAAATCATAGTAGTCTATATAAAACAGGAGACATATATGATAACCAAACTACAGTACATAATATGTAAGCAGTCACGTCAAGTCAGGGACTCACGCCCTCAAAGTCATTACTCAATTATAACTATGGGTCTCACGCTCACAACATCAATCATGCCCGTGGAATACCTTCCTCACTGCAGGCAGTCTATGATATAACAACACCAAGAAGTACACATGAACACCAGGTCCCACCTGTGTTATAAAAACCGTCTGACGGCAAGTCTGAGCTAACTACCGGATACCAAGGCGCGTCATCAATCGGCCAAGGCAAGTACGAAGCCAACTACGGATACCAAAGACGTACCAACAAATCTATATAACCATACCACGAAGCTGACCCAGGGCAAGTACGAAAGCCAACTACCAGATACCAAGCCTGCGCCACGTAGCTGGCCGGGGCAAGTACGAATACTAACTACCAGATACCAAGCCGGAATCACGAGACTTCGTCACAAACCGAGCAGGGCAAGTATGAAGGCTAACTACGGATACCGCCGAAACAGCCACGACTTCGGGCAAGTGCGAGCCAACTACGGATACCAAGCGAATCAGTAAACCTCATGGAGAGCTAGTCCATGGAATAATCCTAATGGAAGCATACCCGTGGGCCACCCATCGTGTCAGTATGTCCAAAGGAAATAACAAAGTAACAATCAAAGTGGAAGCATACTCGTGGGCCACCCATCGTGTCAGTATGTCCATCAATCAACCAGATAGTCGGCCCTCCAACGAGAGACGCGGTAGCACGGAAATACAACACTTGCACAACAAAGGCTATCACACGCAAACATAGGCAAGTTACACACAACTCAAGGTACCTTCATTTTATATCAACAACACGGGTTTCAAACCCAAAAATAATACCTACTTTCATTCTTTCAAAAAGACCTCTTTTTACGTAAAAAGATACTAATACTCGTAGTATCAAAAATACATTTCCTTTTCAAACCAAATTACTTTACTTTCGTAAAAACCTTTACAAGGCTTTTAAAAATCAAGTACTCTATACTTTTTAAACCAAGTGCCTTCCTTTTAAAACAACATCAAGTATATTCTTTAAAACTCAAATACTTACTCTTTTCAAAACAAGTAACCTATACTTAAATCAAGTTACCATTTTAAAACCAATGATAAAACCATTCTTTTACTTTCATAAAGTCGTTATAACTAACTTCCCATAAAGTTATTATAATACTTTATGTTTTAAACCAACCAATTCACTTAGCACATGTACGTCTACCGTACTACATAGTTCACAACAATCATGCTAGAAAAGATAGGAAGAGGTTCACATACCTCGCGACGATTATCGACAATTAGCAAAATGCTCCAAGTACTACAACCTTGCTAGCCTTTTCCACCCTTCAAGTAGAATACGCTACTCGTAGTACTTCAACCTATAATGGCCAAGAAACGTCTATCAACTTCTAGATCTCTTCGTAGAATATTCTAAATACAAGATTCCTTTATTCTACAGAAAATTCCGCAGCACCTCCCCCCCCGCTATCACATAAATCTCCTCCCCTATCAAGGCCCGCTACCAGGCCAACAACTCTCAGGGGATTACACGTCTAACCGGACGTGTTCAATTCTGCTTCACAGTAATACTACACAACTCTACTGTAAGTACAGTCCAATGTAAATACAATTCAATCCTTTATAATCATCCTTCCAATAATATACTCAACCAGATACCAAGACGGAATCACGAGACTTCGTCACAAAACTGAACGGGGCAAGTACGAAGGCTAACTACCAGATACCAAGCCGAAACAGCCACGACTTCGGGCAAATGCGAGCCAACTACCGGATACCAAGCGAATCGAAACCTCATGGAGAGCTAGTCCATGGAATAATCCTAATGGAAGCATACGTGGGCCACCCGTCGTGTCGGTATGTCCAAAGGAAATAACAAAGTAACAATCAAAGTGGAAGCGTACTCGTGGGCCACACGACCGAACCGGGCGTGGTCGTGCCTTACCGAGCACCCAGTAGCCATACATCGAGTAATCGGAATATAAAACAAGACATGAATAAAGTGAAGTGAAAAAGCAGTTATACGAGAAAAACTTGCCTTGCGGCGTATATATATATATCAACTAGAACGATTACATCCCTTTTACAATTACGCCACAGCATTACTGCACCTCTAAGAATGATACGACAACAATGGCGGGACGGGGCCCGCCATACCCCACGAATGTAAGTACCTACTACGACAGGGACTATACCACCGATAAGCCTCGGAAAGCGGAGCTTCCCAACGCTGAATTGTGACCAAGAGCGAGGATCAACGATCGTGTACCTCTACCTGCGGCGTGAACGCGGCCCGAGCGAGGTCGATGCAACAGTACCAAGTATGTGAAACTGAAAATACTGTAAATGAAATCATAGTAGTCTATATAAAGTAGGAGACATGTATGATAACCAAACTACAGTTCACAATAAATAAGCAGTCATGTCAAGTCAGGGACTCACGCCCTCAAAGTCATCACTCAATTATAACTTATGGGTCTTACGCCCACAACATAAACAAGAGTGAAATAGATATACTGTAACTGGTCTTTTCTAGGCCGCTAATGATCGAAGCAAGGCCGATCGCCCATAGTATCATTATGCGTGCCTAATCCTGGACTTCCCGCAGCCCGCATAGGTCACACATAGACCCGCATAGGTCGTATAGACCCTCATCGGGGGTAGCTAACCCTGTACCCTCACGGACTCCGCAATCCGCATAGTCTCGATAGACCGCATAGTCGCACGTGACCGCATAGGGCATCCGTGTCGGGATAAAACACCGGAATGATCAATCCGAGCATACCTGCTCGCGTAGTCACATAGACCGCATAGGCCGTATAGACTGCATCGGTGTGAGCCCTCGGTATAACAAGTCGAGGGTATGTGATATAATAACATAACAGCTTATCGTTAAACAACATAAGCACAACAAGGGAAACCCCTTTACACAAACATCACCAGATACTAACACACGTAGCATCCTAACATGTTTACTTATCAAATCAACAAGGAAGTATTACAAGGCTATCACAAACCAACACAATCAAGTTATTCACGCAAGGTACTTTCTACTTTATGTTAACACTTTCGGGTTTTTATCCCCAAAGTACTTCATACATTAACTCTTTAAAGGATCCGTTTCAAAAGTCACACAATACCCGTAGTATTAAAATAGAGTGACTATCTTTTTAAGTAAACCAAAACACTTCCTTTTGTAAAATCAATTAACAACATTATTTTCCAAACGTTCAAGTTTGCCTAATTTCAAATGCTCAAGTTTCTCATTTTCGAAAGGTTTCGTAGTTCATAGTTTTAATCACTTAATGATATAATTCTCCTTTAAAACGATTTGAGAAACATATGCCTTATATGTGAGTAGGTTATTCTTGTTTATAACAATCTTATTAAAGCAGCCATGATCTAGGAAATGTAATATCATTTTGTCTCATCTTAGCTTCTATGCAGATGGAGGTTTCTACTGGTTTTAATAATACTTAATTATTCAGTACATTTCCTTTTTTTAGCGCTGCAATGGTTTGTTCGATACTTATTCTGATTTCCGAAATCAGTAAAACATTATCCCATTCTAAAAACCACGTACTCATTACTCACGAATGAGGTTTCACACTTATTAACAAAATTCATATTAATTCCTTTAAGTCAAGTCTCTTATCTTTTAAGATCAAGTCTCTTATCTTTTAAGATCAATAAACCATTCTTTTTATCTTTCTTAAGCCGTTATACCTAACTTCCCATAAAGCTAGTATAACTCTTAAGTTTTAAAACCAAGTATTACTCTTCTGTTAAAAATGATTCAGTGTTCTTTTGAAATACTTCAAGATTCTTATTATTCAGGCTTAAGTCAAAAGACATTGCCGCAATTATTATTCAGTTAACACACGTACGTCTACCGTACTATATATATATTCTTTAAAATATCATGCTCAAGAGGATAGGATGAATCACATACCTCGCGACGATTATCGACTATTAGCAAAACGCTCCACGGCTATAACCCGGCTAGCCTTGTCCACCTTTCAAGTAGTACATGCTACTCGCAGAACATTCAACCTATAAAGGTTATACAAGTCTATCAATGACTAGACTACTCTGTAGATTATTCTTCTGATGTGATTTCAGTTCAAGTCTTTTCTGTAATATCCTTCTATTACAGTTCAAATCTCTTCTATGAATCTTATATTCATTTCTATGCTACAACAGTATGTAATTTCCAATTACAATATAAGGACAAGAGTATTTACCTCGATAAGCCCAAAATTATCCAAATTTAATGTCGATCCTGAGCAACGTTTAGCTCCTACTCCGGGTGCTCCAACCCGCTCCAAACAACCCTTAGAAGTTCTACGCAACTTCTTCTTAATACTCCAACCAACTATGGAGATTTTCCTTAGAGTTTCGTTTTTGTGACTGAAGGGAAGTATAATAGTATTTCTGGGCTTTTCGTATAAGTGTAACCTTGGAATACTACAAGGTATTTGGGCCAAGGTATTTTGGGAATAGTAACAATACTTGGAGAGTATTTCTACCAAGAGGGGGGTAGTATTTTACGAGAACAACTAGGCAAGGGGGGGGTATTCTCGGCCAAGGCTACTAGGAGGGGGTGTACCTCGGCCAAAGGCCTACTCAAAGGGGAGGGGAGATTTGGACGAACCACTACAAGAGAGAGGAAAGGTTTTCAAGACTTACGGATTTTTGTGGATGAAGAAGTCTTCAAAGGGGGGGGGGGGGGGTATTTATAGGTCAAGCAATGGCCAACCAATGGCCAAGATCATTCCAAGTGCAAGGCAAGTGTAGGGTCAAGATTCATCCATGTGTACCTTATCCATCTACCACACAAATATCACAAAATATCCTACCTACTCCCACTCTCCCTTTCGTCCAACTTGCCGCCCATAAGTCCACCAATTAGAGGGTGCCAAGTGTCGCCCTCTTGTTGGTCCAAAATATTTCGTCTCTCGGAAAAATCCGCAAAAATACTAAATGACATAGCCGGAATTTTCCCTTCGCAAGTTGTGTAAAACGTTTCGTCGAAAAAACGATTCTAATCGGGGGTTGTGAACAAAATTCGAACCTTGCCTAACTTTAAGGCTTAAATTTTCCTACGTACGTCCTCACGTACATACTCTGAAAATACGGGGTATAACATTCTCCCCTCCTTAGAAACATTCGTCCCGAATGTTCTTTCTCAAGACGGATAACGATGAAGTTCCTCATAGCTTAACTAGCTTGCAAATGCCACACATGGCCACAGAAAACACCCGCGCAAATACTGACATCCAAGTCCACGAGGAATTACCTCTAATATCACAAAAACTCCCACCCAAGGGCTAAAAGGTACTCCCCTCGCACCTTCACTTTACAAAAGAAAAGATCACATCTATGTTCTTAACACATGCTCGCTTCTTCCCTTACTCGTCGTACCCTTCTCGTACACACGAACTCCTTCTCATAACTTACCACATTTCTGTTACTGCATCAATTTCAAAAATCTCTGGGTTACTACCTCCAACTTGATCATCATAACCGGGAATACTCTGGATGGATCTCCGATACTTTTCCGAACCTAACAACATGAAGGACCGGACATACTGCCTCCTAAGTCGGACGGCAAAAGCTAACATATAGGCAACCTGGCCTACTCTTCACATGACCTGAAAAGGCCCAAAGTAACTCGGGCTAAGTTTCCTCTGTTTTCCGAATCTCGTCACACCCTTCCGGGGTGGTACCTTCAAGAAGACCCACCGTCAACCTGAACTCCAAGCGTCGTCGCCGATCATCCGTACGACTTCTGTTGATTCTGAGCTGTCGATAACCTCTCCTGGATAGGCTTCACCTTATCCCCATCCTGCCGAAACAAGTATGAACCCACTATCTGAACTTTGCCAACATCGAACCAATCGACCGACAACTTACACTTCCGCCCCTACGAGTCTTCGTAAGGCGATATCCGAATACTGATATGGTAGTTATAAAAGCACTCCTCAGCGAGGCAACAATCCTCATAGCTACCCACAAATCCAAACACGGGCGGGGTGAATGCGATACTGAGACTCACCTGAGTTCCTCAACCCTGCCTGGTAAAACTTCCGGAAAACGAAATAGCCACAACCTGGGCTTCACTGTCTGTCATAAGGTGAAAGTAGGCGCCTCGTGCAGCCTTACAACCTTCCTGATAAATAACATCTCGCATAACCTGAAGGACAAGATGGGCTGACCTCATCGGCCCGACTACTGGTCGAACGCATCCACGAACTCGTACGCTGGTTTACTAAACTTGGGCCTAACACCCTCGTGACCCTACCACCTGGAGGGACCACCCCGAACTGACCCCACCACAAAACAGGTCGCGGGTTGACCCGCGATCGGTCCTCAACCCGACCCGCTATCGCGCAAAAACTCTTGTTCCCCGATCCGGAACGATCTCACTAATCAAGTCACGAAAACCTAGTGGTCTTCTTAGTTCAACTACCCTCTTTCATTCCACACTACTCAGGGACTTATTATACAACTATATCTCACGTGCACTATGCACTCCGATAAGGGTCAAGACACATAAATAAAAAAATACATCTTTTACTCGAGATGGCCTTACCTCTAAGGTCTCTACGTATAAAACTCTAAGGCTCACACTTTATCTGCCCCCCAATCTTACCCGGTTAACTAACCATGATTTCTAATCACAATTAACACTTATGTTATCTGAACATAACACTTAAGATACGCTTATCTTATCACACATACAATCTCTAGAGGGTTAAGGATACACCTGTATCTACTGCTTCACTACCCTCTGTCGTTCCAATCAATCACGCCGTAATGCCATTAGGAAGGTGATTAACTAGCCACTGATCCTGAAGGCTGAGTCTCTACATCCGCGCCACCTTTAGTCGGACAATTCCTCGCAAAATGGCCCTGCTGGCCGTAAGTATAACAAGCTCCAACAAAAAGACGACATTCCCCGGGATGGCGTGCATCACCGTAACACAGGAAAATCGAATCTGGCTGGCTAGAACCTATGTAAATCTGTGAACCAGAAACCCTGGAGTTCTGACCAACTCCTAAATACCACGACGTCCCGAACCACCGCGAGGACCACTGCTGATACGGCGGGCGCATATCCAGTCTGCTGCTGAGGCGATTCGCCTCGAAAGTTACCAAAGGACCCTGCCGATCTGGCCCTCTTCTGCTGATTTTGGTTAACCCGTTGATCCCTACGTTTCTCGGCCTGCTGTGCATAAGCCCGTACGCAGGCCATGCTCAAGCCTGACTGAAGAGCTACTCTTGCACATCCTTTCTTTAGATAGTCATCAAGACCCGTGATATATCGGTGCACTCTATATTCTCTAGTTGCTAAAATCCTAGCTAATGTGAGTCCATTCCTTTTAATCCATATTCCTTGTTCTGGTCGTGGGCGAAGGCTCATACATCATGGCCGCAGTGGGAATTGCTGCCGCCGTGCTAAACTCTGCTGGGGCTGGTGACGTCGCAGAACTCCCCGAATGAAGCACCACCCCAGGTGATGATTGGGCCTGCGCCCTCGTAACCCTCTGTACTCAACTCGCAGCTCCGCCTTTGCCTTGCCTCTTGGGCGGGTTGCCTTACGCGAGGCATAACGGTAAGGGAAAGATATACGTTAGAGGTCCAACTTATAACACGCCTCTAAGGCACGATCTCGAGTGAGAAGAATGGAAACCAATCCTAAATATCCTATAGCCTCCTGATTATTGGTATGGTGCACAACATACCGATAATCAAGACTCTACTAGATACGGTCTGTAGACACTTTCCGAGGATTAACTGCTCTGATACCACTTTTGTCACGACCGAACCGGGCGTGGATCGTGCTACCCCGCACCCAGTAGCATCTGTCAGTAATCGGAATATAAAACAAGACATGAATAAAGTGAAGTGAAAAACAGTTATCTGAGAAAAACTTGCCGTGCGGCATATATATATATATATATATATATATATATATATCAACTAGAACAGTTACATCCCTTTTTACAATTACGCCCACAAGCATTACTGAGACCTCTAAGAATGATACGACAACAATGGCGGGGCGGGGCCGCCATACCACGAATGTAAGTACTACTACGGCAGGACTATACCACCGATAAGCCTGCGGAGAAATGGAGCTTCCCAAACGCTGAATTGTAACCCTAAGAGCGAGGATCAACGGCGGTGTACCTCTACTGCGGCGTGAACAGCCCGAAGGAGGTCGATAACATGTACCAAGTATGTGAATCGAAAATCGTAAATGAAATCATAGTAGTCTATATAAAGCAGGAGACATGTATGATAACCAAACTACAGTTCACAATAAATAAGCAGTCATGTCAAGTCAGGGACTCACGCCCTCAAAGTCATCACTCAATTATAACTATGGGTCTTACGCCCACAACATAAACAAGAGTGAAATAGATATACTGTAACTGGTCTTTTCTAGGCCGCTAATGATCGAAGAAGGCCGATCGCCCATAGAATCATTATGCGTGCCTAATCACGACTTCCGCGACCGCATAGGTCACACATAGACCCGCATAGGTCGTATAGACCCGCATCGGGGTAGCTAACCCCGGTACCCTCCTGGACTCCCGCAATCCGCATAGTCTCAATAGACCGCATAGTCACACAGACCGCATCGGGATAAAACACCCGGAATGATCAATCCTGGAGCATACCGCTGCTCCGCATAGTCACATAGACCGCATAGGCCGTATAGACCCGCATCAAGGGTGGCAAGCCCTCGGTATAACAAGTCAAGGGGGTATGTGATATAATAACATAACAACTTATCGTTAAACAACATAAGCACAACAAGGGAAACCCCTTTACACAAACATCACCAGATACTAACACACGTAGCATCCTAACATGTTTACTTATCAAATCAACAAGGAAGTATTACAAGGCTATCACAAACCAACACAATCAAGTTATTCACGCAAGGTACTTTCTACTTTATGTTAACATTTTCGGGTTTTTATCCCCAAAGTACTTCATACATTAACTCGTTAAAGGATCCGTTTCAAAAGTCACACAATACCCGTAGTATTAAAATAGAGTGACTATCTTTTTAAGTAAACCAAAACACTTCCTTTTGTAAAATCAATTAACAACATTATTTTCCAAACGTTCAAGTTTGCCTAATTTCAAATGCTCAAGTTTCTCATTTTCGAAAGGTTTCGTAGTTCATAGTTTTAATCACTTAATGATATAATTCTCCTTTAAAACGATTTGAGAAACATATGCCTTATATGTGAGTAGGTTATTCTTGTTTATAACAATCTTATTAAAGCAGCCATGATCTAGGAAATGTAATATCATTTTGTCTCATCTTAGCACATGCGGATGGAGGTTTCTCTTGGTTTTAATAATACTTAATTATTCAAGACATTTCCTTTTTAGCGCCGCAATGGTTTGTTCGATACTTATTCGATTTCAAATCGGAAACATTATCCCATTCTAAAAACTACGTACTCATTACTCACGAATGAGGTTTCACACTTATTAACAAATTTCATATTAATTCCTTTAAGTCAAGTCTCTTATCTTTTAAGATCAAGTCTCTTATCTTTTAAGATCAATAAACCATTCTTTTTATCTTTCTTAAGCCGTTATACCTAACTTCCCATAAAGCTAGTATAACTCTTAAGTTTTAAAACCAAGTATTACTCTTCTGTTAAAAATGATTCAGTATTCTTTTGAAATACTTCAAGATTCTTATTATTCAGGCTTAAGTCAAAAGACATTGCCGCAATTATTATTCAGTTAACACACGTACGTCTACCGTACTATATATATATTCTTTAAAATATCATGCTCAAGAGGATAGGAAGAATCACATACCTCGCGACGATTATCGACTATTAGCAAAACGCTCCACGGCTATAACCCGGCTAGCCTTGTCCACCTTTCAAGTAGTACATGCTACTCGCAGAACATTCAACCTATAAAGGTTATACAAGTCTATCAATGACTAGACTACTCTGTAGATTATTCTTACGATGTGATTTTGATTCAAGTCTTTTACGTAATATCCTTCTATTACGATTCAAATCTCTTCTATGAATCTTATATTCATTTCTATGCTACAACAGTATGTAATTTCCAATTACAATATAAGGACTAGAGTATTTACCTCGATAAGCCCAAAATTATCCAAGATTAAATGTCGATCCTGAGCAACATTTAGCTCTACTCGGTGCTCCAACCGCTCCAAACAACCCTTAGAAGTTCTACGCAACTTCTTCTTAATACTCCAACCAACTATGGAGATTTTCCTTAGGGTTTCGTTTTTGTGGTGAAGGGAAGTATAATAGTATTTACGGCTTTTCAGTATATGTGTAACCTTGGAATACTACAAGGTATTTGGGCCAAGGTATTTTGGAATAGTAACAATACTTGGAGAGTATTTCTACCAAGAGGGGTAGTATTTTACGAGAACAACTAGGCAAGGGGGTATTCTCGGCCAAGGCTACTAGGAGGGTGTACCCCTCGGCCAAAGGCCTACTCAAAGGGGGAGGGGGGAGGTTTGGACGAACCACTACAAGAGAGGGGGAAAGGTTTTCAGGTTTTCAAGACTTAGGGATTTTTGTGGATGAAGAAGTCTTCAAAGGGGGGGGGGGGTATTTATAGGTCAAGCAATGGCCAACCAATGGCCAAGATCATGCCAAGTGCAAGGCAAGTGTAGGGTCAAGATTCATCCATGTGTACCTTATCCATCTACCACACAAATATCACAAAATATCCTACCTACTCCCACTCTCCCTTTCGTCCAACTTGCCGCCCATAAGTCCACCAATTAGAGGGTGCCAAGTGTCGCCCTCTTGTTGGTCCAAAATATTTCGTCTCTCGGAAAAATCCGCAAAAATACTAAATGACATAGCCGGAATTTTCCCTTCGCAAGTTGTGTAAAACGTTTCGTCGAAAAAACGATTCTAATCGGGGGTTGTGAACAAAATTCGAACCTTGCCTAACTTTAAGGCTTAAATTTTCCTACGTACGTCCTCACGTACATACTCTGGAAATACGGGGTATAACAGCCACCCATCGTGTCAGTATGTCCATCAATCAACTAGATAGCCGGCCCTCCAACGAGAGACGCGGTAGCACGGAAATACAACACTTGCACAACAAAGGCTATCACACGCAAACATAGGAAAGTTACACACAACTCAAGGTACCTTCATTTTATGTCAACAACACGGGTTTCAAACCCAAAAATAATACCTACTTTCATTCTTTCAAAAAGACCTCTTTTTACGTAAAAAGATACTAATACTCGTAGTATCAAAAATACATTTCCTTTTCAAACCAAATTACTTTACTTTCGTAAAAACCTTTACAAGGCTTTTAAAAATCAAGTACTCTATACTTTTTAAACCAAGTGCCTTCCTTTTAAAACAACATCAAGTATATTCTTTAAAACTCAAATACTTACTCTTTTCAAAACAAGTAACCTATACTTAAATCAAGTTACCATTTTAAAACCAATGATAAAACCATTCTTTTGCTTTCATAAAGTCGTTATAACTAACTTCCCATAAAGCTGTTATAACACTTTATGTTTTAAACCAATTTAAGACAAAACCATGTCTCTCTTTTAAACCAAAAACTCTTCAATTCCTCAAGTCTCTTTTCTTTTAGAAATCAAGTTCCTTTTAAAGACCAAATACCCATTTCTCATAAAAGCGGTTTCACAACTGTTTAACACAAACCAAGTCCTTAATATTTCCTATCAAGTCATTTATAAGTCAAGTCTCTTATCTTTCAAGATCAAGTCTCTTAACTTCTAAAATCAATAAATCATTCTTTTACCTACATAAAGTCGTTATAACTAACTTCCCATAAAGCTATTATAATACTTTATGTTTTAAATAACCAATTCACTTAGCACGTATGCGTCTACCGCACTACATAGTTCACAACAATCATGCTAGAAAAGATAGGAAGAGGTTCACATACCTCGCGACGATTATCGACAATTAGCAAAATGCTCCAAGTACTACAACGCACTAGCCTTTTCCACCCTTCAAGTAGAATACGCTACTCGTAGTACTTCAACCTATAATGGCCATGAAACGTCTATCAACTTCTAGATCTCTTCGTAGAATATTCTAAATACAAGATTCCTTTATTCTACTGAAAATTCCATGCACCTCCCCGCTATCACATAAATCTCCTCCTATCAAGGCCCGCTACTGTGCCAACAACTCTCAGGGGATTACACGTCTAACCGGACGTGTTCAATTCTGCTTCACAGTAATACTACACAAGTCTACTGTAAGTACAGTCCAATGTAAATATAGTTCAATCCTTTATAATCATCCTTCCAATAATATACTCAAGTATAACTACTACAACATGTAATATCCAATTACAATAGGGGGACATAGATTATTACCTCGATAAGCCCAAAATTATCCAAGATTATAAGTCGATCCTGGGCAACGTTTAGCTCCAATTCCTTACGCTCCAACCCGCTCCAAGCGACCCTTAGAAGTTTCTAAACAACTTCTCTTAACACTTCAACCAAGCTTATGAAGATTTTCTAGGGTTTCGTTTTGCGACTATTGGAATAAAATAGCATTTCCGGGCTCCTAGTATTAAAACAACTTTGGAATACTACTAGGGATACTAGGCCAAGGTATTTGGGATTTATACAACAATACAAAAAGTATTTTCTACACAAGTGGGGGAGGGGGACGAAAACTACAAAGGAGGGAGTATTATTTTTGCCTTGAAAGCTCTTAAGTGTGGATGAAATTATGCTTCAAGCTAAGGGGGTATTTATAGGGGAAACAAGGGTTAGGATCATAGCAAGTGGGTGGTCAATATTGGTCCATGTGTGTGTGGGTCCCACCACACCACATGTCCAACGAAAATTACTCCAAGTGTCATGGCGTTTCGGCGAGGAATGATGGCTAGCCACTGTCTCCCTGATTCGACCATGGCCACTCAAGGGGGTGACACGTGTCGCCCCCTTACTCGTCCAAAATATTTCGTCTTCCGAAAATATCCAAAATACCGAAAATCTCAAAAATAAAGCGGGCCCCACAAAACCGTAAATTTCACCCGTGGGCCCCACGTGACCATTTCCGAAAATAAAATCTCATAATTCTAATATAATCCAAGAAGTCCAAATACCAAATCTGGGAATCCAATTCCCATCAACGAACCTTTTTCCTTCACAAAACCCGGAACGTTTTCGTCGAAAAAATCACTTCTATCTTTCTTTCCAAAATTTCTATCGTATTCCCGTACGTACGTCCTCACATACATACCCTGGAACTACGGGGTATAACATTCTTCCCCCCTTAGAAACATTCGTCCCGAATGTTCCTTCTAAGCCTCTAATCAAACGTGTGCCGGTATAGTCTTCACTACTATACTTACAAAAACCGATCATGCCACCAATGGCCAGAATATAACATGTTCGAAAAACTCAAATCCAAGCCAACGAGGAAACACCTCTATCATCACAAAAAGCTCCCACCCATGGTCTAAAGGATACTCCATTCGCATCTTCACTTCACAAAAGAAATGATCACTTCCGTTCCCATAACACATGTTCGCTTCTTTTCTTACTCGTCGTACCCTTCTCGCACACCTGAACTCTTTCTAAAACACGTTCCACACTTCAGTTACTGCTTCAATTTCCACAACCCTGGAGTTACTACCTCCAAACTTGGTCATCTCACTAGCTTCAATTTCCTCTAAGGCCATTCCCGTCCTTCTCGATCTGATTCTAGTCGAAAACATCCACGAACTCATACGATGGTTACCTAAACTTGGGCCTAGAACCCTCGTGACCCTACCACCTGGAGGGACCACCTCGAACTGACCCCACCTCATTCCGGGCTGCGGGTTGACCCGCGACCTTGCCTCAACCCGACCCATTCGTCGCGCCAAACTCTTGTTCCCCGATCCGGAACAATCTCACTAATCAAGTCACGAAAACCTAGTGGTCTTCTTAGCTCAACTACCCTCTTATAATTCACACCACTCAGGGACTTATCACACAATTATACCCCACGTATACTATGCACCCCGACAAAGGTCAATTCGTAAACAAAATCTTTTACTCCAGACGGCCTTGCATCCAAGGTCCTAACTGTTATAAATTCTAAGGCTCATAATCGTCTCGTCTCCAGACTTACCCTTTCTCAACTTCCCATGTTTTCTAATTCACACTTAACACAATGCTATCCGTACATAGCACCTAACATGTACCCACCACAACAACATAAACAAGTCTCTTAAGGGATAAAGATATCTCTGCAACTCTTTGCCTCGCTTTGTCGCTCTAACCATAATCACGCCTGCAGTGCTAGATATATAAGGCGATGAACCAGCCATCGATCCCGAAGGCTGAGTCTCTACATCTGTGCTACCTCTGGTCGGACAAACTCTCACCAAATGGCCCTGTTGGCCGTAAGCATACAAGCTGTCGAAGCAGTACGACACTCCCCACCATGACGCCTATCATAACGGCCACACCGAGGTGGGGGTGGCCTCTCCTGGCTAACACCCCTTCCTCTCCGAACCACTGAATCCGCAACTAACCGGTGGTGAGTCCTCCTACCTGTATCCCTCCTACTAGGACATCCTCCCATCACATGGCCCTGACGGCCATAGGTATAATAATCTCCCAAACTAGCACGACACCCTGAGGATCATCCTCAGCTCTCTATCCATAGAACTCTGGCGAACTGCAACTCAAGAAATCCCGAAGTCTCAGACTATCGGATCTAGGGTGAACCACTGGTACTGCCGGAACCACCGACTTCCGTCCGTCCTCATTCCCAGCCACCAGCCTAGCTAGTAACTGGGCTATCTCCTTGAACTCATATCCTCGGCTCCTGGCCGTGGATCTGGAGGCTCAGGTATCGTGGCCTCCGTAGAAACTGCTGCCGCTCTAAACTCTGCTGGGGCTAGCGGCGTCATAAAACTCGTCGTCTGAAGTACTATCTCAGGTAATGACCGAGCTGTGCCTCATGACCCTCGGTGTTCAAGTCGTATCTCCCTCTGCTGCCTTGCACATCTTGGCCCATGTTTCCTTTAGCAGAGGCATATCTGGTACAAACAAATACTTCCGTGGGAGTCCAAATTATATCACCGCTCTAAGGCACGATCTCAGAGTGAGAAGAATGGAAACCAATCCTAAATATCCTGCATCCTCACGATTATAGATGTGGTGCACAACACAGATAATCAAGACTCTACTGAACACGATGCGTAGACACTTTCAGAGACTAAGCGCTCGATACCACTTTTGTCACGACCGACCTCGGGCGTGGTAGTGCCTACCGGGCACCCTAGTGATACAACATCGAGAGAAAATCAGCGGAAATAAAAACTTAAACATGAAACAAGATAAAATAAGAAAGCAGGCTAACCAAAGCGGTTACCTTTACGCATATATATACGAGCAGTTAAATCCTTTTACAAACCACACTTGTGATCTACGGACCTCACAGAATGTAACCATAACTATGACGGGACGGGGCCCGCCATACCACGAATGTACAAGTAACTACACCGACAGGACTATACCAAAGATGAGCCTGCGAGAAGCGGAGCTTCCCAACGCTGACGTGATCACATGGCGAGGATCCACAACCGATGTACCTCTCTACTGCGGCATGAACGCGGACCGAAGGTCGATCTGACATGTACCAAGTATGAATCGAAAATACTATAAATGAAATCATAGTAGTCTATATAAAGCAGAGACATATATGATAACCAAACTACGATTACATAATATGTAAGCGATCCGCGTCAGTCGGGACTCACGCCCAAAGTCATTACTCGATTATAAATATGGGTCTCACGCCACAACATCAATCATGCCCATGGAATACCTTCGCTTCTGCCGGCGATCTATGATATAACAACACGAAGTACACATGAACACGTGTCCCACGTGTTATAAAAACCGTGCGGGGCAAGTACGAAGGCTAACTACGGATACCAAAGCGCATCATCAAGCGGCCAGGCAAGTGCAGCCAACTACCAGATACCAAAGACGTACCAACAAATCTATATAACCATACCACGAAGCTGACCCAGGGCAAATACGAAAGCCAACTACCGGATACCAAGCCTGCGCCACGTAGCTGGCCGGGGCAAGTACGAATACTAACTACCAGATACCAAGCCGGAATCACGAGACGTCGTCACAAAACTAAACGGGGCAAGTACGAAGGCTAACTACCAGATACCAAGCCGAAACATCCACGACTTCGGGGCAAGTACGAGAGCCAACTACCAGATACCAAGCCGAATCAGTAAACCTCATGGAGAGCTAGTCTATGGAATAATCCTAATGGAAGCATACCCGTGGGCCACCCATCGTGTCAGTATGTCCAAAGGAAATAACAAAGTAACAATCAAAGTGGAAGCATACTCGTGGGCCACCCATCGTGTCAGTATGTCCATCAATCAACCAGATAGCCGGCCCTCCAACGAGAGACGCGGTAGCACGGAAATACAACACTTGCACAACAAAGGCTATCACACGCAAACATAGGCAAGTTACACACAACTCAAGGTACCTTCATTTTATATCAACAACACGGGTTTCAAACCCAAAAATAATACCTACTTTCATTCTTTCAAAAAGACCTCTTTTTACGTAAAAAGATACTAATACTCGTAGTATCAAAAATACATTTCCTTTTCAAACCAAATTACTTTACTTTCGTAAAAACCTTTACAAGGCTTTTAAAAATCAAGTACTCTATACTTTTTAAACCAAGTGCCTTCCTTTTAAAACAACATCAAGTATATTCTTTAAAACTCAAATACTTACTCTTTTCAAAACAAGTAACCTATACTTAAATCAAGTTACCATTTTAAAACCAATGATAAAACCATTCTTTTGCTTTCATAAAGTCGTTATAACTAACTTCCCATAAAGCTGTTATAACACTTTATGTTTTAAACCAATTTAAGACAAAACCATGTCTCTCTTTTAAACCAAAAACTCTTCAATTCCTCAAGTCTCTTTTCTTTTAGAAATCAAGTTCCTTTTAAAGACCAAATACCCATTTCTCATAAAAGCGGTTTCACAACTGTTTAACACAAACCAAGTCCTTAATATTTCCTATCAAGTCATTTATAAGTCAAGTCTCTTATCTTTCAAGATCAAGTCTCTTAACTTCTAAAATCAATAAATCATTCTTTTACCTACATAAAGTCGTTATAACTAACTTCCCATAAAGCTATTATAATACTTTATGTTTTAAACCAACCAATTCACTTAGCACATGTACGTCTACCGTACTACATAGTTCACAACAATCATGCTAGAAAAGATAGGAAGAGGTTCACATACCTCGCGACGATTATCGACAATTAGCAAAATGCTCCAAGTACTACAACGCACTAGCCTTTTCCACCGCCCAAGTAGAATACGCTACTCGTAGTACTTCAACCTATAATGGCCAAGAAACGTCTATCAACTTCTAGATCTCTTCGTAGAATATTCTAAATACCAGATTCCTTTATTCTACAGAAAATTCGGCAGCACCTCCCCCCCCGCTATCACATAAATCTCCTCCCCTATCAAGGCCCGCTACCAGGCCAACAACTCTCAGGGGATTACACGTCTAACCGGACGTGTTCAATTCTGCTTCACAGTAATACTACACAAGTCTACTGTAAGTACAGTCCAATGTAAATATAGTTCAATCCTTTATAATCATCCTTCCAATAATATACTCAAGTATAACTACTACAACATGTAATATCCAATTACAATAGGGGGACATAGATTATTACCTCGATAAGCCCAAAATTATCCAAGATTATAAGTTGATCCTGGGCAACGTTTAGCTCCAATTCCTTACGCTCCAACCCGCTCCAAGCGACCCTTAGAAGTTTCTAAACAACTTCTCTTAACACTTCAACCAAGCTTATGAAGATTTTCAAGGGTTTCGTTTTGCGACTATTGGAATAAAATAGCATTTTCGGGCTCCTAGTATTAAAACAACTTTGGAATACTACTAGAGATACTAGGCCAAGGTATTTGGGATTTATACAACAATACAAGAAGTATTTTCTACACAAGTGGGGGAGGGGGACGAAAACTACAAAGGAGGTAGTATTATTTTTGCCTTGAAAGCTCTTAAGTGTGGATGAAATTATGCTTCAAGCTAAGGGGGTATTTATAGGGGAAACAAGGGTTAGGATCATAGCAAGTGGGTGGTCAAGATTGGGCCATGTGTGTGTGGGTCCACCACCACATGGCCAACGAAATTACTCAGTGTCGCGGCCATTTTCGGCGAGGACAAGTGGCTAGCCACTGTCCCACCATTCGACCATGGCCACTCAAGGGGGGTGACATGTGTCGCCCCCTTACTCGTCCAAAATATTTCGTCTTCCGAAAATATCCAAAATACCGAAAATCTCAAAAACAAAGCGAGCCCCACAAAACCGTAAATTTCTCCCGTGGGCCCCACGTGACCATTTCCGAAAATAAAATCTCATAATTCTAATATAATCCAAGAAGTCCAAATACAAAATCTGGGAATCCAATTCCCATCAACGAACCTTTTTCCTTCACAAAACCCGGAACTTTTTCGTCGAAAAAATCACTTCTATCTTTCTTTCCAAAATTTCTGTCGTATCCCGTACATACGTCCTCACATACATACCCTGGAACTACGGAGTATAACATGTTCTACAAAGAGATCTAGAAGTTGATAGACGTTTTGTGGCCTTTATAGGTTGAAGTACTATGAGTAGCGTATTCTACTTGAAGGGTGGAAAAGGCTAGCAGGGTTATAGTACTTTGGAGCGTTTTGCTAATTGTCGATAATCGTCGCGAGGTATGTGAACCTCTTCCTATCTTTTCTAGCATGATTGTTGTGAACTATGTAGTACGGTAGACATACGTGTGCTAAATGAATTTGGTGGGTTTAAAACATAAAGTGTTATAACGGCTTTATGGGAAGTTTGTTATAACGACTTTATGTAGGTAAAGAAATGGGTTGTGGTTTTTAAAAGATAAGAGACTTGACTTATAAATGACTTGATGTGTAATATTAAAGACTTGGTTTGTGTTAAAAAGTTGTGAAACCGCATTTATGAGAAATGGGTAATTGGGTTTTAAAAGGAATAAGTTATATTGATTTCGGAAATGAGAATAAGTATCGAACAAGCCACTGCAACGTTAATAAAGGAAAATGTATTGACTAATTAATTATTATTAAAACCAGTAGAAACCTCCATCTGCATAGAAGCTAAGATAAGACAAAATTGTATTACATTTTCTAGAACATGGCTGCTTTAATAAGATCATTAATAACAAGTTTTGATTTTATTAAATTCCAAAGTAAGAAGCTTGATTTATAAAAGAGAGAGACTTGAAAATTTGAAGTGTTTTTGTTTAAAAGGAAGGCATGGTTTTGTATTAAATTAGTTTAAAAAGGAAGTCATGGTTTTGTCTTAAGTTGGTTTATTCGAAAAGAAGATATGGAAATTGTTTTGGTTTACTTAAAAAGATAGTTACTCTATTTTGATACTACGGGTATCGTGTGACCTTTGTAAAAGAAATGGATCTTTTTAAAGAATTAATGTATGTAGTACTTTGGGGTTAAAACCCGGATTTTGGCATAAAATGAAAGTACCTTGAGTTGTGAGTAACTTGCCTATGTTTGCTTGTGATAGCCTTGTTGTGCAAGTATTGTATCTTTATGTTACCGCGTTTCTCGATGGAGGGCCGGCTGACTTGTTGTGAACTTACTTGGACGTACCGGCAGTGACGGAGGATTCCACGGGTATGCTTCCATTGTTGTTATCACATGGACATGTCTACAGATGAGGATTAGGGGCGTGCGGCCCGTCTGTGAGTTAAACTCGGTATATTATTATTGTCACATGGGCATGTCTGCGATGAGGATTAGGGGCATGTGGCCATTAGTGTTATTCCATGGACTAGCTCTCCGTGAGGTTTCTTGGTCGGCTTTGGTGGCGGTAGTTGGCTCTCGTACTTGCCCCGGTCGTGGCTGATTCGGCTTTGGTTCTGGTAGTTAGCCTTCGTACTTGCCCCGTTCAGTTTTATGGCGAAGTCTCGTGACTTACGGTTGTGATCTGGTGGTTAGCCTGGTTACTTGCCCCATCAGCTACGTGGCGCAGGGAGGATCTGGTAGAGGCTATCACACTTGCCACGTGTCAGCTTCGTGAGTCAGTGTTTGGACGAAGTCTCGTGACTGCGATTGTGATCTGGTGGTTAGCCTGGTTACTTGCCCCCGTCAGCTACGTGGCGCAGGGAGGATCTGGTAGAGGCTATCGCGCCGCGTGTCGACCGTGAGTCGATGTTGGGCGAAGTCTCGTGACTACGGTTGTGATCGGTGGTTAGCACAGTTACTTGCCCCATCATTACGTGGCGCGGGGAGGATCTGGTAGAGGCTATCGCGCTTGCCGCGTGTCGGCCGTGGTCGGTGTTTGGACGAAGTCTCGTGACTACGGTTGTGATCTGGTGGTTAGCCTGGTTACTTGCCCCCGTCAGCTACGTGGCGCATGAAGGATCTGGTAGAGGCTATCGCACTTGCCACGTGTCAGCTTCGTGATATAGTTATTTAGTATTGTTGGTATGGTAGGTTACGGTAGGCGGCTTCGTACTTGCCGATCGATTGATGATGCAGGTTGGATCTGGTAGCTATGCCTTCGTACTTGCCCCGTACGGTTTTTATGACACAGGTGGGACCTGGTGTTCATGTGTACTCCTTGGTGTTATTATATCATAGACTGCCGACAGTGAGGAAGGTATTCCACGGGCATGAGTGATGACTTTGAGGGCGTGAGTCCCTGAATTGACATGACTGCTTATATATTGTGGACTGTAGTTTGGTTATCATACATGTCTCCTGCTTTATATAGACTGTTATGATTTCACTTACAGTATTTTCAGTTTCACATACTTGGTACCTGTTGTACTGACCTCGCCCGGGAGGCGTGTTCATCTGCGGTAGAGGTACACCAGTTGTCGATCCTCGCTCTTAGGATCACAGTTCAGCGTTTTGGGAAGCTCCGTTTCTCCGGAGGCTTATCTTTTGGTATAGTCCCCTGTCGTTGTAGGTACTTACATTCAGGGGTATGGCGGGGCCCTGTCCCGTCGTAGTTGTGGTTACATTCTTAGAGGTTTGTAGTACTGTTGTGGGCAGGGTTGTAAAAGTGATGTAACTGTTCAGGTTTAATCATTTTAATATATATGCAGAAAGGTGACCATTTTGGTTAGACTATTTTCTTATTATATATCTTGTTTCATGTGTAAGTTTTTATTTCCGCTGATTTTCTCTGATGTTGTATCACTAGGGTGCCCGGGGTAAGGCACCAGTCACGGGCCCGGGGTCGGGTCGTGACAAAAGTGGTATCAGAGCAGTTAATCCTCGGAAAGTGTCTACAGACCGTGTCTAGTTGAGTCTTGATTATCGGTGTGTTGTGCACCACATCTATAATCAGGAGGCAACATGATATTTAGGATTGGTTTCCATTCTTCTCACTCTGAGATCGTGCCTTAGAGTTGTGTTATAAGTTGGACTCCCTCTGGCGTATTCTTATGTACCCGTTATGCCTCTACGCAAGGCAACCAGGGCCCAGATGGGCAAGGCGGCGAGAGGAGCTACGAGTAGAACACGAGAGGGTTCTGAGGCACAAGCTTTGGTCATTTCACGAGATAGTACTTGAGACGGCGAGTTTTATGACGCCGCTAGCCCAACAGAGTTTAGGCGGCGGCGATTTCTCACGAGGCCACGATACCGAGCCTCGGTTCCACGGCGAGCCGAGGATATGAGTTCAGAGATGGCGATTACTAGCTAGGTGGTGGTGGGAATGAGGACGGGAGTCGATGGTTCCGGCGATGCAGTGATTCACCGATCAGATAGTGCGAGACTTCGGGATTTCTTGAGTTGCAGTTCACCAGAGTTCTATGGATAGAGAGCTGAGGATGATCCTCACGGTGTCGTGCTAGTTTGGGAGATTATTACACCTGCGGCCGTCAGGGCCATGTGATGGGAGGATGTCCAAGTAGGAGGGATACAAGAGGATGACTCGACCTGCCGGTCGATTGCGGGTTGATTGTTCGGAGAAGGGGGTGTTAGTCAGATGAGGTCACCCCTACCTCGTTGTGGCCGTTGTAATAGACTTCATTATGGGGAGTGTCGTACTACTTCGACAGCTTGTATGCTTGCGGCCAATAGGTCCATTTGGTGAGAGTTTGTCAGGCAGTAGCACGGATGTAGAGACTCGACGCCGGGATCGGTGGTGGTTCATCGCCTTATATAGCTAGGCGCCTGCGGTGAGATTATGATTAGGCGACAAAGGGAAGTGAGCGATGAATTCAGAGATATCTTCAGCCCTTAAGAGACTTGTTTATGTTGTCATGGTAGATACATGTTAAGTGTTATGTACGGATAGCATTGTGTTAAGTGTGAATTAGAAAACATGGGTAGTTGAAAAAGGGTAAGTCTGGAGACGAGACAATTGTGAGCCTTAGAATTTATAACAGTTAGGACCTTGGATGCAAGGACATCTTGAGTGGATGATTTTTACGGTTGCTCTTTGTCGAAGTACTTGGTATGCGTGATATATGTTGTGGGATAATTCCATAGGTAGTGTGAGATGGAAGTGGTAGCTTTCATGACGTGAATTAGTAAGATTGTTCCGGATCGGGGAACGAGAGAGTTTGGCGCGATAGCAGGTCGGGTTGAGGCCAGATCGCGGGTCAACCCGCAGCCCGGAATGAGGTGGGGTCAGTTCGAGATGGTCCCGCCAGGTGGTAGGATCACGAGGGTGCTAGTCCTAGGTTTAGGTAACCATCGTACGAGTTCGCGGATGTGTTCGACTAGAATCAGATCGTGAAGGCCGGGAATGGCCTTAAAGGAAATTGAGGCTAGTAAGATGACCAATTTTGGAGGTAGTGACTCCAAAGGTTTTGGAAAGCGGGCGATGGCGGAGTATGGTACGTGTACTAGAAAGAGTTCGGGTGTACGAGAAGGGTACGACGAGTAAGGAAAGAAGTGAACATGTGTTAAGAGAATGGAAGTGATCATTCTTGTGAAGTGAAGGTGCAAGAGAGTATCCTTTAGACCTTGGGTGGGAGCTTATGGTGATGTTATGAACGTTAGAGGTGATTCCTCGTTGGCTTGGATTGGAGTTTTGTGCATGTGTTATATTATGGCCAGGTGTGGCATAATTGGTTTTGTAAGTATAGTAGTAGAGACTATACCGACACATGTACATTTGGAGACTTAGAAGGAACATTCGGGATGAATGTTTCTAAGGGGGGAAGAATGTTACACCCCGTAGTTCCAAGGTTCTGTACGTGAGGACGTACGTACGAGAATAAGACAGTAATTTTGGAAAGGAAGAAAGATGTGATTTTTCGACGGAAAAGTTTCCGGATTTTGTGAAGGAAAAAGGTTCGTTAATGGGAATTGGATTCCCAGATTTGGTATTTGGACTTCCTGGATTATATTAGAATTATGGAATTTTATTTCCGGAATTGGTCACGTGGGGCCCACGGGAGAAATTTATGGTTTGCGGGGCCCACTTTATTTTCGAGGTTTTGGATATTACGGATATTTTCGGGAGATGAAAATATTTTGGACGAGTAGGGGGCGACACGTGTCACCCCTTAGGTGGCCATGTGGGCCGAAATGGGTGGGGACAAGTGGCTAGCCACTTGTCCATCTTAAACAAATAGCCTTGCTACTTGTCTCTTGATTTTGTTGGCCATGTGGTAGGTGGGACCCACACACACATGTCCCAATCTAGCCCACACACTTGCTCACATCCTAGCCCTTGATTTCTCTATAAATACCCCCTTGAGTGCAAGACTTATTCATTCCACACTTAGTTATTTCCAAAGCTTGAAAAAGTACTCCCTCCCTTCTAGGTGCTCTCGGCCTTGGGCTGATTTATGGAGCTTAAGTTGTCCAAAAATTCTTAAAGTTTTAAGTGTTCTTCCTTAGGGTGTTAGGAAGATTGTGTACCAAGAGTTGGAAAAGATTTCACACCCCTAGCCTTAGATATACCCCTTGGCCGAAACATTGCCAAATTGTAGCCTAAGTGTTCTTCACTTTTTGGAGTTGGATCTTGAAGAGGAGTTGGTTAGGAGCATCTAAGGGTCGCTTGTAGCGGATTGGAATGTAAGGAATTGGAGCTAAACGTTGCTCAGGATCGACTTATTAATCTTGGATAATTTGGGCTTATCGAGGTAATGATCTATGTCCCCCTATTGTAATTGGATATTACATGTTGTAGTAGTTATACTTGAGTATATTATATGAGGAAAGAAGATTGTTAGAATTGAACTGTATTTACATTGGACTGTATTTACAGTAGACTTGTAGTATTATTGTGGGGCAGATTTGTACACGTCTGGTTAGATGTGTAACCTCCTGGGAGTTGTTGGCTTGGTAGCGGGCCTTGATAAAGGAGGAGATTTATGTGGTTACAGGAGGGGAGGTGCTGCCCATTTTTTCCCGTAGAATAAGGAACCTTGTACTTAGAAATGTTCTACGAAGAGATCTAGAAGTTGATAGACGTTTTGTGGCCTTTATAGGTTGAAGTACTACGAGTAGCGTATTCTACTTGAAGGGTGGAAAAGGCTAGCAGGGTTATAGTACTTTGGAGCGTTTTGCTAATTGTCGATAATCGTCGCGAGGTATGTGAACCTCTTCCTATCTTTTCTAGCATGATTGTTGTGAAATATGGTTTTAAAAGAAAGAAGTCACTTGATTTAGAAGCCTGAAAATGTATTTTCTAAAAAGGTATTGTGACTTGTCTTAAAATGTAGTTATGACTTGATACTACGGTTATTAGTATCTTGGAAGTTTTATATGAAAATGAGTCATTTAAAAAAAAATAGAAGTACGTAGTACTTTGGGTTAAATTCCTGGATTTATAATGACATGTTAGTGCCTTAGGTAAACTAAAATGAGAGTGTATATGAATAAGACTAATAAGAAGTTAGGGGGATTTCTTAACTTGCTTATTTATTGTATGATAAGCCGGTAGTGCTTATGTTATGTATGATAAGCCGGTAGGGCTTATGTTATGTATGATGGCCGGTTGAGCTAGGGTAAAAGTATAAATGAGGGGTAAACCCCAAGACGTTATACCACCTTCTCCAGGGTAAGAGTATAAATAAGGGGTAAACCCTCAAGACGTTATACCACCTGCTTCAGGGTAAGAGTATAAATGAGGGGTAAACCCCCAAGACGTTATACCACTTGTTCCGTGGATTTGCTACCCATGATGCGAGGAATACCTCATGCGAGTCCTTATGGGCTTATGCGGGTGAAATAGTCCCATGCGGTAGTCTGACTATCACGAGGAATACCTCATGCGGGTCCATGCGACTATCGGGTGAAATAGTCCCAGGAGTAGGATTGCTTAATGATACTTCGGGCGGGTGGTCCTGCTTTGATCGTGAGCTTCCTACTTTTATGTTGTAAGTATACTCTTGATTACTCTCATTGTTAGTAAGGCACGATGTCTTTGTTAATTGAGTTATCATACATCTCCGATTTTATTATAGACTTATGATTTCATTCTGATCTTTCGGTTTCACATATTTGGTACATGTTATGCGACCTCCTTGAAGTGCGTTCATGCGCGGTAGAGTATCTGAGTGATCCTCACTTTTAGGATCAGCGATTCAGTTTGTTGAAGCTCCATTACTCGGAGGCTTATCCACTGGTATGGTCGGTTGTTGTACTTTCGAGGGTATGGCGGGGCCTGTCGTCGCGATTGTTATTCTTAAGTGCATAGTCACATTGTGGATTGGGTTGTAAAGAAAAAATGTCTTGTTTTATTATGTATATTTTACGAAGGTGGCCTTATCGGCTAGCTTTGTTGTTATTTTATGTTTAAGCATTTTATAAGTTGTGTATGTTCATTTCTATTCTCGATGTATACAGAAAGGGTGCGGGTAGGGCACCGATCGCTTGAGTCGGGTCGTGACAGACTATTATCTTGGAATATATCACGCAATCGATTCCAAGCCTCCATGGTTGTGGAGTTGGGTTCCATAATCGTCTGTAAAAGGTCCTTGGAGATAGTGATATAAATCCACTAGAGAACCTTTGCATCAAGCGTGACCCATAATTTTGGATCGTCTGCTTTAGTGGGCACAACCTCTGTAGTCGTCGTATCACCTACGGTAGGAATAGCGTGAGGGATTATTGTTACATCCCGTATTTCCAAGATATTGAGATGAGAACGTACGTATGGAAATAAGATTTGAATTTTCGAAAGAAAGAAAGATTACTTTTTCTTAAGGAGAAATATCGGGAATTTGTGAAGGAAAAGGTTTATTAATTGAAATTTGGTTCTCAAATTTGGTATTTGAGACTTTTGGAATATATTGGATTTATGGATTTTTAAGTTCGGATTTGGTCATGTGGGGCCCACGGGAAAATTTAACGGTTTTGTGGGGCCCACAATATTTTGAGATATTTTGGCCAATTATGGATATTTGGGAGATGAAATATTGTTAGACCAATGAGAGGGTGACACGTGGCACACCCCCCCCCCCCCAACTTGGTCTTGAAGACTTGACTTAGATATTTTGTGAAAAGTGGGTCTTGTGGGTCCCACTCCACTTGTCTTGCTACACTTAGGTCATACAACATCAGCGTCCACATAGAGATACATTATATATGGATTGGTCTTGCAAGACTTGCCTTAACACTTAGCCAAATAAGCTCTCATCTTACTCTCATTTGAGCTCAACACCAAGAACACCAAGAACACCTAGTGTTGATTAGTTCATATCATCCATGATTAAGCCCTTAATCCAAGTGTTGAACCAAGATTAACATCTCAACCTTGTGTAGCTTGTTTGGGCCGAGAATGGGGTGAGAAAAACCCTAAGTTTGATTGACTTTTTGGAAGCGAAACGTGAAGTGGAGTTGGTTATAAGCTTGTAGAGGATGTATATATGTGATTGGAACTTGAAGAAGTAGAGAGAAACGAAAACTACGGGCCAAAAGATAGTGGACTGTTTGGGACGTTTTTCTTGAGCATTTTGAGGTAAACGTTCTTCTTCCTTTGAAGTAATTAGATATTACTCATTGTTATAATGTATATATGAACTTGTATTAAGGAAGATATGGAAAATAAGCTGTGCATGCCCTCTTTTGGGAAGTTGGTGTTACACCCCGTAATTCCAGGACATGTATAAGAGAATGGACGCGAGAACACAAGACTTGAAAATTGGTACGAAAGGAAGAATTGTTTTTCCGAAGGAAAATCTTTCGAACGTCGGAAGGGAAAAATGTTCGTTGTTGAGAATTGGATTCTCAAAATGCATTATTTGAGGAGTATGAAATTTATTATCATTGTGGAAATTTATTTTACGGATTTGGTCACGTAGGGCCCACCCGAGAAATTTTATGTTTTGTGGGGCCCACGAGGGTTACGAAATTTTATGGACAAATGAGAGGGCGACACGTGTCACCCCCACATGGGCTTGCACGAATTGGGACAAGGGTTTAATGGTCAATGACCAATGTAGATGATCAAGTCTTGACAAAGCTTGAGATATTTGACTTAGTCAACTTTCCCACTTGTATAGATATTAAGTATTCTTCATCCTAGCCACACATATGTTGTAATCTTGACCCTCCATTGTGTTATATATACTACACTAGTAGCAAAACTTAGCTCCAACATTTAGAAAATTTCAAGACTTTGTTCTTGTTCTTTAAGGTGCTCTCGGGTTTAGGGAAAATCCCACACAAATTTTTTGCAATTGTGGTTCATTATTCACAAGACTTTAACCCAAGGTTCCTAGGGTTATTGTAAGGATATATCAATAGAAAGATCTCGGAAAAACGACGTTTTCACGTTAGTCGCAAGGCGAAAACCTAAGTCGTTTTCATAAGTTTTGATTGGAAATAGAAGAGAAGTTGTTTGTGAACTTCTAAAGGATTCAAATAGCGGATTGGAGCGTGAAGGAAAGGAGCTAAGAATTGCTAAGGAGCGACTTTGAATCTTGGAATTTTATAAGGGCTTATCAAGGTAACAATCTTGTTGTTTTAGTAATTAAAGATTAATTATTGTTGTAGTTATGGATATAAACAAGCATGAGATGTATATTGTCACGACCCGAACCTGGGCCCGTGACTGGTGCCTTACCCCGGGCACCCTAGTGACACAACATCAGAGTAATCAGCGGAACATAAAACCACAACATGAAGTAACAAAGCGTCTGATTATCTTTAGAAAACTTTGCCTTTCGGCGTATATAAATAACAACTTTACAAATGAGCAGTTTAATCCTTTTTACAACCACACTTGCGATTACTCTGGACCTCTAAGAATGATCGACAACAATGGCGGGACGGGGCCCGCCAAACCCGAATGTAAACACTTACTGACGGGGAACTATACCACGATAAGCCTCGGAGAAAGCGGAGCTTCCAGCGCGTCTGTGATCACGAGAGCTAGGATCAACGGCGGTGTACCTCGACTGCGGCATGAGCGCGGCCCGAAGGAGGTCGATAACAACAGTGCAGTATGTGAAACTAAAAAATCACGTAATTGAAATCATAATAGTCTATAAAGCGGGAGACATGTATGATAACCAAACTACGATTCCTGATAAATAGCGATCATGTCACGTCGGGGACTCGCCCTCAAAGTCATCACTCAAATATAACTATGGGTCTCGGGCCCATAACATCAATCATGCGTGGAATACCTTCCTCACGGCGATCTATGATAGAAAAGCACCAAGGAATACACATGATCACGGGTCCCGCTGTGTCCAAATAAAACCGTGCGGGGTAAATGCGAAGGCATAGCCGACTACTAACACCAGTACCAACAAGGTCATGAAGCGTATCATAAGATCTGTCTAGGCCGTCACATGATCAAAGGCGGCCACTTGCGCGATGCTCGATGTGCGCGTCTAGTCACTGGAACTTCCGCTGACTCGCGTAGGCCAATCTCATCGGCCGCGTAGGCATTCCCGCGTCGGTAGCTACTCCCGGCGTCGTCACGGACTTCCGAGTCGCGTAGCCCTGAGGCCGCGTGCCCATAAGGGCATACTAACACGGAACTCGTAGCTCGCGCAGGCCCCGGGACCGCGTAGGTATCTCGAATCATAGGTCCATCGACCGCTGAGTCTACCGCGTCGGAGGGCGACTTAACCCGGAATCATCTCGAGATGAATGCCACAATACTATCATAACGGTGATAGTTAATAAGCACAATCGAGAAACCCCTTTACACAACCATCACAAGATACTAACACACGTAGCATCCTAACACGTTTACTTATCAAAGCAACAAGAAAGTATTACAAGACTATCACAAACCAACACAATCAAGTTGTTCACACAAGGTACTTTCTACTATACGATTAACAAGATCGGGTTTTTATCCCCAAAGTACTTTATACAT
Organism: Przewalskia tangutica; assembly: GCA_029844215.1. Classification (NCBI taxonomy): domain Eukaryota; kingdom Viridiplantae; phylum Streptophyta; class Magnoliopsida; order Solanales; family Solanaceae; genus Przewalskia; species Przewalskia tangutica. The sequence continues at coordinate 55,137,238 of CM056724.1, forward strand.
TAAATCTTTAAAAGATACGTTACTCCACAAAGAAACCATCAATACCCGTAGTATATGAACATAGAGTGATTATCTTTTTAAAGTAACTCAATTACTCCTCTATGTAAAATCAAGTAGTAACATTCTTTTCCAATGTTCAAGTTTGCCTAATTTCCAATGTTCAAGTTTGCCTAATTTCCAATGTTCAAGTTTGCCTAATTTCCAATGTTCAAGTTTCTCATTTTAGAACGGTTTCGTAGTTCATAGTCTTATTCATTTAAGAATATAGTTCTCCTTTAAACAATCTGAGAAACCTAAGCCCTATATGTGAGTAGGATATTCTTGTTTATAATAATCTTATTCTGTGACCATGATCTAGGAAATATCATTTTGTCTCATCTTAGCTTCTATGCGGATGGAAGTTTCTCTTGGTTTTAAAAATACTTAATTAGTCAAAACATTTCCTTTTATTAGCAGCTGCGATGGTTTGTCGATACACATTCGATTTAGAAATCGTTAAAACATTCTTAAGCGTTATACCTAACTTCCCATAAAGCTAGTATAACTCTTAAGTTTTCAAACACCAAGTATTACTTCTCCTTTCAAAATGATTCAAGAATCTTTTGAAATACTTCAAGTTCTTTATTAACATATAACAAGCGGTTATAGTTCAAATCGATTACCTTTTAAAAACCACATGTATTTTCTAACCAACATAAAGTGTTATAAACAACTTCCCATAAAGCCGTTATAACACTTTATGTTTACGATCAAATACATTTAGCACATGTCGTCTCTGGTACTACATAGTTCACATATCATGCTAGAAGAGATAGGAAGAGGTTCACATACCTCGCGGCGAGTATCGACTAATAGCAAAAGCGCTCAACCGTCGGCTACTCCTTAAGCTAAGCGGTCGCGCCATCGTAGTACTTCCGCTATAAGGCCACAAGGCGCTTATTAACATTCAGTCGCATCGTAGAACTTTCTACGAAATTTGACACCTCCCCCCATACAGCGTAAATCTCTCTCTATCGAGGATACCAAGCCAACCAGGGGTTATACATCTAACGACGGTACAATTCTACTCCACGCTACTACACAAGTCTCATGTAATACGGTCCTATGTAATTACTGATTCGATTCGATTCTTGAGCTTAAGTCAAAAGACATTGCCAACTAACTTACGTTGATTACTATATATAGTATACTTCAACTATATATTCAAACAACATGTAATTTCCAATTACAATAGAGGACAAGATATTTACCTCGATAAGCCCATAATTATCAAGTATAAAGTCGATCACGGGCTATCGTTTAGCTCGACTCGTGCGCTCCAACCCGCTCCAAACTACCCTTAGAAGTTCTAACCAACTTACATACTACTCGACTAACCATGGAGATTTTCCTTAGGGTTTCGGTTTGGTGGTAGCGGAATATAATAGTATTTTACGGGCATTTCGTATAGGTATAACCTTAGAATACTACAAGGTATAAGGCTAAGGTAATTTGGGCATTATAACAATACTTTGGAGTATTTCTACACCATGAGGGGGTATTATCTGAAAGCAACAAGGCTAGGGGGTGTATACCTCGGCTACCATGAGGGGTACTCGGCGAGGGGAGGGTACACTCTCGGCTAGCACCCACAGAGGGGGTGCTCTCGGCGAACTCACCTGAGGAGGAGAAGGCTCTCAAGACTTAGGCATTTTTGGATGAAGAAGTCTTCAACCTTAGAGGGTATTTATAGCACTGACCAAGGCCAACCAATGGCGAGATCTGCCAAGTGCCTAGCAAGTGTAGGGCGAGATCTTGCCAAGTGCACACTAGCCAACTAGCACAAAATATCCTACCAACCCTTGACCAAAATGGCCAACCCAATCGTCCACTTCACCGCCCAAGGCGCTTCCGTGAGAGGGTGCCAAGTGGCGCCCTCTTGTTGGTCCACAATGTTTCGTCTCTCGGAAAAATCCATAAAAATTAAAAATGACATAGCGGAAATTCCCTACGAAAAGTGAAAGCGTTTAGTCGGCGACTCTAATCGGGTGTTATGCACAAAATTTAATTCGACCAAGCCAACTTACAAGTTCAAATTTTTCTACGTCGTCTTACGTACATACTCACGAAATCGGGTATAACATTCTCCTCGCCAGAAACATTCGTCCCGAATGTTCCTTCTAAGTCTCAAAACAACGTGCGCCAGTATAGTCTTCACTACTACCCTTACGAGAACCAACACGCCACGTCGGCCCACGAAACACCAGCGCACAAAAACTTACATCGAGTCCACGAGAAAACACCTCTAACATTTTGTCACTTTGTCGCGAGCCTTGCTCGACGACCCAACAAATGGTGCCGTTGAACTGCGATCCACGAGGATGTCGTACACTCCCTGTACACACGAACTCTTTCTCATAACTTACCACATTTCTGATACTGCTTCAGTCTCCAGAACTCGGGATTACTATCTCTAACGTGGTCATCATTAACTGGGAATACTCTGGATGGATCTTCGATACTTTCCCGAACATAACAATACGAAAGACCGGACGTCCTTCCTCCTAAGTCGGACGGCAAATGCTAACATATAGGCAACCTGGCCTATTCTTCCCATGAACCCACAAAGGCCCAAAGTAACTCGGGCTAAGTTCCTTAGTTTTCCAAACTCGTCATACCCAACTCGGGGTGGTACTTTCAAGAAGACCGACCGTCAACCTGAACTCTAAGCGTCGTCGCCGATTATCCGCACAATATCTACGAGTGCGGAACCTCTTCTAGACAAGCTTCTCACTATCCACGATCTGCTGGAACAAACTGAACCAACTATCGAACGCGCCAACATCGAACCAATCGGCCGTGACTTACACTTCCGCCCCTACAAGGCTTCGTAAGGCGACATCCGAACACTAAAATGGTAGCCTAACGCTACCTCACGGGAGACAACAATCCCCAACTATCCACGAAATCCAAACAACGGCGAGGTGAATGTGATTACGAGACTCACGAGTTCTATCCTTGCTGGTAAAACTTTTGAAAGCGAAAATAGCCTGACACAGGCTTCACATGCGACATAAGGTGAAGGTAGGCACCCGTGACGCACAACCTTTCGGATAACTCAACACGGTAGTAAGCGGTCGCCGAAGAACACGATGGGCTGCCCCGTCGGCGACCAGCGGTCGAGCGCGTCCACGAACTCGTCTGTTGGTTAACTAAACTTGGGCCTAACACCCTCGTGACCTACCACGGCGGGACCACCACAAACTGACCCGCGCCACCAAAAAGGCGCGGGTTGACCGCATCGCGCCTCAATCCGACCGTCAGCGAGCACAACACTAGTTCCGATCCGAACAGTCTCGCGATCACGTTACGAAAACCTGGCGGTCTTCTTAGCTCAACTACCCGCTTTCATTCCGCACTTACTAGGGACCTATCCCAAACATAACTCACGTGCACTATGCACTTCCGATAAGGATCAAACATAACACTACACCTTTACTCGAGATGGCCTTACCTCTAAGGTCTTCGTAAAACATTCTAAGGCTCACACCTTATCTATCCCCCAAAATCTTACTTGGTTAAACAACCATAATCTAATCACGACTAACACTGCGCTATCGAACATAGCACTTAAGGTATACTCACCTTATCACACATAGAGGTTAAAGATATATCTATATCTCTTCTTGCTCCTTAGTTGTTCTAATCAAACTGCCCGTAGAGGCGCAGCTAGGAAGATGACGAACTACCCACGCGATCTGAGGCTAAGTCCTCCTACAAGGACACTCTATCGACATCGGACCACGGCGGTCGTGGAAGTACAACAAGTACCAACTAAAAGGCGACATTCCCGGGATGGCGTGCATCTGTAATGAGCAGGAAGCCACAGAGTTCGACCAACTCCTGCGTACTCAAGCGTCGATATCCGTGGAAGACCACTCTGCCTTTGGCGGAGGTGCATATCTAATCTGGCGGTGGCGGCTCGCCTTGAAAGTTACTAAAGGACCTTCTTTGCTCGGCCTGCTTACGCTTTGTTAACCCGTCGATCTCTACGTTTCTCGGCCTGCTGCGCATAAGCCCGACCACAGGCCATGCCCAAGCCTAACTGAAGAATTACTCTTGCACAACCCTTCTCTTAGATAGTCATCAAGACTCGCGGTACATCGGTATACACTCTAGTAGCCAAATCTATAGCTAGTAACAGGGTCGCTTCTTTGCAATCTAAATTCTCTGTTCGGTCGTGGGCGAAGGTTCAAATGTCATGGCGCGGTGAGGCTGCGCGCCGTGCTAAACTCTGCTGGGGCTAGTGGCGTCGCAAAACTCCCGAATGAAGCACTACCTAGGTAATGATTGGGCTGTGCCCTCGCCACCTCACGAACTCTGCTCGCGGCTCCGCCGGTGCCTTGCCTCACTGGGCTCGGGTTGCCTGCGCGGAGGCATAACGATAAGGGAAAGAATTTCGTCGGAGGTCCAACTTACAACCACGGCTCTAAGGCACGATCTCGGAGTGAGAAGAATAGAAACCAATCCTAAATATCCTATAGCCTCACGATTATTGGTGTGGTGCGCGCACGCGATAATCAAGACTCTATTGGATACGATGCGTAGACACTTTCCAGAGGATTAACACGGCTCGATACCACTTTTGTCACGACCGAACACGGGCGTGGTGGTGCCTTACCGGGCACCCTAGTGACACAACATCAGTGTCAATGGAACATAAAACCACAACATGAAGTAACAAAAGCGTGTGATTATCTTTAGAAAACTTTGCCTTCGGCGTATATAAATAACAACTTTACAAATGAGCAGTTTAATCCTTTTACAACCACACGCCTGGCGATTACTACGGACCTCTAAGAATGATACGACAACAATGGCGGGACGGGGCCCGCCAAACCTGAATGTAAACACTTACTCTGACGAGGAACTATACGTGATAAGCCTCGGAGAAAGCGGAGCTTCCACTGATCTGTGATCACGAGAGCTAGGATCGGCGGGTGTACCTCAACTGCGGCATGAGCGCGGCCCGAAGGAGGTCGATCTGCAGTGCAGAGTATGTGAAACTAAAAAAATCTAATTGAAATCATAATAGTCTATAAAGCGGGAGACATGTATGATAGCAAACTACGATTCACTGATAAATAGCGATCATGTATCGCGTCGAGGACTCACGCCCTCAAAGTCATCACTCAAATATAACTATGGGTCTCGGGCCCATAACATCAATCATGCGTGGAATACCTTCCTCACCGGCGATCTATGATAGAAAAGCACCAAGGAATACACGTGATCACGAGTCCGCTGTGTCCAAATAAAACCGTGCAGTAAGTGCGAAGGCATAGCCGACTACTAACACCACTACCAACAAGGTCATGAAGCGTATCATAAGATCTGTCTGAACCGTCACATGATCAAAGCGGCCACTTGCCCGCGATGCTCGATGTCGCGCGTCTAGTCACGAACTTCCGCGACTCGCGTAGGCCAATCTCATCGGCCGCGTAGGCATTCCCGCATCGAGGGTAGCTACTCCGGCGTCGTCACGGACTTTCGAGTCGCGTAGCCTGAGACCGCATGCCCATAAAGGACGCATACTAACACGGAACTCGTAGCTCGCTCGCATAGGCCCCGGGACCGCGTGAGGTATCTCGAATCATAGGTCCATCGACCCGCTGAGTCTACCGCGTGGGCGGCTTAACCCGGAATCATCTCAAGAGATGAATGCCACAATACTATCATAACGACGATAGTTAATAAGCACAATCAAGAAACCCGCTTTACACAACCATCACGAGATACTAACACCGTAGCGTCCTAACACGTTTACTTATCAAAGCAACAAGAAAGTATTACAAGACTATCACAAACCAACACAATCAAGTTGTTCACACAAGGTACTTTCTACTATCGATTAACAAGATCGGGTTTTATCCCCAAAGTACTTTATACATTAAATCTTTAAAAGATACGTTACTCGCGAAAGAAACCATCAATACGTAGTATATGAACATAGAGTGATTATCTTTTTAAAGTAACTCAATTACTCTCTATGTAAAATCAAGTAGTAACATTCTTTTCCAATGTTCAAGTTTTCCTTATTTCAAATGTTCAAGTTTGCCTAATTTCCAATGTTCAAGTTTGCCTAATTTCCAATGTTCAAGTTTCTCATTTTAGAACGGTTTAAGTAGTTCATAGTCTTATTCATTTAAGAATATAGTTCTCCTTTAAACAATCGAGAAACCTAAATACATATGTGAGTAGGATATTCTTGTTTATAATAATCTTATTACTGACCATGATCTAGGAAATATCATTTTGTCTCATCTTAGCTTCTATGCGGATGGAAGTTTCTCTTGGTTTTTAAAAATACTTAATTAGTCAAAACATTTCCTTTTATTAAGCTGCGGTGGTTTGTCGATACATTCGATTTCGAAATCGATAAAACATTCTTAAGCCGTTATACCTAACTTCCCATAAAGCTAGTATAACTCTTAAGTTTTCAAACACCAAGTATTACTTCTCCTTTCAAAATGATTCAAGAATCTTTTGAAATACTTCAAGTTCTTTATTAACATATAACAAGCGGTTATAGTTCAAATCGATTACCTTTTAAAAACCACATGTATTTTCTAACCAACATAAAGTCGTTATAAACAACTTCCCATAAAGCGTTATAACACTTTATGTTTACACCGATCAAATACATTTAGCACGTATGCGTCTACCGTACTACATAGTTCACACATATCATGCTAGAAGAGATAGGAAGAGGTTCACATACCTCGCGACAGTATCGACTAATAGCAAAACGCTCAACCGTCGGCTACTCCTTAAGCTAAGCGGATCGCGCCATCGTAGTACTTCCACCTATAAGGCCACAAGGCGCTTATTAACATTCAGTCGCATCGTAGAACTTTCTCTGAAATTTCGACCTCCCCATGACAGCGTAAATCTCCTCCTCTATCGAGGCCGATACCAAGCCAACCGGGGTTATACATCTAACCCGACGGGTACAATTCTACTCCACACTACTACACAAGTCTCATGTCTGATCCTATGTAATTCTGATTCGATTCGATTCTTGGGCTTAAGTCAAAAGACATTGCCAACTAACTACGTTCAGTACTATATATAGTATACTTCAACTATATATTCAAACAACATGTAATTTCCAATTACAATAGAGGGACAAGATATTTACCTCGATAAGCCCATAATTATCCAAGTATAAAGTCGATCACGGGCTATCGTTTAGCTCGACTCCGTGCGCTCAACCCGCTCCAAACTACCCTTAGAAGTTCTAACCAAACACTACATACTACTCCAACTAACCATGGAGATTTTCCTTAGGGTTTCGGTTTGGTGGTAGCGGAAGTATAATAGTATTTTCTGGGCTTTTCGTATAGGTATAACCTTAGAATACTACAAGGTATAAGGCTAAGGTAATTTGGGCATTATAACAATACTTTGGAGAGTATTTCTACACCACAAAGGGGGGTATTATACGAAAGCAACAAGGCTAGGGGGGGGGGTGTATACCCCTCGGCCTACCCCACAAGGGGGGGGGTACTCTCGGCCAAGGGGGGAGGGGTACACTCTCGGCTAGCACCCCTAGAGGGGGGGGGTGCTCTCGGCCGAACTCACACAAGGGGAGGGAGAAGGCTCTCAAGACTTAGGCATTTTTGGATGAAGAAGTCTTCAACCTTAGAGGGGTATTTATAGCACAAGCCAAGGCCAACCAATGGCCAAGATCTAGCCAAGTGCCTAGCAAGTGTAGGGCCAAGATCTTGCCAAGTGCACACTAGCCAACTAGCACAAAATATCCTACCAACCCTTGACCAAAATGGCCAACCCAATCGTCCACTTCACCGCCCAAGACGCCTTCCAATGAGAGGGTGCCAAGTGGCGCCCTCTTGTTGGTCCACAATGTTTCGTCTCTCGGAAAAATCCGCAAAAATTAAAAATGACATAGCCGGAAATTCCCCTACCAAAGCTGTGAAAACGTTTCGTCGAAAAACGACTCTAATCGGGTGTTATGCACAAAATTTAATTCGGCCAAGCCAACTTCACAAGTTCAAATTTTTCTACGTACGTCCTTACGTACATACTCTGGAAATACGGGGTATAACATATATATTGAAGTTTGATAAGTGTTATGGATATTGGAACCCTAATCCGAAACTAGCATGTTTAGCCTTTGAGATTACAATTCAATTCGGTTATTAGTTTAGTCGTCGCATGTTATATAAAGAAGGAATTGTAGTTGTTAAAGTTGTTTACGACTATATAACATGTTAGACTTAACAACTTGGATTGAAAAAGAATTGGGAAGGACTTAGGAGTTTTTATATTGGTGGCCGAATGCCCTTATAAGTGTTGGATTGTTTTATATGAATTGTGGGACAGAATTTTACACGTATTGTAAGGCGTGTAACCCCCTTTGATTGGTTGATATATTGAGCCATAAATGTGGCATGTTGGTTATTGATTTACGGGCCTTGAAAAAGGTGGAAAAGTACGTAGAAACAAAGGAGGTGCTGCCCAATTTTCAGTAGAATAAGAGACCGTATACTTAGTATCATTCTACGTTAGAAACTAGAAGTTGATAGTCGTGTTGTGGCCATTATAGGTTGACAATTCTACGTGCGGCGTATTCGACTTAGCTTGTGGATTAAGCCGAAAAGGTATGTGAACCATCTCTTCTTCTTCTAGCATGATTCCTTATGGTAAAGAAAGTAAATCATACTCCTTAAATGATCTACTCCTTGATTGTACTTGGATTTCCTAATATAGAAGTTGTTCTATGTACTTCCTTGATTGTACTTTGGTTGTTTAAATTGGAAGTTGTTATAATCCATTCCCTTGATAATAGTTGGATTTTCAAAAGTGAAAGTTGTTTTACTTGAAGTACTTAGAGTCTTAAAAAGGAAGTGGTTTCCAAATCTTTTGGATAGTGCCTTAGTCCTAAAACCTAAAGGTTGTTATAACGGCTTTAGTGGAGTCAAATGAGTGATTTACTTAATTGATTTAAAAGAGGAGAAATGACATGATTTAAAGAAAAGTAACTTGTTTTAAAGGTGTGAGTTACTTGGGATTTAAAAGTATAAGCTACTTGATTTCTAAAGTTAAGAAACTTGATTTCTAAAGTTAAGAGACTTGAAGTATTTTGAAAGTTAAGAAACTTGATTTGAAAGTATAAGGTAATTGGTTTTAAAAGTATAAGTCTCTTGGTTATAAAAAAAGAATGAATTTGTCTAATACATAAATAATTATAACGGCTTTATGGGAAGTTAGTTGTAACGGCTTTATGAAAGGTTAAAAGAGTGGTCTATTTTGATTGATAGGCATGAGTTGCCTAGGTTGTGAAATTTAAAGTTACTTGGTTTCAAAGCCTTGAAATGAATTTCTAAAGGTATAGTAACTTAATTTGAAAAATAGACATGTCTTGATACTACGGGTGTTAGTATCTTCGGGTTTTATAAAAAGGAGTATTTTGAAAAGAATGGACGTATGTAGTACTTTGGCTTGGTTAAATGAGAATTATTCTATTTGTGCCTTGATAGAACTTTGGCTTGCTTAAGTAAGGATTACTCTTGGTTTGTGTAAAGGCATGGTATTGTCTTGGTTTATGTAAAAAGGAAAGGCATGGTAATTGTCTTGGTTTGTGTAAAGGCATGGTATTGTCTTGGTATATGTAAAAAGGAAAGACATGGTGTTGTCTTGGTTTGCTAAAATGATGGTTTATTCATTTTATAAATAAAGGTCAAGAATGGTTTGCTTGCATATGGGTTGCTCATATAGACATTCGTGCAAGTGTCGTATTTCCACATCTCCGCGTCCCACCATAAAGGGCCGGCAACTTGGTTCAAGAGATATCATGGAGTAGCTCCTCATGGTGGTGAGTGGTACACACTCACGGCGGGTCGGATAGACTCGGGCGGGTTAAATTCCCGGGATATATAAGCCATGGATTAGCTATCCGTGATGCGAGTATCGTGTACCGATAACTCATTGTGGGTCCACATAACCTATGCGGGTGAAATAGTCCCTTGCGGGTGAAATAGTCCTATGATAGGTTGCACTATAACACAGAGGGTGGTTGACCCTGGCACTGGCACGGCCTTCATGTTTTGAAACGGTAGTGATTTCAATAATGAAAGGGTGCAGTGTGTATGACTTAAAAGTGGAACAGTTAATCTCATTGTTAAAGGCATAACTTAAAAAGGTAAAAATGATTGCATTACTCTCATGATTGCAAGGTTCAGTGCGCTTATTGATGTTATATTATATCATGGACTGCCGGCAGTGAGGAAGGATTCCACGGGCATGATTGATGTTATGGGCGTGAGACCCATGGTTATATTTGAGTAATGACTTTGAGGGCATGCGTCCCTGATTTGACATGACTGCTTATGTATTGTGTAATGTGGTTTGGCTATCATACATGTCTCCTGTTTTGTATAGACTGTTATGATTTCATTACAGTATTTTCAGTTTCACATACTTGGTACATTTTTAAATCGACCTCCTTGGGCTGCGTTAAATGTCGCGAGTTTAGGTACGATTTAGTGTCTGCAGTGTAGGACCCTGCTCTGAGTTTTTTGATAGCTCCACCTGTTCAGGAGTTTATCATTTTGGTATAGATCCTTCATTCTGAGCTTTTATCTGATTATGGATGCAGCGGGGCCTTGTCCTGTCATAGTTCAGTAAAACTCTTAGAGGTCTGTATTCATATGTGGGATTGGACTCATGTACAATGTAGAGCCTTTTTATTATGTATATTATATGGAAGCCTTGTCGGCTTTGCCCTTGCATGTTCGTTGGTTTTAAAGAAAAAAAAACGAGGTGTTATTTAGTTCCGCGGTTTACTTGTGTCAGTTAGGTAGAAGGGTGTCCAGGTAGGGCACCAGTCACGGGCCCGGGGTTCGGGGCGTGACAGAGTGGTATCATAGCATTCAGTCCTCGGAATGTCTACAGACCGTGTCTAGTAGAGTCTTGATTATTGGTGTGTTGCGCGCCACACCCATAAACAGGAGGCTACAGGACATTTAGGAGTTGGTTTCTATTTTTCTCACTCTGAGATCGTGCCATAGAGCTGTGTTATTAAGATAATTCCTCTCTGACGTATTATTATGTTACTGACTATGCCTCAATGAGAACACTTGATGCGCGAAGGCAAAAGCGATGTGGCTACCATCGGACTCAAGAGTTGATAGGGCTCATGCCGAGGTATCTGGATATTGTCTGCGATGGCGAGTTCTTCTGCGGCAGGTTTTGAGGCCCCAGCACCAGAGCCTCCAGTTTCTCAGTTAGGGGAAGACTATAGGGTCATAAGGGAAGCAGTTATGTTATTGACCAAGATAGCGGTGCTATAGTTTCATCAGCAGGAGGTTATTCGGCCAGTACAGACAGGTGTATAGAGGGTAGAGGGCCAACACGGAGATCAGCGTAAGCGGGCTAGACTGGTTGGTTATCCCGGTGAGTTTTTGGACGAGAAGCCTCAGCAGCGAGTGAGATATTCATCCCAGCCTACCCAGGACATACCCCCGCAGCTCACAGGTGGGAGATTAGACCCCACAAGGTATTTAGGAGTCGGTCCGAGCTCCAGGGTTCGAAGTTCTCAGAGGAGCAGAGGATTTTCTCAATCGAGGCCACTTATTCCTTAGTGTTTCCGATGTAATAAGCGTCATATGGGGAAATGTCGTTATGGCACAGGTGTTTGTTTTTATTGTGGCCGTCCGAGCCATATACTGAGGGTATGTCCTTTTAGAAAGAGCACCGGTGAGGTGGCTCAGCCTATGAGGCCGGTGGTTGGTTCCCTTTCCTCCACAGTTGTGCGCCCCCCAGGGCAGGGTGTTCAGATGTCAGCCAGCCGTGGTAGAGGTCAGGGTGGAGTTTATAGTTCTGGCGGTCCTTCGAACCGCATAGATGACGTGACTACTGGGCAGGATCAAGAGGCAACATCGCATGGGGTTACATGTTTATTTCGATTCTTTTGAATCATACATGCACTGATAGATTCAGATTCCGCCTTAGCGTATATATTTCCCTTTGTTACTAGTAGTTGTAAATTGATAATACCACCAGAAGTAGGGATACTTTGATTAGTAAAGTGAAAAATGAAGAATGTTGACAAGAATGCTAAAGTGAACTGAGACTATAGTTGTGTAGGGTTCACAAGTTGTAATTACCCCATAATAGTGTGAAGACCGATAGTGGAGGATGTACAGTAGAAATACTTTGGCTTATGTGACGAACCTCTAGTGAATAGGGGGATAGGGTGAGAAGTACCTTGAGATAGGAGATAAATTTATTTCAGACTAAGAATGAGAAGTTAAGTGTGATGATGGGTCGGGTTATGGACTCATTTCGGGTCAACCAATAGTATGGAATGGCGTGATGTCAGTTGGAAATGGTCCCTCTATGTGATAGGGTCACGAGGATGCAAGGCCCAAGTCTAGTTAATCGTTGTACGGGTTCGTGGACGTGTTCCACCGGAACCAGGTCGTAAGGGCCGAGAAGAGCCTTAACAGGAATGCAAGTAGCATAATGGCCAAGTTGGATAGTAAGTCCAAGGATTGGAGAACAGAAACAATATTTGAAATTTTGTACGTATACTAAATAAGTACGAGAAAGTATGACAAGTAAGAAAAGGAAGGAACAAGGGTTAAAAGAACTATATTGGTTATAGTTATGAGTAATGAAGGTGCGTACAGAAAATTCCTTTTAGGCCATGATTGGAGGTTAATTGTGATGACACACACGTCTTAGGTTCAGTAACACTGTCCATAGGTGCTCGTGATTGAGATGCTACTAGTATTAGAGTTGACACCGGTTGGTAAACTAAGCTAGGCAGATTATAGGTTCATGTCCCAACTAGTTTGGTGACTAAGTGAGACAGATGAGGGAAGTAACACGAGGGAACACATCAGTTAGCTGAGTGGGAGTCCGACTGAAGGATTCAGATAGTGTTAGTCCCATGACTTAGAATACGACAGGGCCATCCCTTTATGCGGGAAAAGAAAGGAACCTCTAAAGATCCCATTATTGATAAGACTGTAACCTTCGAGTTTTGTGAGAAGGGACCGCGGATGGAAGGTCCATTGATATGTTTACGTATGTTATGTGGTGGCCATGAGTCGCATCGTTGGTCTTGTAGAGTATTGATTGATAGGCATAGTAAAAAGACTATGCCGGAGTTTGTATAGCTTGACAACCGCCTAAGAACATTCGGGGACGAATGTTTCTAAGGGGGGAAGAATGTTACACCCCGTAATTCTAGGACATGTATAAGAGAATGGACGCGAGAACACAAGACTTGAAAATTGGTACGAAAGGAAGAATTGTTTTTCCGAAGGAAAATCTTTCGAACGTCGGAAGGGAAAAATGTTCGTTGTTGAGAATTGGATTCTCAAAATGCATTATTTGAGGAGTATGAAATTTATTATCATTGTGGAAATTTATTTTACGGATTTGGTCACGTAGGGCCCACCCGAGAAATTTTATGTTTTGTGGGGCCCACGAGGGTTACGAAATTTTATGGACGAATGGGAGGGCGACACGTGTCACCCCCACATGGGCTTGCACGAATTGGGACAAGGGTTTAATGGTCAATGACCAATGTAGATGATCAAGTCTTGACAAAGCTTGAGATATTTGACTTAGTCAACTTTCCCACTTGTATAGATATTAAGTATTCTTCATCCTAGCCACACATATGTTGTAATCTTGACCCTCCATTGTGTTATATATACTACACTAGTAGCAAAACTTAGCTCCAACATTTAGAAAATTTCAAGACCTTGTTCTTGTTCTTTAAGGTGCTTTCGGGTTTAGGGAAAATCCCACACAAATTTTTTGCAATTGTGGTTCATTATTCACAAGACTTTAACCCAAGGTTCCTAGGGTTATTGTAAGGATATCTCAATAGAAAGATCTCGGAAAAACGACGTTTTCACGTTAGTCGCAAGGCGAAAACCTAAGTCGTTTTCATAAGTTTTGATTGGAAATAGAAGAGAAGTTGTTTGTGAACTTCTAAAGGATTCAAATAGCGGATTGGAGCGTGAAGGAAAGGAGCTAAGAATTGCTAAGGAGCGACTTTGAATCTTGGAATTTTATAAGGGCTTATCAAGGTAACAATCTTGTTGTTTTAGTAATTAAAGATTGCTTATTGTTGTAGTTATGGATATAAACAAGCATGAGATGTATATATTGAAGTTTGATAAGTGTTATGGATATTGGAACCCTAATCCGAAACTAGCATGTTTAGCCTTTGAGATTACAATTCAATTTGGTTATTAGTTTAGTCGTCGCATGTTATATAAAGAAGGAATTGTAGTTGTTAAAGTTGTTTACGACTATATAACATGTTAGACTTAACAACTTGGATTGAAAAAGAATTGGGAAGGACTTAGGAGTTTTTATATTGGTGGCCGAATGCCCTTATAAGTGTTGGATTGTTTTATATGAATTGTGGGGCATAATTTTACACGTATTGTAAGACGTGTAATCCCCTTTGATTGGTTGATGTATTGAGCCATAAATGTGGCATGTTGGTTATTGATTTACGGGCCTTGAAAAAGGTGGAAAAGTACGTAGAAACAAAGGAGGTGCTGCCCAATTTTTCGTAGAATAAGAGACCGTATACTTAGTATCATTCTACGTTAGAAACTAGAAGTTGATAGTCGTGTTGTGGCCATTATTGTCACGACCCGACCACGGGCCCGCAACTGGTGCCCCACCTGGGCACCCTTACAGGTATACATCAGAGATAATCAGCGGAACATACATAAACTTAACAAGAAATAAATAACAGGTTAGCCGATAAGGCCACCTCCCTTGATGTATATAAATACGTAAAAACCAAAAGCAGTTACCTCTTTTTTCTTTCTTTACAAAGCGACCCACAAGATATGACTACAGACCTCTAAGAGTTTTGACATAACAACTGGGACGGGATAGGGCCCCGCCATACCCCTGAATGTACCAAAAATCTACAACCTCAGGGAACCGTACTAGCAGACAAAGCCTCCGGAGAAATAGAGCTTTCCAAGAACTGAACAGTGATCCTAAGAGTGCGGATCAACAAGCTATGTACCTCAACCTGCGGCATGAACGCAGCCCCCCGAAGGAGGTCAGTACGAAATATGTATCAAGTATGTGAAACTGAAAATAGTATAATGAAATCATAACAGTCTATATAAAGCTGGAGACATGTATGATAACCAAAATAACAGTACACGGTGCCTTGCCGAAGTGAAAGTAATGAAAGTCAGTTTTTACCTTGTACATACTATTTCAACACATGAACAATAGTCCCACCAGGGCTATGGACACAAGCCCTCAAATATCATCATACAGTCCAGTAAGGGTCTCAAGCCCACAAATATCAAAGCGTGCCCGTGGAATCCCCATCGCGAACGGTAGTAAGTGTAAATTATAACCATGTAATGGCGCGCGTGGCATCCTATCTCACCGTCGGGCGTACATATACAATACATATATATATCTCTGCCCGTGGAATACCCCATCACCGCCGACGGTAGTGGGTGTAAAATATAACCATGTGTGGCCTGTGGCATCTACATCACCGCGTATACAAAACATCTATATATATATATCTCATGCCCGTGGAATCCCTCATCTCGGGTACATGACTTCATGGAGAGCTAATCCATGGGGTAATAATCGTATATAACATGCTCGTGGAATCCCTCATCTCGGGTACATGTCTTCATGGAGAGCTAATCCATGGAGTAATAATCGTATATAACATGGTCGCATGCCCCGGAATCCCTCATCGTATAAGCATGGCCATGGGGTAATAAAATAAATCCGGGAATCTAACCCGCCTCCTGGTCGCATGCCCCGGAATCCCACATCGTATAAGCATGTCCAAGGAGTAATAAAACAATTCAGAATCTAACGCGTCACGGTCGCGTGCCGGATTCCCATCGTATAAGCATGTCCAAGGATCAATCACAATGGAAGCATACGTGGAAGCCTCCGTCAGTCGATGCGTCAAGTAAATTCACAATAAGACAGCCGGCCCTCCAACTGAGAGTCACGGCAGCGTAAACATATAATACTTGCACTCAAGGCTACCACAAGCAAGCATAGGCAAGTTCATAAAATCTTTAGACTTTCATTATCATACAAAAATGAATTTCATTTTATCAACTCAAGGCACTTTTCGTTTCACATAAAAATCCGGGAATTTAACACAAAGTACTACGTACTTCCATTCTTTTCAAAAGACTCATTTTCATATAAAATCCCAAGACACTAACACCCGTAGTATCAAGGCATGTCTATTTTTCAAATTAAGTTACTAAACCTTTAGAAATTTATTTCAAGACTTTGAAACCAAGTAACTTCCAATTTCACAACCTAGGCAACTCATGCCTATCAATCAAAATAGACAACTCTCTTAACCTTCCATAAAGCCGTTATAATTAACTTCCCATAAAGCCTTTATAACTCTTTATGGTTTAGACAAATTCATTCTTTTTATGACCAAGAGACTTATATTTTCAAATAAAGTTGCATAACTTTCAAAATACTTCAAGTCTCTTATCTTTAGAAATCAAGTCTCTTATCTTTAGAATTGTCATGACCCGACCCCGGGGCCGCGACTGATGCCCTACATGGGCACCCCGTTCAGGTATACATCAGAGAATAGCAGCGGAACATACACAACATATATTCATACTTAGAAAATAAACATCAACTGGCTAGCCGATAAGGCCAATTTCTGTAAAATGTACATAAACCAAAATACATCAGTACAACTCTGTTCTTTAAAACCCAATCCACAAATATGACTATAGACCTCTAAGAATAACAACTGTGACGGGACAGGGCTCCGCCATACCCCTGAATTTACATAAATCTACAACATCAGGGAAACCCGTACCAAAAGACAAGCCTCCGGAGAAATGGAGCTTCTGACACCTGATCAGTGATCCTAAGAATGAGGATCCACCACCTTCTTACCCCTACCTGCGGCATGAACGCAACCCCCGAAGAAAGGGGGTTTGTACAACAGATGTACCAAGTATGTAAAACTGGAAAATACTGTAATTACATCATAAGTATAAAATAAAGCTGGAGACATGTATGATAATCAAATTACAGTACATTGTACCTTACTAATAATGAGTGTAACAAGTATATACTTTACTGTATAAAAATAGGAAGCTCATGATCAAAGTAGGGTCATCCGCCCGTAGTATCATTAAGCAATCCTACTCATGGGACTATTTAACCCGCATAGGCCGTATGGACCAGCATGAGGTAACTTCCTAGCATAGACTGTATCTGCCCGTATAGGTCGTGTGGACCCGCATGAGGTATTAGTCGCATAGGGCTGGTCTGCCACGCATAGGACTATTTTACCCGCATGAGCCCTACGGACTCGCATGAGGTATTCCTCGCGTCATGGGTAGCAAATCCACGGAATATGCAAATGCCACAAACCCAGGGAATGACCCCGTAATGAACCATATATCACTAGCACAAACCGGCTATCATACATAACATAAGCACTACCGGCTTATCATACATAACCTAAGCACTACCGGCTTATCATACATAACATAAGCAAGTTAAGAAATCCCCTAACTTCTTATTAGTCTTGTTCATATACACTCTCATTTTAGTTTACTTAAGGCACTAACATGTCATTATAAAATCCGGGAATTTAACCCAAAGTACTACGTACTTCTACTCTTTTAAAAATGACTCTTTTTCATATAAAACTTCCAAGATACTAATAACCGTAGTATCAAGTCATAACTACTTTTCAAGACAAGTCACCATATCTTTTAGAAATATATTTATAGGCTTCTAAATCAAGCGACTTCTTTTCTTTTAAAACCTTAAGCAATTGATGCCTTCAAATCAATTTGTCTTTCATTAATTCAAGTCATTTATCATTACTTACATTACTTAGAGTAAACCACTCTTTTTAACTTTCTATAAAGCTACTATAACCAACTTCCCATAAAGCCGTTATA
The DNA here is from genome assembly GCA_029844215.1 of Przewalskia tangutica. Lineage (NCBI taxonomy): Eukaryota > Viridiplantae > Streptophyta > Magnoliopsida > Solanales > Solanaceae > Przewalskia > Przewalskia tangutica. The sequence goes on from CM056724.1 coordinate 55,155,234, forward strand.
CTAGCTTTATACCTTAGATACTTACATTCTTCTTTATAACCAAGAGACTTAAACTTTCCAAACAAAACAAGTATCATATACTTTCAAAATACTTTAAGTCTCTTAACTTTTAGAAACTAAGGTATCCTTAATATTTTTAAACAAGTGAGTTAATTCCCTAACTCAACCAACTTGGACATTCTTAAAAATAAGCCAAGGATACCAAATGGACTAGATTGTCAAAATCTCGTACGTCTACCGTACTATATATTTACAACTATTCATGCTCAAGAGATAAGAAAGTTCCACATACCTCTTCGGTTCAATCCACTTTCTAAGTCCAATTTGCCGTACATAGTAGGTCAACCTATAATGACCATAATACGTCTATTAACTTCTTACTTCAAACGTAGAATATTCTAAGTGCAAAGTCACTAAATTCTACGAAAAATCGGACAGCACTTCCTTTGTTTCTACATACTTTTCCAATTCCTTTTCAATCCAAGTTGTTTAGTATAACATGATATCAAGCCGCAATCGATATATAACTACTAAAATCTTCAAGTAGGTAACATGCGACGATTCTTATTAACGACCATATATTATTTCAATTTCAAATGGCTAGAATGTCATTTCGGATATTAGGCTTCCACAATCCATATCATTTATCAATCTTCAATACATATACTTCATGATAGTTAAATTGTAAGGCTACAACAATATGTAATCTTGTAATACTTAAGAGAACAAGATTGTTACCTTAACGAGCCTTAATCCTCTTCAAGATCCGAAGTCGCTCCCTAGCAACTTAGAGTCTCTCCTTGACACTCCAATCCGCCACTTGAGACCCTTAGAAGAGCACACATAACTTTCCTTTAACTTCCAATCCAAACCTTATGAAAGCGTATTAGGTTTTACCTTGCGACTAATACAAAAACGCCACTTTTCCGGGATTGTTCTATTGAGATACCCTTACAATACTCTTAGGAACCTTGGTTTAAAGTATGGATGTTATTGGACAACAAACAAAAAAAATTTCTTCTTCCTCTAGCCCTAACCCGAGAGCTCCCTCAAATTCTACAAAGTTTCATGAAAATTTTCTAAGTGTTAAGAGCCTTGTCTTGCTACTAGCACACATATATAACACTATGAAGGGTCAAGATTAGCACAAATGTGTGGCTTAGATACATTTCACTAGGATCAAGCCTAAGTGGCCCTTGGACTTAGTCAACAATGTCAAGCTCTAAGACTTAGCAAGACTTGGTCATCTAATTAATGGTCAAAAGACCATTTTATCCATGCTAAAATCGTACAAGACCAACTTAAGGGGGTGACACGTGTCGCCCTCCCATTCGTCACAATATTTTGTTTTCCGACAATTCCATAATTCCGATAAATTTTTACTAGTTTCGAATCTTAACATTTCTGAGTTCTTACGTACGTTCATATAAACATGACCTGTAATTACGGGGTGTAACATTCTTCCCCCCTTAGAAACATTCGTCCCTGAATGTTCTTTCGGAGTCAACTTATAAATAGCGATATGGTCTCCTTTTTCAACCCCGACATACCAATAATGCCACACGTGGCCACATAATAGCACTTAAGCAATATACTTCAATTAAAACTTAACAAGTAAGGGAAAATGAATTACCTGAAGATGTATGGAATATGTGAGGATACTTCCTCAACATGTCATCCTCCGCTTCCCAAGTCATCTCCTCCCTATTATCATTCCGCCACAAGACTTTGACGGAAGCCACATCCAGTCGCGATGCGACTGGCGATCGAGTATCGCTATCGGACTCTCCTCATACGATAACCCCTCTGTCACCTGGACCTCGCTAGCTGGGAAGACTCTCGATGGATATCCGATACACTTCCACAACATAGAAACATGGAAGATCGGATATACCGCCTCTAAATCTGATGGCAGATCCAACTCATAGGCAACCTTTCCTACTCTACGGATGATCTGGTAGGGCCCAATGTACCTTGGGCTAAGTTTCCCCTTCTTCCCGAACCTCATCACACCCTTCATGGGTGATACCTTCAAGAAGACTCAATCGTCTACCTGAAACTCCAAATGTCGACGCCGATTATCTGCATAAGACTTCTGCCGACTACGGTGCTAACGATGCATCTGGATAAGCTTCACCTTATCCACAGCCTGCTGAATCAAATCTGGCCCAACTAACTGAACCTCGCCCACATCGAACCAACCAATCGGCGACCTACACTTCCGCCCATACAAAGCCTCATATGGCGCCATCTGAATGCTAGAATGGTAGCTATTGTTATAAGCAAACTCTACAAGAGGCAAATGATCCTCCCAGCTACCCCTGAAATCAATAACACAGACTCGCATCATATCCTCAAGTGTCTGGATAGTACGCTCTGCCTGCCCGTCAGTCTGAGGATGAAATGCAGTACTGAGACTCACCTGTCCCTAATCCCTTCTGGAAAGACCTCCAGAAGTTAGCCGTAAACTGGGCTCCTCTGTTTTATATAATCGATATAGGGACTCCGTGCAGTCTCACAATCTCCCTGATATACAACCTGTCATAATCCTCAGCCGAATACGTAGTCCTGACTGGAAGAAAGTGGGCTGATTTCGTCAGCCTGTCTACAATAACCCAGATGGAATCACACTTCCTCTGAGTACGAGGTAACCCTGTAACAAAGTCCATGTTGATCACCTCCCACTTCCATGTCAGAATATCAATAGCCTGCAATAGCTCGCCGGGCTTCTGGTACTCAACCTTGACCTGCTGACAATTAGGACACTGCGCAACAAAACCTGCCACATCCCGCTTCAGGCCATCTCACCAATACATACATCTGAGGTCATGGTACATCTTAGTCGACCCCGAATGAATAGAATAACGGGCGCTGTGTGCCTCCCCCAGAATTTGCTGACGAAGTCCTGCAACATCGGGAACACACAATCTGCCCTCAAACCTTAACACCCCATCAGGCGCTACCTCAAATAGACTCTTCTCTTCTCGAAGATCCGTATCTCGATACCGTATCATAACTGGGTCCTCATACTGTCGCCTTCTCACCTCATCAACGATGGAAGACTCAGAAATCTCACGAACCCGTACCCCACTATCTTCGGTATCGACCAATCGAACCCCAAGGCTCGCTAGCTGATGGATCTGACGGACCATGTCCTGTTTCTCTGGTTGTACCTCTGATAGACTCCCCATCGATCTATGACTCAAAGTATCTGCAACCACGTTGGCTTTCCCCGGATGGTATAGGATGTCAACATCATAATCCTTCAACAACTCTAACCACCGTCTCTGCCGCAAGTTCAGCTCCCTCTGCCTGAAGATGTACTGAAGGCTCTTGTGGTCAGTATAAATATCCACATGAACCCCATATAAATAATGTCGCCAAATCTTCAAGGCATGAATAACTGCGGCCAACTCTAAGTCGTGGGTAGGGTAATTCCTCTCATGCTTCCAATCGTCGGGAAGCATAGGCTATAACTTGCCGTCTTTGCATTAATACGCACCTGGCGATACCCGAGGCATCACAATAAATCACGTATCCTCTAACCTCCGGGAAGAGTAAGGCGGAGTCGTCGTCAACTTTTCCTTCAGTAACTGGAAGCCCTTCTCACAAGCTTCTGTCCACTGGAACTTAGCTGCTTTCAGTCGGCACCGTCAGCGGTCCGATATCGGCAAACTTCTCCACAAACCTCGATAATAACTCGCACTAAGCTGCGCACTCGTGGAGTAGGTCTCGGCCAAGACTTGACCGCCTCAATCTTTGTCGTATCAACCTGAACACCATCAGCCCCAATAATATGCCCCAAGAATGCCATTGAGGCCAACCAAAACTCACACTTGGAGAACTTGGCGAACAATTGCCGGCTCCGGAGGACCCTAAGTACCGTCCTCAAGTGATCTACATGCTCCTGCTCTGTACGTGAATAAACCAGGATGTCATCAATGAATACTATAACAAACGTATCCAAAAATGGCTTGAACACCCGGTTCATCAAATCCATAAACACCGCTGGAGCGTTGGTCAAACCGAAAGACATCACCCTGAACTCATAGTGCCCATACCGGGTCCTGAATGCAGTCTTTGGGATATTTGCCTCTCTAACTCGCACCTGATGATAACTAGACCGCAGGTCTATCTTGGAGAAACACCTCGCACCCTGCAACTGGTCAAACAAATCATCAATCCTGGGGAGGGGGTATCTGTTCTTGATGGTTACCTTATTCAGCTGTCTGTAATCAACATACATACGCAGCGTCCCATCCTTCTTCTTTACAAACAAAACTGGCGCTCCCCAGGGAGAAACACTAGGCCTGATAAAGCCTTTTTCCAGCAAATCTTTCAGCTGGTCCTTCAACTCCCTCAACTCAGCAGGTGCCATCCTGTACGGTGGAATAGATATAGGTCGAGTGTCTGGCAACATATCAATACAAAATTCAATCTCCCTCTCAGGAGGGATACCCGGGAGGTCATCTGGGAATACATCTGGAAACTCTATAACCATTGGAACTGACTGAAGAGCTGGAACCTGAGCCTCTGTATCGAATACTCGAACCAGATGATAGATGTACCCTTTCTGCACCATCTTCCTAGCCTTGAGGTAAGAAATAAACCTACCCCTCAGTGACGTTGTATTGCCCTTCCACTCGATAACTGGCTCCCCAGGAAACTGGAATCGTACCAACCTGTCTCTACAGTCAACGTTGGCATAACAAGAAGTCAACCAGTCCATACCCATAATGACGTCAAAATCTGTCATCTCCAACTCTATCAAGTCTGCTAGGGTCTGACGACTGTAAATAAACACCGGGAAACCTTTGTACACACGCTCAGCTAACACCGAATCACCCACTGGCGTAGCTACCTCAAAAGGCTCTATCGACACCGGCTCTATCCCGATTCTAGCAGCAATAAGAGGGGACACATAGGACAAGGTAGAACGTGGATCTATCAAAGCATAAATTTCACAACATGAAATCAATAATGTACCTGTGACGACGTCCGGGGAAGCCTCCTGATCCTGGCGGCTAGCTAAGGAATAAATGCGGTTCTGTGGACCGCTAGAACTGGGACCTCCACCACGACCCCTGCCGCGGCCTGCTGGTCCGTGAACACCCTGCCCTCCGGGGCGCATAACCACAGAAGAAGAAGATCCGACAACTGACCCTGTCGGCTGAACCATACCACCCCACCGCCTCTGGTCGGACAATCCCTCTTCATATGGCCCTGCTGTTCATAAGAGAAACAAGCTCCCGAAGCAATACGACACTCGCCCGAGTGATATCTACCACATCGAACACACCGCGATGCGGGTGGTCTCAATCGGTGACGGTCTCTGTCTCCCTGAAACCCCGAAGTCTCGGAGCCACGACTGCTTCCCGAATGACCGGTGATCAACCCTCGCGTAAAACCGAGAAGGGGCACTTTGTGCCGGCTGAAATGTGGACCTAGTGCATTCTTTGAGGTTATGCGCCTCGCAAATTGCCACTGGAACCTGCTGTCACAGCCTCTTGGCTTTGAGTCTAGCTGATCCTCTCTCTCTCTGTCCTCTATCCCCTGCGCATAAGCCTGCATCCTGGCAATATCCATACCAGGCTGAAGGGCCAACCCCAAGCATGCAGTAATCATATGATGGTCTAGCCCCATCACATAGCGATGAACTCGCATGCGCCATGTCGCACGATGGTGGCGCATACCGCCAATGAGTCAAACTCGGTGTACTCTCGATAGTCCTCCCATTCATCTCAATGTCAAAAATCTATCCACGCGGGCTCTCTCATCTCGAGAGGCAAAAGTGATCGAGAAAGGCCTCTGTGAACTCATCCCAAATTTGGAAGAGCACTCACCTCTAGACAACTCGATGACTCAAACGGTTCAACGCAATATCGTGTAACGATGCAAGCTAACACAACCGAATCTGTCTCGAGGTCCTAAGCACTGCATAGTCATTAATCGCCGAATAAACTCCACGAGGATCCTCGCCGGATCTCGAACCATAGACCTCGGGTGGATGACCCGTAAAATCCGAATCCATGGCAAACGTCGACTCTGGGTTAGCTACTACATTGGTCTGCCCTGCCACTATGTTGGTCAATAACCGGATCTGCTCTCCATAATCTCTATACTCAACCCCTGGCTGCGGAACTGGAGGCTCAGGTACCGGAACCTCTGGAGCTACGGCCGCTCTCGGCTCCTCAAATACTGCTGGCGTGGCTGAACTCGCCGACCGCCTGATCTCGGGCATAGTGCGGGTGCAGTCTGGTAACCTGCGTGCGCTAGCGACTCCGCTTCTTGCCCTTCTGGGCCCTGGTCGCCTTCCGTGGAGGCATAACTTGTGATACCCCGTATTTCCAGAGTATGTACGTAAGGGAATACGTACGAAAGTCTAGCCTTAAAGATAAGCCTTGGACGTTTTTTTTTTAGGCACAACTCACAAAACGAATAGTTTTCCGACGAAACGTTTCCACAGCTTTCGTAGGGTAAATTCCGGCTATGCCATTTCTAATTTTTGCGGATTTTTCCGAGAGACGAAACATTTTGGACCAACGGGAGGGCGACACTTGTCACCCTCCAATTGATGGACTTGAAATCGTCCATTTGGACGATTTGGACTAAGAGGAGCACGTTTTTTGTGCCTTGTGCACAAGTCAAGGAGTTGGTAGGATATTTGTGTATAGTTAATCCTCACCCTACACTTGCCTTGCACTTGTCTAAATCTTGGCCATTGGTTGGCCACTTCTTGACCTATAAATACCCCCCTTAAGATGAAGAGTTCTTCATCCACAAATTACTTTCAAGTCTTGAAAATCCTCCCTTCTCCCTTTGTTAGCCATTTCGTCCAAGCCCTCTTCCCCTCTAGCCTAAGTGGCCTTGGCGAATACCCCTAGCCTAGCCAAAAATCTACCCCCCCTCCCTTGGTAGAAAAGTTACCTTCTTGTATCGTTATAATGCCCAAAATACCCTAGCCCAAATACCTTAGTACTTAGTAGAAGTTGTGAAGAACTTCTAAGGTTCTTGGAGCATACAACTTAGAGCAAAACCTTGCTCGGTGCGACTTTTCTAGGATATTATTGGGCTTACCAGGTAATAATCCTAACCCTCTTTTGTATTAGAGAATGCATCCGTAGAAGTATTAGAATAAGTATTAATCACTTAGAAGGGTTTAAAGAAGAATAATCAAAGCAGACTTACATAGGATTTGTTTTCACGATGAACTTATATAGCTCAGGGTAGGGAAGTCTTTGACTTACCGTAGAATTATGAACCCCCTGTTTAGAATGACCTTCAGAGTAGTCTTTAATAGATATCTGTGATTATTATAGGCTGACTCTCTGCGCGCGACATATTCAACTTGGCAGGTGGTTTTCGCTGAGAAGGTATGTGATTCTTCCTAAAGCATGATATTTTACAATATAACTACGGCAATGTCTTTGACTTAAGCCTGAATAATACTTACGGCAATGCCTGGCTTAAGCTGAATAATACTTACTGAATGCCTCACGGCTTAAGCTGAATAATAAAGAATCGAAAACATTTCAAAGACTCATGAATCATATTAGAAGAGAACTAATTGGTTTTAAAGCGAAGCTTAAGAGTCATACTAGCTTTATGGGAAGTAAGTATAACCACTTAAGATTTACAAAAGAAACAAGTTTGCCTATGTGTTTATAACAGACTTATATTGTGAAAAGAATAATAAAGATGGTTTGATAAGTAGACATGATATGATGCTATGTGTGTTAGTATCTTGTAACGTTTGTATAGGTGAGTATCCTTGTTGTGCTTATGTTGTTTAAAGATAAGTTGTTATGTTAGTATACTATCACTCACCTCTTGAGATGATACCGGGTTAAGTGCCTCCGTCACGGGGTAGACTCGAGTGATGCAGGACCATGATTCGAGAATACCTCATGCGGGTCCAGGGGGCCTATGCGGAGCTACGAGAGTTCCAGGTTAGTATGCGGGGTTATACCTCATGCGGTCTATGTGGCCATGCGGACAACGAGTCCAGGACGATGCCGAGGAGTAGCTACCCTCGATGCGGGGTTATACCTCATGCGGGCCCATGTGAGTGGCCTATGCGGACTCGAGTCGAGTTAGGCTTGCAGAATGATGATATGGGCGAGTGGCCCTGTTTCGATCATTCGCAGCCTAGACAAGACCTATTACAGTTACCTATTGTTGCTCTTGTTTGTGATGTGGCACTACGTGCGGTTCCCTTGGTTGTTTCACACATATTTGTAAACTGGTTTTAAAATGATATGTTTTCATTTAAGTATTTTACAGTTTCGCATACTTAGTACCTGTTGTACTGACCTCCTTCGGGGGGCTGCGTTCATGCCGCAGGTAAGGGCAAGCAGGTGCTAGATCCGCATTCTTAGGATCTCTACGTTGGTGTCAGGAGCTCCATCTCTTCCGGAGGCTCTACTTTTGGTATGATCTCCCTGTTGTAGATAGTTTTTGTCTGATCGAGGTATGGCGGGGCCCTGTCGCCATAGTTGTATATTTTCCTTAAGTGCGTAGTCATGTTGTATGCGATTATGGATGTAGCGCTAAACCATGATTTTATATATCTGTAAAGGCGATGTTTCTCACATAAAGCGTGTCTTATTTTATAAAGCTGTTTCATGTCTTGCTTTATATTTCCCGATTACTCGATGTATGACTACTTGGGTGCCGGTAGGCACGATCACGCCCCGAACAGGTCGTGACAAAAGTGGTATCGAGCGATTAATCCTCGGAAAATGTCTCTGACCGTATCTAGTAAGTCTTGATTATCGGTGTGTTGTGCTGCGCCAATAATCGTGAGGCTATAGGATATTTAGATTGGTTTCCATTCTTCTCATTACGAGATCGTGCTTTAGAGGCGTGTTATAGGTTGGACCCTCTAACGTATTCCTTTCTATGCTGATTATGCCTCACGAAAGGCAACCGGGCCCGAGAAGGGCAAAGCGTAGGAGGCGCTAGCGAGACACCCAGTCACGAGGGCTCGTGCCCGGTCTATACGAGGCGGCGAGTTCTATGACGCCGCCGCCCGGCCAGCGGCGACCACAGTACCCACCTCCCGTCCCACGGCCGGGCGGAGGTTAGAAGTCTGAGAGATGCCCGCCCACTTTTGGCTAAAGTTGTGGCCCGATCTGAGAGAGGCTGGATGCGGCGGTTCAGCTCGGCTCGATCATACCGTTGTTCACGAGGCGAGAGAGTTTGAGGCTACGAGACTTCTTGAGTTGTAGCCCACGAGTTTTATGGGTCGGCGGAGGATGATCCACGAGAGTTCATCCGTCGATTCGAGGATTTTGAGAGTGATCGGGCGTCGGAGACCGAGTCCGTGATCTTTGGTTCACATAAGTGCGTGATACGCGATCGATTGGTTTGATTCATGGGAGTTATCCGGGAGAGCACGCGCCCCGCCTACTGGGATGAGTTCTCGAGGCTTTCCTCACTCACTTTTTGCCTCCACGGATGAGGAGCGCGGGTGATAGATTTTTCTTTGAGGCGAGAGGAGGCCTTGTCGGGAGTACAATGTCGAGTTTGATTCTTTGGCTCGATATGTCCCGGCATTGGTAGCAGATATGGAGGATAGGGTGCACCGCTATGTCACCGGGCTGACGACTATATGGCGAAGTCATGTGCGGGGTTTCTCTCGGCCGGGTATGGACATTACCGCGTGCGAGCTCACGCCTGGATGCGAGGCGCGAGGTCGGCGAGTGGACGGACAGCAGAAGAAGGCGGGGCGGGAGGGTCTTCGGTGGCTATCGTGGTGGCGGCCTCGGCCGATCTAGATTCGCACCACGGCCGGCTCGAGCACTCGCACCGCCCTCGGCCGGCCCGAGTTTTCGAGGCGCATCGGGCCGTGGCTTCGCACGTCGAGTAGCAGAGTCGCCGACGGGACCACCCCAGGTGTGGCGTGCGGGGATCCCATTACGGGAAGTGTGGTACTACTTTTGGAGCTTGTTACGATTGTGGCAGCGGGGTCACTTTGCGGCCTTGTCAGGCCGAGGCGTGGCGGTGGTAGGGCTCGGCCGAGTTACATTGCGCTTCATCATCTCCTACGGTTACTCGCCCCGGAGGGCAGGGTGCTCATGGGTCGGCAGGTCGCGGCAGGTCGTGGCTCGGGTCCCAGTTCTAGCGGTCCTCAGAACCGCATTTATGCTTTGTCCGGCCAGCGGGATCGTGAGGCCTCACCGATGTCGCACAGTACCTTATCGGTTCACGGGTTTGATGTTTATGCCTTGATAGATCCGGGTTCTACTCTGTCCTATATATCTCCCCTTGTTGCTAGTAGGATAGGGATAGAGCCTGAGTCCATAGACCACTTTCGAGGTAGCTACGCCATGGTGATTCGGTGGTAGCTCGGCGGGTATATAGGGCTTGTCTGTGACCATTCTGATCGTCGGACCGCCGACTTGATAGAGTTGGAGATGATTGACTTCGACGTGATTATGGGGATGGATTGGCTAGCTTCTTGCTATGCCAATGTAGGCTGAGAGAGTAGTAATGCGGTTCGGTTTCCTGAGGCCGGTTGTTGAGTGGGAGGAGCACGGTATCGCCAGGGTAGGTTTATTTCCTACCTGAGCTAGGAAGATGGTGCAGAAGGGGTATATCTACCATCAAGTTCGAGTGTTTGATACTGAGGCTGCGGTACCAGATTTTCAGTCAGTTCCAGTAGTCAGTGAGTTCCCAGACGTGTTTCCAGATGACCTCCCGGGTATCCCTCCTGAGAGGGAGATTGAGTTTTGTATTGACATATTGCCAGATACTCGGCCTATTTCCATTCCGCCATACAGAATGGCACCTGCCGAGTTGAGAGAGCTGAAGGACCAGCTGAGGGATTTTCTGGAGAAGGGCTTCATTAGGCCCAGTGTTTCCCGCAGGGCGCCGTATTGTTCGTGAAGAAGAAGGGCGGGGGCTGCGCGTGTGTTGATTACTGACGGTGAACAAGGTGACCATTAAACGAATACCCTTCCCGTGATTGATGATTTGTTCGACCCGATTTGCGAGCGCGAGATGTTTCTCAAGATTGATCTGCGTTCGCTATCATCGAGTTCGTGTCGAGAGGTGGATGTCTAGGATGCATTCCGGACCATGCGGGCATTATGTGTCACGACCAAACGGGCCCGCGGTGCCTTACCCGCACCCAGTAGTCAAACAACATCGAGAAAAATCAGCGAAATTAAAACTCATGCATGATAACCAATGAAAAGAAAGCAGGCTAACTGCGGTTACCTTTTACGAAAAATAACTAACACTGAGCGATTTACAATCCTTACATCAGCATTACGCACCTAAGAATTTTTATAACATCTCGACGGGACGGGGCCGCCATACCACGAATGTACAAAAAGTTCTACAACTTCAGGAACCGTACCAAGTGACAAAGTCTCCGAAGGAATGGAGCTTTACGAGGCGAACAGCGATCCAAAGTGCGGATCAACAAGCGATGTATCTCAACTGCGGCGTGAGCGGCCCCGAAGAAGTCGATTCAACAGTGCAGAGTATGCGAAGCAGAAAAATCAGTAAATGAAATCATAATAGTCTATAAGGAAAGCAGAGACATGTATGATAACCAAACTACGAAGACACCACGATATATCTGATCGTCAAAGCAAACCACTTCAAGTCGTGACTCGCGCGAAAGATCATTACTCAAAGTGGACGCATACTCGTGGGCTACCCAACGTGTCAGTATGTCAACCCAATAACAAGATAATACTCATCGTGGACGATACTGCGTGGGCTACCCAACGTGTCGGTATGTCCAAACAAATACCGAATAATACTCATCGTGGACGATACTCGTGGGCTACCCAACGTGTCAGTATGTCCAAACACATACCAAGATATTACTCACGTGGGACGCATACTCGTGGGCTACCCAACGTGTCAGTATGTCCAAACAAATACCCAGATAATACTCACTGTGGACGCATACTCGTGGGCTACCCAACGTGTCAGTATGTCCAAACAAGTTTACAAGATAACACTCCTAATGGAAGCATACCCGTGGGCTACCCAACGTGTCGATATGTCCCAAAGGATCAATATAGTGGAAGCATACCCGTGGGCTACCCAACGTGTCGATATGTCCATCATACCACCCGATATCCGGCCCTCCGTCGAGAGACTCGGTAGCACAAGGTCAAACACTTGCACAACAACAAAACTATCACCACAAGCACAGACAGGTTACACACAACTCAAAGTACCTTCGTTTAAGTCAACAAACCGGGTTCCAACCCCAAAATACTACATTCTTTCCTACCTTCAAAGACCTCTCTTTACGTAGAAACCATACGATACTATCACAATAGTATCACACACATTCATGTTTAGAACACGTACTTCAAACACAATTAACATAACGTCAAGTATACTTTTTTAAAAGTCCAAGTAATTAACTCCTTTAAGGTCAAGTATTCCTACCTTTTAAAACCAAGTCATTTACTTTTCCCCTAAGAAAAGTTCGATATTTGAAACAAGTGATTTATACTTTCAAACTCAAGTTACTTCTCTTTTCCAAAATCCAGTACATTATCCTTTACAATCCATTAAGTTCATTCTTTGGAATTTTAAGAAAAACCAGAACTTGTTGTCAATGATTCTCATTTAAGCAGCCATGATCTAGGAAATGTAATATCATTTTGTCTCATCTTAGTTTCTATGCGGATGGAGGTTTACTGGTTTTAGTATAATCAATTAGTCGAAACCATTTCCTTTATTAGCGCTGCAGTGGTGTGTTCGATACTTGTTCCCACTTTCGAAATCCATTTCACATTCTTAGGCCGTTATACCTAACTTCCCATAAAGCTAGTATAACTCTTAAGTTTTCAAAAACCAAGTATTACTCATTACTCACGAATGAGGTTTTACAACTTTTGAATACATTACAAAACTTTCACAATTCTAAGTTAAGTCTCTTATCTTACAAGATCAAGTCTCTTAACTTCTACCAATCAACAACCGTTCTTTTACTCACATAAAGTTGTTATAACTGACTTCCCATAAAGCCGTTATAACCCCTTTATGTTTTAAACCAACCAATTACCCCATAAACCTTTATGAGACCAAGAGGGCTCATTCTTTAAGCAAGTGCCCATTACTAACGGATAAGACTTACTACTCTTACAACTAATTACGCCCTTTACACTTAATAAAAAGTCAAGATACAATTTTTAAAATCAATTTCCTTTAACACAAGTGCTTCAACCGCAATATATATTTCAAAAATAGTCATCTTTGAAGAGGATAGGAAGAATCACATACCTCGCGACGATTGTCGACACTAAGCAAAATGCTCCTCAATCTATCTCCCAAGAAGAATATGCTACGTAGTACTTCAATCCTATAAGGGCCATAAACGTCTATCAAACTCTAGTTTGAACGTAGAGTAAACTAAGTACAAGGCCCCTACATTCTACGGAATGGACAGAACTTCCTTTGTTTCTATTAACTTGCCACCTTTCACAAGGCCGAAATCAACAAGGCTACAAGATCCAAATCTAAGCCAACTTAACTATATGACCTCGTGCTCACAAATCTATACAAACTTAACTATAACAGCCTCGGGCTCACAAATCTATTCAAACTCTAAATATAATGACCTCGGGCTCACAGATCTATACTACTATCACAAGTAAAAACTCAAATCCAAGAGGAAGGGAAACTTTTACCTTTTGGAAAAGCCCACAAGCCCTTTTCTTCCACTTCCTTTCCGTCAAACTCGTCCACCAGTGCTTCCCACAAGTTCACCAACACCTTTTTCCTCCTTGCCGCCGCTTCAACAGTTCCCTAAGGCCAGGTTTCTCAAAAACCTAGAGAGAAGGGAGAGGGGTTTTCTCTTGGGAGGGTTTGAAATGAAATGGCCAAGTCTTCCAAGACTTGGCCCTAAAGTAGGCTTCTATCGCTGGTCAAAGGATGGGAGGGACACTTGTCACCCTCCCATAGGCTCCTTATAAAAATATCCCGATTTTCTCCTTTACCCGAGAAAATCCCGCCAGCGCCGCGGCGCCGGCGGCGCTAACACTTCAGAAAATAATTGCACGCGTCTGCGCGCGCCACGCATTCGGCCGCGGCGCTTCAACACCCCCAGACACTCAGTACAATCGCGCGCGGCTCTCTCCGGCCGTGCTGAACCCCGAATCAAGTCAACTGCTTTACTTATTTGCGCGCCAAACTTGAAACTTCCATAACTTTTGACTCGATGTCAATCGACGAACGGTTGGTTGCGTTGGGACCTAGATTCAACGGACTACACACTAGGCCTTTTAAACACCTTACAATCCTTAACAACTGGGGTCCAATACTCAAAGGTAAACTCAAAATCCTTCCAACACATGTTTGCCAACTTATCTATCCTCTAGAATTTACGGGGTGTAACATTCTTCCCCCCTTAGAAACATTCGTCCCGAATGTTCCTTCCAAGTCTTCAGAACATGCGCGGTATAGTCTTCACTACTATACCTACCAAAACTCATTTATGCCTCTCATGGCCATAATATAGAAATCACGCATCTCCAAATTCCAGCTAACGGGGAAATCACCTCTACGTGCAAACATCACTATTTTCTCCTCCCTTGGTCTAAAGGATACTCTCCTTACTCGCGTACCTTCCTTGTACACTCACACCTCTCTAGTACACGTTCACAATTCATCCATCGTCTGTTTCTACCACCTTGAGTCACTACCTCCAACTCGTCCATCTTACTAATCCACGTCATGGAAGCTACCACTCCCATCACAAACTACTCATGGAATCATCACACAAAACTCCATGTATACCATACACTCGACAAGGATTAACGATGAAAGGCTTCTACCCAAGACGGCCTTACATCTAAGGTCTCAAAATTTTTCTCATTCCCAAACTTACCCTCTTTAATAACCATGCTTCCAAAACACATTATATACACAAAGCTACCGAACATAGCACTCAACACATCACCACAACATCAAAGCATACAATACTCTGAGGGTTAAGAACATACCAGAACTATTGCTTCACTTCCCTTCTTGTCGCTCTACTCATGTTCTTTCCGGACGACGCACAAAGGAGGAGGTGAACCGATCGATCCGAAGGCTGAATCTCAACCTCGCGCTATCTCTCGGTGGGACAATTCCTTGCAAAATGGCGGTGGCGCGTGTAAAACAGATTCCCTATTAGCACGACACTCCCATCGTGGAGCCTACCACAATGGTCACAACGAGGTAAGGGTGGTCCCATCCGACTAACATCCCTGATCCCCCAAAAACCCGAAACCTTGGAGCCCTGACCTGCTCCTGAAGTTTTCGAACGTCCTGACGACTGAGGTGGAGCACTCCGTACTGGCGGAGGCGCATAACTAACCTCTTTCGAAATTTGCCGCCGAAGGTCACCAAGGACCTGCTGCCTTGGCCTACTCTGCTGATCTTGGTCATTCCGCCGACTCTACGTGCCTCACATCCAAGTGCATGAGCTGCGTGCGGGCAATGTCCATGCCGGTGAAGAGCTACTCGAGCAACTCTACGCCAAATAGTCATCAAGCCTGTGACATAGCGGTGCACTCTGTCCTCCATGTCGGCTACTAACGCGGGGACGTACCGAGCTAGTGAGTTAAACTCCACGTTGTACTCCTGAACCGTACGCCCGTTCTGCCTCAACATCAAAAATCTGTCGGCCCGAGTCCTCCTCATCTGTGGAGGCAAGAAATGTGCAAGAAATGCCTCGAGAACTCGTCCCATCTCATTTGGAAGTGCATGCCCTCCCGGGACAGCTCACGAATCAAACGATCATTGCGGTATCACGCGCGGCCGATGCGAACCTAGGACCACCGACTCGGTCTCCGATGCCTTGATCACTCTCATGATCGCAGAATCGTCGGATGAACTCCTGCGGATCATCCTCGTGCCTCGACGTAGAACTCGCGGGCCTGACTTCGAGAAAGTCCGCACCTCAAATCCGATCTCGGGTGAACCGCGGTGCTCTTTGGGCTGCTGCGTCCGGCTATCCTCGTGTCGGCCACCACGGCCAATAATCGGGCCAACTCGCGTAACCCGTCTCCTCTGCTCGGACCGTGGGATCGAGGCTCAGTCTTGTGGTCTCTGTAGAGGCGCCATTTGCTCTACTCGCGCCTCCTCTGTTTGCCTTGCCGCCAGGCCACTGGTTGCCTTTCGCGAGAGGCATAATCGGTAAAAGCGAAACACGTCGGAGGGTCCAACTTACAACACGGCTCAAGGCACGATCTCGTAATGAGAAGAATAGAAACCAATCCTAAATGTCCATGACCTCGATTATAGATGTGGTGCACAACACATCGATAATCAAGACTCTACTTAGACACGATGCAGACACTTTCCGAGGACTAAGCGCTCGATACCACACTTCGCTTTGTCGCGAGCCTTGCTCGGCGACCCAACAAATGGTACCGGGCTGCTTGCGATCCACGAGGTTTGGACCTTCTCGGGGCGTGCCATACGAGAGCCACGGTTGGTGCATTCCGTGGTAGAGGCTCGCCTCTTTATCGCTCGGCCCCGAAGAAATCGATTACAACAGTGCAGTATGCGAAGCAGAAAAATCAGTAAATGAAATCATAATAGTCTATAAGGAAAAGCAGAGACATGTATGATAACCAAACTACGAAGACACCACGCGTATATCTGGTCGGTCAAAGCAAACCACTTCAAGTCGTGGACTCGCGAAAGATCATTACTCAAAGTGGACGCATACTCGTGGGCTACCCAACGTGTCGGTATGTCCAACCCAATAACAAGATAGTACTCACAGTGGACGCATACTCGTGGGCTACCCAACGTGTCAGTATGTCCAAACAAATAACCAGATAATACTCACTGTGGACGCATACTCGTGGGCTACCCAACGTGTCAGTATGTCCAAACAAATACCCAGATAATACTCACTGTGGACGCATACTCGTGGGCTACCCAACGTGTCAGTATGTCCAAACAAATACCCAGATAATACTCATTGTGGGCGCGTACTGCGTGGGCTACCCAACGTGTCGGTATGTCCAAACCGATTTACAAGATAACACTTAATGGAAGCATACGTGGGCTACCCAACGTGTCGATATGTCCCAAAGGATCAATATAGTGGAAGCATACGTGGGCTACCCAACGTGTCGATATGTCCATCATACCACCCGATATCCGGCCTCGTCGAGAGACTCGGTAGCACAAGGTCAAACACTTGCACAACAACAAAACTATCACCACAAGCACGCAGACGGGTTACACACAACTCAAAGTACCTTCGTTTAAGTCAACAAACGGGTTCCAACCCCAAAATACTACATTCTTTCCTACCTTCAAAGACCTCTCTTTACGTAGAAACCATACGATACTATCACAATAGTATCACACACATTCATGTTTAGAACACGTACTTCAAACACAATTAACATAACGTCAAGTATACTTTTTAAAAGTCCAAGTAATTAACTCCTTTAAGGTCAAGTATTCCTACCTTTTAAAACCAAGTCATTTACTTTTCCCTAAGAAAAGTTCGATATTTGAAACAAGTGATTTATACTTTCAAACTCAAGTTACTTCTCTTTTCCAAAATCCGATTACATTATCCTTTACAATCCATTAAGTTCATTCTTTGGAATTTTAAGAAAAAACCTAACTTGTTGTCAATGATTCTCATTTAAGCGACCATGATCTAGGAAATGTAATATCATTTTGTCTCATCTTAGTTTCTATGCAGATGGAGGTTTCTCTCTTGGTTTTAGTATAATCAATTAGTGAAACCATTTCCTTTATTAGCGCCGGATGGTGTGTTCGATACTTGTTCCCACTTTCGAAATCCATTTCACATTCTTAGGCCGTTATACCTAACTTCCCATAAAGCTAGTATAACTCTTAAGTTTTCAAAAACCAAGTATTACTCATTACTCACGAATGAGGTTTTACAACTTTTGAATACATTACAAAACTTTCACAATTCTAAGTTAAGTCTCTTATCTTACAAGATCAAGTCTCTTAACTTCTACCAATCAACAACCGTTCTTTTACTCACATAAAGTTGTTATAACTGACTTCCCATAAAGCCGTTATAACCCCTTTATGTTTTAAACCAACCAATTACCACATAAACATTTATGAGACCAAGAGGGCTCATTCTTTAAGCAGAGTGCCCATTACTAACGGATAAGACTTACTACTCTTACACCTAATGAAGCCCTTTACACTTCATAACAAGTCAAGACACAATTTGGAAAATCAATTTCCTTTAACACTCGTGCGTCAACCGCACTATATATTTCACAAATAGTCATGCTGAAGAGGATAGGAAGAATCACATACCTCGCGACGATTATCGACACTAAGCAAAATGCTCCTCGATCTATCTCCTTAAGAAGAATATGCTACACGTAGTACTTCAATCCTATAAGGGCCATAAAACGTCTATCAAACTCTAGTTTCAACGTAGAGTAAACTAAGTACAAGGCCCTACATTCTACGGAAATTGGGAGAACTTCCTTTGTTTCTATTAACTTGCCACCTTTCACAAGGCCGAAATCAACAAGGCTACAAGATCCAAATCTAAGCCAACTTAACTATAATGACCTCGGGCTCACAAATCTATACAAACTTAACTATAATGACCTCGGGCTCACAAATCTATTCAAACTCTAAATATAATGACCTCGGGCTCACAGATCTATACTACTATCACAAGTAAAAACTCAAATCCAAGAGGAAGGAAACTTTTACCTTTTGGAAAAGCCCACAAGCCCTTTTCTTCCACTTCCTTTCCACAAACTCGTCCACGGTGCTTCCCACAAGTTCACCAACACCTTTTTCCTCCTTGCCGCCGCTCAGCGGTTCCCTAAGGCGGGTTTCTCAAAAACCTAGAGAGAAGGAGAGGGTTTCTCTTGGGAGGTTTGAAATGAAATGGCCAAGTCTTCCAAGACTTGGCCTAAAGTAGGCTTCTATCATTTGGTCAAAGGATGGGAGGGACACTTGTCACCCTCCATAGGCTCTTATAAAAATATCCACGATTTTTCTCCTTTACCCGCAGAAAATCCGCCTCGGCGCCCAGCCGCCCGCGCGCTAACACTTCGAAAATAATTGCAGCGTCTGCGCGCGTCGCATTCGGCGCGCGGCGCAACACCGCCAGACCCTCGGTACAATCGGCGCGCGCCTCGCTCTCCGTAGCCAGCGCTGAACCCCGAAGTCAACGCTTACTTTTGCGCCAAACTTGAAACTTCCATAACTTTTGACTCCGATGTCCAATCGACGAACGGTTGGTTGCGTTGGGACCTAGATTCAACGGACTACACACTAGGCCTTTTAAACACCTTACAATCCTTAACAACTGGGGTCCAATACTCAAAGGTAAACTCAAAATCCTTCCAACACATGTTTGCCAACTTATCTATCCTCTAGAATTTACGGGGTGTAACATTATGAGTTCAGGGTCATGTCTTTTGGGTTGACCAATGCTCCGGCGGTATTCATGGATTTGATGAACCGAGTGTTCAAACCATTTTTGGACACGTTTGTGATAGTGTTCATTGATGATATCTTGGTTTATTCTCGCTCGGAGAAGCGGGAGCATGCGGAGCGTTGAGGCTGTCTTGTGATTCTCGAGACCAGCGATTTATGCGCCAAGTTTTCCAAATGTGAGTTTTGGTTGACTTGATGGCGTTTCTTGGGCATATTGTGGGTGATGGCATTCGAGTTGATACGGCCAAGATCGGCGATCGAGACTTGGCCTAGACCTACTACTCAGAGGTTCGCGATTTTAGGCCTTGCGGATATTATCGGTTCGTAGAAGTTTGCTTCTATCTACGCACCATTGACTAGGCCGACTCGAAAGCGGCCAAGTTCGATGGATGATGCTTGTGGCGGGGTTTCGATTCTTTGAAAAGAGGCGGCGACCGCCCGTTCTTACTCTTCCGCAGGTCGGATGGTTATGTCGTGTATTGTGATCGTCGGGCATCGGGTTGGGATGTGTGTTGATGCAGCATGGCGGGGTTATAGCATATGCATCCGACGGTGAGGAAACACGAGGAACTACCCCACCCATGATTTGGAGTTAGCGGTAGTGATTCACGCTTTGAAGATCCGAGGCACTATTTGTAAGGGTTCACGTGGATATTTATACGCACCACAAGAGCCTCGGTATATCTTCACGGAGGAGCCGAACTTACGGCGAGACGGTGGTTAGAGTTGCTTAAGGATTACGATGTTGATATCTGTACCACCCGGAAGGCCAATGTTGTGGAAGATGCTCTTAGTCGTAGGTCGATGGGAGCCTATCGGATGTGCGGCTAGAGAGGAGGACATGGTTCGTGATTTGCATCGATTAGCGAGCCTTGGTGTCCGTTTGATTGATTCCGATAGCGGTGGGGTTAGAGTTCGTGAGGTTGCGAGTCTTCCATCGTCGAGGAGGTGAAGAGGCACGATTCGAGGATCGGCTTTGATTCGATATCGTGATCTGACTCTTCGTGAGGCAAGGGTCCTTTTGAGGTAGCACGATGGGGTGCTAAGGTTTGAGGCGGTGTGTGTTCCGGATGTTTGAGGACTTGTGAGTTCTTGGGGAAGCACACAGTAGCGTTACTCTATCCATCCGGTCGACCAAGATGTACCACGACCTTAGATCTGTGTATTGGTGGGATGGCTTGAAGAGGGCGTTGCGAGTTCGTAGCTCGATGCCGTGTTGTCGGCGGTGAAGGTAGAGCACCAGAGGCACAGTGGTTTTATTCTGCGATAGAGATCCCGACCTGGAAGTGGGAGGTAATCAACATGGACTTCATCCCAGGATTACCTCGCACTCAGAGGAGACATGATTCTATATGGGTTATCGTCGACAGGCTGACGAAATCAGCCCACTTTCTTCCGTCGGGACGACTTTTGGTACCGAGGATTATGCGGACTTTACATCAGAGATCGTCGATCGCATGGAGTCCTACTTGATCATATCGCAGAGGAGCCCGGTTCTGGCTAACTGGAGGTCCTTCGAGGGTTTAGGGGCAGTGAGCACAGTCTCGCATTTCATCCACGCATGACAGACAGACGAGCGAGCGCACTATCCGCACTCTTGAGGATATGCTGCGAGCCTGTGTTATTGACTTCAGTGGTAGTTGGGAGGATCATTTGCCTCTAGTTGAGTTCGCGTATAATAATAGCTACCACTCTAGCATTCAGATGGCGCCTTATGAGGCCTTGTATGGGAGGAAGTGCAGATCGCCTATAGGTTGGTTCGATGTGGGCGAGGGACAGCTAGTGGGACCAGATTTGGTACAGCAGGCAGTGGATAAGGTGAAGCTTATCCGAGCGGCTATTGACTCGAGTCGGCAAGTCGTATGCGAGATCATCGTCGTCGGCATCTTGAGTTCGAGGTTCATGATTGGGTTTTCCTAAAGGTGTCACCCATGAAGGTGTGATGAGATTCGGGAAGAAGGAAACTCGGCCCTAGGTACATTGGGCCGTTTGATTGTCCGCGAGGTAGGCAAGGTTGCCTATGAGTTGGATCTGCCGTCCGATCCGGAGGCGGTGCATCCGGTTTTTCACGTATCTATCTTTGAGGAGATGTATCGGGATCCATCTAGGTACACCCGATTGACGATGTCAGTGACCGAGGGGTTATCGTATGAGGAGATTCCATAGCGATAGTCGATCGTCGGGTTAGGCGTCTGCGGACCAGGGCGTGGCCCGTCAAAGTTTTGTGGCGGAACGAGCTCAGGGAGGAGATGGCGTGGGAAGCCGAGGAGGACATGAGACGGAAGTATCCTCACCTATTCCCCACACCTCCAGGTAAATTCACTTTCCTACTTGTAAATTTTCGTTATCGTTTCTGCCTAAGTGTTGCTCTGTGGGCGTGTGTGGCATTTACACCTGGTTAAGCTTCTTGATCGTCTTGGGAAGGAACATTCGACGAATGTTTCTAAGGGAGAATGTGATACCCGTATTTCCAGTATGCGTAAGGGAATACGTCACGAAAGTCTAGCCTTAAAGATAAGCCTTGGGCGTTTTTTTAGGCACAACTCACAAAGCGAATAGTTTTTCCGGACGAAACGTTTCCACAGCTTTCGTAGGGTAAATTCCGGCTATGCCATTTCTAATTTTTGCGGATTTTTCCGAGAGACGAAACATTTTGGACCAACGGGAGGGCGACACTTGTCACCCTCCAATTGATGGACTTGAAATCGTCCATTTGGACGATTTGGACTAAGAGGAGCACGTTTTTTGTGCCTTGTGCACAAGTCAAGGAGTTGGTAGGATATTTGTGTATAGTTAATCCTCACCCTACACTTGCCTTGCACTTGTCTAAATCTTGGCCATTGGTTGGCCACTTCTTGACCTATAAATACCCCCCTTAAGATGAAGAGTTCTTCATCCACAAATTACTTTCCAAGTCTTGAAAATCCTCCCTTCTCCCTTGTTAGCCATTTCGTCCAAGCCCTCTTCCTCTAGCCTAAGTGGCCTTGGCCGAATACCCCCCCTAGCCTAGCCAAAAATCTACCCCCCCCTCCCTTGGTAGAAAAGTTACCTTCTTGTATCGTTATAATGCCCAAAATACCCTAGCCCAAATACCTTAGTACTTAGTAGAAGTTGTGAAGAACTTCTAAGGTTCTTGGAGCATACAACTTAGGAGCAAAACCTTGCTCAGGCGCGACTTTTTCTAGGATATTATTGGGCTTACCGAGGTAATAATCCTAACCCTCTTTTGTATTAGAGAATGCATACTGTAGAAGTATTAGAATAAGTATTAATCACTTAGAAGGGTTTAAAAGAAGAATAATCAAATCAGACTTACATAGACTGTTTTCACAATGAACTTATATAGCTCACCTGGTAGGAAGTCTGCCCGACTTCTAGTAGATTTATGAAACCACTGTTTAGTATGACATTCAGATTAGTCTTTAATATATATCTGTGACTATTATAGGTGACTCTCTGCGACATATTGACTTGGCGGTGGTTTTTATTTGAGAAGGTATGTGATTCTTCCTAAAGCATGATATTTTACAATATAACTACGGCAATGTCTTTGACTTAAGCCTGAATAATACTTACGGCAATGCCTCACGGCTTAAGCCTGAATAATACTTACGGCAATGCCTCACGGCTTAAGCCTGAATAATAAAGAACTGAAAACATTTCAAAAGACTACTGAATCATATTAACAGAAGAGAACTAATTGGTTTTTAAAACAGAAGCTTAAGAGTCATACTAGCTTTATGGGAAGTAAGTATAACCACTTAAGATTTATAAAAGAAACAAGTTTGCCTATGTGTTTATAACAGACTTATATTGTGAAAAGAATAATAAAGATGGTTTGATAAGTAGACATGATATGATGCTATGTGTGTTAGTATCTTGTAACGTTTGTATAGGTGAGTATCCTTGTTGTGCTTATGTTGTTTAAAGATAAGTTGTTATGTTAGTATACTATCACTCACCTCTTGAGATGATACCGGGGGTTAAGCTGCCCTCCGATGCGGGGTAGACTCAGGCGGTCTGGGACCATGATTCGAGAATACCTCATGCGGGTCCAGGGGGCCTATGCGGAGCTACGAGAGTTCCAGGTTAGTATGCGGGGTTATACCTCATGCGGTCTATGTGGCCATGCGGACAACGAGTCCAGGACGATGCCGAGGAGTAGCTACCCTCGATGCGGGGTTATACCTCATGCGGGCCCATGTGAGTGGCCTATGCGGACTCCGGGAGTCCAGGATTAGGCTTGCAGAATGATGATATGGGCGAGTGGCCCTGTTTCGATCATTCGCAGCCTAGACAAGACCTATTACAGTTACCTATTGTTGCTCTTGTTTGTGATGTGGCACTACGTGCGGTTTCCTTGGTTGTTTCACACATATTTGTAAACTGGTTTTAAAATGATATGTTTTCATTTAAGTATTTTACAGTTTCGCATACTTAGTACCTGTTGTACTGACCTCCTTCGGGGGGCTGCGTTCATGCCGCAGGTAAGCAGCGGTGCTAGATCCGCATTCTTAGGATCTCTACGTTGGTGTCGAGAGCTCCATCTCTTCCGAGGCTATACTTTTTGTATGATCTCCATGTTGTAGATAGTTTTGTACGATCGGTATGGCGGGGCCTCCGCCATAGTTGTATATTTTCCTTAAGTGCAGTAGTCATGTTGTATGCGATTGTCGGATGTAATCGCTAAACCATGATTTTATATATACGCCGAAAGCGTGTTTTCTCACATAAAGCGTATGTCTTATTTTATAAACTGTTTCATGTCTTGCTTTATATTTCCGCTGATTACTCTGATGTATGACTACTTGGGTGCCCCGGTAAGGCACCAGTCACGGGCCCCGGAACGGGTCGTGACATAACTGATACATAAGAATAGGTCAGATAGGATTCAACCTAATAAGACAGCTCTATTGCACGATCTCAGAGAGAGAAGAATGGAAACCAATCCTAAATGTCCTGCAGCCTCCTGATTATAGATGTGGTGCACAACACACCGATAATCAAGACTCTACTAGACACGGTCTGTAGACACTTCCCGAGGACTAACTGCTCTGATACCACTTTTGTCACGACCCGACCCCGGGGCCGCGACTGATGCCCTACATGGGCACCCCGTTCAGGTATACATCAGAGAATAGCAGCGGAACATACACAACACATATCCATACTTAGAAAATAAACATCAACATGCTAGCCGATAAGGCCACCTTCTGTAAAATGTACATAAACCAAAATACATCAGTACAACTCTGTTCTTTAAAACCCAATCCACAAATATGACTACAGACCTCTAAGAATAACAACTGTGATGGGACAGGGCCCCGCCATACCCCTGAATGTACATAAATCTACAACATCAGGGAAAATCATACCAAAAGACAAGCCTCCGGAGAAATGGAGCTTCTGACACCTGATCAGTGATCCTAAGAATGAGGATCCACTATCTGATTACCCCTACCTGCGGCATGAACGCAGCCCCCGGTGAAAGGGAGTCAGTACAACAGATGTACCAAGTATGTAAAACTGGAAAATACTGTAATTACATCATAAGTATAAAATAAAGCTGGAGACATGTATGATAATCAAATTACAGTACAATATGCCTTACTAACAATGAGAGTAACAAGTATATACTTTACTGCATAAAAATAGGAGGCTCATAATCAAAGTAGGGTCATCCGCCTGTAGTATCATTAAGCAATCCTACTACTGGGACTATTTCACCCGCATAGGCCGTATGGACCCGCATGAGGTAACTTCCTCGCATAGACTGTATCTGCCCGCAAAGGTCGTGTGGACCCGCATGAGGTATTCCTCGCATAGGACTGGTCCTCCCCGCATAGGAATATTTCACCTGCATGAGCCCTACGGACTCGCATGAGGTATTCCTCGCATCATGGGTAGCAAATCCACGAAATATGCAAATGCCACAAACCCGGGGAATGACCCCGTAATGAACCATATATCACTAGCATAAACCGGCTATCATACATAACATAAGCACTACTGGCTTATCATACATAACCTAAGCACTACCGGCTTATCATACATAACATAAGCAAGTTAAGAAATCCCCTAACTTCTTATTAGTCTTGTTCATATACACTCTCATTTTAGTTGACTTAAGGCACTAACATGTCATTATAAAATCCGGGAATTTAACCCAAAGTACTACGTACTTCTACTCTTTTAAAAATGACTCTTTTTCATATAAAACTTCCAAGATACTAATAACTGTAGTATCAAGTCATAACTACTTTTCAAGACAAGTCACCATACCTTTTAGAAATATATTTATAGGCTTCTAAATCAAGCGACTTCTTTTCTTTTAAAACCTTAAGCAATTGATGCCTTCAAATCAATTTGTCTTTCATTAATTCAAGTCATTTATCATTACTTACATTACTTAGAGTAAACCACTCTTTTTAACTTTCTATAAAGCTATTATAACCAACTTCCCATAAAGTCGTTATACTAGCTTTATACCTTAGATACTTACATTATTCTTTATAACCAAGAGACTTAAACTTTCCAAACAAAACAAGTATCATATACTTTCAAAATACTTTAAGTCTCTTAACTTTTAGAAACTAATGTATCCTTAATATTTTTAAACAAGTGAGTTAATTCCCTAACTCAACCAACTTGGACATTCTTAAAAATAAGACAAGGATACCAAATGGACTAGATTGTCAAAATCTCGTACGTCTACCGTACTATATATTTACAACTATTCATGCTCAAGAGATAAGAAAGTTCCACATACCTCTTCGGTTCAATCCACTTGCTAAGTCCAATTTGCCGTATGTAGTAGGTCAACCTATAATGACCATAATACGTCTATTAACTTCTTACTTCAAACGTAGAATATTCTAAGTGCAAAATCACTAAATTCTACGAAAAATCGGACAGCACTTCCTTTGTTTCGACATACTTTTCCACCTTTTTCAAGGCCCGAATTCAATAGCCAAACACACCACATTTAAGGCTCAACAAAGTAGTTAACAATAGGGGATTACACGCCTACAAGACGTGTAAAATTCCACCCCACAATTGATATCAAACTAGTCCAACATACAATAGCATTTTCGGCAATTTGAGGGACAACAATACAAAGTCTTTTCCAATTCCTTTTCAATCCAAGTTGTTTAGTATAACATGATATCAAGCCGCAATCGATATATAACTACTAAAATCTTCAAGTAGGTAACATGCGACGATTCTTATTAACGACCAAATTGTATTTCAATTTCAAATGGCTAGAATGTCATTTCGGATATTAGGCTTCCACAATCCATATCATTTATCAATCTTCAATACATATACTTCATGCTAGTTAAATTGTAAGGCTACAACAATATGTAATATTGTAATACTTAAGAGAACAAGATTGTTACCTTAACGAGCCTTAATCCACTTCAAGATCCGAAGTCGCTCCCTAGCAACTTAGAGTCTCTCCTTGACACTCCAATCCGCCACTTGAGACCCTTAGAAGAGCACAAACAACTTTCCTTTAACTTCCAATCCAAACCTTATGAAAGCATATTAGGTTTTACCTTGCGACTAATACAAAAACGCCACTTTTTCGGGATCTTTCTATTGAGATACCCTTACAATACTGGAACCTTGGTTTAAAGTATGGATGTTATTGGACAACAAACAAAATAAATTTCTTCTTCATCTAGCCCTAACCCGAGAGCTCCCTCAAGTTCTACAAAGTTTCATGAAAATTTTCTAAGTGTTAAGAGCTTTGTCTTGCTACTAGCACACATATATAACACTATGAAGGGTCAAGATTAGCACAAATGTGTGGCTTAGATACATTTCACTAGGATCAAGCCCAAGTGGCCCTTGGACTTAGTCAACAATGTCAAGCTCTAAGACTTAGCAAGACTTGGTCATCTAATTAATGGTCAAAAGACCATTTTAGCCATGCTAAAATCATCCAAGACCAACTTAAGGGGGTGACACGTGTCGCCCTCCCATTCGTCACAATATTTCGTTTTCCGACAATTCCATAATTTCGATAAATTTTTACTAGTTTCGAATCTTAACATTTCTGAGTTCTTACGTACGTTCATATAAACATGACCTGTAATTACGGGGTGTAACAAGAATATCCAGAAATCAATACTTTTAAATCAAGTAATTCCTTCCTTTAAGAATCAAGTCCCATAACTTACAAAATAAAGTCTCTTAACCTTTTAAGAATTTAAGGTTCATAGTCTTAAAACTTTATAACGTAAACTCTTTAAATTAAGTAACATATACTTTTGTGCGTTGTGAATAGGTTATACTTGTTTATAACGATCTTATTAAAGCAGTCATGATCTAGAAAATGTAATACAATTTTGTCTAATCTTAGCTTCTATGCAGATGGAGAATTCTACTCATTTTAATTTAATTGATTGCTGATACATTTTCTTTTATTAACGCTGCAATGGTTTGTTCGATACTTGTTCTTATTCAACTTAGCAAAGTCAACTCGACTCCAAATACTTCCTAACGACTCTTACCAACATCCCCCATAAGACTTGGTAAGAACTTAGGATAACTTAGACGTAACTTTTACATAGAGTAAATCAACATACATACCTCTTAACTTCTAAGAGTAGAAGGAATCATGAAATAGCACCACGTGTATATTCCATACATAGAATCATGCCAAAAGAATGAAGAGGTTCACATACCTCGCGACGATTATCGACAAGTAGCAAAATGCTCCAAAGTACTTCAACCTTGATAGCTATTCCATCCTTCAAGTAGAATACGCTATACTTAGTACTTCAACCTATAATGGCCAGGATACGTCTATTAACCTCTAGCTTCAAACGTAGAATATTCTAAGTGTAAAGTCACCAAATTCTACGGAAAATCGGACAGCACTTCCTTTGTTTCTACGTACTTTTCCACCTTTTTCAAGGCCCAAAAATCAATAACCAAATGCCACATTTAAGGCCCAACAATTCAGCAAATACAAAGGGGATTACACGCCTAATAGGACGTGTAAAATTCTGCCTCATAATCAATATAAAACTGTCCATTCCTTAAGGCACATTCTCGGCAATATCACTACCCATAACAATATCAATTGTCTTCCAATTTCCTTTTTCAATCCAAGTTGTTATTCCAACATGTTATATACATAATAACAATTACAACAACTATAAATCATTTCTTCCTTAACATGCGACGATTGTAACTATTGACCAAATTGATTACAACATTAATGGCTAACTTGTCCATTTTTCGGTTTTAACATGTCGACATGATCCAAATATTTTCAAACTTCAATATATATACCACATGCTCATTTATTAACTACTATAACATGTAATCTTCAATTACATTAAGAAGATGAAGATTTTTACCTCAATAAGCCCTAATAATGTCCAAGCGTAAAAGTCGATCCTTAGCAACTTTTAGCTCATCTTCTTATGTTACAATCCGCTCCAATCACTCCTTAGAAGCTCATGAAGAACTCATCTTCAAGTTCCATCTTCAAAGTTGAAGAACACCTTAGGTTTTCGCCTTGCGACTAACGTGATAACGTCGTTTTTCCGAGATCTTTCTATTGAGATATCCTTACAATACCCCTAGGAACCTTGGGTTAAAGACTTGTGGCTAATGAACCACAAACGAAAATATTTTCTTGTTCTATGAGGGCAAACCCGAGAGCCTCTTCTCAAGAACATCAAGTTCTTGATTTAATTCTAAGTGTAGAATTATCTTGCACTAGTATAGGATATATACAACAACCAAGGGCCTAGATTAAAACACTTGTGTGGATGAGATGTGGTCAACAAAATCAAGCCAAATGGCTCTTGACTTGTCTTCATTTTTCCGCCTCACATGGCACTTGGAGGGTGACACGTGTCGCCCTCCGGTTGGTCTAAAATATTTCATCTCCCGAAATCCCGATAAATTCTATAAGTCTCAAATATCAAATTCGGGAACTCAATTCTCATTAACGAACAATTTTCATTCCCGAGGCTCGAAATCATTTTCCGTAGGAAAAAGCAATCCTTCTTTCGTTTCAATTTTTAAAGTCGTACATTCTCACGTACATTCTCTTAAACACGTGTCCTGGAACTACGGGGTGTAACATTCTTCCCCCTTTAGAAACATTCGTCCCCGAATGTTCTTTCGGAGTCCATTCTAATTAGATAGCGACATAGTCTCCTTATACTACACCCTTCATACAAAATATGCCACCTATGGCCACATAATAATACTTATACTAAAACGTCAACCTGAACTTCAAGTGTCGACGTCGGTTATCTGCATAAAGCTTCTGCTGACTCCGAGCTTACTAAAAATCTTTTCTGGATAAGCTTCGCCTTATCCACAGCCCGCTGAATCTAGTCTGGGCTAATTATCTGAACCTCACCTTCATTGAACTTACCAATTGGCAATTTTACACTTTCTTTCATACAAAGCCTCGTACCGGGCCATCTGAATACTGGAACGGTAACGAGTATAATACGTAACTTATCGAGACGCAAAAGATCCTCCCAGCTACCCCTGAAATCAATAACACAGGCCCAAAACCTATCCTCAAGGTTCTGGATAACATGTCCTGCCTGTCTGTCGGCCTGAGGGTGAAATGTAACACCGAGACTCACCTGTGTCCCCAATCCCTCCTGGAAAAAAAACCTCCAGAAGCTAGCCGTAAACTGGGCTCATATGTCTGTCATAAATAATGTAGGAACCTCGTGCAGTCTCATAATCATCCTGATATGTTCTCTCTCATAATCCTCAATTGCCTCAACACAATATTTTTCCCACGGTTATCTAAAACAGTAACCTATGGCATGACGACGTTGAAGATCTTACATGTCTCACACATATCGCCTAACAACCTGGGTACACATAACCCCATACTGATTCTGGCCCCCAAACACTGGAGTCACTCTATTAAACAATATAAGGCCATTTCCGGCTCTCACGACCTGGTTCCGGTGGAAAGCAACTACGAACCCGTAAAACAATTAACTAGACTTGGGCCTTGTACCCTCGTGACCCTATCACGTAGCGGGACTACTACCAACTGATCCCACTCCACTTCAAACTATGAGGCGACCCATAATAGGTCCTCAACCCGACCCACCGTCGCGCTTAACTCTTACCCAAAGAATGCATAAAATCTTATTGCCCGAGAAGGCCTTATATACCTAAGGTCTTGGTGGTTATCAATATTCTTAGGTTCGCATTTTTCCATGCACCAAGCCTACCTTATCAGTCCCCCCGTAAACGGGTACAATAACTTCGCATAATACCATACTCGTGTTGTCTTGATCACAACAACCATTACTTACTCCATACGGATCTCATCCGTACAATTCTCTTAAGCCTACCACGTAGCTTAATCTATTAACATGGCATTCCATTAAGTTCCTTAACATGACTTCTTAAGGGATCACTACCCTATCAGACAACTCATCCTTTCCTAATCATCTCAAAATAAAACATAAGACCTTGGAGAGTATTCATTAACTGTTCCATATCTTTCTGATATCTAGTTAGTCCTTACCAACTCTAGGTAATATAAAATCATTCTAGGCAACACGCGTCTGACCCTCATACATAAATCTGTATAGTTGTATGTCATAATACCAACTATACTACAATCATTACCAACCTGGATACGCAATCCACATAGTCCTTCCTGGGTCACTGCTGCCTTTCTCATAGCTGTAATCAACATAACTCGTTAGGGAGAGACGGCCCTAACAACACAGCTCTATCGCACGATCTCAGAGTGAGAAGAATGAAAACCAATCCTAAATGTCCTGCAGCCTCCTGGTTATAGATGTGGTGCACAACACACCGATAACCAAGACTCTACTAGACACGGTCTGTAGACACTTTCCGAGGACTAACTGCTCTGATACGACTTTTGTCACGACCCGACCCCGGGCCCGCGACTGGTGCCCTACCTGGGCACCCTTACAAGTATACATCAGAGATAATCAGCGGAACATACATAAACTTAACAAGAAATAAATAACAGGTTAGCCGATAAGGCCACCTCCCTTGATGTATATAAATACGTAAAAACCAAAAGCAGTTACCTCTTTTTTTTTCTTTACAAAGTGACCCACAAGATATGACTACAGACCTCTAAGAGTTTTGACATAACAACTGTGACGGGACAGGGCCCCGCCATACCCCTGAATGTACCAAAAATCTACAACCTCAGGGAACCGTACTAGCAGACAAAGCCTCCGGAGAAATGGAGCTTTCCAAGAACTGAACAGTGATCCTAAGAGTGTGGATCAGCAACTTATGTACCTCAACCTGCGGCATGAACGCAGCCCCCCGAAGGAGGTCAGTACGAAATATGTACCAAGTATGTGAATCAAAAATCAGAATGAAATCATAACAGTCTATATAAAGCTGGAGACATGTATGATAACCAAAATAACAGTACACGGTGCCTTGCCGAAGTGAAAGTAATGAAAGTCAGTTTTTACCTTGTATAGACTATTTCAACACATGAACAATAGTCACACCAGGGCTATGGACACAAGCCCTCAAATATCATCACACAGTCCAGTAAGGGTCTCAAGCCCATAAATATCAAAGCGTGCACGTGGAATCCCCAATCACTGCCGACAGCCGTAACTGTAAATTATAACCATGTGACGCGCCCGTGGCATCCTACCTCACTGTCGGCGTACACATATACTATACATATATATATCTCCTACCCGTGGAATCCCTTATCACTGCCGACAGCCGTGGGTGTAAAATATAACCATGTGACGCGCCCGTGGCATCCTACCTCACTGTCGGCGTACATATATACAAAACATATATATATATATATCTCATGCCCGTAGAATCCCTCATCTCGGGTACATGACTTTATGGAGAGCTAATCCATGGGGTAATAATCGTATATAACATGCCCGTGGAATCCCTCATCTCGGGTACATGTCTTCATGGAGAGCTAATCCATGGAGTAATAATCGTATATAACATGGTCGCATGCCCCGGAATCCCTCATCGTATAAGCATGGCCATGGGGTAATAAAATAAATCCGGGAATCTAACCCGCCTCCTGGTCGCATGCCCCGGAATCCCACATCGTATAAGCATGTCCAAGGAGTAATAAAAACAATCCGGGAATCTAACCCGCATCCTGGTCGCATGCCCCGGAATCCCACATCGTATAAGCATGTCCAAGGATCAATCACAATGGAAGCATACCCGTGGAAGCCTTCGTCACTGTCGGTACGTCCAAGTAAATTCACAACAAGACAGCCGGCCCTCCAACTGAGAGTCACGGCAGCGTAAACATATAATACTTGCACTCAAGGCTATCACAAGCAAGCATAGGCAAGTTCATAAAATCTTTAGACTTTCATTATCATACAAAAATGAATTTCATTTTATCAACTCAAGGCACCTTTCATTTCACATAAAAATTCGGGAATTTAACCCAAAGTACTACGTACTTCCATTCTTTTCAAAAGACTCCTTTTCATATAAAATCCCAAGACACTAACACCCGTAGTATCAAGGCATGTCTATTTTTCAAAATAAGTTACTAAACCTTTAGAAATTTATTTCAAGACTTTGAAACCAAGTAACTTCCAATTTCACAACCTAGGCAACTCATGCCTATCAATAAAAATAGACAACTCTCTTAACCTTCCATGAAGCCGTTATAACTAACTTCCCATAAAGCCGTTATAACTCTTTATGGTTTAGACATTCATTCTTTTTATGACCAAGAGACTTATACTTTCAAATCAAGTTGCATAACTTTCAAAATACTTCAAGTCTCTTATCTTTAGAAATCAAGTTTCTTACTTTAGAAATCAAGTCTCTTATCTTTAGAATATCCAGAAATCAATACTTTTAAATCAAGTCATTCCTTCCTTTATGAATCAAGTCCCATAACTTGAAAAATAAAGTCTCTTAACCTTTTAAGAATTTAAGGTTCATAGTCTTAAAACTTTATAACGTAAACTCTTTAAATTAAGTAACATATACTTTTGTGCGTTGTGAATAGGTTATACTTGTTTATAACTGTTATACCCCGTATTTCCAGTGTATGTACGTAAGGACGTACGTAGAAAATTTGAACCTTTAAAGTGGCTTGGCCGAAAATTATTTTGTGCACAACACCCGGTTAGAGTAGTTTTTCGACGAAACGTTTTCACAGCTTTCGTAGGGAAAATTCCGGCTATGTCATTTTTAATTTTTGCGGATTTTTCCGAGAGACGAAACATTTTGGACCAACAAGAGGGCGACACTTGTCACCCTCTCATTGGAGCACGTTGGGCGGTAATAGGGGTTGGCCGAATTGGCCTTGTTTGGTCAAGGGGTTGGTAGGATATTTTGGTGGTAGATAGATAAGGTGCACTTGGCAAGATCTTGGCCCTACACTTGCCTTGCACTTGGCATGATCTTGGCCATTGGTTGGCCTTTGCTTGACCTATAAATACCCCCCCTTTGGAAGACTTCTTCATCCATTCCTAAAATTCTCTAAGTGTTAAAATCCTCCTCTCCTAGTAGTGTTCTCGCCCAACACCATCCTCCCCTTGGCGAGAGCCCTCCCCCCCCCCCTCTTTGTGGTGCTAGCCGTGGGGTACCCCCCCTAGCCTAGTTGATTTCGTATAATACCCCCCTTTTTGTGGTGTAGAAATACTCTCCAAATATTGTTATAATGCCCAAATTACCTTAGCCGTATACCTTGTAGTATTCTAAGGTTATACCTATACGAAAAGCCCAAAAATACTATTATACTTCCCGTCAGTCACAAAACCGAAACCCTAAGGAAAATCTCCATGGTTAGTTGGAGTAGTATGTAGTAGTTGGTTAGAACTTCTAAGGGTAGTTTGGAGCGGGTTGGAGCGCTCGGAGTTGGAGCTAAACGTTGCCCAGGATCGACATTTCTACTTGGATAATTATGGGCTTATCGAGGTAATTATCTTGTCCCCCTATTGTAATTGGATATTACATGTTGTAGGAATATATAGTTGAAGTATACTATATATATAACTGAACATAGCTTGTGGAAATGTCTTTGGACTTAAGCCTGAATTTAAAGAAGAGAACTGAACTGTAATTACGTAGGACTGTATTACAGTAGACTTGTGTAGTTTGACGGGTAGGGAAGGGCTGCCCAATTTCCCGTAGGATCTTGTATCTAGATTTATTCTACCGAGTAGTCTAGACTTTGATAGACTTGTGTAACCTGTATAGGTTGAATGTTACGTGAGTAGCATGTGCTCTTGAGAAGGTGGACCGGGCTAGCGGGTTATAGCCGTGGAAGCGATTTGCTAATAGTCGATAATCGTCGCGGTATGTGAACCTCTTCCTATCTCTTCTAGCATGATATGTGTATAACTATGTAGTACGGTAGGCGTCGTGTGTTAATTGAGCGTAGTTATGCAGCAATGTCTTTTGACTTAAGCCCGAATAATAATAATCTTGAAGTAGTTCAAG
Source organism: Przewalskia tangutica (assembly GCA_029844215.1). NCBI lineage: Eukaryota > Viridiplantae > Streptophyta > Magnoliopsida > Solanales > Solanaceae > Przewalskia > Przewalskia tangutica. Next base: position 55,190,142 of record CM056724.1, read on the forward strand.
AGAATTAAGAACTGTTTTTAAAAGAAGAGTAATACTTGGTTTTAAAAACTTAAGAGTTATACTAGCTTTATGAGAAGTTAGGTATAACGGCTTAAGAGAGATAAAACGAATGATTTATTTTAGAAGTTAAGAGACTTGATCTTGTAAGATAAGAGACTTAACTTAATCAATGAATTTTGTGTGAAACCTCATTCGTGAGTAATGAGTACTTGATTTTTAAAAGGGATAATGTTTCTTGATTTGGAAATCGAGAATGTGTATCGACAAACCAACTGCGGCGTTAATAAAGGAAATGTTTTGATTAATGAAGTATTAATAAAACGGTAGAAACTTCCATCTGCATGAAGCTAAGATGAGACAAAATGATATTTCCTAGATCATGGTCAGTAATAAGATTGTTATAAACAAGAATATCCTACGCATACACATAAGGCTTATGTTTCTTAGATGGTTTAAAAGAGAATTATATTCTTAAATGAATAAGACTATGAGCAGCGAAACCTTTCTAAAATAAGAAACGTGAACATTTGAAATTAGGCAAACTTGAACGTTTGGAAAATAATGTTGTTACTTGATTTTACAAAGGTAAGTGTTTTGGTTTACTTAAAAAAGACAGTCACTCTATTTTATACTACGGGTATTGCGTGACTTATGGGAAAGAAGCGGATCTTTTAAAGATTTAATGTGTGAAGTACTTTGGGGATAGATACCCAAACTTGTTAGTAGAAAGTACCTTGTGTGAATAACTTGATTGTATTGGTTTGTGATAGTCTTGTAATACTTTCTTGTTGATTTGATAAAGTAAACATGTTAGGATGCTACGTGTGTTAGTATCTTGTGGTTGTTATGTAAGGGGAGTCATTCGTGCTGTGCTTACGTTACTAAACGGTAAGTCCATTGTACTATTATTATATCACCTACCCCCTTGACTTATTATACCGAGGGCTTGCCACCCTTGATGCGGGTCTATACGGCCTATGCGGTCCTTGTGACTATGCGGAGTCACGAGAGCTCGAGATTGATCATTCCGGTGTTTAGCCCGATGCGGGGATTCCTATGCGGTCTGTTGAGACTATGCGGTCTTTTGAGACTATGCGGGTTGCGGAGCCTGGCGGATACCGAAGGTTAAAGCTGCGCCGATGCGGGGTGTACCTCAGCGGTCTAGGACCATGATTCGAGGAATACCTTATGCGGGTGCATGTGTGACCTATGCGGGTCTGCGAGAGTTCGAGGATAGACACGCACATTGATCTGCGGGCAAATGGCGGCCGATCATGTGGTGCGGTCTAGAAAGACCTCGTGATACAGTTTATGGCATTTGTGGTACTGAGGGTCTTAGTAGTCGGCTATGCCTTCGTACTTACCCCGTACGGTTTTATTGTGATGACTTTGAGGGCGTGAGTCCCTAACTTGACATGACTGCTTATTTATTGTAAACTGTAGTTTGGTTATCATACATGTCTCCTGCTTTGTATAGACTACTATGATTTCATTCTGATTTATTTTGATTTCACATACTAAATTTTTGTTATGCGACCTCGCCGAAGTGCGTTCATGCCGCAGGTAAAGGTACACCAGTCGTTGATCCTCGCCCCTAGGGTCACAGTTCAGCGTTTGGGAAAGCTCCGTTTCTCCGGAGGCTTATCTTGGTATAGTCCCCTGTTGTTGTAGGTGCTTACATTCAGGGGTATGACGGCCCCGTCGTCGTTGTTATCATATCATTCGTAGAGTGCAGTAATCGTTGTGGGCGGGGTTTGTAAAAAGATTAAAGCTGTTCATGTTGAAAAAGTTGTTGTTTATATATATGCGAAAGGCAAGTTTTTCTCAGTTATTGTTTCATATTTCATAATATGTCTTGTATCGTTTATGTTCGTGATTACTCGATGTTGTATCACTAGGGTGCCCGGTAAGGCACGATCCACGCCCAAATCGGTCGTGACAAAAGTGGTATCGAGCGATTAATCCTCGGAAAGTGTCTCTGAGCCGTATCCAGTAGAGTCTTGATTATCGGTGTGTTGTGCACCACATCAATAATCAGGAGGCTATAGGATATTTAGGATTGGTTTCTATTCTTCTCACTCTGAGATCGTGCCTTAGAGCTGTATTGTAAGTTGGACCCTCTAACGAAATTCTTTCCCTTATCGTTATGCCTCCGCGTAGGGCAACCCGGGCCCAGGAGGGCAAGGCAGCCGAGGGAGCTGCGAGTAGAGTTCAGAGGGTTACGAGGGCACAGGCCCAATCATCACCTGGGGTGGTGCTTCATTTGGGGAGTTCTGCGACGTCACTAGCCCAAAGAGTTTAGCAGCGGCGATTCCTACTGCGGCCATGATATTTGAACCTTCAGTTCCACGACCGGGAACAGAGAATATAGATTTCAAGGAGGCGACCCTGTTACTAACTATGGATTTGACTACCAGAGAGTATACCGATGTACCGCGAATCTTGATGAATATTAACGAGAAGGTTGTGCAAGAGTAGTTCTTCGATTGAAGGCGAGCATGGCACGTATGCGAGCTTATACACGAGTCGAAAGCGTAGAGATCGACGGGTTAACGAGGGCGAGAAGAGGGCGAGCAGCAAGGTCCTTTGGTAACTTTCGAGGCGAGTCACCTCGCCAGCGGATTAGATTTGCACACCCACCAGTGCAGAGAGGTTCTCCACGGATTTCAGGACGTTCGGGGTATGCAGGAGTTGGTCAGAACTCCAGGGCTTCCGGTTCACAGTGTGGCAGACGTCATCCCGGGGAATGTCGTCTTTTAGTTGGTACTTGTTGTACCTATGACCGTCAGGGTCTGATGTCGAAAGAGTGTCCTTGTAGGAGGACTTAGCCTTCGGGATCGGTGGGTAGTTCGTCACCTTCCTTAGCTATGCGCCCTACAGGCGTGTTTGATTAGAACGACTAAGGGGAGTAAAGCAGTAGATGCAGGCATATCTTTAACCCTCTAGAGATCAGTATGTGTGATAAGGTGAGTATACCTTAAGTGCTATGTTCTGTTAGCAGTGTGTTAGTTGTGATTAGAAATCATGGTGGGTTAACCTAGTAAGATTTTGGGGGATAGAGAAAGTGTGAGCCTTAGAGCTTTATACGTGAAGACCTTAGAGGTAAGGCCATCTCGAGTAAAAGACGTATGTTTATGTTTGACCCTTGTCGAGTGCATAGTCTGCGTGAGCTATGTTTGTGGGATAAGTCCCTGAGTAGTGTGGAATGAAAGAGGGTAGTTGAACTAAGAAGACCTCTAGGTTTTCGTAACGTGATTTGAGAGATTGTTCCGGATAGAGGAGCTAATGTTTTGCGCATTGCCGGGTCGGGTTGAGGCCATGTTGCGGGTCAACCCGCGGCCTGTTGGGTGGTGGGTCAGTTTGTGGTGGTCCCGCCGGGTGGTAGGGTCACGAGGATGTTAGGCCCAAGTTTAGTTAACCAGCGTACGAGTTCGTGGATACGTTCGACCCGATGGTCGGGCGATGGGTCACCATCGTGTTTTGATCGGGACCGTTGCTTGGCGGTGATGATATATCGAGAAGGTGGTAAAGGCTGCACGGGGTGCTTTCACCTTATGAGCAGACGATGGAGCCAGTTACGATCGTTCCTTTCGGATATTTTACGAGCAGGTTAGGAACTCGGGTGAGTCTCGTGACGCGTTCGCCCGCCGGGCGATGTTTGGATTTGGGGTAGTTGTGAGGATTGTTATCTCTGTTGGGGAAGTGTTTTATAGCTACCATTTCAGTGTTCGGATATCGCCTTGTGACGCCTTGTAGGGGCGGAAGTGTAAGTTGCCGGTCGATTGGTTCGACGTTGGCAAGGTTCAGATAGTTGGTTCATACGTGTTCAGCAGGATGTGGATAGGGTGAAGCTTATCCAGAAGAGGTTTTTGGCAGCTCGGAGGAATCATGCGGATTATCGGCGGCGCTTAGAGTTCGAGTTGTGGTCGGTCTTCTTGAAGGTACCACCTGATAGGGTGTAAGAGGAAACTTAGCCCGAGTTACTTTGGGCCTTTTGAGTTCATGTGAGGGATAGGCCAGGTTGCCTATATGTTAGCATTTGCCGTCCGACTTGGGAGGCAGTGCGTCCAGTCTTTCGTGTCATGCTCGAGAAGGAAATCGGAGATCCATCCAGAGTGTTCCCAGTTAATGATGACGGGTTGGAGATAGTAACCGAGTTTTGGAAATCAAGCGATGTAAATGTGGTAAGAGTTCGAGTGTCTGACGACCTCGAGGATCGCGTGCAGCCGGTACCATTTGTTGGGTCGTCGGAGCAAGGCTCGCGACAAAGTGACAAAAGTGGTATCAGTAAAAAAAAAAAAAAAAAAAAAAAAAGTATATTTTTTTGCCCCCGGGGAGTGGTATTTGGGGGGATGTTAGAGGTGTTTCCTCTGGGACTTGGATGAATGTATTTGCGCGGGTGTTTCTGTGGCCATATGTGGCGAGATTGTTTCGCAAGTATAGTAGTGAAGACTATACTGGCGCGCGTTTGTTTTGAGACTTAGAAGGAACATTCGGGACGAATGTTTCTAAGGAGGGGAGAATGTTATACCCCGTATTTCCAGTGTATGTACGTAAGGACGTACGTAGAAAATTTGAACCTTTAAAGTGGCTTGGCCGAAAATTATTTTGTGCACAACACCCGGTTAGAGTCGTTTTTCGACGAAACGTTTTCACAGCTTTCGTAGGGAAAATTCCGGCTATGTCATTTTTAATTTTTGCGGATTTTTCCGAGAGACGAAACATTTTGGACCAACAAGAGGGCGACACTTGTCACCCTCTCATTGGAGCACGTTGGGCGGTAATAGGGGTTGGCCGAATTGGCCTTGTTTGGTCAAGGGGTTGGTAGGATATTTTGGTGGTAGATGGATAAGCTGCACTTGGCAAGATCTTGGCCCTACACTTGCCTTGCACTTGGCATGATCTTGGCCATTGGTTGGCCTTTGCTTGACCTATAAATACCCCCCCTTTGGAAGACTTCTTCATCCATTCCTAAAATTCTCTAAGTGTTAAAATCCTCCCCCTCTCCTAGTAGTGTTCTCGTCCAACACCATCCCCCTCCCCCTTGGCCGAGAGCCCTCCCCCCCTCTTTGTGGTGCTAGCCGTGGGGTACCCCCCCTAGCCTAGTTGATTTCGTATAATACCCCCCCTTTTTGTGGTGTAGAAATACTCTCCAAATATTGTTATAATGCCCAAATTACCTTAGCCGTATACCTTGTAGTATTCTAAGGTTATACCTATACGAAAAGCCCAGAAATACTATTATACTTCCCGTCAGTCACAAAACCGAAACCCTAAGGAAAATCTCCATGGTTAGTTGGAGTAGTATGTAGAAGTTGGTTAGAACTTCTAAGGGTAGTTTGGAGCGGGTTGGAGCGCTCGGAGTTGGAGCTAAACGTTGCCCAGGATCGACATTTCTACTTGGATAATTATGGGCTTATCGAGGTAATTATCTTGTCCCCCTATTGTAATTGGATATTACATGTTGTAGGAATATATAGTTGAAGTATACTATATATATAATCATAGCTTGTGGAAATGTCTTTGGACTTAAGCCTGAATTTAAAGAAGAAGCTGACTGTAATTACGTAGGGTGTATTCTGATGAGACTTGTGTAGTTTGTGGTAGGAAGAGTGCCCAATTTCCCGTAGGATCTTGTATCTAGATTTATTCTACCGAGTAGTCTAGACTTTGATAGACTTGTGTAACCTGTATAGGTTGAATGTTCTGTGAGTAGCATGTGCTACTTGAGAAGGTGGACCAGGCTAGCCGGGTTATAGCCATGGGCGATTTGCTAATAGTCGATAATCGTCGCGGTATGTGAACCTCTTCCTATCTCTTCTAGCATGATATGTGTATAACTATGTAGTACGGTAGACGTCGTGTGTTAATTGAACGTAGTTATGCGGCAATGTCTTTTGACTTAAGACCGAATAATAATAATCTTGAAATAGTTCAAGAGAATTAAGAAGCTTTTTAAAAGAAGAGTAATACTTGGTTTTAAAAACTTAAGAGTTATACTAGCTTTATGGGAAGTTAGGTATAACGGCTTAAGAGAGATAAAACGAATGATTTATTTTAGAAGTTAAGAGACTTGATCTTGTAAGATAAGAGACTTAACTTAATCAATGAATTTTGCGTGAAACCTCATTCGTGAGTAATGAGTACTTGATTTTTAAAAGGGATAATGTTTCTTGATTTGAATCGAATGTGTATCGACAAACCACTGCAGCGTTAATAAAGGAAATGTTTTGATTAATGAAGTATTAATAAAACCGAGAAACTTCCATCTGCATGAAGCTAAGATGAGACAAAATGATATTTCCTAGATCATGGTCATTGTAATAAGATTGTTATAAACAAGAATATCCTACGCACACATAAGGCTTATGTTTCTTAGATGGTTTAAAAGAGAATTATATTCTTAAATGAATAAGACTATGAACGGGAGGGCGTGATTTGATAAAGTAAACATGTTAGGATGCTACGTGTGTTAGTATCTTGTGGTTGTTATGTAAGGGGAGTCATTCGTGTTGTGCTTACGTTACTAAACGGTAAATCCATTGTACTATTATTATATCACCTACCCCCTTGACTTATTATACCGAGGGCTTGCCACCCTTGATGCGGGTCTATACGGCCTATGCGGTCCTTGTGACTATGCGGAGTGCGAGAGCTCCAGGATTGATCATTCCGGGTGTTTATCCTGATGCGGGGGATTCCCTATGCGGTCTGTTGAGACTATGCGGTCTTTTGAGACTATTCGGGTTGCGGGAGCCTAGGCGGATACCGAAGGTTGCCGCCGATGCGGGTGTACCTCAGCGGTCTAGGACCATGATTCGAGAATACCTTATGCGGGTATGTGTGTGACCTATGCGAGTCGCGAGAGTTCGAGGATAGACACGCATTGATACTGCGGGCAAATGGCGGCTTCGATCATGTGGTCTAGAAAGACCTCGTGATACGCTTTATGGCATTTGTGGTGCGAGGTCTTAGTAGTCGGCTATGCCTTCGTACTTACCGTGCGGTTTTATTGTGATGACTTTGAGGCGTGAGTCCCTAACTTGACATATTCGCTATTTATTGTAAATCGTAGTTTGGTTATCATACATGTCTCCGCTTTGTATAGACTACTATGATTTCATTTACAGATTTATTTTCGTTTCACATACTCCATTGTTATCGACCTCCTTGGGGCTGCGTTCATGCCGCAGTAAAGGTACACCGATCGTTGATCCTCGCCCCTGGGTCACGATTCAGCGTTTGGGAAAGCTCCGTTTCTCCGAGGCTTATCTTCGTATAGTCCCTGTTGTTGTAGGTGCTTACATTCGTGGTATGGCGAACCCTGTCCATCGTTGTTGTCATATCATTCGTAAGTGCAGTAATCTTGTTGTGAGCGGGGTTTGTAAAAAGGATTAAACTGTTCATGTTGAAAAAGCTGTTGTTTATATATATGCCGAAAGGCAAGTTTTTCTCAGATTATTGTTTCATATTTCATAATATGTCTTGTATCGTTTTATGTTCCGCTGATTACTCTGATGTTGTATCACTAGGGTGCCCGGGGTAAGGCACCAGTCACGGGCCCGAAATCGGGTCGTGACAATAACGATCTTATTAAAGCAGCCATGATCTAGAAAATGTAATACAATTTTGTCTTATCTTAGCTTCTATGCAGATGGAGAATTCTACTCATTTTAATTTAATTGATTGCCGATACATTTTCTTTTATTAACGCTGCAATGGTTTGTTCGATACTTATTCTCATTCGTGCAGTAACTTAGCAAAGTCAACTCGGCTCCAAATACTTCCTAACGACTCTTACCAACATCCCTCATAAGACTTTGTAAGAACTTATGATAACTTAGACGTAACTTTTACATAGAGTAAATCAACATACATACCTCTTAACTTCTAAGAGTAGAAGGAATCATGAAATAGCACCACATGTATATTCCATACATAGAATCATGCCAAAAGAAGGAAGAGGTTCACATACCTCGCGACGATTATCGACAAGTAGAAAAATGCTCCAAAGTACTTCAACCTTGATAGCTATTCCATCCTTCAAGTAGAATACGCTATACTTAGTACTTCAACCTATAATGGCCATAATACATCTATTAACCTCTAGCTTCAAACGTAGAATATTCTAAGTGTAAAGTCACCAAATTCTACGGAAAATCGGACAGCACTTCCTTTGTTTCTACGTACTTTTCCACCTTATTCAAGGCCCGAAAATCAATAACCAAACGCCAGATTTAAGGCCCAACAATTCAACAAATACAAAGGGGATTACACGCCTAATAGGACGTGTAAAATTCTGCCCCACAATCAATATAAAACTGTCCATTCCTTAAGGCACATTCTCGGCAATATAAATACCCATAACAATGTCAATTTTCTTCCAATTTCCTTTTTCAATCCAAGCTGTTATTCCAACATGTTATATACATAATAACAATTACAACAACTATAAATCATTTCTTCCTTAACATGCGACGATTGTAACTATCGACCAAATTGATTACAGCATTAATGGCTAACTTGTCCTGTCACGACCCAACCCCGGGTCGCGATTGGTGCCCTACCTGGGCACCCTTCTAATCATACAACATAATAAACTACGGAAGATAAATAACACTCTTTTTTTAAAAAACCAAGGCCAAGCCGATAAGGCTGCCATAACATAAAATTACGAAAAGTCTACATCGCTTAACAATGTAAAAACAACTCTAGCCAGTCCAGCCCACAGATGAATACAAACCTCTAAGATTTGAACAAATACTATTGTTATACCCCGTATTTTCCTGAGTATGTACGTGAGGGCGTACGTACAAAAGTTTAGCCTTAGTTAGGCACCTTGGACGAAAAAGTTTGTGCACAACTCACACAAAGAATCATTTTCCGACGAAACGTTTTACAAAACTTTCGAAGGGAAAATTACGGCTATGTCATTTCTAATTTTTGCGGATTTTTCCGAGAGACGAAGTATTTTGGACCAACAAGAGGGCGACACTTGTCACCCTCTAAATGGTGGACGTATGGGCGGTAATACGGCCGATTGGGAGGTCTTGGAGTTGGTAGGATAATTGTGTAGTAGATAGATAAGGACACTTGCCTAAATCCTCACCCTACACTTGCCTTGCACTTGGCTTCATCTTGGCCATTGGTTGGCCATTGCTTGACCTATAAATACCCCCTTAAGATGAAGAGTTCTTCATCCACAAAACAAACTTTCCAAGTCTCAAAGTTCCCTCCCCTCTCTTGTAGTATTTTCGTCCAACACCCTCTCCACCTCTAGCCTAAGTGGCTTTGGCCGAAAGCCCCCCCCCCCCTCTAAAGAAAGCCCTAGCCGAAACACCCCCCCTCCCTTGGTAGAAATGTTGTCTTCCAAGTATAGTTACTATTCCTAAAAACCCTAGCCCAAATCCCGTATAGTACTTAGTAGAAGTTGTGAAGAACTTCTAAGGGTTTCGTGGAGATATCGGAGCGTGCAATTAGGAGCTAAACCTCGCTCAGGATCGACTTTTAACTCGGATAATTTTGGACTTATCGAGGTAAATAATCTTATCCTTCTTTTGTAATTAGAGAATGCATATTGTAGAAGTATAGGAATAAGTATAAAATACTTAGAAGGATATTACAGAATAGAATTGAACTGTTATCACAGTAGAAGGGTATAAAAGAAGAATAATTGAACTGTACTTACATAGATCGTTTTCACGAGACTTATATAGTTCAGGGTAGGAAGTCTTTGCGATTTTACGTAGAATAGAGAACCCCGCTTAGATTGTCCTACGAGTAGTCTAGACTTTGATAGGCGTCTTTGACTATTATAGGTTGTTACTCTGTGCGACATATTCGACTTGGCGGTGGATTTCAGAAGGTATGTGATTCTTCCTATACTCTTAAGCATGATATTTTAAATATATATATAGTACGGTAGACGTACGTGTGTTAACTGAACGTAGTTTTACGGCAATGTCTTTTGACTTAAGCCTGAATAATAAAGATCTTGAAGTCTTTTAAAAGAATTATAAATCAGTTTTGAAAGAAGAAGAATAATTGTTTTTAAAAGAAGAAGCTTAAGGGTTATACTAGCTTTATGGGAAGTTAAGTATAACGGCTTAAGATTTATAAAAAGGAACAGTTTACTTGTGTGTTTATAAAAGACTTGTATTGATTTCTGAAAAGTATAATAAGATGGTTTTGATGAGTAGACATATTGGGATGCTATGTGTGTTAGTATCTTGTAACGTTTGTGTAAAGAGGTCATTCTTATTTGTGCTTATGTTGTTTAACAATAAGATGTTATGTTAGTACTATATCACTCACCTCTTGACATAATACCGGGGGTTAAGCTGCCCTCCGATGCGGGGTAGACTCAGGCGGTCTGGGACCATGATTCGAGAATACCTCATGCAGGTCCAGGGGACCTATGCGGAGCTACGAGAGTTCCAGGTTAGTGTGCGGGGTTATACCTCATGCGGTCTATGTGGCCATGCGTACTACGAGTCCAGGACGATGCCGAGGAGTAGCTACCCTCGATGCGGGGTTATACCTCATGCGGGCTTATGTGAGTGGCCTATGCGGACTACGGGAGTACAAGATTAGGCTTGCATAGTGATGCTATGGGCGATTGGCCCTGCTTCGATCATTCGCAGCCTAGAAAAGACCGGTTACAGTTTACCTATTGTTGCTCTTGTTTATAATGTGGCACTATGTGCGGTTACATTGGTTGTTTCGTGCATATTTGCAAAATTGGTTTTAAAATGATATGATTTCATTTAAGTATTTTACAGTTTCACATACTTAGTACACATGTTATCGACCTCCTTGGGCTGCGTTCATCTGCGCAGTAAGGGCAAGCAGGTGCTAGATCCACATCCTTAGGATCTCTTTGCGTTGGTGTCAGGAGCTCCATCTTCTCCGGAGGCTCGACTTTTGGGTATGATCTCCCTGTTGTAGATAGTTTTGTATGCGATCGGGGTATGGCGGGCCACTGTCGCCATAGTTGTTTATCTTCTTAGAGTGCAGTAGTCCTATTATGCGGTTGGGATGTAATCGCAAAACTATGTTTATATATATATGCGAAAGCGACATTTTCTCATATAAAGCGTGTCTCTTTTTACAATCGTTTAATGTCTTGTTTTATATTCACGATTACTCGATGTATGACTACTTGGGTGCGGGTAAGGCACGATCACGGCCCGGGCAGTCGTGACAAAAGTGGTATCGAGCGATTAATCCTCGGAAAGTGTCTGCATCGTATCTAGTAGAGTCTTGATTATCGGTGTGTTGTGCACCACAACAATAATGAGGAGGCTATTGGCTATTTAGGCTTGGTGGGTTTTCTTCTCACTCTGTGATCGTGCCTGAGTGGTGTGTTGTAGGTTGGACCCTCTAACGTATTCCTTTTACGTAACGATTATGCCTCCACGTAAGGCAACCGGGCCCGAAGGGCAAGGCGGCCGAGAGAGGCTGCTAGTAGGACACCGAGAGTCACGAGCACAAGCCCGATTCTTACGGCGATACCTCGGACGGCGAGTTCCATGGCGCGCCGCCGGCCCAGCGAGACCACGGTACCGCTCCTCCTCGGTCCACGGCACCGGGCGGAGGAGTTAAGTACAAGAGATAACCCGGACTATTGGCGGAGATCGTGGCGAGCATGAGGGCGAGTGGATCACGGCGATTCGATTCGGCCCGGTCGTGCCGTGGTTCACCCGGCGTATAGTTTGAGGCTACGGGATTTCTGAGTTGTAGCCCGCGAGTTTCTGGTCGAGGCGGAGGATGATCCGCGAGTTCATCCGTCGATTCTGAAGGATTATGAGTGATCGGGGCATCGGAGACCGAGTCCGTGATCTTCGGTTCGCATCGGCCGCGTGATACGCGATCGATTGGTTTGATTCGTGGGAGTTATCGGGAAAGCACGATCCCGGCTACTTGGGGACGAGTTCTCGAAGGCTTTCTCACTCACTTCTTGCCTCGCGGATGAGAGGGCACGCGGTAACAATTTTTGTTCTTTGAGACGGAGAGGGCGCATAGTTAGGGAGTACAATGTTGAGTTTGATTCGTTGGCTCGATATATCCCTGCGTTGGTCGCAGATATGGAGGACAGGGTACATCGCTACGTCACCGGGCTAGATGATTATATGGCCGAGTCTTGTGCGGGTGTGGCTCTTGACGAGCATGAATATTACGCGTGCGAGCTCATACGCACTTGGTGCGAGGCGTAGAGGCGACGAGTTGACGGCGAAGAAGGCCGGGGCGGCGAGGTCTTTTGGTAGCTCTCGGGGTGGGCGGCCTCGCCGGTCTGGGTGCACCACGGCCGGCTGAGCACTCCTGCCGTCTTCGAGGACATACGAGGCCCGGGACTTGAGGCGTCGAGTAGCGGTGCGAGCCGATCGGGACCACCCCTCGCCGGTGTGGATCTACGGGAGGTGTGGTACTGCTTCGGGAGCTTGTTACAGTTGTGGCTAGCAGGGTCACTTTGCGAGGCCCATCAGGCCAGGCGTGGCGGTGGTAGGGCTCGGCCTACGAGTGCATTGCGGTTCTTCGTCCCTACGATTACACGCCCGGGGCGAGGGTACTCATGGGCGGCCAGTCGCGGCGAGGTCGTGGCGCGAGTCCTGATTCTAGCGGTCCTCGAACGCATTTATGCCTTGTCGGCCGGCGAGGACGGGGCGTCGCCTGACGTCGTCACAGGTAATTTATCAGTTTCCGGATTTGATGTGTATGCCTTGATAGATCCGGGTTCAACTCTGTCCTATATCTCCCCTTATTGCTAGTAGGATAGGGATAGAGCCTGAGTCCATAGACCCTTTCGAGGTAGCTACGCCAGTGGGTGATTCGGTGGTAGCTCGGCGGGTATATAGGGCTTGTCCAGTGACCATATACAGTCGTCAGACCCTAGCCGACTTGATAGAGTTGGACATGACTGATTTCGACGTGATCATGGGTATGGATTGGTTAGCTTCCTGCTATGCCAATATAGACTGCAGAGAGAGAGTGGTACGGTTCCAGTTTCCTGAGGAGCCGGTTGTTGAGTGGGAGGGGAACACTGTATCGCCGAGGGGTAGGTTTATTTCCTACCTCAAGGCTAGGAAGATGGTGCAGAAGGGGTATATCTACCATCTCGTTCGGGTGTTTGATCTCGAGGCTGCGGTGCGATTTCCGATCGATTCGATGAGTCGAGAGAGTTCCCAGACGTGTTTCAGACGACCTCGGGGTCCTCCGAGAGAGGAGATAGAGTTTTGTATCGATGTCTTGCGGACACTCGGCTATTTCCATTACGCCATACGAGAATGGCACCGCCAGTTGAGAGAGTTGAAGGACCAGTGCGAGATTTCTTTGGAGAAGGGCTTCATCGGGCCTAGTGTTTCTCCCAGGAGGCGCGATATTGTTCGTGAAGAAGAAGGGCGGGGCCGCGCATGTGTGTTGATTACGAGCGGTGAACAAGGTGACCATTAAACGAATACCCTTCCCGGGATTGATGATTTGTTCGACCCGGTGCGAGTGCGAGATGTTTCTCAAGATTGATCTGCGATCGGGCTATCATCAGTGCGAGTCGAGAGGCGGATGTCCCTAGGGTGCATTCGGACGTGCGGGCATTATGAGTTCGAGTCATGTCTTTTGGGTTGACCAATGCTCGTGGTATTCATGGATCGATGAACCGAGTGTTCAAACCATTTTTGGACACGCGTTTGTAATAGTGTTCATTGATGATATCTTGGTTTATTCTCGCCAGAGCGAGAGCATGCGAGCATTTGAGGCTGTCTTGTGATTCTCGGGACCAGCGATTATACGCCAAGTTTTCCAAATGTGAGTTTTGGTTAGCTTGGTGGCTTTTCTTGGGCATATTATGGGTGATGGTATTGGTGGATACGCCAAGATCGAGACGATCGAGACTTGGCCTGAACTACTACTCAGCGAGAGGTTCGCGATTTTACGGGCCTTGCGAGTTACTATCGGCGGTTCGCGGAGAAGTTTGCTTATCTCTGCACCATTTACTAGGGTGACTCGTAGCGGCTAAGTTTGATGGGTGATGTTTGTGGCGGGGTTTCCGATTCTTGAAGGAGGCGGCGGCGCCCCGTTCTTACTCTTCGGAGGTCGGATGGTTATGTCGTGTATTGTGATCGTCGGGCATGGTGGGATGTGTGTTGATGCAGCAGGGTAGAGTTATAGCGTACGCATCCCGACAGCTTAAGAAACACGAGAGGAACTACCCCACCCATGATTTGGAGTTGGCAGCGGTGATACACGCCTTGAAGATCTGGAGGCACTATTTGTATGGGGTTCATGTGGATATTTATACAGACCACAAGAGCCTCCAGTATATCTTCAGCCAGAGAGAGCTGAACTTACGACAGAGACGGTGGTTAGAGTTGCTTAAGGATTATGACGTCGATATCCTGTACCACCCGGGGATGGAAAATGTTGTGGCAGATGCCCTTAGTCGTAGGTCGATGGGTAGCCTATCAGATGTGCAGCCAGAGAGGAGGGGCATGGTTCGCGATTTGCATCAGTTAGCGAGCCTTGGTGTCCGTTTGATCGATTCTGATAGCAGTGGGGTTCGAGTTCGAGAGGTTGCCGAGTCTTCCATCGTCGAGGAGGTGAAGAACGATTTGAGGATCGGTTTTGATTCGGTATCGTGATGCGTCTCTTCGTGAGGAAGGGTCCTTTTGAGGTAGCACTGATGGGGTGCTAAGGTTTGGCGAGTTGTGTGTTCGGATGTTTGAGACTTGGCGAGTTCTTGGGAAGCACACGGTAGCGCGTTACTCTATCCGTCGAAGTCGACCAAGATGTACCACGACCTTAGATCTATGTATTGGTGGGATGGCTTGAAGAGATCGTTGCGAGTTCGTAGCTCGGTGCCCGTGTTGTCGGCGGTGAAGGTAGAGCACGAGGCACGGTGGTTTGTTGCGACGATAGAGATCCCGACACGGAAGTGGGAGGTGATCAACATGGACTTTATCACGGGATTACCTCGCACTCGGAGGAGACATGATTCTATATGGGTTATCGTCGACAGTGTGAAATCAGCCCACTTTCTTCCGTCGGGGCGACTTTTTCGGTGAGGATTATGCGGACTTTACATCCAGAGATCGTCGACCGCATGAGTCCCTATTTCGATCATATCGCATGGAGGAGCCGATTTCTGGCTAACTCGAGGTCTTTCGAGAAGGGTTTCTGGGCCAGCGGTGAGCACGATCTGCATTCCATCCACGCAGAGCAGACGGACAGGCGAGCGCACTATCCGGACTCTTGAGGATATCTTTGCGAGCTGTGTTATTGACCGAGTGGGAGGATCATTTGCCTCTAGTTGAGTTTGCATAATAATAGCTACCACTCCGGT
The DNA here is from genome assembly GCA_029844215.1 of Przewalskia tangutica. NCBI lineage: Eukaryota > Viridiplantae > Streptophyta > Magnoliopsida > Solanales > Solanaceae > Przewalskia > Przewalskia tangutica. The sequence goes on from CM056724.1 coordinate 55,205,476, forward strand.
ATTCGGATGGCGCCTTATGAGGCCTTGTATGGGAGGAAGTGCAGATCACCGATAAGTGGTTCGATGTGGGCGAATGCGATTAGTGGGACCAGACTTGGTGCAACAGGCAGTGGATAAGGTGAAGTTTATCCGAGAGCGGCTATTGACAGCTCAGAGTCGATAGAAGTCGTATGCAGATCATCGTCGTCGGCATGTGGAGTTCGAGGTAGATGATTGGGTTTTCCTGAAGGGTGTGATGAGATTCGGGAAGAAAGGGAAACTCAGCCCAAGGTACATTGGGCCCTATCAGATTGTCCGCAGGGTAGGCAAGGTTGCCTATGAGTTGGATCTGTCGTCCGATCTGGAGGCAGTGCATCCGGTGTTTCATGTTTCTATCTTTGAGGAGATGTATCGAGGATCCATCTAGGGTACACCGATTGACGATGTCGGTGTGAGGGTTATCGTATGAGAGATTCCCATAGCGATAATCGATCGTCGGGTTAGCGTCTACGGACGAGGCGTAGCTTCCGTCAAAGTCTTGTGGCGGAACGAGCTCAGGGAGGAGATGACGTGGGAAGCTGAGGAGGACATGAGGCAGAAGTATCCTCACCTATTCCCCACACCTCCAGGTAATTCACTTTCCTACTTGTAAATTTTCATTGTCATATATGCCTAAGTGTTGTTTTGTGGCCGTATGTAGCATTTACAAACAGTTTAAGTTATAAGGAACCTTATTGTTAACTGTCTTGGGAAGGAACATTCGGGACGAATGTTTCTAAGGAGGGGAGAATGTTATACCCCGTATTTTCCTGAGTATGTACGTGAGGGCGTACGTACAAAAGTTTAGCCTTAGTTAGGCACCTTGGACGAAAAAGTTTGTGCACAACTCACACAAAGAATCGTTTTCCGACGAAACGTTTTACAAAACTTTCGAAGGGAAAATTACGGCTATGTCATTTCTAATTTTTGCGGATTTTTCCGAGAGACGAAATATTTTGGACCAACAAGAGGGCGACACTTGTCACCCTCTAAATGGTGGACGTATGGCGTGTCTGACCGATTGAGAGGTCTTGGAGTTGGTAGGATATTTGTGTAGTAGATAGATAAGGACACTTGCCTAAATCCTCACCCTACACTTGCCTTGCACTTGGCTTCATCTTGGCCATTGGTTGGCCATTGCTTGACCTATAAATACCCCCCTTAAGATGAAGAGTTCTTCATCCACAAAACAAACTTTCCAAGTCTCAAAGTTCCCTCCCCTCTCTTGTAGTATTTTCGTCCAACACCCTCTCCACCTCTAGCCTAAGTGGCTTTGGCAAAGCCCCCTCTAAAGAAAGCCCTAGCAAACACACCACTCCCTTGGTAGAAATGTTGTCTTCCAAGTATAGTTACTATTCCTAAAAACCCTAGCCCAAATCCCGTATAGTACTTAGTAGAAGTTGTGAAGAACTTCTAAGGGTTTCGTGGAGATATCGGAGCATGCAATTAGGAGCTAAACCTAGCTCAGGATCGACTTTTAACTCGGATAATTTTGGGCTTATCGAGATAAATAATCTTATCCTTCTTTTGTAATTAGAGAATGCATACTGTAGAAGTATAGGAATAAGTATAAAATACTTAGAAGGATATTCTGAGAATAGAATTGAATGTTATCACGATAGAAGGGTATAAAAGAAGAATAATTGATCAGTACTTACATAGGATTTGTTTTCACGATGAACTTATATAGCTCACGTGGTAGGGAAGTGTTGTCCGATTTTCCGTAGAATAGAGAACCCCCACGCTAGATTGTCCTCTGAGTAGTCTAGACTTTGATAGGCGTCTTTGACTATTATAGGTTGTTACTCTGCGCGACATATTCGACTTGGCGGTGGATTTCGTAGAAGGTATGTGATTCTTCCTATACTCTTAAGCATGATATTTTAAATATAGATATAGTACGGTGAGCGTCGTGTGTTAAGCGAACGTAGTTTTACTGGCAATGTCTTTTGACTTAAGCTGAATAATAAAGATCTTGAAGTCTTTTAAAAGAATTATAAATCAGTTTTGAAAGAAGAAGAATAATTGTTTTTAAAAGAAGAAACTTAAGGGTTATACTAGCTTTATGGGAAGTTAAGTATAACGGCTTAAGATTTATAAAAGGCAGTTTACTTGTGTGTTTATAAAAGACTTGTATTGATTTACAAAATTATAATAAGATGGTTTTGATGAGTAGACATATTGGGATGCTATGTGTGTTAGTATCTTGTAACGTTTGTGTAAAGAGGTCATTCTTATTTGTGCTTATGTTGTTTAACAATAAGATGTTATGTTAGTACTATATCACTCACCTCTTGACATATCTGGGGTTAAGTCGCCTCCGATGCGGGGTAGACTCGGTGATGCAGGACCATGATTCGAGAATACCTCATGCGAGTCCAGGGACCTATGAGGAGCTACGAGTTCGGTGTTAGTGTGCGGGGTTATACCTCATGCGGTCTATGTGGCCATGCGGACTACGAGTCCAGGACGATGCCGAGGAGTAGCTACCCTCGATGCGGGGTTATACCTCATGCGGGCCTATGTGAGTGGCCTATGCGGACTACGGGAGTACAGGATTAGGCTTGCATAGTGATGCTATGGGCGATTGGCCCTGCTTTGATCATTCGCAGCCTAGAAAAGACCGGTTACAGTTTACCTACTGTTGCTCTTGTTTATAATGTGGCACTATGTGCGGTTACATTGGTTGTTTCGTTCATATTTGCAAAATTGGTTTTAAAATGATATGATATCATTTAAGTATTTTACAGTTTCACATACTTAATACCTGTTGTACTGACCTCCTTGGGGTGCGTTAAATGCCGCGGTAAGGCAAGCAGTGCTAGATCCACATCCTTAGGATCTCTTTGCGTTGGTGTCGGAGCTCCATCTTCTCCGAGGCTCGACTTTTAGGTATGATCTCCTGTTGTAGATAGTTTTTATGCGATCGGGGTATGGCGGGCCTGTCCCGCCATAGTTTTATCTTCTTAGAGGTCTGTAGTCCTATTATGCAGTTGGGATGTAGCGCAAAACTATGTTTATATATATATGCCGAAAGCGACATTTTCTCATATAAAGCGTGTCTCTTTTATAATCTGTTTAATGTCTTGTTTTATATTCGATTACTCGATGTATGACTACTTGGGTGCGGGTAAGGCACGATCCACGAACCGGGCAGTCGTGACAACTATGACGGACAAGGCCCGCCGTACCCCTGAATATACATAGCCATGACAACTCCGGAACATTGGAGCCATCTCAAAATGCTGAACCAGGATCCTAAGCTCGCGGATCCACAACTGTGTACCTAAACCTGCAGACATGACGCGGCCCCGAAGAAGTCGATAACAACAGTGCGAATATGGAACGGAAAATAAGGTACAGTAACAAATCATAACTGTACAAAAGAATGATAGGGCAAGTATAAAGAAAGGGTAAATTCCGGATCTGTAGTGTCATTTCCATCTCGTGAACTTAATCGTACCTTATTATCTTTTCCCATTTTTCCATAAGAGTATAGTCAAATTCTTACGTACATACTTAAGAAAACTCATCAAGTTCATAAACATATAACTTACGTATCTTGCATAACCTAATCCGTCCCTCTATGGAGGAACGCTTTATCTTGTCGCCCAATGGGGGCGATGAAATCACATAAGTCCACTTTATAAAGGTATCTTGCCCGGCCCAATCGGGGACGATAAAATCACATAAGTCTGCCCATAAAGGTATCTTGCATAAAAATAGGAGGCTCATGATCAAAGCAGGTCCTCGCCGTAGTATCGATAAGCAATCCTACTCACGGGACTATTTCACCGCATGGGTCCTGTGGACCGCGTAGGTATTCCTCGCATAAGTGTACCGCCCGCGTGAGACTATTTCACCCGTAAGCCCATAAGGACTCGCGTGAGATATTCCTCGCATCATGGGTAGCAAATCCACGAGCAGTGGTATAACGTCTTGGGGTTTACCCGCCATTTATACTCTTACCACAGGCGGGTGGTATAACGTCTTGGGGTTTACCTCATTTATACTCTTACCCTGGAGAAGGTGGTATAATGTCTTGGGGGTTTACCCCTCATTTATACTCTTACCCTAACTCAACCGGCCATCATACATAACATAAGCCCTACCGGCTTATCATACATAACATAAGCACTACCGACTTATCATACATAACATAAGCACCACCGGCTTACCATACATAACATAAGTACCACCGGCTTATCATACATTACATAAGCAAGTTAAGAAATCCCCTAACTTCTTATTAGCTTGTTCATATACACTCTCATTTTTGTTTACTTAAGGCACTAACATGTCATTATAAAATCCGGGAATTTAACCCAACGTACTACGTGCCTCTACTCTTTTAAAATGATTCTTTAAAATAAAACTTCCAAGATACTAATAACCGTAGTATCAAGTCATATCTACTTTTCACGACAAGTCACAATACTTTTTAGAAATACATTTATAGGCTTCTAAATCAATTGACTTCTTTCTTTAAAACCTTAAGCAATTGGTACCTTTAAAACAATTTGCCCTTCTTTATTTCAAATCATTTCTTTGCTTACATTACTGAAGAAACCCATTCTTTTAATATTCCATAAAGTTGTTATAACCAACTTCCCATAAAGTCGTTATAACTCTTTATGTCTTAGACAAATTCATTCCTTTTATGACCAAGAAACTTATACTTTCAATTCAAATCACATAGCTTTCAAAATACTTCAAGTCTCTTAACTTTTAAGAAAACAAGTTTCTTAACTTTAGAATGGCAAGAAATCAATACTTTCCAAATCAAGTATTCTATACTTTTAAATCAATTCATTTCTTCCATTAAGAATCAAGTCCCATAACTTGAAAAATAAAGTCCCTTAACCTTTTAAAAAATTTGAGGCTCATAGTCTTAAAACTTCAAACGTAAATTCTTATAAATTAAGTAACATATACTTTGGTGCGTTGTGAATAAGTTATACTTATTTATAACGATCTTAATAGAGTAGCCATGATCTAGAAAATGTAATACAATTTTGTCTTATCTTAGCTTCTATGCAGATGGAGAATTCTACTCATTTTAACTTAATTAATTGTCATTACATTTTCCTTTATTAACGCTGCAGTGGCTTGTTCGATTCTTATTCTCATTTGTGCCGTAACTTAGCCAAGTCAACTTGGCTCCAAATACCTCCTAACGACTCTTACCAACATCCCCCATAAGACTTGGTAAGAACTTAGGATAACTTAGACATAACCTTTACGTCTGATGAAATCAACATACATACCTCTTAACTTCTAAGAGTAGAAGGAATCATGAAATAGTACTACATGTATATTCCATACATAGAATCATGTCAAAAGAAGGAAGAGGTTCACATACCTCGCGACGATTATCGACAAATAGCAAAATGCTCCAAAGTACTTCAACCTTGATAGCTATTCCATCCTTCAAGTAGAATACGCTATACTTAGTACTTCAACCTATAATGACCATAATACGTCCATTAAACCTCTAGATTCAAACGTAGAATATTCTAAGTGCAAAGTCACTAAATTCTACGAAAAATCGGACAACACTTCCTTTGTTTCTACATACTTTGCCACCTTTTTCAAGGCCGAATTCAATTACCAAACACGCCACATTTAAGGCCCAACAATTTATCTAACCAAAGGGGATTACACGCCTTAACAGGACGTGTAAAATTCCGCCCCACAAATTAATACGAAACTAGTTCCATATTTAAAGCCATTCTTGGCTAAACATAGACAACAACACAAAGTCCTTTTCCAATTCTTTTTCAATCCAACTTCTTAGGCCTAACATGTTATATAGTCATAAACAACTTAACAATTATAATTCCTTCTTTATATAACATGTGACGATTAAACTAATAATCCAATTGAATTGAAATCTTAAAGGCCAAATCATGCAACTTTTCGGATTCCATCCAAATATTCCATAACACATATCATTCTTCATAATATAATCCACATGATCATTTCTAACTACTACAACATGAAATCTTGAATTTTAATAGCAAGACGGAGATTATTACCTCCTTAAGCTCAAAATGATCCAAAACCCTAAGTCGATCCTTAGCAACTCCAACTCTTTTTCTTGGCGTTCCAATCCGCTATTTGCAACCCTTAGAAGCTTGTGAAAAACTCCTCTTCTAATTCCAACTTCAAAGTTGAAGAACACCTTGGGTTTTCGCCTTGCGACTAACGTAAAAATGCGATTTTTCCGGGATATTTCTATTGAGATATCCTTACAAAACCCTTAGGGACCTTGGGTTAAAGTCTTGTGAATAATGGATCAAAACTACAAAATTTTTGTTTGGATTTTTAGGCAAAGCCGAGAGCTTCCTAATGTGGAACAATGTCTCTCTATTTTTTCTAAGTGTTGGAAGACAAGTCTTGCTACTAGTGTGCTTATATAATACATTTGAGGGTCTAGATTATAACACTTGTAAAGTTTGGAGGGAAGAGATCAAGCCAAGTGGCCCTTGGACTTAGTCAACAATATCAAGCTCTTAATTAGCAAGACTTTGTCATCTATACATTGGTCAAATGACCATTTTACCCTTGCTTCAATTTCGTCCAAGACCAATGTGGGGGTGCCACGTGTCGCCCTCCCATTCGTCCATAAAATTCCGTAACCCTCGTGGGTCCCACAAAACGTAAAATTCCTCGGGTGGGCCCCACGTGACCAATTCCGTAAAAATAAATTTCCATAATGATAATAAGTTTCATACTCTTCAATTAATGCATTTTGAGAATCTAATTCTCACCAACGAACATTTCTCCTTTCCGACGTTCGGAAGTTTTTCCGTCGGAAAAACAATTCTTCCTTTCGTACCCTTTTCAAGTCTTGAGTTCCTTACGTACATTCTCTTAAACATGCCCTGGACTTACGGGGTGTAACATTCTTCCCCCCTTAGAAACATTCGTCCTCGAATGTTCTTTCGGAGTCCAATCTAATTAGAGCGCGACATTGTCTCCCTTTACTACACCCTTCATACAACATATGCCACCCATGGCCACATAACAATACTTATACTAAAATGTCAACCTTGGCACTCACGAAGCCAACTAGCCCATACTCATAATGACCTCAAAGTCTGTCATAATCCTCTCTACTAGGTCTACTAGGTCTACTAGGGTCTGACGACTGTATCATCACTGGGAAAATCTCATATTCCCGCTCAGCTACCACCCCACACACTCACGGGTGTAGTTACCTCGAAAGGTTCTTATGGATTCAGGCTCTATTCCTTTACACTTGGTTTTTATCTTTCTTACTGGTCGTACTCTTTCCGTACTTCCAACTCATACTAGCATACATACATAACTTCCATACCGATTCTGGCCTCTAATCTTTGGAGTCACTCTATAAAACAATATAAGGCCATTTTCGGCTTTCACGACCTGGTTCCGGTGGAACGCGTCCACAAACCCGTAAAACAATTAACTAGACTTGGGCCTTGCACCCTCGTGACCACTGTCGTGGCGAACTACTACCAACCGATCCCACTCCATTTCAGGCTATCGGGTGACCCATGATAGGTCATCACCCGTCCACCGTCATGACTTAACTCTTATTCTTGGTCTATAATAAATCTTTCTACAGAAGACCTTGTACATCTAAGGTCTCGTGATCATCAAAATTTTAGGCTCGCAATTTTCATGCTCCAAGCCTACCTTACAGTCCCCGATGAACGGGTACAAAAACTTCTCATAATACCATAATCGTGTCGTCTTGATCACAACAACCATTACTTACTCTATACGGACCTCATCCGTACAATTCTCTTAAGCCTACCACGTAGCTTAATATATTAACATGGTATTCCATTAAGTTTCTTAACATGACTTCTTAAGGGTTCACTGCCCTATCAGATAGCTCATCCTTCCCCAAATATCTCAAAATAAAACATAAGACCTTGGCGAGAATTCATTAACTGTTCCATACCTTCCCGGTATCTAGTTAGTCTTTACCAACTCTTGGTAATCTAAAATCATTCTAGGCAACACGCGTCTGACCCTCATACATAACTTCGTATATCTGTATGTCATAATACCAACTATACTATAATCATTACCAACCTGGATACGCAATCCACATAGTCCTTCCTGGGTCACTGCTGCCTTTCTCGTAGCTGCAATCAACATAACTCGTTAGGGAGAGACGACCCTAACAACACATCTCTATCGCACGATCTCAGAGTGAGAAGAATGGAAACCAATCCTAAATGTCCTGCAGCCTCCTGATTATAGATGTGGTGCACAACACACCTGTTATACCCCGTATTTCCAGAGTATGTACGTAAGGGCGTACGAACAAAAGTTTAGCCTTAAAGATTAGGCATTGGGCGAAATTAGTACACAACTCACAAAATGAATCGTTTTCCGACGAAACGTTTTACAAAACTTGCGAAGGGAAAATTCCGGCTATGTCATTTATATTTTTTGCGGATTTTTCCGAGAGACGAAACATTTTGGACCAACGGGAGGGTGACACTTGTCACCCTCAATGGACGACAAACATGGGCCAAGGTTGCACGTTTTTTGTGCCTTTGCACAAAGTTAAGGAGTTGGTAGGATATTTGTGTAGTAGATGGATAAGGACACATGGGTGAATCTCCACCCTACACTTGCCTTGCACTTGGCATCATCTTGGCCATTGGTTGGTCATTTCTTGACCTATAAATACCCCCCTTAAGATGAAGAATTCTTCATCCACAAATCAAACTTTCCAAGTCTAAAATCCCTCCCTCTCCCTTGTGATATTCTCGTCCAAGAGCTCTCCTCCCCTCTAAAAGAGCCTAGCCGAAACAACCCTCTAGCCCTAGCCGAAACACCCCCCCCCCCCCCTTGGTAGATAGTTGTCTTCCAAATACCTTAGCCCAATTCCCTTAGAGTATTTTAGTAGAAGTTGTTGGAAACTTCTAAGGGTTCTTGGAGCTATCGGAGCGTACAAATTAGGAGCTAAACCTTGCTCAGGAGCGACTTTTAACTTGGATAATTTTGGGCTTATCGAGGTAAATACTCTTGTCCTTCTATTGTAATTGGATATTACACATAAGAATAGTTAAGACTTGAGTATAGGTTATAGAAGAATATTAAAGAATAGAATTGAACTGTTATCACAGTAGAAGGGTTTAAAAGAAGAATAATTGAACTATACTTACTTAGGACTGTTTTCACAGTAGACTTGAGTAGCTCGACGGGTAGGGAAGTGCTGCCCGATTTTTCGTAGAATAGAGGACCCTACACTTAGAACTGTTTCTGAGACTAGTCTAGGCGTTGATAGGCGTATTTGACTATTATAGGCGATTCTCTGCGCGACATATTCGACTTGGCGGTGGATTTCGAGAAGGTATGTGATTCTTCCTATACTCTTGAGCATGATATTTTAAATATATATATAGTACGGTGAGCGTCTGAGTGTTAATCGAATAATAATTACGACAATGTCTTTTGACTTAAGCCTGAATAATAACTACGGCAATGTCTTTTGACTTAAGCCTGAATAATAAAGATCTTGAAGCATTTCAAAAGAATACTGAATCATTTTTTTAACAGAAGAGAAAGCTTGGTTTTAAACAAAAGCTTAAGAGTTATACTAGCTTTATGGGAAGTTAGGTATAACAACTTAAGAACGATAAAAGAACTATTTACTTATTTGCTTATAAAAACCTTGTATTGATTTACTAGGTGTAGTAAGATTGATTGATAAATAGACATATTATGATGCTACGTGTGTTAGTGTCTTGTGATGTTGTGAAAGGGGTCATTCTTGTTGTGCTTACGTTGCTAAGCGGTAAGTCGATTATCATATTATATCACCTACCCCCTCGACTTGTTATACCGAGGGCTTGCCACCCTTGATGCGGTCTATACGGCTATCGCGGTCAGCGAGACTATGCGGAGTCTGGGAGTTCGGGATTGATCATTCGGGTGATTTAGCCCGTCACGGGGATGCCTATGCGGTCAATGTGACTATGCGGTCTATTGAGACTATGCGGACTACGGAGTCGAGGAGAGTACAGGGGTTAGCTACCCCGATCGCGAGAATACCTCATGCGGTGCAGTGTGACCTATGCGGTGCGGGAAGTCGAGACTAGGCACGCATAATGATACTATGGGCGATTGGCCTTGCTTCGATCATTCACGGCCTATAAAAGACCTGTTACAGTTTACCTATTATTGTTCTTGTTTGTGATATGGCACTATGTGCAATTGAACTGATTGTATTTACAAATGGTTTTAAATACTTTGACTTCATTTAAGTACTTTACAGTTTCACATACTTGGTACCTGTTGTACTGACCTCCTTCGGGGGGCTGCGTTCATGCCGCATGTAAGGGCAAGAAGGTGCTAGATCCACATCCTTAGGATCTCTTTGCTTTGGTGTCAGGAGCTCCATCTTCTCCGGAGGCTCGACTTTTGGGTATGATCTCCCTGTTTTTGTATATAGTTTTGTACATTCAGGGTATGGCGGGGCCCTGTCCCGCCATAGTTGTTTATCTTCTTAGAGGTCTGTAGTCCTATTGTACAGTTGGGATGTAACTGCAAAACTATGTTTATATATTTATGCCGAAAGGCGACATTTTCTCACATAAAAGCGTGTCTCATTTACAATCGTTTCATGTCTTGTTTTTATATTCGATTACTCGATGTATGGCTACTTGGGTGCGGGTAAGGCACGATCCGAACCGGGCAGTCGTGACAAAAGTGGTATCGAGTAGTTAATCCTCGGAAAGTGTCTGAACCGTATCTAGTAAGTCTTGATTATCGGTGTGTTGTGCACCACACCAATAATCGTGAGGCTATAGGATATTTAGGATTGGTTTCCATTCTTCTCACTCGAGATCGTGCCTTAGAGTCGTGTTATAAGTTGGACCCCTCTAACGTATTCCTTTTACAATGCGATTATGCCTCCACGTAAGGCAACCGGGCCCGTAAGGGCAAGGAAGCCGAGGAGTCGCTAGTAGGACACCGAGAGTTACGAGGCACGTGCCCGATTCTTACCCGAGGCGATACCTCGGCGGCGAGTTCCATGACGCCGCCCGGCCCAGAGAACCACGGTACCGCCCCTCGGTCCGCGGCACAGGCGAGAGGAGTTAAGTACAAGAGATGGCCCGATTCGCCAGATCGTGGCGAACATGAGATAGGCTGGATCTGGCGGTTCGATTCCGGCCCGATAGCACCGTGGTTCACGAGGCGTATAGTTTGAGGCTACGAGATTTTACGAGTTGTAGCCGCGAGTTTTACGGTCGGCCGGAGGATGATCCGCAGAGTTCATCCGTCGATTCTGAAGGATTATGAGGGTGATCGGGCGTCGGAGACCGAGTGCGTGATCTTCGATTCGCGTCTTGCGTGATACGCGATCGATTGGTTTGTTTCATGGGAGTTATCCCGGGGAGAGAACGCGTCCCCAGCTCCGTGGGCTGAGTTCTCGGAGGCTTTCCTCACGCGCTTCTTGCCTCGCGGATGAGGAGGCACGGGCGACAGATTTTTATTCCGAGACAGAGAGGCGCCGCGGTTAGGGAGTACAATGTCGAGTTCGATTCTTTGGCTCGATATGTCCTGCGTTGGTAGCGATATGGAGGGCGGTGCATCGCTACGTCACGGCTAGATGATTATATGGCGAGTCTTGTGCGGGTGTGGCTCTTCACGAGCATGGACATTACGTATGCGAGCTCATGCACTTGGATGCGATGGCGTAGAGACCGAGCAATTCGGCGGATATCAGCATCGAGAAGAAGGCCAAGACGGCGGTTCTTTTGGTAGTTCGGGGTGGGCGGCCTGCCGATCTAGATTTGCACCCCACCGGCTCGAGCACTCCCACATCATTGTCGGATGACAGCGAGTATTCGGGGCGGTCGTGGCCCCAGACTTGATTTCGAGGTAGCGGTGCTAACCGATCGAGTGCCTTTCGGTGTGTCCGTTGTGGTAGATTCCATTCGGGAGGCTGTAGTACTACTCGGAGCTTGCTATACTTGTGGCGCAGGTTATTTTGCGAGGGCTGTCCGACCGGCGTGGCGGTGGTAGGGCTCGACTACGAGTGCATTGCCGGTTCATCATCTCCTACAGATTACTCGCCCGAGGCGAGTACTCGTGGGCGGCAGTCGCGGCAGGTCGTCGCGCGGGTCCCGATTCTAGCGGTCCTCGAGTCGCATTTATGCCTTGTCCGGTAGGCGGGACTAGGAGGCCTCACGATGTCGTCACAGTACCTTATCAATCTCGATTATGATGTGTATGCCTTGATAGATCCGGTTCTACTCGTCTATATCTCCCCTTGTTGCTAGTAGGATAGGGATGAGCACGAGTCCATAGACCCTTTCGAGGTAGCTACGCGATGGGTGATTCGGTGGTAGCTCGGCGGGTATATAGAGCTTGTCGGTGACTTTATACGATCGTCGGACCTGGCCGACTTGATAGAGTTGGACATGGACCGATTCGACGTGATCACGGGTATGGATTGGTTAGCTTCTGCTATGCCAATGTAGACCGCAGAGCGAGTGGTGCAGTTCCATTTTCTGGGAGCCGGTTGTTGAGTGGGAGGAACATTGTATCGCCGAGGTAGGTTTATTTCCTACCTCAAGGCTAGGAAGATAGTGCGAGAAGAATACATCTACCATCTCGTTCGTGTTTGATCACGAGGCTGCGGTGCGATTTTGATCAATTCCAGATCGAGAGAGTTCCCAGACGTGTTTCGGATGACCTCCTGTATCCCTCCCGAGAGGAGATAGAGTTTTGTATTGATGTCTTTGTCGGACACTCGGCCTATTTCCATTCCGCCATACGTAATGGCACCGCGAGTTGAGAGAGTTGAAGGACCGGTGAGAGATTTCTTTGGAGAAGGGCTTCATCAGCCTAGTGTTTCTCCAGGAGCGCCGGTATTGTTCGTGAAGAAGAAGGGCGGGACGCTGCGCATGTGTTGATCTGACGGTGAACAAGGTGACCATTAAACGAATACCCTTCCGTGATTGATGATTTGTTCGACCACGGTGCGAGTGCGAGATGTTTCTCAGATTGATCTGCGATCGGGCTATCATCGATGTCACGACGAACCGGGCGTGGTCGTGCCTTACCGGGCACCTAGTGATACAACATCGAGAAAATCAGCGGAAATAAAAACATGAACATGAATTAAGAGACAAGATAAATAAACAGGCCAACCAAAGCGATTGCCTTCATCATATATACATAAATACCGACGATTATCTTTTTACAAACCACGCTTGCAACAATTACTCACGCACCTCTAAGATTTTTACAATGGCTATGACGGGACGGGGCCGCCATACCCACGAATGTATAAGAATCTCTGCACTCGGTAACATACCAAAAGATAAGCCTCCAAAAATGGGGCTTCGACACGCTGAATCGTGATCCTATGAGCGAGGATCCACAACCGATGTACTTCCACTGCGGCATGAGCGGCCCGAAGGAGGTCGATAACAGTACCAAGTATGTGAAATCGTAAAGGCGTAAATGAAATCATAATAGTCTATATAAAGCGGGAGACATGTATGATAACGGATGAAATCGTGTCGGCCCATCCCGGGACTCGGTGAATAATCGGATGGAATACGTGTCCGCCCATCTCGTGGGACTCGGTGTATAATCGGATGAAATCGTGTCCACCGCCCATCTCGTGGGACTCGGTGTATAATCGGATGGAATACGTGTCCTGCCCGTCGTGGGACTCGGTGTATAATCAAATGAAATCGTGTCCTCGCCCATCTCGTGGGACTCGGTGTAGAATCGTTCATAACAAATCAACCGGCCCTCCATCGAGAGGCGGTGCAGAGAAATACAACAAAGGCATCACAACAAGCATAGGCAAGTTTCACAACAACAAGCATAGGCAAGCTTCAACAACAAGCATAGGCAAGCTTCACAACAACAAGCATAGGCAAGTTATACACAACTCAAAGTACTTTCATTTTATGCCAAAGTCCGGTTTTAACCTAAAGTACTACGTGACGTTAAATTCCTTTTAAAGATCCATTTCTTTTACAAAGGTCACCCGATACCCGTAGTATAAAAATAGAGTGACTAACATTGTTAAGTAAACCAAAATGCTTTCCTTTGTAAAATCAAGTAACAACCTTATTGTCCAAACGTTCAAGTTTGCCTAATTTCAAATGCTCAAGTTTCTCATTTTAGAAAAGGTTTCGTAGTTCATAGCTTTAATCCTTTAAAACATAATTCTCCTTTAAACGTTTTGAGAAACATATGTCTTATATGTGAGTAGGTTATTCTTGTTTATAATCAATCTTATTAAGCAGCCATGATCTAGGAAATGTAATATCATTTTGTCTCATCTTAGCTTCTATGCAGATGGAGGTTTCTACTGGTTTTAATACCATACTTCATTATTCAATACATTTTCCTTTATTAACGCTGCAGTGGTTTGCCGATACTCATTCTGATTTCCGAAATCAGTAAAACATTATTCCTTTTAAAACCAAGTACTCATTACTCACGAATGAGGTTTCACACTTTTAACAAAATTCATATCAATACCATTACGTCAAGTCTCTTATCTTCAAAAAAATCAGTAAACCATTCTTTTTATCACTCTTAAGACGTTATACCTAACTTCCCATAAAGCTAGTACAACTCTTATGTTTTCAAAGCCAAGTATTACTCTTCTTTCAAAAAGGTCTTTTTGAAACACTTCAAGTTCTTTATTACTACACATCAAATCCGTTATAAGTCAAATCAGTTACCCTTTGAAACCACAAAGCATTTTCTTACCTACATAAAGCTGTTATAACCAACTTCCCATAAAGCCGTTATAACACTTTATGTTTCAAACCAATCAAATACATTAAACACATGTACGTCTACCGCACTACATAGTTATACACATATCATGCTAGAACAGATAGGAAGAGGTTCACATACCTCGCGACGATTATCGACTAATAGCAAAATGCTCCAAGTACCTCAAACCGCTTGGCTACTCCTTAAGCTAAGTAGATCACGCCATACGTATTACTTCAACCTCTAGAGGCCACAATGCTCATTTTAACATCCTAGATCTCATTGTAGAATATTCTACGTAAAATTTGTGACACCTCCACACATGACAGCGTAAATCTCCTCCTCTATCGAGGCTACTAAGCCAACCAGGGGGGGTTTACACGTCTAACCGGACGTGTACAACTCTACTACACAGTAATGCTACACAAGTCTACTGTAATACAGTCCTATGTAATTACAGTTTAGTTCTCTTATTTAAATTCAGGCTTAAGTCGCAAGACATTGCCGTAAGTATTATTCAGGCTTAAGTCAAAAGACATTGCCGCATAACTATGTTCAATTCTATGTATAGTATACTTCAACTATATATTCCAACAACATGTAATTTCCAATTACAATAGAAGGTCAAGAGTGTTTACCTCGATAAGCCCAAAATTATCCGAGTTTAAATGTCGATCCTGAGCAAGGTTTAGCTCCTACTCCGTGCGCTCCAACCCGCTCCAACCAACCCTTAGAAGTTCTAACCAACTTCTACTTAGCACTTCAACCGACTATGAAGGTTTCCTTAGGGTTTCGTTTAGTGGCTAAAGGAAAGTATAATAGTATTTTCCGGGCTTATCGTATAGAGGGTACTTTGGAAATACTACAAGGTATTTGGGCTAAAGTATTTTGGGCATTATAACAATACTTGGAGAGTATTTCTATACCACAAAAGGGGTATTATACGAGAACCATACAAGGCAATGGGGGGGGTACCCCTCGGCTTAGCACCCCTAGGAAGGGGGGTGGGCACCCTCTCGGCCACAAGGCCCAACTAAGGGGGAGGGGGAAGGCTAGGACGAGAAGCTCACAAAGGGGGGGAGAGGAGGATTTCAAGACTTAGAAAAATTTAGGATGAAGAAGTCTTCCACAAGGGAGGGGTATTTATAGGTCAAGAAATGGCCAACCTGTTACACCCCGGAAATTTCAGGATATGTTTATAAGAACGTACGTAAGAACTCAACAATGTTAAGATTTGAGACGAGTAAAAATTTATCGGAATTTTGGAATTTGTCGGAAAATGAAGTATTGCGACGAACGGGAGGGCGACACGTGTCACCCCCCCCCCCCTTAATACTCTTGGACGAAATTGACATGGGGGAAATGGTCATTTGACCATAATTTTAAAGATCAAGTCTTGCAAAGGCAAGAGCTTGACATTGTTGACCAAGTCAATGCCACTTGGCTTGATCCATGTGAAACTCATCCGAACCACCCATTTGTTCTAATCTAGACCCTCCAATTGGTTATATATGTGTACTAGTGCAAGACAAGCTTCAACACTTAGTCAAATTTTTACAAAATCTTGAAGAACCTATAGGGGTGCTCTCGGTTTTGGCTTGAGGGTTTCAAGAATTTTTTTTGATTGTTGTCCAATAATTTCCCCACTTTAAACCAAGGTACCTAAGGGTATAGTAAGTGTTTCTCAATAAAAATATCCCGGAAATGTGGTGTTTTCGTATTAGTCGCAAGGCGAAAACCTAAAGGGTTATTCAACTTTGAAGTTGAAACTTGAAGATGAGTTTTTCATAAGTTTCTAAGGGTGGCTTGGGGTGGATTGGAATGTCGAAAGGAGGAGCTAAAGGTGCTAGAGATCGACTTGTACTCTTGAATCATATTTGGGCTAATTGAGGTATAATCTTCGTTTTACTTTTGTAATAGAAGATTTCATGTTATGATAAGTTATAAGTGGTCTTGTGATATGTGTTATGAAGTTTGATAAGTGTTATGGAATTGGAAGCTCAAAATCCGAAAATGACATATTTAGCCATTTGAAATTGAAATCCAATTTGATCGATAAATTGAATTGTCGCATGTTACCTACTTGGAAAATGTAGTAGCTATAATTAATGGCGGCTTGATATCATATTATGCTACCAATTTGGATTGAATTGGAAATTGAATAAGAATTGGTATTGTTATATACATTGTGTAGAAATTGGACTAGTAGTTTATACTAGTTTGTTATCGTTTGTGTGAGCCAATTGGGGCTGTTTGGTTATTCATTTGTATTGAACTACCTTATAAATTGTGGTGAGCCAATTGGGGCTGTTTGGTTATTGTATTCGGCCTTGAAAAAGGTGGCAAAGTTAGTAAAAACAAAGGAAGTGCTGTCCGATTTTCCGTAGAATTTAGTGACTTGCACATGGAATATTCTACGTTTTAAACTAGAAGTTAATAGACGTACTATGGTCATTATAGGTTGGCATACTACGTACGGCGATTGGACTTAGCAAGTGGATTAAACCGAAGAGGTATGTGGAACTTTCTTACCTCTTGAGCATGATTAAGTTGTAAATGTATAGTACGGTAGACGTACAAGATTTTGACAATCTAGTCTATTTGATATCCTTGGCTTATTTTAAGAATGCCCAAGTTGTTTGAGTTAGAGAATTAACTCACTTGTTTATTTATTAAGGATATCTTGGTTTTCAAAGGTTAAGAGACTTTAAGTATGTTGAAAGTATTTTGATACTTGTTCTGTTGGAAAGTTTAAGTCTCTTGGTTAAAAAGAAGTATGTAAGTGGCTAACGTATAAAGCTAGTATAACGGCTTTATGGGAAGTTGGTTATAATAACTTTATGGAAAGTTAATAAGAGAATGGTTTACTCTTAAGTAATTTAAGCATGTTAAGGGACTTGAAGAGTTTTAAAGAATGTGACACTTGTTTCGTTTTAAACGTATAAGTCCCTTGGATAGGAAATTGTACTTGACTTAGGTATAAAGTGAATATAACGACTTTATGGGGAGTTGGTTATATTGGATTTATGGAAAGATAAATGGCTTGATTTATTTGAAAGGCAATTTGATTTAAAGGCATCAATTGCCTAAGGCTTTTACGAGAGAAGAAGTCACTTGATTTAGAAGCCTAATTTTATTTCTAAAAGTATTGTGACTTGTCTTGAAAAAGAAATTGTAACTTGATACTACGGTTATTAGTATCTTAGAAGTTTTATAATGAAATGAGTCATTTTGAAAGAATAGAAGTACGTAGTACTTTGGGTTAAATTCCCGGATTTTTTTATAAAGAACATGTTAGTGCCTTAAGTAAACTAAAATGAGAGTGTATATGAAACAGAATAATAAGAAGTTAGGGGATTGCTTAACTTGCTTATATAATGTATGATAAGCCGGTAGTGCTTATGTTATGTGTGATAGCCGGATTTGTGCTAGTAGTTCAGTAATAATTGCGGGGTCATTCCCCGGGTTTGTGGCATTGCATATTTCCGTGGATTTGCTACCCACGATGCGAGGAATACCTCATGCGAGTCCGTAGGGCTTATGCGGGTGAAATAGTCCCATGCGGGTCCAAATTTACGAGGAATACCTCATGCGAGTCCGTAAGGGCTTATGCGGGTGAAATAGTCCCATGCGAGGAATACCTCACGCGGGTCCACTGGATCTATGCGGGTGAAATAGTCTGTTATACCCCGTATTTCCAGAGTATGTATGTAAGGGCGTACGTACGAAAGTTTGGCCTTAAAAGTTTAAGCCTTGGACGTTTTTATTTGTGCACAACTCACTAAAAGAATCGTTTTCCGACGAAACGTTTCCACAACTTTCGTAGGGAAAATTCCGGCTATGTCATTTAGTATTTTTGCGGATTTTTCCGAGAGACGAAACATTTTGGACCAACGGGAGGGCGACACTTGGCACCCTCCAATTGGTGGACTTGAAATCGCCCATCGACGAAATGGACTAGGAGTTGCACGTTTTTTGTGCCTTTGCACAAGTCAAGGATTAGGTAGGATATTTTGTGTGCAAGTTGGCCAAGGACACTTGCCCTAATCTTGACCTTACACTTGCCTAGAACTTGGCTAAATCTTGGCCATTGGTTGGCCATGTCTTGACCTATAAATACCCCCCTTTAGATGAAGAGTTCTTCATCCACAAATCAATTTCCAAGTCTTGAAAAATCCCTCCCCCTCTCTCTAAAGCTTTTGTCCAAAGCCTCCTACCCCCTCCCATTTTGAAGTTTGCCGAGGGCCCCCTCCTTGGTAGAAAAGTTGCCTTCTTGTATTGTTATAATGCCCAAAATACCCTAGCCCAAATCCCTTAGTACTTAGTAGAAGTTGTGAAGAACTTCTAAGGTTTCTCGAGCATACAACTTAGAGCAAAACCTTGCTCAGCGACTTTATCTAGGATATTATTGGGCTTACCGAGGTAACTAATCCTAACCCTCTTTGAATTAGAGAATACTTACTGTAGTAGTATAAGAATAAGTATAAAATACTTAGAAGAATATTGCGAATAGAATTGAATCAAGTATCACAGTAGAAGGGTTTAAAGAAGAATAATCAAATCAGATTTTACATAAACATGCTTTCACAATGAGACTTGAGTAGCTCACCGTAGGGAAAGATCGCCCAATTTTCCGTAGGATATAGAACCCTCTGCTTAGAATCACATAAAGTAGTCGAACGTTGATAGACGTGTCGACTATTATAGGTCGATTCTCTGCGCGACATATTCAACTTGGCGGTGGTTTTCATTGAGAAGGTATGTGATTCTTCCTAAAGCATGATATTTTACAATATATATGTAGTATGAGACGTATACGTGTTAACTGAATAATAACTACGCAATGTCTTTGACTTAAGCTGAATAACACTTACTGGCAATGCCTCACGCTTAAGCCGAATAATAAAGAATCGAAAGCATTTCAAAAGAATATGAATCATTTTTAATGTAAGAGAACTAATTGGTTTTTAAAATGTGCTTAAGAGTTATACTAGCTTTATGGGAAGTTAAGTATAACCACTTAAGAATGATAAAAGAAACAGTTTGCCTATGTGTTTATAATGGACTTATATTGAATTGTGAAAAGAATAATAAGATGGTTTGATAAGTAGACATGATATGATGCTATGTGTGTTAGTGTCTTGTAACGTTTGTATAAGAGAGTATTCTTGTGCTTATGTTGTTTAAAGATAAGTCGTTATGTTAGTGTACTATCACTCACCTCTTGACATATTACAGGGGTTAAGCCGCCTCCGACGCGGGTAGACTCAGCGATGCAGGACCATGATTCGAGAATACCTCATGCGGGTCCAAGGGACCTATGCGAGCTACGGAGTTCCAGTTAGTGATGCGGGTTATACCTCATGCGGTCTATGTGGGCCATGCGGACTACGAGTCCGGGGCGACGCCGAGGAGTAGCTACCCTCGACGCGGGGTTATGTACCACTACGGGCCTATGTGAGTGGCCTACGCGACTACGAGTCCGTGATTAGGCTTGCATGGTGATACTACGCAATTGGCCCGCTCGATCATTCGCACTAGAAAAGACCCATTGCGCTTACCTATTGTTGATCTTGTTTATTATGTGGCACTATGTCCCGACCACTTTGTTGTTTCATACATACTAGCAAAACTGATTTTAAAAAGATAAGTTTTAATTTAAGTATTTTACAGTTTAATATACTTAGTACATTGTCTCGACCTCCTTCGGGGGGCTGCGTTCATGCCGCAGGTAAGGGAAAGCAGGTGCTAGATCCACATTCTTAGGATCTCTACGTTGGTGTCGGGAGCTCCATCTTTTCCGGAGGCTCTACTTTTGGGTATGATCTCCCTGTTGTAGATAGTTTTGTACAGTCAGGGTATGGCGGGGCCCTGTCCCGCCATAGTTGTATATTTCCTTAGAGGTCTGTAGTCATGTTGTACAGTATCGGATGTAACTGCTAAACCATGTTTATATATATATGCCGAAAGGCGATGTTTTCTCACATAAACTGTGTCTTATTTTATAAACTGTTTCATGTCTTGTTTTATATTTCCGCTGATTACTCTGATGTATGACTACTTGGGTGCCCCGGTAAGGCACCAGTCACGGGCCCCGGAATGGGTCGTGACAAAAGTGGTATCAGAGCAGTTAATCCTCGGAAAGTGTCTACAGACCGTATCTAGTAGAGTCTTGATTATCGGTGTGTTGTGCACCACACCAATAATCAGGAGGCTATAGGATATTTAGGATTGGTTTCCATTCTTCTCACTCTGAGATCGTGCTTTAGAGCTGTGTTAAAGTTGGACCCCTCTAACGTATTCCTTGTCTCAGAATGATTATGCCTCCACGTAAGGCAACCCGCCCGAAGGGCAAGGCAATGAGGAGCTGCTAGTGGGACACCTAGAGTCACGAGGGCTCGCCCGCCTATACGAGACGGCGAGTTCTACGACGCCGCCGCCAAAGAGACTACAGACCGCACCTCCCGTCCCCACACCGGGCGGAGGAGATAGGGTACAAGGAGATGGCCCAGCTATTGGCTAGGATTGTGGCCAGACACAAAGACAGCCGATGCAGCGATTCAGCCCCACCGGCCAGCACGTGGTTCACCCGAGGCGAGAGTTTGAGGCTACGAGACTTCCGAGTCAGAGCCGCCGAGTTTTACTGGTCGAGGCCGGAGGATGATCCGCAGGAGTTCATCCGTCAGCTACAGAGGATTCTGAGAGTGATCAGGGCGTCGGAGACCGAGTCCGTGATCTTTGGTTCGCATAGGCTACGTGATACCGCAGTCGATTGGTTTGATTCATGGGAGTTATCCCGGGGAGAGCACGCGTCCCCAGCTACTTGGGATGAGTTCTCAGAGGCTTTCCTCACTCACTTCTTGCCTCCACAGATGGCGAGGGCGCGGTCGATAGATTTTTACCGCCGAGGCGCAGAGGACGACCTTGTCGTGAGTACAATGTCGAGTTTGATTCATTGGCTCGATATGTCCCCAGCGGGTAGCAAATATGGAGGATAGGTGCACCGCCACGCCACCGGCTAGATGACTATATGGCCGAGTCCTGTGCGGGTGTTTCTCTTCATCCGGGTATGGACATTACCCGCATGCAGGCTCATGCTCTTGGATGTGAGGAGCGTAGAGACCGACGGGTTGACAGCGAGCAGGTAAGACCAGACGCAGGTCTTTTGGTGGATATCGTGGTGGCGGCCTCGGCGGCCTAGATTTGCACCACGGCCACCTCGAGCACTCCCGCACCGCCCTCAAGACAACCAGATATTCGAGGGCGTACCGAGGCCCCAGGACTTCAGACATCCAGAGCAGCAGAGGTACTGGCCGATCGGGACCACCCCCCCTCAGTGTGGCCGATGCGGCAGATCCCACTTCGGGAGTTGTGGTGCTACGGGAGCTTGTTTCAGTTGTGGCCAGCAGGGTCACTATGCGAGGAACTGTCCGACCAAGGCGATCTTGATGGTAGGGTCACCCTACGAGTTCTTTCACGGCTTCTTCATCCCCGACAGTTACTCGCGCTGGAGGGCAGGGTACTCATGGACCAGCAGGTCGCGCGCAGGTCGTGGCGCGGTCCAGATTCTAGCGGTCCTCGAACCGCATTTATGCTTTGTCCACCGACAGATCGTGAGGCCTCACCGATGTCGCCACGTGTACCTTATCGCTCGGGTTTGATGTTTATGCCTTGATAGATCCGGGTTCTACTCTGTCCTATATATCTCCCCTTGTTGCTAGTAGGATAGGGATAGAGCCTGAGTCCATAGACCCTTTCGAGGTAGCTACGCCAGTGGGTGATTCGGTGGTAGCTCGGCGGGTATATAGAGCTTGTCCTGTGACCATTTACAGTCGTCGGACCCTAGCCGACTTGATAGAGTTGGAGATGATTGACTTCGACGTGATCATGGGGATGGATTGGCTAGCTTCTTGCTACGCCAATGTAGACTGCAGAGAGAGTAGTACGGTTCCAGCTTTCTGACGAGCCATTGTTGAGTGGGAGGAGGAGCACCAGATCGCCGAGGTAGGTTTATTTCCTACCTCAAGGCTGGAAGATGGTGCGAAGGGTATATCTACCATCTCGTTCGGGTGTTTGATATCAAGGCTGCGGTACGATTTTCCGCCGGCCCAAAGTGGTCGAGAGTTCCCGCACGTGTTTCCGCACGACCTCCCGTATCCTCCCGAGAGGAGATTGAGTTTTGTATAGACATATTGCCAGACACTCGGCCTATTTCCATTCCGCCATACAGTATGGCACCTGCCGAGTTGAGAGCGTTGAAGGATCAGCTTAGGGATTTCCGGAGAAGCGGCTTCATCAGCCTAGTGTTTCTCCCCGGGAGCGCCGTATTGTTCGTAAGAAAGAAGGGACGGACGCCGCGCATGTGTGTTGATTACAGCGGTGAACAAGGTGACCATTAAGAATGTATACCCCTTCCCGTGATTGATGATTTGTTCGACCATTGCAGGTGCGAGATGTTTCTCCAAGATTGATCCGCGATCGGGCTATCATCAGTGCGAGTCGAGAAGTGGATGTCCCTAGGATCGCATTCCGACCCGTGACGCATTATGAGTTCGTGGTCATGTCTGGGTTGACCAATGCCCGACGGTATTCATGGATTTGATGAACCGAGTGTTCAAACCATTTTTGGACACGTTTGTGATAGTGTTCATTGATGATATCTTGGTTTATTCTCGCCAGAGCGGAGCATGCGCGAGCATTTGAGCGACTTGGCCGATTCTCCAGACCAGCGGTTATGCGCCAAGTTTTCCAAATGTGAGTTTTGGTTGACTTCATGGCGTTTCTTGGGCATATTGTCGTATGATGGCATTCGAGTGGATACGGCCAAGATCGAGCGATCGAGACTTGGCCTAGACCTACTACTCCGGCAGAGGTTCGCAGCTCGGGCCTTGCAGGATATTATCTCGGTTCGTGGAGAAGTTTGCTTCTATCTCGCACCATTGACTAGGCCGACTCGTAAGGCAGCAAGTTTGATGGACGATGCTTGTGGCGGGGTTTCCAGCTTTGAAAGAGAGACCGACGACCGCCCCGCTTCTTACTTCCGGAGGTCCAGATGGTTATGTCGTGTATTGTGATCGTCGAGCATCGTTGGGATGTGTGTTAATGCAGCATGGCGGGGTTATAGCATATGCATCCCGACACCAAGAAACACGAGAGAACTACCCCACCCATGATTTGGAGTTGACGTGTGATTCACGCCAAGATCCGAGGCACTATTTGTATGGGGTTCACGTGGATATTTTTACGCACCACAAGAGCCTCCGGTATATCTTCACCAGAGGAGCTGAACTTACGGCAGAGACGGTGGTTAGAGTTGCTTAAGGATTACGATGTTGATATCCCGTACCACCCGGGAAGGCCAATGTTGTGGCGTATGCTCTTAGTCGTAGGTCGATGGGAGCCTATCGGATGTGCAGGCTAGAGAGGAGGACATGGTTCGTGATTTGCATCGATTAGCGAGCCTTGGTGTCCATTTGATTGATTACGATAGCATGGGGTTAGAGTTCGTGAGGTTGCCGAGTCTTCCATCGTCGGCGAGGTGAAGAGGCAACAGCTCGAGGATCCACTTTGATTCGATATCGTGATACGACTCTTCGTGAGGCGCGGTCCTTGAGGTAGCACGATGGGGTGCTAAGGTTTGAGGGCGTTGTGTGTTCCGGATGTTTGAGACTTGGCAGAGTTCTCGGGAAGCACACAGCGTTACTCTATCCATCCGGTCGACCAAGATGTACCACGACCTTAGATCCGTGTATTGGTGGGATAGCTTGAAGAGGACGTTGCGAGTTCGTAGCTCGGTGCCCGTGTTGTCGCAGTGAAGGTAGAGCACCGCAGGCCCGTGGTTTGTTACGCGATTGAGATCCCGACCGGAAGTGGGAGGTAATCAACATGGACTTTATCACGTGATTACCTCACACTCGGAGGAGACATGATTCTATATGGGTTATCGCTGATGTCGACGAAATCAGCCCACTTTCTTCCCGTCGGGACGACTTTTTCTACCGAGGATTATGCCGGACTTTACATCCGAGAGATCGCCGATCGCATGGAGTCCCTATTTCGATCATATCGCATGCAGGAGCCCGCCACGGCTAACTTCGGAGGTCTTTTCAGAGAGGTTTAGGACGCAGTGAGCTCGAGCATCGCATTCCATCCACGCAGACAGACAAAGCCGAGCGCACTATCCGCACTCTTGAGGATATGTTGCGAGCTGTGTTATCGACCGAGGTAGCCGGGAGGATCATTTGCCTCTAGTTGAGTTCGCGTACAATAATAGCTACCACTCCAAAGATTCGGATGGCGCCTTATGAGGCCTTGTATGGGAGGAAGTGCAGATCGCCTATAGGTTGGTTCGATGTGGGCGAGAGTGCGGCTAGTGGGACCAGACGGTGCAGCAGTGATGGATAAGGTGAAGCTTATCCGAGGCGCTATCGATACCGTAGTCGGCATGTAAGTCGATGCAGATCATCGCCGTCGGCATCCGAGTTCGCGATTGATGATTGGGTTTTCTGAAGGTGTCACCCATGGCGGTGTGATGAGATTCGGGAAGAAGGGGAAACTCAGCCCAAGGTATATTGGGCCGTTTCAGATTGTCCGCAGGGTAGGCTAGATTGCCTATGAGTTGGATCTGCCATCCGATCTGGAGGCAGTACATCCGGTTTTTCACGTATCTATGCTGAGGAGATGTATCGGGGATCCATCTAGGGTGCACCCGATTGACGATGTCCAGGTGACCGAGGGGTTATCGTATGAGGAGGTTCCCATAGCGATAATCGATCGTCAGGTTAGGCGTCTGCGGACCAAGGACGTGGCTTCCGTCAAAGTCTTGTGGCGGAACGAGCTCAGGGAGGAAATGACTTGGGAAGCCGAGGAAGACATGAGGCGTATATCCTCACCTATTCCCCACACCTCCAGGTAATTCACTTTCCTACTTGTAAATCTTCATTATCGTTTATGCCTAAGTGTTGTTCTGTGGCCGTGTGTGGCATTTGCAACTGTTTAAGTTATGAAGAATCTTATCGTTAACTGTCTTGGGAAGGAACATTCGGGACGAATGTTTCTAAGGAGGGGAGAATGTTATACCCCGTATTTCCGGAGTATGTACGTAAGGGCGTACGTACGAAAGTTTGGCCTTAAAAGTTTAAGCCTTGGATGTTTTTATTTGTGCACAACTCACTAAAAGAATCGTTTTCCGACGAAACGTTTCCACAACTTTCGTAGGGAAAATTCCGGCTTTGTCATTTAGTATTTTTGCGGATTTTTCCGAGAGACGAAACATTTTGGACCAACGGGAGGGCGACACTTGGCACCCTCCAATTGGTGGACTTGAAATCGTCCATTGGACGAAATGGACTAGGAGTTGCACGTTTTTTTGTGCCTTTGCACAAGTCAAGGATTAGGTAGGATATTTTGTGTGCAAGTTGGCCAAGGACACTTGCCCTAATCTTGACCTTACACTTGCCTAGCACTTGGCTAAATCTTGGTCATTGGTTGGCCATGTCTTGACCTATAAATACCCCCCTTTAGATGAAGAGTTCTTCATCCACAAATCAATTTCCAAGTCTTGAAAAATCCCTCCCCCTCTCTCTAAAGCTTTTCGTCCAAAGCCTCCTACCCCCCCTCCCCTTTTGAAGTTTGGCCGAGGGCCCCCAGCCTAGCCGAAATCTACCCCCCTCCCTTGGTAGAAAAGTTGCCTTCTTGTATTGTTATAATGCCCAAAATACCCTTGCCCAAATCCCTTAGTACTTAGTAGAAGTTGTGAAGAACTTCTAAGGTTTCCTTGGAGCATACAACTTAGGAGCAAAACCTTGCTCAGGCGCGACTTTATCTAGGATATTATTGGGCTTACCGAGGTAACTAATCCTAACCTCTTTTGAATTAGAGAATACTTACAGTAGTAGTATAAGAATAAGTATAAAATACTTAGAAGAATATCAGAATAGAATTGAATCATATCACGATAGAAGGGTTTAAAGAAGAATAATCAAATTGTACTTACATAGATCGTTTTCACAGAGACTTGAGTAGCTCACCGGTAGGAAGTCGCCCAATTTTCCGTAGGATTTAGAACCTCTGCTTAGAATCAAGTTTACAAAGTAGTCGAGCGTTGATAGACGTGTTCGACTATTATAGTCGATTCTTCGCGCGACATATTCAACTCGCGGTGGTTTTCACGAGAAGGTATGTGATTCTTCCTAAAGCATGATATTTTACAATATATATGTAGTACGGTAGACGCGTACGTGTTAATCGAATAATAACTACGGCAATGTCTTTGACTTAAGCCTGAATAACACTTACGGCAATGCCTCACGGCTTAAGCCTGAATAATAAAGAACTGAAAGCATTTCAAAAGAATACTGAATCATTTTTAACAGAAGAGAACTAATTGGTTTTTTAAAACAGAAGCTTAAGAGTTATACCTCATGCAGTCTATGTGGCCATGCGGACTACGAGTCCAGGACGATGCCAAGGAGTAGCTACCCTCGATGCGGGGTTATGTACCCTATGCGGGCCTATGTGAGTGGCCTATGCGGACTACGAGTCCGTGATTAGGCTTGCATGGTGATACTACGGCAATTGGCCCCGCTTCGATCATTCGCAGCCTAGAAAAGACACATTGCGCTTACCTATTGTTTTTCTTGTTTATGATGTGGCACTATGCGCGTCCCCTCGTTGTTTCATACATACTTGCAAAACCGATTTTAAAATGATATGTTTTCATTTAAGTATTTTGATTTCATATACTTAGTACTCAGATCGACCTCCTGGGCCGTTCATGCCGCATGTAGTGGCAAAAGCTAGATCCACATTCTTAGGATCTCTACGTTGGTGTCGGGAGCTCCATCTTTTCCGGAGGCTCTACTTTTGGGTATGATCTCCCTGTTGTAGATAGTTTGTATAGTCAGGGTATGGCGGGGCCCTGTCCCGCCATAGTTGTATATTTCCTTAGAGGTCTGTAGTCATGTTGTACAGTATCGGATGTAACTGCTAAACCATGTTTATATATATATGCCGAAAGGCGATGTTTTCTCACATAAACTGTGTCTTATTTTATAAATTGTTTCATGTCTTGTTTCATATTTCCGCTGATTACTCTGATGTATGACTACTTGGGTGTCCCGGTAAGGCACCAGTCACGGGCCCCGGAATGGGTCGTGACATAGTCCCGGGAATAGGATTGCTTAATGATACTGCGGGCGGGTGGTCCTGCTTTGATCGTGAGCTTTCCTACTTTATATTGTAAGTATACCCCTATTTACTCTCATTGTTAGTAAGGCACAGCATCGTTAATTGAGTTATCATACATGTCTCCGCTTTATTTTAGACTTATGATTTCATTACGATTTCGGGCCACATATTTGGTACATGTTGTATCGACCTCCTTCGGGCCGTTCATGCCACGTAAAGTACATGTGTCCGATCCTCGCCTAGGATCACTGCTCACCGCTGGAGAAGCTCCTTTATTCCGGAGGCTTATCCCTGGTATTGTCGGTTATTGTACATTCAGGGGTATGGCGGGGCCCTGTCCCGCCAGAGTTGTTATTCTTAGAGGTCTGTAGTCACATTTTGGATTGGGTTGTAAAGAAAAAAAAAATGTGTACTGTTCTATTTCCGGATTGAGTATATTTTTACGGAAGGTGGCCTTATCGGCTAGCCTGTTGTTAACTTATGTTTAAGTATTTTTTTAGTTGTGTATGTTCCGCTGCTATTCTCTGATGTTTAACAAAACGGGTGCCTGTGTAGGCACCGATGCCCGGTCGAGTCGTGACAAAAGTGGTATCGGAGCGCTTAGTCCTCTGAAAGTGTCTACGCAGTGTCTAGTAGAGTCTTGATTATCGGTGTGTTGTGCACCACATCTATAATCAGGAGGCTGCAGGACATTTAGGATTTGTTTCCATTCTTCTCACTCTAAGATCGTGCGATAGAGCTGTATGGTTAGGGTCGTCTTTCCCTAACAAGTTATGATTGTTTGCAGCTACGAGAAAGGCAGCAGTGACCCAGGAAGGATTATGTGGATTGCGTATCCAGGTTGGTAATGTTTGTAGTATAGTTGGTATTGTGACATACAACTATACGGATTTATGTTTGGGGTCATACGTGTGTTGCTAGGATGATTTTAGATTACCATGATTGGGTAAGGACTAAATAAATACCGGAAAGGTATGAGCAGTTAAGGAACTCTCATCAAGGTTTTACGTGCTAATTTGAGATAATTAGGTGATGATGAGATGTGTGAGGATGTAATGGACCCTTAAGAAGTTAATTAAGAGACTAAGTGGAAGACTATGTTAGCAACTTAAGCTACGTGGTATGCTTAAGGGAATTGTACGGGCGAGATCCGGACGAAGAAAGTATAGTTGTTGTGGTCAAGACAACACGACTATGATTTTACGAGAAGTTTTTGTACCCGGTTGCGGGGGGCTGATAAGTTAGGCTTGGAGCATGGAAATCATGAGCACGAGAATGTGATAACCGCCGAGACCTTAGGTATATAAGGCCTTCTGTAGTAAAGTTAAGTCGCATCGAGGGTAAGAGTTAAGTCGCGACGCCGGGTTGGGGATCTATTAAGGGTCGCCCCATAGCTTGAAATGAAATGGGATTAGTTGGTAGTAGTCCCGCCACGCGACAGGTCACGGCGTGTAAGGCCCAAGTCTAGTTAATCGCTTTATGGGTTCGTGGACGATTCCACCGGAACCGTTGCGAGAGCCGAATGGGCCTTGTATTGTTTAATTTTGTAACTCCAAAGATTGAGACCCGGATCGCGATGAAGGCTATGTACGACGCTAAAATAAGTTTGGGAGTACGGAAAAGTACGACCGATGAAAAGATAGCAACCAAGTGTAAAGAAATAAAACCCGAATCCATGAGAACCTTTCGGTGATCACACCCGCGAGTGATGGGTGGTAGCCGAGCGAGTAGATAATAATTACCACGAACGATACGTTGGACCTTAGCGCACTAGCGTAGCTATGACAGACGTTGAGGTCATTATGAAGACGACTAGTTGGCATCTTGTGATGCCAACGTGAACTACTGAGAGATTGATTTCGGTACCAATTTTCCGATAAGTTTGCCATCGAGTGGAAAGGAAGAGAAGTGGTGGTAACCAAAGGAATTATTCTTCCTTCTTTGGCATAATTGTTTTTAATAAGTCCGTGATTTGTTCATTTGAGGTGGATCGAGGCGAAAGTAGTAATAATTGAATTTGAAGGAATTTATGTTAAATGCCATCGAGGTACTTGGAGTTGGTTTGGTGTGGTCGTGGCCACGACCTTCCAGATAATTTCAGGAAATGTGCAAGGCATGAATAAATAAGTACGGGTGCTGCCGACGGAAAGCTGAGGGCATCTTTGGTAGGTTTTGAAAATCTACACTACTTTAAGGAGGTGCGTGATGATTAGATAATTACTGGACCGCGAGAGGACCATGTGATTAGGGTTGTGACTCCAAGGAAAGTTTAAGTAAGGGAGATAAGTTCTCTTCCCCACGTAAAAGGACGCTTTGACATGGGGTTACGTGTACCCATGTTGTTAGATGAAGGATATAAGACTGGTAAGGTCTTCGGTATCATCATGCCATAGGTTACAGTTGTGGATAACCGTGGAAAAAGTGTTGGGTTGGAGTAATAAAGAACGACGTACGAATTGGTCGAGGAAGTATCGTAAAGATATAAATGTAAGTTGCACGAGTCATGATTACCCCAGACGAGTGTAAAGACCATTAGTTGATAATGGGCAGTAAGAACATTTCAAGAAAATGTGGTGACACCTAGTTATAGGCTCTACAAACTGGGAAAGGAACCGGGTTACTACTTGACGAGATCAAGGAAACCTCCCCCCCTAAATTGTGATTGACAGTAAGTCTTAGCCGTGAGGCAAGCAAAGGAATCAAATCTAAGTTTAGTGACCAAGTTTGGTTGCAACAAAAAGGGAAACAGGAACCATAAGTGAGATTAAGGATACCCGAATATTTCGCAGGAATGAGAAAGACTTTCAGTTATTGGAAGACAAGTTGACCACGACTACAGTTCTAACTCCTCCTGAAAGACTAGAGGGTTAGGTTTTTATGATAACACGTTGGGTATTGGGATAGGTTGTGTGCTGACGCAACCCGATAAGGATAGAACCTATGTTTTCCCGGTAGTTAGGGAAGAAGGAAAGGAAATTGCGCCACTCACGATTTAGAGCTGGCGGCAGTTAAATCATGCCTTGAAGATTTGGGGGAATGACGTATATACAGACTTCATGTGGATACTTGTGCAGACCACAAAGCCTCCAGATATCTGCAGATCGAGGCAAGAGAATTTGCGACAGATGGTGGTTAGAGTTACTCGAGGATTGTGATATTGATATCCTATACCATCCGGGAAGCCAGACGATTCTGATACTCTTTGTGGTGGACTGGGTAGTCCGCGGATGGGCAGCCAGATAGACAGGATGTAGTCCGTAAGATTCTTCAGTTACCAAGCCTAGGGGTTCGATTATTTGTTTCCAAGGTTAATGAAGTTCTGATCCGAGAGGTTGCCGAGTCTTCCATCGTTGAGGAAGTAAAGAGGCGACAGTATGAGGATCCAGTTATGATACGGTATCGAGATACGACTCTCCGAGGAGAGAAGAGCCTGTTTGAGTAGCACCAGATGGGGTGCTGTGAGATGAGGATAGATTGCATGACCCGGTGCTGCAGGACTAGTCAGCAGGTTTTAGGGGAGGCACGCAGTGCTTATTGCTCTAATTGTTTGGGGCCGACTAAGTCGTGTCGTGACCTCAGATGTATGTATGGGTGAGATGACCGGAAAAGAGACATAGCGGAGTTTACTGCTTAGTGTCCGAGTTAGTATCAGGTCATGGTTGTGTACCAGAAGCCCAGTAGGCTATTGCAGGCGATTGAAATCCCAACCTAGATATGAGAGGTAATTAATATGGATCTTGTTACGGGTGGCATCGCATCGGAGGAAGTGCGACTCCCTGGGGGTCATGGTAATTAGGCTGGCGAAACCAGCTGTGTTCTTTCGGATTGGGACCACTTACTCGACTGAGGTTTATGCTAGCTTGTATAGCAGAGAGATTGTGAGACTGCACGAGGTTCCTACGCTTATGATTACAGATAGATGAGCTCAGTTGCGGATAACTTCTGGAGGTTTTTCAGAAAGGATTAGGGACACAGGTGAGTCTCAGTGTTGCATTACACCCACATCGACGGCCAAGCAGAGCGTACTATCCAGACACTTGAGGATAGGTTGCGGGCCGGTGTTTTTGATTTCAGGAATAGCCGGGAAGGTTAATTGCCTCTTGTCTTATTGCGTAACGATAACAGATACCCTTTCAGTTTTCAGGTGGCCCGGTACGAGGCCTTGTGTAAGAAAGTGGAGATCGCCGGTCGGATGGTTCGACATAGGCGATGTTCAGTTATTTGGTCCGAACTTGACTCGGGGCTATGGATAAGGCGAGGCTTATCCGGGGAAGATTGTAGTAAGCTTAGAGTCCGCAGAAGCTTTATGCAGATAACCGATGTTGACACGTGGGTTTCAGTTGATATTTTAGTATGAGTATTGTTATGCGGCCAAGTGTGGCATTATTGGCACGTAGGTGTTGTAAGGAGACTATGTCGCTATCTTAAGTTTGACTCCCGAGAGAACATTCGGGGACGAATGTTTCTAAGGGGGGAAGAATGTTACACCCCGGAAATTTCAGGATATGTTTATAAGAACGTACGTAAGAACTCAACAATGTTAAGATTTGAGACGAGTAAAAATTTATCGGAATTTTGGAATTTGTCGGAAAATGAAGTAGTGCGACGAACGGGAGGGCGACACGTGTCACCCCCCCTTAATACTCTTGGACGAAATTGACATGGGGGAAATGGTCATTTGACCATAATTTTAAAGATCAAGTCTTGCAAAGACAAGAGTTTGACATTGTTGACCAAGTCAATGCCACTTGGCTTGATCCATGTGAAACTCATCCGAACCACCCATTTGTTCTAATCTAGACCCTCCAATTGGTTATATATGTGTACTAGTGCAAGACAAGCTTCAACACTTAGTCAAATTTTTACAAAAATCTTGAAGAACCTATAGGGTGCTCGGTTTTGGCTTGAGGGTTTCAAGAAATTTTTTTGATTGTTGTCCAATAATTCCCCCACTTTAAACCAAGGTACCTAAGGGTATAGTAAGTGTTTCTCAATAAAAAGATCCCGGAAATGTGGTGTTTTCGTATTAGTCGCAAGGCGAAAACCTAAAGGGTTATTCAACTTTGAAGTTGAAACTTGAAGATGAGTTTTTCATAAGTTTCTAAGGGTGGCTTGGGGTGGATTGGAATGTCGAAAGGAGGAGCTAAAGGTGCTAGAGATCGACTTGTACTCTTGAATCATATTTGGGCTAATTGAGGTATAATCTTCGTTTTACTTTTGTAATAGAAGAGTTCATGTTATGATAAGTTATAAGTGGTCTTGTGATATGTGTTATGAAGTTTGATAAGTGTTATGGAATTGGAAGCTCAAAATCCGAAAATGACATATTTAGCCATTTGAAATTGAAATCCAATTTGATCGATAAATTGAATTGTCGCATGTTACCTACTTGGAAAATGTAGTAGCTATAATTAATGGCGGCTTGATATCATATTATGCTACCAATTTGGATTGAATTGGAAATTGAATAAGAATTGGTATTGTTATATACATTGTGGTCGAAATTGGACTAGTAGTTTAGACTAGTTTGTTATCGTTTGTGGTGAGCCAATTGGGGTTGTTTGGTTATTCATTTGTATTGAACTACCTTATAAATTGTGGTGAGCCAATTGGGGCTGTTTGGTTATTGTATTCGGCCTTGAAAAAGGTGGCAAAGTTAGTAAAACAAAGGAAGTCTTTGTCCGATTTTCCGTAGAATTTAGTGACTTGCACTTGGAATATTCTACGCTTTAAACTAGAAGTTAATAGACGTACTATGGTCATTATAGGTTGGCATACTACGACGCGATTGGACTTAGCAAGTGGATTAAACCGAAGAGGTATGTGGAACTTTCTTACCTCTTGAGCATGATTAAGTTGTAAATGTATAGTACGCATGACAAGATTTTGACAATCTAGTCTATTTTATATCCTTGGCTTATTTTAAGAATGCCCAAGTTGTTTGAGTTAGAGAATTAACTCACTTGTTTATTTATTAAGGATATCTTGGTTTTCAAAGGTTAAGAGACTTTAAGTATGTTGAAAGTATTTTGATACTTGTTCATTGGAAAGTTTAAGTCTCTTGGTTAAAAAGAAGTATGTAAGTTGCTAATGTATAAAGCTAGTATAACGGCTTTATGGCAAGTTGGTTATAATAGCTTTATGGAAAGTTAATAAGAGAATGGTTTACTCTTAAGTAATTTAAGCATGTTAAGGGACTTGAAGAGTTTTAAAGAATGTGACACTTGTTTCGTTTTAAACGTATAAGTCCCTTGGATAGGAAATTGTACTTGACTTAGGTATAAAGTGAATATAACGACTTTATGGGGAGTTGGTTATATTGGATTTATGGAAAGATAAATGGCTTGATTTATTTGAAAGGCAATTTGATTTAAAGGCATCAATTGCCTAAGGCTTTTACGAGAGAAGAAGTCACTTGATTTAGAAGCCTAATTTTATTTCTAAAAGTATTGTGACTTGTCTTGAAAAAGAAATTGTAACTTGATACTACGGTTATTAGTATCTTAGAAGTTTTATAATGAAATGAGTCATTTTGAAAGAATAGAAGTACGTAGTACTTTGGGTTAAATTCCCGGATTTTTATAAAGAACATGTTAGTGCCTTAAGTAAACTAAAATGAGAGTGTATATGAAACATAATAATAAGAAGTTAGGGGATTGCTTAACTTGCTTATATATTGTATGATAAGCCGGTAGTGCTTATGTTATGTGTGATAGCCGGATTTGTGCTAGTAGTTCAGTAATAATTGCGGGGTCATTCCCCGGGTTTGTGGCATTGCATATTTCCGTGGATTTGCTACCCACGATGCGAGGAATACCTCATGCGAGTCCGTAGGGCTTATGCGGGTGAAATAGTCCCATGCGGGCGGGTCCAGCCTATGCGAGGAATACCTCATGCGAGTCCGTAAGGGCTTATGCGGGTGAAATAGTCCCATGCGAGGAATACCTCACGCGGGTCCACTGGATCTATGCGGGTGAAATAGTCCCGGGAATAGGATTGCTTAATGACACTGCGGGCGGGTGGTCCTGCTTTGATCGTGAGCTTTCCTACTTTATATTGTAAGTATACCCCTATTTACTTTCATTGTTAGTAAGGAACAGTGTACTGTTAATTGAGTTATCATACATGTCTCCAGTTTTATTTTAGACTTATGATTTCATTACTGATTTTCGCCACATATTTGGTACATGTTATCGACCTCCTTCGGGGGGCTGCGTTCATGCCGCAGGTAAAGTACAGGTTGCTGATCCTCGCTCTTAGGATCACTGTTCAGCTGTTGAGAAGCTCCTTTATTCCGGAGGCTTATCCCTGGTATTGTCGGTTATTGTACATTCAGGGGTATGGCGGGGCCCTGTCCCGCCAGAGTTGTTATTCTTAGAGGTCTGTAGTCACATTGTGGATTGGGTTGTAAAGAAAAAAAATGTACTGTTCTATTTCCGGATTGAGTATATTTTTACGGAAGGTGGCCTTATCGGCTAGCCTGTTGTTAACTTATGTTTAAGTATTTTTTTTAGTTGTGTATGTTCCGCTGCTATTCTCTGATGTTTACCAAAAGGGGTGCCCAGGTAGGGCACCAGTCGCGGGCCCGGGGTCGGGTCGTGACACAACCAATGGCCAAGATATATCCAAGTGTAAGGCAAGTGTAAGGTCAAGATGAAGCCATGTGTTTGTGGGTCCCACTTGCTCATCAACTACACAAAATATCCTACCTAACCCTTGACCACAATTTTTGCACAAAAAACGTGCCAACTATTCCCCTTTGGCCGTCCACTTCCTTCCAATGTGAGGGTGACACATGTCACCCTCCCGTTGGTCCAAAATGTTTCGTCTCTGAAAAATCCGCAAAATTATAAATGACATAGCGGAATTTTCCTACGTAAGTCGTGGAAACGTTTAGTCGAAAGCGACTCTTTCGCACTTGTGCCTAAATTTCGAACTTAGCCTAACTTTAAGGCTTAAATTTTTATACGCACGCCTTACGCATATACCGGAAATACGGTATAACAATCGTGTACGAGTCGAGAGGCGGATGTCCTAGATCGCATTCCGACCGTGCACGCATTATGAGTTCGTGGTCATGTCTTTTGGGTTGACCAATGCTCCGCGGTATTCATGGATTTGATGAACCGAGTGTTCAAACCATTTTTGGACACGTTTGTGATAGTGTTCATTGATGATATCTTGGTTTATTCTCGCCAGAGCGAGCACGCGAGCATTTGGCGATCTTGCCGATGCTTCTCCGACCAGCAGATTATACGCCAAGTTTTCCAAATGTGAGTTTTGGTTAGCTTCGGTGGCTTTTCTTGGGCATATTGTCGGGCCGATGGTATTCGGTGGATACGCCAAGATCGAGCGATCGAGAGTTGGCCTAGACCTACTACTCCGGCAGAGGTTCGCAGCTCGGGCCTTGCGAGTTATTATCGGCGGTTCGTAGAAGTTTGCTTCTATCTACGCCCCATTGACTAGCCGACTCGAGGCGCTAAGTTTGATGGATGATGCTTGTGGCGTGGTTTCGATTGCCGGAGAGATCGACGACCGCCTCGTTCTTACTCTTCCGGAGGTCCAGACGGTTATGTCGTGTATTGTGACGCGCCGCATCGGGTTGGGATATGTGTTGATGCAAGAGGAAAGGTTATAGCGTATGCATCCCGATTGAAGAAACACGAGAGGAACTACCCCACCCATGATTTGGAGTCGCGGTGATTCACGCCAAGATCTGAGGCACTATTTGTATGGGGTTCATGTGGATATTTATACGCACCACACAAGAGCCTCCAAAGATATCTTCACCAGAGAGCTGAACTTACGGCGAGAGCGGTGGTTAGAGCTGCCAAGGATTATGATGTTGACATCCTGTACCACCCGGAAGGCCAATTTGCGGGCGTATGCCCTTAGTCGTAGGTCGATGGGTAGCCTATCGACGCATGTTAGAGGAGGGGCATGGTTCGTGATTTGCATCGATTAACGAGCCTCGTGTCCGCTTGATTGATTCGATAGCGGTGGAGTTCGAGTTCGAGAGGTTGTCGAGTCTTCCATCGCCGGCGAGGTGAAGAGGCAACAGTGTGATGATCCGGTTTGACGCGCACGGGATACTGCCTTCGTGAGGCGCGGTCCTGAGGTAGCACCACGGGTGCTAAGGTTTGAGGGCGTGTGTTCCGGATGTTTCGTGACTTGGCGCAGTTCTTGGGGAAGCACACAGCGTTCATCCATCCGTGGTCGACCAAGATGTACCACGACCTTAGATCGTGTATTGGTGGGATGGCTTGAAGAGGGCGTTGCGAGTTCGTAGCTCGCCCGTGTTGTCAGCAGGTGAAGGTAGAGCACCAGAGGCCTGGTGGTTTGTTGCAGACGATAGAGATCCCGACCTGGAAGTGGGAGGTGATCAACATGGACTTTATAACAGAATTGCCTCGCACTCAAAGGAGACATGATTCTATTTGGGTTATCGTCGACAGGCTGACAAAATCAGCCCACTTTCTTCCCGTCAGGATGACTTTTTCGGCTGAGGATTATGCCAGACTTTACATCCGAGAGATCGTCAGACTGCATGGAGTCCCTATTTCAATCATATCGCATGCAGGAGCCCGCCACGGCTAACCTGGAGGTCCTTCCGAAGGGTTTAGGGACGCAGTGAGCACGAGTACTACATTCCATCCACGCAGCACGGACAGCCGAAGCGCACTATCCGCACTCTCGAGGATATCCCGCGAGCCCGTGTTATTGACTTCGTGGTAGCCGGGAGGATCATTTGCCTCTAGTTGAGTTTGCGTATAATAATAGCTACCACTCCAAAGATTCGGATGGCGCCATGAGGCCTTGTATGAGAGGAAGTGCGATCGCCGATAGGCTGGTTCGATGTGGGCGAGGTGCGATGTAGGACCAGATTTGCGCAGCAGCGATGGATAAGGTGAATCTTATCCAGAGCGGTTCTTGGCGATGTCGAGTCGAAGTCATACGCAGATCATCGCCGTCGGCATCTAGAGTTCGAGGTTGATGATTGGGTTTTCTGAAGGTGTCACCCATGGCGGTGTGATGAGATTCGGAAGAAAGGAAACTCACCAAGGTACATCGGGTCAGACGATTGTCCGCAGGGTAGGAAAGGTTGCCTATGAGTTGGATCTGCCGTCCGATCTGGAGGCAGTGCATCCGGTGTTTCATGTTTCTATGCTGAGGAGATGTATCGGGGATCCATCTAGAGTGCACCCGATTGACGATGTCCAGGTGACCGAGGGGTTATCGTATGAGGAGACTCCCATAGCGATAATCGATCGTCAGGTTAGGCGTCTGCGGACCAAGGACGTGGCTTCCGTCAAAGTCTTGTGGCGGAACGAGCTCGAGGAGAGATGGCGTGGGAAGGCGAGGAGGACATGAGGCGTATATCTCACCTATTCCCCACACCTCCAGGTAATTCACTTTCCTACTTGTAAATTTTCATTGTCATATATGCCTAAATATTGTATTGTGGCCATGTGTGGCAAACTGTTTAAGTTATGAAGAACCTTATCATTATCTGTCTTGGGAAGGAACATTCGGGACGAATGTTTCTAAGGAGGGGAGAATGTTATACCCCGTATTTCCAGAGTATGTACGTAAGGGCGTACGTACAAAAGTTTAGCCTTAAAGATTAGGCATTGGGCGAAATTAGTACACAACTCACAAAAAGAATCGTTTTCCGACGAAACGTTTTACAAAACTTGCGAAGGGAAAATTCCGGCTATGTCATTTATATTTTTTGCGGATTTTTCCGAGAGACGAAACTTTTTTGACCAACGGGAGGGTGACACTTGTCACCCTCAATGGACGGCAAACATGGGCCAAGGTTGCACGTTTTTTGTGCCTTTGCACAAAGTCAAGGAGTTGGTAGGATATTTGTGTAGTAGATGGATAAGGACACTTGGGTGAATCTCCACCCTACACTTGCCTTGCACTTGGCATCATCTTGGCCATTGGTTGACCATTTCTTGACCTATAAATACCCCCCTTAAGATGAAGAGTTCTTCATCCACAAATCAAACTTTCCAAGTCTAAAATCCCTCCCTCTCCCTTGTGAGCTTCTCGTCCAAGAGCTCTCATCCCCCCCCCCCCTAAAAGAGCCTAGCCGAAACAACCCTCTAGCCCTAGCCGAAACACCTCCCCCCCCTTGGTAGATAGTTGTCTTCCAAATACCCTAGCCCAATTCCCTTAGAGTATTTTAGTAGAAGTTGTTGGAAACTTCTAAGGGTTCTTGGAGCTATCGGAGTGTACAAATTAGGAGCTAAACCTTGCTCAGGAGCGACTTTTAACTTGGATAATTTTGGGCTTATCGAGGTAAATACTCTTGTCCTTCTATTGTAATTGGATATTACACATAAGAATAGTTAAGACTTGAGTATAGGTTATAGAAGAATATTAAAGAATAGAATTGAATTGTTATCACAGTAGAAGGGTTTAAAAGAAGAATAATTGAACTATACTTACTTAGGATTGTTTTCACAGTAGACTTGAGTAGCTCGACGGGTAGGGAAGTGCTGCCCGATTTTTCGTAGAATAGAGGACCCTCTACTTATAACTGTTTACAAACTAGTCTAGACGTTGATAGACGTATTTGACTATTATAGGCTGATTCTCTGCGCGCGACATATTCGACTTGGCAGGTGGATTTCGCCGAGAAGGTATGTGATTCTTCATATACTCTTGAGCATGATATTTTAAATATATATATAGTACGGTAGACGTACGAGTGTTAACTGAATAATAATTACGACAATGTCTTTTGACTTAAGCCTGAATAATAACTACGGCAATGTCTTTTGACTTAAGCCTGAATAATAAAGATCTTGAAGCATTTCAAAAGAATACTGAATCATTTTTTTAACAGAAGAGAAACAGTTGGTTTTTAAACAAAAGCTTAAGAGTTATACTAGCTTTATGGGAAGTTAGGTATAACAACTTAAGAAAGATAAAAAGAACTGCATTTATTTGCTTATAAAAACCTTGTATTGATTTAAGGTGTAGTAAGATTGATTGATAAATAGACATATTATGATGCTACGTGTGTTAGTGTCTTGTGATGTTGTGAAAGGGGGTCATTCTTGTTGTGCTTACGTTGCTAAACGGTAAGTCAGTTGTACTGTTATTATATCACCTACCCCCTTGACTTGTTATACCGAGGGCTTGCCACCCTTGATGCGGGTCTATACGGCCTATGCGGTCTGTGAGACTATGCGGAGCTGCGGGAGTTCCAGGATTGATCATTCCGGGTGTTTTAGCCCGATGCGGGGGATGCCCTATGCGGTCTGTGTGACTATGCGGTCTATTGAGACTATGCGGATCGCGGAGTCGGAGGGTGCAGGGGTTAGCTACCCCGATCGAGGAATACCTCATGCGGAGTCTGTGTGACCTATGCGATCGCGGAAGTCCAGACTAGGCACGCATAATGATACTATGGGCGATCGCCTTGCTTGATCATTCGCGCCTAGAAAAGACACATTACGTTTACCTATTATTGTTCTTGTTTGTGATATGGCACTATGTGCAATTGAACTGATTGTATTTACAAATGGTTTTAAATATTTTGACTTCATTTAAGTACTTTACAGTTTCACATACTTGGTACCGTTATCTTGACCTCTTTCGGGCCGCGTTACATGCCGCAGGTGGCAAGCAGTGCTAGATCCACATCCTTAAGATCTCTTTGCTTTGGTGTCGTGAGCTTCATCTTCTCCGAGGCTCGACTTTTGGTATGATCTCCTGTTGTTGTATATAGTTTTGTACATTCAGGTATGGCGGCCCCGTCCCGCCATAGTTGTTTATCTTCTTAGGTGCAGAGTCCTATTATGCTGGGATGTAATCGCAAAACTATGTTTATATATTTATGCCGAAAGGCGACATTTTCTCACATAAAAGCGTGTCTCATTTTACAATCGTTTCATGTCTTGTTTTATATTCACGATTACTCGATGGCTACTTGGGTGCCCGGGTAAGGCACCAGTCACGGGCCCCGGAACGGGTCGTGACAACACCGATAATCAAGACTCTACTAGACACGGTCTGTAGACACTTTCAGAGGCTAAGCGCTCGATACCACTTTTGTCACGACCGACGCCGGACGCGTTGGTGCCCTACCTGGGCACCCTTCTAATCATACAACATAATAAACTGCGGAAGATAAATAACACTCTTTTTTTAAAACCAAGGCCAAGCCGATAAGGCTGCCATAACATAAAAATTACGAAAGTGGTCTACACTGCTTAACAATGTAAAAACAACTCTAGCCACCCAATTTACGATGAATACAGGCACTTAAGATTTGAACAAATACTAAGATGGGACAAGGCCCCGCCGTTCCCCTGAATATACATAGCCATGACAACTCCGGAACATTGTAGCCATCTCAAAATGCTGAACCAAGATCCTAAGCTCGCGGATCCACAATCACAGTACCTAAACTGCGGACATTAACGCACTTCAAGGAGTCGATGCAACAGGTACCGAATATGGAACGGAAAATAAGGTACAGTAACAAATCATAACTGTACAAAAGAATGATAGGGGCAAGTATAAAGAAAGGGTAAATACCAGATCCTACCGTGTCATTTCCATCTCGTGAACTTAATCGTACCTTATTATCTTTTCCCATTTTTCCATAAGAGTATAGTCAAATTCTTACGTACATACTTAAGAAAACTCATCAAGTTCATAAACATATAACTTACGTAACTTGCATAACCTAATCTGTCCCTTTATGGAGGAACGCTTATATCGCTTACCAACTGGGACGCGATAGAGTCACATAAGTCTGCCTATAAAGGTATACTGCCCGGCCCAATCAGGGACGCGATAAAATCACATAAGTCTGCCCATAAAGGTATACTGCATAAAAATAGGAGGCTCATGATCAAAACAGGGTCCCTCGCCCATAGTATCGATAAGCAATCCTACTCCTGGGACTATTTCACCCGCATAGGTCCTGTGGACCCGCATGAGGTATTCCTCGCATAGATTGTACCCGCCCGCATAAGACTATTTCACCCGCATAAGCCGATTAGGACTCGCATGAGATATTCCTCGCATCATGGGTAGCAAATTGTTACACCCCGGAATTTCAGGATATGTTTATAAGAACGTACGTAAGAACTCAACAATGTTAAGGTTTGAGACGAGTAAAAAAATTTATCGGAATTATGAAATTGTCGGAAAACGTTAGTGTTGTGACGAATGGGAGGGCGACACGTGCCACCCCCCCTTAGCAATGCCTTGGACGAAATGGCATGGCCAATATGGTCATTGACCATAAGTCTTCTATGGCTAAGTCTTGCAACTTGTAGCATGAGAACATTGACTAAAGTCAAAGGTCCCACTTTGGTCTTGATATTTTAGTAGACTTCATCTAAACCACCCATGTGTTTTTATCATAACCCTCCAAGGTGCTTTATATTACTACTAGTAGAGAGAGGGAGTTTAACACTTAGAAAATTTTACACAAAAATTTGAAGAACACATCGGGTCTCGGTTCACTGAGGGAAAGAAGAAAGAATTTTCGTTTCTTGTCCATTTGATTCCACACTTTAAACCAAGGTTCTTAGGTGTATTGTAAACACATCTCAATAGAAAAATCTTGGAAAAAGGTTGTTTACGGGTTAGTCGCAAACGAAAACCTAATGGTCTTTCTAGGTTTTGTGTTGGAGTTTTGAAGGATAATAGTTGGTGTTGTTCTAAGGGTCTCAACAAGTGGATTGAAGTATCTTGGAAAGGCTCTAAACCACTAAGGAGCGACTTCGGATTGGAGTTGGATTAAGAATCGTTAAGGTATAATCTTGTCTTTTAAAGGTGTTACAAGATTACATATTTATATTGTTGTTGTTAGCTTTACTTGTTGCTAGCATGAAGTTTATAGGTTGAAGTTATAAGTATTATGGATTTCTTGTAGCTAAATCTGAAATGTTATACAAGCCACTTGGAATTGGATTACTAATTTAATCGTTGTTAAAAATCGTCGCATGTTACTTACTTAAAGATTATGGTTATTATAATCAAATGCGACTTGATATCATGTTATGCTACCAATATTGATTGAAATGGAATTTGGATAAGAATTGTTTTTGTTGAACTCAAGGTGGCCGATTTTGGACTAGTAGTTTGCATTGGACTACTTTCTATATAATTGTGAGCCAATTGGGGCTGTTTAGTTAGTCATTTGCATTGGACTACTTTCTATATAATTGTGAGCCAATTGGGGCTGTTTAGTTAGTCATTTGCATTGGACTACTTTCTATATAATTGTGAGCCAATTGGGGCTGTTTAGTTAGTCATTTGCATTGGACTACCTTCTATATAATTGTGAGCCAATTGGGGCTGTTTGGTTATTGTATTTTCGGCCTTGAAAAAGGTGGCAAAGTGAGTAAATACAAAGGAGGTGCTGTCCGATTTTCTGTAGAAAATGGAGACTTTACACTTATAATATTCTACATTAGAAGTAAGGCGTTAATAGACGTATTGTGAATATTATAGGTTGATATACTACAGGCGGGACTTTGTACTTGGCAAGTGGTTTGACCCGACAAGGTATGTGGAACTTTCTTATCTCTTGAGCATG
Source organism: Przewalskia tangutica (assembly GCA_029844215.1). Lineage (NCBI taxonomy): Eukaryota > Viridiplantae > Streptophyta > Magnoliopsida > Solanales > Solanaceae > Przewalskia > Przewalskia tangutica. Next base: position 55,249,022 of record CM056724.1, read on the forward strand.
ATTAAGTTGTAAAGGTATAAGTACGATAGACGTACAAGATTTTGACAATCTAGTCTATTTGGTATCCTTGGCTTATACTTAAGAATGCCCAAGTTGTTTGAGTTAGGGAATTAACTCACTGGTTTAATTATTAAGGATATCTTGGTTTTCAAAAGTTAAGAGACTTTAAGTATGTTGAAAGTACTTTTGATACTTGTTGTTATGGAAAGTTTAAAGAGTGGTTTACTCTAAGTAATTTAAGTATGTTAAGGGACTTGAAGAGTTTTAAAGTATTGTGATACTTGTTTCGTTTTAAACGTATAAGTCCCTTGGATAGGAAATTGTACTTGACTAAGGTATAAAGTGAATATAACGACTTTATGGGGAGTTGGTTATATTGGCTTTATGGAAAGATAAATGGCTTGATTTAATGGAAGGCAATTCGATTTTAAGGCATCAATTGCCTAAAGATTTATAAGAAAAGGAGTCACTTGATTTAGAAACCTAACTTTATTTCTAAGAGTATTGTGACTTGTCTTGAAAAGAAATTGTAACTTGATACTACGGTTATTAGTGTCTTGGAAGGATTATAATGAAATGAGTCATCTTAAAAAAGAATAGAAGTACGTAGTACTTTGGGTTAAATTCCCGGATTTTTTTATAAAAGACATGATAGTGCCTTAGGTAAACTAAAATGAGAGTGTATATATGTATAATAAGAATAATAAGAAGTTAGGGGATTTCTTAACTTACTTATGTATTGTATGATGAGCCGGTAGTGCTTATGTTATGTGTGATAGCCGGATTTGTGCTAGTAACATATTATTCGTTGCGGGGTCATTCCCCGGGTTTGTGGCATTGCATATTTCCGTGGATTTGCTACCCACAATGCGAGGAATACCTCATGCGAGTCCGTAGGGCTTACGCGGTGAAATAGTCCCACGCGGGCGGTCCGACCTATGCGAGGAATACCTCGTGCGAGTCCGTAGGGCTTATGCGGGTGAAATAGTCCCACGCGGGCGGTCCAGCCTATGCGAGAATACCTCACGCGAGTCCGTAAGGCTTACGCGGTGGAATAGTCCCATCCGAGGAATACCTCACGAGGTTCAACTTGATCTATGCGGGTGAAATAGTCCCAGGAATAGGATTGCTTAATGACACTGCGGGCGGGTGGTCCTGATTTTATCGTGAGCTTTCCTACTTTATAGTGTAAGTATACCCTATTTTACTCTCATTGTTAGTAAGGCACAGCAGTCGTTAATTGAGTTATCATACATGTCTCCGCTTTATTTTAGACTTATGATTTCATTACTGATTTTCGGGCCACATATTTGGTACATGTTATCGACTCCTTCGGGCCGTCATGCCGCAGTGGAGTACAGTTCTTGATCCTCGCTCTTAGGATCACCGTCACCGTTGAGAAGCTCCTTTATTCCGGAGGCTTATACCGTATTGTGTTATTGTACATTCGGGGTATGGCGGGCCCCGTCCGCCGAGTTGTATTCTTAGATGTCTGTAGTCACATTGTGGATTGGGTTGAAGAAGAAAAATGTACTGTTTTATTGATATAGTTTTTAGGAGGTGGCCTTATCGGCTAGCCTGTTGTCATTTTATGTTTAAGTACTTTTTCAGTTGTGTATGTTCCGCTGCTATTCTCTGATGTTTACCGAAAGGGATGCCCAGGTAGGGCACCAGTCGCGGGCCCGGGGTCGGGTCGTGACAAAAGTGGTATCAGAGCAGTTAGTCCTCGGAAAGTGTCTACAGACCGCGGTTCAGTAAGTCTTGATTATCGATGTGTTGTGCACCACATCTATAATCAGGAGGCTGCAGGACATTTAGGATTGGTTTCCATTATTCTCACTCTAAGATCGTGCGATAGAGCTGTATGGTTAGGGTCGTCTCCCCCTAACAGGTTATGTTGTTTGCAGCTACGAGAAAGGCAGCAGTGACCCAGGAAAGATTATGCAGATTGCGTATCCAAGTTGGTAATGATTGTAGTATAGTTGGTATTGGGACATACAACTATACAGATTTATGTATGGGGGGGGTCACATATGTGTTGCCTAAGATGATTTTAGATTACCAGGATCTGGTAAGGACTATATAAATACCGGGAATGTATGAAACAGTTTAATGAACTCTCATCAAGGTTTTACGTGCTAATTTGAGATAATTAGGTGATGATGAGTTATGTGAGAATGAAATGGACCCTTAAGAAGTTATTATTAAAGAACTTAATGGGAGACTATGTTCGTAACTTAAGCTACATGGTATGCTTGGCGGAATGGTAATGTGAGATCCGTATGGAGTAAGTATGTTGTTGTGGACAAGACAACCCGATTATAGTATATTGAGAAGTGTTGTACCCGTTTTCGGGGGGGGGGGCTGATAAGTTAGGCTTGGAGCCTGCAAATTGCGAGCCTGAGAATGTGATAACCACCGAGACCTTAGATATATAAGGCCTTCTCGGGTAGTAAAGAGTTAAGACAGACCAATGAAAGGAGTTAAATACGACGCCGAGTCGGGTTGGGGATCTATTAAGGGTCTCCCCATAACTGGAAAGGAAATGGGATCAGTTGGTAGTAGTCCCTCTATGTGACAGTGTCACGAGGGTGCAAGGCCCAAGTTTAGTTAATCATTTTACGGGCTCGTGGACGTGTTCCACCGGGACCAGGTTGTGAGAGCCGGAATGGGCCTTGTATTGGTTAATTTTGTAACTCCAAAGAGTGGAGGCCAGAATTAGTATGGAAATTTATGTGCGTAAGCTAGAATAAGTTTGGGAATACGGAAAAGAGTACGACCAGTGAAAAAGAGAGCAACCAAGTGTAAAGAAATAAAGCCTGAATCCATGAGAACCTTTCGAGGTGACTACACCCGTGAGTGTTGGGTGGTAGCTGAGCGGGTAGATATTTGCCGGTAACGATACAGTCATTGGACCCTAGCAGACCTAGCAGAGCTGTTATGACAGGCATTGAGGTCATTATGAGTTCGAACTAGTTGGCCTCTTGTTATGCCAACGTTGACTGCAGAGAGAGATTGACTCGATTCGATTTTACGTAAACCGATTATCCAAGAAAAGGAAGAGAAGTGGTAGTAACCAGTGAATTATCCTTCCTTCTTTGGCACCAGTGTTTTTTTTAAGGCTGTGTGACTTGTTCACTTGGGGTATATTGACGCAGAAAGCATGTAATAAATGAATTTGAAGGAATTTATGTTAAGTGCCCTTGGAGGTACTTGGAGTTGGTGTAGGGTGGCGGTCAGGGCCACGACCTTCCGGATAATTTCAGGAAAATGTGCAAGGCAAGGATAAAAATAAGTATGAATGCTGCCGGCGGAAAGCTGTGGGCAACTCTGGTAGGTTTTGAAAATCTACATGACTTTAAGGCGGTGCGTGATGATTAGATAATAACTGGACCGCGAGAGGACCCTGTGATTAGGGTTGTGACTCCAAGGAAAGTTTAAGTAAGGGAGATAAGTTCTCATCCCCACGTAAAAGGACAGTTTTACGTATTATGGGGTTGCGTGTACCCATGTTGTTAGACGAAGGATATAGGACTGGTAAGGTCTTCGGTATCGTCATGCCATAGGTTACAATTGTAGATAACCGTGGGAAAAGTGTTGTGTTGGGGTAATTAAGCACGACGTACGAATTGGTCGAGGAAGTATTGTAAAGATATAAATGTAAGTTGCACGAGTCATGATTACCCCAGACGAGTGTAAAGACCATTAGTTGATAATGGGCAGTAAGAACATTTCAAGAAAATATGGTAACACCTAGTTATAGGCTCTACAAACTGGGAAAGGAGAACCGGGTTACTACTTGACGAGATCAAGGAAACTTCCCCCCCTAAATTGTGATTGACAGTAAGTCTTAGCCATGAGGCAAGCAAGGGAATTAAGTCTAAGTTTAGTGACCAAGTTGGGTTGCAACAGAGAAAAGGAAACAAGAACCATATTTGAAATTAAGGGCACCCGAATATTTCGCAAGAATGAGAAAGGTTTCCAGTTATGGGAAGATAAGTTGATTCGACTATAGTTATAACCCCTCCTGTGAGACTAGAGGGTTAAAATATTATGATAACACGTTGGGTGTTGGGCTAGGTTGTGTGCTGGCGCAACCAGATCAGGATATAGCCTACGTTTTCCCGGTAGTTAGGGAAGCAGGAAAGGAAATTGCGCCACTCACGATTTAGAGCTGGCGGCAGTTAAATCGTGCCTTGAAGATTTGGGGGCATGACGTATATACAGATTTCATGTGGATACTGCGAACCATAAAAGCCTCCAGATATCCGCAGACCGAGGCGAGAAGTTGCGGCGATACGGTGGTTAGAGTTACTCAAGGATTGTGATATTGATATCCTATACCATCCGGGAAAGCCAAGACGATTCTGATACTCTTTGTGGTGGACCAGCGGTAGTCCGCGACGGGCGCACGGGATGTGATGTAGTCCGTAAGATTCTTCAGTTACCAAGCCTGGGGGTTCGATTATTTGTTTCCAAGGTTAATGAAGTTCCGATCCGAGAGGTTGCCGAGTCTTCCAGCGTTGAGGAAGTAAAAAGGCGACAGTATGAGGATCCAGTTATGATACGATATCGAAATACGACTCTCCGAGGAGAGAAGAGCCTGTTTGAGTAGCACCAGATGGGGTGCTGTGAGATGAGGATAGATTGCATGTACGGTCTTTGCCGCAGACTAGTCCAGGTTTTAGGGGAGGCACGCAGTGCGTATTGCTCTAATTGTTTGGGGCCGACTAAGTCGTGTCGTGACCTCAGATGTATGTATGGGTGAGATGACCGGAAAAGAGACATAGCGGAGTTTACTGCTTAGTGTCCGAGTTTGTAGCAGGTCATGGTTGTGCACCAGAAGCCCAGTGGGCTATTGCAGGCAATTGAAATTCCAACCTAGATATGAGAGGTAATTAATATGGGTCTTGTTACAGGGTGGCATCGTACTCGGAGGAAGTGCGACTCCCTGGGGGTCATGGTAATTAGACTGGCGAAACCAGCTGTGTTCTTTCGGATTGGGACCACTTACTCGGCTGAGGTTTATACTAGCTTGTATAGCAGAGAGATTGTGAGACTGCACGGGGTTCCTACGCTTATGATTACAGATAGATGAGCTCGGTTGCGGATAACTTCTGGAGGTTTTTCAGAAAGGATTAGGGACACAGGTGAGTCTCAGTGTTGCATTACACCCTCAGACCGACGGTCAGGCAGAGCGTACTATCCAGGCACTTGAGGATAGGTTGCGGGCCTGTGTCTTTGATTTCAGGAATAGCCGGGAAGATTAATTGCCTCTTGTCTTGTTACGTACGATAACAGATACCCTTCCAGTTTTCAGGTGGCCCGGTACGAGGCCTTGTGTGTAAGAAAGTGGAGATCGCCGGTCGGATGGTTCGACATAAGCGAGGTTCAGTTATTTGGTCCAGACTTGATTCAGCGGGCTATGGATAAGGCGAAGCTTATCCGGGGAAGATTGTTGTAAGCTTAGAGTCCGCAGAAGCTTTATGCAGATAACCGATGTTGACACGTGGGGTTCAGTTTGATATTTTGGTATGAGTATTGTTATGTGGCCACGTGTGGCGTTATTGGTATGTGGGGGTGGTAAAAGAAGACTATGTCACTATCTTTAAGGTTGACTCCCGAAAGAACATTCGGGGACGAATGTTTCTAAGGGGGGAAGAATGTTACACCCCGGAATTTCAGGATATGTTTATAAGAACGTACGTAAGAACTCAACAATGTTAAGGTTTGAGACGAGTAAAATATTTATCGGAATTATGAAATTGTCGGAAAACGTTAGTGTTGTGATGAATGGGAGGGCGACACGTGCCACCCCCCCCCCCCTTAGCAATGCCTTGGACGAAATGGCATGGCCAATATGGTCATTGACCATAAGTCTTCTATGGCTAAGTCTTGCAACTTGTAGCATGAGAACATTGACTAAAGTCAAAGGTCCCACTTTGGTCTTGATATTTTAGTAGACTTCATCTAAACCACCCATGTGTTTTTATCATAACCCTCCAAGGTGCTTTATATTACTACTAGTAGAGAGAGGGAGTTTAACACTTAGAAAATTTTACACAAAAATTTGAAGAACACATCGGGGTCTCGTTCACCTAGGGAAAGAAGAAAGAATTTTCGTTTCTTGTCCATTTGATTCAACACTTTAAACCAATGTTCTTAGGTGTATTGTAAAAACATATCAATAGAAAAATCTTGGAAAAAGGTTGTTTACGGGTTAGTCGCAAACGAAAACCTAATGGTCTTTCTAGGTTTTGTGTTGGAGTTTTGAAGGATAATAGTTGGTGTTGTTCTAAGGGTCTCAACAAGCGGATTGAAGTATCTTGGAAAGGCTCTAAACCACTAAGGAGCGACTTCGTATTGGAGTTGGATTAAGAATCGTTAAGGTATAATCTTGTCTTTTAAAGGTGTTACAAGATTATATATTTATATTGTTGTTGTTAGCTTTACTTGTTGCTAGCATGAAGTTGATAGGTTGAAGTTATAAATATTATGGATTTCTTGTAGCTAAATCAGAAATGTTATACAAGCCACTTGGAATTGGATTACTAATTTAATCGTTGTTAAAAATCGTCGCATGTTACTTACTTAAAGATTATGGTTATTATAATCAAATGCGACTTGATATCATGTTATGCTACCAATATTGATTGAAATGGAATTTGGATAAAAATTGTTTTTGTTGAACTCAAGGTGGCCGATTTTGGACTAGTAGTTTGCATTGGACTACTTTCTATATAATTGTGAGCCAATTGGGGCTGTTTAGTTAGTCATTTGCATTGGACTACTTTCTATATAATTGTGAGCCAATCAATGCTTTAGTTAGTCATTTGCATTGGACTACCTTCTATATAATTGTGAGCCAATTGGGGCTGTTTGGTTATTGTATTTTCTACTTGAAAAGGTGGCAAAGTGAGTAAATACAAAGGAGGTGTCATCCGATTTTCGTAGAAAATGGAGACTTTACACTTATAATATTCTACATTAGAAGTAGGCGTTAATAGACGATTGTGAATATTATAGGTTGATATACTACAGCGGACTTTGTACTTGGCAAGTGGTTTGACCACAAGGTATGTGGAACTTTCTTATCTCTTGAGCATGATTAAGTTGTAAAGGTATAAGTACGATAGACGCATAAGATTTTGACAATCTAGTCTATTTGGTATCCTGGCTTATACTTAAGAATGCCCAAGTTGTTTGAGTTAGGAATTAACTCAACGTTTAATTATTAAGGATATCTTGGTTTTCAAAAGTTAAGAGACTTTAAGTATGTTGAAAGTACTTTTGATACTTGTTGTTATGGAAAGTTTAAAGAGTGGTTTACTCTAAGTAATTTAAGTATGTTAAGGGACTTGAAGAGTTTTAAAGTATTGTGATACTTGTTTCGTTTTAAACGTATAAGTCCCTTGGATAGGAAATTGTACTTGACTAAGGTATAAAGTGAATATAACGACTTTATGGGGAGTTGGTTATATTGGCTTTATGGAAAGATAAATGGCTTGATTTAATGGAAGGCAATTCGATTTTAAGGCATCAATTGCCTAAAGATTTATAAGAAAATGAGTCACTTGATTTAGAAACCTAACTTTATTTCTAAGAGTATTGTGACTTGTCTTGAAAAGAAATTGTAACTTGATACTACGGTTATTAGTGTCTTGGAAGGATTATAATGAAATGAGTCATCTTAAAAAAGAATAGAAGTACGTAGTACTTTGGGTTAAATTCCCGGATTTTTTATAAAAGACATGATAGTGCCTTAGGTAAACTAAAATGAGAGTGTATATATGTATAATAAGAATAATAAGAAGTTAGGGGATTTCTTAACTTACTTATGTATTGTATGATGAGCCGGTAGTGCTTATGTTATGTGTGATAGCCGGATTTGTGCTAGTAACATATTATTCGTTGCGGGGTCATTCCCCGGGTTTGTGGCATTGCATATTTCCGTGGATTTGCTACCCACGATGCGAGGAATACCTCATGCGAGTCCGTAGGCTTATGCGGTGAAATAGTCCCACGCGGCGGGTCCACCTATGCGAGGAATACCTCGTGCGAGTCCGTAGGGCTTACGCGGTGAAATAGTCCCACGCGGGCGGTCCGAATTTACGCGAGGAATACCTCACGCGAGTCCGTAAGGGCTTATGCGGGTGGAATAGTCCCACGCGAGGAATACCTCATGCGGGTCCACCGGATCTACGGGTGAAATAGTCCCGGGAATAGGATTGCTTAATGACACTACGGGCGGGTGGTCCTGTTTTGATCGTGAGCTTTCCTACTTTATATTGTAAGTATACCCCTATTTTACTCTCATTGTTAGTAAGGCACGGTAATCGTTAATTGAGTTATCATACATGTCTCCGCTTTATTTTAGACTTATGATTTCATTACTTTTGATTTCACATATTTGGTACATGTTAGACCGACCTCCTTCGGCTGCGTTCATGCCGCAGTAGAGTACGCTGTCGATCCTCGCTCTTAGGATCACTGTCAGCTGTTGAGAAGCTCCTTTATTCCGGAGGCTTATACCTGGTATTGTCGGTTATTGTACATTCAGGGGTATGGCGGGGCCCTGTCCCGCCAGAGTTGTATTCTTAGAGGTCTGTAGTCACATTGTGGATTGGGTTGAAGAAGAAAAATGTACTGTTTTATTGATATAGTTTTTAGGAGGTGGCCTTATCGGCTAGCCTGTTGTCATTTTATGTTTAAGTACTTTTTCAGTTGTGTATGTTCCGCTGCTATTCTCTGATGTTTACCGAAAGGGGTGCCCAGGTAGGGCACCAGTCGCGGGCCCGGGGTCGGGTCGTGACACAAATCCACGGAACAGGTGGTATAACGTCTTGGGGGTTTACCCCTCATTTATACTCTTACCCTGAAGCAGGTGCTATAACGTCTTGGGGGTTTTCCCATCATTTATACTCTTACCCTGGAGAATGTGGTATAACGTCTTGGGGGTTTACCCCTCATTTATACTCTTACCCTAACTCAACCGGCCATCATACATAACATAAGCCCTACCGGCTTATCATACATAACATAAGCACTACCGACTTATCATACATAACATAAGCACCACCGGCTTACCATACATAACATAAGCACCACCGGCTTATCATACATTACATAAGCAAGTTAAGAAATCTCCTAACTTCTTATTAGCTTGTTCATATACACTCTCATTTTTGTTTACTTAAGGCACTAACATGTCATTATAAAATCCGGGAATTTAACCCAACGTACTACGTGCCTCTACTCTTTTAAAATGATTATTTCAAATAAAACTTCCAAGATACTAATAACCGTAGTATCAAGTCATATCTACTTTTCACGACAAGTCACAATACTTTTTAGAAATACATTTATAGGCTTCTAAATCAATTGACTTCTTTCTTTAAAACCTTAAGCAATTGGTACCTTTAAAACAATTTGCCCTTCTTTATTTCAAATCATTTCTTTGCTTACATTACTGAAGAAAACCATTCTTTTAATCTTCCATAAAGTTGTTATAACCAACTTCCCATAAAGTCGTTATAACTCTTTATGTCTTAGACAAATTCATTCCTTTTATGACCAAGAAACTTATACTTTCAATTCAAATCACATAGCTTTCAAAATACTTCAAGTCTCTTAACTTTTAAGAAAACAAGTTTCTTAACTTTAGAATGGCAAGAAATCAATACTTTCCAAATCAAGTATTCTATACTTTTAAATCAATTCATTTCTTCCATTAAGAATCAAGTCCCATAACTTGGAAAATAAAGTCCCTTAACCTTTTAAAAAATTTGAGGCTCATAGTCTTTAAACTTCATACGTAAATTCTTATAAATTAAGTAACATATACTTTGGTGCGTTGTGAATAAGTTATACTTATTTATAACGATCTTAATCGAGTAGCCATGATCTAGAAAATGTAATACAATTTTGTTTTATCTTAGCTTCTATGCAGATGAAGAATTCTACTCATTTTAACTTAATTAATTGTCATTACATTTTCCTTTATTAACGCTGCAGTGGCTTGTTCGATTCTTATTCTCATTTGTGCCGTAACTTAGCCAAGTCAACTTGGCTCCAAATACCTCCTAACGACTCTTACCAACATCCCCCATAAGACTTGGTAAGAACTTAGGATAACTTAGACATAACCTTTACGTAGAGTAAATCAACATACATACCTCTTAACTTCTAAGAGTAGAAGGAATCATGAAATAGTACTACATGTATATTCCATACATAGAATCATGTCAAAAGAAGGAAGAGGTTCACATACCTCGCGACGATTATCGACAAATAGCAAAATGCTCCAAAGTACTTCAACCTTGATAGCTATTCCATCCTTCAAGTAGAATACGCTATACTTAGTACTTCAACCTATAATGACCATAATACGTCCATTAAACCTCTAGCTTCAAACGTAGAATATTCTAAGTGCAAAGTCACTAAATTCTACGAAAAATCGGACAACACTTCCTTTGTTTCTACATACTTTGCCACCTTTTTCAAGGCCGAATTCAATAACCAAACACGCCACATTTAAGGCCCAACAATTCAGCTAACCAAAGGGGATTACACGCCTTAACAGGACGTGTAAAATTCCGCCCCACAAATTAATACGAAACTAGTTCCATATTTAAAGCCATTCTTGGCTAAACATAGACAATAACACAAAGTCCTTTTCCAATTCTTTTTCAATCCAACTTCTTAGGCCTAACATTTTATATAGTCATAAACAACTTAACAATTATAATTCCTTCTTTATATAACATGTGACGATTAAACTAATAATCCAATTGAATTGAAATCTTAAAAGCCAAATCATGCAACTTTTCGGATTCCATCCAAATATTCCATAACACATATCATTCTTCATAATATAATCCACATGATCATTTCTAACTACTACAACATGAAATCTTGAATTTTAATAGCAAGACGGAGATTATTACCTCCTTAACTCAAAATGATCCAAAACCCTAAGTCGATCATTAGTAACTCCAACTCCTTTTTTTGGCGTTCCAATCCGCTATTTGCAACCCTTATAAGCTTGTGAAAAACTCCTCTTCTATTTCCAACTTCAAAGTTGAAGAACACCTTGGGTTTTCGCCTTGCGACTAACGTAAAAATGCGATTTTTCCGGGATCTTTCTATTGAGATATCCTTACAAAACCCTTAGGGACCTTGGGTTAAAGTCTTGTGAATAATGGATCAAAACTACAAAATTTTTGTGTGGATTTTTAGGCAAAGCCGAGAGCTTCCTAATGTGGAACAAGGTCTCTCTATTTTTTCTAAGTGTTGGAAGACAAGTCTTGCTACTAGTGTGCTTATATAATACATTGGAGGGTCTAGATTATAACACTTGTAAAGTTTGGAGGGAAGAGATCAAGCCAAGTGGCCCTTGGACTTAGTCAACAATATCAAGCTCTTAATTAGCAAGACTTTGTCATCTATACATTGGTCAAATGACCATTTTACCCTTGCTTCAATTTCGTCCAAGACCAATGTGTGGGTGCCACGTGTCGCCCTCCCATTCGTCCATAAAATTAGAACCTCGTGGGTCCCACAAAACGAAATTCTGGGTGGGCCCCACGTGACCAATTCCGTAAAAATAAATTTCCATAATGATAATAAGTTCCATACTCTTCAATTAATGCATTTTGAGAATCTAATTCTCACCAACGAACATTTATCCTTTCCGACGTTCGGAAGTTTTTCCGTCAGAAAAACAATTCTTCCTTTCGTACCCTTTTCAAGTCTTGAGTTCCTTACGTACATTCTCTTAAACATGTCCTGGACTTACGGGGTGTAACATGTCCATTTTTCGGTTTTAACATGTCGACATGATCCAAATCTTTTCAAACTTCAATATATAAACCACATGCTCATTTATTAACTACTATAACATGTAATCTTCAATTACATTAAGAAGATGAAGATTTTTACCTCAATAAGCCCTAATAATGTCCAAGCGTAAAAGTCGATCCTTAGCAACTTTTAGCTCCTTTTCTTATGTTTCAATCCTCTCCAATCACTCCTTAGAAGCTCATGAAGAACTCCTCTTCAAGTTTCATCTTCAAAGTTGAAGAACACCTTACGTTTTCGCCTTGTGACAAACGTGAAAACGTCGTTTTCTGAGATCTTTCTATTGAGATATCCTTACAATATCCCTAGGAACCTTGGGTTAAAGTCTTGTGGCTAATGAACCATAAACGAAAATATTTTCTTGTTCTATGAGGGCAAACCCGAGATCCTCTTCTCAAGAACATCATGTTCTTGATTTAATTCTAAGTGTAGAATTGTCTTGCACTAGTATAGGATATATACAACAACCAAGGGCCTAGATTAAAACACTTGTGTGGATGAGATGTGGTCAACAAAATCAAGCCATGTGGCTCTTGACTTGTCTTCATTTTTCCGCCCCACATGGCACTTGGAGGGTGACACGTGTCGTCCTCCGGTTGGTCTAAAATATTTCATCTCCCGAAATTCCGATAAATTCTATAAGTCTCTAATATCAAATTCGGGAGCTCAATTCTCATTAACGAACAATTTTCCTTCCCGAGGCTCGAAATCATTTTCCGTAGGAAAAAGCAATCCTTCTTTCGTTTCAATTTTTAAAGTCGTACATTCTCACGTACATTCTCTTAAACACGTGTCCTGGAATTACGGGGTGTAACAATTATAGGTTGACAATTCTACGTGCGGCGTATTCAACTTAGCTTGTGGATTAAGCCGAAAAGGTATGTTAACCATCTCTTCTTCTTCTAACATGATTCCTTATGGTAAATAAAGTAAATCCTACTCCTTAAATGATCTACTCTTTGATTGTACTTGGATTGCCTAATATAGAAGTTGTTCTATGTACTTCCTTGATTGTACTTTGGATGTTTAAATTGGAAGTTGTTATAATCCATTCCCTTGATAATAGTTGGATTTTCAAAAGTGAAAGTTGTTTTACTTGAAGTACTTAGAGTCTTAAAAAGGAAGTGGTTTCCAAATCTTTTGGATAGTGCCTTAGTCCTAAAACCTAAAGGTTGTTATAACGGCTTTAGGGGAGTCAAATGTGTGATTTACTTAATTGATTTAAAAGAGGAGAAATGACATGATTTAAAGAGAAGTAACTTATTTTAAAGGTGTGAGTTACTTGGGATTTAAAAGTATAAGCTACTTGATTTCTAAAGTTAAGAAACTTGATTTCTAAAGTTAAGAGACTTGAAGTATTTTGAAAGTTAAGAAACTTGATTTGAAAGTATATGGTAATTGGTTTTAAAAGTATAAGTCACTTGGTTATAAAAAAAGAATGAATTTGTCTAATACATAAAGAATTATAACGGCTTTATGGGAAGTTAGTTATAACGGCTTTATGAAAGGTTAAAAGAGTGGTTTATTTTGATTGATAGGCATGAGTTGTCTAGGTTGTGAAATTTAAAGTTACTTGGTTTCAAAGCCTTGAAATGAATTTCTAAAGGTGTAGTAACGTAATTTGAAAAATAGACATGTCTTGATACTACGGGTGTTCGTATCTTGGGGTTTTTATAAAAAAGAGTCTTTTGAAAAGAATGGACGTACGTAGTACTTTGGCTTGGTTAAATGAGAATTATTCTATTTGTGCCTTGATAGAACTTTGGCTTGCTTAAATAAGGATTACTCTTGGTTTGTGTAAAGGCATGGTATTATCTTGGTTTATGTAAAAAGGAAAGGCATGGTAATTGTCTTGGTTTGTGTAAAGGCATGGTATTGTCTTGGTATATGTAAAAAGGAAAGATATGGTGTTGTCTTGGTTTGCTAAAATGATGGTTTATTCATTTTATAAATAAAGGTCAAGAATGGTTTGCTTGCATATGGGTTGCTCATATAGACATTCGTGCAAGTGTCGTATTTTCACATCTCCACGCCCCACCATAAAGGGCCGGCAACTTGGTTCAAGAGATATCATGGAGTAGCTCCCCATGGTGGTGAGTGGTACACACTCACTGGCCTGATAGACTCAGCGGGTTAAATTCCCGGATATATAAGTCATGGATTAGCTATCCGTGATGCGAGTATCGTACCGATAACTCATCATGTCCACATGACCTATGCGGTGAAATAGTCCTCGCGGTGAAATAGTCCTCATGTGAAATAGTCCTATGATAGGTTGCATTATAACACGCAGGGTGGTTGACTGCATCGCACGACCTTCATATTTTGAAACGGTAGTGATTTCAATAATGAAAGGGTGCAGTGTGTTTATGACTTAAAAGTGGAACAGTTAATCTCATTGTTAAAGACATAACTTAAAAAGGTAAAAATAATTGCATTACTCTCATGATTGCAAGGTTCAGTGTGCTTATTGATGTTATATTATATCATGGACTGCCGGCAGTGAGGAAGGATTCCACGGGCATGATTGATGTTATGGGCGTGAGACCCATGGTTATATTTGAGTAATGACTTTGAGGCACGCGCCCCGATTTGACATGACCGCTATGTATCAGGTAATCGTGGTTTGGCTATCATACATGTCTCCTATTTTGTATAGACTATTATGATTTCATTACAGTATTTTCAGTTTCACATACTTGGTACATTCTTCGTACTGACCTCCTTCGGGGGGCTGCGTTTATGCCGCAAGTTTCGGTACACAGTTTGGTGATCTGCAGGTGTAGTACCCTGCTCCGAGTTTTTTTGATAGCTCCATCTGTTCAGCAGTTTATCATTTTGGCATAGATCCTACATTACAGGCTTTTGTACAGTTATGGGTATGGCGGGGCCTTCTACCGTCATAGTTCAGTAAAACTCTTAGAGGTCTATATTCATATGTGGGATTGGACTCATGTACAGTGTAATGTCTTTTTATTATGTATATTATATGGCAGCCTTGTCGGCTTTGCCCTTGCATGTTCGTTGGTTTTAAAGAAAAAAAAATGAGGTGTTATTTAGTTCCACGATTTACTTGTGTCAGTTAGGTAGAAGGGTGCCCAGGTAGGGCACCAGTCATGGGCCCGGGGTTCGGGGCGTGACAGTTGGGCCGAGAGAAACCTTTTTGTCGTTGTTGGATTTGTTGGTTTTTGTTGTCGTTATTTACACGTGTTGCATGTTATATAATGAAGGAAATATTGTTTTTTATAGTTAATATAACTTATATAACATGTTGGAATGAGAATTGGATTAAAAGGAATTAAGGAAAAGGACTTCGGATTATTGTAGTTGTTTTTGGCCGAAAACTGCCTAAAACTGTTAGACGTCGTTGTGTCATTTTTATGGACTGTTTTTGGGGTGTTGTTATGATGGAAATCAGCCCCTAACATGCATGATTAATGTAGTAATTGGCTAATGAAAGTCCTAAGGAATAAGGGTGTTGAAGGCTTCACATTGTACCCTTAATGCTGGTTTAATATGGATTGTATTGTGGACTATTTTAATGTGATTGTGGGGAAAAATTTTACACGTCAAGTTAGGCGTATAATACCCTTTGGTTAACTGTTGGTTGTGCCTTAAATGTGGCGTGTTGGTTGATGAATACGGGCCTTGGAAAAGGTGGAAAAGTACGTAGAAACAAATAAAGTGCTGCCCAATTTTCCGTAGAATAAGAGGGCCATTATTTGAGTCTTATACTAGTAAGTATGATATTGATAGACGTGCTATTCTCATTATAGGTTGAAGTACTACGTGTAGCATGTTATACTTGGCTTGTGGAATAGCCGATAAAGTTGAGGTACATTGGAGCGTATTGCTACTTGTCGTATGGGTTAGTCGCCAATGAGGTATGTGAACTTCTTCCTTCTATCGGCATGATTAATTGGAGTATACTTGACTTGTTTCTTGAAGTATACTTGCCTTGTTATTGAAGTATACATGACTTGTTTCTTGAAGTATACTTGACTTGTTTCTTGAAGTATACTTGCCTTGTTATTGAAGTATACATGACTTATATCTTGAAGTATACTTGACTTGATTTTATAAAGAGAAGTGATTCTACTCCTAGAAGTTAGGGGTATTCGTGTTGTTGATTCTATGCTAAAGGCATGTCTAAATTATTCCTAAGTTCTTACCAAGTCTTATGGGAGATGTTGGTAAGAGTGTTTAGCAAGCATTGGAGTCGAGTTGATTTTCCTAAGTTACAACACTAATGAGAAAGTCATGAGACTAGATTTATTTGAAAGTCATGAGACTTGAATTTGAAAGAGTATATGATTTGAGTTTGAAAGTAAGAGACTTGATTTATATGAAGTATAAATGACTTGGTTTCAAAAAGGTATAGGTTACTTGATTTTAAGGAAGTAGACGTGCCTTGATACTACGAGCGTTAGTGTCTTGAGGTTTTATAAAGGAAAGAATAGATGTACGTAGTACTTTTGGGTTCAACTCCCTTATATGGCATGATATGATTCTTTTCATAAGAATAGATGTACGTAGTACTTTGGGTTCATTTCCCTAATGTTACATGACATGATAATGCCTTGGTTTTATTAAAAAAAAAAAGATGTGATAGTGCCTTAGTTTTCTAAAAATGAAAGGTTGTTATAATAGCTTTACGGGAAGTTATTATAATGGCTTAATGGGAAGTCAAAAGATGGTTTAAAAATGTTATAGATGCAATACCCCGAGTCCCGCAAATTGGTCGGGTTACGATATAGACATCATTACACCATGTCTCCCAGATGGGTCGGGTTACGTCACATTGCATCATTACACCGCGTCCCCCAGATGGGCCGAGTTATGTCACATTGCATCATTACACCGCGTCGCCCAGATGGGTCGGGTTACGTCACATTGTATCATCACACCGCGTACTGCAAATGGGTCGGGTTACGTCACACATATTGATAATTACATCGAGCCCCAGAATGGGCCGGGTTACGTTATATTATTGATTTCATCGAGTCCCTCAAAAAAAGGGTCGGGCTTTGTTATATGAGATACGTTATCTATGTGTATATGAACTTGATGATTCTCTGAGCATGCTTTCATGATATTGATATAACTTTTATTGAAAGAAGAAAAGTAATGTACGATTGATTTCATAATTTTGACATGACTTCCCTACTTTTAAAAAAATAGTACAATGATACAGTGGTACAAGGTACAATTGGCTCTTATTTTATATGGCACGGTAGGATCTGATATTGATTTTCATACTTGCCCTTGTCATTCTTGTTACACCCCGTAATTACAGGACATGCCTTAAGAACGTAAGTAAGAACTCACAAATGTTAAGGATTGGAGACTTGTAAAAACTTATCGGAAATTATGGAATTGTCGGATAATGTATTATTGTAACGAATGGGAGGGCGACACGTGTCACCCCCCTTTTTGAGATGCCTTGGTCGAAATTGTGCGCGGCGTGAAGGTCATCGACCTTTGTTGCAAGACTAGTCTTGCAACTTGGTACTTCGAGAAGGTTGACTAAGTCTTGGTCAATAAGTCTTGATATTTAGCAAGACTAGATCCCAACCAACCATTTGTTTGTATCCTAACCTCCAAGGTGCTACTTATATTACTACTAGAGAGGAGCTCAACACTTAGAGAATTTTACACAAATTGAAGAACATAGGCCTTTTGCTCTCGGGTTCCTTAGCAAAAAGAAGAAAAAAATTTGTTCCTTGTTCTTTTAGTTCCCCACTTTAAACCAAGGTTCCTAGGTGTATTGTAAACACATCTCAATAGAAAAATCTTGGAAAAGATTGTTTACTGTTAGTCGCAAACTAAAACCTAAGTGGTCTTTCTAGGTTTTATTTGAAGACTTGAAGGATAATTGTTGGTGTTGTTCTAGGGTCTCAAAGCGGATTGAAGTGTCTTGGAGAGGCTATAAACTACTAAGGAAGCGACTTGATCGAGTTGGTTAAAGAATCATTGAGGTATAATCTTGTCCTTTGAAGGTATTACAAGATTATTCATTTTGTTGTTGGCTTTGTTTGTTGCAAGCATGAAATTGTTATATTGAAGTTATAAAGATTATGGATTGATTATAGCCTTGAAATCCGAAATGTAATGTAATCCATTACTAAGTTGATTACAATTTAATCGTAGTTAGAACCGTCTCATGTCATTTACTTAAGGATTATCGTTATTATAATCAAATGCGACTTGAAATCATGTTATGCTCAAAATTTGGGTTGAAATATAATTGTGAGCCAATTGGGGCTGCTTAGTTAGTCATTTGTATCGACTACCGCTATATTGATTGTGAGCCAATTGAAATCTTTAGTTAGTCATTTGTATCGACTACCGCTATATTGATTGTGAGCCAATTGGGCATTTAGTTAGTCATTTGCATTGGATTATCTTCTATATTTTTGTGAGCCAATTGGGGCTGTTTGGTTATTGTATTTCGACCTTGGAAAAGGTGGCAAAGTAAGTAAAAACAAAGGAGGTGCTGTCCGATTTTCCGTAGAATTTAGAGACTTAACACTTATAATATTCTACGTTTGAAGTAAGGCTTTAATAGACGTATTGTGAATATTATAGGTTGTTATACTACGGGCGGGACTTTGTACTTGGCAAGTGGTTTGACCCGACAAGGTATGTAGAACTTTTCCTATCTTTGAGCATGACTAGTTTCACGTATATAGTACGGTAGACGTACAAGACTTTGACATACTCTACTTGTTTTACGAAAGGCCAAGTCGGGTGAGTTAGGAGATTTAACTCACTTCTTAGAGAATATTAAAGATGTCTTAAGTCTTGTCAAAGATAAGGGACTGGAAGAATTTTAAAGTATGTAATACTTGTGTCGTTTTAAAAACGTATAAGTCCCTTGGATAGGAAATTGTACATGACTAAGGTATAAAGTGAATATAACGACTTTATGGGGAGTTGGTTATATTGACTTTATGGAAAGATAAATGACTTGATTTAATGGAAGGCAATTCGATTTTAAGGCATCAATTGCCTAAGGTTTTATAAGACACGAGTCACTTGATTTAGAAGCCATATTTTATTTCTAAAAGTATTGTGACTTGTCTTGAAAAGAAATTGTCACTTGATACTACGGCTATTAGTATCTTGGAAGTTTTATAATGAAATGAGTCTTTTTAAAAGCATAGAAGTACGTAGTACTTTGGGTTAAATTCCCGGATTTTTATAAAAGACATGATAAAGGCCTTAGGTAAACTAAAATGAGAGTGTATATGAACAAGAATAGTAAGGTTAGGGATTTCTTAACTTGATTATATATTGCGTGATAAGTCGATAAAGCTTATGTTATGTGTGATAGCCTGATTTGGGCTAATGATATATTATTCGTCATGGTCATTCCCGATTGTGGCATTGTATATTTCCGTGATTTACTAACCACGATACGGAGAATACCTCACGCGAGTCCGTAAGTGGCTTATGCGGTGAAATAGTCCCACGCGGGCGGGTCCGACCTATGCGAGAATACCTCATGCGAGTCCATGGGGCTTATCGCGGGTGAAATAGTCCCATGCGAGGAATACCTCACGCAAGTCCACCGGACCTATCGCGTGAAATAGTCCAGAGTAGGATTCCAATCCTATTTTTCGTTGTAAGTATACACCTATTTATACTCTCATTATTAGTAAGGCACTGTGTACTGTAATTTTGTTATCATACATGTCTCCGGCTTTCTTTTAAACTTATGTTGTAATTACAGTACTTTCCAGTTTTACATACTTAGTACATATCAGGTAATCGACCCCTTCCTCGGGCTGCGTTCACGCCGCAGAAAGTGGTAAGCAGTTGCGGATCCACACTCTAGGATCACTTATCGACGCCTAAGCTCCATTCTCCGGAGGCTTGTCTTTCTTTTGGTACGCCTTGTCCTCGATGTTGTAGATTATGTACATTCGTGGTGGCGATGGGCCCCGTCCGCCACGCTTGTTATTCCTAGAGGTCTGTATTCACCTATGTGGTTGGGCTATAAGAACTGGGTTGTAAAGTTGTACTTTTGACTCTGTTTATATCATGGAAGGCGGCCTTATCGGCTAGCATGTGTTGTTATATTATTTACATATGTGTTTATGTTGTGTATGTTCCGCTGCTATTCTCTGATGTATACAACCAGGGTGCCCGGTAGGCACCGCCGCGCCCGGTCGGGTCGTGACAAAAGTGGTATCGAGCGATTAGTCCTCGGAAAGTGTCTACGCATCGTCTAGTAGAGTCTTGATTATCGGTGTGTTGTGCACCACATCTATAATCAGGAGGCTGCAGGACATTTAGGATTGGTTTCCATTCTTCTCTCTCTGAGATCGTGCATTAGAGCTGTCTTATTAGGTTGAACCCTCTCTGACCTCTTCTTATGAAACAGCTATGCCTCCACGGAAGGCTACCAGGGCCCAGAAGGGCAAAGCGCAGGAGGCGCTAGCGGTACTCGGAGGTCACACGGGCTCGAGCACGACTATGCACGAGGTAGTAGGCGTCGTTGAGTTCAACCACGCCGACAAGACAGAGAGCCGAGAGCGGCAGAGCTCCAGAGGTTCCGATACTGCACTCTCCAGCCTCACCACCGCCGAGTATAGAGACTACGGAGCAAATTCGGTTATTGACCAAGATAGTAGCGGCAACACGATGAGCAGTGCACCCACCCTGTGAGCCGATTTGCGGATTAGGGATTTTCCGGGATGTAATCCACCGAGTTTTATGGTTCAAGGTCCGACGAGGATCCGCAGGAGTTCGCTCGATGATACAATGACCATGCAGTTCTTAGGGCTTCAGAGACAGTAGTCATTACACTAGCCTCTTACCGGTTGCGCGATATTGCGTTGAACCGGTTTGAGTCGTGGTTTCTTCGAGAGGTGATGATGCTCTTCCACTGTTTGGGAGGAGTTTACAGAGGCCTTTATGGATCACTTTACCTCCGAGATGAGAGAGCCCGGGTAGACAGATTTTTGACCTTGCGAGCGGGAGGACCGTTAGGAGTACACTGAGTTTGACTCTGGCCGTGCATGCTCACACTATTGTCGCTAGCATGGCGGATAGAGTTCATCGTTATATGATGGGGCTAGACCGTCATATGATTACAGCATGTTTGGGGGTGGCTCTTCAGCCCGGTATGGACATTGCTAGGATGCAGGCCTATGCTCAGGGGATAGAGGATAGAGAAAGGGAGGACCAGATTGACGCAGCCACCAAGAGGCTGGACCTCGTGGTCTCAGGCGATTATCGAGGCGGATAGCCTCGGCAGACTAGTCCACTTTCCACCAAAGACAGAGTGCTCCGTCACGCTTTTCGGGCGAGGTCCGATCGAGGTCGGTCGAGCGTGTTAGGGCTCCGTGTCTTCTGGTTTCGCGAGGCAGAGATTCTCGCCGATCGAGACCACCCACAACTCGGTGTGCTCGATGCGGCAGATCTCACCCAGGAGAGTGTCGTGTTCCTGCAGGAGGTTGTTACTCTTGTGGCCAGTTGGGCCATTTGAAGAGAGATTGTCCGTCTAGAGGCAGCATGGGTGGTACAAAGACACCGACGGATCCGTTCGGGTCTTCTTCTCCTTCATGTTATGCGCCCGGAGGCGGTGGTACTCACGGACAGGCAGGCCGCGGTAGAGGTCGTGGTGGTGGTTCCAGTTGTAGCGGTCCCCAGAACCGCATATATTCTCTAGCCACCGCCAGATCGTGAGGCTCCTCGACGCCGCCACAGGTACTTTATTGATTTCAGGTTGTGATGTTTATGCTTTGATAGATCCAGGTTCTACCTTGTCCTATGTGTCCCCTCTTATTGCGGGTAGAATCGGGATAGAGCCGGTGTCGATAGAGCCGTTTGAGGTAGCTACGCCAGTGGGTGATTCGGTGTTAGCTGAGCGGGTGTATAGAGGTTGTCAGATTTATTTACGATCGTCGGACTTGCAGACTTGATAGAGCCGAGAGATGACGATTTTGATGTCATTATGGGTATGGACTGGTTGGCTTCTTGTTATGCCAACGCTGACCGTAGGACAGTTGGTTCGGTTCGCTTCTGGCGAGCCAGTTATCGAGTGGAGGGGCAACACGGCATCGCCGAGGGGTAGGTTTATTTCTTACCTCAAGGCTAGGAAGATGGTACGGAAGGGGTACATCTATCATCTGGTTCGAGTATTCGATACAGAGGCTGAGGTGCCAGTTCTTCAGTCAGTGCCAGTGGTTAGGGAGTTTCCAGATGTGTTCCCAGATGATCTTCCGGGTATCCCTCCTGAGAGGGAGATCGAGTTTTGTATTGACACGTTGCCAGACACTCGACCTATTTCCATTCCGCCTTACAGGATGGCACCTGCGGAGTTGAGGGAGCTGAAGGACCAGCTGAAAGATTTGCTGGAGAAAGGCTTTATCAGGCCTAGTGTATCTCCCCGGGAGCGCAGATTGTTTGTAAAGAAGGATGACGCCAGCTGCATGTGTGTTGACTACGTGCATCTAAATAAGGTAACCATTAAGAATAAATACCCTCCCGTGATTGATGATTTGTTTGACCAGTTGCAGGGTGCGAGGTGTTTCTCAAAGATAGACCTGTGGTCTGGTTATCATCAGGTTCGAGTTCGAGAGGCAGATATCCCAAAGACTGCATTCAGGACCCGGTATGGGCACTATGAGTTCAGGGTTATGTCTTTCGGTTTGACCAACGCTCCAGCGGTATTTATGGATTTGATGAACCGGGTGTTCAAGTCATTCTTGGATACATTTGTGATTGTATTCATTGATGACATCCTGGTTTATTCGCGGACAGAGCAGGAGCATGCAGATCACTTGAGGACGGTACTTGGGATTCTCCGGAGCCGGCAGTTATTCGCCAAGTTCTCCAAGTGTGAGTTTTGGTTGGCCTCAGTGGCATTCCTGGGGCATATTATTGGGGCTGATGGTGTTCGGGTAGATACGGCAAAGATTGAGGCAGTCAAGTCTTGGCCGAGACCTACTACTCCGACCGAGGTGCGCAGTTTCTTAGATCGCGAGTTATTATCGCGAGTTTGTGGAGCGGTTGCTTCGATTTCAAGACCGCTGACTAGGTCGACTCGTAAGGCGCCAAGTTCCAGCCGACGAGGCTTGCGAAGGGTTTCCAGTTGCTGAAGGAAAGGTTGACTACAGCTCCAGTTCTTACTCTTCCGGAGGGGTTAGATGGCACGTGATCTATCGTGATGCCTCTGCATCGGGCCAGGTGTGTTTTGATGCAGACGGCAAGGTTATAGCCTATGCTTCCCGGCGATTCTAAGCATGAGAGGAATTACCCTACCCATGACTTAGAGTTGGCGCAGATTATTCATGCCTTGAAGATTTGGAGACATTATTTGTATGCGAGTTCATGTGGATATTTATACGGTCACAAGAGCCTCCAAAGATATCTTCAGCAGAGGAGTGAACTTGAGACGAGACGGTGGTTAGAATTGAAAGATTATGATGTTGATATTCTATACCATCCGGAAGGCCAACGTAGTTCTTGATGCCTTGAGTCGTAGATCTACGGAGCCTATCGAGGTACACCGGAGAGACAGACATGGTCCGTCGATCCACCGATTAGCGAGCCTTGGGGTTCGATTGATCGATGCCGACGATAGTGAGTACGGGTTCGTGAGGTTGCCGAGTCTTCCATCGTTGATGAGGTAAGAGGCGGCAGTTTGAGGACCCGGTTGGTACGCACCGTGATGTAGCTCTTCGGGAGAGGAGTCTATTCGGGTAGCTACCACTGGTGCCGAGATTTGAGGCGGCCAGGTGTTCCCGATGTATCGTGACTTCTTCACAGATTCTCGGGAGGCACACGGCCGATATTCTATTCATCCGGTCGACCAAGATGTACCATGACCTCGATGTTTGTATTGGTGGGATGGCTCAAGAGGACGTGGCGAGTTTTGTCGCACGATGTCCTAATTGCCCAGGTCAAGGTCGAGCACCGAGACCCAAATGGATTGTCAGCCTATTGAGATTCCGACTTGGAAGTGGGAGATGATCAACATGGACTTTGTTACAGGTTACCTCGCACTCGAGGAAGTACGACTCCATTTGGGTTATTGTTGACAGTCGACAAATCAGCCCATTTCCTTCCAAATCAGACGACGCCACCGAGGACTATGCCAGATTGTACATCCGAGAGATAGTGAGGCTGCACGGTGTTCCGGTGTCGATTATATCTGATAGGGGAGCCCAGTTTACAGCTAACTTCTGGAGGTCTTTCCGTATGGTTTAGGACACAGTGAGTCTCAAAGACAAGATTTCACCTCGGATCGACGGCAGCAGAGCGCACTATCCAGACACTTGAGGATATGCTCCGAGCCTGCGTGATAGATTTCAGTGGTAGCTGGGAGGATCATTTGCCTCTTGTGGAGTTTGCTTACAACAACAGCTACCATTCCAGCATACAGATGGCGCCATACGAGGCTTTATATGGGCGGAAATGCAGGTCGCCGATCGGTTGGTTCGACGTGGGCGAGGTACAGTTAGTTGGCCTGCATTTGGTACAGCAGGCCGTGGATAAGTGAAGCTTATCCAGAGAGACCGTTAGCGGCTCGTAGTCGGCAGGTCATATGCGGATAATCGGCGCCGCATTTGGAGTTTCGTGACGATTGGGTCTTCTTGAGTGTCACCCATGGCGGTGTGATGAGATTCGATAAGAAGGGAAACTCACCAAGGTACATCGGGCCCTACCAGATCATCCGTAGAGTGACAAAGTTGCTTATGAGTTGGATCCGCCATCGAGTTAGAGGCGGTACATCCGGTCTTCCATGTTTCTATGTTGCGGAAGAGATCTGTCACGACCGAACCTGCCTGATCGTGCCTTACCCCGCACCCTAGTGATACAACATCGAGAAAATCAGCTAAATAAAAACATGAACATGAATTAAGAGACATGATAAATAAACAAAGCAACCAAAACAGCTTTGCTTCGATATATACATAAATACCCGAACAGCTTATCCTTTTACGCACTCGCCCACAACAAGATTTCATGCACTTAAGAAGGATAACAACTATGACGACGTGGCCCCGCCATACCCCGAATGTACAAGAACCTATGCACTGTGGTAACATACCAAAGATAAGCCTCCAAGGAACGGAGCTTCCCAACACGCTGAAATGTGATCCTATAAGCGGATCGATGGCCGATGTACTCTACTGCAGATGAACGCAGCCCCGGCGAGGTCGACATAACAGTACCAAGTATGTGAAATCAGAAATATCAGAAATGAAATCATAATAGTCTATATAAAGCAGAGACATGTATGATAACCAAACTACGCTCACAACATAAAAGCATATGTCAAGTCGTGGACTCACGCCTCAAAGTCATCCTCACGCCCGTGGAACTCCCTTCCTCACCGCCGCAGCCTAGGTACAAATCATGTGATACGATAATGTGTCTCGCCCATCTTATGGACCCAGATAGAAACGTGGAATACATTCTCCTGTTCATCCCACGAACCTGAGTCGAGTGAAATACATTCCTGATGAACCGTAGTCGAGTGAAATACATTCCTGGATGAACCTGAGTCCGATGAAATACATTCGGATGAACCCAGAGTCGAGTGAAATACATTCCTGATGAACCAGAGTCGAGTGAAATACATTCCGGATGAACCGGTAGTCGAGTAGAACACGATTTGCACAACAAGGCTATCATCGTAACATGGTCAAGTTTCATAACAACAAGCATAGTGTTATACACAACTCAAGGTACTTTCATTTTATGTCAAAGTCCAGATTTTAACCTAAAGTACTACGACGTTAAATTCCTTTAAGAGATTCATTCCTTTTCTAAAAGTCACCCGATACGTAGTATATAAAAATGTGTGACTTATATCTTTTAAGTAAACCAAAACAACTTTCATACTTTCCTTTTAAGACCGAATTAAGGCAATACCATGCCTTCCTTTGACCAAAATACTTCTCTTTAAAAGTCAAGTTACCACATTAAAACAAATGATAAAACCCTTCTTTGTTTTCATAAAGTCGTTATAACCAACTCCCTATAAAGTCATTGTAACACTTTATGTTTTAAACCATTTTAAGACAACACAATGCCTTTCTTTTCCCTAAAAGTTCCAGGTTGCCTAATTTCAATTACGCAAGTCTCTTTTTAGAAAAGTTTCATAGTTCAATGTCTTAACCTCTTTTTAAAACAATAGAGTAACATATGCCATAAAGTAGTAGTTAATCTTGTTCATAATCAATCTTATTAAGCCATGATCTAGAAAATGTAATATCATTTTGTCTCATCTTAGCTTCTATGCAGATGGAGGTTTCTACTGGTTTTAATAATACTTAATTATTCAATACATTCTCCTTTATTAACGCCGCATGGTTTATTGATACACATTCGATTTCCAAATCAAGAAACATTATTCCTTTTAAAAACCAAGTACTCATTACTCACGAATGAGGTTTCACACAAAATCCATATTAATTCATTTAAGTTAAGTCTCTTATCTTATAAGATCCGATCTCTTAACTTTTGAAATTAATAAACCATTCATTTTACCAATTCTTAAGACGTTATACCTAACTTCCCATAAAGCTAGTATAACACTTATGTTTTAAAACAACCAAATACGCTTAACACATGCGACGCTCACCGTACTACATAGCTCACACATATCATGCTAGAAAAGATAGAAGAGGTTCACATACCTCGGGACGATTATCGACTAATAGCAAAACGCTCCCAGTACTTAAAACTGTCGGCTACTCCTTAATCCACGTAGAGTGCACCACACGTAGTACTACAACCTATAGAGGCCCCAAGGCGCCTATTAACATCATCGATCTCAACGTAGAATATTCTACAAAAATTCGGAAGACTCCCCGCAACAGAAATCTCCTCCTCAATCGAGGCCGCTACCAAGCCAACCGTGGGGTTTGCACGCCTAACCTGACGTACAATTCTACTCACAGAATACTACACAAGTCTCATCAGAATACGCCCTATGTAATTACAGTTCAGTTCACTTCTTAAAATTCAGGCTTAAGTCGCAAGACATTGCCGTAAGTATTATTCAGGCTTAAGTCAAAAGACATTGCCGCACAACTATGTTCAGTTATATATATAGTATACTTAACTATATACTCCTACAACATGTAATTTCCATTTACAACAGAAGGTCATGAGTGTTTACCTCGATAAGCCCAAAATTTATCCAAGTTATATGTCGATCCTGAGCAAGGTTTAGCTCCTACTCCGTGCGCTCCAACCCGCTCCAACAACCCTTAGAAGTTCTAACCAACTTCTACTTATAACTTCAACTACGGGTGAAGATTTACTTAGGTTTCGTTTTGTGGATCGAGGAAGTATAATAGTATTTTCTGGGCTTTTGTAAAAGTGTAACCTTGGGAATACTATAAGGTATTTGGGCCAAGGTATTTGGGCATTATAACAATACTAGGAGAGTATTTCTATACCACAAAAAGGGGGGTATTATACGAAAACAACTAGGCTAGGGGTACCCTACTACTAACCACTACAGCTGAGGGGGAAGCTCTCGGCCAAAGTGGCCTTCTCAAAGGGGTGTGGTGGGACGAAAGAACAAGAGGAGGAGTATTTTGAGACTTAGGTAGATTGCTCATGAGGATGAAGAAAGTCTTCAACTTAGTGGTATTTATAGTCAAGTGGCGCCAACCAACGGCCAAGATGAAGACAAGTGTGTGCAAGTGTAGGGCTAGATTTCAACCACGTGGACCTTATCCATCTACCACAACCACTGCACAAAAATATCCTACCTAACCAAGGCACAAAAACGTACAAGTCTTGCCTTTGCCGCGCACTTTCACGCCAATGCGAGGTGACACACGCCACCCTCCCGTTGGTCCAAAATGTTTCGCCTCTAAAAATCCGCAAAATTATAAATGACATAGCCGGAATTTTCCCTACGTAAGTCGTGGAAACGTTTCGTCGAAAACGACTTTTTCTGTACTTGTGTACAAATTTGAAACTAGCCAACTTTAAGGCTCAAATTATAATACGTGACGCTACCACGCATATACTCGGAAATACGGTATAACATTCTCCTTCCTTAGAAACATTCGTCCAATGTTCCTTCTCAAGACGGATAACGATAAAGTTCTTCTAATAAGTTGCCAACTCCACAACCGCCACGAAACACCCGCAAATACTTACATCCAAGTCCACGAGGAAACACTCTAACATCACAAACTTTTGTCACTTTGCCGAGGTTCTAGTGTCACTCCGCGACCCAACAACCGGTAATGATCGCATGCGATCCTCGAGGTCTAAAATATACATCCTTCGCACCTTCTCCCTTCACAAGAAATGGTCATATCTATGCTCGCAATACATGCCGCTCTACCCTTACTCGTTGTACTCTTCTCGAACACTTGAACTCTTCTAGTATACGCACCACACTTCGCTTTCCAAAACTTTGGAGTCACTACCTCCAAACTTGGTCATCTTACTAGCCTCGATCTTCCTTAAGGCCATTCCCGCCTTCACGACCGCTCGTCGAACATAACCACGAACTCATACGATGGTCATCTAAACTTGGGCCTAGCACCCTCGTGACCTACCACCGCGGGACCACCCAGAGCCGACCCCACTCACTCCGGCCACGGGTTGACACGCAACACGCCCTCAACCCGAGCCTCACACGCCGACTCTCTCGTTCCTCGATCCTAACAATCTTACCTATACAAGTCATGAAAGCTACCACTTCCATTTTACACTACCCAAGGAATTATCCCTAACACATTTATACGCAAACCAAGTATTTCAACAAAGACTAACCGTAAAATCTTTTATTCAAGATGACCTTACCTCTAAGGTCTCAACACGAAATATTCTAAAGTTCACACTTTCCATGCTTTCTAACTCATAACCAACATAACGCTATGTAGCACACAATAAGGCGTCATTATATCATGCATACAAATCTCTGAGGGTTAAGGATATACCAACCTACCGCCCACTCTAATCATAGGCACACTCGCAGTGCATACCGCAGTAGGCGCGATAAACCCGCCATCGATCCGCAGGCGCGCTAAGCCGCCGCATTCTCCTATAAGCACGCTCGTCACATGGCCCTCGACGGCCGCAGTGAAACAAGCACCAAAAGACGACATTCCCGATGATGTTTGCCTCATCGTGCACACCGGCGGGACATGAATCCCGCCGCTAGCACTCACGTATACCGCGAACCATAAGCCCGAGCTCACCAGCTCCCGAATACCCCGAACGCCCCAAGATCGCGAGGACCACTGCATCGCGGAGGTACATAACTAGATCGGGCCAGGCGTCCGCCTCAAAGTTACCAAAGGACCTCGCTGCTCGCCTCTTCTCGCCGATCTCGCCATTCCGTCGACCTCTCCGTGCCTCACATCCTAGTGCATGAGCCAGACGCGGCAATGTCCATGCCGGTGAAGAGCTACACACGCATAAGCCTCGCTAAGTAATCATCTAGCCCTGGCGTAGCGGTGTACTCGCCCTCCATATCGGCTACCACACGGAACATACCGAGCTAATGAGTCGAACTCACATTGTACTCTCTAACCGTCCGCCCGCCCCGCCTCAACGTCAAAAACTGCTTACCGAGCCCTCCTCATCCGCGAGGCAAGAAGTGTGCAAGAAATGCCTTTGAGAACTCGTCCCATATACCGGAAGTGCATTCTCTCCCGACACTCTCACGAATCAAACTAGTCGATCGCGTATCACGCACCGATGCGAACTCAGACCACCGACTCGGTATCCGATGCCTTGATCACTCGCGACCACAGAATCGCCGGATGAACTCCTCGCGATCATCCTCGTGCCTCGACCCATAAAACTCGCGGGTTACACTCGTAAAATCCCGTAGTCTCAAATCGCTCGCCGGGGTGAATCTACGGTGCATTGGACTGAATCACGATTCGGCCTATCTCATATCTGCCACAACTCGCCAAGAATCGGGCCATCTCTTGTACTTATCTCATCTCGCCTGTGCCGTGGACCGAGGCTCGTGTATCAGAGTCTCAGCAGCCATCGCCGCGCTTAAACTCGCTGTGTGGGCGCGCTACTAACCCGCCGGAACATCGTCTCGTCTCGACGCTCGCGCTGCATTCTCTCAGATCTCACTAACAGGCTCCTCGATCGCCTTGCCCATCCGGCTCAAGGTTTTACGCGAGGCATAATCGTAAAAGAAAGGAATACGCCGAGGGTCCAACTTATCACACATTTCTAAGGCACGATCTCGTAATGAGAAGAATGGAAACCAATCCTAAATGTCCTATAGCCTCTCGATTATAGATGTGGTGCACAACACATCGATAATCAAGACTCTACTAGACACGGTGCGTAGACACTTTCCGAGACTAATCGCTCGATATCACTTTTGTCACGACCAACCTCGGCCCGTGATCGTGCCTTACCCCGCACCCTAGTGATACAACATCGAGAAAATCAATAAATAAAAACATGAACATGAATTAAGAGACATGATAAATAAACAAAGCCAACCAAAATTTGTCTTTCGATATATACATAAATACCCGAACAGCTTATCCTTTTTACTGCATCGCCACAACAGATTACAGCACTTAAGAAGTGACAACAACTATGACGACAGTGGCCCCGCCATACCCTCGAATGTACAAGAACCTACTGCACTCGTGGTAACATACCAAAGATAAGCCTCCAAGGAACGAGCTTCCCAACACGCTGAAATGTGATCCTATAAGGGGATCGGCGGTGATGTACTTACCGCGCAGATGAACGCAGCCCCGGGCGAGGTCAAGATAACAGTACCAAGTATGTGAAATCAGAAATATCAGAATGAAATCATAATAGTCTATATAAAGCAGAGACATGTATGATAACCAAACTACGCTCACAACATAAAAGCAAATATGTCAAGTCGTGACTCACGCCTCAAAGTCATCCTCACGCGTGGAACTCCTTCCTCACCGCCAGCCTAGGTACAAATCATGTGATACGTATAATGTGTCTCGTCCCATCTTATGGACCCAGATAGAAACGTGTGGAATACATTCCTGCTCATCCCACGAACCGATGAGTCGAGTGGAATACATTCGGATGAACCCAGAGTCGAGTGAAATACATTCCGGATGAACCTAGTCCGGTGAAATACATTCGGATGAACCGTAGTCGAGTGAAATACATTCGGATGAACCGGAGTCGAGTGAAATACATTCCTGATGAACCAGAGTCGAGTAGAACACAAGATTTGCACAACAAGGCTATCATACGTAACATGGTCAAGTTTCATAACAACAAGCATAGGCAAGTTATACACAACTCAAGGTACTTTCATTTTATGTCAAAGTCCTGATTTTAACCTAAAGTACTACGACGTTAAATTCCTTTAAGAGATTCATTCCTTTTCTAAAAGTCACCCGATACCCGTAGTATATAAAAATGTGTGACTTATATCTTTTAAGTAAACCAAAACAACTTTCATACTTTCCTTTTTAAGACCGAATTAAGGCAATACCATGCCTTCCTTTGACCAAAATACTTCTCTTTAAAAGTCAAGTTACCACATTAAAACAAATGATAAAACCCTTCTTTGTTTTCATAAAGTCGTTATAACCAACTCCCATAAAGCTGTTGTAACACTTTATGTTTTAAACCATTTTAAGACAACACAATGCCTTTCTTTCCCCTAAAAGTTCCAGTTTGCCTAATTTCAATTACGCAAGTCTCTTTTTAGAAAAGTTTCATAGTTCAATGTCTTAACCTCTTTTAAAACAATAGAGTAACATATGCCATAAAGTAGTAGTTAATCTTGTTCATAATCAATCTTATTAAGCAACATGATCTAGAAAATGTAATATCATTTTGTCTCATCTTAGCTTCTATGCAGATGGAGGTTTCTACCGGTTTTAATAATACTTAATTATTCAATACATTCTCCTTTATTAACGCTGCAAGGGTTTATTGATACACATTCTCGATTTCCAAATCAAGAAACATTATTCCTTTTAAAACCAAGTACTCATTACTCACGAATGAGGTTTCACAAAAAATCCATATTAATTCATTTAAGTTAAGTCTCTTATCTTATAAGATCCAGTCTCTTAACTTTTGAAATTAATAAACCATTCATTTTACCACCCTTAAGACGTTATACCTAACTTCCCATAAAGCTAGTATAACACTTATGTTTTAAAACAACCAAATACGATTAACACACGTATGCGCCTACCGTACTACATAGCTCACACATATCATGCTAGAAAAGATAGGAAGAGGTTCACATACCTCGGGACGATTATCGACTAATAGCAAAACGCCTCCAAGATTTCAAACCGCTTGGCTACTCCTTAAGCCACGATTGCACCACACGTAGTACTTCAACCTATAGAGGCCACAAGCGCGCCTATTAACATCCTAGATCTCAACGTAGAATATTCTACGTAAAATTCGCAAAGACTTCCCCGCAACAGCGTAAATCTCCCTCTCAATCGAGGCCGCTACCAAGCCAACCGTGGGGTTTGCACGCCTAACCGGACGTGTACAATTCTACTCACGCAATACTACACAAGTTCATCGTAATACAGTCCTATGTAATTACAGTTCAGAGCACTTCTTAAAATTCATGCATAAGTAGCAAGACATTGCAGTAAGTATTATTCAGGCTTAAGTCAAAAGACATTGCCGCACAACTAGGATCAGGTCTATATATAGTATACTTAACTATATACTCCTACAACATGTAATTTCCATTTACAAAGTATGTCACGAGTGTTTACCTCGATAAGCCCAAAATTTATCCAAGTTATATGTCGATCCCGAGCAAGGTTTAGCTCCTACTCCGTGCGCTCCAACCCGCCTCCAAACAACCCTTAGAAGTTCTAACCAACTTCTACTTATAACTTCAACTACGGGTGAAGATTTACTTAGGGTTTCGTTTTTTGGATCGAGGAAGTATAATAGTATTTTCTGGCTTTTGTAAAAGTGTAACTTGGGAATACTATAAGGTATTTGGGCCAAGGTATTTGGGCATTATAACAATACTAGGAGAGTATTTCTATACCACAAAAAGGGGTATTATACGAAACAACTAGGCAGTGGGTACCCCACCGCTAACCACTACAGCTGAGGGAGCTCTCGCCAAAGGGCCTTCTCAAAGGGGGGGTGTGGTGGACGAAAGAACAAGAGGAGGGAGTATTTTGAGACTTAGGTAGATTGCTCAGTGAGGATGAAGAAAGTCTTCAACTTGTATGGTATTTATAGGTCAAGTGCCAACCAACGGCCAAGATGAAGACAAGTGTGGTGCAAGTGTAGGGCTAGATTTCAACCATGGACCTTATCCATCTACCACAACCACTGCACAAAAATATCCTACCTAACCAAGGCACAAAAACGTCAAGTCTTGCCTTTGCCGCACTTTCACGCCAATGTGAGGTGACACATGTCACCCTCCCGTTGGTCCAAAATGTTTCGTCTCTCGGAAAAATCCGCAAAAATTATAAATGACATAGCCGGAATTTTCCCTACGTAAGCTGTGGAAACGTTTCGTCGGAAAACGACTTTTTTCGGTACTTGTGTACAAATTTCGAAACTAGCCAACTTTAAGGCTCAAATTATAATACGTACGCGCTCACGTACATACTCTAGAAATACGGGGTATAACATTCTCCCCTCCTTAGAAACATTCGTCCCGAATGTTCCTTCTCAAGACGGATAACGATAAAGTTCTTCTAATAAGTTGCCAACTCCACAACTGGCCACGAAACACCCGCGCAAATACTTACATCCAAGTCCACGAGAAAACACCTCTAACATCACAAACTTTTGTCACTTTGCCGCGAGGTTCTAGTGTCACTCCGGCGACCCAACAACTGGTACCGGACTGCATGCGATCCCTGAGGTCTAAAATATACATCTTTCGCACCTTCTCCCTTCACAAGAAATGGTCATATCTATGCTCGCAATACATGCTCGCCTCTACCCTTACTCGTTGTACTCTTCTCGAACACTTGAACTCTTCTAGTATACGTACCACACTTCAGTTTCCAAAACTTTGGAGTCACTACCTCCAAACTTGGTCATCTTACTAGCCTCGATCTTCCTTAAGGCCATTCCCGTCCTTCACGATCCGCTTCTGGTCGAACATAACCACGAACTCATACGATAGTCATCTAAACTTGGGTCTAGCACCCTCGTGACCCTACCACCTGGCGAGACCACCCAGCTGACCCGCCTCATTCCGGCCACGGGTTGACACGCAACACGTCCTCGGCCGAGCCTGCATCACCGACTCTCTGGTTCCTCGATCCGGAACAATCTTACCTATACAAGTCATGAAAGCTACCACTTCCATTTTACACTACCCAGGAATTATCCCGGAACATTTATACGCAAACCAAGTATTTCAACAAAGACTAACCGTAAAATCTTTTATTCAAGATGACCTTACCTCTAAGGTCTCAACACGAAATATTCTAAAGTTCACACTTTCCATGCTTTCTAACTCATAACCAACATAACGCTATGTAGCACACAATAAGAAGGTCATTATATCATGCATACAAATCTCTAGAGGGTTAAGGATATACCTGAACCTACCGCTCCACTCTAATCATAGGCCTGCCCTGCAGGGCGCATAGTTGTAGAAGGCGATGAACCTGCCACTGATCCGGTAGGCTGCGCCAAGCTGCCGGTACCTCTCCTATAAGCCTGATCTCGTCGCATGTACACGGCGACGCGGTGAAACAAGCACCAGTAAAAAGACGATATTTCCCGGGATGATATTTGCCACATCGTGCACACTGAGGGTGTCATTCTTGTTACACCCCGTAATTACAGGACATGCCTTAAGAACGTAAGTAAGAACTCACAAATGTTAAGGATTGGAGACTTGTAAAAACTTATCGGAAATTATGGAATTGTCGGATAATGTATTATTGTAACGAATGGGAGGGCGACACGTGTCACCCCCCTTTTGAGATGCCTTGGTCGAAATTGTGCAAGGGCATGAAGGTCATTGGACCTTTGTTGCAAGACTAGTCTTGCAACTTGTGTAACAGAAGGTTGACTAAGTCTTGGTCAATAAGTCTTGATATTTAGCAAGACTAGATCCCAACCAACCATTTGTTTGTATCCTAACCCTCCAAGGTGCTACTTATATTACTACTAGTAGAGAGGGAGCTCAACACTTAGAGAATTTTACACAAATTGAAGAACATAGGCCTTTTGCTCTCGGGTTCCTTAGCAAAAAGAGGAAAAAAATTTGTTCCTTGTTCTTTTAGTTCCCCACTTTAAACCAAGGTTCCTAGGTGTATTGTAAACACATCTCAATAGAAAAATCTTGGAAAAAGATTGTTTACGGGTTAGTCATAACGAAAACCTAAGGGTCTTTCTAGGTTTTATTTGAAGACTTGAAGGATAATTGTTGGTGTTGTTCTAAGGGTCTCAACAAGCGGATTGAAGTGTCTTGGAGAGGCTATAAACTACTAAGGAGCGACTTCGGATTGGAGTTGGTTAAAGAATCATTGAGGTATAATCTTGTCCTTTGAAGGTATTACAAGATTATTCATTTTGTTGTTGTTGGCTTTGTTTGTTGCAAGCATGAAATTGTTATATTGAAGTTATAAAGATTATGGATTGATTATAGCCTTGGAAATCCGAAATGTAATGTAATCCATTACTAAGTTGATTACAATTTAATCGTTGTTAGAAATCGCATGTCATTGACTTAAGGATTATGGTTATTATAATCAAATGCGACTTGATATCATGTTATGCTACAAATTTGGGTTGAAATATAATTGTGAGCCAATTGGGGCTGTTTAGTTAGTCATTTGTATTGGACTACCTGCTATATTGATTGTGAGCCAATTGGGAACATTTAGTTAGTCATTTGTATTGTACTATCTGCTATATTGATTGTGAGACAATTGGGCTGTTTAGTTAGTCATTTGCATTGGATTATCTTCTATATTTTGTGAGCCAATTGAAATTTTGTTTGGTTATTGTATTTCGACCTTGGAAAAGGTGGCAAAGTAAGTAAAAACAAAGGAGAGTCTTTGTCAGATTTTCGTAGAATTTAGAGACTTAACACTTATAATATTCTACGTTTGAAGTAAGGCTTTAATAGGCGTATTGTGAATATTATAGGTTGTTATACTACGCGGGACTTTGTACTTGGCAAGTGGTTTGACCTGACAAGGTATGTAGAACTTTTCCTATCTTTGAGCATGACTAGTTTCACGTATATAGTACGGTGAGCGTCTGAGACTTTGACATACTCTACTTGTTTCTGAAGGCCAAGTCGGGTGAGTTAGGAGATTTAACTCACTTAGAGAATATTAAAGATGTCTTAAGTCTTGTCAAAGATAAAGGATGGAAGAATTTTAAAGTATGTAATACTTGTGTCGTTTTAAAGCGTATAAGTCCTTGGATAGGAAATTGTACATGACTAAGGTATAAAGTGAATATAACGACTTTATGGGAGTTGGTTATATTGACTTTATGGAAAGATAAATGACTTGATTTAATGGAAGGCAATTCGATTTTAAGTCATCAATTGCCTAAGGTTTTATAAGACACGAGTCACTTGATTTAGAAGCCATATTTTATTTCTAAAAGTATTGTGACTTGTCTTGAAAAGAAATTGTCACTGATACTACGGCTATTAGTATCTTGGAAGTTTTATAATGAAATGAGTCTTTTTAAAAGCATAGAAGTCGTAGTACTTTGGGTTAAATTCGGATTTTTATAAAAGACATGATAGTGCCTTAGGTAAACTAAAATGAGAGTGTATATGAACAAGAATAGTAAGAAGTTAGGGATTTCTTAACTTGATTATATATTGCGTGATAAGCGATAGAGCTTATGTTATGTGTGATAAGCGGATTTGGGCTAATGATATATTATTCGTTGCGGGTCATTCCCGGGATTGTGGCATTGTATATTTACGTGGATTTGCTAACCACGATGCGAGGAATACCTCACGCGAGTCGTAAGGGCTTATGCGGGTGAAATAGTCCCGTGCGGGCGGGTCCGACCTATGCGAGGAATACCTATGCGAGTCCGTAAGGGCTTATGCGGGTGAAATAGTCCCGTGCGAGGAATACCTCACGCAGGTCCACTGGACCTATGCGGGTGAAATAGTCCCAGGAGTAGGATTCCAATCCTATTTTTCGTTGTAAGTATACACCTATTTATACTCTCATTATTAGTAAGGCACTGTGTACTGTAATTTTGTTATCATACATGTCTCCGGCTTTCTTTTAAACTTATGTTGTAATTACAGTACTTTCCAGTTTTACATACTTAGTACATATTGTGTCTTGACCTTCCTCGGCTGCGTTAAATCTGCGAGAAAGGAGTAAGCGAGTTGCGGATCCACACTCTTGGGATCACTTATCGGGCGTCGGAGCTCCATTCTCGGAGGCTTGTCTTTCTTTTTACGATCTTGTCACGATGTTGTAGATTATGTACATTCGGGGTATGGCGGGGCCACTGTCATACGCTTGTTATTGTCTGAAGTGCAGTATTCACCTATGTGGTTGGGCTATAAAGCGGGTTGTAAAGTTGTACTTTGACTCTGTTTATATCATGGAAGCGGCCTTATCCGCTAGCTTTGTGTTGTTATATTATTTACATATGTGTTTATGTTGTGTATGTTCCATTGCTATTCTCGATGTATACAGGCAGGGTGCCGGTGAGGCGATCGCGGCGAGTCGGGTCGTGACAATTCTTTTGTACAGTTATGATCTTGTTTACTGTACTTTCATGTTTACATACTTGGTACCTTGTTGTACTGACCCCCTTCGAGGGGTTGCGTTCATGTCCGCAGGTCTAGGTACTCAGTTGTGGATCCGCGAGCTTAGGATCCTTGTTCAACATTTTGAGATGGCTCCAATATTCTGGAGTTCGTCATTATGGCTAGGTATATTCAAGGGTACGGCGGGGCCTTGTCCCGTCATAGTTTATTGTCCAAATTCTTAGAGGTTTGTATTCATATGTGGGTTGGACTGGTGTAAGTTGTATTATTGTACAGTGTAGACCCTTTCGGGTGTTATTTATATTGTGGCAGCCTTTCCGGCTTTGCCTTTGTTTAAAGAAAAAAATGAGTGTTATTTATCTTCCGCGAGTTATTTATGTTGTTTGGGTAGAAGGATGCCCAAGTATGGCACCAGTAACGGGCCCGGGAATTCGGGTCATGACAATTATGTGGTGGAGGACTTGATGTGCCATTGCATGAATCTTGAATAATTCTATCCACGTCTCATATTGGACGGTTTCTAGATCAAGAACAATAGGAAGAACACTCTTGTTATTGGAAACTGTGAGGGCAGGATGAAATGTGTTCTTATCAGTCATAGTGAATAGAACAACAAGATTCAGAGAAGGGATTTA
This sequence comes from Przewalskia tangutica, assembly GCA_029844215.1. Taxonomy (NCBI): domain Eukaryota; kingdom Viridiplantae; phylum Streptophyta; class Magnoliopsida; order Solanales; family Solanaceae; genus Przewalskia; species Przewalskia tangutica. Next base: position 55,287,224 of record CM056724.1, read on the forward strand.
TTGGGGAAGACAAGAAGAAACCGAGAAGTGTCGGTTTTTGGAAGGGAATGTCTCGGTTTTTGTGCTAGTGTTTGCGGAAGCAAGGAGGTAGAAAAATACCTAGACTTGTGATACCATGAAAGAAATAATCTCTTGATTATTCTTATTGATGAAAGACATATATATACAAGTTACAATAGAAAAATCTTTTACTATTCTACATCTAAATATGTATTCTTTATGGAGACTAACTATACAATTATGATAATATTACAATATTAATTAAGGTACAAGACTAATATATAATATATACCAAATATACCATAAACTCTAATAAACTCTAATCAATCGGTGATGGACTGCTGGATCTCGTGATGGGCCTGGCGGTGATTTTTCATTGTTCTGGGTCTATCCATGATGCTTCATTGTTCTTAATATACACATAATATACATTTGTATATTGTATATTATGTGTATATTTAACACTATGGAAGAGATTTCAACCGATCTAAGAATTACAGGGACGTGTTTCAATTGACACTACAAGAAAAACAGGCTACGGTGACAGTTCACATGTGACAGAAATGCAAGTGTCACATCTTTTAATTAAATTTATGTTTTTTCTTGACATTCACGTGACAGGTTTTAAGTGTCATATAATTATGACATTTGTGTGATAAGTTTTTTAAGTGTCATATAATTATGACATTTGTGTGACGGTTTTTTAAGTGTCATTTATTTATGACGTTTGTGTGACGGTTTTGTGAAATGTCACATAAATAAGTGACTTGTGTTTCAAATTGATCAAAAATGACGCGTTTGACTGTTTAAAATGACATCGTTTTTATTATTTATTTAACACTTTTAAATTCAAATTAAGACTTACACGATTTTTATTTCTTTTTTAAAAATTGTTTTTAATACAAATAAACTAAACGTTATCGTTTTAACATTATAAAAAATAAAAGATCAAAAACTCTGTAAAAATACTAAGTGTCTTCACGCTCACACAGTTAGGTTTTGCTTCTCCCACTTCACTAACTCTCGTTGGTTTGATTTTTCTTATTTTATCTTAGCTTTACAATATTTTGATCATAAACTATGATTTCAGAATTTTAATGGATAATTATAAATTTAATTACCTTAAAATTCTTAATTTAGAGAAAACCAATATTTTATTTTTCATATTCATAAACCCAGCCCAACACCCCTATATGCCTAAAAATCCCAAACGAAGAAAAGCCTTCTTGCCTTCTATATCACCACAGTTGGAAAAATGGCAGTCGATAGAGCTCTGCACAGTTGTGTTCGATCAATTTTGGCAAGAGAATTAATGACATTTGCCTTCTATATCACCAGTCATCCACCACGAGGCCACCAAGGTGAGGTTTCCCCTCTGCGTACGCTTTATATATTGGGATGTTAATGGTTTTTGTCTCTTTTATTTTTGAATTCTCATTTTTTACTGGTTGAGAACCTTTTAGGGGGAGTTTTCTCCCAAATCAGTTCTCCCACACCGATTTCCCCCCAATTTCTATGCTTTAAGAGGTTCTATTAATTGAACCCTTCCCCTCATTATCAAACATAGGTTTTTCGGTCAGATATTTTGAGTTCTGAACTTGTTATTCGATGAGTTTAACCTAATTTCTAAATTTCAAAGACCTATTTTGATTTATCGGGGTTTCAAGCCTTTTGATGAAATCCTAAGTGTTATTTTAATAAAAAGAAAAAACAACTAAATAAATACCACTAGGTGAAGCTGGTATTGACAGAGCTTTAAAGTTATTGGAAGAAATAAGTCTGCAAGATATATGGGTAGATTAGGTGGAGATGAGGATTTTATTAACAATTCAAATTATGGCAGTGAAGATAGTGAAGATGAGATAAATATTGATGTTGTTAATGGTGTTGATATTCCAGCAAGAAGAAATAACACAAAGGTCAGGTGTGATCCAGACTGTGTGATTGCTATTTTTGAACTTGGTATGATTTTTAAAAATGAAAAAGTATTTAGGAAAGCACTGACTGATTATGCAATAGAATACAAAGTTAATCTCAAATTAAGGCCTAATAAACCTGTTAAAGTAAGTGCTAAATATAAGGGTAACAATAAATGTAGTTGGTTGTGTTATGCTGCATTAGATAGAGATTCTAGTGACTTTATGATTAAGAAATATCATCATGTATGCAACTTCAAACAAGAACAAGATGTGTAACACAAAATACATTGCTGCAAAATTCAATAATGAGATAACTAAGCAACAATCTTTGAGAATATGGGAGATACAAGATATGTGTAGGGATAAGTTAGGACTATTTGTTATAGAGCAATGATGCAGATTCTTAGAGAGTCTATAGGTGATTGAAATTTAGAGTTTGCAAGATTATGTGACTATGCTAGTGTTATAAAAGGAGAAAGTGTACCAGGACAAAATCTATTTTTGTACTTTTATGTTTGTTTGTATGCATTGAAGAAGGGGTGGATGGAAGGTTGTAAAAAATTATATGATTTGATGGATATTTTTTAAAGAGTGCTTGTAAGGGTTAACTACTAGTAGTAGTTGACAAGAATTGAAATAATCAGATATTTCCTATAGCCTGGGCAGTTGTGGACTAAGAGGCTAATCATAGTTGGGCTTTCTTCATTAAATGATTGAAACAGGATCTACAATTGGGTACTGGAGAAGGTCTGACTATAATGGCAGATATGCAAAAGGTACTATACATATTAACTTTGTTAAATCTGTTAATTTTATACTTTTGAGTGTTTATTTAATTTTTTTGCAGGGTTTTTAAGATGTTGCAAATGAACTGCTACCTAATGTTGAGCAAAGAAGATGTGGTAAACACATATGATGCAATTGGCATAAAGATTGAAAAGGTGATGAGAGAATAAAACGGTTTTAGAGGTGTTCTAAGGCAATTTTGAAGTGAAGTTTAGATAAGAGCTTAAAAAATGGGCAAACTTGGTAAGAATATTTGTGCTGATTTGTTGTGTTATCCAAAAAATACATGGATTAGGGCATTCTTTAAAGAACATTGTAAGTGTGATGTTGTTGAGAATACCATGTGTGAAACATTCAATTCATGGATTTTATCGTGTAGACACAAATCAATCATTAGGAGAAAAATAATGACTAGGCAAATATATATAATTAACTTGGATATCTGATATTACACCTATGTCTAGACTTACCTTAGAAGATAATAAGGAGATGGTTAGGGAATTGCAAGATCCTTCGAAATGCTAATATTGAGTTTGAGATTGGAGAGAGTGAGTATATACATAAAGTTAACATGTCTAATATGTGTTGTAGTTGTAGATCTTGACAGTTGAGGGGAATTTCATGCCAAAATGCCTTTGGTTCTTGCTAAAATTAAGCACATCTGTCCAGCTTGTTTACCTATGAGAGTGTGTTAATTTTTTCTTGGTTTGATGAGTCTGTCTATGGAAGCCTGTATAGTATAGGATAAGTTGTAAATAACCCTGTTCTCATTTTGATGCTATTGTCTAGCTTTCCCATGGTGCATGTTAAAATAATATAAGTGTCTTAGATAAATCTCCTCTATCCCTTGAAATTCTGTGTGAAACTCAAGAAGCATCTGAAGATTTCCCCCTATCATGGTGTAAATTGTTACTATGCCTCAATAACCTGCAAGAGATATGTATGTGAGAATTTTTTTTAGTTCATGAATTCTCCCTGTCTACAAAGGACCTAACCTAAATGAGATGATATGCAATGTGCTTTCCCCTTCCAGTGTTGCATCTAAAAAATGCTTTCCCCTTCCAACGTTTCAGATAATTATGTCTTTCCTTACCTTATTGATGATTCAGTTTTTAAGACTGACGGTTCTATTAAGGCTCATGTTTTTAGAAAAATGTGTGAGAAATTACTGTCCATGGATTAGTTAGATATCAATGTCATTATGGTTTATATGCAGTAAGTTATTTGTCATTTCATTGGTCCACATATGTGTATTTGTATTTGTATTTTCTTGTTTGATATGTTTATGTATATCTTCATCTTGTTGCATGCAAAGTACAACTCGGTCTGTGAAGGAGTGTCGCAAATTCGGTTTTGTGCATCCTGGTGTTGTTTATGTATATCTTCAGCTTGTTACTACAGTTGGTCGAGTGACTATGGTGAAATATGTTAAAGTATGACTTGTTTTATTTGGTCTGCATTACTTGAGTGATTATATATTTAGTGAATCTTTACAACATTTATTTTAAGTTATATTTACATGTTGATATTTACTTCAATGTCAGGCACCACAACAACCTGGTGGTACCGAGTGTGACTATTGTGTGATGCGTTTCATGAAAGAGTTGATGCTAGACTCGACTTTAATGATAAATAATGTAAGTACTTCTATATTTAAATGATAGATCATTAACAATATTAATTGCTACATCATTTCAAGCATTACTAATTATTTATTTTTTGTGGTTTATAGTTCTATGACAAACGCATGTATTCACAAGAGGAACTTGATGATATTTGTGTTGAGTGGGGATTGCATTTTTCGAAGATACTTGTTGAAACAGAAGTTGATAAACTAAATGCTGATGAGTGAACATTTTAGATTGATAAAATAGTTGATTAACAATGTTTTAGTCTTTAATTAAACACTTTAATTACGCTTTGAATTATTATCCATTTTGGGAATACTTTGTACAATAGATTCTAGCTATTCAATGTATATTTTTGGTTTATTTAAATTTTTAGTCCATTTCATTGGTGCATTCAATTTACAATATTGAAATTAAATTGCAAAAAAAAATCCCGCCAAATTTAATTTTCCCACCATATTAAAATAAATTATTAATTTAACAGAAATTTAAAAAAAATAGAATCAAAATTTAAATTTATGTGACAGGTTGTGTGATGGGTTTGAACCGTCACTCATCCATTTGTGACATTTGTGTGACGGATAAAAACCGTCACATGTCGTGTGACGGTTCCAGAACCGTCATCCGTTTGTGATAGTGGCAAAGATAACGCTTACAGGAACTATCGTCTTAGGGGTTAGATGACGGTTTTTACCCATCACCGTAGGGTGTTTGTTGAGTTGTAGATACCCATGAAAATATGACGAGAAGGTGAAGAAAGAAGAAGAGAAAGGAAGAAGATGAAGTCGGTGGTCGATGAAAAAGATGAAGGAGCAGTTGAGAGAGTTCTAGAAGAGAAGATATTTTAATTTGTGTATTAAAATTGAATCCAAAATGAATAATGTACACAATGAGTTACAATGTATTTATAAAGGTCCACTATACTCATCAGCCCATTATACTAGTTAAACCAATATACTAACCCAATATACTAGTTATACATTTACACTTATACTTTTACACCCCCCCTCAAGCTAGGATGTATGAAAATGTTCTTCAAGCCTAGCTTGGATAATAAGGAAGTATGTTGCTGTCGATTCAATGCTTTTGTTAGTATATCAGCTGGTTGTTCCTTTGTCGATATAAACTGAGCATTGATCAATCCACTTTGAATCTTTTCTCTAATAAAATGACAGTCGATTTCTATATGTTTTGTTCTCTCGTGGAAAACTGGATTCCCAGCAATCTGTATAGTAGATTTGCTATCTGTGAATACTCCCACTAGTCTGGATATATCAACATCCAACTCTTGAAACAATCCTGCCAACCAAACAACTTCAGCAACTGCGGAAGCCATAGCCCTGTACTGAACTCCGAGATATTGTGTCTTGCTTCTTCGATTTCCATGAAACATGTGACAATCCATACATTTCGGATAACCGATGGTGATCTCCACGGTGTTGACGCAGCCTTCCCGATGCGCACCTGATACATTTTGAGATGAGAACCTGATTAGAACTAGACATAAGTATGCCCATTCCTGGTGTCTGTTTGATGTATCTGACTAATCGAAGACCAGCTTCCATGTGAGAGTTCTATGATGTTTGCATGAATTGACTGAGTGAGTTCACTGCAAAGGTGATATTTGGTCTTGTAGTGGTTAAATATAATAGCCTCCAATTAGTCTTCTATATACACAGTCGGTCAATGGCTTATCGGCCGTGAGATGATTGGTGGCTTGATGACCTTGTCCAACTCTACTGTAGTGAGCTTCTGATTTGTCTCCATATGGAAAGCAACTGGTTTGGCTCCTGCCAATCCCATGTCTGATATAATTTCAATAGCATACTTCCTTTGATGCATTAGAATACCTTGTGAATTTTTTGCAAACTCAATTCCTAGAAAATACTTCAACTCCCCCAAGTCTTTTATCTTAAAAGCTGATTGTAGTGCTTCTTTTGTGGACTGTATGAGAGCTGCATCATTCCCAGTTAACAGGAGATCATCCACATATACCAACACCACCACAATCTTCTTCTCTTCTCTCCTTGTGAAAATAGAGTAGTCCCTATGGCTTTGTGTGAAACCCGATGACAATAAAGTTGTAGTTAGCTTTATATTCCATTGCCTAGAGGCCTGTTTCAAGTCATATAAAGACTTCTTTAACCTGCATACATGTGTGTTCCTGTGTGTAGCATTGAATCCTCTGAAGGCTATCATGAACACTTCTTGGATAAATCCCTTTGAAGAAATGCATTGTATACATCCATTTGATGTATCTTCCAATGTTGCAATGCTGCAATAGACACCACAGTCCTGACTGTGGCCATCTTAACCACAGGTGAGAGTGTCTCCTGGTAGTCTATCCCATCATTTTGGTTGTATCCATTGGCTCTGATCCGGCCTTGAACATCTCCACTCGCGATACTTTGTATTTAATCTTGTAGACCACCTGACGATTGCCTTCTTCCCTTCAGGAAGTTTGACTAGCTCTCATGTTCCATTGTCCTCTAGTGCCTGGATTTCATATTCCATGGCTGCAACCCATCTAGGATCCTTTGCAGCTGCTGAGTATCTGATGGCTCAGTGTCTACAGATTCTTATGCAACAAAGTGTTGATAGAGCGTGAATAGACTGCGTATGTAATGTTGTCGAGAAATTGAATATAAGCAAGCAATCGTGAGATCCTTTTGTAGTGATATAGTCCTTGAGCAATATAGGAGGTATGCCGTGTCTTCCGATCTCCTTGTTGTAGTTGTAGTGACTAACTCCATCGATTGTTCTCATGATGTTACGCCTCATCTGCACAACGGTGGTATGATCTGCATGCGCACTTCCATCATTGATATTTGAATCTGCGATGGGACTGCGCGCTTGTCACACCCGAATTCGGGCGTGGTGGTGCCTTACCGGGCACCCTAGTGACAACATCGAGAAAATCGCGGAAAATAAAACTTTAACATGAAATGAGAGACATGATAATAAAGCAGTCAACAACGGTTACCTTCCAATGATATACATATAACAACTTTTTCAAAGCGAACAGTTTAATCCCTTTTACAAAACCACCTTGCGATTACTCTGCACCTCTAAGATTTACAAACTATGACGGACGGGGCCCGCCATACCACCTGAATGTACAGAACCTCTGACTCGGGAACACATACCAAAAGATAAGCCTCAGAAGGCAGCTTCCCAATATCTTTGAAAGGTGATCTAGGCGGGGATCGACAGCGATGTACTTCTGCGGCGTGAGCGCAGCCCGAAGAGTCGATCTGGTACCAAGTATGTGAAGCGTAAAGGCGTAAATGAAATCATAATAGTCTATATAAAGCGGAGACATGTATGATAACCGGATGAAATCATTGACTGCCCGTCTCGTGGGACTCGGTGTAAAATCGGATGTGATCGTGACCGCCCATCTCGTGGGACTCGGTGTAATATCGGATGAAATCGTGACCTGCCCATCTCGTGGGACTCGGTGTAATATCAAATGGAATACGTGCCCTGCCCGTCGTGGGACTCGGTGTATAATCAAATGGAATCGTGCCCTGCCCATCTCGTGGGACTCGGTGTAGAATCGTTCATAACAAATCAACCGGCCCTCGGCCGAGAGCGGTAACACGAAATACCACTTGCACAACAAGGGCTATCATCAAGCATAGGCAAGTTTCACAACAACAAGCATAGGCAAGTTTCACAACAACAAGCATAGGCAAGTTTCACAACAACATCGTAGGCAAGTTTCACACAACTCAAAGTACTTTCATTTTATGCCAAAGTCGGGTTTTAACCCTAAAGTACTACGTCGTTAAATACCTTTTAAGAGATCCGTTTCTTTCACCTAAGTCACCAATACCCGTAGTATTAGAATGACCAACCCATTCCTTTTCAAAAGTCAAGTAACAACATTCTTTTCCTAAGTTCCGTTTGCCTAGTTTCAATTACTTAAGCTTCTCATTTTCAAATGGTTTCATAGTTCATAAACTTAATCACTTGATTTCTTTTTAGAGCGATTGAGTAATATATATCTTACGTGAGAGTAGGTTATTACAGTTTACAACATTCTTATTACAGTGACCATGATCTAGAAAATGTAATATCATTTTGTCTCATCTTAGTTTATGCGGATGGAGGTTTCTCTTGGTTTTAATACAAGACTTCATTTATTCAATACATTTTCCTTTTATTAACGCTGCAGTGGTTTGTCGATACACATTCTGATTTCCGAAATCAGTAAAACATTATCCCTTTAAATAAAACCAAGTACTCATTACTCACGAATGAGGTTTCACATAAACATCCACATTAAAACAAATAAGTTAAGTCTCTTATCTTATAAGATCAAGTCTCTTAACTTAACATCGATAAACCATTTTCTTTACCTCTCTTAAGACATTATACCTAACTCCCCGTAAAGCTAGTATAATTCTCTTTTAAAACCTTTAAAACCAAGTGTTACTCTCTTCAAAGCGATTTATAAATCTTTTGAAATACATCAAGTTCTTTATTATAACAAGCCAGTTATAATTCACATCAGTTACCTTTTAAAACCACAAAGTATTTTCTTACCTACATAAAGCTGTTATAACCAACTTCCCATAAAGCCGTTATAACACTTTATGTTTCAAACTAATCAAATACATTAAACACGTATGCGTCTCCGTACTACATAGTTACACATATCATGCTAGAAGAGATAGGAAGAGGTTCACATACCTCGCGGCGATTATCGACAATAAGCAAAAAGCTCAAGTACTATAACGCACTAGCCCTTTCCACTCCTCGAGTAGAATACGCTACTCTTAGTACTTTCACCTATAAAGGCCACAAACGTCTATTAAATCTTAAACACAAGTTTTCATCTTTCTACAGAAAATTCGGCACCTCCCACACACATGGCGTTAATCTCTCTCTATCGAGGCTACCAAGCCAACCAGTGGGGTTCTGCCCTAACCGGGCGTGTACAATTCTACTTCACGGTAATGCTACACAAGTCTCATGTCTGATCTATGTGATTACGATTCGATTCTCTTATTTAAATTCGGGCTTAAGTCGCAAGACATTTGCAGTAAGTATTATTCGAGCTTAAGTCAAAAGACATTGCCGCAATTATAACGTTCAGTTCTATATATAGTATACTTCAACTATGTATTCCTACAACATGTAATTTCCAATTACAATAGAAGGTCATGAGTGTTTACCTCGATAAGCCCAAAATTATCCGAGATAAAAGTCGATCTGAGCAAGTTTAGCTCACCTCGTGCGCTCCAAAATGCTCCAAGAAACCCTTAGAAGTGTCTACACAACTTCTACTTAATACTTCAACTACGGGTGAAGATTTTTCCCTAGGGTTTCGTTTTGGTAGTGAGGAAAGTATAATGGTATTTTATGGGCTTGTATAAGTGTAACCTTGGGAATACTACAAGGTATTTGGGCCAAGGTATTTGGACATAATAACAATACTAGGAGAGTATTTCTATACCACAACAAGGGGTATTTATACGAGACAACTAGGCTAGGGGTACCCATAGGCTAGGAGCACCACAAGGAGGGGAAGCTCTGCCAAGCTCTCAAAGGGGAGGACTTTTGGACGATTTCAAGACAAGAGGAGGAGTATTTGAGACTTAGATAGATTGCTCAATTTTGGATGAAGAAAGTTCATCAACTAGAGGGTATTTATAGGTCAGTGAAGGCGACCAATGGCAAGATGAAGACAAGTGTGGTGCAAGTGTAGGGCTAGATTTCCACCATGTGTACCTTATCCATCTACCACACCAACTTGCACAAATATCCTACCTACCATGCCCCCTTTTCGGCCAAGCTTTACGCCACCACTTCCAATGTGAGGTGACACTTGTCACCTCGTTGGTCCAAAATGTTTCGCCTCTCGGAAAAATCCGCAAAAATTAGAAATGACATAGCGGAATTTTCCTACGAAAAGTGGAAGCGTTTAGTCGAACGACTCCAATCGGGTGTTGTGTACAAATTTGAAACTAGCCAACCTTTAGGCTTAAATTATTATACGTGCGCCTCACGCATACTCTGGAAATACGGGTATAACATTCTCCTCCTTAGAAACATTCGTCCGAATGTTCCTTCTCAACAGATAACGAAGAAGTTCCTTGACAAGTTGTCAAAGCCACACCGCCACGTAATAACACGTTCTCTTCTTCTTACTCGTCGTGCCCTCGCCGAACACTTGAACTCTTCTAGTATCGTACCACACTTGATCATCGCTTTAGTTCCAAAACTTTGGAGTCACTACCTCAACTTGGTCATCTTACTAACCGCATCTCCTCGAGGCCATTCGGCCTTTCACGATCCGCTCCGGTCGAACATAAACACGAAATCATCTGGCGGTCATCTAAACTTGGGCTAGCACCTCGTGACCCTACCACTGGCGGGACCACCAGCTGACCCTATTTTGAAACCGGCGGGTTGGCCCTCAACATGGCTGACCCGATCCACTTACGCATCACGCGCTCTTGTTCCCGATCCGAACAATCTTACCTAAGCAGTCATGAAAAGCTACCACTTCCATTTCACACTTCCTGTGGACTTACCCTTTTCACTAACCAGTTTCTAAATCACTTTTTAGCACACTATCCAAACATAACACTAAACACATCAACAACATCAATACATACAAAACTCTGAGGTTAGGGATATACCGAATCTACCGCTCTCTCTAATCATAGGCACGCCTGCAGGCGTAGGCAGTAAAGCGATGAACACCGCGATCCGGTGGTGAGTCATTCTGTTTGCATCCTTCCTACTAGGGCGGTTTTCGTCACATGGCCACTCGACGGCGCAGAAAAACAAGCACCGATAAAAGACGACATTCCCGGGATGGCGTTTGCCACATCGTGCACTGCGAGAAAACTCGAACGTGGCTAGAACCCGTATATCTGTGAACGAAGCCTTGGAGCTCGACCGGCTCGAATACCACTGAGCGTCGACGGCGTGGAGGACCACTGCATCTTGGCGGAGGTACATCACTAACTTTCTTCTTGGCGGTCGCCTTGAAAGCTACCAAAGGACCTGCTGTTCGGCCTCTTCTGCGATCTCGGTCATTCCGTCGACTCTCCGTGCCTCGCATCCTAGTGCGCGAGCTGCATGCGGGCAATGTCCATGCCGGTGAAGGGCTACACCGAACAAGCCTCGCCAAGTACTCATCCAGCCGGTGGCGTGGCGGTGTACTCATCCTCCATATCGGCTACTAACGCGGGGACGTCTTAGGGCGATGAGTCGAACTCCATATTGTACTCCCGAACCGTCGTCCGTTCTGCAGAACACCAAAAATCTGTCGCGAGCCCTCATCAATGCGAGGCAAGAAATGTGCAAGAAATGCCCTTGAGAACTCGTCCCAAACTGCTGGGAGCGCATGCTCACCTCGGGACAGTTCCCACGAATCAAACCAGTCGACTGCAGTATCGCGCAGCCGATGCGAACCGAAGGTCACTGACTCGGTCTCCGAAGCCTTGATCACTCTCATGATCCGCTGTAACTGTCGGATGAACTCCTGTGGATCATCCTCAGGCCTCGACCCATAGAACTCTGGCGGGCTGCAGCTCAGAAAGTCCCGTAGCCTCAAACTATCTGCTCGGGGGTGAACTACGGGTGCTACTGGGGCTGGAACTGCTGCATCCAACCTATCCTCATATCTGGCCACGACCACGGCGATGGCGGCCATCTCTTGTACCCGTCTCATCTCGCTCCGGTGTGGGTGGAGGCTCAGTCTTGTAGTCTCGGCCCATCGCTGCTGCGGCTCTAAACTCTTTGGCGGCGTCCACGAAACCGCCGTCGGAAGCACTGTCTCAGTCTTGGCCGCTGCGCCTCGTACTCCTCTGTATCCACTAGCAGCCCGCCATTTGCCTTGCTGTCTGAGTGCAGGTTGCCTTACGCGGAGGCATAATCGGTAAAATGAAATACGTCGGAGGGTACAACTTATCACACGGCTCTAAGGCACGATCTCGTAATGAGAAGAAATGGAAACCAATCCTAAATGTCCTATAGCCTCACGATTATAGATGTGGTGCAACACCGATAATCAAGACTCTACTAGACACGGTGCAGTAGACACTTTCCGAGGATTAATCGCTCTAATACCACTATGTCACACCCAATTCGGGCGTGGTCGTGCCTTACCCGCACCCTAGTGACACAACATCGTAGAAAATCGGAAAATAAAACTTTAACATGAAATGAGAGACATGATAATAAAGCGAGTCAACCAAACGGTTACCTTCCAATGATATACATATAACAACTTTTTCAAAAGCGAGCAGTTTAATCCCTTTTACAAAACCACCGCACAAAGGCTCTGCACTCTAAGATTTACAACTATGACGGAGGCGGGCCGCCATACCACGAATGTACAAGAACCTACAACTCGGGAACACATACCAAAGATAAGCCTCGAAGGAACGGAGCTTCAATATCTTTGAAAGGTGATCTAGAGCGGGGATCGACAGACGATGTACTTCTACTGCGGCGTGAACGCGGCCCGAAGGAGGTCGATAACAGTACCAAGTATGTGAATCAGAAAAGGCGTAAATGAAATCATAATAGTCTATATAAAGCGGGAGACATGTATGATAACGGATGAAATCGTGACCGCCTGCCCATCTCGGGACTCGGTGTAAAATCGGATGTGATCGTGACCACCGCCCATCTCGTGGGACTCGGTGTAATATCGGATGAAATCGTGACCACCGCCCATCGTGGGACTCGGTGTAATATCAGATGAAATACGTGACCCTGCCCATCTCGTGGGACTCGGTGTATAATCAAATGGAATACGTGCCCCTGCCCATCTCGTGGGACTCGGTGTAGAATCGTTCATAACAAATCAACCGGCCCTCCATCGAGAGACGCGGTAACACAGAAATACCACACTTGCACAACAAGGGCTATCATCACAGCATAGGCAAGTTTCACAACAACAAGCATAGGCAAGTTTCCACAACAACAAGCATAGGCAAGTTTCACAACAACATGCGTAGGCAAGTTTCACACAACTCAAAGTACTTTCATTTTATGCCAAAGTCCGGTTTTAACCCTAAAGTACTACGTACGTTAAATACCTTTTAAGAGATCCGTTTCTTTCACCTAAGTCACACAATACCCGTAGTATTAGAATGACCAACCCACATTCCTTTTCAAAAGTCAAGTAACAACATTCTTTTCCTAAGTTCCCGTTTGCCTAGTTTCAATTACTTAAGCTTCTCATTTTCAAATGGTTTCATAGTTCATAAACTTAATCACTTGATTTCTTTTAGAACGATTGAGTAATATATATCTTACGTGAGAGTAGGTTATTCTGGTTTACAACATTCTTATTACAGCAGCCATGATCTAGAAAATGTAATATCATTTTGTCTCATCTTAGTTTCTATGCAGATGGAGGTTTCTACTGGTTTTAATACAAGACTTCATTTATTCAATACATTTTCCTTTTATTAACGCTGCAGTGGTTTGTCGATACACATTCTGATTTCCGAAATCAGTAAAACATTATCCCTTTAAATAAAACCAAGTACTCATTACTCACGAATGAGGTTTCACATAAACATCCACATTAAAACAAATAAGTTAAGTCTCTTATCTTATAAGATCAAGTCTCTTAACTTCTAACATCAGTAAACCATTTTCTTTACCTCTCTTAAGACATTATACCTAACTCCCCATAAAGCTAGTATAATTCTCTTTTAAAACCTTTAAAACCAAGTGTTACTCTCCCTTCAAAACGATTTATAAATCTTTTGAAATACATCAAGTTCTTTATTATAACAAGCCAGTTATAATTCACACGTGATTACCTTTTAAAACCACAAAGTATTTTCTTACCTACATAAAGTCGTTATAACCAACTTCCCATAAAGCCGTTATAACACTTTATGTTTCAAACTAATCAAATACATTAAACACGTATGCGTCTGCCGTACTACATAGTTACACACATATCATGCTAGAAGAGATAGGAAGAGGTTCACATACCTCGCGACGATTATCGACGATAAGCAAAAAGCTCAATACTATAACGCACTGGCCGCTTTCCACTCGCCGAGTAGAATACGCTACTCTTAGTACTTTCACCTATAAAGGCCACAAACGTCTATTAAATCTTAAACACAAGTTTTCATCTTTCTACAGAAAATTCGCAAGACCTCCCCCCACGCAGCGTTAATCTCTCTATCGGTAGCTACCAAGCCAACCGAGGGGTTTTACGCCTAACGGGCGTGTACAATTCTACTTCACAGAATGCTACACAAGTCTCATGTCTGATCTATGTGATTCTGATTCGATTCTCTTATTTAAATTCGGGCTTAAGTCGCAAGACATTGCAGTAAGTATTATTCGAGCTTAAGTCAAAAGACATTGCCGCACAATTATAACGTTCAGTTCTATATATAGTATACTTCAACTATATATTCCTACAACATGTAATTTCCAATTACAATAGAAGGTCATGAGTGTTTACCTCGATAAGCCCAAAATTATCCGAGATAAAAGTCGATCTGAGCAAGGTTTAGCTCTACTCCGTGCGCTCCAAAATGCTCCAAGAAACCCTTGAAGTGTCTACACAACTTCTACTTAATACAACTACGGGTGAAGATTTTTCCCTGTGGTTTCGTTTTAGTAGTGAGGAAAGTATAATGGTATTTTCCGGGCTTGTATAAGTGTAACCTTGGGAATACGACAAGGTATTTGGGCCAAGGTATTTGGCCATAATAACAATACTACGAGAGTATTTCTATACCACAACAAGGGGTATTTAGACGAGACACCTAGGCTCGGGGGGGGGGTACCCCTCGGCTAGGGCACCACAAAGGGAGGGAAGCTCTCGGCAAGCTCTCAAGGGGAGGACTTTTGGACGATTTCAAGACAAGAGGGAGGAGTATTTGAGACTTAGATAGATTGCTCAATTTTTGGATGAAGAAAGTTCATCAACTAGAGGGGTATTTATAGGTCAAGTGAAGGCCAACCAATGGCCAAGATGAAGACAAGTGTGGTGCAAGTGTAGGGCTAGATTTCCACCATGTGTACCTTATCCATCTACCACACCAACTTGCACAAATATCCTACCTACCACATGCCCCCCTTTCGGCCAAGCTTTACCGCCCACCACTTCCAATGTGAGGGTGACACTTGTCACCCTCCCGTTGGTCCAAAATGTTTCGTCTCTCGGAAAAATCCGCAAAAATTAGAAATGACATAGCCGGAATTTTCCCTACGAAAGCTGTGGAAACGTTTCGTCGAAAAACGACTCCAATCGGGTGTTGTGTACAAATTTCGAAACTAGCCAACCTTTAGGCTTAAATTATTATACGTACGCCCTCACGTACATACTCTGGAAATACGGGGTATAACAATGATGGTTCTTCTCCTACAAAATTTGTCTCACTCACAGGATTACCATTAGTAATAGTGACAGGATTACCATTCATCAACTCCTCATAACAGAATTTTTCACGATCCTTTATGTTCAGTGACTCCTCATTCTGCCCATTTTAAAGGGAAAAATGTCTTCCCTGAATATTACATCCCTACTAACAAAAATAATCCTATTTTCTAAGTCATAGAGTTTGTATCCCTTTTGTGTAGGTGCATACCCAAGTAGGACACATCTAGCTGCTCTTGGATTAAACTTATCACGTGTATGAAGTATGGTTGCAAAACATAAACAACCTATAACTCTCAAATGATTAAGTTGTGGTGTTTTATTGTATAGTTTATGGATAGGAGACTCATTATTTAGAACTGTTGAAGGAATTCTATTAATAATGTATGCTGCAACTTCTATACACATTTCCCAGAATCTGTCTGGCAACCAGCCCTGAATTTTTATGGCTCTTGCTGTCTCAAGTAGATGCCTATGTTTCCTTTCAACTACCCCATTTTGTTATGGTGTGTATGGGCAAGAATTCTCATGCATAATTCCAAGTGTTTGGAAAAGTTCCCTACAGTTTTGGTTGAAAAATCCAGTACCATTGTCTGATCTAACTCTCTGGACTTTAGATTCAAATTGAGTAGCTATTTCAGCAAAGAAAACTTTCAGAATAGTAGACACATCAGATTTCAACCTCATCAGAAACACTCATGTCCATCTAGAGAAGTCATCTACAATGGTAAAAAAATACCTCATGCCATTGAATGTATCAGTTCTATATGGTCCCCAGACATCTAAATGTAGCAATTGGAAAGGTTTTATTGATCTACTGGTACTAGTAGGAAATGGAAATCTGATTTTTCTAGCCAGTGGGAAGATTTCACATTTATTTAAAACAAAATTATCATTATCTTTGAACAAAGAAATCTTTCTCAATACTGTCATAGGTACATGACATAGCCTCTGGTGTCATGTCATTGTATCTATATGTTGAGTAGCAGCCATACACTTCCTCAGTTCCCTCTCCTGATTCTCAGCATCCAAACACAAAATGTAGAGCCCATCTTTCTCACTACCAATCCCCCTCACCTTCCCAGATGCTAGATCCTGAAAGACACAACATGAGGGAAAGAAAGAGACACTACAATTCAACTCCTTAGTCACCTTTGACACTGACATTAAGTTACTTGAATGCTGGCACACACAGAACATTTCTAAGAACATCACATTTTCCAAATTGATAATCACCAACATGGGAGATTCTGGCTGAATCTCCTGTTGGCAATTGTACCTTTCCAGTGTTGCTTTCTGTTAACAAGTTATTGCGTAAGTGTTTAGAGTCACTTATCATGTGATTAGTCGCACCTGAATCTACTATCCACTGCAGTAACTCTTCTGCATCAGTAATATCCATACCTGTCATATTTGCAATGTGAGTTCTGCTCCTGTCATTCTCTTCCAATATGTGAATGATCTATTGTCTTTGGCTGGGAGTGAATTGATCATACATCATTGTCTCCTTTATGCGGTGGTCCTGCTACTGTGTCTGTTGTCCACCAAGACCTTGTCATGTGTCTTCAAGTTGGCATGTTACTGCATAGGCCTTCTTTTCTTTGGACTTAAAGTCATCTGGATAGCCAATTAGTTGGTAACAGCCCTCCTCCAAGTGACCTGTCTTATGGCAGTTATTACATTTCATCAACTTGAAACAGTCCACTGTAAAATGTCCCTTCATCTTACAGTAATCACACTTAGCATTAGGATTATATGGTTTTCTTTGTGTATGGCTTCCTCCATGTCCTCATCCCCTGTTACTTCCATTCCTGGATGTGAATAATGTTGATGGTTCAATATGATCAGATATAGACATGTTGGTTCCTGCCAGATCTCTTTGACTTTCCTCTTGATTAACCAAAACATATGTCTGATTCAGATTTGGAACTTGTGGCATCATTAGAACTTGGCTCCTTGTATGATGATAGCTTTCATTCAGTCCCATTAGGAACTGCAACAACCTCTGATATTGTAGGTGATTGATGAACTCCTTAGCCTTGGGACAGCACGACGGTGTAGGTATGATCGAGTCGTACTCATCCCAAAGGTCCTTCAGGCTTGAATAATATCCTGATATTGACATAGTTCCTTGTCGCAAAGTGAATATCTCCTTGTGAAGCTGAAAGACTCTAGAACTATTTACCTTGTCGAATCTCTCATTCAACTCCTCCCAGATGATGTGGGAATCAGCATTGAATAACATCCCTGTCAGCAGACTCTTGCTGACATTTCCCATCAACCATGACACTACAATAGCGTTACATCTGTCCCAGACTCGTGCTACCTCTTCACTGTAATGTTCTCTCCTAACCGTTCCATCAATAAACCCTATTTTGTTCTTCCCCAACAGAGCCAGCTTCATGGCCCTACTCCACAGCGTATAATTGTCTATTCCATTCCATTCAAGACAACTCCAACAGACATGGAATCAGGTGCATCCGATGGAAATAAGAATAGGGGGTGGTTATGATCTATATTGTTCCTTGAACTTGTTGTATCTCCAACTTCATTCACTCCACCATTTCCTATAGTTTCTGATGTCGGCATGTCGTATATCTTTCCTTAGAAGTCTCAATTTCACCAACAGATTCAATTATCACCAACAAAACAGTGAAAAATTCACCAACAGGAAAAATTTTTTACCAACAGAGACTCAATTCCTGAAATCGATTAAGATTTTGAGTCGACTATAACAAAAAAGTGATTCCTACTTTTTCAGATTCATCCACTGGGTAATTACTTGTTTCTCCTCCGATCTGTTTTGCGATCTGAGACTGTCTCAATTTCTTTGATATTTCTCTTGCATGTACCCCGATCTATCTGTATCTACAAGTTTCTTGTGCCGATCCTTCTGTTTCGAACATCCTAGAATCTACTGGCTTTGATGCCATGTTGAGTTGTAGATACCCATGAAAATATGACGAGAAGGTGAAGAAAGAAGAAGAGAAAGGAAGAAGATGAAGTCGGTGGTCGATGAAGAAGATGAAGGAGCAGTTGAGAGAGTTCTAGAAGAGAAGAGATTTTAATCTGTGTATTAAAATTGAATCCAAAATGAATAATGTACACAATGAGTTGCAATGTATTTATACATTTACACTTATACTTTTACAGTGTTTTTGTTGCAGTGTGAGTGACAAATGAAAGAATATCTCATGCCATGTCCTTTCTAAGGAGTAAAAGCATTACGTCATTAATTGGTACACAATTTTTAGAAGCAACTTTTGATTTGCTGCTGTTCATAATTTGAAAATTCCTTTGTCAGAACTCTTAACATCTATGTTCTTGCGGGCCACGCTAACCGCAAGTCGGTAATTTTATTTGAGTTTCATTGATTGAATTTTCCGTATATAATGTATAATCTAATGTTCATTCATTTTACAAAGGAATGATCTCAATCCATCTCATTGTGATTGCTGGATGGTAAATTTGAGTTTGCTTTAAGTCATGCTTCGTTGCCTGAAATTCTAGCACACTTTGCTCAAAATTTCATATCAAAGGTGTCTTGATGGTGGGAGAGCAAAGGTAGGTAGAGTGGTGAACTTGCCTTCTTTATATTTTCAAAATTTTCCAGCTAACAACTACTAATATTTTTTTCCTGCCTTTTCAGTTCAGATTTCTATATATTATATGTTTTGTAAATTTAACCAAGTTTTACTATATGAAATTGCCGGAAAAATATTGGTGCTGAGAAACAGAGATCACAAGCTATTTGAAGAATTTAAAGAAATTGTTTCTACTCATATAAGTGGATTGCTTACCCAGCACAAATAAAATGGTAGCTTTATTGTGGACGTGGAACACTTTTCTCATATCAAATAGAAATCAGATGAGATAAAAATAATTCAACAATATGGCGAAGAAGTTCATGATCCATTGTACATGTAAAGAATGTATCTTGTGTCCTCATTCAACTCCAAAAGGACCAAAAAGCTAGCTTATAGGGTGAGGATTATCCAACTCCATATAAAGAGTTCATGTTCTCATTCCATTTTCGATGTGAGACTCTTAACAATCCCCGCACGCTTAGACTCCGTTAACTGGAGTGTGGACGATATAATTTGGGAGCCAACATCGACAAACAAATAATTATAATGTGTGTGACTCTAATATTATGTAAAAAATGAATCTTGAGCCTGAATCAGTTTCCATTTCTTTTAAATTTCAAAAGTCTCCAAATATAGTTACTACAATTACTATTTACAATAATAAATAAATATTATATATTGAAACAATGGCATGAGTTTTCATTTTGCCTTATATTTATTTCTGGGTTTCACTTTTTTGCATATTGTATATGAAAAATATAATTGATACATTGTTTGGTCTTTGTTTTTTATTTACAGGTGATAAATAGTTCCAATTTTCGTCAATTACTATTTTCATTTTAGGGACTACCTTTTTGGCATTATTTCCCCCCTTTTTTTTGTTGCACGTCAATACACCTCATGAACCAACAAGAGTTGTTTCTTTCCTCTTTTTTGGATCTTTTCATTTCTCAAATACTTTTTTTTAATTCAAATAATATTTTAATATAAATACTAATAATTCTATTTATAATGATTAATATTATCTATAAATAATAATTATGCAGGAATAGAGAAGATTTACATAATATAAAAAATCTCCTAATGCATAATAAATAGTATGCAATGAATATGATAGAGTTAGAGAACATTTTATAATAAATACTATTAATGGATATCCTAATTAAAATAGCCTCTGCATATTCTGGCATGCATCGTGACATTAAGATTAGTGTGTTGCAATCGGATGCTTCATGTTAATTGTTTTCTTTCAAGTTTAGCATAGTATGTTTCTTCACCTAGATGATTACCAGCGGCAGGTGGTGCTATATCCCATTTTCCATCCCCATGCATTTGAGGTTAAGATATATACATGAATATAATGCATGAATGATGCTGAGATATTTTGAGTTTATCGGAGTGACGCAAGGTCGTTGCACCTTCGATTAACATTATGAACATTAACATCTTTCCATATACCTCAATAGAGATTTATGAACATATTTATACATGCTTTGACAATAGGAATGAATAACATGAACAACCTTAACTACTAAAAGTTAGCCACAACGGGGGACCTGTTTCAGGTCATATAGTGACTTACAGAGACGACACACATAGTGAGGGACTGCTGGATGGGTGAACCCAGGTGACTGATGCATGTAGACTGTTTCTCTCAGTTCCCCATGTAAAAATGCATTCTTCACATCAAGTTGATGTATCGGCCAGTGTTTGCCCATAGTTATGCTAAGAATTGTGCGAATGGTAGCCGATTTGACAATCGAACCGAATGTCTCACCACAATAAATGTCCTCCTGCTAATTCGTGTCATTAGCCACAAGACGTATCTTATACCTCTCAAGATCCCCATTGTCTCTGAATTTGTGACAAAATAGCCACATACAATGAATCACATTCACCCCCTCAGGTCTAGGTACTAGATCACACATGTGCTGTTTAGTCAAAGCATTGAATTCCTCATACATAGCCGCATTCCAATTAGGGTATTGTTTGGCCAATTTGGGGTTCTTGGGAATTGGAGAGATGATTTGGACAGACAAGTTGAATTGGACTTTGGGTTTGAAGATTCCGTGTTTGGCACGATTCTCCATTTAGTGAGTAGGGACAGTGGGTGGCTGAGGCAGCTAAGTGGTGGGGTCCGAGACGGATGGTAAGGTCGGATAGGGAGAGGGTAGAGGTGAAGCCGTCGGAGGCACCGAGGTGCCGAGATCAAGGGCCACAACACTAACGACGGTGTGGATGAACAATCATCTCTGATGTTTTGGTGCCGCTCAATGGGCCGCGGCGCTGATGACGAGACAGAAACATCTTGGTCACTGGAAGGATAGCATCGCGGCGCCTCTATGATAGGCCGCGGCGCTGATGACGGTGATGAATGTAGTTAACTGAGAATGATGGAATAAATGACAGGCTCGTCAAGAAAGGAGTAATCTGGTTTTTGGAATTTTTGAAGATTAAAAAACGGAAATGTGATCTCGTCGAATGTGACGTGACGAGAGATATGGATTTGACGAGTGGAGAAGTCATAGCATATATATCCCTTATGGTTCCGCGGAAAGCCTAGGTAGACACATGGAGTGAACCGGGGAGCTAGCTTGGAAAGGACGGTAAATGCAAGGTTAGGATAACATAGACATCCGAATATCTGTAGATGATCATAAGAGAGGACTCTATGATAGAGGATTTCGGTAGGAGTCATATTGTGAAGGGTGCTAGTTGGGAGAATATTTAGAATATATTATGACATTTTATCAGCATATACCCAGAAGGACGGAGGGAGAAAGACATGAATCAATAGAGTGCGAATCATATTGTTAATGGAACAGATGATTCTTTCAGCTTTACCATTTTGTGGGGAGGTGTGAGGGCAGGAGAAGCGAAAAACCATGTCATTATTAGTACAAAAATGGTGAAACATAGAGTTGTTGAATTCACGATCATTATCGCACTGAAATGATTTAATACCTTTTTCAAATTGTGTTTGAATGAACATTCGAAACTCAAAAAATTTGGCAAACACTTTCGATTTAAATTTGAGAGGATACAACCATACATAGTGGAAAAAATCATCTAGTAAGACAAGATAATATTTATGACCGAGAGAACTAGCAATAGGTGATGTCCATAAATCAACATGTATAATATCAAATGGTGCAAAGATAACACTAGTAGATGATTTAAATGGAAGACGAGTATATTTGCCTAAAGAACAAAAACACAGTTTTAGGCAAACTTCCCATTATTACAAGTAATGAAATTATTGCCTCTAAGAAAATTAAAAACTGAGGCTCATGTATGACCAAACCTATTATGCCATGTTGATGAAGAAATAACCGCAAGAGATACGGGAGAGCAAGACACGACAACGGAGATGGAAGAGAATGGATAGAGATCCCCCGTTTTATTGCATCTCGTAAGAGGTGTCTCAGTATCTGAGATCCTTCACGATGAATCAAAAAGGGTCAAAGTCAATAGAGACGAGTTATTACGAGTAAATTTGCGAACATAAGTTAGGTTCATAATGATGTGTGGGGCATATAGGACATTTTTAAGGGAGAAAGGTAGATGAGGAGGTAGTGTGTAGGATGTACCATAGCCCTTTATTGGAATGCGGTGACCATTGCACTCTGTAATAAATTGAGGATGCTTTAAACTAAATATTTTAGAAATGTTACATGCATACCGGGTGAGGTGAGATGTGGCACCGGAGTCGATGATCTATATTTCGGTTAGGACATATAAAAACTCAACCTTATGCAGAAACCTTCTATATTTCTATGATAGATTTTACCACACAGGAGGATTAAGAACAATAACCTTAAATACTACACAAGCATCGGGGTA
Organism: Przewalskia tangutica; assembly: GCA_029844215.1. Taxonomy (NCBI): domain Eukaryota; kingdom Viridiplantae; phylum Streptophyta; class Magnoliopsida; order Solanales; family Solanaceae; genus Przewalskia; species Przewalskia tangutica. Next base: position 55,310,373 of record CM056724.1, read on the forward strand.
CTTTAGTCCACGATTTTAACCTATGTCTAGACAACTACAACATATCCAAATCTCACCTCTCGGATCTCGATTTGAAATCATTTAAGTTATGACAACTAATGACCAGTTAATTATCAAGCAATCATAACAATATTGAATAGATCTTAATATAACTGAAGAAAAAATCAATAACTATACATTAACTATATGAAAGAGTTTCAAGAAGATTCGATTGAAAACCTACTAAAGAGATTAGCTCCTAAACATTGTCATGTCAAGAACTAATTTACAATCCAACATAAACTGAAATTAAAATAAAGGAAAAAGAAAGAACTTGAACAATTCAATGTCTCCAATCTTGTGTTGTAGCCTCCTTTATTACCTCTCAAAGTATGATCTCAATAATGAAATAATTCCTAGGTCATATAGATGTAAAAATCAAGTTTCGGACCCTTTGCCCTTCGAAAAATAAGAAAAACCGAACTTTTCGCTCGTACACCCGCGTCGGTATCGCGGCTGCTGAGTGGCACGCGACCGACTTCGGCGTAAATTATCGAGCTCACGGGTTATTCGTGCGCCGCTTGCATCTGGAGCGCGGCACCGAAGACGTCATTTTCCGAAATTGCGTCATTTTTTCGTCCGGACATCGTCTAATTTCTTATATGCTTCCCGGGACTTCTTAGGCTTCATTTCTTAGGCTTTTCTTGTACAATTTCATCCTCAAAAGTAGTATCTTCTCCTGTATGACCGCTGTGACACAAACGAACGAAAAACACACATAACATTATACTAAACGCAAAATAAAAGAGTAAAATACAAACTAAAAAGGACTCAAAAGAGTGTATGAAATACACTCAACACTTGCTACGGGTACTGGGCTTGCCGAGGGGCTGGATATGGGCCCAACAATCCATGTTGAGAATACTGGTTGAAGGGCTGCTGGTACTGGAATGGGGCCGGCGCCACGACTCTGTAATGGGCGTCGCGGTGATGTACTGGTATTGTTGAGGTGATGCGACCCAGTTGTTCTGCGGACCTTGTTGTTGCTGCTGCTGACCACGACCCTTGCCAAGACCACGACCTCCTCTGCCGCCGCAGCCCTTTCCACCCTTACCGCCGCGGCCCTGACGCGGTTGAGAGTTTTCCGGCGATGTCGGGTCTTGGGGTTGCGTGTCGACAACTAACGTCTACTGATTGTGCTCACCTTGCTTAGCACGATGTGTTTCTTCGAGCAACAACTGTGAGCGAGCTTTTTTAAAATAGGGTAACGGATCCGCCTGTTGAATCATGGTGGCCAAAGTATCATATTCGCCTTTAGGAAGACCTGCAATCATTTATAACACCATTTTAGTTTCAGAGACAGGCGTGCCGACGTTGGAGAGTTGATCCGCCACAAGTTTTAGCCGCTTGCAGTACTCAATCACGTTGGAGAAGTTTTCAAGACGTGTTTTGTTAAAATGTTCCTCCAAATACACAGCACGAGTGTGCTTGTTATCCTGAAAAATTTCCTCCAAATGAATCCACAATTCACTAGCGGTGGCGCCAGATTTCATGATAGTTAGGAGTAGATCCTGAGAGATACTACCATATTTCCACTGTTTGATGGCAGCGTCGAGACGATGCCATATAGAATCATTAACCTCCGGGGGGCGTGGGATAGCGTTATCGTTATGATCAAACACATTATAGACACATGCATGAATGCGAACAGTTCAACCCAAGGAGAATACTGACCGTTTTCTTGATCAAGAAGAATGAGAATGCATTTCTTGATATTGGTAACGGTTAGAGCTGGATGAAAAGATAGTTTTGGTGTTTCGGGATTGATAACGGTGGAGGAGGATGTTGTATGGGTTTCAGGAGGAGACATGATAGTGGATATAATTTAGGAGAGAAGAAGAAAACCTTGAATTGGGAAGGGTGCCTCTGCGACTGCTGAAGGTGCCGAGAGAGAGAGAGAGGGTGGGGAGGGCGCCGAGGTTGGAGAGAAAAAAATCTAGGTTTTTAGTTTTTTGGCTCTTGATACCATGTAAGATGATATTAATCTCCTTTGAGGAGTCTTTCTCATTAATAACAATATATATAGTGTACAATATTCATCCCTTATACAAGAGGAATCCTAGTCCTAATTACAAGAGGAATCCTAGTCTTACCATAATTATATTTACACAATATATGAAATATATTCTAATTATGGATAGAAATTATAATATTGACTATACACATTTACAGTGACATTAATATTAGTGTGTTGCAATCGGATGCTTCATGTTAATGGTTTTCTATCAAGTTTAGCATAGTATGTTTCTTCACCTAGATGACTTTCAAAGTGGAAAGTTTCTACTTCCTAAGTATAAAATTTAATTACCAAAATGCTCACAAAAAATTGAACCACCTTTTAATTTTGACCATCAGTTAAACACTACTTTAATAATATTGTATAAGTATCATGTCTGTGTAGAATGACTTTAAGAGCCATAATATGCCTAAATGTCATGCACAATGCGGTCATATATATATATGGCATCATATCATATCGGTCTCTGTGAGCATAATCATCGTCGTGTATAGATATTTGTACACGCTGCAGCCTGCAGGTGGTGCCGTATCACGTTTCCCATCCCCATGCATTTGAGGTCAAGGTATATACATGAATATAATGCATGAATGATGCTGAGATACTTTGAGTTTATCGGAGTAACGCAAGATCGTTGCACCTCCGATTAACATTATGAACATTAACATCTTTCCATATACCTTAATAGAGATTTATGAACATATTTATACATGCTTTGACAATAGAAATGAATACCATGAACATCCTTAACTACTAAGAGTAGAATCATTTATGAAATTATATTACATTTATGTTTCGTACTTAGAACGTGCCAAAAGATTATTTCTAATTATATGGTATAACACTAGTCCATAGCCGAATTTTACAAACACCAAATATTATTTCTAATTACTGTCGTCAGACTTTTAAGTCTTAAATCATTTTGGGACTCCATATTTTTGGTCTAAATACTTTAACACTATCTTATTCTTGCGGGTTCGGGTAAAATTTAATCTTTGTCGAGAGTGCGCTCCCTCTCTCTCAGCTAAGGAAAGAGATAGAGAATTCATGTACTTCCCGATATGGTTTAATTCTTAGTCCGAAAATACGGAATGTTACCATAACTCTACTTACTATTGATGAATTTGGAGGAGTATTATTTATGAGCAAATGGTGCCTATAATAATAATAATTTATAACAAACCATATCAGACAAGGATTTGAGAAAAGATTTGGTCGCCAATAATATCTGTGTGAAAGAAGCCCTATTAGTTTTTCTATTGGATGATGATTATATTACTATATATTTTTGTTTGTTAGGAGTAATTATTAGTATTATAATTTCAACCAAAAGACTATTTTATTGATGATATAGACATATAGTCTTGTATCATATTGGACGTTTCAAAATCCTTAATTAATTTGGTCCAACCTACAGGAGTGCGTGAATCACGCTGAAGCTTGACATAAATAGAATGTTCCAGGATTCCGAACTAGGGGAGTCTATTTTGGTCTAGGGGGAGCGAAAAATTAAGGACTTTTGGTCTAGGGGGAGCGAAAAATTGAGGACTCTATTGTAATATCATGAATATTACTAGTAGTATACTAGAAAAATTTAAATTTGAGGGGGAGTCTGGGCCCCCCTGGCCACCATGTAGCTCTGCCCCTGGCTCAAACTGTTAAGAGGAGTATAAAGTTAAATATGCAACACCCCTCTACGTTATAAAAAAAATAGAAATATCAAAATTCAAGAGTTACACTAACCTTTGTGAGCTACACAATGGATGTACGAGAATAGTATATAACTACTACTAATGCTTTGAAATGATAAACTAAAATGGTTACAATACAACAGACTTGAAGCCTAACAAGAGTTGTGACAACCACAACAAGTTTGATGATCTTGGTCTTCGTTCTTGAATGCGTCTTTGAGTCTTGGATCTTGAGATCTTCATTGGAACTGCATCAAGCCCCTTGATCTTTATAACCTGAAACCAAAAGACACTAAATCTGGTAGTGTTACAAGGGCGCTGCTGAGTCGAGTGATATTCACTCTATCCTTAAGACATTATTGCTCTGTATATATCCTTTTACGATATGGGCAACTGTCTCCCAAGATAAAACAACAACTAAACAAATAAGCAAAGGAAACTTAAGTGTTTCTCAAGAAGAACCTTTGAGTGTGTGAAAGTATTTTAGAGAGGAAGAGTTTTCAGAAAATCTGAGAATTAGTAAGTGTTAGAGATTATCTCTAATTGAGCCAAAGGCCTCAATATATAGTTGTGTAAGAATATCTCTTCAAATGCCCATGTATTGGCCCTTTAAGTTCCATGTAATGGCCACTTAATTTACCGAGTAATGCAGCAAAATATTGGTTGATTTATGGAGGAAAAACTGATGTTTGAACACCTAAAAACGTCTCCATAATCAGTCAAACTTTTGGACTTCCGTCGCACAGACACTGCCTCAGAAGCGTCGCGGTTCTAGTGACCAGAAGACCATCCAGCGCCGCGGCCCTTGCCCTTGGAACAAACACTGCTTCATCTTTTCTTTTCAACAAACAAAGGATGAAATACGCTGTACCGTCGTCAATGAAGATCACAACTGTCACGACCCGATCCCGGGCCCGTGACTGGTGCCTTACTCGGGCACCCAAGTAGACATATATCAGAGTAACCAACGGAATATAAAACAAGACATGAAACAATTATAGAATGAGAACAGTTTATCAAGAGAAGATTGCCTTTCGGCATGTATATATACATAAAATTTTGAACGACGATTACATCCCTTTTACAACTCGCCACAGTACTCTGCACCTCTAAGATTTACAACAACTATGACGGGACAGGGCCCCGCCATACCCCTGAATGTACGAGAACTTACAAACTCGGGGAAACATACCAAAAGATAAGCCTCCGGAGAAATGGAGCTTCCCAATACGCTGAACTGTGACCCTATGAGCGAGGATCAACAACTGGTGTACCTCTACCTGCGGCATGAACGCGGCCCGAGGTCGATCTGGCCAGTACCAAGTATGTGAAACTGGAATAAATGTCTCGGCCCATCTCATGAGACTCGATAGGAATCGTATGGAATACATGTCTCGGCCCATCTCATGGGACTCGATAGGAATCGTATGGAATACATGTCTCGGCCCATCTCATGGGACTCGATAGGAATCGTATGGAATACATGTCTCGGCCCATCTCATGTGACTCGATAGGAATCGTATGGAATACATTCCCGGTCCATCCCATGGACTCGGTATCAAAACGTGGTGGAATATATTCCCGGTCCATCCCATGGACTCGGTGTCGTGTGGAATACATTCCCGGTCCATCCCATGGACTCGGTATCGTGTGAAATACATTCCCGGTCCATCCCATGGACTCGGTATAGAATCGGCCATAACATTTAAACGCTCTTTTAAGACATATTAAGATAATACCATACTTTCCTTTTTTTTTAAATCAAGTAGCAACATTCTTTTCAAAAAGTTCAAGTTTGCCTATTAAATACTCAAGTCTCTCATTTTCGAAAGGTTTCGTAGTTCATAGTCTTAATCACTTAATAACATAATTCTCTTTTAAAAGAATTTGAGTAACATATGCCTTATGTGTGAGTAGGTTATTCTTGTTTATAACAATCTTATTAAAGCAGTCATGATCTAGGAAATGTAATACAATTTTGTCTTATCTTAGCTTCTATGCAGATGGAGGTTTCTACTGGTTTTAATATAATTAATTATTTGTCAATACATTTTCCTTTATTAACGATGCAGTGGTTCGTTCGATACTTATTCTCATTTCCGAAATCAGCAAAACATTATTCTTTAAAAACCAAGTACTCATTACTCACGAATGAGGTTTCACACTTTTTAACAAATTCATATCAATTCAATTAAGTCAAGTCTCTTAACTTCTAAAATCAATAAACCATTCTTTTACCTACATAAAGTCGTTATAACTAACTTACCATAAAGCTATTATAACACCTTATGTTTTAAACCAACCAAATTCATTTAGCACATGTACGTCTACCGTACTACATAGTTACAAAACATCATGCTAGAAAGGATAGGAAGAGGTTCACATACCTCGCGACGATTATCGACAATTAGCAAAACGCTCCACCGTACTATACCCTGCTAGCCTTGTCCTCCCTTCAAGTAGAACACGCTACTCGTAGAACTTCAATCTATAATGGCCATATATGTCTATCAACGTCTAGACTACTCTGTAGAATATTCTAAGCAGAAGGTTCTTAATTCTACGGAAAATTGGGCAGTATTTCCCTACCCGTCAAACTACACAAGTCTACTGTAAATACAGCCCTATGTAAGTACAGTTCAATTCTCTTCTTTTATGTCATCCTTCTATACGTCTTATACTCAATTCTATACTACTACAGTAGGTAATCTCCAATTACAATAGAAGGACAAGATATTTACCTCGACAAACCCAAAATTATCCAAGGTATATGTCGATCCTGAGCAAGGTTTAGCTCTACTGCATGCGCTCCATTCGCTCAAGAAACCCTTAGAAGTTCTATACAACTTCTACTTAATACTTCAACCAACAATGAAGATTTTCCCTAGGGTTTCGTTTTGTGACTAATGGATATAAGGTAGTATTTCCGGGCTTTTAGTATAGAGGTAACTTGGGAATACTACAAGGTATTTGGGCTAAAGTATTTTGGCATAGCAACAATACTTGAAGACAATTTTTCTACCAAGGGAGGGGGGGTATGTTTCGGCTAGAACACGAGGAAGGGGTTTTTAGTAGGGCTCACAAAGGGCGGGGTGGTTTGGGCCGAGAGCTTCAAGCGAGGGAAGGATTTTAAGACTTAGAAATTATTTTGTGGATGAAGAAGTCTTCAACTAAGGGGGGGTTTTTATAGGCCCTTCAAAGGCCAAGATCAAAACAAATGGAAGGTGTAGATGTGGTAGCTTGTTCAAGTGAGGTCTTCCACCAAGTGTCCACCACAAAGTTGGGACATATGTCCACCACAACATTGGGAGATATGTCCCCCACAACAATGAGCCAAGTGGCCTCCCACTTGCTCAAGAAAAACGTCCACAATGCCTCCCCCACATGCCCCAAAAAACGCACCTACCTACTCCCACTCACCCAAAGAAAATATCTTCCAAGACTTTGACCATTTGACCTTGTCCACTTGGCCACCATTTCGTCCAACCCATGCCAACTAAGGGTGACACATGTCGCCCTCCAATTGGTCCAAAATATTTCATCTCTCGGAAAAATCCGTAATCGGTTAAAATATTAAAAACGTAGAATTTCCTTCACAAGGTTCGGAATCTTTTCCGTTGAAAGTTCACACTCTCATCCTTAACCTAATTAGGGTTTGTACAAATGTACGTACGTCCTCACATACATACTCTGGAAATACGGGGTACAACATTCTCCCCTCCTTAGAAACATTCGTCCCGAATGTTCCTTCTCAAGGCAGATAACGATAAAGTTCCTCATAATTTAAACAGTTTGCAAATGCCACACATGGCCACAATAACACATGCGAAAAACTCTAATCCAAGCCAACGAGGAATCACCTCAACATCACGAAAGCTCCCACCGTCGACCTGAACTCCAAGTGTCGACGCCGACTATCCGCACGACTTCTGTTGACTCTGAGCTGCCAATAACTTCTTCTGGATGAGCTCCACCTTATCCACACCCTGCTGAATCAAGTATGAACCAACAATTCGAACCTTTCCAACATCGAACCAATCGACCGGCAACCTACACTACCGCCCATACAAGGCTTCATAAGGCGACATCCGAAATACTGAAATGGTAGCTATAATGATACTCACTCAACAAGAGGCACATAATCCTCGCTGCTACCCCTGGAAAAAAAACACCGGCCCGAAGGTGAATGCAATACTGAGACTCACCTGAGTTCCTAACCTCGCCTGGTAAAACCTCCATAAAAATAAATAGCCGTAAACTGGCTCCGCTGCCTGTCATAAAGTAAGAGTAGGAACCTCGTGCAGCCTTACAACCTTCCTGATATATAACATCTCGCATAACCCTCTGCTGAGTAAACAGTCCTGACTGAAAGACAAGATGGGCTGACCTCATCGGCCCGACTACTGGTCGAATGCATCCACTAACTCGTACGATGGTTAACTAAACTTGGGCCTAACACCCTCGTGACCCTAACACAAAGCGGGACCACCACAATCTTTCTTTACTTCAAACCGGGTTGCGGGTTGACCCGCAATCTGGCCTCAACCCGACCCACTATCGCGCCAAACTCTTGTTCCCCCGATCCGGAACAATCTCACTAATCAAGTCACGAAAACCTAGTGGTCTCCTTAGCTCAACTACCCTCTTTCATTTCATACCACTCAGGGACTTATCACGCAAATATATCCCACGTATACTATGCACTCCGATAAAGGTCAAACATAAAATAAATCTTTTACTTAAGATGGCCTCGCATCTAAGGTCTCTACGTATAAAATCCTAAAGCTCACAATTTCCCTGTCCCCAATCTCACCCTTCTAACTAACCATGTTTTCTAAACACAATTTTAACATAATGCTATCTGAACATAATACCTAGAACTTCATCATATCATCAACACATACTAGTCTCTAGAGGGGTAAGAATATACTTGTATCATCTGCTTCATTTTCCCTTCGTCGCTCTAATCATAATCCTGCCCTGTCGGGCGCATAGCTATAGAAGGCGATGAACCTGCCACTGACCCGGTAGGCTGCGTCATTCTACCTGTATCCCTCCTTCTAGGACAGTCCCTCGTCACATGGCCCTGACGGCCGCAGGTGAAACAAGCACCAGAAATAAGACGACACTCCCCGGGATGACGTTTGCCGCATCGTGCACACTGAGGAAAACATGAACCCGACTGGCTAGAACCCATGTATACATGTGAACCAGAAGCCCTGGAGCTCTGACCAGCTCCCGAATACCCCGAACGTCTTGAAGACTGTGGAGGACCACTCTGTACTGGCGGAGGTGCATAACTAACCTGCTGCTGAGGCGGTTCGCCTCGAAAGTTACCAAGGACCTGCTACGGCCTCTTTTGCTGATCTTGGTCATTCCGTCGACCCCTCCGCTCCTCATATCCAAGTGCATAAGCCTGCATGCGGGCAATATCCATGCCCGACTGAAGGGCTACACCCGAACAAGCCTCTTCCAGGTAGTCATCGAGCCCGGTGACGTAGCGGTGTACTCTATCCTCCATATCAGCTACTAACGCGGGGACATAACGAGCTAATGAGTCAAACTCCACGTTGTACTCCCGAACCGTACGCCCTCTCTGTCTCAGCATCAGAAATCTGTAGGCCCGTGCCCTCCTCATCTGCGGAGGCAAGAAGTGGCTGAGAAATGCCTCCGAGAACTCGTCCCATACAGCTGGAAGTGCATGCTCCCCCCGGGACAGCTCCCACGAATCAAACCAGTCGACTGCAGTATCACGCAGCCGATGTGAACCTAAGACCACTGACTCGGTCTCCGAAGCCTTGATCACTCTCATGATCCGTCAGAATCGCTTCGGATGAACTCCTGCGGATCATCCTCGTGCCTCGATCCATAAAACAACGGCGGGTGCGGCTCGTAAAGTCCCGATCTCAAACTATCCGCTCTCGGGTGAACTACGGGTACTCAGTCTGGAATCGCCGTCGGCTTATCCTCGTGCCTTGCCACTATCACGGCCAATAATCGGGCCATCTCGCGTAACCCATCTCTCTGCTCCGGGTTGTGGACCGAGGCTCAGTATCATGGTCTCGGCGGCCATCGCTGCGCTCTAAACTCTGGCTGGGCGGCGTTGCAAAACTCGCCGTCAAGCACTATCTCGGTAATGGCCGGGCTGCTCCCTCGTACTCCTCGTATCCTACTAGAAGCTCCTCGGCCTTGCCCATCTGGGCCCGGGTTGCCTTGCGCGGAGGCATAACTGGTAAAAACGAAATACGTCAGATGGGTCCAACTTATAACACAGCTCTAAGGCACGATCTCAGAATGATTAGAATGGAAACCAATCCTAAATATCATATAGCCTCCTGATTATAGATGTGGTGCACAACACATCGATAATCAAGACTCTACTAGACACGGTCTGTAGACACTTTCCGAGGATTAACTGCTCTGATACCACTTTTGTCATGACCCGATCCCGGGCCCGTGACTGGTGCCTTACCCGGGCACCCAAGTAGACATATATCAGAGTAACCAGCGGAATATAAAACAAGACATGAAACAATTATAGAATGAGAACAGTTTATCAAGAGAAGATTGCCTTTCGGCATGTATATATACGTAAAATTTTGAACCCGAATAGTTACATTCCTTTTACAACTCTGCCCACAACAGTACTACAGACCTCTAAGATTTACAACAACTATGACGGGACAGGGCCCCGCCATACCCCTGAATGTACGAGAACTTACAAACTCGGGGAAACATACCAAAAGATAAGCCTCCGGAGAAACGGAGCTTCCCAATCTGTTGAGCTGACCCATGAGCGAGGATCAACAAGCGGTGTACCTCTACTGCGGCATGAGCGGCCCGAAGGAGTCGATCTGGCAGTACCAAGTATGTGGCTGGAAAATACTGTAAATGAAATCATAACAGTTTATATAAAACAGGAGGCATGTATGATAATCAAACTACAGTTTACAACATAAAAGTAGTCATGTCAAGGCAGGGACTTACTCCCTCAAAGTCATCCCTCATGCCCGTGGAACTCGTTCCTCACTGCCGGCAGTCTAGGTATAAATCGTATGATACGTATAACATGTCTCGGCCCATCCCATGGGACTCGAGGTGGAATCGTGTGGAATACATGTCTCGGCCCATCTCATGGGACTCGATAGGAATCGTATGGAATACATGTCTCGGCCCATCTCATGAGACTCGATAGGAATCGTATGGAATACATGTCTCGGCCCATCTCATGGGACTCGATAGGAATCGTATGGAATACATGTCTCGGCCCATCTCATGGGACTCGATAGGAATCGTATGGAATACATTCCCGGTCCATCCCATGGACTCGGTATCAAAACGTGGTGGAATACATTCCCGGTCCATCCCATGGACTCGATGTCGTGTGGAATACATTCCCGATCTATCCCATGGACTCGGTATCGTGTGAAATACATTCCCGGTCCATCCCATGGACTCGGTATAGAATCGGCCATAACATTTAAACTCTCTTTTAAGACAGATTAAGATAATACCATACTTTCCTTTTTTTTAAAATCAAGTAGCAACATTCTTTTCAAAAAGTTCAAGTTTGCCTATTAAATACTCAAGTCTCTCATTTTCGAAAGGTTTCGTAGTTCATAGTCTTAATCACTTAATAACATAATTCTCTTTTAAAAGAATTTGAGTAACATATGCCTTATGTGTGAGTAGGTTATTCTTGTTTATAACAATCTTATTAAAGCAACCATGATCTAGGAAATGTAATACAATTTTGTCTTATCTTAGCTTCTATGCAGATGGAGGTTTCTACTGGTTTTAATATAATTAATTATTTGTCAATACATTTTTCTTTATTAACGCTGCAGTGGTTCGTTCGATACTTATTCTCATTTCCGAAATCAGTAAAACATTATTCTTTAAAAACCAAGTACTCATTACTCACGAATGAGGTTTCACACTTTTTAACAAATTCATATCAATTCAATTAAGTCAAGTCTCTTATCTTTTAAGATCAAGTCTCTTAACTTCTAAAATCAATAAACCATTCTTTTACCTACATAAAGTCGTTATAACTAACTTCCCATAAAACTATTATAACACCTTATATTTTAAACCAACCAAATTCATTTAGCACATGTACGTCTACCGTACTACATAGTTACAAAATATCATGCTAGAAAGGATAGGAAGAGGTTCACATACCTCGCGACGATTATCGACAATTAGCAAACGCTCCATTACTATACCTCGCTAGCCTTGTCCTCCTTCAAGTAGAACACGCTACTCGCGAACTTCAACCTATAATGGCCATATATGTCTATCAACGTCTAGACTACTCGTAGAATATTCTAAGCGAAGGTTCTTAATTCTACGGAAAATTGGGCGAGACTTCCTGCAGTCAAACTACACAAGTCTCAGTAAATACACCTATGTAAGTGCAGTTCAATTCTCTTCTTTTATGCCATCCTTACATCGTCTTATACTCAATTCTATACTACTACAATATGTAATCTCCAATTACAATAGAAGGACAAGATATTTACCTCGACAAGCCCAAAATTATCCAAGGTATATGTCGATCCTGAGCAAGGTTGAGCTCCTACTATGTACGCTCCAATTCGCTCCAAGAAACCCTTAGAAGTTCTATACAACTTCTACTTAATACTTCAACCAACAATGAAGATTTTCCCTAGGGTTTCGTTTTGTGACTAATGGATATAAGGTAGTATTTCCGGGCTTTTAGTATAGAGGTAACTTGGGAATACTACAAGGTATTTGGGCTAAAGTATTTTGGCATAGCAACAATACTTGAAGACAATTTTTCTACCAAGGGAGGGGGGTATGTTTCGGCTAGAACACAAGGAAGGGGGGGGTTTTGGCCGAGGGCTCACAAAGGGGGAGGGGTGGTTTGGACGAGAGCTTCAAGAGGGAGGGGGAAGAATTTTAAGACTTAGAAATTATTTTGTGGATGAAGAAGTCTTCAACTAAGGGGGGGTATTTATAGGCCCTTCAAAGGCCAAGATCAAAACAAATGGAAGATGTAGATGTGGTAGCTTGTTCAAGTGAGGTCTTCCACCAAGTGTCCACCACAAAGTTGGGACATATGTCCACCACAACATTGGAACATATGTCCCCCACAACAATGAACCAAGTGGCCTCCCACTTGCTCAAGAAAAACGTCCACAATGCCTCCCCCACATGCCCCAAAAAACGCACCTACCTACTCCCACTCACCCAAAGAAAATATCTTCCAAGACTTTGACCATTTGACCTTGTCCACTTGGCCACCATTTCGTCCAACCCATGCCAACTAAGGATGACACATGTCGCCCTCCAATTGGTCCAAAATATTTCATCTCTCGGAAAAATCCGTAATCGGTTAAAATATTAAAAACGTAGAATTTCCTTCACAAGGTTCGGAATCTTTTCCGTTGAAAGTTCACACTCTCATCCTTAACCTAATTAGGGTTTGTACAAATGTATGTACGTCCTCACATACATACTCTGGAAATACGGGGTATAACAACAACGTATTTGTCTCCCCCTCTATTTGTACAAGCGCCAAATCACCCACGTAGGAGTGACTATATTATAGAGGAGCGGTGCTTCTTCGCTATTCCTTCGACGAAATGGAAAGGTGATTTTGCCTCTTCGCCTACCTCACATCAATTTTGAGCTTTTATGTCGACAGACGACAACAATATCAACTTAGTTAGATTTGAATGACTTCTATTTAACATGCCTTAATCTATGAAGGCATAGATGCACAGATTACAAATATATCATTCATTTGGCTACAATCTTACTGTACCACTCTTAGTTATTATAGACCTGTTGGACTAGACTCAAGCCAGTTTGACCAACATCGTCCTTGAACCAAGTTTGGGACATGTATCACCTCTTGTAAGAGTGATCCCATTCCCTTAAGTCCTTTTGAGGACAACCTCTTCAACTCATTATACTTTGGAGGTAGCGTTGCTTCACATGAACAACCTCTTGCCCGTGATTAAGGCGCAACCGGATCATAAGTGATCTACATACTCTGGCCCTCTCCAGTTGCCTTGGCAGACTTAGTGTCCATTTCTTTTATGCCTTTCTTTTGGCCTTCAAATCATTTAAGATCTGGAAACTATGTCCCACTCGATCGCCGTAGGGCAACCGTCGTGAGTGTCAATATCGTCTGTCATGAGACGGTCGACCACTCCGATCGTCGTAGGCTTTGTATGACTGAGTGTCCACTACTATCTTGTCAAAAGATGAATCTACTGTCGGAAACGATGACAAGTTTATCTCTAGTCCTCTAGTCCTTGTCCTTAGTCCTCTTCCCTTACTTAGGATTGTCCATAAATCCAGTTTATTACAATCTAAGTCCATTCTTTTTAGGCTGTTGTTTATAACAGTCCAATCATAAACGGGAAGGTAAGTGGGATTAAACTTCTGATTTTAAAGTGTAGAGAATATAAGTCTTACACTTCATATTCCTAGCTTTGCTTTATTCACTTTTATTCAGAAATTATATTTTAATCTCAATTTTGATAAGGAAGACTAATTAACTCATACCTTTGCAATCTGGCCCACGTCAGTCACGTGTCCAAATCCTCCTTACCACTCTAATAGTTTTGATATCCGCCTCTCATACTTTACATAATTTTATTCAGATATTTGAACTTGTTCAAAATTAGTATTTTACACCCCTCATGCCATTGATTGACCAACCTTATGTGCGATTTATATTTTAAAGTTCGATCAAGCATGTACATCAGAATCATATTATAAAGACCTTAAGAAATTGTACGAACTATTTCATAAGTAATCAAATTCTTCAATCTTAAAAGCATGCCAATAGTATGACCACAGATACACACAGGTTCTGTTCATTGGAATAAAATCATTTAAACTTACCATATCAAAATTTTTGAATAACTTTTAAAACCAACCTAACATAAGTCATAGAATATACTGTTGGAAATTTACTAAGGTGGAATTAATATTATCCCATTATTTATAACTCGAACAATTGGAATCCCGCATGTCGGAAACGTCGTTTCCACACACGTGCACACATAGTGCCAAGTATCATAAATTTCATTAGTGAAAGAGATATTGGTATGTGAGTAAACGTTTGAGACATGAAATGATGGACGATCGTTGGTTAAATGATATGTGTTCCACGTTGGTAAATGCAGGAAGAAGTGTAAGATCGAAATGAGTTGGAAAAGGGTCGCGGCGACACTGCGGAGCCGGGGCGTCGCAGAGCCACCACCTCAAGGTCCGTGGCGCTGGTTGGTCTTCTGGCCACTGGAGCTGCGGCGCCGTGGCGCTAACGAGGCAGTGTCTGTGCGAACAGAAGTCTCAAAGTTTGACTGATTATGGGGACGTTTAGGGCATTAAGATGCTAGTTTCTCCTCCATAAATCAGTCATTATTTGGCTGCATTACTTCGTGAATTAAGTGACAATTACATGGAACTTAAATGGCCATTACATGGGCACTCAAAGACTCTTCTTGAGAAATACTTGAGTTTTCTTTGCTCATTTGTTTGATATTGTTTTATCTTGGGAGACTGTTGCCCATAAACATAAAAGGATATATACGGGACAATAATGTCTTAAGAACAAAGTTCTAACACTCGACTCAGCATAGTTGTAACAAGTAGATATTTAGTGTCTCTTGATTTCAGGCTATCAAGATCAAGGAGCTTGCTATCAAGATCAAAAAGCATGAGTAAGGATATGTGGCTAATACAGAGGTAGTCGAGGCAGATAAAGAATATACTTCATCATCTTCCTCTTCAAAATAGAGACTTCGGCCCTGCGAGGTCTTTTTTCCCTATGATCACGAATAACAACCCCTCCACCTAGCCTGGGTTGCTTTGAAATGAATTGTCTAGTCAACGGAGACCCCTCCAAATCAACAAACCCTGAGGAGAATGAAGTTAATAGAAAATGTTAGCCTAAAATGTATAAGAAATTCTGGTGAACATTTATGAAGAAAAACAATTCACATTTTCTCTTCGGTTGCCGCGACCTGACGGAAAACCAAGAGGCAGTAGGCCTAACCGAATTGATCGAAACCATCTTTGAAGGGGTTTCTTTTGTCCTTGGTTGAGCATATGTTGGATTTCTCCTCTTCAGCTAGGTCAGTTGATCACTCTGCTTCGCCTGGACCAACTGATCGCAATAGACTTCCACAGAGGATTGGAAGAACATTTCTTTGGCTGCCCTCCACCAGTCAATAAAAGCAACAATTGTGTTGGCCCTTGGGGAGAACGGTTGCCACATGAACAAGGCAAGCTTATCCAAATTATGAGTAGCTACCTCCTCTGCTTGCTTGGCATTGAAAGAATGGTGGGTCGAGTGAACCACACTGCGATGAGGTCATTGTATATGCTGAGTTAGGCTAAATTGTTGTGCCACAAAATTGGGCCGGTAAGGCTCCGTGGTCGTCTTGTTATGCCTAGAGTTGTGTTTTAAGCCTCCCAAAAAGTCCTTATCCATAAGGATACAACCCCACACCCTATTCATGATCGACCGCTGAGTGAAGGTAATGTCATCGTCAGCTATCTGATTAACCCAATCGAGAGTGGCCTATTTTTCGAAGACCGATTGCCAAACTTCGTAATGATCTTGAGACAGACTATGAAGGGTAGAGAACGCAGTGAAAACATCCTGGGGCACAAGATGTGTTCCCCGAAGAGTGTCGGCTAACATCGGTGGATCTAATGGAAAACAACTGCCATCAAAATCAACAAGAATGAACTCTGGGAAATACAAAGTGATCCACAACTGAAGAAACCACAGAGGATAGGCCAAAGTATCCAGATTCCGAGAATCCCTCAACCTAGATTGAGCATCGCCCAAAGCTATATACAGATAATCCAGGAAGAAGGATGTAATGGCTAAACAAGTAAAGTAGAAAATGATGGTGCACAACATCATCGACTGAAAGAGGCGGACTTCAGCGGTTCGCGGCCATAAAAGTACCATAACTGGAGGAATCTTTTGGAACAAAAATTCCCAAATCGAGAAATTTGATTTCACTCAGGGTGGGCGCTTCAGCTCCCAGTATCAGAAGTCTGGGTATCGCTGTTACATTGAGAATGGTGGGAGTCATCATCTCCCAGAGAAAGATAAAGACATTGGCGGTAGTCGACCAATAACTAATAAATGCATATATGAGACCGATATTACAGGAGATAATAGACCTCGATAGTGTAATGGCGTCATAAATACCCATACACTTCAACTCATCTCCTTTGGCCAACCCGACCCGGTCTACCCAAACATAATAGTTGGATACCTTAGTCGACGAAGTGTGAAGGTTTGTCGGACAACAGTTGGTACCAGTCACATGTGAGGGGAAGAGCATAGGTCACCAGACTAAGGTATTAAGATAAAAGAACATTTCTTTGTTCTGGCCTACCATATGGAGCCAGAACTAACCGTTCATCAACCAGGACCAGGGTGTTACACCCCGTAATTCCAGGGCAATGAAATGAGAATTATGGCGAAGCTGCGGACCGCGATGCGGATCGCGAGACTGTGCCATAACTTCCGAGGCGCGATTTGCGGCGCAGCGGTCTGGCGGGAATTTTCCAAATCGGATATTTTGAGAAGGGAAAGACAAGTGGACAAATGGGTCCCCCTCCACTTGTGCTATGTACACATTATATTATCCAAGTGTAGGAAGACTTGGATCACAAGAATATCTTCATCCTCACAACCCTTATCTCTTTCCTTCTCCTTTCAAGTTTTCGAAAACCCTAAGCCAAGTGAAGAACAAGAGTTAAATATTTTCCAAGACTAAGTTCTAAGCCAAGGATAATACTCCAAACAGTGGGTCACGGTTTTGACAAGAAAACTGGCTTGAAACCCTAAGCTTGAAAATGAACTTTATGGAACAAAACCATGAAAGAAAGATGGTTACAAGCTTGTAGAGGATATATGTGTGTTGTTGTAACGTGAAGAAGTGGTGTGAAAGTGAAGTAGTTGTAGCTGAGACTTGTGGACTGGTTTGGCTAAAAGTGAAGGTAAGATTTCTTCTTCCCCGTTAAGAGTAATAGAAGTTAAATGTTGTTATAGTTAGGGGATGAACTTTTGTTAAGAGGAATGGAGAATAAGAAGTGCATGTGACAGTTTTGGTTGTTGGCTGATTTTGAGGCAGTTTTTATGTTGTTGGATTCGTTGGTTATTGTTGTTATTATCGTCACTAAGTGCATGTTAGATTGAAGGAAACCTTGTTATTGATAGTTGAAATGGTTTATATAAAATGGTTGAAACATGTATCAGATTTTAAGGGGTTATGAAAAGGACTTTGGTTTTGGTTGTTGGCCGAGTCTATCATGAAACTGTTGGATATTGTTGTGCTGTTTTAGGGGATGTTTTGTGGGTTTATTGTCACGACCCGACCCCGGGCCCGTGACTGGTGCCTTACCCCGGGCACCCTAGTGATACAACATCAGAGAAAATCAGCGGAAATAAAAACTTAAACATGAAACAAGAGTTATGATAATAAAATAGGCCAACCAAAACGGTTGTCTTCTTGCATATATCTGAGAAATTGAGCAGCTACAACCACGCCACAAAGATTACTACAGACCTCTAAGAGTGTTATAACAACAATGACGGGACAGGGCCCCGCCATACCCATGAATGTAAGTACCTACAACGACAGGGGACTATACCAAAGATAAGCCTCCGGAGAAACGGAGATTCCCAAAACGCTGAACTGTGATCCTATGAGCGAGGATCAACAACTGGTGTACCTCTACATGCGGCATGAACGCAGCCCCCCGAAGGAGGTCTGTACAACATGTACCAAGTATGTGGCGAAAATCAGAACGAAATCATAACGGTCTAAATAAAGCAGAGACATGTATGACAACAAACTACGATTCCACGACATAAGCGATCATGTCAAGCGAGAGACTCACGCCTCAAAGTCATCACTCAAATATAAACAAGGGTCTCACGCCCACAATATCAATCATGCGCATCGCGGCGCACGCCGGAATTCTCCATCGGTGTAGACATGTCGGGATCTGATAACGATATCAGATGTCAACTCGCGTAGCCACATGCCGGAATTCTTCGCCGGTGCGAGCATGTCCATGTAACAACAATAACAATATATCGGGTAATCAACCGCCTGCGCGCGTACCCCGGAATTCTTCATCGGTGCGACATGTCCATGTAACAACAATAATAATATATCGGGTAATCAACCTGCGCGTAGCCACGTACCGAGTGCGCCGGTGCGAGCGTGTCCATGTAACAACAATAACAATATATCGGGTAATCAACCTGCCGCACGTACCCCGGAGTGCGCCGGTGCGGCGTGTCCATGTAACAACAATAACAATATATCGGGTAATCAACTCGCGTAGCGTACACGGAGTTGCGTCGGTGCGAGCGTGTCCATGTAACAACAATAACAATATATCGGGTGATTAACCGCGCGTAACGCGTGCCCGTAATTCATCGCCAGTGCAGACATGTCCATGTAACAACAATAACAATATATCGGGTGATTAACGCGCGTAACGCGTACCGGAATTCTTCATCGGTGCGGACATGTCCGTAACAATAACAATATATCGGCCCTCCATCGAGAGCGGTAGCATAGGAATACAACTTTTCACGGCAAGGCTATCACAAGCAAGCACAAGCAAATTACCATACTTGATTCCCTTACAAATATCCATTCTTTCACGAAGTCACCGATACCAACACTCGTAGTATCAAAGCAGAGTAACTATTATCTTAAGTAAACCAAAATAGTTTCCCTTTTTAAAGACAAGTAACAACCTTCTTTTCCAAAAGTTCAAGTTTGCCTAATTTCAAATACTCAAGTCTCTTATTTTGAAAGGTTTAGTAGTTCATAGTCTTAATCACTTAATAACATAATTCTCTTTTAAAACAATTTGAGTAACATATGCCTTATGTGTGAGTAGGTTATTCTTCTTTATAACAATCTTATTAAAGCGACCATGATCTAGAAAATGTAATACAATTTTGTCTTATCTTAGCTTATGCGGATGGAGGTTTCTCTTGGTTTTAATAATAATTAATTAGTCAATACATTTTCCTTTATTAACGCAGCTGCGATGGTTTGTTCGATACTTGTTCTCATTTCCAAATCAATATAACATTATTCCTTTTAAAACCCAATTACCCATTTCTCATTAAAGCGATTTCACAACTTTTAACACAACCCAAGTCCTTATTAATTCACATCCAGTCTTTTATCTTTTAAAAACCACAAACCATTTCTTTGCCCACATAAAGTTGTTATAACCAACTTCATAAAGCGTTATAACACTTTATGTTTTAAACCAACCAAATTCATTTAACACGTATGCGTCACCGTACTACATAGTTCACAACATATCATGCTAGAAAAGATAGGAAGAGGTTCACATACCTCGCGACGATTATCGACAATTAGCAAAATGCTCCAAGTACTACAACGCGCTAGCCTTTTCCACCGCCCAGTAGAATACGCTACTCGTAGTACTTCCACATATACTGGCCATCAAACGCCTATTAACTTCTAGTTCTCTTCGTAGAATATTTCTACGGAAAATTCGCGACACCTCCCCGCTATCACATAAATCTCCTCCCCTATCAAGGCCCGCTACCAGGCCAACAACTCCCAGGAGATTACATATCTAAACGGACGTGTTCAATTCTACTTCACAGGAATACTACAAGTCTACTGTAAATACAGTCCTATGTAATTACAGTTCAATTCTTCATAATAATACTTCCAATATATCTTATACTCAATTATTAACTACTACAACATGCAATTTCCAATTACAATAGGGGGACAAAGATAATTACCTCGACAAGCCCAAAATTATCCAAGATTATATGTCGATCCTGAGCAACATTTAGCTCCAATTCCTTACGCTCCAATCCGCTTCAAGCAACCCTTAGAAGTTTCTAAACAACTTCTCTTAACACTTCAACTCCAAAAAGTGAAGAACACTTAGGCTTTGATTGTGGCAACACTCGGCCAAGGGGGTGTATTTAGGCTAGGGGTGTGAAATCTTTTCCAACTCTTGGTACACAATCTTCCTAACACCCTAAGGAAGAACACTTATAAGTTTAAGGATTTTTGGAAAACTTTTGGCTAAGGGAGGCTCGGGACGAGAACAACAACAAGGGGAAGGAGTATTTCAAGCTTGGAAATCTCTAAGTGTGGATGAAGAAGTCTTCAACTAAGGGGGTATTTATAGAACATTCAAGGGCTAGGATTGAAGCAAGTGTGGGGTCTAGATTGAGCCATGTGTGTGTGGGTCCCACTTATCTATCTACTACACAAATATCTTGCAAGACTTTTGACCAAATGTTTTAAGTCTTTTAAATGCAAAAAACGTGCCAAACAATGTCCATCCATTCGTCCAACCTTGTCACCTAGGGGTGACACATACCACCCTCCTATTGGTCCAAAATATTTTACCTTCCGAAAATATCCGTAAAAAAATAAAGTGGGCCCCACAAACCGTAAATTCCTCCCGTGGGCCCCACGTGACCAATTCCGGATAAATAATTCCATAATTCTTAATTAATCCAAAAAGTCCGAGTACCAAATCTGGGAATCCAATTCCCATTAGCGAACCTTTTTCCTTCACAAAATCCGGAAACTTTTTCGTCGAAAAATCACATCTTTCTTTCTTTCCAAAATTACTGTCGTATTGTCGTACGTACGTCTTCACATACATACCCTGGAACTACGGGGTGTAACATTCTTCCCCCCTTATAAACATTCGTCCCGAATGTTCCTTCTAAGTCTCCAAACGTACATGCATCGGTATAGTCTCCACTACTATACTTACGAAACAAACTATGC
Source organism: Przewalskia tangutica (assembly GCA_029844215.1). NCBI lineage: Eukaryota > Viridiplantae > Streptophyta > Magnoliopsida > Solanales > Solanaceae > Przewalskia > Przewalskia tangutica. The sequence goes on from CM056724.1 coordinate 55,331,957, forward strand.
CCCATATTGCCATAATAAAATCATACGCGCGAAACCCAAATCCAAGCCAACGAGGAACCACCTCGACGGTGTAAAACAACACCAATTCTCGCTCCTGGTCCAAAGGATACTCCTGTCGCACATTCGCTTCACAAAAATGATCACTTCTATCTCTCAGCACATGTTCACTTCTTTCCTTACTCGTCGTACTCTTCTCGAACACTCGAACTCTTTCTAGTACACGTACCATACTTCAGTCATCACTTCAGTTTCCAAAATCTTTGGAGTCACTACCTCCAAACTTGGTCATCTTACTAGCCTCGAATTTCTTGAGGCCATTCCGGCCTTCAATCCGATTCTGGTCGAACACGTCCACGAACTCGTCGATGGTTACCTAAACTTGGGCCTTGCACCTCGTGATCCTACCACTGGCGGGACCACCTCGAACCGACCCCACCTTAATCCGACTCTGGGTTGACCCGCGATATGTCCTCGGCGACCACCGTCGTGCGAACTCTCTTGTTTCCCGATCCGGAACAATCTCACTAATTTACGTCGTGAGAGCTACCACTTCTATCTTACACTACCCATGGAATTATCACACAAAACTCCACGTATACTATGCACTCCGACAAGGGTTAACCGTAAAATCCTTTACTCAAGACGGCCTTACATCTAAGGTCTCAACGTGTAATATTCTAAGGTTCACACCTTCCATGTCCCCATACTTACCTTTTCAACTACCTATGTTCTCTAGATCACAATTTTACACAATGTTATCCAAACATAACACTCAATCATAAAATCATCATATCAAGCATACTAATCTCTAGAGGGTTAAGGATATACCTGTATCTACCGCTTCACTCTAGTCATAGGCCTGCCCTGCAGGGCGCATAGCTGTAGAAGGTGATGAACCAGCCATAGATCACGAAGGCCAGTCGTAACATCGTGCTACCCACAGTTGGGCGATTCCTGCAAAATGGCCTGCTGTCGCCAAAAATAACAAGCTCCCTTGGCACCACGACACTCCCAAAATGCGGTCTACCATCGACCACACGAGGTAGGGTGCACCGCCAACACCCTACTCGCGAAAACGAACCTCGAGCTCGACCGCTCACGAATACCTGGGCGCCACGAAGGTTGTGGAGGACCACTCTGTACTGGCGAAGGTGCATAACTAGCCTGCTGCTGAGGCGGTCCGCCTCGAAATTCACCAAAGGACCCTGCTGTTCTGGCCCTCTTCTGCTGATCTCGATCATTCCGTCGACCTCTCCGCTCCTCACATCCAAGTGCATAAGCTGCGTGCGGGCAATGTCCATGCCGGTGAAGAGCTACACCGAACAAGCCTCGCCAAGTAGTCATCGAGCGGTGGCGTGGCGGTGTACTCATCCTCCATATCGGCTACTAACGAGGGCGTGCAGGCTAGTGAGTCAAACTCCACATTGTACTCTGAACCGTGCGCCTCTCTTTCAAGGATCATAAATGTGTCGGCCGTGCCCTCTCATCTGCGGAGGCAAGAAGTGAGTGAGAATGCCTCGAGAACTCGTCCATCTGCTGGAAGTGCATGCTCTCCGGGGACAGCTCGCGAATCAAACGATCGCAGCGGTATCACGCGCGGCCGATGCGAACCTAAGACCACCGACTCGGTCTCGAAGCCTTGATCACTCTCGCGATCCAGAATCGTCGGATGAACTCACGTGAATCATTCTCGTGCCTCGACGTAGAACTCGGCGGGCTGCGACTCGAGAAAATCCGTAGCCTCAAACTATCCGATGTCGGGTGAACCACGGGTGCTCTTTGGGCTGCTGCGTCCGGCTATCCTCATGTCGGCCACAATCCGGCAATAATCGCCATCTCGCGTAACTCATCTCCTCTGCTCCAGGTTGTGGGACTGGAGGCTCAAGTATCGTGGTCTTAGTAGCCACTGATGCTCTACTCGCGACTCCTCTGCGCCTGCCCACGGGCCACGATTGCCTTGCGTGGAGGCATAATCGGTAAAAGCGAAATACGTCGGAGGGTCCGACTTATAACACGGCTCTAAGGCACGATCTTAGAGTGAGAAGAATGAAACCAATCCTAAATGTCCTGCACCTCACGATTATAGATGTGGTGCACAACACACCGATAATCAAGACTCTACTGAACACGATGCGTAGACACTTTCCGAGGACTAATCGCTCACGATACCACTTTTGTCACGACCCGACCGGGCGTGGTCGTGCCTACCGGGCACCCTAGTGATACAACATCAGAGAAAATCAGCGGAAATAAAAACTTAAACATGAAACAAGAGTTATGATAATAAAATAGGCCAACCAAAACAGTTTCCTTCTTGCATATATACAGAAATTGAACAGTTACAACCTTTACAACCCTGCCCACAACAGTACTACAGACCTCTAAGAGTGTTATAACAACAATGACGGGACAGGCCGCCATACCACGAATGTAAGTACACTGACGGGGACTATACGAAAGATAAGCCAGGAGAAGCGGAGCTTCCCAAAGCGGCTGTGATCCTATGGCGAGGATCAACAATCGGTGTACCTACCTGCGGCATGAGCGCAGCCGGAAGGAGGTCGGATACATGTACCAAGTATGTGGCGAAAATCATCGTAACGAAATCATAACGATCTAAATAAAGCAGAGACATGTATGACAACCAAACTACAATTCACGACATAAAAGCGGACATGTCAAGCGAGGACTCGCCTCAAAGTCATCACTCAAATATAACCAAGGTCTCACGTCCACAATATCAATCATACGCATCGCGCCACACGCCCGTAATTCTCCATCGGTGTAGACATGTCGAGGATGCAATAACGATATCTGGGTAATCAACCTGCTGCGTAGCGCGCCCGAAATTCTTCATCGGTGCGAGCATGTCCATGTAACAACAATAACAATATATCGGGTAATCAACCTGCCGCGTAGCGTACATGCCGGAATTCTTCATCGGTGCGACATGTCCATGTAACAACAATAACAATATATCGGGTAATCAACCTGCCGCGTAGCACATGCCCGAAGTGCGTCGGTGCGAGACATGTCCATGTAACAACAATAACAATATATCGGGTAATCAACCTGCGCGTAGCCACGTACCGGAGTGCGCCGGTGCGAGCATATCCATGTAACAACAATAACAATATATCGGGTAATCAACCTGCGTAGCGCGTACCCCGAGTGCGCATCGGTGCGAGCGTGTCCATGTAACAACAATAACAATATATCGGGTGATTAACCGCGCGTAACGCGTACCCCGAGAATTCTTCATCGGTGCAGACATGTCCATGTAACAACAATAACAATATATCGGGTGATTAACCCGCCTCATGGCCGCATGCCCCCGGAATTTCTTCATCGGTGCAGACATGTCCATGTAACAATAACAATATATCGACCCTCCATCGAGAGACGCGGTAGCATAGGAATACAACTTTTCACACAACAAGGCTATCACAAGCAAGCACAAGCAAATTACCATACTTGATTCCGCACAAATATCCATTCTTTCACAAGAAGTCACCTGATACCAACACTCGTAGTATCCAAAACAGAGTAACTATTATCTTAAGTAAACCAAAATAGTTTCCCCTTTTTAAAGACAAGTAACAACCTTCTTTTCCAAAAGTTCAAGTTTGCCTAATTTCAAATACTCAAGTCTCTTATTTTCGAAAGGTTTCGTAGTTCATAGTCTTAATCACTTAATAACATAATTCTCTTTTAAAACAATTTGAGTAACATATGCCTTATGTGTGAGTAGGTTATTCTTCTTTATAACAATCTTATTAAAGCACCATGATCTAGAAAATGTAATACAATTTTGTCTTATCTTAGCTTATGCGGATGGAGGTTTCTCTTGGTTTTAATAATAATTAATTAGTCAATACATTTTCCTTTATTAACGCTGCGATGGTTTGTTCGATACTTGTTCTCATTTCCAAATCAATATAACATTATTCCTTTTAAAACCCAATTACCCATTTCTCATTAAAAGCGGTTTCACAACTTTTTAACACAACCCAGTCCTTATTAATTCACATCCAGTCTTTTATCTTTTAAAACCACAAACCATTTCTTTGCCCACATAAAGTTGTTATAACAACTTCCCATAAAGCCGTTATAACACTTTATGTTTTAAACCAACCAAATTCATTTAACACGTATGCGTCTACCGTACTACATAGTTCACAACATATCATGCTAGAAAAGATAGGAAGAGGTTCACATACCTCGCGGCGATTATCGACAATTAGCAAAATGCTCCAAGTACTACAACGCACTAGCCTTTTCCACCGCCCAAGTAGAATACGCTACTCGTAGTACTTCCACCTATAATGGCCATAAAATGCCTATTAACTTCTAGTTCTCTTCGTAGAATATTTCTACGGAAAATTCGCAACACCTCCCCTCCCCGCTATCACATAAATCTCCTCCTATCAAGGCCCGCTACTGTGCCAACAACTCCTGGGGATTACACGTCTAACCGGACGTGTTCAATTCTACTTCACAGGAATACTACAAGTCTACTGTAAATACAGTCCTATGTAATTACATGTCAATTCTTTATAATAATACTTCCAATATATCTTCTACTCACTTATTAACTACTACAACATGCGATTTCCAATTCTGATAGGGACAAAGATAATTACCTCGACAAGCCCAAAATTATCCAAGATTATATGTCGATCACGAGCAACGTTTAGCTCCATTCTTACGCTCCAACCGCTCCAAGCAACCCTTAGAAGTTTCTAAACAACTTCTCTTAACACTTCAACTCCAAAAAGTGAAGAACACTTAGGCTTTGATTGTGGCAACTCTCGGCCAAGGGGGTGTATTTAGGCTAGGGGTGTGAAATCTTTTCCAACTCTTGGTACACAATCTTCCTAACACCCTAAGGAAGAACACTTATAAGTTTAAGGATTTTTGGAAAACTTTTGGCTAAGGGAGAGGCTCAAGGACGAGAACAACAACAAGGGGAAGGAGTATTTCAAGCTTGGAAATCTCTAAGTGTGGATGAAGAAGTCTTCAACTAAGGGGGTATTTATAGGACATTCAAGGGCTAGGATTGAAGCAAGTGTGTGGTCTAGATTGAGCCATGTGTGTGTGGGTCCCACTTATCTATCTACTACACAAATATCTTGCAAGACTTTTGACCAAATGTTTTAAGTCTTTTAAATGCAAAAAACGTGCCAAACAATGTCCATCCATTCGTCCAACCTTGTCACCTAGGGGTGACACATGCCACCCTCCTATTGGTCCAAAATATTTTACCTTCCGAAAATATCCGTAAAAAAATAAAGTGGGCCCATGGCCAGTAAATTCCTCCCGTGGGCCCCACGTGACCAATTCCGGATAAATAATTCCATAATTCTTAATTAATCCAAAAAGTCCGAGTACCAAATCTGGGAATCCAATTCCCATTAGCGAACCTTTTTCCTTCACAAAATCCGGAAACTTTTCCGTCGAAAAATCACATCTTTCTTTCTTTCCAAAATTACTGTCGTATTCTCGTACGTACGTCTTCACATACATACCCTGGAACTACGGGGTGAAACATTTATAGTGCTGAAAATTCAGTTACCATTGTGCATATTTTAAATGTGGTAATTTCTAATGTAAGTCCTAAAGGAATAGGGGTGTAGAAAAGTATAGAAAGGCTTCACATTCGTTGGTTTTAAAACAGTCCATAATTAACCAACATTAAGGGTACAATGTGAAGCCTTTAACACCCTTATTCCTTAGGAATTTAATTAGCCATTTATTACACTAAACATGCAATATTTATACCAAATTTCCAGCATGCAAATCAAGTGAAAACAGTCCCAAAACTGCCCACAATATCCAACAACTTCTAGCCCATTCTCGGCCAACAACAACTACATATCCAAAGCCCTTTCCCACAATTCCTTAATATCCAATTCACCTTTCAACATGTTATATAATTCATATAAACTATCAACAACAATATTTCCTTCATTATATAACATGAAACAAGTGTAAATAACGACAATAATAACCAACGAATCCAAGACCCGAAAATAGCTCACTCTCGGCCCAACTTCCAAAAAATGGCCCAAATCCTTTTTAATCTTCATTATTTTTAGTACATGCTCATCCATATATAACAACAATAAGTAATATCCAATTACTTTAAAAGAAGAAGAATTATTACCTTTAAAATAGGCCAAAAATGCTAAAATCAGTCCATAGAAGATTGGCTTGCAGTTTTCGTTTCGCTCCACTTCTTCAAGTTACAATCACATATACGTAACCCCTATAAGCTTATGATCAACTTCCATTCACGGTCCATCACCAAAAAGTCGACGAAAACCCCTAGGGTTTCACCCTCATTCTCGGCCAAGGGAGGCTTATTGGTTAATGGAGTGTTATCTTGGCTTAACACTTAGTTAGGGACCTTAATCTTGTGTTAGTGAACTAAGCTTGGAAGATTTAAGAATTTTTGGTCTCCAATATGGACCTTGGCCGAGAGCACAAGAGAGGAGAGGGATATATTTGTGTAATGAAATATGGCTAAGTGTTAGATGAAGTCTTGCACTCTTGCTATGTATATATAATCATCTCAAAGGATGAGATCTTGACAAGTGTATGAACAAGTGTATGTGGGACCCATGTCCACTTGTCCTCCTTCAAAATATCTAAGTCCAAGTCAATGATAAGTGGGGGGGTGACATGTGTCACCCTCCTATTGGTTCAAAATTATTTCTTCACCAATAATTTTCATACTTGCCAAAATATCTAAAAATCTCGTGGGCCCCACAAAGTCGTAAAATTTCCTGTGGGCCCCACATGACCAAATCCGAGACTTAAAAATCCAAAACTTCAATGTACTATAATAATTCCATATACCAAATTTGAGAATCAAATTCCAAATTATAAACATTTTTCCTTCACAAAGTTCCGAAATTTCTCCTTAGGAAAAAGTGATTTTCATTTCGTTCCAAAATTCAAATCTTATTTTCTCACGTACGTTCTCATCTCATTCTCTTGGCAATACATGGTGTAACATTCCTTTTGGTAATAGTTTGTACCAGCTACAGGTGATGTGCGTATATAACTCCATTCCATTTTTCCCCATCCTCTACATATATATAATTCCTACCATATAGTAGTGTATATAACACATGTGGGTCCAGGGTAATACATGAATGTAATGCAAAGGCATGAATGACAATAAACCATCATAAACTTATTGGATGACATAATATCTTTGTACCTTCGGCTAACATTGGGAATCTTAACATCTTTCTGATATACCTCAATAAAGATTTAGGAACATATTTAGACATTCTTTTAATATAAGAATCAATAACATGAACATCCTTAACTACTAAGAGTAGAAAAATTTATGAAACATTACCACAGTTACGTTTCGTTACATGGAAACATGCCAAAAGAAAGAAGAATTTGCCTTAACATACCTCGGTTGGCGACCCTTTACTTACTATGTCGAAATTAGTCTCCTCCACGCCTTAATCTTTGATATTTAGAATAATTCTCTTGTAAATCTTACTTTAACTGAAAAAATGCTCCAATCTGTAACAAAGCAAAAGGGACGAGCTACACAATTAACATCGTGTTAGCAACATCATGTTCCCAAACACATCGGGTTCTCATATGAGCTTAAAGTATTTGCTATTTCTGGACGATCTAGACCAGTTGGGATGTTACAGCTGGGGCGGTGCTGTTCTGGCTTACCTGTATTGATCACTATGTCGAGCGTCTATGAGTGATAGGAGTGATGTCGGTGGATTTCACGCACGCCTTCGGGTAATATATTTAAGTGTGTGTAATTTTATTATAAATATAGCTTTTTGAAATGACGAATAATAAATATTTTTTTAATGACCCTTTCAGTTATGGGTGTGGGATAGAATGATACCTTTTCAGCCTGTAGACGCTCACCCCCATCCTAACTTCATTGTTGACGACATTCCATATGCGCGTAGATGTACGGGAAGCATATCCCAAGATATGGATACGCACCACAATATTCTTCCGTTCAGGGATTATCTTGATCATATGACGGAGGATGTTAGGCGATTTCAATTGCTCACGCAAGTGTCACGTATCGTTACAAGTAATATAGTCCGTAAGACCGAATATCGATCCACGACTGATTTCTAATTACCGAACATCTATTTTAGGTTATCTATTTGGCAAATGATGATTGATTTGGGTTTTTATCTAACACTGCTAGAGTAATTGCAAGAATTAAACTAAATTATTGAGGTTTAATCAGTTATGAAGGAATTAGGGCTTCCAATATCCTCAACTATCCACTCTTTTCAATCCTTAAAGCAACAAGAATGACTTAACTTCTACGTTAAGATAGCGGAGTTAACTAGTATCTTATATTAGGAGGATATATAATCACTCAACTCGGTCACGAAACCTTCTATATTTCTATGATAGGTTTTACCATATGAGGATTAAGAACAATAACCTATAATGCTACACAAGTATCGAGTACTTTCGCCACGATTTTAACCTATGTCTATTCAATTCTGAGATATCCAAATCTCTCCTCTCGGTTCTTGATTCGAAATCATATAGATTATGATAATTAGTGATCAGTTAACTATCAAACATTCATACCACTATTGAATAAATCTTAATCAAGCGAAGAAGAAATCAAACTACTGCATTGATTTATGAAATAAAGTTTCAAGCGATTCAACAGGAAAGCCCTAATAAAGTGTTTAACTCCTAGCCACAGACATGCTAAGAACTAATACAAATCCAAACATGAAATGAATTGAAAACTAAATAAAGAAAAATTACTTAGAACTAGGTCTCCAATTGTAGCCTCCAAAGCTGTGTTGCGTTCTGAGAGATGATATGTAATTATGTACAAAATCTCCCCTTTAGGTCAGGCTTTTAGGGATTATATAGTTGGAAAAATTGCATTATGGAACCTACAAACCGTGTCAAAATCGGCCCAGAATCAGAAATTTTCCGCATTGGCAACGCGGTCCTGCAGAATGGCACCGTGGTGCCGAAAGTACTGCGGCTTCTCAGTAATTATGGCACCGCGGTCCTGCAGTCTTTCGTCCGGATCTGCCAAATTTTGTCCTTTTTGCTTCGGGAGCTCCTTTTCTGCCCACTTTTAGCTTCTTTTTATCATTTTGCCATTTAGAACCGCTGTGACTCAAAAGAAAAATAACCCTAATACTATACTAAACACAAACGAAATGAGTAAAATACTAATTAAAAATGACTCAAAAAGTGTATACAAAATATGCCTAACAAATATGTTACACCCCGTAATACCAGAGCTACTAATTGAGAACGTGATTAATGATTTAAGATTTGAATTTTGGAAGGAAAGAATAATTACATTTTCTTAAGAAAAATTTCGGAAAAAAATGTGATAACGGAAAAATTATTAACTTGGTAACGGAAAAATTATTAACTTGGAGTATAATACTTCTAATTGGATTTATGGACTTAGTATTGGATTATAAGGTGTTGGAATTGATAATATGGGGTCCGCCAAAAATTTCACAATTTCGCGGGGACCTTCGAAAAATTATAATATTTTGGACCAATCGGAGGGCGACACGTGGCCCCCTCCACTTGTCTTGCTAAGATGACAACAAATTAGATATTTTGAGAGGGGACAAGTGGACATGGGTCCCACTCCACTTGGCTATACATATCCAAGTCTTGCAAGACTTGGATCACTTTACACTTAGACCAAAAAATAAGCTCTCATCTTCTCCCCTTTAGCTCCATAATTTCGAGATCCCCTTGGCTAAGAACAACCATTGTTGATCAATTTATTTCTCCAAGATTAAGCCCTTAAACCAAGTGCTAAGCCTAGATTAATATTCTACACGTTTTTACTTGTCTTGGCCGAAAGTTGATGCCAAAACCCTAGGGGTTCCGTCGACTTTTTGGAAGTGAGATTCAAAGAGAAGTTGCTCCTAAGGTTGTAGGGAGTACATATATGTGATTGTAACTTGAAGAAGTGGAGCTAAACGAAAACTGCGCACCAATAAAGACCGGACTGTTTTGGGGCGTTTTTGGGCAAAAAAAGAGGTAAAAGACCTTCTTCTTTTAAAGTAATTGGATATTACTTATTGTTATTATGTATGGATGAACTTGTGTTAGAAAATAATGAAGAATAAAAAGTGTTTGAGCCATTTTTGGGGCTAAAACCGATTTGGGACAGATTTGGTGCAAATGGAATTCGTTGGTTATTGTCGTTGTTATCTTCACCTATTTCATGTTATAATGGATTAATATTGTTGTTAATAAGTTGTTATAACTTATGTAGAAGTTTTGGAACTCGAATTGGAATAAAATGGATTAAGGAACGAGTTATCGGGTTGTAGTTGTTGTGGCGGCCCGACCAAAAATGTTAGACGTTGTTGTGTCGTTTAGTGGACTGTTTTGAGGTATTAAATGCTGGAAATTTAGTTGTTGTTATGCATGTTTAAGTGTAGTAGTTGCTAATTAAAGTCCTAAGGGAATAAGGGTGTGGAAAGACGTTAAAAGGCCTCACATTTTACCCTCGTTATGGTTGGATTGCGTTTTTTATGGGCTGATTTGTGGGTATTTTGTATAAGCGTAGGGCAGAATTTTACACGTCGATTAGGCTTGTAATCCCCTTTGGCTAACTGTTGGTTGTGCCTTAAATGTGGCTTGTTGGTTGATGAATATGGGCCTTGGAAAAGGTGGAAAAGTACGTAGAAACAAAGGAAGTGCTGCCCAATTTTCCGTAGAATTAGAGGGCCATTATTTGGTATAAGTCCTACACTTGATAGCTTGTAGTTGATAGAAGTGCTATTGTCATTTTAGGTTGAAGTACTACGTGTAGCACATTCTACTTGGCTTGTGGAATATCGATAAGGTTGAAGTACATTGGGCGTATTGCTACTTGTCGTTTGGGTTAGTCGCCAACGAGGTATGTGAACTTCTTCCTTCCTTTGACATGATTATTTGGTAAGTCTATGTGACTAAATTTTAGTGAGTCTATGTGACTTGATTTGGTAAGTCTATGCGACTTAATTCATTTGAAGTAAGTAAGTCGATTTTGGAATTATATGAGTCTTGATTATGAAAGTATGAGTGGCTTAGTCAAAATTGTATAAGTTACGTGAAGTACTTTAAAGTTAAGAGATTTGATTTAAAGTTATGAGACTTGATTTCTAAAGTTAAGAGATTTGATTTAAAGTTATGAGACTTGATTTCTTTACAAGTTATGAGACTTTATTTTTCAAGATATGGGACTTGATTTCTAAAGTTAAGAGATTTGATTTAAAGTTATGAGACTTGATTTCTTTACAAGTTATGATACTTTATTTTTCAAGATATGGGACTTGATTTCTAAAGTTAAGAGATTTGATTTAAAGTTATGAGACTTGATTTCTTTACAAGTTATGAGACTTTATTTTTCAAGATATGGGACTTGATTTCTAAAGTTAAGAGATTTGATTTAAAGTTATGAGACTTGATTTCTTTACAAGTTATGATACTTTATTTTTCAAGATATGGGACTTGATTTCTAAAGTTAAGAGATTTGATTTAAAGTTATGAGACTTGATTTCTTTACAAGTTATGATACTTTATTTTTCAAGATATGAGACTTGATTTCTAAAGTTAAGAGATTTGATTTAAAGTTATGAGACTTGATTTCTTTACAAGTTATGAGACTTTATTTTTCAAGATATGGGACTTGATTTCTAAAGTTAAGAGATTTGATTTAAAGTTATGAGACTTGATTTCTTTACAAGTTATGAGACTTTATTTTTCAAGATATGAGACTTGATTTCTAAAGTTAAGAGATTTGATTTAAAGTTATGAGACTTGATTTCTTTACAAGTTATGATACTTTATTTTTCAAGATATGAGACTTGATTTCTAAAGTTAAGAGATTTGATTTAAAGTTATGAGACTTGATTTCTTTACAAGTTATGAGACTTTATTTTTCAAGATATGAGACTTGATTTCTAAAGTTAAGAGATTTGATTTAAAGTTATGAGACTTGATTTCTTTACAAGTTATGATACTTTATTTTTCAAGATATGAGACTTGATTTCTAAAGTTAAGAGATTTGATTTAAAGTTATGAGACTTGATTTCTTTACAAGTTATGAGACTTTATTTTTCAAGATATGGGACTTGATTTCTAAAGTTAAGAGATTTGATTTAAAGTTATGAGACTTGATTTCTTTACAAGTTATGAGACTTTATTTTTCAAGATATGGGTTACTTGATTTACTTCTAAAGTTAAGAGGCTTGATTTCGAAAGAGTATGTGACTTGAGTTTTAAAAGTATACGTTTATTGATTTAAAGAGAAGGAATTTTATGATTCTTTTTAAGTATGTATGTACGTAGTACTTTTGGGTTTAGTTTTCCCAATGTGATAAGAATAAAAGTGTCTTAAGTTCTCTAAAATGAAAGGTTGTTATAATAGCTTTATGGGAAGTTGTTATAACGACTTAAGAAGAAGTGAAAAGATGGTTTAAAAATGTTATGTAAGGAAAAATCACACCGAGCCTACAAATAGGCCGGATTACGTTATGAAATACACCGAGCCTACAAATAGGCCGGATTACGTTATGAGATACACCGAGCCTACACATAGGCCGGATTACGCCATATTACCGAGCCTACACATGGTAGGGTTACGTCATCTTACACCGAGCTCACAGCGGGCGGATTATGCTACATGATTCCACATTACACCGAGCTCACAGCGGGCGGATTATGCTACATGATTCCACAAGATGCAAGCCCCACAGCGGGCGGATTATGCTACATGATTCCACAAGATGCAAGCCCCACGGCGGGCGGATTATGCCACATGATTCATCAATACACCGTGTCCATAAATGGGCGGATTACGTTATCACGTATGGATAATCAAAGTAAGCTCCTAAATGAAGTCCTCCATAAAGGGCTGATTATGTTATGTAAGATATGTAAGTTATGTGGAAAAACTTGATTGAATTCTTAAGTATGTATGTAAGAATATGATGTTAATTCTTATTGAAAGAAGGAAAGAATGATTAATGTCGATTGATTTCATGAGTTAAAATGGCACAGTAGGATCGATATTTTAATTTTTATACTTGCCCTGTCATTCTTTTATGCGATTATGATCTTGTTTAATGTACTTTATTTCCGTTCCATACTTAGTACTTATTATCGACCCGCTTAGAAGCTGCGTTCATGTCCATGGTCTAGATACGATTGTGGATCCGCGAGCTTAGGATCCTTGTTCAGCATTTTGAGATGGCTCCAAGTTCGGAGTTTGTCATTATGGCTAGGTACATTCGAGAAGTGCGGCGGGGCCTTGTCCGTCATAGTTGTTGTCACCTTCTTAGAGGTGCAGTATTCATATGTAATGGATGGTGTAGGTTGTATTTACATTGTTGTATAGCGTAGACCCTTTCGGGTGATTTATATTTATACGGAAGCCTTTCCGGCTTTGCCTCTGTTTAAAAAAAAATAAGTGTTATTTATCTTCCGCGGTTTATTTATGTTGTATGGGTAGAAGGGTGCCCAGGTAGGGGCACCAGTCACGGGCCCGGGATTTGGGGCGTGACAAAATACTCCCAAACTTAACCTTTGCTCGACCTCGAGCAAAGATCAAAACAAAATCAAAGAAACAGAAGGAAAACTGACTCAAAAGACTCTAATCAAGCAGCTGCACAAGGTTACTTAGAAAAGCATGAATTTCAGTTGGGATAATATGTTGGAACATACATAGCATGAATTTAGCAATCTAAAATTTCAAGTCAGATATTTCGCAAATTCATTTCAAACATAATCAATGGAAGCATGAACACCTACCCTATGCATGCCAATTTCGTTCCATTTTTTCCAAAGACCTATGACCCTGTTTACTTATTATTCTCCACTAATCAAAGACATATAATTTAGAGATCATCAGGACTTTTCAGGGTTGTAATGTAGGCTTAGACATGGGTAGATAAGAGTAGGCATTTCGGGTCAATTTACGTACCATAAGCGTTTTTCTCATTCAACCATTTTGTCATTCTTTTTTATATTCTTTTCAGTTCATACCTATCGTTCATTTTTTTTAGAGCATGAAATAATTCAGGACTTTTCAGGGTTGTAATCTCCCTTTTTTTTTAGAGCATGAAACAATTCACATAGGAGAGAAGACTTATCTCAATTCAATAGAATACTAGGAAAATAAAACAAGGGAGATTCTCCCTTTACAAAGTAAAGAAACAAAGAAAAGAAAAGTTTGATGCCTTATATAAGATCCTTCAATGCAGCTTCGACTCGCAAGTAAGAAATAGCCATAAAGAAGAAATATAGATGTATGAAAGGATATTTGAGTGCGACCCTTGGCTAGTATGGTGTGATCTCCATCACATAACCCAGACACATATATTATCAAGGCGGTTCTTTAATCCTATTAGTATTCATCCGTCTGAAGCTAACCAACCCAAGTGTGTCTGCCCGAATAAATCCTTGAATGTGAGCAGGAAAGTCAAGTTGCTTCAAGACTTTTAACCTTTTCAGGGCACCCAGAGTTGTAATAACCCTTGCATTCCATATGAGTGAACTAGTCATAAAGTTGTTGTGATTTTAACTTCTATCTGGTCCTGATAGCTGGGGGGCCAATACATGTTCTAGTTAGAGAAACCTACTGATCTGCTAACTCTTGCACCTGTTCCGTTGTCAATAAATTATCACCATAAGAGGGACTAAATGGCTTCATAAGAGAAAGTGTGGTTTCTTTATCATCATTTGGGTGTTCTTCTTCGTTCTCCGATTCAACAACTTCTTCATTTTCTGAGTTGATTTGTCTATAATCATCTTTATTAAACTATTTAGTATCAGAAGTATTAAGTTTGAAAATAAAAAAAATAGGATCAAGAGGCTCTGATTGTGGCATAACATAAAAATGTTGAACCTCTGGCTGAGCACTCTGACCAGGCATGTAAGACTGTAGTGGCAACTGATCACGAATACCCTAACTGTGTGACGTTACTTACTTCTGAGTATTCAATAATTCCTATTTCTTCTGGAGGGCCCTTCTTTTCTTAAGACTGATATTATATATCTTTCTGGGTGCCTCTTAACTGTTACCATGAGTTTGATCAATATTCTAAGCATTACTTTGAGTCTGAACAAGATTTTGAACATTACCATGATGTGATTGGCCTGATGTTGAGAAAGTAAAAGGTTTGGTTGTTTGGGTGTAACATGGGCTCTATGGGATTTTCTTGACAAACATCCAAACCTCCATTTAACTCCTCCTGACCATCAACCTCACCTCCGTTCAGCAGACAAGCAGAAAACCAACAATATGAGATATAACATGTGCCACTTGGGGAGAGGGATCAACATCAACAATATGAGGAGTGAACATATCCACAACATCAGAAGCTATAATAGCTTTAAGGGATACATGTGGATGGGAGTAGCAATTACATTAGCTATGAGGGAGCCATGGGGAAATGATCAATATGTTTCTTAGACACATACACCTATTTAGAGTTAGCACTACTGTCACGACCCAAACCCGGGTCCGTGACTGGTGCCTTACCCGGGCACCCAAGTAGACATACATCAGAGTAACCAGCGGAATATAAAACAAGACATGAAACAATATGAAGTGAAAAACAGTTTATCTGAGAAAAGTTGCCCTTCGGCATATATATAAATAAAACTTGAGCGATTCATCCCTTTTACAAACTCTGCACTTGGTACTACAGACCTCACAGAATGTTATAACAACAATGACGGGACGGGGCCCGCCATACCACGAATGTAGCACCTACAACAACAGGGACTATACGAAAGATAAGCCTCGGAGAAGCGGAGCTTCCCAAAACGCTGAATCGTGATCCTATGGCGAGGATCGACGATCGGTGTACCTCTACCTGCGGCATGAACGCGGCCCCGAAGGAGGTCGATCTGGGTACCAAGTATGTGAATCGAAAAATGCGTAAGTGAAATCATAATAGTCTATATAAAAAGAAGACATATATGATAACGATTTACGATACCTGATATGTAGCGATGTCAAGTCGAGGACTCACGCCCAAAGTCATCACTCAAATATAACGATGGGTCTCACGCCACAACATCAATCATGCGTGGAATACCTTCCTCATGCCGGCGATCTATGATGTAATAACACCAAGGAATACACATGAACACGTGTCCCACGCGTGTCATAATAAAACCATACGGGGTAAATGCGAAGGCATAGCCGACTACTAAAACCACAGTACCACAAGGTCATAAAGCGTATCACAAGGTCATTCTAGACCGCCACATGATCGGCCGCCACTTGCCCGCGATATCAAATGTGCGCGTCTAATCACGAACTTCCTGCGACTCGCGCATAGGCCACACATAGGCGCGTGAGGTATTCCCGCGTCGAGGTAGCTACTCCGGCATCGCCTGGACTCGCGATCCGCATAGCCAAAGACCGCGTGAGGTATAACCCGCACTAACACGGAACTCTCTTAGCTCGCATAGGTCCCTGGACCCGCATGAGGTATTCTCGAATCATAGTCCTGCATCGCTGAGTATACCCGCGTCGGAGGCGACTTAACCCCGTGATCATGTCAAGAGGTGAGTGATATAATACTAACATAACGTCTTATGGTTAAACAACATAAGCACAACAAGAATAATCTCCTTACGTGAGCGTCACAAGATAATAACACACGAGGTATCATAACATGTTTACCAAACCAACTTACCATACCTTCAGACAATATTTCAAGCATTTGATAAACAAATAATAAAAACCGTTTTCTTATCTTTCTTAAGTCGTTATACCTCACTTCCCATAAAGCTAGTATAACCCTTAAGCTTTTTGTAAAGACCCAGTATTACTTTTCTTCCGAAAATGATTCATAACTCTTTTGAAATATTCAAGATTCTTATTATTTAGAATTCCAGTCCAAAGGTATCAAAGTAAAACCAAGTTCGGTTTAACACACGTACGTCTACCGTACTATATATATATATTTGGAAAATATCATGCTCAAAGGGATAGGAAGAATCACATACCCCGCGACAATTATCGACAAATAGCAAAATGCTCCAAAGTACTATACCCTTGCTAGCCTTTTCCACCCTTCAAGTAGAATACGCTCGCGATCTTGACCTTAAACAAGATATAACCAGTCCACTCCTCCACGAGCTTCCAAACACACACCAGCGGTTACGAAAACCATTATGGATGGCAAATAACTATTTTTTTTGTCAAAATATGAAGAACGCCTTTTGCTCTTTAATAGCTTGTATCTCTTTAAATTTGTCCACCACTAGTGACGACTGTGCCTTTTTCAAATACTCCATTTCTTAAAGGTATAGGGTATGATACGTTTCAAATGGGAGGGGACACGATAACTTTATACTGAAATCTGCCATTCATAAAAAACCATAAGACAACGAACGACGAGAGACCAAACTTGCTAAAACATTTTGCTCTTCAAAATGATTCCAAAAGTGGTATCAGAGCAGTTAATCCTCGGAAAGTGTCTACAGACCGTATCTAGTAGAGTCTTGATTATCGGTGTGTTGTGCACCACACCAATAATCAGGAGGCTATAAGATATTTAGGATTGGTTTCCATTCTTCTCACTCTGAAATCGTGCCTTAGAGCTGTGTTATAAGTTGGACCCCTCTAACGTATTTCTTTCCTTACCGCTATGCCTCGCGTAAGGTAACCCGCCCGAGGCAAGGCGGCGAGGAGCGCTAGTAGTACACGAGGGTCACGAGGGCTCAGGCCCAACCCTTACCCGAGGTGATACCTCCGACGGCGAGTTCCACGACATCGTCAGCCCCAGCAGAGTTTAGGGCCGCAGCAGAGGCTGCTGAGGCCGCGGCACCGGAGCCTCCAGCCCCACAGCCGGGAGCAGAGGACATGGGTTACAAGGAGATGGACCAGTTATTGTCCAGAGTCGTGGCGAGGCACGAGGATAGGTTGGATGCAACAGTTCCAGTCCCAGTAGTACCCGTGGTTCACCCGAGGTCAGATAGTTTGAGACTTGAGACTTTACGAGTTGCGGCCGCCCGAGTTTTATGGGTCGAGGCACGAGGATAATCCACGAGGAGTTCATCGAGCGATTCTGACGGATCATGAGAGTGATCAAGGCGTCGGAGACCGAGTCAGTGGTCTTAGGTTCACATCGACTCACGCGATCTGCGTCAGACCGTTCGATTCTTGGAGCTGTCGGGAGAGCGGCGCTCGGCCGTTTGGGACGAGTTCTCAGAGGCATTTCTCGTTCACTTCTTGCCTCCGCAGATGAGGAGGGCACGAGCTGACAGATTTTTTTATGCTGAGGCAGAGAGGGCGCACAGTTCGGGAGTACAACGTGGAGTTAGACTCGTTAGCTCAGTATGTTCCCGCGTTAGTAGCGAGATATGGAAGACCGAGTGCACCGTTACGTCACGAGGCTTGATGACTACTGGCGGAGTCTTGCTCGAGTTTAGCTCTTGATCGGGTATGGACATTGCCCGTTCAGCTCGTACGCGAGGTGTGAGGCGTAGGCGGCGGTCGACGGATATCGCGAGAAGAAGGCGGGGCAGCGACGGTCCTTTGGTAGTTCTCGAGGTGGACGACCTCAGCACCGGAGTAGGTTTGCACCGCAGCCAGCTCAGAGGACTCCTACACCATCTTCGGGACCAACAGGGTATTCGGGGCGGTCGGGGCCCTGAACTTCGGACTTCCAGGGTAGCAAAGGTGCTAACCAGTCGAGACCACCTTCCTTTCAGTGTGTTCGATGTGGGAGATCCCATTTCGGGAAATGTGGTACTGTTGCGGGAGCTTGTTTCACTTGCGGCCAGCAGGGTCACTTTACGAGAGACTGTCCGACTAAGGGCGGCGCAGATAGTATAGTTCAGCCTACAGGGTCTTTTGCCGGGTCTTCATCTCCTACAGTTACACGCCCGAGGCGTGGTTCTCGTGGGCGATGGGTCGCGCAGGTCGTGGCGGTGCTAGTTCAGCCGTCTCGGAATCGCATTTATGCCATGTCCAGCCGCCAGGACCAGGAGGCGTCGCCGGATATCATCACAGGTACTTTAGCAGTTTCTTGTTGCGACGTATATGCCTTGATAGATCCAGGTTCTACCTTGTCCTATATATCTCCCCTTATTGCTAGTAGGATAGGGATAGAGCCTGAGTCCATAGCCCCTTTGAGGTAGCTACGCCAGTGGGGGATTCGGTATGTCACGACCCGACCCCGGGGCCGCGACTGGTACCCTACCGGGGCACCCTGTCAGGTATACATCAGAGAATAGCAGCGGAACATACATAGCACATAACTTATAAAAAGGTAAACATCGCTGGCCAGCCGATAAGGCTGCCTTCTATAAAACATACTTAATCAGAAGTACAACTTATTCTTACAGCCCAAACCACAAACGTGACTACAGACCTCTAGGAATAACAACTGTGGCGGGACAGGGCCCCGCCATACCCCCTGAATGTACAAAGGTCTATAACCTCAGGGAATCATACCAAAAAGACAAGCCTCCGGAGAGATGGAGCTTCCCAAGAAATGAACAGTGATCCTAAGAGTGCGGACGACCAAGCTACGATCTCGACTGCGGCATGAACGCACTCCCGAGGAGAGGTCAACAGTACCAAGTATGTGAAACTGAAAATACTGTAATGAATTCATAATAGCATATATATAAAGCAGGAGACATGTATGATAGCCAAACTATGGTACACAACATATACGCAGCCATGTCAAGTCAGGGACTCACGCCCTCTAAGTCATCACTCAAATATAACCATAGGTCTCATGCCCATAATATCAATCGTGCCCGTGGAATTCCTTCCTCACCTGGCGATGCATGATATAACAACACTAAGGAGTACATATGAATACTAGATCCCACCTGATCATAAGAACGTGACGAGGCAAGAAATCGAAGGCATAGCTACGAGATCCACCTGCGTCCTCAATCGACGGCAATCGAAAGCCGGCTACCGAGATCCACCGTGCAACAATACTAATACACGAATCACGGTGGCCGGGGCAAGTGCGATAGCCTCTACCGATCCACCTGCGTCCACATCGGCCGGGGCAAGATCGTAGGCTAACCACCGAGATCCACCTGCATCACACCACTTCGCCCCCGACCGGCAGCGTACGAAGCCGACTACGGATCCACCTGCATCACGTCTCGGCGGGCGGCGATGCGAGGCTAACTACTAGATCCACCTGCGTGATGAGACCTGCATGGAGCTAATCCATGGAACAAAATACTGTCAACAAGGAAACGAACCCTCATCATGGCCGCATACCCGTGGAATCCTCCATCACTGACGGTACGCCCAAGTAACTCATAACTGAACAATGGAAGCATACCCGTGGAATCCTTCATCACTGGCGGTACGTCCAAGTAACTCATAACTACATGCTTTTAATTCGAATTTCAATACCATGCCTTCTTTTCACATAAACCAAGAGAATTCTTATTTAAGCAAGCCAAAGTACTTATCAAGGCACACATAGAATAATTCTCAATTGAACAAGCCCAAAACACTATCAAGGCACAAACAGAATAATTCTCAATTGAACAAGCCAAAGTACTTATCAAGGCACACATAGAATAATTCTCAATTGAACAAGCCCAAAACACTATCAAGGCACAAACAGAATAATTCTCAATTGAACAAGCCAAAGTACTACGTACGTACATCCTTTCCAAGAGATTCCTTTTTATGCAAAATCCAAGATACTAACACCCGTAGTATCAAGGCGCGTCTATTTCTCAACGTAAGTTACTACACCTTTAGAAAACTCATTTCAAAGCTTGAAACCAAGTAACTTCAATTTTTCACAATCTAGACAACTTATGCTCATTAATCAAAATAGACAACTTTCATAACCTTCCATAAAGTTATTATAACCAACTTCCCATAAAGCCGTTATACTAACTTTATGCTTTAGAAATTTACGGCATTCTTATCCATTCATAAGGCCGTTATAACTAACTTCCCATAAAGCCGTTATAACTCCTTATGAACCATTTCGTTCTTTTACTAGCCAAGAGGCTTATACTTCAAACAAATTCATACAATTTTCAAAAATACTTCAAGCCTCTTATCTTTAGAATAATTCAATACTCAATACTTTCACACCAAGTACTCTATACTTTTGTAAAATCATACTTTTCCCTTAACCACGGGACTTATACTTCTTAAAACAAAACAAGTCTTTGTTTATACTTAAACAAGTAAAAACACTAAATCTTGTACGTCTACCGTACTACATAGATACAAATACTCATGCTCAAAGATAGGAAAGCTTCACATACCTCTTCGGTCAATCCACTTGCTAAGCTCAAACTACCGCAAGTAATATGCCAACCTATAATAACCATAATGCGTTTATTAACCTCTAATTTCAATGTATGAATAATCTAAGTTCAAAGCCCCTAAATTCTATGGAAAATTGGGCAGCATTTCCTTTGTTTCTACTCACTTTGCCACCTTTCTCAAGGCCGAATTTATCATCAAAAACACCACCTTTAAGGCTCACTCAATCCAACAATTCAAAGGGGATTTCACACCCAAAATTCTGCCCCATAGGTTTACAACAATTCACTTAACAATTCTAAGGTGGTTTTTAGGCTACAACATGCTCATAATTTCTTCTTAACCCATTCTTCATATCCAAACCATATTTCTTACATGCAATGACTCTAAGAGCATTATTCACTACCACAAGTTCTTTCTTCTTAACATGCAATACTAGGAACTAATTCTAAAGGAAGAAATGTTACCTTAAAGCTCTTAGCCAATTTACTCCAACAATTGCTAGCCTCTACTCCAAGAATACCACCACAATAGTGCCAACAAGCTAGCTACAAGCTTCCTTTTTGGTTCTTAACTATTCAGATTTTTCTAAGGGTTTTTAGAGAGAAGGGGGAGCAATTTGAGAGAGAGAGAGAGAAGATGAAAGATAGAAAATGTCCAAGTCTTGGTCAATATATTGCATGCAACAGAAAATCAGATGGGGGGGGACACTTGTCACCCACCCATGGCCTCTTTTAAAACAAAAATCAGACTTTTCTAAGTTTTTCCCTAAAATCCCGCCTCGGCGCGCGCTTCCCGCGCGCGCTGAAACCTCCATGATCTCTCGATCTTTGGCGCGCGTACTGCTTATTCGGCGCGGCAATGCGCTTCAGCGACCCTTCAGAACTTTAGCGCGCGCATCCGGCGCGCGCGCGCACATTTCGCCGCGCGCCCGCCATGCGCCCATTGCGCCTCATAACTTTCTACTCCGGCGTCCTATCGACGAGCGGTTGGTTGCGTTGGAATCTAGACTCAACGAACTACGCCCCAGGCCTTTGAAACACTTATGAACTCTCAATGTACCGGGTCATAACCCGCCTTAAAGTTGACTAAAACCCGTCCGGAACAATCCGTCAACCTATCTTCTGAAAATTTTAAGTCTTACTCCCTTTTCGTGCACGCCTATGCGCATGACCTGAACTACGGGGTGTAACATTCTCCCCCCCTTAGAAACATTCGTCCCCGAATGTTCTTTTGGAGCCAATCTAATATTCCTCGGTACCTTACACTAATGGAACTTTACTATGCCACTTGTGACCATAAGATATCGCACATGCTTAATCATTCCTCCTAAATCAAACAGGAAAACGAGTCCAAAGTATGAACCATTACCACCTACTCTCGTTCACGGCCTAACAGATTTGCCCGTTCGTATCTACCAACTTATTATAACACATGTACATAGTCTCGATATCCCTCGTTCATGATACTAAATCTTACAACAATCCCATCACTTACTCCACCCGAATCTCATCTGTACTATCCTCTTAAGCATACCACGTAGCTTAATTTACAACCATAGTCTCCCATTAGGTCTCTTAATTAAACTTCTTAAGGGTCCATTTATTTCTCAGACAACTCATCATCTCCTAATTATCTCAAATTAGTACGTACAACCTTGATGAGGGTTCATCAAACGACTCCATACCTTCCCGGTATCTAATTAGTCCTTATCAATCCCTGGTATTCCAAAATCATTCTAGGCAACACGTGTCTGACCCTTATACATAAATTTGTATAGCTGTATGTCACTATACCCACTATACTACCATCATAACTAACCTGGATATGCAATCCACATAATCTTTCCTGGGTCACTGCTGCCTTTCTCGTAGCTGCAAACAACATAACTCGTTAGGGAGAGACGACCACAACCACACGACTCTATCGCGCGATCTAGAGTGAGAAGAATGGAAACCAATCCTAAATGTCCTGCGACCTCCGATTATAGATGTGGTGCACAACACCGATAATCAAGACTACTAGACACGGTGCGTAGACACTTTCCGAGGACTAATCGCTCGATACCACTTTTGTCACGACCGACTCCGGGGGCGGCGGTACCTACCGGCACCATCGGTATACATCGAGAGAATAGCGGCGGAACATACATAGCATATAACTTATAAAAGGTAAACATCGCCGGCCGATAAAGCTTTCATAAAACATACTTAATCGTAAGTACAACTTATTCTTACACCCAAACCACAAACGTGACTACGCACCTCAGGAATAACAATTGTGGCGGGGCCCGCCATACCCCGAATGTACAAGGTCTATAACCTCGAGAATCATACCAAAAGACAAGCCTCGAGAGATGGAGCTTCCCAAGAAATGAGCAGTGATCCAGAGTGCGGACCAAAGAAGCCACGATCTCGACTGCGGCGTGACGCGGCCCGAAGGAGTCGATCTAACAGTACCAAGTATGTGGCGAAAATGCGTAATGAATTCATAATAGCATATATATAAAGCAGGAGACATGTATGATAGCCAAACTACGGTACACAACATATACGCAGCCATGTCAAGTCAGTGACTCACGCCCTCTAATTCATCACTCAAATATAACAATAGGTCTCATGCCCATAATATAAATCGTGCGTGGAATTCCTTCCTCACCGCTGGCGATCTATGATATAACAACACTAAGGTACATATGAATACTAGATCCCACAGATCATAAGAACTGCGAGGCAAATGCGAAGGCATAGCTACGGATCCACCTGCATCCTCAATCGGCCGGCAAGTGCGAAAGCCGGCTACGGATCCACCGTACCAACAATACTAATACGAATCACGGTGGCCAAGGCGGTGCGATAGCCTCTACAGATCCACCTGCGTCACATCGGCCGGGGCAAGTACGTAGGCTAACCACCGATCCACTGCGTCACACCACCGCCTAACACGGCGGCAAGCGAACGGCTACGGATCCACTGCATCACGTCTCGGCCAGGCGGTACGAGCTAACTACTAGATCCACCTGCGTGATGAACCTCGTGGAGAGCTAATCCATGGAACAAAATCATCAACAAGGAAGCGAACCCTCATCACGGCGCATACCGTGGAATCCTCCATCACCGATGCGCCCAGTAACTCATAACCGAACAATGGAAGCATACGTGGAATCCTTCATCACCAAGCGATGCGTCAAGTAACTCATAACTACATGCTTTTAATTCGAATTTCAATACCATGCCTTCTTTTCACATAAACCAAGAGAATTCTTATTTAAGCAAGCCAAAGTACTTATCAAGGCACACATAGAATAATTCTCAATTGAACAAGCCCAAAACACTATCAAGGCACAAACAGAATAATTCTCAATTGAACAAGCCAAAGTACTTATCAAGGCACACATAGAATAATTCTCAATTGAACAAGCCCAAAACACTATCAAGGCACAAACAGAATAATTCTCAATTGAACAAGCCAAAGTACTACGTACGTACATCCTTTCCAAGAGATTCCTTTTTATGCAAAATCCAAGATACTAACACCCGTAGTATCAAGGCGCGTCTATTTCTCAACGTAAGTTACTACACCTTTAGAAAACTCATTTCAAAGCTTGAAACCAAGTAACTTCAATTTTTCACAATCTAGACAACTTATGCTCATTAATCAAAATAGACAACTTTCATAACCTTCCATAAAGTTATTATAACCAACTTCCCATAAAGCCGTTATACTAACTTTATGCTTTAGAAATTTACGGCATTCTTATCCATTCATAAGGCCGTTATAACTAACTTCCCATAAAGCCGTTATAACTCCTTATGAACCATTTCGTTCTTTTACTAGCCAAGAGGCTTATACTTCAAACAAATTCATACAATTTTCAAAAATACTTCAAGCCTCTTATCTTTAGAATAATTCAATACTCAATACTTTCACACCAAGTACTCTATACTTTTGTAAAATCATACTTTTCCCTTAACCACGGGACTTATACTTCTTAAAACAAAACAAGTCTTTGTTTATACTTAAACAAGTAAAACACTAAATCTTGTCGTCTCCGTACTACATAAATACAAATACTCATGCTCAAAGATAGGAAAGCTTCACATACCTCTTGGTCAATCCACTTGCTAAGCTCAAACTACACAAGTAATATGCCAACCTATAATAACCATAATGCGTTTATTAACCTCTAATTTCAATGTATGAATAATCTAAGTTCAAAGCCCCTAAATTCTATGGAAAATTGGGCAGCATTTCCTTTGTTTCTACTCACTTTGCCACCTTTCTCAAGGCCGAATTTATCATCAAAACACCACCTTTAAGGCTCACTCAATCCAACAATTCAAAGGGATTTCACACCCAAAATTCTGCCCCATAGGTTTACAACAATTCACTTAACAATTCTAAGGTGGTTTTTAGGCTACAACATGCTCATAATTTCTTCTTAACCCATTCTTCATATCCAAACCATATTTCTTACATGCAATGACTCTAAGAGCATTATTCACTACCACAAGTTCTTTCTTCTTAACATGCAATACTAGGAACTAATTCTAAAGGAAGAAATGTTACCTTAAAGCTCTTAGCCAATTTACTCCAACAATTGCTAGCCTCTACTCCAAGAATACCACCACAATAGTGCCAACAAGCTAGCTACAAGCTTCCTTTTTGGTTCTTAACTATTCAGATTTTTCTAAGGGTTTTAGAGAGAAGCAATTTGAGAGAGAGAGAGAGAAGATGAAAGATAGAAAATGTCCAAGTCTTGGTCAATATATTGCATGCAACAGAAAATCAGATGGGGGGGACACTTGTCACCCACCCATGGCCTCTTTTAAAACAAAAATCAGACTTTTCTAAGTTTTTCCGCCCAATAATCCCGCCTCGGCGCGTACTGAAACCTCATGATCTCTCGATCTTTCGGCGCGTACCCTGCTATTCGGCCATGGCGCTGCAACTTCAGCGACCCTTCAGAACTTTAGCGCGCGCGACTGCATCCGCGCCGCGGCCGCGCCGCTCGCTACATTTTACGCCCATTGCGAACTTGTAACCCTCATAACTTTCTACTCCGACGTCCTATCGACGAACGGTTGGTTGCGTTGGAATCTAGACTCAACGAACTACGCCCCAGGCCTTTGAAACACTTATGAACTCTCAATGTACCGGGTCATAACCCGCCTTAAAGTTGACTAAAACCCGTCCGGAACAATCCGTCAACCTATCTTCTGAAAATTTTAAGTCTTACTCCCTTTCGTACGCCCTCATGCGCATGACCTGAACTACGGGGTGTAACACGGTAGTAGCTGAGCGGGTATATAAGGCTTGCCTAGTGACTATATGTAGTCGTCAGACCCTAGCCGACTTGATAGAGTTGGATATGACCGATGGTATTCGTGTAGATACGTCAAAGATCGAGGCAGTTAAGAGTTGGCCTAGACCTACTACCCCAACGGAGGTGCGCAGCTTTTTGGACCTTGCAGGCTACTACCGGAGATTTGTGGAAAAGTTTGCTTCTATTTCAGCACCCTTGACCAAACTGACTCAGAAGGCAGCTAAGTTTCAGTGGACGGATGCTTGCGAGAAGGGTTTCCAGTTACTAAAGGAGAGGTTGACGACCGCCCCAGTTCTTACTCTTCCAGAGGTACCAGACGGCTATGCGATTTATTGTGATGCGTCAGGCATCGGGCTTGGATGTGTGTTAATGCAGCAGGGCAAGGTTATAGCTTACGCATCTCGACAGCTCAAGAAGCATGAGAAGAACTACCCCACACATGACTTAGAGTTGGCAGCAGTAATTCACGCCTTGAAGATCTGGAGACATTATTTGTATGGAGTTCACGTGGACATTTACACCGACCACAAGAGCCTCCAGTATATCTTCAGCCAGAGGGAGCTGAACTTGCGACAGAAACGGTGGTTAGAGCTACTCAAGGATTATGATGTCGATATCTTATACCACCCAGGGAAGGCCAATGTAGTGGCAGATGCCCTTAGTCGTAGGTCGATGGGTAGTCTGTCAGATGTTCATCCAGATAGGAGGGGCATGGTTCGCGAGTTACATCGGCTAGCGAGCCTTGGGGTCCGACTGATTGATTCTGATGATAGCGGGGTTCGGGTTCAAGAGATTGTCGAGTCTTCCATCATCGAGGAGGTGAAGAGGCGACAATATGAGGATCCGGTTATGACACGGTATCGTGATACGACTCTTCGCGAGGAGAAGGGTCGCTTGAGTAGCACGATGGGGTGCTAAGGTTTGAGCGAGTTGTGTGTTCCGGATATTTCGTGACTTCGGCGAGTTACGGGAAGCACACAAACGCGTTACTCTATCCACCGGGGTCGACAAAGATGTACCACGACCTCAGATCTTTGTATTGGTGGGACGCCCTGAAGAGAGACGTTGCAGAATTTGTTGCTCAGTGCCCGAGTTGCCAGCAAGTCAAGGTAGAGCACTAGAGGCCTGGTGGGTTGTTGCAGGCTATAGAGATTCCGACATGGAAGTGGGAGGTGATCAACATGGACTTCATTACAGGATTATCTCGTACTCAGAGGAAACATGATTCTATCTCGGGTTATAAATCGACAGTGTGAAATCAGCCCACTTTCTTCCCGTCAGGACGACTTTTTCGGCCGTGGATTACGCCAGACTTTACATTCGAGAGATCTTGAGACTACATGGAGTTCCTATTTCCATCATATCGGACAGAGGAGCTCAGCTTACGGCTAACTTCTGGAGGTCTTTCCAGAAGGGATTAGGGACGCAGGTGAGCCTCAGTACTGCATTCCATCCACAGACCGACGGACAGACGGAGCATACTATCCAGACACTTGAGGATATGTTGTGAGCCTGTGTTATTGATTTCAGGGGTAGCTGGGAGGATCATTTGCCGTTAGTAGAGGTTGCGTATAACAACAGCTACCACTCCAGTATCCAGATGGCGCCTTACGAGGCCTTATATGGGAGGAAGTGCAGGTCACCGATAGGCTGGTTTGATGTGGGTGAAGTCTTAGTCGGTCGCACTTGGTTCAGTGACGATGGATAAGGTGAAGCTTATCCAGGAGCGGTTATTGACATCTCGGAGTCGACAGAAGTCATATACAGATCATCGGCGTCGACATTTGGAGTTTGAGGTGGCTGACTGAGTTTTTCTGAAGGTATCACCCATGAAGGGTGTGATGAGGTTTGGCAAGAAAGGGAAGCTCAGCCCAAGATACATTTGGCCTTATCAGATTATTTATAAGGTAGGCAAGGTTGCCTATGAGTTGGATCTACCATCTGCTTTGGGCCAGTGCATCCATCTTTAATCTATCGATCTTTGCGTAAGTGTATTGGTGATCCTTGTAGAGAATTCCATGTAGATGATGTTCGGTGTGGAGGAGTTAACTTATGAGGAGAGTTCTATAGTCATACTTGATCGCCAGGTGAGAAGGTTACATACTAAGGATGTGTCTTCCGTCAAGGTGTTGTGGCGAAACAATAATAGGGAAGAGATGACGTGGGAAGCAGAAAACGAGATGAAGAATACGTATCCCCACTTGTTCCCTATGCCTCTGAGATAATTCCATTCCTTACTTGACTATATTGGTTGGTGAATAATGCATGTGATATATTGTGGCCCTGTGAGACATCTATGATTTACTGAATATAGGTTGGTAAGTATAGTTATGAAGGAGACTATGCCGATTTTTTTTTTTAGCATGATACCTCTTATGAACATTCGAGGACGAATGTTTTTAAGGGGGGAAGGATGTTACACCTCGTAATTTTAGGGCAATAAATTGATAACGTAATTAAGAAAGCAAGATTCAAGTGTTGAAAGAAAAATATATTTGCATATGCTAATACGGAGATTAGTATACAAAAGGATATGATTTCGGAATAATTTTGGACTAGTGTCGTATTATAAAATTATGACATCGAGTATACGAAGGTTGTGAGTTTTTAGAAATTAAGTAAATTGGGATCGAGAATTAATTGTGTGTATAATTGATTAATGGAGAATCAATTATTAAGTGGATAAATACTAGTGGTGGGATGCCACCTGGCCTTAATTTAGCAATGATAGCATTACATGTTATAAGAAATTGTGTACGTGTTAGGACAAGTGATAAGACTTGGTATTGAAAGGGGCTAAAAACGTGCCAGCAACTATCTTTAATTAGAGAAGTATATCACTTTGGTACAGTTATTTTGAAGGGGAGAATTTAAGGATTCAACAATTAGTCCTTCATTTGAGTAGCATATAACTTTAGAAGGATTTCGTATAGAAAACAAAACGTGCAGCAACTTTCACTTTGGGAAATTACTTCTGTTTCCACTTTTGGAATCATTTTGAAGAGCAAAATGTTTTAGCAAGTTTGGTCTCTCGTCGTTCGTTGTCTTATGGTTTTTTATGAATGGCAGATTTCAGTATAAAGTTATCGTGTCCCCTCCCATTTGAAACGTATCATACCCTATACCTTTAAGAAATGGAGTATTTGAAAAAGGCACAGTCGTCACTAGTGGTGGACAAATTTAAAGAGATACAAGCTATTAAAGAGCAAAAGGCGTTCTTCATATTTTGACAAAAAAAATAGTTATTTGCCATCCATAATGGTTTTCGTAACCGCTGGTGTGTGTTTGGAAGCTCGTGGAGGAGTGGACTGGTTATATCTTGTTTAAGGTTGAAGTACTGCGAGTAGCGTATTCTACTTGAAGGGTGGAAAAGGCTAGCAAGGGTATAGTACTTTTGAGCATTTTGTTATTTGTCGATAATTGTCGCGGGGTATGTGATTCTTCCTATCCCTTTGAGCATGATATTTTCCAAATATATATATATAGTACGGTAGACGTATGTGTGTTAAACCGAACTTGGTTTTACTTTGATACCTTTGGACTGGAATTCTAAATAATAAGAATCTTGAATATTTCAAAAGAGTTATGAATCATTTTCGGAAGAAAAGTAATACTGGGTCTTTACAAAAAGCTTAAGGGTTATACTAGCTTTATGGGAAGTGAGGTATAACGACTTAAGAAAGATAAGAAAACGGTTTTTATTATTTGTTTATCAAATGCTTGAAATATTGTCTGAAGGTATGGTAAGTTGGTTTGGTAAACATGTTATGATACCTCGTGTGTTATTATCTTGTGACGCTCACGTAAGGAGATTATTCTTGTTGTGCTTATGTTGTTTAACCATAAGACGTTATGTTAGTATTATATCACTCACCTCTTGACATGATACCGGGGGTTAAGCTGCCCTCCGATGCGGGGTATACTCAGGCAGTCTGGGACTATGATTCGAGAATACCTCATGCGGGTCCAGGGGACCTATGCGGAGCTAAGAGAGTTCCAGGTTAGTGTGCGGGGTTATACCTCATGCGATACATGTGGCCATGCGGACTACGAGTCGGGGCGATGCCGGAGTAGCTACCTCTATGCGGGTAATACCTCATGCGCGCCTATGTGTGGCCTATCGGAGTGCGGGAAGTTCGAGATTAGACGCGCACATTTGATCTGCGGGCAAGTGGCGGCCGATCATGTGGCGGTCTAGAATGACCTTGTAATCGATTTATGACCTTGTTGATGCGTAGGTTTTAGTAGTCGGCTATGCCTTCGTACTTACCGTGCGGTTTTATTATGACACAGTGGGACACTCGTGTTCATGTATTCCTTGGTGTTATTACATCATGAAGCTGGCGATGAGGAAGGTATTCCACGCATGATTGATGTTGTGGGCGTGAGACCCATCGTTATATTTGAGTGATGACTTTAAGGCGTGAGTCACGACTTGACATGATCGCTACATATGTGTATCGTAAATTGGTTATCATATATGTCTTACATTTTATATAGACTATTATGATTTCACTTACGATACTTTTGATTTCACATACTTGGTACTGTTGTGCGACCTCGCCCGAGTGCGTTCATCTGCGCGGTAAATACGCGATGCGTCGATCGCTCATAGGATCACAATTCAGCGTTTTGGGAAGCTCCGTTTCTCGAGGCTTATCTTTAGTATAGTCCTGTTGTTGTAGGTGCTACATTCGGGGTATGGCGAACCTGTCCGTCATTGTTGTTATAACATTCTTAGAGGTGCAGTAATCTTGTTGTGGCGAGTTTGTAAAAGGGATATGCTTGTTCAAGTTTTATTTATATATATGCCGAAGGGCAACTTTTCTCAGATAAACTGTTTTTCACTTCATATTGTTTCATGTCTTGTTTTATATTCCGCTGGTTACTCTGATGTATGTCTACTTGGGTGCCCGGGTAAGGCACCAGTCACGGACCCGGGTTTGGGTCGTGACAACTACATGACTTACCATTGTTGTTCTGTTTGTTTTGTTGGTGGGGTTGCTTTTGGGTCTGCTGCTTTGTCATTGTACCTGAATTTATATTTTAAATAGAAGTTGAAGGGATGAAAGCCATACCTGACTTACCTGCTTGATGTAGAGGTGTTGTGGAGACAGTAGGAACCTCAATAGGTAGAGTAGTAATAGTTTCCTTAGTTCTCTTAGCGACATCTTCCTTCTCGTTTCAAGTCTTCTCATATCATCTTTCTTCTTGATAGTTCATGGAAATAGAGTATGACCCTGATGCTTGCAGTGAGTACAATAGAGTGGAATATTGTCATACTGGATATCTTTCCATCTACCTTCACTATTAGGATCATCATCAACATCAAAACCAACCCAAACACTTTGGGTTTAGTAACATCCATTTGAACCTTAGCTTTAGCATTTCCTCTAGTCTTCTGTTGAAAAGCCATATCCAAAGATAACAGTTGACCCACATCAACC
Organism: Przewalskia tangutica; assembly: GCA_029844215.1. Classification (NCBI taxonomy): domain Eukaryota; kingdom Viridiplantae; phylum Streptophyta; class Magnoliopsida; order Solanales; family Solanaceae; genus Przewalskia; species Przewalskia tangutica. Next base: position 55,364,028 of record CM056724.1, read on the forward strand.
AACAAGTGAGTAACAAATTCCTTATAGTAACAATGCCAAGGAAGTTGGGGAAGCACAACCCAGACTAGAAGAATAGGGGTCTCCTGATCCGGAGTGAAAGTAAGAGTCCAAACAAAGATCTTCATGAAGACAACATTGATATACATCCTCTTACTATCAGGAGTAGTAGTTCTATAATGCTCATTATCAACATCAATATAAACATGCCTATGATCATAGTTAGTGATTTTTGGAATACATGTTAGTTCTGTTTGAGCAATAAAACTCTTCTTAATCACACTTCCATCTTAGGCATAGGATTGTAGAATTTACCAATCAAAGTATACTTGCACGATTCATCCATTTTCACCATATAGGCATGTCTTTTAAACAACATGGTTGGACAACCTTGTTTAGTAGTTCTTTTTATGAGTAGTAAGCTCAATTTTAGGACATTCATCATTCTGCCGATACCCGAGGCATTGGACTTCACCTTTTGGGGACATATGAATTTAGTAACACTAAAAGCTAAACCACTTATACATACTTGATAACTGATGAAGTGCGCTAGCTTTGGAAGGTATATTCGATATAAGAATGCAATACTTGTAACAATATTTGACTTATCCAGATGTAATACATATGAACTATCAATGACAATAGGAGTAGGAAAATACTTTGTACGAAAAGAAGACTTATGATGTTTTCACAATATCATCTAAATACTTCCACTCTCATGGGAGACTTGGAATGACTATCTCGATATGATTCACCTTAAGTGAAGAACTATAATCTATTGACGGTAATTCTAAAAGTTGTCAATATGGTTCACTTAAATGGGATTAAGTAGCTCGTCAACAATCACCAGAAAACTACCAATATGATTCACCTTAGGTAAGGCACTACAACCCACTAACGGTAACCCATACACCAAAAGTATAATACCTCTTAAGTAGGCACCTATAACCCATTAATGATCAGTTGAAGACTATTGGTAAGATTCATCTTAAGTAACACTTTATAACCCATTAATGACACTTTGGGAACCATCTATATAATTCATCTCCAATGGAACTCATAACCAATCAACGAACATTTGAAGTTAGTCACATAACTCATCTTACATTATGATTTATACTCAATAAAGGTAATCCATAAAATATCATCATGAATCATCTTAAGTGGTTAACAGCCATCGGGAAACTATTAACTTGATTCTTCTTAATTAACCATTTATAATCCATTAAAAATAATTCATAAGCTATAAATATGCTTCATCTTAAATATCAACCTACAATCCATTAACGGTACTTTGGATGCCATTAATTCATCTTAAGTAGGATACTCTAACCCCATAATAGTAAGCCATAATCTATTGATATGATTTAATTTAATTAGGAATTATAATCCATCAACGAACATCTAATGATTTTGGTATAATGCATCTTATGTAACCTACTATAACACCCTATTTGGTAATCTAGAAACTCAACTAAGGAATGGAAAAATTGTATACAAATAGGTGACTCACAACATATTATTATTGGAATGCATAGAGAAAAAGAGACACACGGCAGACTTTATATCAAAGAAGACGGTGAAGATAAAGACATAAAGACTTACTACTCGATAACCATTGTTGGTTTCCGGGGTTATACTATGGAATAATAAAAAAACAAACAGTAAGTAAAATCACTTGTACGCTAAAACAATTTGCAAATGTCGTTAACAATGTCGTCCAACAGAGCTGACGACACTTAGCTAAAAACAAAAAAAACTTTGAAGAGTAAATTGCAGCGGAAATAATAAAGAACACAAAGATTTAAATTTACATAGGTTATATATTAATATAACCTATGATGGTCAATGACCAAAAGTATTATATATATATATATATATATATATATATATATAATTGAATATATTCCTTCTTTTACAATCTTACAAAATAATACAAAAGGAATAAAAAAGTTTAAATCGCAGATGACTTATGCTTGAAAAATCTAACTAAGTAGATATAGACAACATCTCATTATAAATGATTCAATAAAGAACTAATCTAGAATCTAGGCACCAACTATAATGTTGGACAGAATGTAGTCGAAAAGCTCAGGCAACACAGTGATCTAGTGTTCAGATCGTGATCTTTTGAGAGCTCTCTTTTGATGTTTTTTTTTTCGAGTTTTCTGGATATCGATTCCTTGATGTAGCCTCTCAATTTATAGTAGAGAGTCTTCCTTGAAATGCTCAATGAGTAGTTGTGGAAGTTGAGCTAAAGGTGGGCAGCTTGATAAGGTTTGTTGGAGAAGAATATGGAGCAAAATTCTCCAACCTCTTGGACTTATTCCCCAAGTTTAGCAACTCCTTGGACTAAGTATTCCCACGTGTATAATCAACTCAAAAAGTTCCTTTCCAGGTCACTTTACCATAGTGGTAAATATCCCACGAGATTAGATTCATTCCGTGAAGAAAGGGCAAAATTGTTATTAGAATGTTGGTCTGAATATCATGACATTTGTTCCAATATTTTCTGAATTTAACTTAGTACTGAAAATGTTATGTTAGGTAAAATGTCATAACATCAAACCCATCATTAACATTCTCCCCCTTTTTGTCTTTCTTCACAAAACAAACATTTTCAGTGCGAGTGACCTACAACAATTATGAATGCTCCCCCTCAACCTGTGTTGGCATACAAATAACATATACAAGACAATATATATATTCTATTCATACATAGGATTATACATACCCAAATGTAGTCAATTAATTACATCCCAAAATAAAATAATTGTTACATCACAACATCCAAATAGTAACCAATCAGTAAGCACCATTGTTCAAGTACATGCCAAAAAAATAGTAACCCGTCAGAATCATCCATTCATATCAGCATTCATATCTTTGCATATCATGAATTCGTAGTAGCTTCCCTCCGCTTTCTACTTGTGCTTGATTTCTGCTTGCTCCACCCTCAGCCTAGCAGTTTCAGCTTCAACTCTTAGTCTTGCAGCTTCAGATTCTGCATGAAGCCTTAGTCTTGTCAGCAAGACTTTTCTTCCAACTACTTCTTCTCTCTGCATGACAGCATTAACAACTTCTTCTGCAGCAACATTTTCTCTACTTGTGCCTTCACCAGCCATTCTTTGCTCCCTGTGTAACTGCTCCCCCTCAGCTTCAGCTTCTTCTCCTCCCCCTTTTTGTGAAGAAAGAAGAAGTAGAAAATGGTCTCTTGCTTGTACTAGTGCATCTCTAACTGTATCAACTTCACCTATTTGTAAGTTAAGTTTTGTAATTTTCTCCACTAGCTAATGTGTAGACAGTTCATACTGTCTTGGACCTGTGTTGCTCTGAGTGTTAGGAACATTTCTGGCAATATTTTCCCTTTCTGTCTCTTTTGACCAGGAGAGGTCAATCACTCTTTCTTTTCTCTTCAAGATCGCTTTGTTCATTGCATATACCTCAGGTTGTTTCCCTAACAACTCATTTCTTAGAGGTGTAAACCCCTGACTAACCAGAATTTTATAAATTAATGAGGGATAGGACAATACCAGAGTTGATTATTTTTCAGCAAGATTGCTGACTTGATAGAATATTATTTTTCCTAAATCAACTCTCAACCCGTTGCCAATCTTGTAGAGCAGTGAAGCTTGATCTGAAGTGATAATCGACTCATTCAAGTAAGGAAGCCAATTGTGAATTGCAATTTTGTGCAAGGTGGAGAACAAAGCAGTCAGTTTTGATGCGGGGCACCGAGAGGTCCACTTCTTCATTATACCTCCAGTGAGGTATTCTATGATCTTATCCTTGTTTGCTGAAATATGTTCAGTAGTGTTGCTACTAGTTTCACAATCAGTACCAAGACACTCATTGATGACTAGGGGTGTAAAATTGTAAATTTTGTTGTATAGATAGACTTTACCAATTTTTTTGGAGGAAGTTCTGTCTATTCCAGAATTTAAGTTAGCATAAAACAACCTAATTACCTCATCAATATAAGGGTCTTTGTTTGTCACATATGTTAGAAGCTTGCGATCGTCCAGAAAATCAATCAAACCATATTCAGAGAAAGAAGATAAATCTACCACCTTCTCTGCTCTAATCATTCAATTCTTGTACCAACTCTATCTATCATGCTTAATTGTGAATAAAATTGATCAGAAAAAGAAAGTACCTCATTATCAGGCTCAGACTCAGAAAAAGAAAGTGCTTCTTTTGTGGACTGTATGAGAGCTGCATCATTCCCAGTTAACAGGAGATCATCCACATATACCAACACCACCACAATCTTCTTCTCTTCTCTCCTTGTGAAAATAGAGTAGTCCCTATGGCTTTGTGTGAAACCCGATGACAGTAAAGTTGTAGTTAGCTTTATATTCCATTGCCTAGAGGCCTGTTTCAAGTCATATAAAGACTTCTTTAACCTGCATACATGTGTGTTCCTGTGTGTAGCATTGAATCCCTCTGGAACTGTCATGAACACTTCTTCAGATAAATCCCCTTGAAGAAATGCATTGTATACATCCATTTGATGTATCTTCCAATGTTGCACTGCTGCAATAGACACCACAGTCCTGACTGTGGCCATCTTAACCACAGGTGAGAATGTCTCCTGGTAGTCTATCCCATCATTTTGGTTGTATCCATTGGCTACAAGTCTGGCCTTGAACCTCTCCACCTCCCCTGATACTTTGTATTTAATCTTGTAGACCCACCTACAACCAATTGCCTTCTTCACTTCAAGAAGTTTGACTAGCTCTCATGTTCCATTGTCCTCTAGTGCCTGGATTTCAGATTCCATGGCTGCAACCCATCTGGGATCCTTTGCAGCTGCTGAGTATCCTGATGGCTCAGTGTCTACAGATACTTGTGCAACAAAGTGTTGATAGGCAGCAGATAGACCTGCATATGTAATGTTGTCAGAAATTGAATATAAGCAACTGTGAGATCCTTTTGTAGTGATATAGTCCTTGAGCAATATAGGAGGTATGCCATGTCTTCCTGATCTCCTTGTTGTAGTTGTAGTGACTAACTCCATCTGATTGTTCTCATGATGTTCTGTCTCATCTGCACAACTACTGGTGGTATGATCTCTGTCTGCACTACCATCATTGATATTTGAATCTGCAGTAGGACCTGCACATGCTGGTTCTTCTCCTACAAAATTTGTCTCACTCACAGGATTACCATTAGTAATAGTGACAGGATTACCATTCATCAACTCCTCATAACAGAATTTTCCACGATCCTTTATGTTCAGTGACTCCTCATTCTGCCCATTTTAAAGGGAAAAATGTCTTCCCTGAATATTACATCCCTACTAACAAAAATAATCCTATTTTCTAAGTCATAGAGTTTGTATCCCTTTTGTGTAGGTGCATACCCAAGTAGGACACATCTAACTACTCTTGGATTAAACTTATCACGTGTATGAAGTATGGTTGCAAAACATAAACAACCTATAACTCTCAAATGATTAAGTTGTGGTGTTTTATTGTATAGTTTATGGATAGGAGACTCATTATTTAGAACTGTTGAAGGAATTCTATTAATAATGTATGCTGCAACTTCTATACACATTCCCCAGAATCTGTCTGGCAACCAGCCCTGAATTTTTATGGCTCTTGCTGTCTCAAGTAGATGCCTATGTTTCCTTTCAACTACCCAATTTTGTTATGGTGTGTATGGGCAAGAATTCTCATGCATAATTCCAAGTGTTTGGAAAAGTTCCCTACAGTTTTGGTTGAAAAATCCAGTACCATTGTCTGATCTAACTCTCTGGACTTTAGATTCAAATTGAGTAGCTATTTCAGCAAAGAAAACTTTCAGAATAGTAGACACATCAGATTTCAACCTCATCAGAAACACCCATGTACATCTAGAGAAGTCATCTACAATGGTCAAAAAATACCTCATGCCATTGAATGTATCAGTTCTATATGGTCCCCAGACATCTAAATGTAGCAATTGGAAAGGTTTTATTGATCTACTGGTACTAGTAGGAAATGGAAATCTGATTTTTCTAGCCAGTGGGAAGATTTCACATTTATTTAAAACAAAATTATCATTATCTTTGAACAAAGAAATCTTTCTCAATACTGTCATAGGTACATGACATAGCCTCTGGTGTCATGTCATTGTATCTATATGTTGAGTAGCAGCCATACACTTCCTCAGTTCCCTCTCCTGATTCTCAGCATCCAAACACAAAATGTAGAGCCCATCTTTCTCACTACCAATCCCCCTCACATTCCCAGATGCTATCTCTTGAAAGACACAACATGAGGGAAAGAAAGAGACACTACAATTCAACTCCTTATTCACCTTTGACACTGACATTAAGTTACTTGAATGCTGGCACACACAGAACATTTCTAAGAACGTCACATTTTCCAAGTTGATAATCACCAACATGGGAGATTCTGGCTGAATCTCCTGTTGGCAATTGTACCTTCCCAGTGTTGCTTTCTGTTAACAAGTTATTGCGTAAGTGTTTAGAGTCACTTATCATGTGATTAGTCGCACCTGAATCTACTATCCACTGCAGTAACTCTTCTGCATCAGTAATATCCATACCTGTCATATTTGCAATGTGAGTTCTGCTCCTGTCATTCTCTTCCAACATGTGAATGATCTATTGTCTTTGGCTGGGAGTGAATTGATCATACATCATTGTCTCCTTTATGCGGTGGTCCTGCTACTGTGTCTGTTGTCCACCAAGACCTTGTCATGTGTCTTCAAGTTGGCATGTTACTGCATAGGCCTTCTTTGCTTTGGACTTAAAGTCATCTGGATAGCCAGTTAGTTGGTAACAGCCCTCCTCCAAGTGACCTGTCTTATGGCAGTTATTACATTTCATCAACTTGAAACAGTCCACTGTAAAATGTCTCTTCATCTTACAGTAATCACACTTAGCATTAGGATTATATGGTTTTCTTTGTGTATGACTTCCTCCATGTCCTCATCCCCTGTTACTTCCATTCCTGGATGTGAATAATGATGATGGTTCAATATGATCAGATATTGACATGTTGGTTCCTGCCAGAGCTCTTTGACTTTCCTCTTGATTAACCAAAGCATATGTCTGATTCAGATTTGGAACTTGTGGCATCATTAGAACTTGGCTCCTTGTATGATGATAGCTTTCATTCAGTCCCATTAGGAACTGCAACAACCTCTGATATTGTAGGTGATTGATGAACTCCTTAGCCTTGGGACAACACGACGGTGTAGGTATGATCGAGTCGTACTCATCCCAAAGGTCCTTCAGCCTTGAATAATATCCTGATATTGACATAGTTCCTTGTCGCAAAGTGAATATCTCCTTGTGAAGCTGAAAGGCTCTAGAACTATTTACCTTGTCGAATCTCTCATTCAACTCCTCCCAGATGATGTGGGAATCAGCATTGAATAACATCCTGTCGTGGACTCTTTGCGACATTTCCATCAACCATGACACTACTGATAGCGTTACATGTCCCGGACTCGTGCTACCTCTTCACTGTAATGTTCTCCTAACTGCTCCATCAATAAACCTATTTTGTTCTTCCCAACAGAGCTACTTCATGGCCCTACTCATGACGTATAATTGTCTATTCCATTCCATTCAAGACAACTCCAACAGACATGGAATCAGGTGCATCCGATGGAAATAAGAATAGGGGGTGGTTATGATCTATATTGTTCCTTGAACTTGTTGTATCTCCAACTTCATTCACTCCACCATTTCCTATAGTTTCTGATGTCGGCATGTCGTATATCTTTCCTTAGAAGTCTCAATTTCACCAACAGATTCAATTATCACCAACAAAACAGTGAAAAATTCACCAACAGGAAATTTTTTTTACCAACAGAGACTCAATTCCTGAAATCGATTAAGATTTTGAGTCGACTATAACAAAAAAGTGATTCCTACTTTTTCAGATTCATCCACCGGTAATTACTTGTTTCTCCTCCGATCTGTTTTGCGATCTGAGACTGTCTCAATTTCTTTGATATTTCTCTTGCATGTACCCCGATCTATCTGTATCTACAAGTTTCTTGTGCCGATCCTTCTGTTTCGAACATCCTAGAATCTACTGGCTTTGATGCCATGTTGAGTTGTAGATACCCATGAAAATATGAGAAGGTGAAGAAAGAAGAAGAGAAAGGAAGAAGATGAAGTCGGTGGTCGATGAAGAAGATGAAGGAGCAGTTGAGAGAGTTCTAGAAGAGAAGAGATTTTAATCTGTGTATTAAAATTGAATCCAAAATGAATAATGTACACAATGAGTTGCAATGTATTTATACATTTACACTTATACTTTTACAGTGTTTTTGTTGCAGTGTGAGTGACAAATGAAAGAATATCTCATGCCATGTCCTTTCTAAGGAGTAAAGCATTACGTCATTAATTGGTACACAATTTTTAGAAGCAACTTTTGATTTGCTGCTGTTCATAATTTGAAAATTCCTTTGTCAGAACTCTTAACATCTATGTTCTTGCGGGCCACGCTAACCGCAAGTCGGTAATTTTATTTGAGTTTCATTGATTGAATTTTCCGTATATAATGTATAATCTAATGTTCATTCATTTTACAAAGGAATGATCTCAATCCATCTCATTGTGATTGCTGGATGGTAAATTTGAGTTTGCTTTAAGTCATGCTTCGTTGCCTGAAATTCTAGCACACTTTGCTCAAAATTTCATATCAAAGGTGTCTTGATGGTGGGAGAGCAAAGGTAGGTAGAGTGGTGAACTTGCCTTCTTTATATTTTCAAAATTTTCCAGCTAACAACTACTAATATTTTTTTCCTGCCTTTTCAGTTCAGATTTCTATATATTATATGTTTTGTAAATTTAACCAAGTTTTACTATATGAAATTGCCGGAAAAATATTGGTGCTGAGAAACAGAGATCACAAGCTATTTGAAGAATTTAAAGAAATTGTTTCTACTCATATAAGTGGATTGCTTACCCAGCACAAATAAAATGGTAGCTTTATTGTGGACGTGGAACACTTTTCTCATATCAAATAGAAATCAGATGAGATAAAAATAATTCAACAATATGGCGAAGAAGTTCATGATCCATTGTACATGTAAAGAATGTATCTTGTGTCCTCATTCAACTCCAAAAGGACCAAAAAGCTAGCTTATAGGGTGAGGATTATCCAACTCCATATAAAGAGTTCATGTTCTCATTCCATTTTCGATGTGAGACTCTTAACAATCCCCGCACGCTTAGACTCCGTTAACTGGAGTGTGGACGATATAATTTGGGAGCCAACATCGACAAACAAATAATTATAATGTGTGGCTACAATATTATGTAAAAAATGAATCTTGAGCCTGAATCAGTTTCCATTTCTTTTAAATTTCAAAAGTCTCCAAATATAGTTACTACAATTACTATTTGCAATAATAAATAAATATTATATATTGAAACAATGGCATGAGTTTTCATTTTGCCTTATATTTATTTCTGGGTTTCACTTTTTTGCATATTGTATATGAAAAATATAATTGATACATTGTTTGGTCTTTGTTTTTTATTTACAGGTGATAAATAGTTCCAATTTTCGTCAATTACTATTTTCATTTTAGGGACTACCTTTTTGGCATTATTTCCCCCCTTTTTTTTGTTGCACGTCAATACACCTCATGAACCAACAAGAGTTGTTTCTTTCCTCTTTTTTGGATCTTTTCATTTCTCAAATACTTTTTTTTAATTCAAATAATATTTTAATATAAATACTAATAATTCTATTTATAATGATTAATATTATCTATAAATAATAATTATGCAGGAATAGAGAAGATTTACATAATATAAAAAATCTCCTAATGCATAATAAATAGTATGCAATGAATATGATAGAGTTAGAGAACATTTTATAATAAATACTATTAATGGATATCCTAATTAAAATAGCCTCTGCATATTCTGGCATGCATCGTGACATTAAGATTAGTGTGTTGCAATCGGATGCTTCATGTTAATTGTTTTCTTTCAAGTTTAGCATAGTATGTTTCTTCACCTAGATGATTACCAGCGGCAGGTGGTGCTATATCCCATTTTCCATCCCCATGCATTTGAGGTTAAGATATATACATGAATATAATGCATGAATGATGCTGAGATATTTTGAGTTTATCGGAGTGACGCAAGGTCGTTGCACCTTCGATTAACATTATGAACATTAACATCTTTCCATATACCTCAATAGAGATTTATGAACATATTTATACATGCTTTGACAATAGGAATGAATAACATGAACAACCTTAACTACTAAAAGTTAGCCACAACGGGGGACCTGTTTCAGGTCATATAGTGACTTACAGAGACGACACATAAGTGAGGATCTGATGGGTGAACCCAGTGATCATGACGTAGATCGCTTTCTCGATCCTCATGTAAAATGCATTCTTCACATCAAGTTGATGTATCGGCCAGTGTTTGCCCATAGTTATGCTAAGAATTGTGCGAATGGTAGCCGATTTGACAATCGAACCGAATGTCTCACCACAATAAATGTCCTCCTGCTAATTCGTGTCATTAGCCACAAGACGTATCTTATACCTCTCAAGATCCCCATTGTCTCTGAATTTGTGACAAAATAGCCACATACAATGAATCACATTCACCCCCTCAGGTCTAGGTACTAGATCACACATGTGCTGTTTAGTCAAAGCATTGAATTCCTCATACATAGCCGCATTCCAATTAGGGTATTGTTTGGCCAATTTGGGGTTCTTGGGAATTGGAGAGATGATTTGGACAGACAAGTTGAATTGGACTTTGGGTTTGAAGATTCCGTGTTTGGCACGATTCTCCATTTAGTGAGTAGGGACAGTGGGTGGCTGAGGCAGCTAAGTGGTGGGGTCCGAGACGGATGGTAAGGTCGGATAGGGAGAGGGTAGAGGTGAAGCCGTCGGAGGCACCGAGGTGCCGAGATCAAGGGCCACAACACTAACGACGGTGTGGATGAACAATCATCTCTGATGTTTTGGTGCCGCTCGATGGTCGCGCGATGGCGACGAGAAAACATCTTGGTCATCGAAGGATAGCATCGCGCGCTCATGATAGGCGGCGCTGATGACGGTGATGAATGTAGTTAACTGAGAATGATGGAATAAATGACAGGCTCGTCAAGAAAGGAGTAATCTGGTTTTTGGAATTTTTGAAGATTAAAAAACGGAAATGTGATCTCGTCGAATGTGACGTGACGAGAGATATGGATTTGACGAGTGGAGAAGTCATAGCATATATATCCCTTATGGTTCCGCGGAAAGCCTAGGTAGACACATGGAGTGAACCGGGGAGCTAGCTTGGAAAGGACGGTAAATGCAAGGTTAGGATAACATAGACATCCGAATATCTGTAGATGATCATAAGAGAGGACTCTATGATAGAGGATTTCGGTAGGAGTCATATTGTGAAGGGTGCTAGTTGGGAGAATATTTAGAATATATTATGACATTTTATCAGCATATACCCAGAAGGACGGAGGGAGAAAGACATGAATCAATAGAGTGCGAATCATATTGTTAATGGAACGGATGATTCTTTCAGCTTTACCATTTTGTGGGGAGGTGTGAGGGCAGGAGAAGCGAAAAACCATGTCATTATTAGTACAAAAATGGTGAAACATAGAGTTGTTGAATTCACGATCATTATCGCACTGAAATGATTTAATACCTTTTTCAAATTGTGTTTGAATGAACATTCGAAACTCAAAAAATTTGGCAAACACTTTCGATTTAAATTTGAGAGGATACAACCATACATAGTGGAAAAAATCATCTAGTAAGACAAGATAATATTTATGACCGAGAGAACTAGCAATAGGTGATGTCCATAAATCAACATGTATAATATCAAATGGTGCAAAGATAACACTAGTAGATGATTTAAATGGAAGACGAGTATATTTGCCTAAAGAACAAAAACACAGTTTTAGGCAAACTTCCCATTATTACAAGTAATGAAATTATTGCCTCTAAGAAAATTAAAAACTGAGGCTCATGTATGACCAAACCTATTATGCCATGTTGATGAAGAAATAACCGCAAGAGATACGGGAGAGCAAGACACGACAACGGAGATGGAAGAGAATGGATAGAGATCCCCCGTTTTATTGCATCTCGTAAGAGGTGTCTCCGTATACAGATCCTTCACAGTGAATCAAAAAAGGGTCAAAGTCAATAGAGACAGAGTTATTACGAGTAAATTTGCGAACATAAGTTAGGTTCATAATGATGTGTGGGGCATATAGGACATTTTTAAGGGAGAAAGGTAGATGAGGAGGTAGTGTGTAGGATGTACCATAGCCCTTTATTGGAATGCGGTGACCATTGCACTCTGTAATAAATTGAGGATGCTTTAAACTAAATATTTTAGAAATGTTACATGCATACCGGGTGAGGTGAGATGTGGCACCGGAGTCGATGATCTATATTTCGGTTAGGACATATAAAAACTCAACCTTATGCAGAAACCTTCTATATTTCTATGATAGATTTTACCACACAGGAGGATTAAGAACAATAACCTTAAATACTACACAAGCATCGGGGTACTTTAGTCCACGATTTTAACCTATGTCTAGACAACTACAACATATCCAAATCTCACCTCTCGGATCTCGATTTGAAATCATTTAAGTTATGACAACTAATGACCAGTTAATTATCAAGCAATCATAACAATATTGAATAGATCTTAATATAACTGAAGAAAAAATCAATAACTATACATTAACTATATGAAAGAGTTTCAAGAAGATTCGACGAAAACCCTACTAAAGAGATTAGCTCCTAAACATTGTCATGTCAAGAACTAATTTACAATCCAACATAAACTGAAATTAAAATAAAGGAAAAAGAAAGAACTTGAACAATTCAATGTCTCCAATCTTGTGTTGTAGCCTCCTTTATTACCTCTCAAAGTATGATCTCAATAATGAAATAATTCCTAGGTCATATAGATGTAAAAATCAAGTTTCGGACCCTTTGCCCTTCGAAAAATAAGAAAAACCGAACTTTTCTCTCGTAAACCCGCGTCGGCGCCGCGGCCTTGCTGGGTGGCACCGCGGCACTGACTTCGACGTAAATTATCAGAGCTCACAGGTTATTCGGCGCCGCGGCGCATCTGGCTGGAGCCGCGGCACCGAAGACGTCATTTTCCGAAATTGCGTCATTTTTTCGTCCGGACATCGTCTAATTTCTTATATGCTTCCAGGGACTTCTTAGGCTTTATTTCTTAGGTTTTTCTTGTACAATTTCATCCTCAAAAGTAGTATATTCTCCTGTATGACCGCTGTGACACAAACGAACGAAAAACACACATAACATTATACTAAACGCAAAATAAAAGAGTAAAATACAAACTAAAAAGGACTCAAAAGAGTGTATGAAATACACTAAACACTTGCTACGGGTACTGGGCTTGCCGAGGGGCTGGAGATGGGCCCAACAATCCATGTTGAGAATACTGGTTGAAGGGCTGCTGGTACTGGAATGGGGCCGGCGCCACGGCTCTGTACTGGGCGTCGCGGTGATGTACTCGTATTGTTGAGGTGATGCGACCCAGTTGTTCTGCGGACCTTGTTGTTGCTGCTGCTGACCACGACCCTTGCCAAGACCACGACCTCCTCTGCCGCCGCAGCCCTTGCCACCCTTACCGCCGCGGCCCTGACGGGGTTGAGAGTTTTCCGGCGATGTCGGGTCTTGGGGTTGCGTGTCGACAACTAACGTCTACTGATTGTGCTCACCCTGCTTAGCACGACGTGTTTCTTCGAGCAACAACTGTGAGTGAGCTTTTTTTAAAACAGGGTAACGGATCCGCCTGTTGAATCATAGTGGCCAAAGTATCATATTCGCCTTTAAGAAGGCCTGCAATCATTTATAACACCATTTTAGTTTCAGAGACAGGCGTGCCGACGTTGGAGAGTTGATCCGCCACAAGTTTTAGCCGCTTGCAGTACTCAATCACGTTGGAGAATTTTTCAAGACGTGTTTTGTTAAAATGTTCCTCCAAATACACAGCACGAGTGTGCTTGTTATCCGGAAAAATTTCCTCCAAATGAATCCACAATTCACTAGCGGTGGCGCCAGATTTCATGATAGTTAGGAGTAGATCCTGAGAGATACTACCATATTTCCACTGTTTGACGGCAGCGTCGAGACGATGCCATGTAGAATCATTAACCTCCGGGGGGCGTGGGATAGTGTTATCGATATGATCAAACACATTATAGACACATGCATGAATGCGAACAGTTCAAACCAAGGAGAATACTGACCGTTTTCTTGATCAAGAAGAATGTGAATGCATTTCTTGATATTTATAACGGTTAGAGCTGGATGAAAAGATAGTTTTGGTGTTTCGGGATTGATAACGGTGGAGGAGGATGTTGTATGGGTTTCAGGAGGAGACATGATAGTGGATATAATTTAGGAGAGAAGAAGAAAACCCTGAATTGGGAAGGGTGCCTCTGCGGCTGCTGAAGGTGCCGAGAGAGAGAGAGAGAGGGGGTGGGGAGGGCGCCGAGGTTGGAGAGAAAAAAATCCAGGTTTTTACTTTTTTGGCTCTTGATACCATGTAAGATGATATTAATCTCCTTTGAGGAGTCTTTCTCATTAATAACAATATATATAGTGTACAATATTCATCTCTTATACAAGAGGAATCCTAGTCCTCATTACAAGAGGAATCCTAGTCTTACCATAATTATATTTACACAATATATGAAATATATTCTAATTATGGATAGAAATTATAATATTGACTATACACATTTACAGTGACATTAATATTAGTGTGTTGCAATCGGATGCTTCATGTTAATGGGTTTCTATCAAGTTTAGCATAGTATGTTTCTTCACCTAGATGACTTTCAAAGTGGAAAGTTTCTACTTCCTAAGTATAAAATTTAATTACCAAAATGCTCACAAAAAATTGAACCACCTTTTAATTTTGACCATCAGTTAAACACTACTTTAATAATATTGTATAAGTATCATGTCTGTGTAGAATGACTTTAAGAGCCATAATATGCCTAAATGTCATGCACAATGCGGTCATATATATATATATATATATATACTGTGGACATCATATCATATCGGTCTCTGTGAGCATAATCATCGTCGTGTATAGATATCTGTACACGCTGCAGCCTGCAGGTGGTGCCGTATCACGTTTCCCATCCCCATGCATTTGAGGTCAAGGTATATACATGAATGATGCTGAGATACTTTGAATTTATCGGAGTGACGCAAGGTCGTTGCACCTCCGATTAACATTATGAACATTAACATCTTTCCATATACCTTAATAGAGATTTATGAACATATTTATACATGCTTTGACAATAGAAATGAATACCATGAACATCCTTAACTACTAAGAGTAGAATCATTTATGAAATTATATTACATTTATGTTTCGTACTTAGAACGTGCCAAAAGATTATTTCTAATTATATGGTATAACACTAGTCCATAGCCGAATTTTACAAACACCAAATATTATTTCTAATTACTGTCGTCAGACTTTTGTCTTAAATCATTTTGGGACTCCATATTTTTGGTCTAAATACTTTAACACTATCTTATTCTTGCGGGTTCGGGTAAAATTTAATCTTTGTCGAGAGTGCGCTCCCTCTCTCTCAGCTAAGGAAAGAGATAGAGAATTCATGTACTTCGCGATATGGTTTAATTCTTAGTCCGAAAATACGGAATGTTACCATAACTCTACTTACTATTGATGAATTTGGAGGAGTATTATTTATGAGCA
This sequence comes from Przewalskia tangutica, assembly GCA_029844215.1. Classification (NCBI taxonomy): domain Eukaryota; kingdom Viridiplantae; phylum Streptophyta; class Magnoliopsida; order Solanales; family Solanaceae; genus Przewalskia; species Przewalskia tangutica. The sequence goes on from CM056724.1 coordinate 55,379,791, forward strand.
AATGGTGCCTATAATAATAATAATTTATAACAAACCATATCAGACAAGGATTTGAGAAAAGATTTGGTCGCCAATAATATCTGTGTGAAAGAAGCCCTATTAGTTTTTCTATTGGATGATGATTATATTACTATATATTTTTGTTTGTTAGGAGTAATTATTAGTATTATAATTTCAACCAAAAGACTATTTTATTGATGATATAGACATATAGTCTTGTATCATATTGGACGTTTCAAAATCCTTAATTAATTTGGTCCAACCTACAGGAGTGCGTGAATCACGCTGAAGCTTGACATAAATAGAATGTTCCATCCAATATGGTTTTATTATTATAATAATAGCACAACCTGTCTATAAAGCTTATCTATGCAGCAAAGAGATTAAGCAAACATCAATAGCAACACCTTCAGAGTTATACAGACATGAAATCGCCTATTGCTCTCATCCTGCTCTTTTCACTTGCCCTGGTAAGTGTTCTTACATGACTAGTTATATTATAAGCCTCCTTGTTGGAGGTAGGTTTATTAATTTTATGCACTGCTTTCTTAACTGTGCCTTGTCTTTCGAAATACAACGTCTTTATATATATCAGAGTTTAGCAATTGAATAATAAACTCCTATATTCCTATTATTAGACTATGTATTTTAACTATAATTAAAATAATGCTTGCGTTTTTAGCATAACTGACATTTGATTAAATTTTCTACAAACCTAGCCGTTTCAGTCCATTTGATTAATTGCTTACAGGAATTATTCATTTTTGCACATATCTGTATAAACTATATATGTACTTGTAAAGAATTAAGTAATCCATGGGATAAAAGAGTGGTTTGTTGGTCCCTCATTTTTGGGCAGTACACTGATGCAAGAAAGGACCCTGGAGAATACTGGAGAGATGTGATGAAAGATGAGCCAATGCCGGAAGCAATCCAACATCGTATGCCTCGTCCACATTCAGTTCCTCTCTCCAAAGAGAAAACTGATTGTCACAAATCATCTTTTGAACCAAGGCCTAATATATCTGTCTACCACGACGACACCAAGCTGAAAGAAGCTGAGAAATCATTATTCTCGAAAGATTTTGAGCCAAGACCAAATGTAACTAGTTACCATGACGATGACGCAGGTCTCGAACAAGAAAAGGATTTTGAGCCAAGGCCAAATATTTCTGTGTACCATGATTGATATGGCATATATATAAAGAGTACTGTGTGTCTTCCCGCTTTTTTGTGTGTTGCCCAATGTTAAGTGATCTACTCATCATGAATAAAGAAAAATACATGATGGTTCTATTCAAGTAAAATATCTCTTGAATTTTGATACTACTATATATTCTAAGCAATGATATGCAATCGACTTCATTTAGCTGGTTTTCTTTAAAATATTTTGTGGTGCCGAAACTCAGAAAGAACTCATATCTCGCTGAAACTAACCAACTCAAGTTGAATTTCCTCGGACTTGCGGTAATAGACAAACCAAAAAAAAAGGAGAGAGGAAGAAATAATTGTATTCAGTTCATCTGTTGGCAGTCTCGCGTATTTTGTAACGTTCATTCCCAAATTGCTCTTGCTTTCTTTCCTTTATCATTATACTTTATTAAGCAATAGTACGCTTGAGAAATTAGTTACATTTATCATACAATGTTAGTTAGTACACCCACAAAAAATGATTATATCCTCTGAGTATTACAAGGTTGGTGAGAATCTAAGCGTTTTATATTTCACGAGGCAAAGCTCGATCAAGAAGAGCGAAAGTAGCTCAAGGCAGGGGCGAAGCCAGGATTCCGAACTAGGGGAGTCTATTTTGGTCTAGGGGGAGCGAAAAATTGAGGACTTTTGATCTAGGGGGAGCGAAAAATTGAGGACTCTATTGTAATATCATGAATATTACTAGTAGTATACTAGAAAAATTTAAATTTGAGGGGGAGTCTGGGCCCCCCCGGCCACCATGTAGCTCTGCCCCTGGCTCAAGCTGTTAAGAGGAGTATAAAGTTAAATATGCAACACCCCTCTACGTTATAAAAAAAAAAGAAATATCAAAATTCAAGAGTTACACTAACCTTTGTGAGCTACACAATGGATGTACGAGAATAATATATAACTACTACTAGTGCTTTGAAATGATAAACTAAAATGGTTACAATACAACAGACTTGAAGCCTAACAAGAGTTGTGACAACCACAACAAGTTTGATGATCTTGGTCTTCGTTCTTGAATGCGTGTTTGAGTCTTGGATCTTGAGATCTTCATTGGAACTGCATCAAGCCCCTTGATCTTTATAACCTGAAACCAAAAGACACTAAATCTGATAGTGTTACAAGGGCGCTGCTGAGTCGAGTGATATTCACTCTGTCCTTAAGACATTATTGCTCTGTATATATCCTTTTACGATATGGGCAACTGTCTCCCAAGATAAAACAACAACTAAACAAATGAGCAAAGGAAACTCAAGTGTTTCTCAAGAAGAACCTTTGAGTGTGTGAATGTCACGACCCGAACCCGGGCCCGTGACTGGTGCCTTACCCCGGGCACCCTAGTGATACAACATCAGAGAAAACCAGCGGAAATAAAAACTTAAACATTTTAAATAGACATGGATCAAGATAAAAGAAAATAGGCCAACCAAAACGGTTGCCTTTCAACATATATATATATATATGACATTTGAGCATAATCCTTACAACCCCGCTTGACAACAAAGGCATGCACTCTAAGATTTTTACAACAACTATGACGGACGGGGCCCCGCCATACCCCGAATGTACAAGAACCCTGCACTGGTAACATACCAAAGATAAGCCTCCGAAGGAACGAGCTTCCCAATATCTTTGAAAGGTGATCCTATAAGCGGGGATCGACAATGATGTAACTCTACTGCGACATGACATTTAACGCACTTCGGGCGAGGTCGACAACAGTACCAAGTATGTGAAATCGAAAATATCATAAATGAAATCATAATAGTCTATATAAAGCGGAGACATGTATGATAACCAAACTACAAGACGCAACATATAAACAAGATATCAAGTCGTGACTCACGCCCAAATCATCACTCGTGCGTGGAATTCTTCCTCACCGCGGTAGTCTATGATATAACAACACCAAAGAGTATACATGAACGCGTGTCCCACGCGTGTCATAAAAACCGTCTGACGGCAAGTATAACTACCGAGATCCGTACCAATAATATCAGATAACCATATCATGGTGACACGCGCGCAATAGCCTACACTACCCACCGCGCCACGTGGCGACGGGCAAGTGAATCGCCACGCACTGATCACAACCGTAAGTCACGGCTCCATCCAAATACCGACTCGCGAAGGCGACACGTGGCGGTGCAATAACCTATACCAGATCCACTGCGCCACGTGGCGACGGGGCAAGTAAACAAAGCTACGACCGATCACAACCGTAAGTCACGATACTTCACCGCTGGCGACACGTGGCGTGCGCAATAACCTATACCAGATCCACTGCGCCACGTAGCCGACGGGGCAAGTAAACAGCACGCACCGATCACAACCGTAAGTCACGATTCGCCATAAATAACCATAATGGTCACATGTCCACATCATCGGTGTAGACATGCCCATGTAATAATAATAATGGACGTGCAGTGGAATCTCCCACACCGCTGATGTCCAAGTAAGTTCTCAACAAGTCAACCGGCCCTCCATCGAGAGACGCGGTAGAATAGAAACACAATTCTTGCACAACAAAGACTATCTCAATAAGCATAGGCAAGTTATCCAACAACAAGCACAGGTAAGTTACACAACAACAAGCATAGGCAGTTTACACAATAACAAGCATAGGCAAGTTATACAACAACAAGCATAGGCAAGTTATACACAACTCACAGTACTTTCATTTTATGTCAAAATCCGGGTGTTAACCCTAAAGTACTACGTACGTTAAATTCCTTTTAAAGAGATCCATTCCTTTTATAAAAGTCACCCGATACCCGTAGTATAAAATAGAGTGACTCACATTTTTAGGTAAACCAAAACACTTTCCTTTTCAACCACATTCTTTTCCCTAAGGTTCCAGTTTGCCTAATTTCAATTACTCAAGGCTCTTTATTTTAGAAAAGTTTCATAGTTCAATGTCTTAATCTCTTTTAAAACAATTGAGTAACATATGCCTTATATGAGTGTAGGTTATTCTTATTCATAATCAATCTTATTAAGCAGCCATGATCTAGGAATTGTAATATCATTTTGTCTCATCTTAGCTTCTATGCAGATGGAGGTTTCTACTGGTTTTAATAATACTTCATTATTCATTACATTTTCCTTTATTAACGCTGCAGTGGTTTGTCGATACTCATTCTGATTTCAAATCAAGAAACGTTATTCCTTTTAAAAACCAAGTACTCATTACTCACGAATGAGGTTTCACACAAAATTCATATTAATTCAATTAAGTTAAGTCTCTTATCTTTTAAGATCAAGTCTCTTAACTTCTAAAATCAGTAAACCATTTTCTTTACCTCTTTTAAGACGTTATACCTAACTCCCCATAAAGCCAGTATAACTCTTTTTAAAACATTTTAAAACCAAGTGTTACTCTTCTTTCAAAAATGGTTTCTTAACTCATTACGTCAAGTTTCTTATTATTCAGGCTTAAGTCAAAAGACATTGCCGTACAACTACGTTCAGTTAACACACGCACGCTCATCGCTATATATATATACTTTTAAAATACTTCAAGATTCTTATTATTCAGGCTTAAGTCAAAAGACATTGCCACACGTACGTCTACCGTACTATATATATATTCATGCTCAAGAGTATAGGAAGAATCACATACCTCGCGACGATTATCGACTATAAGCAAAACACTCCACGGCTATAACCCGGCTAGCCTTGTCCACCTTCTAAGTAGCACATGCTACTTGCAGAACATTCAACCAATAAAGGTTATCGATCATCAGAATACAGATCTAAGTAAGTACGATTTAAACTTCTACTTATGTTTCTTCCGATGTGATTTGATTCAAGTCTATTCTCAGAATATCCTTTTATTACAGGTTCAATTCTCTTCTATGAATCTAATATTCATTTCAATTCAACTACAGTATGTAATTCCCAATTACAATAGAAGGACAGTAGTATTTACCTCGATGAGCCCAAAATTATCCAAGTTTAATGTCGCTCCTGAGCAACGTTTAGCTCCTAATCCGAGTGCTCCAATCCGCTCCAAACAACGCTTAGAAGTTCTACGCAACTTCTACTTAACACTTCAACTGACTATGAAGGTTTTCCTTAGGGTTTCGTTTTTGTGACTGAGGGGAAAGTATAATAGTATTTCCGGGCTCTACGTATAGAGGTAACTTTGGAAAGTACTACAAGGTATATGGGCTAAGGTATTTGGGCATTATAACAATACTAGGAGAGTATTTTTACACCACAAAGGGGGGTATTATACGAAAATATCAAGGCAAGGGGGGGGGGGGGGGATTGCCTCGGCTAGGGCTCACAAAGGGGGGGGGGGTATTTATATCGGCCAAAGGCCTCACTCAAAGGGGGGGGGGGAGGCTCTTGGATGAGATACGACACTAAGGGGGGTAGGAAGAGAGCTTTCAAGACTTAGGAAGATTTTAGGATGAAGAAGTCTTCCAAAGGGGGGGTATTTATAGGTCAAGAAATGGCCAACCAATGGCCAAGATCCATCCAAGTGTTAGGCAAGTGTAGGGCTAGGATTAAGCCATGTGCACCTTATCCATCTACCACACCAACTTGCACAAAATATCCTACCAACTACAAGCCACCTATTTCGTGCACTTTGCCGCCCCTTCCTTCCAATGTGAGGGTGACACTTGTCACCCTCCCGTTGGTCCAAAATGTTTCGTCTCTCGGAAAAATCCGCAAAAATTATAAATGACATAGCCGGAATTTTCCCTTCGCAAGTTTAGCAAAACGTTTCGTCGAAAAACGACTCTTTTCGGCACTTGTGCCCAAATTTCGAACCTAGCCTAACTTTTAAGGCTCAAACTTTCTACGACGCCCCACGTACATACTCGGAAATACGGTATAACATTCTCCCCTCCTTAGAAACATTCGTCCCGAATGTTCCTTCTCAAGATGGATAACGATGAAGTTCTTCTAACAAGTTGCCAACGCCACATCTGGCCACGAAATAACACACGTTCTCTTCCTTTTATACTCGTCGAGCCCTTCTCGAACACTTGAACTCTTCTAGTATACGTACCACACTTCAGTCATCGCTTTAGTTCCCAAAACTTTGGACTCACCACCTCCAAACTTGGTCATCTTACTAACCTCAATCTCCCTTAAGACCATTCCCGCCTTCACGACCGCTCGGTCGAACACATCCACGAACTCATACGATGGTCATCTAAACTTGGGCCTAGCACCCTCGTGACCCTACCACTGGCGGACCATCCAGAGCTGACCCCACCTCGAAACAGGCTGCGGGTTGGCCCGCAACATGGCCCCAACCCGACCTACTTAACGCATCAAGCTCTTGTTCCTCGATCCGGACCAATCTTACTAATTCACATCACTAAGCTACCACTTTCATTTACCCAACTCACGGAATTTTCCCACAATTTTCCACGTATACCTATACGTTCTGACAAAGATCACTCGCAAAAACTTGTAATCAAGACGGCCTTACATCTAAGGTCTCAACTGTAATATTCTAAGGTTCATCATTTTCTCACCCCCAGGCTTACCCTTTTTCACTAGCCAGATTTTTAAATCACATTAGCACAACGCTATCCGAACATAACACTTAACACATCATCATAACATCAATACATACAAGTCTCTAGAGGGTTAAGGATATACCTGAAAATAGGCGGTTCAAAGGACCGCTTAAAATCGAACTTCCACCGCGATCACGCTGTGCACGTGTATGAACATCCTGCCTAGCATGGAAGGTGAAGAACCCGCAATCGCCTAGTAGTCTGTGCTATCCCACCGCTACCCCGGTGGACAGCCTCCGTCAAATGGCCTGTCGGGCCGCAAGTATAGCAATCTCCCAAACCAAGACGACATTCTCATGGGCTTTACCACAATCTGCCACACCGAGATACGGTGGCCTCATCCGCGAGCACTCTACTCGCGAAAATATGAACCACGAGCCCCGACTGCTCTCGAATATTCCAAACGCCCCGACGACGGTGGGGACCACTTGCATCTGGCGAGGCGCATAATCGCTCACTGGCGAGGCGGTCCGCCTCGAAAGTCACCAAAGGACCTGCTGCTCGCCCTCTTCTGCGATCTCTGGCCATTCCGATTTCTCCGCTCACATCCAAGTGCATAAGCTGCGTGCGGCAATGTCCATGCCGTGAAGAGCTACACGAACAACTCTCGCTAGGTAATCATCGAGCCACTGTAACATATCGGTGCACTCGATCCTCTATACTAGCTACTAACGCGGGACGTCTGGGCCAATGAGTCGAACTCACATTGTACTCAACCGCACGCCCGCTTCGCCGCAACAACAAAAATATGTCGCCCGAGCCCTCTCATCCGGGAGGCAAGAAATGTGCAAGAAATGCCTCCGAGAACTCGTCCCATATACCGGAAGTGCATTCTCTCCCGATGCAGCTCGCGAATCAAACTCGAATGCGGTATCACGCGGCCGATGCGAACCTAGACCACCGACTCGGTCTCCGATGCCTTGATCACTCGTGATCCGCTATAATCGCTTGGATGAACTCCTGCGGATCATCCTCAGGCCTCGACCCATAAAACTCTGGCGGTTTACAACTCAGAAAATCCCGTAGCCTCGAACTATCTGATCTAGGGTAAACCATCGGTGCTCTGAACCGCTGCTGGCCCACTTATCCTCAAGTCCGCCACAACCACGGCCATTAATCGCCCACTTGTAACTCATCTCCTCTCGCCTGCATCAGCGGATGGAGGCTCGTGTCTTGTGGTCTCGCCGCCGCTCTACTCGCAGCCTCTCACGCCTTGCCCTTCTGGGCCCGGGTTGCCTTACGCGGAGGCATAACTGGTAAAAACGAAGTATGTCAGAGGGGTCCAATCTTATCACACAGCTCTAAGGCACGATCTCAGAATGAGAAGAAATGGAAACCAATCCTAAATGTCCTGCAGCCTCCTGATTATAGATGTGGTGCACAACACATCGATAATCGAGACTCTACTAGACACGGTCTGTAGACACTTTCCGAGGACTAACTGCTCTGATACCACTTTTGTCACGACCCGAACCCGGGCCCGTGACTGGTGCCTTACCCCGGGCACCCTAGTGATACAACATCAGAGAAAACCAGCGGAAATAAAAACTTAAACATTTTAAATAGACATGGATCAAGATAAAAGAAAATAGGCCAACCAAAACGGTTGCCTTTCAACATATATATATATATATATATGACATTTGAACAGTTACAATCCTTACAACCCTGCCCACAACAAAGGCATGCACTTCTAAGATTTTTACAACAACTATGACGGACGGGGCCCCGCCATACCACGAATGTACAAGAACCTGCGGACTCGTGGTAACATACCAAAGATAAGCCTCAAGGAACTGAGCTTCAATATCTTTGAAAGGTGATCCTATAAAAGGGATCGGCGGTACACTGATGTAACTCTACTCATGCAGATTGAACGCAGCCGAAGGAGGTCAAGACAACAGTACCAAGTATGTGAAACTAAAAATATCAGAAATGAAATCATAATAGTCTATATAAAGCGGAGACATGTATGATAAGCAATCTTCATTACACAACATATAAACATTATATCAAGTCGTGACTCACGCCTCCAAATCATCACTCGTGCGTGGAATTCCTTCCTCACCGCGATCCTATGATATAACAACACCGAGTATACATGAACACGAGTGTCCCACCTGTGTCATAAAAACCGTGACGGCAAGTATAACTACCAGATCCGACCGTACCAATAATACGCATAACCATATCACGAAGGCGACACGCGGCAAGTGCAATAGCCTCCACTAGCTCCACTGCGCCACGTGGTGACGGGGCAAGTGAATCGCTACGCACTGCATCATAACCGTAAGTCACGAAGCTCCATCCAAATACCGACTCGCGGTCGACACGTGGCGGTGCAATAACCTATACCGGATCCACCGCGCCACGTGCGATGGGGAAAGTAAACAGCTACGCACCCGATCACAACCGTAAGTCACGATATTCGCCGCGAAGGCGACCGTGGCGTGCAATAACCTATACCAGATCCACCGCCACGTGGCGACGGGGCAAGTAAACAGCACGCACCGATCACAACCGTAAGTCACGATACTTCGCCATAAATAACCATAATGGTCACATGTCCACATCATCGGTGTACATGCCCATGTAATAATAATAATGGAAGCGCAGTGGAATCTCCCACACCGCGGTATGTCCAAGTAAGTTCTCAACAAGTCAACCGGCCCTCCATCGAGAGACGCGGTAGAATAGAAACACAATTCTTGCACAACAAAGACTATCTCAATAAGCATAGGCAAGTTATCCAACAACAAGCACAGTGTTACACAACAACAAGCATAGGCGGTTTACACAATAACAAGCATAGGCAAGTGATACAACTAAAAGCATAGGCAAGTTATTCACAACTCACGATTTTTATTTTATGTCAAAATCCGGGTGTTAACCCTAAAGTACTACGTACGTTAAATTTCTTTTAAAGAGATCCATTCCTTTTATAAAAGTCACCCGATACCCGTAGTATAAAATAGAGTGACTCACATTTTTAGGTAAACCAAAACACTTTCTTTTTCAACCACATTCTTTTCCCTAAGGTTCCAGTTTGCCTAATTTCAATTACTCAAGGCTCTTTATTTTAGAAAAGTTTCATAGTTCAATGTCTTAATCTCTTTTAAAACAATTGAGTAACATATGCCTTATATGAGTGTAGGTTATTCTTATTCATAATCAATCTTATTAAGCAGCCATGATCTAGGAATTGTAATATCATTTTGTCTCATCTTAGCTTCTATGCAGATGGAGGTTTCTACTGATTTTAATAATACTTCATTATTCATTACATTTTCCTTTATTAACGCTGCAGTGGTTTGTCGATACTCATTCTGATTTCCGAAATCAGTAAAACGTTATTCCTTTTAAAACCAAGTACTCATTACTCACGTTTGAGGTTTCACACAAAATTCATATTATTTCAATTAAGTTAAGTCTATTATCTTTTAAGATCAAGTCTTAACTTCTAAAATCGATAAACCATTTTCTTTACCTCTTTTAAGACGTTATACCGAACTCCCATAAAGCTAGTATAACTCTTTTTAAAACCTTTTAAAACCAAGTGTTACTCTTCTTTCAAAAATGGTTTCTTAACTCAGTACTTCAAGTTTCTTATTATTCAGCTTAAGTCAAAAGACATTGTCAGACAACTACGTTCGATTAACACACGACGCCTATCGACTATATATATATACTTTTAAAATACTTCAAGATTCTTATTATTCGTGCTTAAGTCAAAAGACATTGCCACACGTCGCTCACCGTACTATATATATATATTCATGCTCAAGAGTATAGGAAGAATCACATACCGCGACGATTATCGACTATAAGCAAAACGCCCACTGGCTATAACCCGACTAGCCTTGTCCACCTTCTAAGTAGCACATGCTACTTGCGAACATTCAACCAATAAAGGTTATCACCCATCAGAATACAAATTCTAAGTAAGTACGTTTAAACTTCTACTTATGTTTCTTCCGATGTGATTTGATTCAAGTCTATTCCAGAATATCCTTTTATTACAGTTCAATTCTCTTCTATGAATCTAATATTCATTTCAATTCAACTACAGTATGTAATTCCCAATTACAATAGAAGGACAGTAGTATTTACCTCGATGAGCCCAAAATTATCCAAGTTTAATGTCGCTCCTGAGCAACGTTCAGCTCCTACTCCGAGTGCTCCAATCCGCTCCAACAACCCTTAGAAGTTCTACGCAACTTACTTAACACTTCAACCGACTATGAAGGTTTTCCTTAGGGTTCGTTTTTGTGGATCGAGGAAAGTATAATAGTATTTCCGGGCTCTACGTATAGAGGTAACTTTGGAAAGTACTACAAGGTATATGGGCTAAGGTATTTGGGCATTATAACAATACTAGGAGAGTATTTCTACACCACAAAGGGGGGTATTATACGAAAATAGCAAGGCAAGGGGTTTGCCTCGGCTAGGGCTCAAAGGGGTATTTCTCTCGGCCAAAGGCCTCACTCAAGGGGGGAGGGAGGCTCTTGGACGAGATACTACCCTCCGGGGGCGAGGAAGAGAGCTTTCAAGACTTAGGAAGATTTTAGGATGAAGAAGTCTTCCAAAGGGGGGGTATTTATAGGTCAAGAAATGGCCAACCAATGGCCAAGATCCATCCAAGTGTTAGGCAAGTGTAGGGCTAGGATTAAGCCATGTGCACCTTATCCATCTACCACACCAACTTGCACAAAATATCCTACCAACTACAAGCCACCTATTTCGTGCACTTTGCCGCCCCTTCCTTCCAATGTGAGGGTGACACTTGTCACCCTCCCGTTGGTCCAAAATGTTTCGTCTCTCGGAAAAATCGTCAAAAATTATAAATGACATAGCCGGAATTTTCCCTTCGCAAGTTTAGCAAAACGTTTCGTCGAAAAACGACTCTTTTCGGCACTTGTGCCCAAATTTCGAACCTAGCCTAACTTTTAAGGCTCAAACTTTCTACGTACGTTCTTACGTACATACTCTGGAAATACGGGGTATAACAGTGAAAGTATTTTAGAGAGGAAGAGTTTTCAGAAAATCTGAGAATGAGTAAGTGTTAGAGATTATCTCTAATTGAGCCAAAGGCCTCAATATATAGTTGTGTAAGAATATCTCTTCAAATGCCCATGTATTGGCCCTTTAAGTTCCATGTAATGGCCACTTAATTTACCGAGTAATGCAGCAAAATATTGGCTGATTTATGGAGGAAAAACTGATGTTTGAACACCCAAAAACGTCTCCATAATCAGTCAAACTTTTGAACTTCCGTCGCATAGACACTGCCACAGAAACGCCGCGGTTCCAGTGACCAGAAGACCATCCAGCGCCGCGGCCCTTGCCCTTGGCACAAACACTGCTTCATCTTTGCTTTTCAACAAACAAAGGATGCAATACGTTGTACCGTCGTCAATGAAGATCACAACGTACTTGTCTCCCCCTCTATTTGTACAAGCGCCAAATCACCCACGTAGGAGTGACTATATTATAGATGAGCGGTGCTTCTTCGCTATTCCTTCGACGAAATGGAAAGGTGATTTTGCCTCTTCGCCTACCTCACATCAATTTTGAGCTTTTATGTCGACAAACGACAACAATATCAACTTAGTTAGATTTGAATGACTTCTATTTAACATGTCTTAATCTATGAAGGCATAGATGCACAGATTACAAATATATCATTTATTTGGCTACAATCTTACTGTACCACTCTTAGTTATTATAGACCTGTTGGACTAGACTCAAGCCAGTTTGACCAACATCGTCCTTGAACCAAGTTTGGGACATATATCACCTCTTGTAAGAGTGATCCCATTCCCTTAAGTCCTTTTGAGGACAACCTCTTCAACTCATTATACTTTGGAGGTAGCGTTGCTTCACATGAACAACCTCTTGCCCGTGATTAAGGCGCAACCGGATCATAAGTGATCTATATACTCAGGCCCCCTCCAGTTGCCTTGGCAGACTTAGTGTCCATTTCTTTTATGCCTTTCTTTTGGCCTTCAAATCATTTAAGATCTGGAAACTCTGTCCCACTCCAGTCGCCCGTAGGCTTCGTCTGACTGAGTGTCCAATATCGTCGTGTCATGAGACAGATCTGACCCACTCCAGTCATCCGTAGGCTTTGTATGACTGAGTATCCACTACTATCTTGTCAAAAGATGAATCTACTGTCGGAAACGATGACAAGTTTATCTCTAGTCATCTAGTCCTTATCCTTAGTCCTCTTCCCTTGCTTAGGATTGTCCATAAATCCAGTTTATTACAATCTAAGTCCATTCTTTTTAGGTTGTTGTTTATAACAATCCAATCATAAACGGGAAGGTAAGTGGGATTAAACTTCTGATTTTAAAGTGTAGAGAATATAAGTCTTACACTTCATATTCCTAGCTTTGCTTTATTCACTTTTATTCAGAAATTATATTTTAATCTCAATTTTGATAAGGAAGACTAATTAACTCATACCTTTGGAATCTGGCCCACGTCAATCACGTGTCCAAATCCTCCTTACCACTCTAATAGTTTTGATATCCGCCTCTCATACTTTACATAATTTTATTCAGATATTTGAACTTGTTCAAAATTAGTATTTTACACCCCTCATGCCATTGATTGACCAACCTTATGTGCGATTTATATTTTAAAGTTCGATCAAGCATGTACATCAGAATAATATTATAAAGACCTTAAGAAATTGTACGAACTATTTCATATGTAATCAAATTCTTCAATCTTAAAAGCATGTCATTAGTATGACCACAGATACACACATGTTCTGTTCATTGGAATAAAATCATTTAAACTTACCATATCAAAACTTTTGAATAACTTTTAAAACCAACCTAACATAAGTCATAGAATATATTGTTGGAAATTTACTAAGGTGGAATTAAGATTATCCCATTATTTATAACTCGAACAATTGGAATCCCGCATGTCGGAAACGTCGTTTCCACACACGTGCACATATAATGCCAAGTATCATAAATTTCATTAGTGAAAGAGATATTGGTATGTGAGTAAACGTTTGAGACATGAAATGATGGACGGTCGTTGGTTAAATGATATGTGTTCCACGTTGGTAAATGAAGGAAGAAGTGTAAGATCGAAACGAGTTGGAAAAGGGCCGCGGCGACACTGCGGAGCCGGGGCGTCGCAGAGCCACCACCTCAAGGTCCGTGGCGCTGGTTGGTCTTCTGGCCACTGGAGTTGCGGCGCCGTGGCGCTAACGAGGCAGTGCCTGTGCGAACAGAAGTCTCAAAGTTTGACTGATTATGAGGACGTTTAGGGCATTAAGATGCTAGTTTCTCCTCCATAAATCAGTCATTATTTGGCTGCATTACTTCGTGAATTAAGTGATAATTACATGGAACTTAAATGGCCATTACATGGGCACTCAAAGATTCTTCTTGAGAAACACTTGAGTTTTCTTTGCTCATTTGTTTGATATTGTTTTATCTTAGGAGACCGTTGCCCATAAACATAAAAGGATATATACGGGAAAATAATGTCTTAAGAACAAAGTGCTAACACTCGACTCAGCATAGTTGTAACAAGTAGATATTTAGTGTTTCTTGATTTCAGGCTATCAAGATCAAGGAGCTTGCTATCAAGATCAAGGAGCTTGCTATCAAGATCAAGAAGCATGAGTAATGATATGTGGCTAATACAGAGGTAGTCGAGGCAGATAAAGAATATACTTCATCATCTTCCTCTTCAAAAATAGAGACTTCGGCCCCGCGAGGTCTTTCTTCCCTATGATCACGAATAACAACCCCTCCACCTAGCCTGGGTTGCTTTGAAATGAATTGTCTAGTCAACGGAGACCCCTCCAAATCAACAAACCCTGAGGAGAATGAAGTTAATAGAAAATGTTAGCCTAAAATGTATAAGAAATTCTGGTGGACATTTATGAAGAAAAACAATTCACATTTTCTCTTCGGTTGCCGCGACTTGACGGAAAACCAAGAGGCAGTAGGCCTAACCGAATTGATCGAAACCATCTTTGAAGGGGTTTCTTTTGTCCTTGGTTGAGCATATGTTGGATTTCTCCTCTTCAGCTAGGTCAGTTGATCACTCTGCTTCGCCTAGATCAACTGATCGCAATAGACTTCCACAGAGGATTGGAAGAACATTTCTTTGGCTGCCCTCCACCAGTCAATAAAAGCAACAATTGTGTTGGCCCTTGGGGAGAACGGTTGCCACATGAACAAGGAAAGCTTATCCAGACTATGAGCAGCTACCTCCTCTGCTTGCTTGGCTTTGAAAGAACGGTGGGTCGAGTGAACCACACTGCGATAAGGTCATTGTATATGCTGCGTTAGGCCAAATTGTTGTGCCACAAAATCGGGCCGGTAAGGCTCCGTGGTCGTCTTGTTATGCCTAGAGTTGTGCTTTAAGCCTCCCAAAAAGTCCTTATCCATAAGGATACAACCCCACACCCTATTCATGATCGACCGCTGAGTGAAGGTAAGGTCATCGTCGGCTATCTGATTAACCCAATCGAGAGTGGCCTATTTTTCGAGGACCGGTTGCCAAACTTCGTAATGATCTTGAGACAGACTATGGAGGGTAGAGAACACAGTGAAAACATCCTGGGGCACAAGATGTGTTCCCCGAAGAGTGTCGGCTAACATCGGTGGATCTAATGGAAAACAACTGCCATCAAAATCAACAGGAATGAACTCTGGGAAATACAAAGTGATCCACAACTGAAGAAACCACGGAGGATAGGCCAAAGTATCCAGATTCCGAGAATCCCTCAACCTAGATTGAGCATCGCCCAAAGCTATATACAGATAATCCAGGAAGAAGGATGTAATGGCTAAACAAGTAAAGTAGAAAATGATGGTGCACAACATCATCGACTGAAAGAGGCGGACTTCAGCGGTTCGCGGCCATAAAAGTACCATAACTGGAGGAATCTTTTGGAACAAAAATTCCCAAATCGAGAAATTTGATTTCACTCAGGGTGGGCGCTTCAGCTCCCAGTATCAGAAGTCTGGGTATCGCTGTTACATTGAGAATGGTGGGAGTCATCATCTCCCAGAGAAAGATAAAGACATTGGCGGTAGTCGACCAATAACTAATAAATGCATATATGAGACCGATATTACAGGAGATAATAGACCTCGATAGTGTAATGGCGTCATAAATACCCATACACTTCAACTCATCTCCTTTGGCCAACCCGACCCGGTCTACCCAAACATAATAGTTGGATACCTTAGTCGACGAAGTGTGAAGGTTTGTCGGACAACAGTTGGTACCAGTCACAGGTGAGGGGAAGATCATAGGTCACCAGACTAAGGTATTAAGATAAAAGAACATTTCCTTGTTCTGGCCTACCATATGGAGCCAGAACTAACCGTTCATCAACCAGGACCAGGGTGTTACACCCCGTAATTCCAGGGCAAGGAAATGAGAACGTAAGTTAGGATATAAGATTTGAATGTTGGAAGGAAAGTATATTTACATTTGCTATATGGAAATTTTTTTGATACAATAAATGTGACGACGAGAAGTAGTACTAGTAATTGAATTCTTTCCAATAGAGTTGTGGACTTAGAATTGCATTATTAAATCTTGGCATTAAGAATATGAGGCCATCGAAAATTTTAGAGTTTTGGCTAAGTATGGAATTATTTTTGTGAAGAGAATTATGGGCGAAAGCTCGCAGACCATGCTGGATCGCAGACCGTTGCCATAACTTCCGAGAGTCATAAGATTTCGCGCGTGCCAAGGCGGGAATTTTCCAAATCAGATATTTTGAGAGGGGAAAGACAAGTGGACAAGTGGGTCCCCCTCCACTTGTGCTATGTACACATTATATTATCCAAGTGTAGGAAGACTTGGATCACAAGAATATCTTCATCCTCACAACCCTTATCTCTTTCCTTCTCCTTTCAAGTTTTCGAAAACCCTAAGCCAAGTGAAGAACAAGAGTTAAATATTTTCCAAGACTAAGTTCTAAGCCAAGGATAATACTCCAAACAGTGGGTCACGGTTTTGACAAGAAAACTGTCTTGAAACCCTAAGCTTGAAAATGAACTTTATGGAAGAAAAACATGAAAGAAAGATGGTTACAAGCTTGTAGAGGATACATGTGTGTTGTTGTAACGTGAAGAAGTGGTGTGAAAGTGAAGTAGTTGTAGACGAGACTTGTGGACTGTTTTGGCTAAAAGTGAAGGTAAGATTTCTTCTTCCCCGTTAAGAGTAATAGAAGTTAAATGTTGTTATAGTTAGGGGATGAACTTGTGTTAAGAGGAATGGAGAATAAGAAGTGCATGTGACAGTTTTGGTTGTTGGCTGATTTTGAGGCAGTTTTTATGTTGTTGGATTCGTTGGTTATTGTTGTTATTATCGTCACTAAGTGCATGTTAGATTGAAGGAAACCTTGTTATTGATAGTTGAAATGGTTTATATAAAATGGTTGAAACATGTATCAGATTTTAAGGGGTTATGTAAAGGACTTTGGTTTTGGTTGTTGGCCGAGTCTATCATGAAACTGTTGGATATTGTTGTGCTGTTTTAGGGGCTGTTTTGTGGGTTTATAGTGCTGAAAATTCAGTTACCATTGTGCATGTTTTAAATGTGGTAATTGCTAATGTAAGTCCTAAAGGAATAGGGGTGTAGAAAAGTATAGAAAGGCTTCACATTCTTTCATTTACAGTACTTACAGTTTCACATATTTGATACATCTTTCGTACTGATCCCCTTTCCTCGGGGGCTGCGTTTCATGCCTCATGCGTAGGTACACGATTTGTTGATCCTTACTCTTAGGATCTCTGTTCAGTTCTTGGGAAAAAGCTCCATTCACTCCGGAGGCTTATCTTTTGGTACAGATCCCTTGTATTGTAAGTTTTTGTACATTCAGGGGTATGGCGGGGCCCTGTCCCGTCATATATAGGGTCCAAACTCTTAAAGGTCTGTATTCATATGTGGGCAGGACTTAGGAGTTGTAATAAGTTATGGTTTAATATATGTACAGTGGCGGCCTTGTCGGCTTGCCAGTTTTATCATGAGGTATTTTGAGTTATTTAATGCTTCCGCTATTGGTATATGTATTGGGAGGGTATAAGGGTGCCCAGATAGGGCACCAGTCGCAGGCCCGGGGGTTCGGGTCGTGACACTAAGCTCCTCTAGTGACGGCGGCGTAACAGAACTAGTCGTTTGACGCACCACCTCAGGCATAGATTGGGCTTGTGCCCTGGTAACTCTCTGTCCGACTAGCGACCCGCCGCTGATTTGCCCTTCCGCCACCTTTGCCTTCCGCGAGTCATAGCCAGAACACAGAATACGCCGAGAGGGTTCAACCTAATAACACAGCTCTATTGCACGATCTCAGAGTAAGAAGAATGGAAACCAATCCTAAATATTCTGTAGCCTCCTGGGTATAAGTATGGTGCACACATACTCATACCCAAGACTCTACTAGACATGGTCTGTAGACATTCCGAGGACTAACTGCTCTGATACCACTCTGTCACGACCCGAACTCCGGGCCCGCGACTGGTGCCCTACCTGGGCACCCTTCTACCCATACAACATAAGTAATCCGCGGAAGCTAAATAACACTTTTTTTTAAAACCAAAGGCAAAGCCGACAAGGCCATCATTATATATATATAACAAACAGAACTACAACTGTACCCAAGTCCACCCCACATATGAATACAGATCTCTAAGAGTTTGACAACAACTATGACGGGACAAGGACCCGCCGTACCTCTGAATAAACATAAGACTGCAATACAAACTCCGTACCCAAATGACAAGACTCCGGAATAGTGGAGTTATCTTAATAGAAGCTGGATGGAGATCCTAAGCTCGCGGATCACCCAACTGAGTACCTATACCTGCGGGCATAAACGCAGCCCCCCGGAGAAGGGGGTCAGTACAACAATGTACTAAGTATGCAAACATGAAGTACAGTAAATAAGATCAAACTGGCCAAAAGATGACAGGGACAAATACGAAAATCAAATACCAGATCCAACCGTGCCATATAAAATAAGAGTCAATTGTATCCTTTAAAAAATAAGATTTAACTGTGCCCTCAAATACTCTTTTGACTCTCAAAGGAATAAAACCAAGTTACCACCATGTCATGTACCAATCATTAAAATGAACTCTCTTTTTATAAAAAACCTAGGCACCAAAACATCATGTACCTATCGTTATAATTAAATGAACTATCTTTTTAGAAAAACCTGGGCACCAAAATATCATGCACCCAATAATCTAAGTAACTTCTTTTTAGAAAATCTGGGCACCAAAATATCATGCACCCAATAATCTAATCAACTATCTTTTTAGAAAATCTGGGCACCAAAATATCATGCACCCAATAATCTAACAACTATCTTTTTAGAAAATCTGAGCACCAAAATATTATGCACCCAATAATCTAATCAACAATCTTTTTAGAAAATCTGGGCACCAAAATATCATGCACCCAATAATCTAATCAACTATCTTTTTAGAAAATCTGGGCACCAAAATATCATGCACCCAATAATCTAATCAACTATCTTTTTAGAAAATCTGAGCACCAAAATATTATGCACCCAATAATCTAATCAACAATCTTTTTAGAAAATCTGGGCACCAAAATATCATGCACCCAATAATCTAATCAACTATCTTTTTAGAAAATCTGGGTACCAAAATATCATGTACCTATCGTTAAAGAACATCTCTTGTAAAATCAAGGAACTTTACACTTTCAAAATCAAGTCACTTTATACTTTCAAAATTAAGTCACTTTATACTTTAGAAAACCCAAAGTACTATCAATAGGATATATATAATAATCTTTCATTTTAGAAACCCCAAGTACTATCAATAGAATGGATAGAACAACTTCCATTTTATAAAATCAAATCAAGTGTCAACAAGGATTAAAATCCACTCACTTTATAAAACCCAAGGTACTATCAATAGGATATATATAATAATCTTTCATTTTAGAAACCCCAAGTACTATCAATAGAATGGATAGAACAACTTCCATTTTATAAAATCAAATCAAGTGTCAACAAGGATTAAAATTCCCTCACTTATAAAACCAAATCATGCCAAAAGAAGAAGGGATAGTTCACATACCTTTTTGGCGACTAACCAACTCTATAATCTAGAATACGTCTCAAGGTACTTCAACCTTATCGGCTATTCCATACGCCAAGTAGAATATGCCACAAGTAGTACTTCAACCTATAATAGCAACAAAACTTCTATCAACTTCAAGCTTACTAGTATAAGACTTGTACCAAGTAATGGTCCTCTTATTCTACGAAAATTTGGGCAGTACTTCCCCCATTTATACGTACTTTTCCACCTTTTTCAAGGCCCAATTTCAACAACCAACAAGCCCCGACTAAGGGCACAATCAATACAACAACCAAAGGGGATTATACGCCTACTAGAAGTGTAAAATTCTGCCCCACAATATATACAAAACAGTCCATAAAACAGTCCATAATTAACCAACATTAAGGGTACAATGTGAAGCCTTTAACACCCTTATTCCTTAGGAATTTAATTAGCCATTTATTACACTAAACATGCAATATTTATACCAAATTTCCAGCATGCAAATCACGTGAAAACAGTCCCAAAACTGCCCACAATATCCAACAACTTCTAGCCCATTCTCGACCAACAACAACTACATATCCAAAGCCCTTTTCCACAATTCCTTAATATCCAATTCACCTTTTAACATGTTATATAATTCATATAAACTATCAACAACAATATTTCCTTCATTATATAACATGAAACAAGTGTAAATAACGACAATAATAACCAACGAATCCAAGACCCGAAAATAGCTCACTCTCGGCCCAACTTCCAAAAAATGGCCCAAATCCTTTTTAATCTTCATTATTTTTAGTACATGATCATCCATATATAACAACAATAAGTAATATCCAATTACTTTAAAATAAGAAGAATTATTACCTTTAAAATAGGCCAAAAACACTAAAATCAGTCCGTAGAAGATTGGCCTGCAGTTTTCGTTTCGCTCCACTTCTTCAAGTTCCAATCACATATACGTAACCCTTATAAGCTTATGATCAACTTCCATTCACGGTCCATCACCAAATAATCGACGGAAACCCCTAGGGTTTCACCCTCATTCTCGGCCAAGGGAGGCTTATTGGTTAATGGAGTGTTATCTTGGCTTAACACTTGGTTAGGGACCTTAATCTTGTGTTAGTGAACTAAGCTTGGAAGATTTAAGAATTTTTGGTCTCCAATATGGACCTTGGCCGAGAGCACAAGAGAGGAGATGGATATATTTGTGTAATGAAATATGGCTAAGTGTTAGATGAAGTCTTGCACTCTTGCTATGTATATATACATCTCAAAGGATGAGATCTTGACAAGTGTATGAACAAGTGTATGTGGGACCCATGTCCACTTGTCCTCCTTCAAAATATCTAAGTCCAAGTCAATGATAAGTGGGGGGGGGGGGGGGGAGGGGGTGATATGTGTCACCCTTCTATTGGTTCAAAATTATTTCTTCACCAATAATTTCCATACTTGGCCAAAATATCTAAAAATCTCGTGGGCCCCACAAAGTCGTAAAATTTCTTGTGGGCCCCACATGATCAAATCCGAGACTTAAAAATCCAAAACTTCAATGTACTATAATAATTCCATATACCAAATTTGAGAATCAAATTCCAAATTATAAACATTTTTCCTTCTCACGTACGTTCTCATATCATTCTCTTGGCAATACATGGTGTAACATTCCTTTTGGTAATAGTCTGTACCAGCTACAGGTGGTGTGCGTATATAACTCAATTCCCTTTTCCCCATCCTCTACATATATATAATTCCTACCATATAGTAGTGTATATAACACATGTGGGTCCAGGGTAATACATGAATGTAATGCAAATGCATGAATGACAATAAACCATCATAAACTTATTGGATGACATAATATCTTTGTACATTCGACTAACATTGGAAATCTTAACATCTTTCCGATATACCTCAATAAAGATTTAGGAACATATTTAGACATTCTTTTAATATAAGAATCAATAACATGAACATCCTTAACTACTAAGAGTAGAAAAATTTATGAAACATTACCACAGTTACGTTTCGTTACATGGAAACATGCCAAAAGAAAGAAGAATTTGCCTTAACATACCTCGGTTGGCGACCCTTTACTTACTATGTCGAAATTAGTCTCCTCCATGCCTTAATCTTTGATATTTAGAATAATTCTCTTGTAAATCTTACTTTAACTGAAAAAATGCTCCAATCCGTAACAAAGCAAAAGGGACGAGCTACACAATTAACATCGTGTTAGCAACATCATGTTCCCAAACACATCGGGTTCTCATATGAGCTTAAAGTATTTGCTATTTCTGGACGATCTAGACCAGTTGGGATGTTACAGCTGGGGCGGTGCTGTTCTGGCTTACCTGTATTGATCACTATGTCGAGCGTCTATGAGCGATAGGAGTGATGTCGGTGGATTTCACGCACGCCTTCGGGTAATATATTTAAGTGTGTGTAATTTTATTATAAATATAGCTTTTTGAAATGACGAATAATAAATATTTTTTTAATGACCCTTTCAGTTATGGGTGTGGGATAGAATGTTACCTTTTCAGCCCGTAGACGCGCACCCCCATCCTAACTTCATTGTTGACGACATTCCATATGCGCGTAGATGTACGGGAAGCATATCCCAAGATATGGATACACACCACAATATTCTTCCGTTCAGGGATTATCTTGATCATATGACGGAGGATGTTAGGCCAATTTCCAATTGCTCACGCAAGTGTACGTATCGTTACAAGTAATATAGTCTGGTAAGATCGAATATCGTCCACAGAGACTGATTTCTAATTACCGAACATCTATTTTAGGTTATCTATTTGGCAAATGATGATTGATTTGGGTTTTTATCTAACACTGCTAGAGTAATTGCAAGAATTAAACTAAATTATTGAGGTTTAATCAGTTATGAAGGAATTAGGGCTTCCAATATCCTCAACTATCCACTATTTTCAATCCTTAAAGCAACAAGAATGACTTCTTCTTCTACGTTAAGATAACAGGTTAACTAGACTGTCTTATATTCCGGAGGATATATAATCACTCAACTCCAGTGCAGAAACCTTCTATATTTCTATGATAGGTTTTACCACATATGAGGATTAAGAACAATAACCTATAATGCTACACAAGTATCGGGGTACTTTCGCCCACGATTTTAACCTATGTCTATTCAATTACAGCATATCCAAATCTCTCCTCTCGGTTCTTGATTCGAAATCATATAGATTATGATAATTAGTGATCAGTTAACTATCAAACATTCA
Source organism: Przewalskia tangutica (assembly GCA_029844215.1). Lineage (NCBI taxonomy): Eukaryota > Viridiplantae > Streptophyta > Magnoliopsida > Solanales > Solanaceae > Przewalskia > Przewalskia tangutica. The sequence continues at coordinate 55,402,897 of CM056724.1, forward strand.
TACCACTGTTGAATAAATCTTAATCAAGCAAAGAAGAAATCAAACTACTGCATTGATTCATGAAATAAAGTTTCAAGCGATTCAACAGGAAAACCCTAATAGAGTGTTTAACTCCTAGCCATAGACATGCTAAGAACTAATACAAATCCAAACATGAAATGAATTGAAAACTAAATAAAGAAAAATTACTTAGAACTAGGTCTCCAATTGTAGCCTCCAAAGCTGTGTTGCGTTCTGAGAGATGATATATAATTATGTACAAAATCTCCCCTTTAGGTCAGGCTTTTAGGGATTATATAGTCGGAAAAATTGCATTATGGAACCTACAAACCGTGTCAAAATTGTTATACCCCGTATTTCCAGAGTATGTACGTAAGGGCGTACGTACAAAAGTTTAAGCCTTAAAGTTAGGCATAGGACGAAATTTGTGCACAACCCACGAAACGAATTGTTTTCCGACGAAACGTTTTCCAAAACTTGCGTAGGGAAAATTACGGCTATGTCATTTATAATTTTTGCGGATTTTTCTGAGAGATGAAATATTTTGGACCAACGAGAGGGTGACACTTGTCACCCTCAAGTGGACGGCAACATGGGCAAGATTGGCACGTTTTTGTGGCCTTGCACAAGTCAAGGTTAGGTAGGATATTTTTGTGTAGTAGATGGATAAGGACACATGGGTGAATCTCCACCCTCCACTTGCCCTCCACTTGCCATCATCTTGACCCTTGAAAGCCCTATAAATACCCCCCTTAAGTTGAAGATTTCTTCATCCCCAAATATTTTCCAAGTCTTGAAATCTCCCTTCCCCCTTGTGAGCTTCTCGTTCAAGCCTCATTCCCCCGCCCCCCTCTAGAGAGCTAAGCCGAAACACCCTCTTCCCCTTCCCTAGTGGTCTCGGCAAGTACCCCGAAAATACTCTCCAAGTATTGTTATTATCCCCAAAATACCTTAGCCAATCCCTTATAGTATTTCCAAAAGTTATCTCTATACGTAGAGTCCGGAAATACTACCTTTTATTCCTATAGTCACTAAACAAAACCCTAAGAGAAGCTTCATAGTTGGTTGAAGTAGAAAGTAGAAGTTGTGTAGAAACTTCTAAGGGTTTCTTGGAGCGGATTGAGCGCATGACAGAGCTAAACCTTGCTCAGGATCGACTTATATCGTGGATAATTTTGGGCTTATCGAGGTAAATAATCTTATCCTTCTATTATAATTGGAGAGTACATACCGTAGAAGTATAGAAATAGAATAGAACACATAGAAGGATATTAAAGAAGAGAATTGAACTGTAATTACATAGAAGGGTATTACAGAAGAGAATTGAACTATAATCACCTCAGAAGAATTAAAGAAGATTGAACTGCATTTACATAGATCGTATTTACAGTAGACTTGTATAGTTTACCGGGTAGGGAAGTGCTGCCCGATTTTCCGTAGAATAGAGAACCCTCTGCTTAGATTATCCTAAGAGTAGTCTAGACGTTGATAGACGTATTTGACTATTATAGGTTGATACTCTGCGCGCGACATATTCGACTTGGCAGGTGGATTTCGCCGATGAGGTATGTGATTCTTCCTATACTCTTGAGCATGATATTTTAAAATATATATATATAGTACGGTAGACGTACGTGTGTTAACTGAACATGGTTTTACTTGACGTCTTTTGACCTGAGTCTAATAATAAAAATCTTGAAGTCCTTCAAAAGAATTATAAATCATTTTTGAAAGAAGGAGAATATTTGTTTTTAAAACAAAAGGCTTAAGAGTTATACTAGCTTCATGGGAAGTTAGGTATGACGACTTAAGAAAGATAAAAGGAACGGTTTACTTATGTGTTTATAAAAGACTTGTATTGATTTCTGGAAAGTATAGTAAGATGGTTTGTTGAGTAGACATATTGTGATGCTATGTGTGTTAGTGTCTTGTAACAATTGTGTAAATAGGTTATTCTTATTGTGCTTATGTTGTTTAACGATAAGCCATTATGTTAGTATTACATCACTCACCTCTTGACATGATATACCGGGGGTTGTCGCCTCCGACGCGGGTATACCTCGAGATGCAGTGTGACTATGATTCGAGAATACCTCATGCGGGTCCAGGGGACCTATGCGGAGCTACGGGAGTTCCAGGTTAGTGTGCGAGGAATACCTCATGCGGTCTATGTGGCCATGCGGACTACGAGAGTCCAGGACGATGCCGGGGAGTAGCTACCCTCGATGCGAGGAATACCTCATGCGGGTCTATGTGACCTATGCGGGCTGCGGGAAGTCCAGGATTAGGCATGCATAATGATACTATGGGCGATTGGCCTTGCTTCGATCATTCGCAGCCTAGAAAAGACCTGTTACAGTTTACCTGTTGTTACTCTTGTTTGTGATGTGGCACTATGTGCGGTTACATTGGTTATTTCGTACATATTTGTAAATTGGCTTTAAAATGATATGATTTCATTTAAGTACTTTACAGTTTCACATACTTGGTACCTGTTGTCTTGACCTTCTGGGGCCGCTCATGCCGCAGTGGGAAAGCAGGTGCTAGATCCGCATCCTTAGGATCTTTTGCTTTGGTGTCAGGAGCTCCATCTTCTCCGGAGGCTCGACTTTTGGGTATGATCTCCCTGTTGTTGTAGATAGTTTTGTACATTCAGGGTATGGCGGGGCCCTATCCCACCATAGTTGTTTATCTTCTTAGAGGTCTGTAGTCCTATTGTACAGTTGGGATGTAACTGCCGGGCTTTGTATATATATATATGCCGAAAGACGACTTTTCTCAGATAAACTGTGTCTCAATTTACATTGTTTCATGTCTTGTTTTTATATTCCGCTGATTTTCTCTGATGTATGACTACTTGGGTGCTCGGGTAAGGCACCAGTCACTGGCCCCGGAATGGGTCGTGACAAAAATCGGCCCAGAATTAGAAATTTTCCGCATTGGCACCGCGGTCCTGCAGAATGGCACCATGGTGCCGAAAGTACTGCGGCTTCTCAGTAATTATGGCACCGCGGTCCTGCAGTCTTTCGTCCGGATCTGCCAAATTTTGTCCTTTTTGCTTCGGGAGCTCCTTTTCTGCCCACTTTTAGCTTCTTTTTGTCATTTTGCCATTTAGAACCGATGTGACTCAAAAGAAAAATAACCCTAATACTATACTAAACACAAACGAAATGAATAAAATACTAACTAAAAATGACTCAAAAAGTGTATACAAAATATGCCTAACAAATACTCCCAAACTTAACCTTTGCTCGACCTCGAGCAAAGATCAAAACAAAATCAAAGAAACAGAAGGAAAACTGACTCAAAAGACTCTAATCAAGCAGCTGCACAAGGTTACTTAGAAAAGCATGAATTTCAGTTGGGATAATATGTTGGAACATACATAGAATGAATTTAGCAATCTAAAATTTCAAGTCAGATATTTCGCAAATTCATTTCAAACATAATCAATGAAAGCATGAACACCTACCCTATGCATGCCAATTTCGTTCCATTTTTTCCAAAGTCCTATGAGCCTGTTTACTTATTATTTTCCACTAATCATAGACATATAATTTAGAGATCATCAGGACTTTTCAGGGTTGTAATGTAGGCTTAGACATGGGTAGGTAAGAGTAGACATTTCGGGTCAATTTACGTACCATAAGCGTTTTTCTCATTCAACCATTTTGTCATTCTTTTTGATATTCTTTTCAGTTCATACCTATCGTTCATTTTTTTTGAGAGCATGAAATAATTCAGGACTTTTCAGGGTTGTAATCTCCCTTTTTTTTGAGAGCATGAAACAATTCACATAGGAGAGAAGACTTATCTCAATTCAATAGAATACTAGGAAAATAAAACAAGGGAGATTCTCCCTTTACAAAGTAAAGAAACAAAGAAAAGAAAAGTCTGATGCCCTATATAAGATCCTTCAATGCAGCTTCGACTCGCAAGCAAGAAATAGCCATAAAGAAGAAATATAGATATATGAAAGGATATTTGAGTGCGACCCTTGGCTAGTATGGTGTGATCTCCATCACATAACCTAGACACATATATTATCAAGGTGGTTCTTTAATCCTCTTAGTATTCATCCGTCTGAAGCTAACCAACCCAAGTGTGTCTGCTCGAATAAATCCTTGAATGTGAGCAGGAAAGTCAAGTTGCTTCAAGACTTTTAACCTTTTCAGGGCACCCAGAGTTGTAATACCCCTTGCATTCCATATGAGTGAACTAGTCATAAAGTTGTTGTGATTTTAACTTCTATCTGGTCCTGATAGCTGGGGGGCCAATACATGTTCTAGTTAGAGAAACCTGCTGATCTGCTAACTCTTGCACCTGTTCCGTTGTCAATAAAGTATCACCATAAGAGGGACTAAATGGCTGCATAAGAGAAAGTGTGGTTTCTTTATCATCATTTGGGTGTTCTTCTTCGTTCTCCGATTCAACAACTTCTTCATTTTCTGAGTTGATTTGTCTATAATCATCTTTATTAAACTATTTAGTATCAGAAGTATTAAGTTTGAAAATAAAAAAAATAGGATCAAGAGGCTCTGATTGTGGCATAACATAAAAATGTTGAACCTCCGTGAGCACTCGACTGTGCATGTAAGCATCAGTAGGGCAACTGATCAAGAATACCCTAACTGTGTGACGTTACTTACTTCTGAGTATTCAATAATTCCTATTTCTTCTGGAGGGCCCTTCTTTTCTTAAGACTGATATTATATATCTTTCTGGGTGCCTCTTAAATGTTACCATGAGTTTGATCAATATTCTAAGCATTACTTTGAGTCTGAACAAGATTTTGAACATTACCATGCTGTGATTGGCCTGATGTTGAGAAAGTAAAAGGTTTGGTTGTTTGGGTGTAACATGGGCTCTATGGGATTTTCTTGACAAACATCCAAACCTCCATTTAACTCCTCCTGACCATCAACCTCACCTCCATTCACCAGACAAGCAGAAAAACCAACAATATGAGATATAACATGTGCCACTTGGGGAGAGGGATCAACATCAACAATATGAGGAGTGAACATATCCACAACATCAGAAGCTACAATAGCTTTAAGTGATACATGTGGAGTGGGAGTAGCAATTACATTAGCTATGAGGGAGCCATGGGGAAATGATCAATATGTTTCTTAGACACATACACCTATTTAGAGTTAGCACTACATGACTTACCATTGTTGTTATGTTTGTTTTGTTGGTGGGGTTGCTTTTGGGTCTGCTGCTTTGTCATTGTACCTGAATTTATATTTTAAATAGAAGTTGAAGGGATGAAAGCCATACCTGACTTACCTGCTTGATGTAGAGGTGTTGTGGAGACAGTAGGAACCTCAATAGGTAGAGTAGTAATAGTTTCCTTAGTTCTCTTAGCGACATCTTCCTTCTCGTTTTCAAGTCTTCTCATATCATCTTTCTTCTTGATAGTTCATGGAAATAGAGTATGACCCTGATGCTTGCAGTGAGTACAATAGAGTGGAATATTGTCATACTGGATATTTTTCCATCTACCTTCACTATTAGGATCATCATCAACATCAAAACCAACCCAAACACTTTGGGTTTAGTAACATCCATTTGAACCTTAGCTTTAGCACTTCCTCTAGTCTTCTGTTGAATAGCCATATCCAAAGATAACAGTTGACCCACATCAACCAACAAGTGAGTAACAAATTCCTTATAGTAACAATGCCAAGGAAGTTGGGGAAGCACAACCCAGACTAGAAGAATAGGGGTCTCCTGATCCGGAGTGAAAGTAGGAGTCCAAACAAAGATCTTCATGAAGACAACATTGATATACATCCTCTTACTATCAGGAGTAGTAGTTCTATAATGCTCATTATCAACATTAATATAAACATGCCTATGATCATAGTTAGTGATTTTTGGAATACATGTTAGTTCTGTTTGAGCAATAAAACTCTTCCTAATCACACCTCCATCTTAGGCATAGGATTGTAGAATTTACCAATCAAAGTATACTTGCACGATTCATCCATTTTCACCATATAGGCATGTCTTTTAAACAACATGGTTGGACAACCTTGTTTAGTAGTTATTTTTATGAGTAGTAAGCTCAATTTTAGGACATTCATCATTCTGCGATACCCGAGGCATTGGACTTCACCTTTTGGGGACATATGAATTTAGTAACACTAGAATCTAAACCACTTATACATACTTGATAACTGATGAAGTGCGCTAGCTTTGGAAGGTATCTTCGATATAAGAATGCAATACTTGTAACAATATTTGACTTATCCAGATGTAATACATATGAACTATCAATGACAATAGGAGTAGGAAAATACTTTGTACGAAAAGAAGACTTATGATGTTTTCACAATATCATCTAAATACTTCCACTCTCATGAGAGACTTGGAATGACTATCTCGATATGATTCACCTTAAGTGAAGAACTATAATCTATTGACGGTAATTCTAAATGGTTCACTTAAATGGGGTTATGTAGCTCGTCAACAATCACCAGAAAACTACCAATATGATTCACCTTAGGTAAGGCACTACAACCCACTAACGGTAACCCATACACCAAAAGTATAATACCTCTTAAGTAGGCACCTATAACCCATTAATGATCAGTTGAAGACTATTGGTAAGATTCATCTTAAGTAACACTGTATAACCCATTAATGACACTTTGGGAACCATCTATATAATTCATCTCCAATGGAACTCATAACCAATCAACGAACATTTGAAGTTAGTCACATAACTCATCTTACATTATGATTTATACTCAATAAAGGTAATCCATAAACTATCATCATGAATCATCTTAAGTGGTTAACAGCCATCGGGAAACTATTAACTCGATTCCTCTTAATTAACCATTTATAATCCATTAAAAATAATTCATAAGCTATAAATATGCTTCATCTTAAATATCAACCTACAATCCATTAACGGTACTTTGGATGCCATTAATTCATCTTAAGTAGGATACTCTAACCCCATAATAGTAAGCCATAATCTATTGATATGATTTAATTTAATTAGGAATTATAATCCATCAACGAACATCTAATGATTTTGGTATAATGCATCTTATGTAACCTACTATAACACCCTATTTGGTAATCTAGAAACTCAACTAAGGAATGGAAAAATTGTATACAAATAGGTGACTCACACCATATTATTCTTGGAATGCATAGAGAAAAAGAGACACATGGCAGACTTTATATCAAAGAAGACGGTGAAGATAAAGACATAAAGACTTACTACTCGATAACCATTGTTGGATTCCGGGGTTATACTATGGAATAATAAAAAAACAAACAGTAAGTAAAATCGCTTGCACGCTAAAACAATTTGCAAATGTCGTTAACAATGTCGTCCAACAGAGCTGACGACACTTAGCTAAAAACAAAAAAAAACTTTGAAGAGTAAATTGCAGCGGAAATAATAAAGAACACAAAGATTTAAATTTACATAGGTTATATATTAATATAACCTATGATGGTCAATGACCAAAAGTATTATATATATATATATATATATAATTGAATATATTCCTTCTTTTACAATCTTACAAAATAATACAGAAGGAATAAAAAGGTTTAAGTCGCAGATGACTTATGCTTGAAAAATCTAACTAAGTAGATATAGACAACATCTCATTATAAATGATTCAATAAAGAACTAATCTAGAATCTAGGCAACAACTATAATGTTGGACAGAATGTAGTCGAAAAGCTCAGGCAACACAGTGATCTAGTGTTCAGATCGTGATCTTTTGAGAGCTCTCTTTTGATGTTTTTTTTTCGAGTTTTCTGGATATCGATTCCTTGATGTAGCCTCTCAATTTATAGTAGAGAGTCTTCCTTGAAATACTCAATGAATAGTTGTGGAAGTTGAGCTAAAGGTGGGCAGCTTGATAAGGTTTGTTGGAGAAGAATGTGGAGCAAAATCCTCCAACCTCTTGGACTTATTCCCCAAGTTTAGCAACTCCTTGGACTAAGTATTCCAACGTATACAATCAACTCAAAAAGTTCCTTTCCAGGTCACTTTACCATAGTGGTAAATATCCCACGAGATTAGATTCATTCCGTGAAGAAAGGGCAAAATTGTTATTAGAATATTGGTCTGAATATCATGACATTTGTTCCAACATTTTCTGACTTTAACTTAGTACTGAAAATGTTATGTTAGGTAAAATGTCATAACATCAAACCCATCATTAACATTCTCCCCCTTTTTACCTTTCTTCACAAAACAAACATTTTCAGTGCGAGTGACCTACAACAATTATGAATGCTCCCCCTCAACCTGTGTTGGCATACAAATAACATATACAAGACAATATATATATATTCTATTCATACATAGGATTATACATACCCAAATGTAGTCAATTAATTACATCCCAAAATAAAATAATTGTTACATCACAACATCCAAATAGTAACCAATCAGTAAGCACCATTGTTCAAGTACATGCCAAAAAAATAGTAACCCGTCAGAATCATCCATTCATATCAGCATTCATATCTTTGCATATCATGAATCCGTAGTAGCTTCCCTCCGCTTTCTACTTGTGCTTGATTTCTGCTTGCTCCACCCTCAGCCTAGCAGTTTCAGCTTCAACTCTTAGTCTTGCAGCTTCAGATTCTGCATGAAGCCTTAGTCTTGTCAGCAAGACTTTTCTTCCAACTACTTCTTCTCTCTGCATGGAAGCATTAACAACTTCTTCTGCAGCAACATTTTCTCTACTTGTGCCTTCACCAGCCATTCTTTGCTCCCTGTGTAACTGCTCCCCCTCAGCTTCAGCTTCTTCTCCTCCCCCTTTTTGTGAAGAAAGAAGAAGTAGGAAATGGTCTCTTGCTTGTACTAGTGCATCTCTAACTGTATCAACTTCACCAATTTGTAAGTTAAGTTTTGTAATTTTCTCCACTAGCTAATGTGTAGACAGTTCATACTGTCTTGGACCTGTGTTGCTCTGAGTGTTAGGAACATTTCTGGCAATATTTTCCCTTTCTGTCTCTTTTGACCAGGAGAGGTCAATCACTCTTTCTTTTCTCTTCAAGATCGCTTTGTTCATTGCATATACCTCAGGTTGTTTCCCTAACAACTCATTTCTTAGAGGTGTAAACCCCTGACTAACCAGAATTTTATAAATTAATGAGGGATAGGACAATACCAGAGTTGATTCTTTTTCAGCAAGATTGTTGACTTGATAGAATATTATTTTTCCTAAATCAACTCTCAACCCGTTGCCAATCTTGTAGAGCAGTGAAGCTTGATTTGAAGTGATAATCGACTCATTCAAGTAAGGAAGCCAATTGTGAATTGCAATTTTGTGCAAGGTGGAGAACAAAGCAGTCAGTTTTGATGCGGGGCACCGAGAGGTCCACTTCTTCATTATAACTCCAGTGAGGTATTCTATGATCTTATCCTTGTTTGCTGAAATCTGTTCAGTAGTGCTGCTACTAGTTTCACAATCAGTACCAAGACACTCATTGATGACTAGGGGTGTAAAATTGTAAATTCTGTTGTATAGATAGACTTTACCAAATTTTTTGGAGGAAGTTCTGTCCATTCCAGAATTTAAGTTAGCATAAAACAGCCTAATTACCTCATCAATATAAGGGTCTTTGTTTGTCACATATGTTAGAAGCTTGCGATCGTCCAGAAAATCAATCAAACCATATTCAGAGAAAGAAGATAAATCTACCACCTTCTCTGCTCTAATCATTCAATTCTTGTACCAACTCTATCTATCATGCTTTAATTGTGAATAAAATTGATCAGAAAAAGCAAGTACCTCATTATCAGGCTCAGACTTAGTGTTTGTAGAGGAGGATGGAGAGGATCTCTCTTTAGTGGCTTGAGATGTTGTAGCATTGTTGCCAACATTCTGGACAACATTTTGAATGACCTCAGATCTAGCAGGTCGTTGAACTCTTCTGGAACAATACTTATTCAGGGGTGTTTCATCTGGAATTTCTTCCTCTTCAGATGATTTTTGAGCATCAGAAACAGAGGGCTCAGATGGAGAAACTAGGGTTTCAGTTTCGTTTTCAACAGAGGGGGTCTCTTCGTCAGTAGTTTCAAAAAATATTGTAGTCAGTATCACCTGTGTCACTACTTGAACACATATGGACTTGAGTTTCAACCCTTGATTTCTTCATTACAGGTTGAGAATTAAAAGTTCTCTAAAAAACTCTATTCGACCTCCTTATAGGGAACTGAGATGTGCTTTCCCTCTCCCCTAAGATAAAAACATCACGATTTTCATCTACATCAATGAGATTGCTCTTATCCCCTGAATATTCGATTTCGAGAGGTTCTTGAAATTCACTTAGCACAATGTCTGTGCATATGAGAGGGCTTTTACTCATTGGTGTGTTGTCTTGGATGTTGGAAGTCATGGATGGTGACATTAAGCTAGTATCCATAGGAGAATAGTGAGGAGATAATTCAAGGGGTGTTAGGGTTTTTGGGGTTTTGGAGGATGAAGAGAAAGTGGAAAAGTCCATCGGTTTTGTTATAAACCGAGATTGATGTGATGGTTTACTTTTTTTTTCGGAAACAAAAACAGAAGACAAAAGAAGAACTAAAGAAGAAGATTTTATACTTTTGGCAAACAAAATCTTGGTTTTAGGTGTTTGAGTTGTAATTAAATACTTTCACCTAAATTTATGAAAACGATAGACATCAACATTTGATTTTAACAACAAAATAGAAAACAACGACACACAAAAAATAGGGAAAAATAACTGAAGTTTCAAAAATCAGTTACAAACAGTATCCTAACAAATATCATTATCGGAGAATGTCAACCGTAATGTTGGCAACATTTTGGATGACTCAAGTATTATGATCCTACAAGAACTCTTTTGTGCTACACATTCAAGACACGTTTTATATGTGATTTTATGAGTTTAACCTTCAGATCAATGTAACATTTTTCCATTGTCTTTGATCTAATCATAAACCACATAATATTTTTTTTCTCGTGTCAAAAAAAATAAGAATACTTATTTAGCATCCTTATAATTTCTTGTTTAAGCACTTGATACTCCTATAGTATAGGAACGATATCATTTTCAAAGAGCTTCGCTCATTTGCGCAGTTGCCAAATACTTTAGAGAAGACTTTGCCTTATTTCGATACTCCATTTTTATGATATCTAATATCATCGCAGAGAACAGTATCACTTTTTGAAACATGTTCTTATTTCAGGATCATACATGAGTGAATACAAAATTAAAACCATCACAAACAGTAAACACAATCATATTCTGATATTACAGAGACAAATGTCACCCAAAATGTTAGAGACATTTCAGCCGACATTCACCAACCAGTGCCGATTCAGTTATTACAGAGACCAAAAGAGTTTTTCAAACTTAAAAATCTCTCATGATCTAAAGCTTTTGTAAAAATATCAGCTAGTTGATGAAGAGTGTCAACATGTTCAATTTGAACTAGCTGTTTTTCAACCAAATCTCTTAAAAAATGATGCCTAATATCTATATGTTTTGTACGAGAGTGCTGAACTGGATTTTTGGAAATATTTATTGCACTCAAATTATCATAATACAAAACTAAGATATTATTTGAAAAATCATAGTCGTCTAACATGTATCTTAACCATATCAATTGAGAACAACAACTTCCAGCTACTACATATTCAGATTCAGCAGTTGAAAGTGAGACACAATTTTGTTTGCGACTATACCAAGATTCTAGATTATTGCCAAGGTAAAAAAATCCTCCACTCGTACTCTTTCTGTTACACCCCGTAATTCTAGGACATGTTTAAGAGAATGTACGTAAGGAAGCAGGACTTTAAAATTTTTGAACGAAAGAAGAATTCGTTATTCTTAAGGAAATTCTTCCGACCCTCGGGAAGGAAAAATGGTTGTTAATGAGAATTGGGTTCTCAAATTCGTTATTTGAGACTTAAGGAAATTATTAGAATTATGGAAAATTATTTTCGGATTTGGTCACGTGGGGCCCACTCGGGAAATTTTACGTTTTGTGGGGCCCACGGGATTTTCGATATTTTGACCAATTATGGAAATTTCGAGAAATAGAATATTATGGACCAATGGGAGGGCGACACGTGTCACCCTCTGTCACGACCCGAATCCCGGGCCCGTGACTGGTGCCTTACCCCGGGCACCCTAGTGATACAACATCAGAGAAAACCAGCGGAAAATAAAACACGAGTCATGAAACAAGAGATATAATAAGTAAACAAAGCAACCAAAACAGCTTGCCTTCAGATATACATAAAAACCCGAACGCTTAACCTTTACAAACCCCGCCACAACAAAGGCTGCACTCTAAGATTTACAACAACTATGACGGACAGGCCCGCCTACCCCGAATGTATAAGCATCTACTGCACTGTGGTAACATACCAAAGATAAGCCTCCAAGGAACGGAGCTTTCAATACGCTAAAGGTGATCCTAAAAGCGGGGATCGACAATGATGTACCTTTTACTCATGCAGATGAACGCAGCCCAAGGAGGTCAAGATAACAGTACCAAGTATGTGAAATCAGAAATAATGTAAATGAAATCATAATAGTCTATATAAAGCAGAGACATGTATGATAACCAAACTACGCTCACAACATAGAAGCGATGTATCAAGTCGTGACTCACGCCCTAAAAGTCATCCTCATGCCCGTGGAACTCCTTCCTCACCGCCAGCCTAGGTACAAATCATGTGATACGTATAATGTGTCTCGGCCCGTCTTATGGACCCAATATAGAAAATGGTGGAATACATTCGGTTGCTCCATGAACCGTAGTCGAGTGAATACATTCCTATGAACCGGTAGTCAAGTGAAATACATTCGGATGAACCGGTCCTCAAGTGAAATACATTCCGGATGAACCGGTCCTCAAGTGAAATACATTCCGGATGAACCGGTCCTCAAGTGAAATACATTCGGATGAACCGTTAGTCGAGTGAAATACATTCGGATGACCCGGTAGTCAAGTGATATACATTCGGATGAACCGGTAGTCGAGTAGAACACAGATTTACACAACAAGGCTATCACACGTAACATGGTCAAGTTTCATAACAACAAGTATAAGCAAGTTACACACGACTCAAGGTACTTTCATTTTATATCAAAGTCCTGATTTTCACCTTAAAGTTATAAGTCCGTTAAATTCCTTTTAAGATCCATTCCTTTTACAAAGGTCACCCGATGCCGTAGTATAAGATTTGAGTGACTAACATTGTTAAGTAAACCAAAATGCTTTCCTTTGTAAAATCAAGTGACAACCTTATTTTCCAAACGCTCAAGTTGCCTAATTTCGAATGCTCAAGTTTCTCATTTTAGAAAAAGGTTTCAGAGTTCATAGTTTTAAATCCTTTAAAACATAATTCTCCTTTAAACGCGTTTTGAGAAACCTATGTCTTATAAGTGAGTAGGTATTCTTGTTTATAATCAATCTTATTAAGCCATGATCTAGGAAATGTAATATCATTTTGTCTCATCTTAGCTTCTATGCATGGAGGTTTCTACCGGTTTTAATAATACTTCTTTAGTCAATACATTTTCCTTTTATTAACGCTGCAGTTGGTTTGTCGATACACATTCGATTTCCAAATCAAGAAACATTCTTAAGCCGTTATACCTAACTTCCCATAAAGCTAGTATAACTCTTAAGCTTTCAAAACCCAAGTAATACTCATTCTTTCAAAACGATTCATAGATCTTTTGAAATGCTTCAAGTTCTTTATTAACACATATCAAGCCGCTTATTATTCAAATCGATTACCTTTTTAAAACCCACAAAGTATGTGCTTATCCACATAAAGCTATTATAACCAACTTCCCATAAAGCCGTTATAACACTTTATGTTTTAAATCAATCAAATACATTTAGCACATGCACGCCTACCGCACTACATAGTTCACACATATCATGCTAGAAGAGATAGGAAGAGGTCCACATACCTCGCGACGATTGTCGACTAATAGCAAAACGCTCCAAGCACCTCAAACCGCCGGCTACTCCTTATGCCAAGTGGATCACTCCACACGTAGTACTACAACCTCTAGAGGCCACAAAGCGCCTATTAATCCCTTTAGATCCCGACGTAGAATATTACGTAAAATTCAAGATTTTCCCCGCAACAACAGAAATCTCCTCCTCTATCGAGGCCGCTACCAAGCCAACCGGGGTTAACACGTCTGACCGGACGTGTACAATTCTACTACACAAAGAATGCTACACAAGTCTCATCTGAATACACCCATGTAATTACGTCAGTTCTCTTATTTAAATTCAGCTTAAGTCGCAAGACATTGCTGTAAGTATTATTCAGCTTAAGTCAAAAGACATTGCCGCACAATTATAATGTTCGCCTATATATAGTATACTTCAACTATATATTCCTACAACATGTAATTTCCAATTACAATGAAGGTCAAGAATGTTTACCTCGATAAGCCCAAAATTATCCGAGTTTATATATGTCGCTTCTGAACAAGGTTTAGCTCCTACTCCGGCGCTCCAAAACGCTCCAAGAAACCCTTGAAGTGTCTACACAACTTCTACTTAATACTTCAACTACGGGTGAAGATTTTTCCTTAGGTTTCGTTTAGTGGCTAAAGGAAAGTATAATAGTATTTCCTAAGCCAGATAAGTATAACCTTGGAAAGTACAACAAGGTATTTGGGCTAAAGTATTTTGGACAAGATAACAATACTAGAGAGTATTTCTATACCACAAAGGGGGTATTATACGAAACAACTAGGCTAGGGGTACCCACTGCTAGCACCACTGGAGTGGGGAATACTTTCGCCAAGGGCCTTCTCAAGGGGAGGGTGTGGCGGACGACTACTACAAGGAGAGGGAGGAGATTTCAAGACTTAGGCACATTTTTGGATGAAGAACTCTTCAAGCTTCGGGGGATATTTATAGGTCAAGCCATGGCCACCCAATGGCCAAGATGAAGACAAGTGTGGTGCAAGTGTAGGGTTAGATTTCCACCATGTGTACCTTATCCATCTACCACACAACTTGCACAAAAATATCCTACCAACTAAAGCCCTTTTTCGCCCACCATTGCCGCCCATTTGTTCCAATGTGAGGGTGACACATGTCACCCTCCCGTTGGTCCACAATGTTTCGCCTCTGAAAAATCCGCAAAATTATAAATGACATAGCCTAATTTTCCCAACAAAAGTCGTGGAAACGCTTGTTTAAAAACGACTCTAATCGGGTGTTGTGTACAAATTTGAAACTTGCCTAACTTAAGGCTCAAATTTTCTACGACGCCCTCACGCATACTCGAAAATACGGTATAACATTCTTCCCCCCTTAGAAACATTCGTCCCGAATGTTCCTTCACAAGTCTCAACACAAACATGCGCCAGTATAGTCTTCACTGCTATACGATTTAAAACAATCATGCCACACCTGGCCATGAAATAACAAATGCACAAAATACGAAATCCCAAGTCCACGAGGAATCACCTCTATTATCACAAAAGAAACGATCACACTCGTTCACTTCTCCCCTACCTCGTCGTACCCTGTTCGAACACTCGAACTCTTCCCAGTACACGCACCACACTTCGCCAACGCTCGCTTTCCAACCTCGAGTCACTACCTCCAAACTTGGTCATCTTACTAACCTCGATTTCTAAGGCCACTCGCCTTCACGAACTGATTCTGGTCGAACGATCCACGAACTCATAAGATGGTCATCTAAACTTGGGCCTAGCACCCTTGTGACTCGCCACCGCGGGACCACCTGCAGCTGACCTTTCCTCGAAACGGGACGCGGGTTGGCCCGCAACATGGCCCCAACCCGACCCACTATCGCGCCAACTCTTGCTCCTCGACACGGAACAATCTTGCTAAAACACATCATGAAAGCTACCACTTTCATTTACCCAACCCAGGGACTTATCACACAATACATTCTAGGCATAAAATGCACTCTGACAAGGATCACTCGCAAAATCTTGTACTCAAGACGGCCTTACATCTAAGGTCTCAACTGTAATATTCTAAGGTTCATCATTTTCTCACCCCCAGGCTTACCCTTTCACTAAGCATGTTTCTAAATCACATTTTAGCACCAAGCTATCCAAACATAACACTTAACACATTATCATAACAACAAAACTCTAGATGGTTAAGGATATACCTGAAGCTACCGCTCCACCCTAATCATAAGTCCACCGCAGGCGCATAATCGTAGAAAGCGATGAACTCGCCATCGATCCGTAGGTCGCGCTGCCGCCGTACCTCTCCTATAAGCACGCTTCTCGTCACATGGCCCTCGACGGCCGCAGTGAAACAAGCACCGATAAAGACGACATTCCCCGGGATGATGTTTGCCACATCGTGCACACTGAGGGGGACATGAATCCCGCTGGCTAGCACCCACGTATACCTGTGAACCAGAAGCCCTGGAGCTCTGACCATCTCCCGAATACCCTGAACGTCCCGAAGATCGGGGGGACCACTGCATCGTGGAGGTACATAACTAGATTGGGCCGAGGCGGTCCGCCTCGAAAGTTACCAAAGGACCTGCTGCTCGCCCTCTTCTCGCTGATCTCGCCATTCCGCCGACCTCTCCGTGCCTCACATCCTAGTGCATGAGCTTGCATGCGGCAATGTCCATGCCCGGTGAAGAGCTACACCCGCATGCCTCGCCAAGTAATCGCCCACCCGGTGACGTAGCGGTGTACTCGCCCTCCATATCCGCTACTACGGTGAACATACCGAGCTAAAGAGTCGAACTCCACATTGTACTCTCTAACCGCCCGCCTGCCCCGCTCAACGTCAAAAATTGTTACCGAGCCCTCCTCATGCGGAGGCAAGAAATGTGCAAGAAATGCCTCGAGAACTCGTCCCAAATCTGCTGGAAGTGCATGCTCTTCCCGACAGCCTCACGAATCAAACTACCAATCGCAGATTACGCGGTGATGCGAACCCAATACCACCGATCGCCTCGAGGCTCGATCACTCATGATCCGTCAGAGTCGGATAAACTCCCGAGGGTCGCCTCGCCTCGATCCATAGAACACCGAGGGCTACAACTCGTGAAGTCACGTAGCCTCAAATCGCTCGCCGGTGTACTACGGTGCTATCGGGCCGGAATCACGATCCACCTATCCTCATATTCGCCACGACCGCCAAGAATCGCCATCTCCTTGTACTTATCTCATCGGCTCCAGCCGTGGACCGAGGCTCGTATCAGAGTCTCAGCAGCCATCGCTGCGCTCTAAACTCTTTGGCCGGGCGCGCCGCGAAACCCGCCGCTGGCGAAGTACTGCTCAGTATCGACCGGCTCGCGCTGCATTCTCTCAGATCTCACTAACGCCTCGATCGCTTTGCCCACTGGCTCAGGTTGCCTTATGCGGAGGCATAACTGGTAAAGGAAAGGAATACGTCAGAGGGGTCCAATTTATCACACAGCTCTAAGGCACGATCTCAGAATGAGAAGGATGGAAACCAATCCTAAATGTCCTGCACTCTCGATTATAGATGTGGTGCACAACACACCGATAATCAAGACTCTACTAGACACGGTGTAGACACTTTCCGAGGACTAATCGCTTCGATACCACTTTTGTCACGACCGAATCCGGGCCGGATCGTGCCTTACCCCGGGCACCCTAGTGATACAACATCAGAGAAAACCAGCGGAAAATAAAACACGAGTCATGAAACAAGAGATATAATAAGTAAACAGGCCAACCAAACCCGTTGCCTTCAGTATATACATAAAAACCGAGCAGCTTAACCTTTACAAACCCCGCCTACAATTACCACGCACTTAAGATTTACAACAACTATGACGGACGGGGCCCCGCCTACCACGAATGTATAAGCATCTGCACTCGTGGTAACATGCAAAGATAAGCCTCGAAGAACGGAGCTTTCAATCTGTTGAAAGGTGATCCTAAGCGGGGATCGGCGGCCGATGTACCTTTTACTGCGGCGTGAGCGGCCCGAAGGAGGTCGATAACAGTACCAAGTATGTGAAAGCGTAAAATCAGTAAATGAAATCATAATAGTCTATATAAAGCGAGAGACATGTATGATAACCAAACTACGATTCACAACATAGAAGCGATCATGTCAAGTCGGGGACTCACGCCACAAAGTCATCCTCATGCGTGGAACTCCTTCTCACGCTGCATCTAGGTACAAATCATGTGATACGTATAATGTGTCTCGGCCGTCTTATGGACCCAATATAGAAAATGGTGGAATACATTCCCGGTTCATCCCATGAACCGGTATTCGAGTGGAATACATTACAGGATGAACCGGTAGTCCAGTGAAATACATTCCCGGATGAACCGGTCCTCAAGTGAAATACATTCCCGGATGAACCGGTCCTCAAGTGAAATACATTCCCGGATGAACCGGTCCTCAAGTGAAATACATTCCCGGATGAACCGGTCCTCAAGTGAAATACATTCCCGGATGAACCGGTAGTCGAGTGAAATACATTCGGATGACCCGTAGTCAAGTGATATACATTCGGATGACCCGGTAGTCGAGTAGAACACATTACTTACACAACAAGGCTATCACACGTAACATGGTCAAGTTTCATAACAACAAGTATAAGCAAGTTACACACGACTCAAGGTACTTTCATTTTATATCAAAGTCCGGATTTTAACCTTAAAGTACTACGTCCGTTAAATTCCTTTTAAGATCCATTCCTTTTACAAAGGTCACCCGATGCCCGTAGTATAAGATTTGAGTGACTAACATTGTTAAGTAAACCAAAATGCTTTCCTTTGTAAAATCAAGTGACAACCTTATTTTCCAAACGTTCAAGTTGCCTAATTTCGAATGCTCAAGTTTCTCATTTTAGAAAAAGGTTTCGTAGTTCATAGTTTTAAATCCTTTAAAACATAATTCTCCTTTAAACGTTTTGAGAAACCTATGTCTTATAAGGGAGTAGGTATTCTTGTTTATAATCAATCTTATTAAGCAGCCATGATCTAGGAAATGTAATATCATTTTGTCTCATCTTAGCTTCATGCGGATGGAGGTTTCTCTTGGTTTTAATAATACTTCTTTAGTCAATACATTTTCCTTTTATTAACGCTGCGGTGGTTTGTCGATACACATTCGATTTCAAATCAAAAACATTCTTAAGCCGTTATACCTAACTTCCCATAAAGCTAGTATAACTCTTAAGCTTTCAAAACCCAAGTAATACTCATTCTTTCAAAAGCGATTCATAGATCTTTTGAAATGCTTCAAGTTCTTTATTAACACATATCAAGCCAGTTATTATTCAAATCAGTTACCTTTTTTAAAACCCACAAAGTATGTGCTTATCCACATAAAGCTATTATAACCAACTTCCCATAAAGCCGTTATAACACTTTATGTTTTAAATCAATCAAATACATTTAGCACGTATGCGTCTACCGTACTACATAGTTCACACATATCATGCTAGAAGAGATAGGAAGAGGTCCATACCTCGCGACGATTGTCGACTAATAACAAAACGCTCAGTACCTCAAACCGCGGCTACTCCTAAGCCAAGTGGATCACTCCACACGTAGTACTACAACCTATAGAGGCCACAAAGCGCCTATTAATACCTTTAGATCCCGACGTAGAATATTCTACGTAAAATTCGCAAGACCTCCCATGACAGCGTAAATCTCCTCCTCTATCGAGTAGGCTACCAAGCCAACCGGGGTTAACACGTCTGACCGGCGTGTACAATTCTACTACACGGCAATGCTACACAAGTCTCATGTCTGATCTATGTAATTACTGATTCGGTTCTCTTATTTAAATTCAGCTTAAGTCGCAAGACATTGCTGTAAGTATTATTCGAGCTTAAGACAAAAGACATTGCGCACAATTATAATGTTCAGTTCTATATATAGTATACTTCAACTATATATTCCTACAACATGTAATTTCCAATTACAATGAAGGTCAAGAATGTTTACCTCGATAAGCCCAAAATTATCCGAGTTTATATGTCGTTCTGAACAAGGTTTAGCTCTACTCCGTGCGCTCAAAACGCTCCAAGAAACCTTAGAAGTGTCTACACAACTTCTACTTAATACTTCAACTACGGGTGAAGATTTTTCCTTAGGGTTTCGTTTAGTGGCTAAAGGAAAGTATAATAGTATTTAGGGCCGTATAAGTATAACCTTGGAAAGTACAACAAGGTATTTGGGCTAAAGTATTTTGACAAGATAACAATACTAGGAGAGTATTTCTATACCACAAAGGGGGTATTATCTGAAACAACTAGGCTAGGGGTACCCCACGGCTAGCACCACTAGGAGGGGAATACTTTCGGCCAGGGGCCTTCTCAAGGGGAGGGGTGTGGCGGACGACTACTCTGAGGAGAGGGAGGAGATTTCAAGACTTAGGCACATTTTGGATGAAGAACTCTTCAAGCTTAGGGGGGTATTTATAGGTCAAGCCATGGCCAACCAATGGCCAAGATGAAGACAAGTGTGGTGCAAGTGTAGGGTTAGATTTCCACCATGTGTACCTTATCCATCTACCACACAACTTGCACAAAAATATCCTACCAACTAAAGCCCTCTTTTTCGTCCACCATTGCCGCACCATTTGTTCCAATGTGAGGGTGACACATGTCACCCTCCCGTTGGTCCACAATGTTTCGTCTCTCGGAAAAATCCGCAAAAATTATAAATGACATAGCCGGAATTTTCCCAACAAAAGCTGTGGAAACGTTTCGTCGAAAAACGACTCTAATCGGGTGTTGTGTACAAATTTCGAAACTTGCCTAACTTAAGGCTCAAATTTTCTACGTACGTCCTCACGTACATACTCTGAAAATACGGGGTATAACACCCTCCACATGGTCATGTGGGACGAGAATGGCAAGAAAAGAGTAGCCAAGTTGAGCTTGATATTATTGACCAAGTCTTAGGGTCAAGTTGTAAGCTTTAGTCATCCAAATCTTGGCCACACATTTGGTCCAATCCCAGCCCTCGATCTCATTATATATACATACCACTACTAGTGCAAGACTAGGATTCTATACTTAGAAAATTTCAAGAAACTTAGAGTGCAAGATGAGAGCTCGCGGCCAAGCAAGGAAAAAAAAGAGATTTTTTTGCAATCTTGCTTCATAAATCCCAATATTCAAACCCAAGATCCCTAAAGGTATTCTAAGGATATATCAACACAAAAATCCCGGAAAAACTACGTTTTTACGTTAGTCGCAACATGAAAACCTAAGGGGTTTTTCATAGTTGGAGTTGGAACTTGAAGATGAGTTCTTCATAAGCTTCTAAGGGTTGCTTGGAGTGGATTGGAACGTCGAAAAGAAGAGCTAAAGTGCTAAGGATCGACTTGAAATCTTGGATTAGATTTGGGCTTATTGAGGTAAAAATCTTCGTCTTACTATTCTAATTGAAGATTCCATGTTATGATAAGTTAGAAATGATCATATGATATATAGAATGAAGATCTATTAATGTTATGGAATTTAGAAGCTCAAAACCGAAAATGGCATGTTAGCCGTTAATATTGTAAATCAATTTGATCGATAGTTACAATCGTCGCTTGTTAAAGAAGAAAAGATTTATAGTTGTTATAATGTGTATATAACATGTTGGAATAACAACTTGGATTGAAAAGGAATTGGAAGGAAATTGACATTGTTGTTGGCATTGATTATAGCCGAGAATTTCCTTAATTATTGGACAGTTTTAAATTAATTGTGGGGCATAATTTTACACGTCCTGTTAGGCGTGTAATCCTCTTTGGTTAGCTGAATTGTTGAGCCTTAAATGTGGCATGTTGGTTATTGATTTCGGGCCTTGAAAAAGGTGGAAAAGTACGTAGAAACAAAAGAAATGCTGCCCAATTTCGTAGAATAGGAAGCTTTACACTTAGAATATTCTACATTAAAAGCTAGAAGTTGATATCCGTATTATGGGCATTATAGGTTGACATTCTACATGCGGCATATTCAACTTGGCAAGTGGATTAAGTCGGAGAGGTATGTGGAACTTTCCCTATCTCTTGAGCATGAGTTTTATTAATGTATAGTACGGTAGACGTATGTTGACACCCAATTTTGACCCTCCCGTCCAGCCATTAACCATAAAATTACACTAATTTTGTAAAATAATTTTTTACAAGGATTTTTATAATAAAATACAACAATAAAGCATAAATACAGGCATAAATAAATATTCTAATAATGGCATCGCGTCTTACGTAGAGTTTTAAGCACTTAGAGTCTCGCGCCCGCATTAATTAACTTTAAGCTTTGTCGTAATTATTAAATAAATAATAAATGCATAAAATAAATAATTTAGCGATAACGTCGTGTCAGGTAGCATAGCCGCATTTATTAGTAATCATTTGTAATTTAAAATCAATTTTAATCTGATATACGCTTTTAATAAATCGCATTTATAAGGCTTTAAACAATTCTTAAATATCGTACTTGCATTCGGCATTTAAGTAATTTAACATAAACTCAATGCAATCTTAATTTAACTTCGCAATAATGCAATAATAAGATTTTAATAGCGCCGCATTCTAGAGCATTAAGCAACATACCCGCATTTATTTTATAACAATTAGATAATTTAATCACAATTAATTAATTACTTTGTCACTAATTAAGAGCCTAAAACTAATACTAAACAAATACACTTAAAACTCTACCCCTTAACTAATAAATAAAACAACCCAAATATACCTCCCTTTAATTTTCTGGCCCAAACCACTTACCCGTCAAGCCCGAGCTCCTTGGACCCCAAAACCTAAAACCTTTAACTCTTCAGCCCATAACCCCATTTGCCCTTATACCCTCTCTTGTCGTCCCCAACAAAGAAAACACCTAATTAAATATACTACCGCCGCCCAACACCATGCCCATTAACCCAAACTTATTTCCCATCGAAGCACTCAGCGACCCGCACTTCGTTGCCATCATCCTCAAACAAACCTCAAAAGAAACGAACCCTAAACCTAGCAATCGCGCGCCCGCTCACGCCGTCGTAGTGATTCTCGCTGAGAATCCGGCGACTTTCCTTTCCTTTACCCACACACCCAGCCAACGATTTCCTACCTTAACCAAACCAAATCAGAAGGAGTCCTTACCATAACCAGCACCCAAATCCCGCTTCGAAATCAGTACTAAAATCAGCACAAAATCGAGTACGAATCGAACGAAATCCCTCCAGAATCGTGCCTTGATTACTTACCCAACTTAGGAACCCAAAATCCTAACTATAAATTAATCCTCTTATACATGCAATAGGCATGGTCATCGTCTAAAGGCCAGCACCTTCTGAATCCAGAAATTTCACTCGAATGCTATAGAACATAGGGACGAAGCACAATAGAGCATACCCATAGCATAGAAATAAGAGGAGAGACGAGAGAGCACAGGGCAGAGCACAGTAGTTAAATACAACCAAGGGAATCAGCAAGCAAAACCTTCCCCTCTGTTTCGCATCGCAAAGCCCAAAACCCGTCGAGTGGCTCCGACGACTTGATCTGTTGCCGACGCTGCGGAGAAGGTAAATCGAATTACATTCCTTTTTGTATCTCTGTTCTCTTATGTTTAATGTGTGTTCATTCATGTTGTTGTGTTCATAAATGACGAATAAGATACTGAGTCGCGCTTTAAATTAACCCCGACATATTCTTGCCCTGATTTGTCGATAAAAACTCATATTTAATGCAATATGTTGAAGATAATGAGTGATGGATCTGCTGAGTTCACAATCCTATTCTGATTCTGTTAAGCAGGCCCAGGATTTCTATACCCCTCTGTTATCAATCACAAAACATTGGGCTACATCATGGAATCCTATTAACTGGTTATGTCCTTTTACATATTACATGGTCTAGGGTGTTTATGTGTTGGTTAATAAGTGTAAAGATAACAAGAGGGACTGTTTGAATCTCCTGCCAATTTGTATTATGAGGCATTATGTCAAGCTTTATGGAAGCTTATTTAATACGTAGCTGACCTATATAGGGCAGGCCTGGTGGGCATAAACTGGCCAACTTAAGTCACTTAGGCATCATGCTAGGCTTATTATAATAAATCAGTCTAGTTTGAATCAGCAATTGGCATGTCTCGTTAAAGTCACAACTTGGAGTTCTTAAAGGGTAAACTCTAAATAGTTGTTCTTAGTGTACCTATCCTGGTTTGTGCACATGTTTGCCACATTTATTAGATCAAAAGAAAAATAACTTTTTCATTTGATCAAGTTGCCTAAGTTAAAGTGATTTGATGTCTTATCTATCTGATATGGATGAAGCCACGCCTCTAAAGCGGTTGGTTGCGGTTGTACCAAGGGCTATTCATTCTTCTATCAGGGAATAATACAAATACTGCCTTTACTGTTGAGATAATTGGCTGATTGTCCCCCTCGACTGCAGCATGCCTGTAAAAATTTGTTTGAGTTTAAAGGGAAAATCTTGTCTTAATAACTGAAACTGAGGTCCACAAATATCCATTTCTGCCTCTGCACTATCTGTTTGATCCATGAATGTGTTAGGTCCAGTCCATTTTACTCAGTCCTCCTTGTCAGCTGTTTGTTGCTCTTTGCTGTTTCGTATGGCATACATGTATATCGATCCTTATGCTGAATGATTACTTATTAGTAGGTGAAGTTTGGACATCAGTGATATTTAGCGCTTAATTATCTATGTCTAATATTATTTGGATGGATGCTAATCTTTATCTTTTCCTTTCTTTGCATGAATGGCAATACATTGGAGCAAATGGCGAGTCTTAATATGAGACTCAGCCTGTCCTTACAAAGAGCGCAGACTTGCATCTATGTGTCATCCTCATCCGCATACGTGTTTGGAATTTCAAGCTACCCGGCGAAGGCCGCCGCCCCTCCTTAGAGTCTCTCATTTTTAATTCCTATCCTGCCCCTCTTTGTGTGCTGTAAATTAATTCACTAACATTATGCTACCAATAGAATGTTTCCTTTTAAGCCATAGGATTCACTCCCCTCAAGCTAGTTATTCTAGCTTACTTAAGTCATGATTAAATCGCTTAACAATCATATCATAATTTTAAAGCAGCCAAACATCCTTCATTCTTGCCAAAATTCTAACATGAAAAATCCATTTCTTTTAAAATGAAACCCTATAGCATGCATATACAAAACTAATTGTTTTAGCCAATGTTTATGGCATCTCATATATATCTCTGTATACTTTAGTGATAATAGACCTTTGCATATCATATACAGCATGTTATTTAAAGCACCGTATAAATGCAAGCCTTTTCCAAAACTAAATAAATATTACACTTTTGTCAAAAAACATATTTTTAGCTTGCAATGCTTTTACTTGGATACTTTTTTTTAAAATATGTATAGTATTTTAAACATAATAATTACCCTAGGTTTGAACGGACAACCGCAAGTTAGCGGATCCTTTAGGGTGCACGACCGCTTCCTTTAGGATAATAAAGAACCCTTACCCAGAATCTCACTAAGTTTAGCATACCATAAAATGGAGTTAATGTTTTACTTTAAACCAGTTAAACATTTAGGTGTCCTAATTCACCCAATTAATTAGGTGGCGACTCCGCGAACCCTTAGCATTCTAGCAACCCTTTAGCGTTTTAGCACCCTTTTAAACTTTAGCATCCGTTGCAATTTTAGCATCCTTTTAGCATTTTTAAGCCTTTTAAACTTTATTAGCATTTTATCATTTATTTTCTAACATTTGCATGTTTAGCAGGAGTTTATTATTTTAAAATGCCGCGGCCGAAAAAAGGGCGCGACAGAAATGGCGACTCCGCTGGGGATTTTAGGTTCTTAACCACAACAGATCTAGGGTTATTATTTGGCATTACTTTTGCATTTTTGCGTGCTGTATTTTGCTTTATTCATGTTAATTGCTACCTGCATGCTTTCCTTAAACTGACATTCCGCTCATATTTCTTCCACTCTGGAAAATTCACACAATCACACACTACATGCGAGGTGCGCTGGGTGCATCAGCAAAATTCTTTCTTCAAAACCCAAATTTAGGAGAGTTGGTGCCTGCGCGGAGTTAGATCGGTTCGTCTGATCAGCCGCGTAGCCTTCTCACTCGAGTTGTCCGCTCGGGAACCTTGCGTCCAGAAAAGCCAAATCTTATAAACTTAAGATAGAGCTATACCACCCTTATTTTAGGGCATGCATGCATTTACCTTAGGTGGGTCAATCCTTGGCATTGACACCACAATTAGGAAGACACCAAACTTGTCGACGGGTTTCTCAACCCAACGACCAACCAGCATATTATGTGTAGCGTGGCAATGACAGACAAATCCAAACCCAATCATGACATGCCGAAATTGGGAAAAGTGCACCGTCATTTGGTCGCCATTTCCAACAAAGGCATTATAGTTGGACGACTTGAACAAATCCGTCATAATCTCGCATAAGTGACGTTTAGGCTTACCTCTGGCATAAAGAGGCCCCCCCTGCATGTTAGGAAACGTTTGAATGTGCTATATGCAATATATCTGCTACATACCCGCAAATTATGTGCTTTATGCTAACACCGTTTGTTGCATTTTTAGAAAGATTTATCATCTCCCCCAAAGGTCGATTTGTATTTGACTAAGCAATGACAGAGCAGCAATATTTCGCAAGATCAAAGGCACGACCCAACGACATGACCGATTCAAGGGCATTTGAGCGAACAGTCGGAACTGTCCCCGTTCCTATAAGCAAGCGGTCTCAAAAAAAAAGCGGCGTGACACCTTTTCAAAATCGGGACCATGTAGGAAACTGCATGAGGATTGCAAGTCCAAATAGGCGAACGCAGATGTCAAGGGCGAGCGGCGAAGTCAATCTGGTCGACCCCAAAACTCACAAATTTTCTTTGAGCGCAGGTCTTTTCATATTAACAAAAGCAGCAAATGCAATAGCCGAAGCAACGGCAAGAAGTCTTCGGAAGAAGAAACAACAGAGGCAGAAGATATGACAAAAATCTCAAAATTCAAAGTCCGCAACAGAAGCAGCAGCAGCAGAAAGGGGCATCAACAATCAGCAGTCAAAGTTCAGAGTTCCGCAACAAAACCTAGTGCATCAACTCGGGCATCAAGTCAAATTGGCAACCCACGCATCGCACACCACGAAGGCATCATGGCAATTCGTCAGCTGCAGCACTTAGCATGTCCGTGCAAGGACAACATCCCAGCATTCATCAGGCGTATCAGGGACGACATCTCTACCCATAAAATTGCACTTCTCGTATGTGTTTATCATTTCATTTAAACAGGTATACACTAACGTTTTCTCAAGCTTAGCCTGCAGGAGCATTTATTCTACAGGAGCAGCAACACGTCCAGGCAACGACGTTATCAGCACAGCAAGTCTACGCAACGACGCCAAGAAGAACGGCGTCGTGCAACGACGTTATCAGCACAGCAAGTCTACGCAACGACGCCAGCAGCAATACGTCCAGACAACGACGTTATCAGCACAACAAGTCTACGCAACGACGCCAGCAGCAACACGTCCAGGCAACGACGTTATCAGCACAACAAGTCTACGCAACGACGCCAGCAGCAACACGTCCAGACAACGACGTAATCAGCAAGTCCATGCAACGACGCCAGCAGCAATACGTCCAGGCAATGACGTTATCAGCAGCAACACGTCCAGGCAACGACGTTATCAGCACAGCAAGTCTACGCAACGACGCCAGCAGCAACACGTCCAGACAACGACGTAATCAGCAAGTCCATGCAACGACGCCAGCAGCAATACGTCCAGGCAATGACGTTATCAGCACAACAAGTCTACGCAACGACGCCCGGAAGAACACGTCGCATAACGACGTGATCGTGAGTCCACGCAACGACGCGCCCGGCGGAACGTCCGAGTAACGACGTTATCAAGACAAATGAGTCCACGCAACGACGCCAGCAGCAACACGTCCAGAACGCGGCGTTATCGACAAAGAAGTCCAAACGACGCCATCAGCATATTACATCTACACAAGGAAGATTTTCTCTGTTCTCAAAATTGCATTATTATCATTCATGCTTTATTATTCTGTCTTAGCAGTTATGCACTAACTCTTCTTTGAGCTTTAGTCTACAGGAGCAGCGGCAACAAGTCCAAAACGACGCCAAGTCTGAAAACGACGCCAAGTCCAAAAACGACGTCAAGTCCGAAAACGACGCCAAGTCCGAAAACGACGCCAAGTCCGAAAACGACGCCAAGTCCGAAAACGACGCCAAGTCCGAAAACGACGCCAAGTCCGAAAACGACGCCACGTCCGAAAACGACGCCAGGTCCGAAAACGACGCCAGGTCCGAAAACGACGCCAAGTCCGAAAACGACGCCAAGTCCGAAAACGACGACAAGTCCGAAAACGACGACGAGTCCGAAAACGACGACAAGTCCGAAAACGACGACAAGTCAGCATATCACATCTACGCAGGGACGATTTCTCTGTTCTCAAAATTGCATTTTTTTTTCTCATATATTATTCTGTCTTAGCAGTTATGCACTAACTCTTTCTTGAGCTTTAGTCTACAGGGGGCAATTGCAGCAAGGACAACGTATCCGCGTTCACAATCGCAACACGTCTGTGCAAGGACGAAAATCACAGCATTCGCAACATCGCATCAACACAACAGGCATCGCGTTTTGCAGGATAACCTTTTCTATTCACAGTTACATTGTTTTTAAAAATTATTTTGCCTTAGCAGTTATGCACTAACCGTTTGTTCAAGTCTTAGCATGCACCGCGAGAGCACAACGTGGATTTTCTCTTCTGACAACCGGCAATCGTTGGGGGCCAACCTTCCAACGACGCGTAAGCGGCCTCAAGCGTCGGTCCACTCGCTCCACATCACCGTAGAACCCAGCACCACAAGCCATAGCAGTACACTCCAGGTTCAAGCCAGTTATTTTCTTTTACTTTTTGCACCATAACCCAGTGTCATCATAACTCGACACTGGGACAGCTTTGAGTCCGCCTTAGCCCGCCTTGGTGTTTTGACCATGGTAGCCCAGTGTCGTCATAACTCGACACTGGGACAGTTTTTGAGTCCGCCTTAGCCCGCCTTGGTGTTTTGACCATGGTAGCCCAGTGTCGTCATAACTCGACACTGGGACAGTTTTTGAGTCCGCCTTAGCCCGCCTTAGTGTTTTGACCATGGTGACCCAGTGTCGTCATAACTCGACACTGGGACAGCTTTGAGTCCGCCTTAGCCCGCCTTGGTGTTTTGACCATGGTAGCCCAGTGTCGTCATAACTCGACACTGGGACAGTTTTTGAGTCCGCCTTAGCCCGCCTTAGTGTTTTGACCATGGTATCCCAGTGTCGTCATAACTCAACACTGGGACAGTTTTGATTTTTGCGTCAGCCTTGTCTACCTGCCCAGCATTTTTGCAATTCTGAAGATCGAGACAAAATTGGCTATGAGTCAACGTCTTTGTCCGAAGATTCTTCCATCATCTCCATACAAAGAGGGACATCTGTTGACACCCAATTTTGACCCTCCCGTCCAGCCATTAACCATAAAATTACACTAATTTTGTAAAATAATTTTTTACAAGGATTTTTATAATAAAATACAACAATAAAGCATAAATACAGGCATAAATAAATATTCTAATAATGGCATCGCGTCTTACGTAGAGTTTTAAGCACTTAGAGTCTCGCGCCCGCATTAATTAACTTTAAGCTTTGTCGTAATTCTTAAATAAATAATAAATGCATAAAATAAATAATTTAGCGATAACGTCGTGTCAGGTAGCATAGCCGCATTTATTAGTAATCATTTGTAATTTAAAATCAATTTTAATCTGATATACGCTTTTAATAGCGTCGCATTTATAAGGCTTTAAACAATTCTTAAATATCGTACTTGCATTCGGCATTTAAGTAATTTAATATAAACTCAATGCAATCTTAATTTAACTTCGCAATAATGCAATAATAAGATTTTAATAGCGCCGCATTCTAGAGCATTAAGCAACATACCTGCATTTATTTTATAACAATTAGATAATTTAATCACAATTAATTAATTACTTTGTCACTAATTAAGAGCCTAAAACTAATACTAAACAAATACACTTAAAACTCTACCCCTTAACTAATAAATAAAACAACCCAAATATACCTCCTTTAATTTTCATTTGGCCCAAACCCCTTACCGTCGCAAGCCCGAGCTCCTCCCACCCTGACCTAAAACCTTTAACTCTTGAAATCCACAACCCCATTTGCCCTTATACCTCTCCTGCGTCCCAAAGAAAACACCTAATTAAATATACTACCCTTCGCCCGATGACACACGCGGCCCATTAACCCACTTATTTCCCATCGAAAGCACTCAGTGACCTCTTCACGTTGCCATCATCCTCAAACAAACCCTCAAAAGAAACGAACCCTAAACCTAGCAATCGCGCGCCACTCACGCGCCGTCGCGTGATTCTCGCTGAGAATCGGCGACTTTCCTTTCCTTTACCCACACACCCACCAACGATTTCCTACCTTAACCAAACCAAATCGTAGGAGTCCTTACCATAACCAAGACCCAAATCCCGCTCAAATCGGATTGCTAAAATCAAGACAAAATCGAGTGCGAATCGAACGAAATCCCTCCAGAATCGTGCCTTGATTACTTACCCAACTTAGGAACCCAAAATCCTAACTATAAATTAATCCTCTTATACATGCAATAGGCATGGTCATCGTCTAAAGGCCAGCACCTTCTGAATCCAGAAATTTCACTCGAATGCTATAGAACATAGGGACGAAGCACAATAGAGCATACCCATAGCATAGAAATAAGAGGAGAGACGAGAGAGCACAGGGCAGAGCACAGTAGTTAAATACAACCAAGGGAATCAGCAAGCAAAACCTTCCCCTCTGTTTCGCATCGCAAAGCCCAAAACCCGTCGAGTGGCTCCGACGACTTGATACGCTGCCCCGGGTCGCTGCCCGGAGAAGGTAAAATCGAATTCTGTTCTGTTCCTTTTTGTATCTCTGTTCTCTTATGTTTAATGTGTGTTCATTCATGTTGTTGTGTTCATAAATGTACGAATAAGATACTGAGTCGCGCTTTAAATTAACCCCGACATATTCTTGCCCTGATTTGTCGATAAAAACTCATATTTAATGCAATATGTTGAAGATAATGAGTGATGGATCTGCTGAGTTCATAATCCTATTCTGATTCTGTTAAGCAGGCCCAGGATTTGTATACCCCTCTGTTATCAATCACCAAACATTGGGCTACATCATGGAATCCTATTAACTGGTTATGTCCTTTTACATATTACATGGTCTAGGGTGTTTATGTGTTGGTTAATAAGTGTAAAGATAACAAGAGGGACTGTTTGAATCTCCTGCCAATTTGTATTATGAGGCATTATGTCAAGCTTTATGGAAGCTTATTTAATACGTAGCTGACCTATATAGGGCAGGTCTGGTGGGCATAAACTGGCCAACTTAAGTCACTTAGGCATCATGCTAGGCTTATTATAATAAATCAGTCTAGTTTGAATCAGCAATTGGCATGTCTCGTTAAAGTCACAACTTGGAGTTCTTAAAGGGTAAACTCTAAATAGTTGTTCTTAGTGTACCTATCCTGGTTTGTGCACATGTTTGCCCTGTCTATTAGATCAAAAGAAAAAATAACTTTTCATTTGATCAAGTTGCCTAAGTTAAAGTGATTTGATGTCTTATCTATACAATATGGATGAAGCCCTGCCCTCTAAAGCAGTTGGTTGCCAGTTTGTACCAAGGGCTATTCATTCTTCTATCAGGGAATAATACAAATACTGCCTTTACTGTTGAGATAATTGGCTGATTGTCCCCCTCGACTGCAGCATGCCTGTAAAAATTTGTTTGAGTTTAAAGGGAAAATCTTGTCTTAATAACTGAAACTGAGGTCCACAAATATCCATTTCTGCCTCTGCACTATCTGTTTGATCCATGAATGTGTTAGGTCCAGTCCATTTTACTCAGTCCTCCTTGTCAGCTGTTTGTTGCTCTTTGCTGTTTCGTATGGCATACATGTATATCGATCCTTATGCTGAATGATTACTTATTAGTAGGTGAAGTTTGGACATCAGTGATATTTAGCGCTTAATTATCTATGTCTAATATTATTTGGATGGATGCTAATCTTTATCTTTTCCTTTCTTTGCATGAATGGCAATACATTGGAGCAAATGGCGAGTCTTAATATGAGACTCAGCCTGTCCTTACAAAGAGCGCAGACTTGCATCTATGTGTCATCCTCATCCGCATACGTGTTTGGAATTTCAAGCTACCCGGCGAAGGCCGCCGCCCCTCCTTAGAGTCTCTCATTTTTAATTCCTATCCTGCCCCTCTTTGTGTGCTGTAAATTAATTCACTAACATTATGCTACCAATAGAATGTTTCCTTTTAAGCCATAGGATTCACTCCCCTCAAGCTAGTTATTCTAGCTTACTTAAGTCATGATTAAATCGCTTAACAATCATATCATAATTTTAAAGCAGCCAAACATCCTTCATTCTTGCCAAAATTCTAACATGAAAAATCCATTTCTTTTTAAATGAAACCCTATAGCATGCATATACAAAACTAATTGTTTTAGCCAATGTTTATGGCATCTCATATATATCTCTGTATACTTTAGTGATAATAGACCTTTGCATATCATATACAGCATGTTATTTAAAGCACCGTATAAATGCAAGCCTTTTCCAAAACTAAATAAATATTACACTTTTGTCAAAAAACATATTTTTAGCTTGCAATGCTTTTACTTGGATACTTTTTTTTAAAATATGTATAGTATTTTAAACATAATAATTACCCTAGGTTTGAACGGACAACCGCAAGTTAGCGGATCCTTTAGGGTGCCTGACCCCTTCCCTTTAGGATAATAAAGAACCCTTACCCAGAATCTCACTAAGTTTAGCATACCATAAAATGGAGTTAATGTTTTACTTTAAACCAGTTAAACATTTAGGTGTCCTAATTCACCCAATTAATTAGGTGGCGACTCCGCGAACCCTTAGCATTCTAGCAACCCTTTAGCGTTTTAGCACCCTTTTAAACTTTAGCATCCGTTGCAATTTTAGCATCCTTTTAGCATTTTTAAGCCTTTTAAACTTTATTAGCATTTTATTATTTATTTTCTAACATTTGCATGT
The DNA here is from genome assembly GCA_029844215.1 of Przewalskia tangutica. Lineage (NCBI taxonomy): Eukaryota > Viridiplantae > Streptophyta > Magnoliopsida > Solanales > Solanaceae > Przewalskia > Przewalskia tangutica. The sequence continues at coordinate 55,436,046 of CM056724.1, forward strand.
TTAGCAGGAGTTTATTATTTTAAAATGCCGCGGCCGAAAAAAGGGCGCGACAACGTACATGCTATAAATGAATTCAGTTTCATTTTGATATCATTGACTTGATTTAAAGTATATAAGTTTGGTTGAGTTGGAAAGTTAAACTCATGTGATTTTTAAAGAATGCAATGCTTGGTTTAGAAAGACATAAAGTGTTATAATGGCTTTATGGGAAGTTAATTATAACGACTTTATGGGAAGTTAAATGAGTGGTTTACTCAAATGATTTAAACAAGGATAAATGACTTGGTTTTAAGAAAGACAACTTGATTTAAAAGCATAAGTTGCCTATGTTTTGAAAGTAGAAGTCACTTGGTTTAAAAGCCTTGAAATGAATTTCTAAAGGTGTAGTGACTTGTTTTGAAAAGTAAGCATGCCTTGATACTAAGGGTGTTAGTATCTTGGGGCTTTATATAAAAAAGAGTCTTTTGAAAAGAATAGAAGTACGTGGAATGTTGGGGTAAATTCCCGGATTTTTCATGACATGTTAGTGCCTTAAGTTAAATAAAATGAGAGTGCATGCTAATTAAGTCTAATAAGAGTTAAGGGATTTCTTAACTTGCTTATGATATTTATGGTAGCCGGTTGTGCTTATGTTATGTGATTATGATAGCCAGTTGTGCTTATGTTATGTGATTATGATAGCCGATTGTGCTTATGTTACGTGATTATGTTAGCCGGTTGTGCTTGTGATATATTATTCATTACGGGGTCATTCCCCGGGGCATGTTGCATTTGCATATTCCGTGGATTTGCTCCCCACGATGCGAGGAAGTTACCTCATGCGAGTCCGTAGGGCTCATGCGGGTGAAACAGTCCCATGCAGGGCGGACCAGTCCTATGCGAGGAATTACCTCATGCGAGTCCGTAGGGCTCATGCGGGTGAAACAGTCCTATGCAGGGCAGACCAGTCCTATGCGAGGAAATTACCTCATGCGGGTCCATACGACCTATGCTGGTGAAATAGTCCCAGGAGTAGGATTGCATAATGATACTACGGGCGGATGACCCTAGGTTAATCATAAGCTTCCTGTTTTAAAACCGGCAAAGTTTATTCTTGTTCACTCTCTTTGTTAATAAGGCACAAGTTTACTGTTAATTTGGTTATCATACTTGTATCCAGCTTTATGTCTAGACTTATGATTTAAATTGCAGTATATTTAGTTCACATATGTCACGACCCGACCCCGGGTCCGCGACTGGTGCCCTACCTGGGCACCCTTACAGGTATACATAAGAAAAAATCAGCGGAACATACATAAAACTCTTAATAAATAAAAAGAAATCAATAAGGAATAACCAACAGGTTAGCCGATAAGGCTACATCCCTGGATAAATAAATACATAACCGAAAGCAGTTGCCTCCCTCCTTTACAAACTGACCCACAAGATATGACTACAGACCTCTAAGAGTTTTAACATAACAACTGTGACGGGACAAGGCCCCGCCATACCCCTGAATATACATAATCTACCTCAGCAGGAATCCGTACCAAAAGATAAGCCTCCGGAGTAAATGGAGCCTTTTTCCAAAAACTGAACAGAGATCCTAAGAGCAAGGATCACTAACCTGTGTACTTAATACCTGCGGGCATGAACGCAGATCCCCGAATATGGAACGGAAATAAGGTACAGTAAACAAATCATAACTGTACAAAAGAATGACAGGGGCAAGTATAAAAAGGGTAAATACCAGATCCTACCGTGTCATTACAACTCGTGAACTTAATCACACTTTATTATCTTTTCCCATTTTTCAATAAGAGTTATAGTCAAATTCTTACGTACATACTTAGGAAAAAAATCATCAAGTTCATAAACATATAACTTACGTATCTTGCATAACATAATCCGGCCCTTTATGGAGGGACGCCTCATTTTGGAGTTCACTTTGATTATCCATACGTGATAATGTAACCCGACCCATTTGCGGGACACAACGAATTCATAAAAATCTTCCCCCGAAGGTATACTGCCCGGCCCATTCTGGGACGCGATAAAGTCATGTAAGTCTGCCCATAAAGGTATACTGCCCGGCCCATTCTTGGGACGCGATAAAGTCACGTAAGTCTGCCCATAAAGATATACTGCCCGACCCATTCCTGGGAGGCGATAAAGTCATATAAGTCTGTCCATAAAAGTATACTGCCCGACCCATTCCTGGGACGCGATAAAGTCATATAAGTCTGCCTATAAAGGTATACTACCCTGCGCATTCCTGGGACGCGATAAAGTCATATAAGTCTGCCCATAAAGGTATACTGCTCGGCCCATTCCTGGGATGCGATAAAGTCATATAAGTCTGCCCATAAAGGTATACTGCCCGACCCATTTCTGAGACGCGATAAAGTCTTCTTTACATAACATTTTAATCCATCTTTTCACTTCTTAAGTCGTTATAACAACTTCCCATAAAGCTATTGTCACGACCCGAACCCGGGCCCGTGACTGGTGCCTTACCCCGGGCACCCTAGTGATACAACATCAGAGTAATCAGCGGAACATAAGACGATAACATGAAATAACAAGAAGTATGAAACAATAGTCTGAGAAAACTTGCCTTACGGCATATATATATAAATCAATTTAAAACCGACGATTACATCCCATTACAACTCGCCACAACAATTACTACGCACTTCTAAGAATGATACGACAACAATGGCGGGACGGGGCTCCAAACCCCGAATGTAAACACTACTACGACGGGGACTATACCATGATAAGCCTCGAGAAACGGAGCTTCCCAACGCTCGTGACCACGAGCTAGGATCAACGGCGGTGTACCTCAACTGCGGCATGAACGCGGCCGGAAGGAGGTCGATAACAGTACCAAGTATGTGGCGAAAATCGTAAATGAAATCATAGTAGTCTATATAAAGCGGGAGACATGTATGATAACCAAAACTATAGTTCACAATAAATAGCGATCATGTCGTCGGGGACTCACGCCTCAAAGTCATCATAAAACCGTGCGGGGGTAAGTGCGAAGGCATAGCCGACTACTAAAACCCACAAGACAAACAAGGTCGAATCAGTATCATGAGATCTGTCTGCACCGTCTCATGATCAAAGCCGCCACTCGCGCAGTGATCTAATGTGCGCGTCTAGCCTGGAACTTCCCATAGCTCGCACGGGCCACTCCAATGGCCGCGTGAGGCATTCCCGCATCGGTAGCTACTCCGGCGCGTCTGGACTCGCCGTCGCGTAGCCACAAAGACCGCATGACCACAAGGGCCGCAAACTAACACGGAACTCTCGTAGCTCGCATAGGCCATACTGCACTGCATAAGGTATTCTCGAATCATAGGTCACTAGACGCTGAGTCTACCCGCGTCGGAGGCGGCTTAACCCCCGGAATCATGAGTGATATAATATCATCATAACAGTTTATCGTTAAACAACCTAAGCACAACAAGGAAAAACCCCTTTACACAAACATCACAAGATACTAACTCACGTAGCATCCTAACATGTTTACTTATGAAGTCATCAAGAAAGTATTACAAGACTATCACAAATCAATACAATCAAGTTATTCACACAAGGTACTTTACATTATGATTAACTGTCGGGTATCTATTCCCAAAGTACTTCATACATTATCTTTTAAAAGATACGTTACGTTTACAAAAGTCACACAATACCCGTAGTATATGAAAAATAGAGTGATTATCTTTTGAAGTAAATCAAAACACTTCTCTTCGTAAAATCAAGTAACGACATTCTTTTCCAAATGTTTCAGGTTTGCCTAATTTCAAATGTTCACGTTTCTTATTTTAGAAAGGTTTCGTAGTTCATAATTTTAATCACTTAATGATATAATTCTCCTTTAAAGGCAATTTGAGAAACATATATACGTCGTGAGTAGGTTATTCTTGTTTATAACAATCTTATTTAAGCGACCATGATCTAGGAAATGTAACATCATTTTGTCTCATCTTAGTTTCTATGCGGATGAAAGTTTCTACTGGTTTTACTAATACATTATTAGTCAAAACATTTCCCTTTATTAAGCGCCGTGGTTTGTTCGATACTTATTCGATTTCAAATCGGAAACATTATTGCTTTTAAAATCAAGTACTCATTACTCGCGAATGAGGTTTTACAACATTTTAACAAAATGTTAATTACTAAGTAAAACAAGTTAAGTCTCTTATCCTTAAGATTAAGCCTCTTAACGTTTTAAAATCAGTAAACATTCTCGTTACCTCTCTAAAAACGTTATACCTAACTTCCCATAAAGCTAGTATAACTCTTCTTTATTATCACACATCAAGTCAGTTACCTTTTAAAACCACAAAGCATTTTACACGTATGCGTCTACCGTACTACATAGTTATACACATATCATGCTAGAAAAGGTAGGAAGAGGTTCACATACCTCGCGACGATTATCGACTAATAGCAAAACGCTCAAGTACCTCAAACCGTGGCTACTCCTTAAGCCAAGTAGATCGCGCCACGCATGGTACTTCAACCTGTAAGGCCACAAGGCGCTTATTAACATCTAGATCATATCGTAGAACATTCTATAGAAAATTCGGCACCTCCCCCATGCAGCGTAAATCTCCTCTCTATCGGGTACTACCAAGCCAACCAGGGGGGGGGTGGGTTATACGTCTAATCCGCACGTGCACAATTCTACTTCACAGTAATGCTACACAAGTCTCATGTCTGATACTATGTAATTACGATTCGAGACTCTTCTTTCGAAAAGGTTTCTTATTATTCGTTAAGTCAAAAGACATTGCCGATAACTACGTTCAGTTCTATATATAGTATACTTCAACTATATATTCTAACAACATGTAATTTCCAATTACAATAGGGGGACAAGATAATTACCTCGATAAGCCCAAAATTATCCGAGTTTAAATGTCGATCTTGAGCAAGGTTTAGCTCCTACTCCGTGCGATCCGACCCGCTCCAAACAACCCTTAGAAGTTCTAACCAACTTCTACTTATAACTTCAACTATGGGTGAAGATTTACTTAGGGTTTCGTTTTTGTGACTGAGGGAAGTATAATAGTATTTTCTGGGCTTTTGTAAAAGTGTAACCTTGGGAATACTACAAGGTATTTGGGCCAAGGTATTTGGGCCAAGGTATTTGGGCATTACAACAATACTTGGAGAGTATTTCTATACCAAAAAAAAGGGGTATTATACGAAGACAACTAGGCTAGGGGGGGGTACCCCACGGCCAACCCCACTAGGGGGGGGGGGAAACTCTCGGCCAAGGGGACCCTCGGCTAAAACCTCATGAGGGGAGGGCGAGAACTATAGAGGAGGGGAGAGCTTTCAAGACTTAGCACAATTTTGGATGAAGAAGTTCATCAAAGGGAGGGTATTTATAGGTCAAGCCATGGCTAACAATGGCCAAGATCAAGCCAAGTGTGGTGCAAGTGTAGGGCCAAGATTTGGACAAGTGTGTGTGGGTCCCACTTTATCAATCAACACACAAAATATCCTACCAACCCCAATGGTCCAACTCGGCTCATGTCCGCCCCTCACGTCCGCCAATGAGAGGGTGCCAAGTGGCGCCCTCTTGTTGGTCCAACACGTTTCGTCTCTCGGAAAAATCCGCAAAAATTAAAAATGACATAGCCGAATTTTCCCTTCGCAAGTTGTGTAAAAGCGTTTAGTCGGCGACTCTAACTGGTGTTGTGAACAAATAATTTTCGCCAAGCCAACTTTAAAGTCCAAACTTTTCTACGCACGCCCCACGTACATACTGGAAATACGGTATAACATTCTCCCTCCAGAAACATTCGTCCGAATGTTCCTTCTAAGTCTCAAAACAAGCGGCGTCAGTATAGTCTTCACTACTATTCTCACGAACAAACACACACATGGCCACGTAAACACCGCGCAAATACCTCCATCCAAGTCCACGAGGAAACACCTCTAACATTACCACAAACACCTCTCTCGGGTCTAAAATATACTTCGCCACCTTCTCCTTACAAAAGAAATGATCACATCTATGCTCGCCATAAATGCTTGCTTCTCCCTTTACTCTTCGTGATACAACTTTAGTCACTTTGACGCTAGGGTCTAGTGTCACTCCTGCGACCCAAAAAATAGTAACGGCTGCGCGATCCACGAGGTATCGTACACTCGAACTCGTACCACATTTCTGATACTGCTTCCGTTTCCAAAACTCGGGGTTACTATCTCTAATGTGGTCATCATTAACTGGGAACACTCTGGATGGATCTCCGATACTTTCCCGATCATAACAATACGAAAGACCGGACATACTGCCTCCTAAGTCGGACGGCAAATGCTAACATATAGGCAACCTGGCCTATTCTTCACATGAACTCAAAAGGCCCAAAGTAACTCGGGCTAAGCTTCCTCTGTTTTTCCAAAACTCGTCATACCCTAACCGGGGTGGTATCTTCAAGAAGACCGATCGTCAACCTGAACTCTAAGCGTCGTCGCCGATTATCCGCACGATTTCTCTGAGCTGCCAGAACCTCTTCTAGACAAGCTTTACCCTATCCACAGTCTGCTGGAACAAGCCTGAACCAACTATCTGAATCTTGCCAACATCAAACCAATCGACCGGCAACTTACACTTCCGCCCTGCAAGGCGTCATAAAGCGACATCCGAATACTGAAATGGTAGCTACTAAAACACTCCCTCAACAGGAGACAACAATCCTTACAGCTACCCCTGAAATCCACACACTGGCCCGAGGGCGAATACGATATGGAGACTCACCTGAGTTCCTAATCCGCTCGTAAAAACTTCCAAAAAGAAAGTAGTAACACGGGCTCCACTGCGTCATAAGGTAAAGGTAGGCACCCCGTGCAGCCTTACAACCTTTCTGATATAACGCCTCGCAACATACCACCGAGTACACGGTTTGGACTAAAAGATAAGACGGGCTGACCTCATCAGCCCGACTACTGATTGAGCAACGTCCACGAACTCGTCTGTTGGTTAACTAAACTTGGGCCTAACACCTCATAACCCCTAACACAAAGCGGGACCACCACAAACTGACCCCACCACCAAACAGGCGCGGGTTGACCAAGGCGTGGCCTCAACCCCGACCACTCGCGTAAAACACTTGCTCCCGAACCGAACAATTTCACTAATTATGTTACGAAAACCTAGCGGTCTTCTTAGCTCAACTACCCTCTTTCATACCACACTACTACTCGTGGACTTATCCCACAACCATAGCTCACGTGCACTATGCACTCCTATAAGGGTCAAACATAAACATACGTCTTTTACTCGAGATGGTCTTACCTCTAAGGTCTCTGCGTATAAAACTCTAAGGCTCACACCTTCTCTATCCCCCAAATCTTACTTGGTTAACTAACCATGATTCCCTAATCACAATTTACACCATGCTATCTGAACATAACACTTAAGGTATACTCACCTTATCACATATACCAAACTCTAGAGGGTTAAAGATATGACTGCATCTACTGCTTCACTCCCCTTAGTCGTTCTAATCAAACCTGCCCCGTAGGGCGCCTAGCTAAGGAAGATGACGAACTACCCACCGATCCTGAAGGCTAAGTCCTCCTACAAGGACACTCTTTCGACAACAGATCCTGACGGTCGTAGGTACCACAAGTACCAACTAAAAGACGACGTTCCCCGGGATGACATCTGCCATACTGTGAACCGGAAGCCCTGGAGTTCTGACCAACTCCTGCATACCCCGAACGTCCTGAAATCCGTGGAAGACCACTCTGCACTGGCGGAGGTGCATATCTAATCTGCTGGTGAGGCGACTTGCCTCGAAAGTTACCAAAGGACCTTGCTGCTCTGGCCCTCTTCTGCTGTCCTTCGTTAACCCGTTGATCTCTACGTTTCTTGGCCTGCCGCGCACAAGCCCGTACACAGGCCATGCTCAAGCCGAAATGAAGAATTACCCTCGCACAACCCTTTCTAAGATATTCATCAAGACTCGCGGTACATCGGTATACTCTCTGGTAGCCAAATCCATAGCTAGTAATAGGGTCGCCTTTTTGCAATCTATATTCTCTGTTCCCGGTCGTGGAACTGAAGGTTCAAACATCATGGCTGCAATAGGAACTGCCGCCGCCGTGCTAAACTTTGCTGGGGCTTAGTGACGTCGCAGAACTCCCCGAATGAAGCACCACCCCAGGTGATGATTGGGCCTGTGCCCACGTAACCTTCTGTACTCTACTCGCAGCTCCCTTGGCTGCCTTGCCCTACTGGGCCCGGGTTGCCCTACGCGGAGGCATAACGGTAAGGGAAAGAAATACGTGAGAGGGTCCAACTTACAACACAGCTCTAAGGCACGATCTCAGAGTGAGAAGAATAGAAACCAATCCTAAATATCCTATAGCCTCATGATTATTGGTGTGGTGCACAACACACCGATAATCAAGACTTCTCGGATACGGTGCGTAGACACTTTCCGAGGATTAATCGCTTCGATACCACTTTTGTCACGACCCGAACCGGGCGTGGTCGTGCCTTACCCCGCACCCTGGTGATACAACATCGAGTAATCACGAACATAAGACGATAACATGAAATAACGAAGTATGAAACAATAGTCGAGAAAACTTGCCTTACGGCATATATATATAAATCAATTTAAAACCGACGATTACATCCCATTACAACTCGCCCATAACGATTTCTGCACCTCTAAGAATGATACGACAACAATGGCGGGACAGGGCCGCCAAACCCTGAATGTAAACACCTACGACGATGGGACTATACCACTGATAAGCCTCCGAGAAACGGAGCTTCCCAAACGCCGATCGTGACCACGAGAGCTAGGATCAACGATCGTGTACCTCAACTGCGGCATGAACGCAGCCCGAAGGAGGTCAATACAGTACAGTATGTGGAATCAAAATATCAGAATGAAATCATAGTAGTCTATATAAAGCAGGAGACATGTATGATAACCAAAACTATAGTTCACAATAAATAAGCAGTCATGTCAAGTCAGTGACTCACGCCCTCAAAGTCATCATAAAACCGTACGGGGTAAGTACGAAGGCATAGCCGACTACTAAAACCCAGATAAACAAGGTCGTAAATCAGATCATGAGATCTGTCTGCATCGTCATGATCAAAGCCGCCACTCGCGCAAAGATCTAATGCGCGTCTAGCCCTCGAACTTCCCATAGCTCGCACGGGCCACTCCGATGGCCCGCATGAGGCATTCCCGCATCGAGGGTAGCTACTCCCGCAGCGTCTGGACTCGCCGTCGCGTAGCCACAAAGACCGCATGACCACAAGGGCCGCAAACTAACTCGGAACTCTCGTAGCTCCGCGATAGGCCATACAGACTGCATAAGGTATTCTCGAATCATAGGTCACTAGACCACCGAAGTCTACCTCGCATCGGAGCGGCTTAACCCCGGAATCACGAGTGATATAATATCATCATAACAGTTTATCGTTAAACAACCTAAGCACAACAAGGAAAAACCCCTTTACACAAACATCACAAGATACTAACTCACGTAGCATCCTAACATGTTTACTTATCAAGTCATCAAGAAAGTATTACAAGACTATCACAAATCAATACAATCAAGTTATTCACACAAGGTACTTTCTACATTATGATTAACTAGGTCGGGTATCTATTCCCAAAGTACTTCATACATTATCTTTTAAAAGATACGTTACGTTTACAAAAGTCACACAATACCCGTAGTATATGAAAAATAGAGTGATTATCTTTTGAAGTAAATCAAAACACTTCTCTTCGTAAAATCAAGTAACGACATTCTTTTCCAAATGTTTGTGTTTGCCTAATTTCAAATGTTCACGTTTCTTATTTTAGAAAGGTTTCGTAGTTCATAATTTTAATCACTTAATGATATAATTCTCCTTTAAAGGCAATTTCAGAAACATATGTCTGATACGTGAGTAGGTTATTCTTGTTTATAACAATCTTATTTAAGCAGCCATGATCTAGGAAATGTAACATCATTTTGTCTCATCTTAGTTTCTATGCAGATGAAAGTTTCTACTGGTTTTACTAATACATTATTAGTCAAAACATTTCCCTTTATTAGCGCTGCTGTGTTTTGTTCGATACTTATTCTGATTTCCGAAATCAGTAAAACATTATTGCTTTTAAAATCAAGTACTCATTACTCGCGAATGAGGTTTTACAACATTTTTAACAAAATGTTAATTACCAAGTAAAACAAGTTAAGTCTCTTATCCTTAAGATTAAGCCTCTTAACTTTTAAAATTAGTAAACCATTCTCTTTACCTCTCTTAAAACGTTATACCTAACTTCCCATAAAGCTAGTATAACTCTTCTTTATTATCACACATCAAGTCAGTTACCTTTTTAAAACCACAAAGCATTTTACACGTATGCGTCACCGCACTACATAGTTATACACATATCATGCTAGAAAAGGTAGGAAGAGGTTCACATACCTCGCGACGATTATCGACTAATAGCAAAACGCTCCAAGTACCTCAAACCGTCGGCTACTCCTTAAGCCAAGTAGATCGCGCCACGCATGGTACTTCAACCTATAAGGCCACAAGGCGCTTATTAACATCTAGATCATATCGTAGAACATTCTATAGAAAATTCGCAAGACCTCCCCAATGACAGAAATCTCCTCTCTATCGGGCCGCTACCAAGCCAACCGGGGGTTATACGTCTAATCCGGACGCGTGCACAATTACGCTTCACAAGAATGCTACACAAGTCTCATGTAATACACCTATGTAATTACGATTCGAGACTCTTCTTTCGAAAGGTTTCTTATTATTCAGCTTAAGTCAAAATACATTGCCGATAACTACGTTCATTCATATATAGTATAATTCAAATATATATTCTAACAACATGTAATTTCCAATTACAATAGGGGGACAAGATAATTACCTCGATAAGCCCAAAATTATCCGAGTTTAAATGTCGATCTTGAGCAAGGTTTAGCTCCTACTCCGTGCGATCCGACCCGCTCCAAACAACCCTTAGAAGTTCTAACCAACTTCTACTTATAACTTCAACTATGGGTGAAGATTTACTTAGGGTTTCGTTTTTGTGGTGAGGAAGTATAATAGTATTTTCTGCTTTTGTAAAAGTGTAACCTTGGGAATACTACAAGGTATTTGGGCCAGGTATTTGGGCAAGGTATTTGGGCATTACAACAATACTTGGAGTATTTCTATACAAAAAAAGGGGTATTATCTGAAGACAACTAGGCTAGGGGTACCCCGCCAACCCCACTGGGAGGGAAACTCTCGGCCAGGGGCCCTCGGCTAAAACCTCACAAGGGGGAGGGGGACGAGAACTATAGAGGGAGGGGGGGAGAGCTTTCAAGACTTAGCACAATTTTGGATGAAGAAGTTCATCAAAGGGGAGGGGTATTTATAGGTCAAGCCATGGCTAACCAATGGCCAAGATCAAGCCAAGTGTGGTGCAAGTGTAGGGCCAAGATTTGGACAAGTGTGTGTGGGTCCCACTTTATCAATCAACACACAAAATATCCTACCAACCCCAATGGTCCAATTCGGCTCATGTCCGCCCCTCACGTCCGCCAATGAGAGGGTGCCAAGTGGCGCCCTCTTGTTGGTCCAACACGTTTCGTCTCTCGGAAAAATCCGAAAAAATTAAAAATGACATAGCCGGAATTTTCCCTTCGCAAGTTGTGTAAAACGTTTCGTCGAAAAACGACTCTAATCTGGTGTTGTGAACAAATAATTTTCGGCCAAGCCAACTTTAAAGTCCAAACTTTTCTACGTACGTCCTTACGTACATACTCTGGAAATACGGGGTATAACAGCTATTATAACAACCTTTCACTTTAGAGAACTTAAGGAACTTTTATTTCTTTTTACATTAGGGAAAATTAAACCCAAAAGTACTACGTACATACATGTCACGACCCGTTCCGGGGCCCGTGACTGGTGCCTTACCCGGGCACCCAAGTAGTCATACATCAGAGTAATCAGCGGAATATAAAAACAAGACATGAAACAGTTGTAAAATGAGACACAGTTTTATGTGAGAAAATGTCGCCTTTCGGCATATATATATAAACATAGTTTTGCAGTTACATCTCAACTGTACAATATGACTACAGACCTCTAAGAAGATAACAACTATGGCGGGACAGGGCCCCGCCATACCCTGAGTGTACAAAACTATATACAACAACAGGGAGATCATACCCAAAAGTCGAGCCTCCGGAGAAGATGGAGCTCCTGACACCAAAGCAAAGAGATCCTAAGGATGTGGATCTAGCACCTGCTTGCCCTTACCTGCGGCATGAACGCGGCCCGAAGGAGGTCGATAACAGTACCAAGTATGTGAATCGTAAAGTACTTAAATGAAATCAAAGTATTTAAAACCATTTGCAAATACAATCAGTTCAATTGCACATAGTGTCATATCACACACAAGAACACTAATAGATATAATGTATCTGGTCTTTCCTACGCCGCGAATGATCGAAGCAAGGCCAATCGCCCATAGTATCATTATGCGTGCCTAGTCCTCGACTTCCCGCGATCGCATAGTCACACTGCACCACACGAGGTATTCTCGACGGGTAGCTAACCCCGGTATTCTCTGGACTCCCGCACCGCATAGTCTCAATAGACCGCATAGTCACAGCATCGCATAGGGCATCCCGCGTCGGGCTAAAACACCCGAATGATCAATCCTCGAACTCCGCGATTCGCATAGTCTCACAGACGCATAGGCCGTATAGACCGCGTCAAGGGTGGCAAGCCCTCGGTATAACAAGTCGAGGGTAGGTGATATAATAATGATACAACTGACTTACCGTTTAGCAACGTAAGCACAACAAGAATGACCCCCTTTCACAACATCACAAGACACTAACACACGTAGCATCATAATATGTCTATTTATCAATCAATCTTACTATACCTTACAGAAATCAATACAAGGTTTTTATAAGCAAATAAGTAAACAGTTCTTTTTATCCTTCTTAAGTTGTTATACCTAACTTCCCATAAAGCTAGTATAACTCTTAAGCTTTTAAAAAACCAACTGTTTCTCTTCTGTTAAAAATGATTCAGTATTCTTTTGAAATGCTTCAAGATCTTTTATTATTCGAAGCTTAAGTCAAAAGACATTGCGTAGTTATTATTCAGCTTAAGTCAAAATACATTGCCGTAAGTATTATTCGATTAACACTGCGCCTACCGTACTATATATATATTTAAAATATCATGCTCAAGAGTATAGGAAGAATCACATACCTTCTCGTAAATCCACCGCCAAGTCGAATATGTCGCGCAGAGAATCAAATTTATAATAGTCAAATACGTCTATCAACGTCTAGACTATTCTGTAAACAGTTCTAAGTAGAGGGTTCTCTATTCTACGGAAAATTGGGCAGCACTTCCCTACCCGGTAAGCTACTCAAGTCTACTGTGAAAACAGTCCTATGTAAGTACAGTTCAATTATTCTTCTTTTATGCCCTTCCACAGTGATAACAGTTCAGTTCTATTCTTTAATATTCTTTCATATCTTATACTCAAGTCTTAACTATTCTTATATGTAATATCCAATTACAATAGAAGGACAAGAGTATTTACCTCGATAAGCCCAAAATTATCCAAGTTAAAAGTCGCTCCTGAGCAAGGTTTAGCTCCTAATTTGTACGATCCGATAGCTCCAAGAACCCTTAGAAGTTCCCAACAGCTTCTACTAAAATACTATAAGGGATTTGAGCTAGGGTATTTTGGAATAGTAACTTAAACTTGGAAGACAACTTTTCTACCAAGGGAGGGGTAGGTTTCGGCTAGGGCTAGAGGGGGAAGAGGGTTGTTTCGGCTAAGCTTCACTCAAGGGGGGGAGAGGAGGCTTTGGACGAAAACACAACAAGAGAGGGGAGGGATTTTTCAAGACTTGGAAAGTTTGATTTGTGGATGAAGAACTCTTCATCTTAAGGGGGGTATTTATAGGTCAAGCAATGGCCAACCAATGGCCAAGATGAAGCCAAGTGCTAGGCAAGTGTAAGGTGGGGATTTAGGCAAGTGTCCTTATCCACCTACTACACAAATATCCTACCAACTCCTTGACTTGTGCAAAGGCACAAAAACGTGCCAACAATGCCCCATTTTGCCGTCCAATGAGGGTGACAAGTGTCACCCTCTCGTTGGTCCAAAATGTTTCGTCTCTCGGAAAAATCCGCAAAATAATAAATGTCATAGCCGGAATTCACCCTACGCGAGTTTAGTAAAACGTTTCGTCGAAAAACGATTCTATTAGTGAGTTGTGCACAAAATTTTTCGTCCATAAGGCCTAACTAAGGCTAAACTTTTGTACGTACGCCCTTACGTACATACTCTGGAAATACGGGGTATAACATTCTCCCCTCCTTAGAAACATTCGTCCCGAATGTTCCTTCCCAAGACAGTTAACGATAAAGCTTAAACAGTTTGCAAATGCCGCATACGGCCATAAAACAACACTTAGGCATATATGGCAATGAAAATTTACAAGTAGGAAAGTGAATTACCTGGAGGTGTGGGGAATAGGTGAGGATACTTATGTCTCATGTCCTCCTCAGCTTCCCACGTCATCTCCTCCCTGAGCTCGTTCCGCCACAAGACTTTGACGGCCACGCCCCGTCCGTAGACGCCTAACCTGACGATCGACTATCGCTATGGGAATCTCCTCATACGATAACCCCTCGGTCACCTGGACATCGTCAATCGGATGCACTCTAGATGGATCCCCGATACATTTCCTCAGCATAGAAACATGAAACACCGGATGCACTGCCTCCAGATCGGACGGCAGATCCAACTCATAGGCAACCTTGCCTACCCTGCGGACAATCTGATACAACCCAATGTACCTTGGGCTGAGTTTCCCTTTCTTCCCGAATCTCATCACACCCTTCATGGGTGACACCTTCAGGAAAACCCAATCATCAACCTCGAACTCCAGATGCCGACGACGATGATCTGCATATGACTTCTGTCGACTCTGAGCTGTCAGCAACCTCTCCTGGATAAGCTTCACCTTATCCACCGCTCACGCACCAAATCTGGTCCCACTAACTGCACCTCGCCTACATCAAACCATCCTATCGGCGATCTGCACTTCCTCCCATACAAGGCCTCATAAGGCGCCATCTGAATACTGGAGTGGTAGCTATTATTATATGCAAACTCAACTAGAGGCAAATGATCCTCCCAGCTACCCCTGAAGTCGATAACACAGGCTCGCAGCATATCCTCGAGAGTCTGGATAGTGCGCTCTGCCTGTCCGTCTGTCTGTGGATGGAATGCAGATTCGAGCTCACTGCGTCCCTAAACCCTTCTCGGAAGGACCTCGAAGTTAGCCGTAAACGGGCTCCTGCATGCGATATGATCGAAATAGGGACTCCATGCAGTCTGACGATCTCTCGGATGTAAAGTCTGGCATAATCCTCAGCCGAAAAAGTCGTCTTGACGGGAAGAAAGTGGGCTAGTTTCGTCAGCCTGTCGACGATAACCCATATAGAATCATGTCTCCTCTGAGTGCGAGGTAATCCTGTGATAAAGTCCATGTTGATCACCTCCCACTTCCAGGTGGGGATCTCTATCGTCTGCAACAAACCACCAGGCCTCTGGTGCTCTACCTTCACCTGCTGACAACACGGGCACTGAGCTACGAACTCTGCAACGTCCCTCTTCAAGCCATCCCACCAATACACAGATCTAAGGTCGTGGTACATCTTGGTCGACCCTGGATGGATAGAGTAACGCCTTGTGTGTGCTTCCCCAAGAACTGCACAAGTCTCAAACATCCGAACACACAACCTGCCCTCAAACCTTAGCACCCCATCAGGTGCTACCTCAAAAGGACCCTTCCCCTCCCGAAGAGCCGCATCACTATACCGAATCAAAATCGGATCCTCAAACTGTTGCCTCTTCATCTCCTCGACGATGGAAGACTCGGCAACCCCTCGAACTCGAACCCCACTGCTATCAGAATCAATCAAACGGACACCAAGACTCGCTAACTGATGCAAATCGCGAACCATGCCCCTCCTCTCTGGCTGCACATCTGATAGACTCCCCATCGACCTACGACTAAGAGCATCTGCCACAACATTGGCCTTCCCCGGGTGGTACAAGATATCAACATCGTAATCCTTAAGTAACTCTAACCACCGTCTCTGTCGTAAGTTCAGCTCCTCTGGTGAAGATATCTGAGGCTCTTGTGGTCTGTATAAATATCCACATGAACCCCATACAAATAGTGCCTCCAGATCTTCAAGGCGTGAATCACCGCTGCCAACTCCAAATCATGGATGGGGTAGTTCCTCCCGTGTTTCTTAAGCTATCGGGATGCATACGCTATAGCCTTGCCCTGCTGCATCAACACACATCCCAACCCGATGCCTGACGCATCACAATACACAACATAGTCGTCTGGACCCTCTGGAAGAGTAAGAACGGGGGCGGTCGTCAGTCTCTTTTCAAGAATCGAAACCCCGCCACACGCATCGCCCATCGAAACTTAGCTACCTTCTCGAGTCACCTAGTCAATGGTGCGTAGATAGAAGCAAACTTCTACGAACGCCGATAATAACTGCAAGGCCCGTAAAATGCGAACCTCAGCCGGAGTAGTAGGTCTAGTCCAAGTCTCGATCGCCGATCTTGGCGTATCCACCAATACCATCAGCCACAATATGCCCAAGAAAAGCCACCGGCTAACCAAAACTCACATTTGGAAAACTTGGCGTATAATCTGGTCCCGAGAATCGCCAAGATCCTCAAATGCTCGCATGCTCTCGCTCTGGCGAGAATAAACCAAGATATCATCAATGAACACTATCACAAACGTGTCCAAAATGGTTTGAACACTCGGTTCATCAAATTCATGAATACTGCCGAGCATTGGTCAACCCGAAAGACATGACTCGAACTCATAATGCCCGCATCGTCCGAATGCGATCCTAGGGACATCCGCCTCTCTGACTCGTACCTTATGATAGCCCGATCGCAGATCAATCTTGGAGAAACATCTCGCACTCGCAATCGGTCGAACAAATCATCAATCACGGGAAGGGTATTCGTTCTTAATGGTCACCTTGTTCAGCTGCCTGTAATCAACACACATGCGCAGCGTCCCGTCCTTCTTCTTCACGAACAATACCGGCGCTCCCCAGGGAGAAACACTAGGTCTGATGAAGCCCTTCTCCAGCAAATCTCTCAGCTGGTCCTTCAACTCTCTCAACTCGGCAGTGCCATCCACGTATGGCGGATCGAAATAGGCCGAGTGTCGCGACAAAGACATCAATACAAAACTCTATCTCCTCTCGGGAGGATACCGGAGGTCGTCGAAACACGCCCGGGAACTCTCTCGACTCATCAAATCGATCAAAACTGCACTGCAGCCTCAGTATCAAACACCCGAACGAGATGGTAGATGTACCTTCTCGCACCATCTTCCTAGCCTTGAGGTAGGAAATAAACCTACCCCGGCGTCTGATGTTCTCCCACTCAACAACCGGCTCCCCAAGAAAATGGAACCGTACCACTCTCTCTCTGCAGTCTACATTGGCATAGCAGGAAGCTAACCAATCCATACCCATGATCACGTCGAAATCAGTCATGTCCAACTCTATCAAGTCGGCTAGGGTCAGACGACTGCATAAGGTCACTGGACAAGCTCTATATACCCGCCGAGCTACAACCGAATCACCCACTGGCGTAGATACCTCGAAAGGGTCTATGGACTCAGGCTCTATCCCTATCATACTAGAAACAAGGGGAGATATATAGGACAGAGTAGAACCCGGATCTATCAAGGCATACACATCATAATCGGAGACTGATAAGGTACCTGTGACGACATCAGGTGAGGCCTCCTGGTCCTGCCGGCTGGACAAGGCATAAATGCGGTTCTGAGGACCGCTAGAACAGGGACCCGCGCCACGACCTCTGCCGCGACTCCATCGCCCATGAGTACCTCGCCGCCGGCGAGTAATCAGGAGGCGATGAACCAAAGAACAGATCTCGTAGGTGAGCCCTACCACCGCTTCCCGGTCGGACAAGCCCTCGCAAATGACCTGCTGCCACAAGTATAGCAAGCTCCCGAGTAGTACTACTCCTCGAATGGAATCTACCACAACGGACACACTGAGCAGACCTCGATCGGTTAGCACCCTTGCTACCCTGGAAATCTGAAGTCCGGGCCCCGACCGCCCCGAGTACTGGGTCAGTGCGACAATGATGTGGGAGTGCTCGAGCTGGCCGGGTGCAAATCTAGATCGCTACTGAGGCCGCCCACCCCGAGAACTACCAAAAGAACCGCCGCTCGCCTTCTTCGATGTCGATATCTGTCGACTGCGTCGGTCTCTACGCCTCGCATCCGAGTGCATGAGCTGCATACGGTAATGTCCATGCTCGATCGGGCGGCCACACCCGCACAAGACTCGGCCATATAATCATCTAGCCCGTGGCGTGGCGATGCACTCCGCCCTCCATATCCGCTACCAATGCAGGGACATATCGAGCCAAAGAATCGAACTCGACATTGTACTCCTAACCGTGCTCCTCTCTGTCTCAAAGAATAAAAATCTGTCGCCCGTGCCCTCCTCATCCGTGGAGGCAAGAAGTGAGTGAGGAAAGCCTCCGAGAACTCATCCCAGTAGGCGGGACGCGTGCTCTCCCCGGGATAACTCCCATGAATAAAACCAATCGACGGCGGTATCTCGCAGCCGATGCGTACCGAAGATCACGGACTCGGTCTCCGACGCCCTGATCACTCTCATAATCCTCAGAATCGGCGGATGAACTCCTGCGGATCATCCTCCGCCGACCAGTAAAACTCGCGGCTACAACTCAGAAATATCGTAGCCTCAAACTATCGCCTCGGGTGAACCACGGTACTCTCGGGTGGAATCTGAATCACAGATCCACCGTCCTCATGTTCGCCACGATCACGCCAATAGCCATCTCCTTGTACCCTAACTCCTCTGCCAGGCTGTGGAACAGGAGGTGCGGGTACTGTGGTCTCTGTTGGGGCCGGCGGCGTCATGGAACTCGCCGTCTCGGGTATAGACTGGGCCTGAGCCCTCGTAACTCTTGGTGTCCTACTAGCAACTCCTGCCGCTTGCCTTGCCTTCGGGGCCGGGTTGCCTTACGTGGAGGCATAATCAAGCTGTAAAAGGAATACGTTAGAGGGGTCCAACTTATAACACAGCTCTAAGGCACGATCTCAGAGTGAGAAGAATGGAAACCAATCCTAAATATCATATAGCCTCCTGATTATTGGTGTGGTTCACAACACACCGATAATCAAGACTGTACTAGATACGGTCTCAGACACTTTCCGAGGATTAATCGCTCGATACCACTTTTGTCACGACTGCCCGGTTCGTGGATCGTGCCTTACCCGCACCCAAGTAGTCATACATCGAGTAATCGAATATAAAAACAAGACATGAAACAGCTTGTAAAATGAGACACAATTTTATGAGAAAATGTCGCCTTTCGCATATATATATAAACATAATTTTGCGCTACATCTCAACTGCATAATAGGACTACTGCACCTCTAAGAAGATAACAACTATGGCGGGACAGGGCCCCGCCATACCCTGAATGTACAAAACTATATACAACAACAGGGAGATCATACCCAAAAGTCGAGCCTCCGGAGAAGATGGAGCTCCTGACACCAAAGCAAAGAGATCCTAAGGATGTGGATCTAGCACCTGCTTGCCCTTACCTGCGGCATGAACGCAGCCCCCCGAAGGAGGTCAGTACAACAGGTACCAAGTATGTGAAACTGTAAAGTACTTAAATGAAATCAAAGTATTTAAAACCATTTGCAAATACAATCAGTTCAATTGCACATAGTGTCATATCACACACAAGAACACTAATAGATATAATGTATCTGGTCTTTCCTAGGCCGCGAATGATCGAAGCAAGGCCAATCGCCCATAGTATCATTATGCGTGCCTAGTCCTGGACTTCCCGCAGTCCGCATAGGTCACACACAGACCCGCATGAGGTATTCCTCGCATCGGGGTAGCTAACCCCTGCATTCTCCTGGACTCCCGCAGTCCGCATAGTCTCAATAGACCGCATAGTCACACAGACCGCATAGGGCATCCCCCGCATCAGGCTAAAATACCCGGAATGATCAATCCTGGAACTCCCGCAGTTCCGCATAGTCTCACAGACCGCATAGGCCGTATAGACCCGCATCAAGGGTGGCAAGCCCTCGGTATAACAAGTCAAGGGGGTAGGTGATATAATAACAGTACAACTGACTTACCGTTTAGCAACGTAATCACAACAAGAATGACCCCCTTTCACAACATCACAAGACACTAACACACGTAGAATCATAATATGTCTATTTATCAATCAATCTTACTATACCTTACAGAAATCAATACAAGGTTTTTATAAGCAAATAAGTAAACAATTCTTTTTATCCTTCTTAAGTTGTTATACCTAACTTCCCATAAAGCTAGTATAACTCTTAAGCTTTTAAAAAACCAACTGTTTCTCTTCTGTTAAAAATGATTCAGTATTCTTTTGAAATGCTTCAAGATCTTTTATTATTCAGGCTTAAGTCAAAAGACATTGTCGTAGTTATTATTCAGGCTTAAGTCAAAAGACATTGCCGTAAGTATTATTCAGTTAACACTCGTACGTCTACCGTACTATATATATATTTAAAATATCATGCTCAAGAGTATAGGAAGAATCACATACCTTCTCGGCGAAATCCACCTGCCAAGTCGAATATGTCGCGCGCAGAGAATCGACTATAATAGTCAATACGTCTATCAACGTCTAGACTATTCAGAACGATTCTAAGTAGAGGGTTCTCTATTCTACGGAAAATTGGGCAGCACTTCCCTACCCGGTAAGCTACTCAAGTCTACTGTGAAAACAGTCCTATGTAAGTACAGTTCAATTATTCTTCTTTTATGCCCTTCCACAGTGATAACAGTTCAGTTCTATTCTTTAATATTCTTTCATATCTTATACTCAAGTCTTAACTATTCTTATATGTAATATCCAATTACAATAGAAGGACAAGAGTATTTACCTCGATAAGCCCAAAATTATCCAAGTTAAAAGTCGATCCTGAGCAAGGTTTAGCTCCTAATTTGTACGATCCGATAGCTCCAAGAACCCTTAGAAGTTCCCAACAACTTCTACTAAAATACTATAAGGGATTTGAGCTAGGGTATTTTGGAATAGTAACTTAAACTTGGAAGACAACTTTTCTACCAAGGGAGGGGTAGGTTTCGGCTAGGGCTAGAGGGGGAAGAGGGTTGTTTCGGCTAAGCTTCACTCAAGGGGGGGAGAGGAGGCTTTGGACGAAAACACAACAAGAGAGGGGAGGGATTTTTCAAGACTTGGAAAGTTTGATTTGTGGAGGAAGAACTCTTCATCTTAAGGGGGGTATTTATAGGTCAAGCAATGGCCAACCAATGGCCAAGATGAAGCCAAGTGCTAGGCAAGTGTAAGGTGGGGATTTAGGCAAGTGTCCTTATCCATCTACTACACAAATATCCTACCAACTCCTTGACTTGTGCAAAGGCACAAAAAACGTGCCAACAATGCCCCATTTTGCCGTCCAATGAGGGTGACAAGTGTCACCCTCCCGTTGGTCCAAAATGTTTCGTCTCTCGGAAAAATCCGCAAAAATAATAAATGTCATAGCCGGAATTTACCCTACGCGAGTTTAGTAAAACGTTTCGTCGAAAAACGATTCTTTTAGTGAGTTGTGCACAAACGTTTTCGTCCATAAGGCCTAACTAAGGCTAAACTTTTGTACGTACGCCCTTACGTACATACTCTGGAAATACGGGGTATAACAATACATACTTAAAAAGAATCATAAAACTCCTTCTCTTTTTAAATCCATAAACTTCTTCTTTTGAAAACTCAAGTTACATTCGCTTTTGAAATCAAGCCGCTTAACTTTTGAAATAATTCATGGCAACCAATTTTTAAATCAAGTCATTCCTTCCTTTAAGAATCAAGTCCCATAACTTGAAAAGTAAAGTCTCATAACCTTTTTAGAAATCAAGGTTCATAGTCTTAAAACTTCATAACATAAACTCTTTTAATTTAAGTAACATATACTTTTATGAGTTGTGAATAGGTTATACTCGTTTATAACGATCTTATTAAAACACCCATGATCTAGAAAATGTAATAGAATTTTGTCTTATCTTAGTTTCTATGCAGATGGAGAATTCTACTCATTTTAATATAATTGAGTGTCGATACATTTTCTTTTAATAACGCTGTAATGGCTTGTTCGATACTTATTCTCATTAGTGTAGTAAATTAGCAAAGTCAACTCGACTCCAAATACTTCCTAACGACTCTTACCAACATCCCCCATAAGACTTGGTAAGAACTTAGGATAACCTAGACATCCTTTTACATAGAGTAAATCAACATACACACCTCCTAACTTCTAAGAGTAGAAGGAATCATGAAATAACACCACATGTATATTTCATACGTAGAATCATGCCAAAAGAAGGAAGAGGTTCACATACCTCGCGATGATTATCGACAAGTAGCAAAATGCTCCAAAGTACTTCAACCTTGATAGCTATTCCATCCTTCAAGTAGAATACGCTATACGTAGTACTTCAACCTATAATAACCATAACATGTCTATCAACTCCTAACTTATTAAAGTGGAATAATACTAAGTGCTAGGTCTCTTATTCTACAGAAATTTGGGCAGCACTTCTTTTGTTTCTACATACTTTTCCACCTTTTTCAAGAACCGAATTTAACAACCAAACATGCCACATTTAAGGCCCAACAATTCAGCTATCCAAAGGGGATTACAGGCCTTACAAGACGTGTAAAATTCTGCCCCACAATATATACAAAACAATCCAATATAAAATATCCTTCTCGGCTACAAAGTACAACCACATATAATCCTTTCCACTTCCTTTCAATCCATAATGTTGTCCTAACATGTTATATAGTCGCAAACAACTTTAACAACTATAATCCCTTCTTTATATAACATGCGACGACTAAAACTAATAACTAAATTGAATTACAATCTTAAGGCTAATCATGCAACTTTCGGATATCCTCCAAATATTCCATAACACTTATCAATCTTCATAATATATTTCACATGATCATTTCTAACTACTACAACATGAAATCTTGAATTACAATAGCAAGACGGAGATTATTACCTCTTTAAGCCCAAAACAATCCAAAACCTAAAGTTGATCCTTAGCAACTTCAACTCCTTTTCTTGACGTTCCAATCCACTATTTGCAACCCTTAGAAGCTTGTGAAAAACTCCTCTTCTATTTCCAACTTCAAAGTTGAAGAACACCTTAGGTTTTCACCTTGCGACTAACGTAAAAACGTGGTTTTTCCGGGATCTTTCTATTGAGATAACCTTACAATACCTCTAGGAACCTTGGTATAAAGTATTGGGATTATTGAACCACAAACGAAATTTTTTTTGTGTGGAAAAAGTCACAAAGCCGAGAGCTATTAAAGAGACACACAAGTTTCTTGAATTTTTTTCTAAGTGTTAGAACTTGTCTTGCTACTAGTGTGACTATATAACAAAATGAAGGGTCAAGATTAAAACACTTGTTGGGTTTGGATGAAGGAGATTAAAATATCTCAAGTCAAGTGGCTAATTGACTTAGTTAATTATATCAAGCTTGGGCTTGCAAGACTTGATCATCTTTGTCTTGGTCATTTGACCATTCTATCCTTGGTCAATTTCGTCCAAGACCATCCAAGGGGGGTGACACGTGTCACCCTCCCATTCGTCGTAATATTACGTTTCCCGACATTTCCAAAATTCCGATAAATTCTACAAGTTTCAAATCTTAACGTCCTGATTTCATACGTATGTTCTTATATACATGTCCTGGAATTACGGGGTGTAACATTCTTTCCCCCTTAGAAACAATCGTCCCCGAATGTTCTTTCGGAGCTCAATCTAGCATTTCTTGGTATAGTCTCATAAAACTACACTTAATGAAATCTAATTATGCCACATATGGCCCTAATACATCGCACATGCATATCCATCCATCATAAGCCAAACGAGAAAACAAATCCAAAGTGTGCACCATCACTATTTACTCCCATTCATGGTCTAAAAGGATTATCTTTTCGTACTTCCAACTTACTCTAGCATACATACATAATCTCATTATTATCCGTTCATGACACTTAAACATACAACAACCTTATCATGCATACAAGTCTCTAAAGGGTCAAAGATATACCTGAAATCATATAGGCGGTTCAAAGGACCGCTAAAACTGGGAACTTCCACCACGACCTCTGCCACGGCCTGCCGGTGCATGAACATCCTGCCTAGCTATTGAAGGCGAAGAACCCGCAACTGATCCAGTAGACTGTGCTGTCCCACCAGTGCCACCTCTATAAGGACACTCTCTTAACATATGGCCTAGACGACCACAAGAAAAACAAGCACCCGTACCGGTGCGATACACCCCATAATGGAACCTACCACACTGGGTGCATTGAGGCAAAAGTGGCCTCGATCGATCGGAACCCCAACTCCACGAGACCACGGCTCTAGAGATCTGACCGCCCTCTGCATTCCCGGGGTTGTAAAACCCCCCGCCGGAAAACTGTGGAGGAGCACTCGGTGCTGGCTGAAATGTAGACCTAGCCTGCTGCTGAGGCTGTCCACCTCGAAAATTTCCCTGAAACCCTGCCGTCCTGCCCTTCTTGGGCTGGCCTCGGTCTAGCTGGTCTTCTCTCTCCCTGTCTACATCAATCCTCTGTGCATATGCCTGCATCCTAGCAATATCCATACCTGGCTGAAGGGCCACTCCCAGGCATGCAGTAACCATATAACGGTCTAGCCCCATCACAGAGCGGTGAACTCGGTCCGTCATGTCAGCCACAATAGTGAGCGCATACCTGGACAATGAGTCAAACTCCAGGTTGTACTCTCTGACAGTCCTCCCATTCTGTCTCAATGTCAAGAACCTATCAATACGGGCTCTTCTTATCTCAGTAGGCAAAAAGTAATCAAGAAAGGCCTCTGTGAACTCATCCCAAACTGCTGGAAGAGCACCCACACCCCTCGACAGTTGCCATGACTCAAACCAGTTCAACGCAATATCGCGTAACCGGTAAGAAACTAGCACCACTGACTCGGTCTCCGAGGCCCTAAGTACCTGCATAGTCCGCTGTATCTGCCTAATGAACTCCTGAGGATCATCCTCAGATCTCAAACCATAGAACTCGGGTGGACTACAACCCAAAAAATCCCGAATCCTCAAACTGTCGGCTCTAGGGTTAGCTACCTGCTCATGTCGGCGCTGCCCTACCACTATGCTAGTCAATAACCTGATCTGCTCTCCATAATCTCTAAACTCTGCCCCTGGCTGCGGAACTGGAGGCTCGGGTATCGGAACCTCTGGAGCTGCGGCTGTTCTCGACTCCTATAATACTGTCGGCGTAACTGAACTCGCCGCCTGAGCCATAACCTCAGGCATAATCTGGGCCTGAGTACTGGTAACCCTCTATGTACCACTAGCAGCTCCTACTGCTGCCTTTCCCTTCTGGGCCCTGGTCGCCTTCCGTGGAGGCATAACTGATACATAAGAATAGGTTAGAGAGGATTCAACCTAATATGACAGCTCTACTGCACGATCTTAGAAAGAGAAAAATGGAAACCAATCCTAAATGTCCTGCAACCTCCTGGTTATAGATGTGGTGCACAACACACCGATAACCAAGACTCTACTAGACACGATCTGTAGACACTTTCCGAGGACTAACTGCTCTGATACCACTTTTGTCACGACCCGACCCCGGGCACGCGACTGGTGCCCTACCTGGGCACCCTTACAGGTATACATCAGAGAAAATTAGCAGAACATACATAAAACTCTTAATAAATAAAAAGAAATCAATAAGGAATAACCAACAGGTTAGCCGATAAGGCTACCTCCCTGGATAAATAAATACATAACCGAAAGGAGTTGCCTCCATTCCTTTACAAACTGACCCACAAGATATGACTACAGACCTCTAAGAGTTTTAACATAACAACTGTGACGGGACAGGGCCCCACCATACCCCTGAATATACATAATCACTTCCGTACCAAAAGATAAGCCTCCGGAGTAAATGGAGCCTTTTCACAAAAACTGAACAGAGATCCTAAGAGCAAGGATCACTAACCTGTGTATCTAATACCTGCGGGGATGAACGTAGCCCCCCAAAGGGGGTCAGTACAACAGGTACAGTAAACAAATCATAATTGTACAAAAGATTGATAGGGGCAAGTATAAAAAAGGTAAATACCAGATCCTACCGTGTCATTACAACTCGTGAACTTAATCGCACTTTATTGTCTTTTTCCATTTTTCAATAAGAGTTATAGTCAAATTCTTACGTACATACTTAGGAAAAAAATCATCAAGTTCATAAACATATAACTTACGTATCTTGCATAACATAATTCGACCCTTTATGGAGGGACGCCTCATTTTGGAGTTCACTTTGATATTCCATACGTGATAATTTAACCCGGCCCATTTGCGGGACACGACGAATTCATAAAAATCTTCCCCCGAAGCTATACGGCCCGGCCCATTCTGGGACGCGATAAAGTCATGTAAGTCTGCCCATAAAGGTATACTGCCCGACCCATTCCTGGGACGCGATAAAGTCACGTAAGTCTGCCCATAAAGGTATACTGCCCGGCCCATTCCTGGGACGCGATAAAGTCATATAAGTCTGTCCATAAGGGTATACTGCCCGACCCATTCCTGGGACGCGATAAAGTCATATAAGTCTGCCCATAAAGGTATACTGCCCGGCCCATTCCTGGGACGCGATAAAGTCATATAAGTCTGCCCATAAAGGTATACTGCCCGGTCCATTCCTGGGATGCGATAAAGTCATATAAGTCTGCCCATAAAGGTATACTGCCCGGCCAATTCCTGGGACGCGATAAAGTCATATAAGTCTGCCCATAAAGGTATACTTCCCGGCCCATTCCTGGGACGCGATAAAGTCTTCTTTACATAACATTTTAATCCATCTTTTCACTTCTTCTGAAGTCGTTATAACAACTTTCCATAAAACTATTATAACAACCTTTCACTTTAGAGAACTTAAGGAACTTTTATTTCTTTTTACATTAGGGAAAATTAAACCCAAAAGTACTACGTACATACATACTTAAAAAGAATCATAAAACTCCTCTTTTTAAATCCATAAACTTCTTCTTTTGAAAACTCAATTACATTCGCTTTTGAAATCAAGCCGCTTAACTTTTGAAATAATTCATGGCAACCAAACTTTTTAAATCAAGTCATTCCTTCCTTTAAGAATCAAGTCCCATAACTTGAAAAATAAAGTCTCATAACCTTTTTAGAAATCAAGGTTCATAGTTTTAAAACTTCATAACATAAACTCTTTTAATTTAAGTAACATATACTTTTATGAGTTGTGAATAGGTTATACTCGTTTATAACGATCTTATTAAAGCGCCCATGATCTAGAAAATGTAATAGAATTTTGTCTTATCTTAGTTTCTATGCAGATGGAGAATTCTACTCATTTTAATATAATTGATTGTCGATACATTTTCTTTTAATAACGCTGCAATGGCTTGTTTGATACTTATTCTCATTAGTGCAGTAAATTAGCAAAGTCAACTCGACTCCAAATACTTCCTAACGACTCTTACCAACATCCCCCATAAGACTTGGTAAGAACTTAGGATAAACTAGACATACCTTTTACATAGAGTAAATCAACATACGCACCTCTTAACTTCTAAGAGTAGAAGGAATCATGAAATAACACCACATATATATTTCATCTTTGTCACGCCTAAATCCGGCTCAGGATCTGGTGCCCTACACAGGCACCCTTCTACCCATACAACATAAATAAACCGCAGAAGATAAATAACACCCATTTTTTTTTTAAAACAAAGGCAAAGCCGGAAAGGCTTCCGTATAAATATAAATCACCCGAAAGGGTCTACGATGTACAACAATGTAAATACAACTTACACCAGTCCAACCCACATATGAATACAGACTTTTAAGAAGGTGACAACAACTATGACGGGACAAGGCCCCGCCGTACCCCTGAATATACCTAGCTGTTATACCCCGTATTTCCAGAGTATGTACGTGAGGGCGTACGTATTATAATTTAAGCCTTAAAATAGGCAAGGTTCGAAATTTAGGCACAAGTGCCGAAAAGAGTCGTTTTTCGATGAAACATTTTACAGAACTTGCGAAGGGAAAATTCCGGCTATGTCATTTATTATTTTTGCGGATTTTTCCGAGAGACGAAACATTTTGGACCAACGGGAGGGTGACATGTGTCAGCCTCACATTGGAAGAGAGGTTGGGTCGGCTTGGACGATTGGGAGCACTTTAGTTGGTAGGATATTTTGTGCAAGTTGGTGTGGTAGATGGATAAGGTGCACTTGGCTTAAATCTAGCCCTACACTTGCCTTACACTTGGATGGATCTTGGCCATTGGTTGGTCATTTCTTGACCTATAAATACCCCCCTTGTTGAAGAGTTATTTCATCCTAAATTGAGCAATCTTTCTAAGTCTCAAATACTCCCTCCCTTCTAGTGTTTCGTCCGCCACCACCCTCCCCCCTTGAGAAGGCCCCTTGGCCGAAAGTATCCCCCCCTCCTTGTGGTGCTAGCCATGGGGTACCCCCCCAGCCTAGTTGTTTTCGTATAATACCCCCATTTGTGGTATAGAAATACTCTCCAAGTATTGTTATAATGCCCTAAATACTCTAGCCCTTATACCTTGTAGTACTTTCCAAAAGTTACCTCTATACGTAGAGCCCGGAAAATACTATTATACTTCCTTTAGCCCCTAAACGAAACCCTAAGGAAATCTTCATTGATAGTTGAAGTAATTGAGTAGAAGTTGGTTAGAACTTCTAAGGGTTGTTGGAGCGCACCGAGTAGGAGCTAAACCTTGCTCAAGATCGACATATAAACTTGGATAATTTTGGGCTTATCGAGGTAAACACTCTTGACCTTCTATTGTAATTGGAAATTACATGTGTAGGAATATATAGTTGAAGTATACTATATATAGAACTGAACATAATTATGCGGCAATGTCTTTTGACTTAAGCCTGAATTTAAAGAAGAGAATCGAATCTGTAATTACATAGATCATTCATGAGACTTGTGTAGCTTTACTGTGAAGTAGAATTGTGCACGCCCGGATTAGACGTACAACCCCCCCCCTAGGGAGTTGTGGCCTGTTAGCAGGCCTCGACAGAGGATGAGATTTACGCGTCTTGGGAAGGTCTTGCCGAATTTTCTGTAGAATATTATACGTTGAGATCTAGATGTTAATAAGCGCCATGTGGCCTCTATAGGTTGAAGTACTACGTGTGGCGTGAGCTGCTTGGCTTAAGGTGTAGCCGACGGTTTGAGGTACTTGGAGCGTTTTGCTATTAGTCGATAATCGTCGCGAGGTATGTGAACCTCTTCCTATCTTTTCTAGCATGATATGTGTATAACTATGTAGTACGGTAGACGTACATGTGTTAAATGTATTTGATTGGTTTAAAACATAAAGTGTTATAACGGCTTTATGGGAAGTTGGTTATAACAGTTTTATGTAAGTAAGAAATGCTTTGTCGTTTTTAAAAGATAACTGACTTGATGTGTGATGATAAGAATCTTGAAGTATTTCAAAAGAATTAAGCAACCTTTTTGAAAGAAGAGTAATACTTGGTTTTGAAAACATAAGAGTTATACTAGCTTTATGGGAAGTTAGGTATAACGTCTTAAGAGAGATAAAGAGAATGGTTTACTGATTTTTAGAAGTTAAGAGACTTAATCTTAAAAGATAAGAGACTTGACTTGAATGAATTAAATATGAGTTTTGTGTGAAACCTCCTTCGTGAGTAATGAGTACTTGGTTTTTAAAAGGAATAATGTTTTACTGATTTTGGAAATCAGAATGAGTATCGACAAACCACTGCAGCGTTAATAAAAGGAAATGTTTTGACTAATTAAGTATTATTAAAACCAGTAGAAACCTCCATCTGCATAGAAGCTAAGATGAGACAAAATGATATTACATTTCCTAGATCATGGCTGCTTTAATAAGATTGATTATGAACAAGAAAAACCTACTCACATATAAGACATATGTTTCTCAAATTGTTTAAAAGAGGATTATATTCTTAAGTGATTAAGTCTATGGACTATGAAACCTTTCTAAAATAAGAGACTTAAGTATTTGAAATTAGGCAAACTTGAACTTTTGGAAAAGAATGTTGTTACTTGATGTTAAAAAGGAAAGTGTTTTGGTTTACCTAAAAATGTGAGTCACTCTATTTTAATACTACGGGTATCGGGTGACCTTTATAAAAGAAATGGATCTTTTTAAAAGAATTTAACGTACGTAATACTTTGGGGTCAGAACCTGGACTTTGGCCTAAAATAAACTTGAGTTGTGTGTAACTTGCCTATGTTTGTGTTTGATAGCCTTGTTGTGCAAATACTGTATTTCTATACCACCGCGTCTCTCGATGGAGGGCCGGCTGATTTGTTATGAACGATTCTTCACCGAGTCCCACGAGATGGGCCGGGACACGTATTCCATCTGATTATTCACCGAGTCCCACGAGATGGGCCGGGACACGTATTTCATCTGATTCTCTACCGAGTCCCATGGGATGGGCCGGGACACGTAATTCATCTGATTCTCTACCGAGTCCCACGAGATGGGCCGGGACACGTATTCCATCTGATTATTCACCGAGTCCCACGAGATGGGCCGGGACACGTATTCCATCTGATTATTCACCGAGTCCCACGAGATGGGCCGGGACACGTATTCCATCTGATTATTCACCGAGTCCCACGAGATGGGCCGGGACACGTATTTCATCTGATTCTCTACCGAGTCCCATGGAATGGGCCGGGACACGTATTCCACATGATTCTTTACCGAGTCCCACGGGATGGGTCGGGACACGTATTCCACACGATTTATACCTAGACTGCCGGCAGTGAGGAAGGAGTTCCACGCAGAGAGGATGACTTGAGGGTGTGAGTCCCTGACTTGACATGACTGCTTTTATGTTGCGAACTGTAGTTTGGTTATCATACATGTCTCCTGCTTTATATAGACTATTATGATTTCATTTACGATGTTTCTGATTTCACATACTTGGTACCACTGTCGACCTCCTTCGGGGCCGTCATGCCGCAGTAAGTACATCGATTGTGGATCCTCGCTCATAGGATCAAAGTTCAACAGGGAAGCCCCGTTTCTTGAGGCTTATCTTTTGGTATGTTACCACAGTGCAGGGTTCTTGTACATTCGTGGTATGGCGCCCGCCCCATCATAGTTGTTGTCACTTCTTAAGTGCATGTAATGTTGTGGCGAGTTTGTAAAAGGATAAGCGTCGTATTTATGTATATATACTGAAGGCAACTGTTTTGGTTGACCTGTTTATTTATCATGTCTCTTAATTCATGTTCGTGTTTTTATTTCCGCTGATTTTCTCTGATGTTGTATCACTAGGGTGCCCGGGGTAAGGCACCAGTCACGGGCCCGAGTTCGGGTCGTGACAAAAGTTGTATCAGAGCAGTTAGTCCTCGGAAAGTGTCTACATCGCGTGTCTAGTAAGTCTTGATTATCGATGTGTTGTGCACCACATCTATAATCAGGAGGCTGCAGGACATTTAGGATTGGTTTCCATTTCTTCTCATTCTAAGATCGTGCCTTAGAGCTGTGTGATAAGTTGGACCCCTCTGACGTATTTCGTTTTTACCAGTTATGCCTCCGCGTAAGGCAACCCGGGCCCAGGCAGCGAGGAGCTGCTAGTGAGATCTGAGTACGAGGCGCAGCGGTCAAGACCGAGATTGTGCTTGACGGCGAGTTTTGCGCCGCCGCAGAGTTTAGAGTCGCAGCAGGCTGCCGAGACTACAACACTGAGCCTCCATCCACACCTGGAGCATGAGATGGGGTACAAGGAGATGGCCCGATCGCCGTGGTCGTAGCGAATATGAGGATAGGTCAGTATGCAACAGTTCAGTCCCAAGAGCACCGTAGTTCACCCCGGCGAGCAGTTTGAGGCTACGGACTTTCGAGTTGTAGCCCGCCGATGTTCTATGGATTGAGCCGAGGATGACCTCGGGAGTTTATCCGACAGCTACAAATGGATCATGAGTGATCGAGTCTCGAGGCGAGTCGGTGGTATTGGGTTCGCATCAGCTGCGTGATACTGCAGTCGACTGGTTTGATTCGTGGGAGCTGTCCCGGGGAGAGCATGCACCTCCAGCCATTTGGGACGAGTTCTCAAGGGCTTTTCTTGCACATTTCTTGCCACCACAGATGAGGAGGGCTCGGCCGGCAATTTTTGACGTTGAGACAGATCGACGGTTATATAGAGTACAATGTGGAGTTCGACTCATTAGCTCGGTATGTTCCCGCTGTAGTAGCTGATATGGAGGACAGAGTACACCGCTACGTCACCGGGCTAGATGATTACTTGGCAGAGGCTTGTACGGGTATAGCTCTTCAGTCGAGCATGGACATTGCCCGCATGCAAGCTCATGCACTTGGATGTGAGGCACGGAGAGGTCGACGGAATGACCAGGATCAGCGAAGAGGCGAAGCGAGGTCCTTTGGTAACTTTCGGCGGGCCGCCTCGTGCAGACTAGTTATGTACCTCCGCCAGTGCAGAATGGTCCTCCACGCCTTCGTGACGTTTAGGTATTCGAGCTGATCGTGGCTCCGAGGCTTCAGTTCACAGATATACATGGGTTCTAGCCAGTCGGGTTCAGGTTTTCCTCAGTGTGCACAATGTGGCAGACGTCATCCCGGGGAATGTCGTCTTTTTACTGGTGCTTGTTTTTCCTGCGGCCGTCAGGGCCATATGACGAGAAACTGTCCTAATAGGAAGGATGCAGACAGAATGACTCACGGTCAAGGGCGTGTTCATCGCCTTCTACAGCTATGCGCCCTGCAGGGCAGGCCTATGATTAGAGTGGAGCGGTAGATTCAGGTATATCCTTAACCCTCTAGAGATTTGTATGCATGATATGATGACCTTATTATTGTGTGCTATGTACGGATAGCGTTATGTTGATTATGAGTTAGAAAACCTGGTTAGTGAAAAAGGGTAAGCCTGGGGGTGAGAAAATGATGAACCTTAGAATATTACAGTTGAGACCTTAGATGTAAGGCCGTCGTGAGTACAAGATTTTGCGGGTGATCCTTGTCAGAATGTATAAGTATACGTGGAGTAATTGTGGGAAAATTCCTTGGGTAGTGTAAAATGGAAGTGGTAGCTTTCATGACCTGTATAGGTAAGATTGTTCCGGATCGGGAAACAAGAGCTTGATGCGTTAAGTGGGTCGGGTTGGGGCCATGTTGCGGGCCAACCCGCGGCTTGTTTCGGGGTAGGGTCATCTCTGGGTGGTCCCGCCAGGTGGTAGGGTCACGAGGGTGCTAGGCCCAAGTTTTGATGACCATCGTATGAGTTCGTGGATATGTTCGACCAGAAGCGGATCGTGAACGCCGGGAATGGCCTTAAGGAAGATTGAGGCTAGTAAGATGACCAAGTTTGGAGGTGGTGATTCCAAAGTTTTGGCAACAGAAGCGTTGACTGAAGTGTGGTACGTATGCTAGAAGAGTTCAAGTGTTCGAGGAGAGTACGACGAGTAAGGAAGGAAGTGAACTTGTGCTGAAAGATGGAAGTAATCATTTTTTTTTTGAAATGGATGTGCGAAGGGAGTGTCCCTTGGACCAAGAGCGAGAGTTGGTATTGTTTTGCATCATCGAGGTGGTTCCTCATTGGCCTGGATTTAAGTATTTGCGCACATGTGTTATCTCGTGGCCAGGCGTGGCGTTGGAAACTTGTTAGAAGAACTTCATCGTTGTCCGTCTTGAGAAGGAACATTCGGGACGAATGTTTCTAAGGAGGAGAGAATGTTATACCCCGTATTTCCAGAGTATGTACGTGAGGGCGTACATATTATAATTTAAGCCTTAAAATAGGCAAGGTTCGAAATTTAGGCACAAGTGCCGAAAAAAGTCGTTTTTCGACGAAACATTTTACAGAACTTGCGAAGGGAAAATTCCGGCTATGTCATTTATTATTTTTGCGGATTTTTCCGAGAGACGAAACATTTTGGACCAACGGGAGCACCCTCACATTGGAAGAGAGGTTGGGTCGGCTTGGACGATTGGGAGCACTTTAGTTGGTAGGATATTTTGTGCAAGTTGGTGTGGTAGATGGATAAGGTGCACTTGGCTTAAATCTAGCCCTACACTTGCCTTACACTTGGATGGATCTTGGCCATTGGTTGGTCATTTCTTGACCTATAAATACCCCCCTTGTTGAAGAGTTATTTCATCCTAAATTGAGCAATCTTTCTAAGTCTCAAATACTCCCTCCCTTCTAGTGTTTCGTCCGCCACCACCCTCCCCCCTTGAGAAGGCCCCTTGGCCGAAAGTATCCCCCCCTCCTTGTGGTGCTAGCCGTGGGGTACCCCCCCTAGCCTAGTTGTTTTCGTATAATACCCCCCTTTGTGGTATAGAAATACTCTCCAAATATTGTTATAATGCCCTAAATACTCTAGCCCTTATACCTTGTAGTACTTTCCAAAAGTTACCTCTATACGTAGAGCCCGGAAAATACTATTATACTTCCTTTAGCCCCTAAACGAAACCCTAAGAAAATCTTCATTGATAGTTGAAGTAATTGAGTAGAAGTTGGTTAGAACTTCTAAGGGTTGTTGGAGCGCACGGAGTAGGAGCTAAACCTTGCTCAGGATCGACATATAAACTTGGAAAATTTTGGGCTTATCGAGGTAAACACTCTTGACCTTCTATTGTAATTGGAAATTACATGTGTAGGAATATATAGTTGAAGTATACTATATATAGAACTGAACATAATTATGCGGCAATGTCTTTTGACTTAAGCCTGAATTTAAAGAAGAGAATCAATCAGTAATTACATAGGATCAGACATGAGACTTGTGTAGCTTTTGTGAAGTAGAATTGTGCACGCGGATTAGACGTACAACCCCCTGGGAGTTGTGGCTGTTAGCGAGCCTCGGCGAGGAGGAGATTTCTGTGATTGCGGGAGGTGCTGCCGAATTTTCTGTAGAATATCTACGTTGAGATCTAGATGTTAATAAGCGCCTTGTGGCCTCTATAGGTTGAAGTACTACGTGTGGCGTGAGCTGCTTGGCTTAAGGTGTAGCCGACGGTTTGAGGTACTTGGGCGTTTTGCTATTAGTCGATAATCGTCGCGAGGTATGTGAACCTCTTCCTATCTTTTCTAGCATGATATGTGTATAACTATGTAGTACGGTGACGCGTACGTGTTAAATGTATTTGATTGGTTTAAAACATAAAGTGTTATAACGGCTTTATGGGAAGTTGGTTATAACGTTTATGTAAGTAAGAAATGCTTTGTGGTTTTTAAAAGATAAGCGACTTGATGTGTGATGATAAGAATCTTGAAGTATTTCAAAAGAATTAAGCAACCTTTTGAAAGAAGAGTAATACTTGGTTTTGAAAACATAAGAGTTATACTAGCTTTATGGGAAGTTAGGTATAACGTCTTAAGAGAGATAAAGAGAATGGTTTACTGATTTTTAGAAGTTAAGAGACTTAATCTTAAAAGATAAGAGACTTGACTTGAATGAAATAAATATGAGTTTTGTGTGAAACCTCCTTCGTGAGTAAGGAGTACTTGGTTTTAAAAGGAATAATGTTTTACCGATTTTGGAAATCGAATGAGTATCGACAAACCACTGCAGCGTTAATAAAAGGAAATTTTTTGACTAATTAAGTATTATTAAAACCAGTAGAAACCTCCATCTGCATAGAAGCTAAGATGAGACAAAATGATATTACATTTCCTAGATCATGGCTGCTTTAATAAGATTGATTATGAACAAGAAAAACCTACTCACATATAAGACATATGTTTCTCAAATTGTTTAAAAGAGGATTATATTCTTAAGTGATTAAGTCTATGGACTATGAAACCTTTCTAAAATAAGAGACTTAAGTATTTGAAATTAGGCAAACTTGAACTTTTGGAAAAGAATGTTGTTACTTGATGTTAAAAAGGAAAGTGTTTTGGTTTACCTAAAAATGTGAGTCACTCTATTTTAATACTACGGGTATCGGGTGACCTTTATAAAAGAAATGGATCTTTTTAAAAGAATTTAACGTACGTAATACTTTGGGG
Organism: Przewalskia tangutica; assembly: GCA_029844215.1. NCBI lineage: Eukaryota > Viridiplantae > Streptophyta > Magnoliopsida > Solanales > Solanaceae > Przewalskia > Przewalskia tangutica. The sequence continues at coordinate 55,472,334 of CM056724.1, forward strand.
TCAGAACCTGGACTTTGGCCTAAAATAAACTTGAGTTGTGTGTAACTTGCCTATGTTTGTGTTTGATAGCCTTGTTGTGCAAATACTGTATTTCTACACCACCGCGTCTCTCGATGGAGGGCCGACTGATTTGTTATGAACGATTCTTCACCGAGTCCCACGAGATGGGCAGGGACACGTATTTCATCTGATTCTCTACCGAGTCCCATGGGATGGGCCGGGACACGTATTTCATCTGATTCTCTACCGAGTCCCACGAGATGGGCCGGGACACGTATTCCATCTGATTATTCACCGAGTCCCACGAGATGGGCCGGGACACGTATTCCATCTGATTATTCACCGAGTACCACGAGATGGGCCGGGACACGTATTCCATCTGATTATTCACCGAGTCCCACGAGATGGGCCGGGACACGTATTTCATCTGATTCTCTACCGAGTCCCATGGGATGGGCCGGGACACGTATTCCACATGATTCTTTACCGAGTCCCACGGGATGGGCCGGGACACGTATTCCACACGATTTATACCTAGACTGCCGGCAGTGAGGAAGGAGTTCCACGGGCATGAGGGATGACTTGAGGGCGTGAGTCCCTGACTTGACATGACTGCTTTTATGTTGTGAACTGTAGCTTGGTTATCATACATGTCTCCTGCTTTATATAGACTATTATGATTTCATTTACAGTGTTTCTGATTTCACATACTTGGTACTGTTGTCTTGACCTCTGGGCCGGTGCGTTCATGCCGCAGGTAGAAGTACATCGGTTGTGGATCCTCGCTCATAGGATCAAAGTTCAGCGTGTTGGGAAGCCCCATTTCTTCGGAGGATTATCTTTTGGTATGTTACCCTGAGTCTGTAGGTTCTTGTACATTCAGGGGTATGGCGGGGCCCTGTCCCGTCATAGTTGTTGTCACTTCTTAGAGGTCGGTAGTACTGTTGTGGGCAGAATTTGTAAAAAGGATAACTGTTCGGGTATTTATGTATATATACTGAAGGCAACTGTTTTGGTTGGCCTGTTTATTTATCATGTCTTTTAATTCATGTTCGTGTTTTTATTTCCGCTGATTTTCTCTGATGTTGTATCACTAGGGTGCCCGGGGTAAGGCACCAGTCACGGGCCCGGGTTCGGGTCGTGACACTAGCCATAATGAAAAACTCTGGAACTTGGAGCCATCTCAAAATGCTGAACAAGGATCCTAAGCTCGCGGATCCACAACTTTGTACCTAGACCTGCGGACATGACCGCACCCCCCTAAGGGGGTCAGTACAACAAGTACTAAGTATAGAACGGAAATAAAGTACATTAAACAAGATCATAACTGTACAAAAGAATGACAGGGGCAAGTATAAAAATTAAAATACCAGATCCTACCGTGTCATTTTAACTCATGAAATCAATCGTACATTAATCATTCTTTTCCTTCTTTCAATAAGAATTAACATCATATTCTTACATACATACTTAAGAATTCGATCAAGTTTTTCCATATAACTTACATATCTTACATAACATTATCCGGCCCTTTATGGAGGGACTTTTTATTTGGGAGCTTACTTTGATTACCCATACGTGATAACGTAACCCGGCCTATTTGTTGGACACGGTGTACTGATGAATCATGTAGCATAAACCGGCCTGCCTGTGGGACTCGGTGTACTGTGGAATCATGTAGCATAATCCGGCCCGCCTGTTGGGCTCGGTGTACTGTGGAATCATGTAGCATAATCCGGCCCGCCTGTGGGGCTCAGTGTACTGTGGAATCATGTAGCATAATCCGGCCCACCTGTGGGGCTCGATGTACTGTGGAATTATGTAGCATAATCCGGCCCGCCTGTAGGGCTCGGTGTGATTTTCCTTACATAACATTTTAAACCACCCTTTCACTTCTTCTTAAGTCGTTATAACAACTTCCCATAAAGCTATTATAACAACCTTTCATTTTAGAGAACTTAAGACACTTTTATTTCTTATCACATTGGGGAAACTAAACCCAAAAGTACTACGTACATACATACTTAAAAAGAATCATAAAACTCATTCTCTTTAAATCAATAAACGTATACTTTAAAAAGTCAAGTCACATACTCTTTCGAAATCAAGCCTCTTAACTTTAGAAGTAAATCAAGTAACCCATATCTTGGAAAATAAAGTCTCATAACTTGTAAAGAAATCAAGTCTCATAACTTTAAATCCAATCTCTTAACTTTAGAAATCAAGTCCCATATCTTGAAAAATAATGTCTCATAACTTGTAAAGAAATCAAGTCTCATAACTTTAAATCAAATCTCTTAACTTTAGAAATCAAGTATCATATCTTAAAAAATAAAGTCACATAACTTGTAAAGAAATCAAGTCTCATAACTTTAAATCAAATCTCTTAACTTTAGAAATCAAGTCCCATATCTTGAAAAATAAAGTCTCATAACTTGTAAAGAAATCAAGTCTCATAACTTTAAATCAAATCTCTTAACTTTAGAAATCAAGTCTCATATCTTGAAAAATAAAGTCTCATAAGTTGTAAAGAAATCAAGTCTCTTAACCTTAAATCAAATCTCTTAACTTTAAAGTACTTCACGTAACTTATACAATTTTGACTAAGCCACTCATACTTTCATAATCAAGACTCATATATTTCCAAAATTGACTTACTTACTTCAAATGAATTAAGTCGCATAGACTTACCAAATCAAGTCACATAGACTCACTAAAATTTAGTCACATAGACTTACCAAATAATCATGTCAAAGGAAGGAAGAAGTTCACATACCTCGTTGGCGACTAACCCAAACGACAAGTAGCAATACGCTCCAATGTACTTCAACCTTATTGGCTATTCCACAAGCCAAGTAGAATGTGCTACACGTAGTACTTCAACCTAAAATGACAATAGAACTTCTTTCAAATACAAGCTATCAAGTGTAGGACTTATACCAAATAATGGCCTCTAATTCTACGGAAAATTGGGCAGCACTTCCTTTGTTTCTACGTACTTTTCCACCTTTTCCAAGGCCCGTATTCATCAACCAACAAGCCACATTAAGGCACAACCAACAGTTAGCCAAAGGGGATTACACGCCTAACTGGACGTGTAAAATTCTGCCCCACAATTATACAAAACAGTCCACAAATCAGCCCATAAAAACAGTCCGCAATCCAACCATAACGAGGGTAAAATGTGAGGCCTTTTAACGCCTTTCCACACCCTTATTCCCTTAGGAATTTCATTAGAAACTACTACACTTAAACATGCATAACAACAACTAAATTTCCATCATTTAATACCTCAAAACATTCCACTAAACGACACAAAAACGTCTAACAGTTTTGGACAGTTTCTCGGCCACAACAACTACAACCCGATAACTCGTTCCTTAATCCATTTTATTCCAATTCGAGTTCCAAAACTTCAACATAAGTTATAACAACTTATTAACAACAATATTAATCCATTATAACATGCAATAGGTGAAGATAACAACGACAATAACCAACGAATTCCATTTGCACCAAATCTGTCCCAAATCGGTTTTAGCCGCAAAAATGGCTCAAACACTTTTTATTCTTCATTATTTTCTAACACAAGTTCATCCATACATAATAACAATAAGTAATATCCAATTACTTTAAAAGAAGAAGGACTTTTACCTCATTTTTTTGCCCAAAAACGCCCCAAAATAGTCCGGTCTTTATTGGTGCGTAGTTTTCGTTTCGCTCCACTTCTTCAAGTTCCAATCACATATATGTACCCCCTACAACCTTAGGAGCAACTTCTCTTTGAATCTCACTTCCAAAAAGTCGACGGAACCCCTAGGGTTTTGGCATCAACTTTCGGCCAAGACAAGTAAAAACGTGTAGAATATTAATCTAGGCTTAGCACTTAGTTTAAGGGCTTAATCTTGGAGAAATAAATTGATCAACAATGGTTGTTCTTAGCCAAGGGGCTCTCGAAATTATGGAGCTAAACGGGAGAAAATGAGAGCTTATTTTTTGGTCTAAGTGTAAAGTGATCCAAGTCTTGCAAGACTTGGATATGTATAGCCAAGTGGAGTGGGACCCATGTCCACTTGTCCCCTCTCAAAATATCTAATTTTTTGTCAGATTAGCAAGACAAGTGGAGGGGTGCCACGTGTCGCCCTTCGATTGGTCCAAAATATTATAATTTTTTGAAGGTCCCCACGAAATTGTGAAATTCTCAGCGGACCCTATATTATCTATTTCAACACCTTATAATCCAATACTAAGTCCATAAATCCAATTAGAAGTATTATACTCCAAGTTAATAATTTTTCCGTCGTCACATTTTTTCCGAAATTTTCCTTAAGAAAATGTAATTATTCTTTCCTTCCAAAATTCAAATCTTAAATCCTTAATCACGTTCTCAATTAGTAGCCCTGGTATTACGGGGTGTAACATCCTTCCCCCCTTAGAAACATTCGTCCTCGAATGTTCATCTAAGGTCTCAATAGTTAGCTAGTATTCCACGATTCTCGATTATTCCATGTCGCAATCTTACATTATCTCTCCCCTCATACGGGTAAGATAGTTTCTCATAATCTCAATATCATGTTGTCCTAATCATAACAACCATATTTACTCCATAAAAATATTATTCGTGCATCTCACTTAAGCATACAACACAACTTAATCTAATAACATGGTATGTCCATAAGTCAATTAAACCTGATCTTTCAAGACTCTATCACAATCTTAGTCAGTTCATTACCTCTTGACTATTCCAAATAAGTACATATATAAAGCCTAGGTGTGGATTCAATAAACTGTTTCACACCCTCCAAGTAATTATTAAGGCTTAACCAACTCATGGTAACTCATAATCATTCTAGGGAACGCACAGATGACCCCAAATAAATACGCTCGTACAGATACACATCATCATTATACCAACTGTACAATAGTTTTACCAACCTGGATACGAAGTCCATATAATCCTTTCTGGGTCACTGTTGTCTTTCTCATATCTGCAATCAAAATAACACGTTAGGGAGAGACTACCCTAACAACACAGCTCTATCGCACGATCTCAGAGTGAGAAGAAGAGAAACCAATCCTAAATGAACTATAGCCTCCTGTTTATAGATGTGGTGCACAACACATCGATAAACAAGACTCTACTATACACGGTCTGTAGACATGCCGAGGACTAACTGCTCTAATACCACTCTGTCATGCCCCAAATCCCGGGCCCGTGACTGGTGCCCTTACCTGGGCACCCTTCTACTCATACAACATAAATAAACCGCGGAAGATAAATAGCACTAATTTTTTTTAAAACAAAGGCAAAGCCGGAAAAGCTTCCGTATAAATATAAATCACCCGAAAGGGTCTAAGCTGTACAACAATGTAAATACAACTTACACCAGTCCAGCCCACATATGAATACAGACCTCTAAGAAGGTGACAACAACTATGACAGGACAAGGCAGTACCCCTGAATATACCTAGCCATAATGAAAAACTCCGGAACTTGGAGCCATCTCAAAATGCTGAACAAAGATCCTAAGCTCGCGGATCCACAACTGTGTACCTAGACCTGCAAACATGAACGCAGCCCCCCTAAGGGGGTCAGTACAATAAGTACTAAGTATGGAACGGAAATAAAGTACATTAAACAAGATCATAACTGTACAAAAGAATGACAGGGGCAAGTATAAAAATTAAAATACCAGATCCTACAGTGCCATTTTAACTCATGAAATCAATCGTACATTAATCATTCTTTTCCTTCTTTCAATAAGAATTAACATCATATTCTTACATACATACTTAAGAATTCGATCAAGTTTTTCCACATAACTTACATATCTTACATAACATAATCAGGCCCTTTATGGAGGGACTTCTTATTTGGGAGCTTACTTTGATTACCCATACGTGATAACGTAACCCGGCCCATTTGCGGGACACGGTGTACTGATGAATCATGTAGCATAATCCGGCCTGCCTTTGGGGCTCGGTGTACTGTGGAATCATGTAGCATAATCCGGCCCGCCTGTGGGGCTCGGTGTACTGTGGAATCATGTAGCATAATCCGGCTCGCCTGTGGGGCTCGGTGTACTGTGGAATCATGTAGCATAATCCGGCCCGCCTGTGGGGCTCGGTGTACTGTGGAATCATGTAGCATAATCCAGCCCGCCTGTGGGGCTCGGTGTACTGTGGAATCATGTAGCATAATCCGGCCCGCCTGTGGGGCTCGGTGTACTGTGGAATCATGTAGCATAATCCGGGATCGATGTACTGTGGAATCATGTAGCATAATCCGGCCCGCCTGTGGGGCTCGGTGTACTGTGGAATCATGTAGCATAATCCGGCCCGCCTGTGGGGCTCGGTGTACTGTGGAATCATGTAGCATAATCCGGCCCGCCTGTGGGGCTCGGTGTGATTTTCCTTACATAACATTTTAAACCACCCTTTCACTTCTTCTTAAGTCGTTATAACAACTTCCCATAGAGCTATTATAACAACCTTTCATTTTAGAGAACTTAAGACACTTTTATTTCTTATCACATTGGGGAAACTAAACCCAAAAGTACTACGTACATACATACTTAAAAAGAATCATAAAACTCCTTCTCTTTAAATCAATAAACGTATACTTTTAAAACTCAAGTCACATACTCTTTCGAAATCAAGCCTCTTAACTTTAGAAGTAAATCAAGTAACCCATATCTTGAAAAATAAAGTCTCATAACTTGTAAAGAAATCAAGTCTCATAACTTTAAATCAAATCTCTTAACTTTAGAAATCAAGCCCCATATCTTGAAAAATAAAGTCTCATAACTTGTAAAGAAATCAAGTCTCATAACTTTAAATCAAATCTCTTAACTTTAGAAATCAAGTCTCATATCTTCAAAAGTAAAGTCTCATAACTTGTAAAGAAATCAAGTCTCATAACTTTAAATTAAATCTCTTAACTTTAGAAATCAAGTCCCATATCTTGAAAAATAAAGTCTCATAACTTGTAAAGAAATCAAGTCTCATAACTTTAAATCAAATCTCTTAACTTTAGAAATCAAGTCCCATATCTTGAAAAATAAAGTCTCATAACTTGTAAAGAAATCAAGTCTCATAACTTTAAATCAAATCTCTTAACTTTAGAAATCAAGTCCCATATCTTGAAAAATAAAGTCTCATAACTTGTAAAGAAATCAAGTCTCTTAACCTTAAATAAAATCTCTTAACTTTAAAGTACTTCACGTAACTTATACAATTTTGACTAAACCACTCATACCTTCATAATCAAGACTCATATATTTCCAAAATCGACTTACTTACTTCCAATGAATTAAGTCGCATAGACTTACCAAATCAAGTCACATAGACTCACTAAAATTTTGTCACATAGACTTACCAAATAATCATGTCAAAGGAAGGAAGAAGTTCACATACCTCGTTGGCGACTAACCCAAACGACAAGTAGCAATACGCTCCAATGTACTTCAACCTTATTGGCTATTCCATAAGCCAAGTAGAATGTGCTACACGTAGTACTTCAACCTAAAATGACAATAGTACTTCTATCAACTACAAGCTATCAAGTGTAGGACTTATACCAAATAATGGCCTCTAATTCTGCGGAAAATTGGGCAGAACTTCCTTTGTTTCTACGTACTTTTCCACCTTTTCCAAGGCCCGTATTCATCAACCAACAAGCCACATTTAAGGCACAAACAACAGTTAGCCAAAGAGGATTACACGCCTAACTGGACTTGTAAAATTCTGCCCCACAATTATACAAAATAGTCCACAAATCAACCCATAAAAACAGTCCGCAATCCAACCATATCGAGGGTAAAATGTGAGGCCTTTTAACGCCTTTCCACACCCTTATTCCCTTAGGACTTTCATTAGCAACTACTACACTTAAACATGCATAACAACAACTAAATTTCCAGCATTTAATACCTCAAAACAGTCCACTAAATGACACAACAACGTCTAACAGTTTTGGGCAGTTTCTCGGCCACAACAACTACAACCTGATAACTCGTTCCTTAATCCATTTTATTCCAATTCGAGTTCCAAAACTTCAACATAAGTTATAACAACTTATTAACAACAATATTAATCCATTATAACATGAAATAGGTTAAGATAACAACGACAATAACCAACGAATTCCATTTGCACCAAATCTGTCCCAAATTGGTTTTAGCCCCAAAAATGGCTCAAACGCTTTTTATTTGTCACGACCCGTTCCGGGGCCCGTGACTGGTGCCTTACCCCGGGCACCCTAGTGATACAACATCAGAGAAAATCAGCGGAAATAAAAACATGAACATGAATTAAGAGACAAGATAAATAAACAAAGCAACCAAAAGCTTGCCTTCATCATATATACATAAATACCCGACGCTTATCTTTTTACAAACCCCGCCACAACAAATACATGCACTCTAAGATTTTTACAACAGCTATGACGGGACAGGGCCCCGCCATACCCCTGAATGTATAAGAATCTACAGACGCAGGGTAACATACCAAAAGATAAGCCTCCGAAGAAATGGGGCTTCCCGACACGCTGAACTGTGATCCTATGAGCGAGGATCCACAACCGATGTACTTCCACCTGCGCATGAACGCACTTCGGCGAGGTCAAGATAACAGTACCAAGTATGTGAAATCAGAAAAGATCAGAATGAAATCATAATAGTCTATATAAAGCAGAGACATGATAACCGGATGAAATACGTGTCCCGCCATCCCGGGACTCGGTGAATAATCGGATGGAATACGTGTCCTCGCCATCTCGTGGGACTCGGTGTATGATCGGATGAAATACGTGTCCTCGCCATCTCGGGACTCGGTGTAAAATCGGATGGAATACGTGTCCTCGCCATCTCGGGACTCGGTGTATAATCAAATGGAATACGTGTCCCTGCCCATCTCGTGGGACTCGGTGTAGAATCGTTCATAACAAATCAACCGGCCCTCCATCGAGAGACGCGGGGGTACAGAAGTACAACCAAGGCTATCACAACAAGCATAGGCAAGTTTCACAACAACAAGCATAGGCAAGTTTCACAACAACAAACATAGGCAAGTTATACACAACTCAAAGTACTTTCATTTTATGCCAAAGTCCGGGTTTTTAACCCTAAAGTACTACGTACGTTAAATTCCTTTTAAAGATCCATTTCTCGATTTGTGCGTGTCATCCGATACCCGTAGTATAAAAATAGAGTGACTAACATTGTTAAGTAAACCAAAATGCTTTCCTTTGTAAAATCAAGTAACAACCTTATTTTCCAAACGTTCAAGTTTGCCTAATTTCAATTGCTGAAGTTTCTCATTTTAGAAAAGGTTTCGTAGTTCATAGTTTTAATCCTTTTAAACATAATTCTCCTTTAAACGTTTTGAGAAACATATGTCTTATATGTGAGTAGGTTGTTCTTGTTTATAATCAATCTTATTAAGCAGCCATGATCTAGGAAAAGTAATATCATTTTGTCTCATCTTAGCTTCTATGCAGATGGAGGTATCTACTGGTTTTAATACCATACTTCATTATTCAATACATTTTCCTTTATTAACGCTGCAGTGGTTTGTCGATACTCATTCTGATTCAAATCAAGAAACATTATCCCTTTTAAAACCAAGTACTCATTACTCACGAATGAGGTTTCACACTTTTAACAAAATTCATATCAATACCATTAAGTCAAGTCTCTTATCTTCTAAAATCAGTAAACCATTCTTTTTATCACTCTTAAGACGTTATACCTAACTTCCCATAAAGCTAGTACAACTCTTATGTTTTCAAAGCCAAGTATTACTCTTCTTTCAAAAAGGTCTTTTTGAAACACTTCAAGTTCTTTGTTACTACACATCAAATCCGTTATAAGTCAAATCAGTTACCCTTTGAAACCACAAAGCATTTTCTTACCTACATAAAGCTTGTTATAACCAACTTCCCATAAAGCCGTTATAACACTTTATGTTTCAAACCAATCAAATACATTAAACACATGTACGCTCACCGCACTACATAGTTATACACATATCATGCTAGAACAGATAGGAAGAGGTTCACATACCTCGCGACGACTCACCGACTAATAGCAAAGCGCCCAAGTACCTCAAACCGCTTCGGCTACACCTTAAGCCAAGTAGACCACGCCACACGTAGTATTTCAACCTATAGAGGCCACAAGGCGCCTATTAACATCTTAGATCTCAATGTAGAATATCTTACGTAAAATTCGAAGACCTCCCCGCACAACAGAAATCTCCTCCTCTATCGAGGCCGCTACCAAGCCAACCGGGGTTTGCACGCTTAACCGGACGTGTACAATTCTACTCACAAAGAATACTACACAAGTCTCATCGTAATACGTCTATGTAATTACATTCCACTTCTTAAAATTCAGGCTTAAGTCGCAAGACATTGCCGTAAGTATTATTCAGGCTTAAGTCAAAAGACATTGCCGCACAACTATGTTCAGTTCTATATATAGTATACTTAACTATATACTCCTACAACATGTAATTTCCAATTACAACAGAAGGTCAAGAATGTTTACCTCGATAAGCCCAAAATTATCCGAGTTTATATGTCGATCTTGAGCAAGGTTTAGCTCCTACTCCGTGCGCTCCAACTCGCTCCAACCAACCCTTAGAAGTTCTAACCAACTTCTACTTAACACTTCAACCGACTATGAAGGTTTTTCCTTAGGGTTTCGTTTTTGTGACTGAGGGAAGTATAATAGTATTTTTCCGGGTTTTTCGTATAAAGGGTACTTTGGAAAGTACTACAAGGTATTTGGCTAAAGTATTTTGGGCATTATAACAATACTTGTAGAATACATTTCTACCAAGGGGGGTAGTATTTCGACTAGCACAACTAGGCTAGTGGAGGGGTTCTCGCTAGAACCACTAGGCAAGGGGGTGCTCGCCGAGGCCTTCAAGAGGGGAGAGGGGTGGTGTTTGGACGAGAACAAGGTTGAGGGAGAGGGAGGGATTTTTAACACTTAGAGAAATTTTGGATGAAGAAGTTCATCAACTTAGAGGGTAATTATAGGTCAAGCAAAGGCCAACCAAGGGCCAAGATGAAGCCAAGTGCAAGGCAAGTGTAAGGCCAAGATTAAGCCATGTGCTACCTTATCCATCTACACAAAATATCCTACCTAACCCTTGACTCAAATTCCAACACAAAAACATGCTGCGGCCTCACTTTGCCGCCCAAGTCCTTCCAATGTGAGGTGATCACACGACTGCCCGGCCCGTGGATCGTGCTCACCGGCACCCAAGTAGTCATACATCGAGTAATCGGAAATATAAAGCAAGACATGAAACAGCTTTATAAAATAAGACACGCTTATGTGAGAAAACATCGCTTTCTAAGATAAATATATATAAACATGGTTTAGCAGCTACATCCGACATCGCATAACATGACTCATGCACTTAAGGAAATATACAACTATGGCGGGACAGGGCCCCGCCATACCCCGATCTGCATAAAACTATCTACAACAGGAGATCATACCTAAAAGTAGAGCCTCCTAAAAGATGGAGCTCCCGACACCAACGTAGAGATCCTAAGAATGTGGATCTAGCACTGCCGCTCTTACCTGCAGATGAACGCACTTCAAGGAGGTCAAGACAACAGTACTAAGTATATGAAATCAGAAATACTTAAATGAAACATATCATTTTTAAAAACAGTTTTGCAAGTATGTATAAAACAACCATGAAACCGCATAGTGCCACATCACAAACAAGAGCAACAATAGGTAAATCAGAATGTGTCTTTTCTAGGCTGCGAATGATCGCAGGCCAATTGCCGTAGTATCACCATGCAAGCCTAATCACGGACTCGTAGTCCGCATAGGCCAATCACATAGGCCCGCATAGGTATATAACCCCGCATCGGTGGTAGCTACCTCGGCATCGCCCCGACTCGCCGTCCGCACGCCACATGCATCGCATGAGGTATAACCCCGCACACTAACTCGAACTCCCGTAGCTCGCATAGGTCCTCGACCCGCATGAGGTATTCTCGAATCATGGTCCTGCATCACCGAGTCTACCCCGCGTCGGAGGCGCTTAACCCCTGCAATATGTCGAGAGTGAGTGATGTTACACTAACCTAACAAACTTATCGTTAACAACATAAGCACAACAAGAATACTCTTTTACACAAACGTTACAAGACACTAACACACATAGCATCATATCATGTCTACTTATCAAACCATCTTATTATTCTTTTCACAATTCAATATAAGTCCATTATAAACACATAGGCAAATCTGTTTCTTTTATCAATCTTAAGTGGTTATACTTAACTTCCCATAAAGCTAGTATAACTCTTAAGCTTCGCTTAAAACCAATTAGTTCTCTTCATTAAAAATGATTCAAGATTCTTATGAAATGCTTTCGATCTTTATTATTCGTGCTTAAGCGTGAGGCATCGCCGTAGTGTTATTCAAAGCTTAAGCCAGGCATCGCCGTAAGTATTATTCAGCTTAAGTCAAAGACATTGCCGTAGTTATTATTCGCTAACACACGTACGCTCACCGCACTATATATATTGTAAAATATCATGCTTTAGGAAGAATCACATACCTTCTCAATGAAAACCACCGCCAAGTCAATATGTCGCAGAGAGTCACCTATAATAGTCACTGACATCTATCAAAGACTACTCAAGGTCATTCTAAACAGAGGGTTCACAATTCTATGGAAAGTCACAGCATTTCCTACCCGTGAGCTATATAAGTTCATCAGAAAACAAATTCTATGTAAGTACAGTTTGATTATTCTTCTTTAAACCATTCTACTGTGGTAACAGCTCAATTCTATTCTGTGATATTCTTCTAAGTATTTAATACTTATTCTAATACTACTACAGATGTATTCTCTAATTCAAAAGAGGTTAGGATTAGTTACCTGTAAGCCCAATAATATCCTAGTTAAAGTCGCACCGAGCAAGGTTTAGCTCCTAAGTTGTACGCCCAGAGCTCCAAGAAACCTTAGAAGTTCTTCACAACTTCTACTAAGTACTAAGGGATTTGGGCTAGGGTATTTTGGGCATTATAACAATACTAGAAGACAACTTTTCTACCAGGGAGGGTAGATTTTTGGCTAGGCTAGTGGGCCTCGGCCAAACTACTAGGCTAGAGGGGGTATTCGCCAAGGGCCTTCACAAGGGAGGGGAGGTGTTTGACTAAAAGGCTACAAAGGGAGAGGAGAGGATTTTCAAGACTTGGAAAGATTTGTGGATGAAGAACTCTTCATCTCTGGGCGGGTATTTATAGGTCAAGAAGTGGCCAACCAATGGCCAAGATTAAGACAAGTGCAAGGCAAGTGTAGGGTGAGGATTAACTATACACAAATATCCTACCAACTCTTGACTTGTGCACAAGGCACAAAAACGTGCTCACCATTGTCCAAATCGTCCAAATGGACGATTTCAAGTCCATCAATCGAGGGTGACAAGTGTCGCCTCCCGTTGGTCCAAAATGTTTCGTCTCGGAAAAATCCGCAAAAATTAGAAATGGCATAGCGGAATTTACCCTACGAAAGTCGTGGAAACGTTTCGCGGAAAACTATTCGCTTTGTGAGTTGTGCCAAAAAAACGCTTTGCCTAAACTTTAAGGCTAGACTTTCAGACGTATTCCTTACGCATACTCCGAAATACGGGTATAACATTCTCCTCCTTAGAAACATTCGTCCCGAATGTTCCTTCCCAAGACGATTAACGATAAGATTCTTCATAACTAAAAGCGATTGCAAATGCCACACACGCCACGTAACAACACTTAGGCGTAAACGATAACGAAAATTTACAAGTAGGAAAGTGAATTACCCGAGGTGTGGGAATAGGTGAGGATACTTCGCCTCATGTCCTCCTCGGCTTCCCACGTCATCTCCTCCCCGAGCTCGTTCGCCACAAGACTTTGACGGAAGCCACGCCCCGTCCGCAGACGCCTAACTTTGACGATCGACTATCGCTATGGAATCTCTCATACGATAACCCTTCTGGCCACCGACATCGCCAATCGGTACCCTAGATGGATCCCCGATACATCTCTCAAGATAGATACGTGAAAACCGGATGCACCGCCTCCAGACGGACGGCAGATCCAACTCATAGTAACCTTGCCTACCTCGCGACAATCAAACGCCCAATGTACTAGGGCCGAGTTTCCTTCTTCCCGAATCTCATCACACCGCTTCATGGGTGACACCTTTAGAAAACCCAATCATGAACCTCGAACTCAAGATGCCGACGACGATGATCTGATACGACTTGGCCGACTCGAGTCGATAGCCGCTCTCGGATAAGCTTCACCTTATCCATCGCTGTACCAAATCTGGTCCCACTAGCCGCACTCGCCCACATCGAACCAACCTATAGGCGACCGCACTTCCTCCCATACAAGGCCTCATAAGGCGCCATCCGAATACCGGAGTGGTAGCTATTATTATACGCGAACTCAACTAGAGGCAAATGATCCTCCCAACTACCATCGAAGTCAATAACACAGCTCGCAGATATCCTCGAGTCCGATAGTGCGCTCGCCGTCCGTCTGCTCGTGGATGAAATGCAGACTGTGCTCACCGGCCCCTAAACTCTCTCGGAAGGACCTCCGAAGTTAGCCGTAAACTGGCTCTGCGATATGATCGAAGTAGGGACTCCATGCACCGACGATCTCTGATGTAAAGTCCGCATAATCCTCACCAAAAGTCGCCCCGACGGGAAGAAAGTGGGCTGATTTCACACCGCCGACGATAACCCATATAGAATCATGTCTCCTCCGAAGCGAGGTAATCCCGTGATGAAGTCCATGTTGATTACCTCCCACTTCCGTGTCGGGATCTCAATCGTCAGAATAAAACCACCGTGCCTCCGTGCTCTACCTTCACCGCCGACAACACGCACCGAGCTACGAACTCGCAACGCCCCTCTTCAAGCCATCCCACCAATACACGATCTAAGGTCGTGGTACATCTTGGTCGACCCGATGGATAGAGTAACGCCGCTACCGGTGCTTCCCCAAGAACTCCGCCAAGTCCTCAAACATCCGGAACACACACCGCCCTCAAACCTTAGCACCCCATCGTGCTACCTCAAAAGGACCCTTGCCCTCACGAAGAGTCAGATCACGATATCGAATCAAAGCTGGATCCTCGAATCGCCTCTTCACCTCCTCGACGATGGAAGACTCGGCAACCTCACGAACTCTAACCCCACCGCTATCGTAATCAATCAAACGACACCAAGGCTCGCTAATCGATGCAAATCACGAACCATGTCCTCCTCTCTAGCCGCACATCCGATAGGCTCCCATCGACCTACGACTAAGAGCATTCGCCACAACATCGCCTTCCCGGGTGGTACAGATATCAACATCGTAATCCTTAAGCAACTCTAACCACCGCTCTCGCCGTAAGTTCACTCCTCTCGCCGAAGATATACCGAGGCTCTGTGGTCTGTAAAATATCCACGCAACCCCATACAAATAGTGCCTCCAGATCTTCAAGGCGTGAATCACACCGCTAACTCCAAATCATGCGGGTAGTTCCTCCGTGTTTCTTCACCGCCGACGCATATGCTATAACCCCGCCATACCGCATCAACACACATCCCAACCCGATGCCCGACGATCACAATACACGACATAACCATCCGACCTCCGAAGAGTAAGAACGGGGCGCTGCCTTCTTTCAAGAATCGAAACCCCGCCACAAGCATCACCATCAAACTTGGCCGCTTCCGAGTCACCTAGTCAATGGTGCGAGATAAGCAAACTTCTACGAACCGCCGATAATATCCTCGCAAGGCCCGTAAAATCGCGAACCTCTCGCTTGAGTAAGAGTTCAGGCCAAGTCCTCGATCGCTTCGATCTTGGCCAGATCCACTGAATGCCATCACCGACAATATGCCCAAGAAACGCCATCAAGTCAACCAAAACTCACATTTGGAAAACTTGGCGATAATCGCCGGTCTCGAGAATCACAAGACAGCCTCGTTGCGTTCGCGTGCTCTCGCTTCCGAGCGAATAAACCAAGATATCATCAATGAACACTATCACAAACGTGTCCAAAATGGTTTGAACACTCGATTCATCAAATCCATGAATACCACGAGCATTGGTCAACCCAAAAGACATGACTGAACTCATAATGCCCGCACGTCCGAATGCATTCTGTGGACATCCACCTCTCGACTCGCACTGATGATAGCCCGATCGCAGATCAATCTTGGAGAAACATCTCGCACTCGCAACCGGTCGAACAAATCATCAAACTCGGGAAGGGGTATTCGTTTTAATGGTCACCTTGTTCACCGCTCAGAATCAACACACATGCGCAGCTGCCCCATCCTTCTTCTTCACGAACAATACCGGCGCTCCTGTGGAGAAACACTAGCCTGATGAAGCCCTTTCTCCAAAGAAATCCTCACCGGTCCTTCAACTCTCTCAACTCTAAGTGCCATTCTCAGATGGAATGGAAATAGGCCGAGTATCTGGCAACACATCTATACAAAACTCGATCTCCCTCTCAGGAGGGATACCCGGGAGGTCATCTGAAACACGTCTGGGAACTCGACTCTCGAATCGATCAAAATCTGGTACCGCAGCCTTCAAGATCAAACACCCGAACGAGATGGTAGATATACCCTTCGCACCATCTTCCTAGCCTCGAGGTAGGAAATAAACCTACCCTGCGATACCGCGTGCTCCCACTCAACAACCGGCCTCGTGAAACCGAACCGCATTACTTCTCTCTCAGCTACATTGGCGTAGCGAAGCTAGCCAATCCATCCCCATGATCACGCCAAGTCAATCATCTCTAACTCTATCAAGTCGGCTAGGTCCGACGACCAAAATGGTCACAGGACAAGCTCTATATACCCGCCGAGCTACCACCGAATCACCATCGGCGTAGCTACCTCGAAAGTGCATCACGCCCGAATTTCGCCCGTGATCGTGCCTTACCCCGCACCCTAGTGATACAACATCGAGAAAACCAGCGGAAAATAAAACACGAGTCATGAAACAAGAGATATAATAAATAAACAAAGCAAAAACTTTTCCAAGATATACATAAAAACCCGACGCTTATCCTTTTTACAAACCCCGCCACAACAAAGGCTATAGACTTAAGATTTACAACAACTATGACGGACAGGCCCGCCATACCCTCAATGTACAAGAACCTACAACTCGTGGAAACATACCAAAGATAAGCCTCCAAGGAACGGAGCTTCCCAACACGCCGAAATGAGATCCTAAGAGCGGATCCACGATCGATGTACTTACTGCAGCATGAACGCAGCCCGAAGGAGGTCGATAACAGTACCAAGTATGTGAAATCACAACATCAGAATGAAATCATAATAGCTTAAAAAGGTGAGACATGTATGATAACCAAAATACAAGACGCAACATAAAAGCGGTCAAGTCGTGACTCACGCCTCAAAGTCACCACTAAATATAACTATGGGTCTCACGCCCACAACATCCATCATGTTCGCATCACGGCCGCATGCCCCGAATCTTCGTTGGTGTAGACATGTCCATGATGCAACACACAATAAGCGCCGCATGGCCACACGCCCCGGAATCGTGACGGTGTAGACATGCCCATGTAACCTCAATAACAATATACTCGTGGTCAACCCCGCCGCACGCCACATGCCCCGAATCTCAGACGGTGTAGACACGCCCATGTTGCGCATAACCATATATCGGTAATCAACCCGCCGCATGACCGCGTGCCCCTAATCTCGTGACGGTAGACATGTCCATGTGACATCAACAACAAGACAAGAATCAAAATGGAAACATACCCGTGGAATTCTCCATCACCGCCAAAGACGCCCAAGTAAGTTCTCAATAAGTCAACCTACTCTATCGAGAGACGCCAGAATACGTAAATACCACACTTGCACAACAAAGGCTATCATCACAAGCACAGGCAAGTTTCACGACAACAAGCATAGGCAAGTTTCACAACAACAAGCATAGGAAAGTTTCACAACAACTCAAAGTACTTTCATTTTATGCCAAAGTCCGGGTTTTTAACCCCAAAGTACTACATACGTTAAGTTCTTTTAAAAAAGATCCATTACTTTTATAAAAGTCACCCGATACCCGTAGTATTAGAATGACCAACCCACATTCCCTTTTCAAAATCAAGTAACAACATTCTTTTCCTAAGTTCCAGTTTGCCTAGTTTCAATTACTCAAGCTTCTCATTTTCAAATGGTTTCATAGTTTCCAAACTTAATCACTTGATTCCTTTTTAGAACAATTGAGTAATATATGTCTCACGTGAGAGTAGGTTATTCTTGTTTACAACATTCTTATTACAAAGACCATGATCTAGAAAATGTATATCATTTTGTCTCATCTTAGTTTCTATGCGGATGGAGGTTTCTACCGGTTTTAATACAATTCATCATTATTCAATACATTTTCCTTTATTAACGCTGCAGTCTCTGTCGATACACATTCTCGATTTCCAAATCAAGAAACATTATCCCTTTAAATAAAACCAAGTACTCATTACTCACGAATGAGGTTTCACACAAACATTCACATTAAAACAAATAAGTTAAGTCTCTTATCTTATAAGATCAAGTCTCTTAACTTCTAACATCAAGAAACCATTTTCTTTACCTCTCTTAAGACATTATACCTAACTCCCATAAAGCTAGTATAACTCTTTTTAAAACCTTTTAAAACCAAGTGTTACTCTCCTTCCAAAATGATTTATAAATCTTTTGAAATACATCAAGTTCTTTATTATAACTAGCCGCTTATAATTCACATCGCTACCTTTTAAAACCACAAAGTATTTTCTTACCTACATAAAGTCATTATAACCAACTTCCCATAAAGCCGTTATAACACTTTATGTTTTAAGAACAATCAAACACGATTAACACACGTACGCTCACCGCACTACATAGTTCACACATATCATGCTAGAAGAGATAGGAAGAGGTTCACATACCTCGCGACGATTATCGACAATAAGCAAAAGCTCCAAGTACTACAACCTTGCTAGCCCTTTCCACTCTCGAGTAGAATACGCTACTCTTAGTACTTTCACCTATAAAGGTCACAAACGTCTATTAACCCCAAAACACAAGTTTCTATCTTTCTACGTAAAATTCGCAGACCTCTCCCCGCAACAGAAATCTCCTCCTTTATCGAGGTCGCTACCAAGCCAACCAGGGGGTTAACACGCCTAATCGGACGCTGCACAATTCTACTACACAAGAATGTTACATAAGTCTCTGTAATACAGCCTCTAGGTAATTACAGCTCGCTTCTCTTTATTATCCTTCTACGTGATTACTGCTCAATTCTTTATTCTTGAGCTTAAGTCAAAAGACATTGCCAAAATACTAAGTTCATTCTATATATAGTATACAACAACTATATATTCAACACTTATGTAATTTCCAATTACAATAGAAGGACAAGAGTGTTTACCTCGATAAGCCCAAAATTATCCAAGTATAAAGTCGATCCCGAGCAACGCTTAGCTCTACTCCAGCGCCCAAACAACCCTTAGAAGTTCTAACCAACTTCTACTTACAACTTCAACAACGGGTGAAGATTTCCTAGGGTTTCGTTTTGTGGCTAAAGGAAGTATAATCGTATTTTCCTGGCTTTTGTATAAGTGTAACCTTGGGAATACTACAAGGTATTTGGGCCAAGGTATTTGGACATTACAACAACACTAGAGAGTATTTCTATACCACAACAAGGGGTATTATACGAAAACAACTAGGCTAGGGGGGGGGGTACCCCACGGCTAGACACCACAAAGGGGGAGGGGGGAGGCTCTCGGCCAAAGGCCTTAACCAAGGGGAGGGGTGTTGGACGATTTCAAGGTTGAGGGGGAGGGAGAGATTTTTAACACTTAGAACAATTTTGGATGAAGAAGTTCATCAACATGGAGGGGTATTTATAGGTGAAGAAATGGCCAACCAATGGCCAAGATTCTTCCAAGTGTATAGCAAGTGTAAGGTCAAGATCAAGCCATGTGTTTGTGGGTCCCACTTGCTCATCAACTACACAAAAATATCCTACCTAACCCTTGACCAAAATTGGGCAACAAAAACGTGCCAAGAATGGCCATTTCGCCGTCCCTTTGCTTCCAATGTGTGGGTTACACATTTCACCCTCCGTTTGGTCAAAATTGTTTCGTCTCTCGTAAAAATCCGAAAAAATTATAAATGACATAGCCGTAATTTTCCAAAAAAAAGGTGTGTAAAGGTTTCGTCGAAAAACGACTCTAATCGGGTGTTGTGTACAAATTTCGAAACTTGCCTAACTTAAGGCTCAAATTTTCTACGTACGTCCCCACGTACATACTCTGAAAATACGGGGTATAACAGGGTCTATGGACTCAGGCTCTATCCCTATCCTACTAGCAACAAGGGGAGATATATAGGACAGAGTAGAACCCGGATCTATCAACGCATACACATCAAACCCGAACCGATAAAGTACTGTGACGACATCAGTGAGGCCTCCACGATCCGCTTACCGGACAAAGCATAAATGCGGTTCGAGGACCGCTAGAATCGACCCGAGCCACGACCTCGCCGCGACTGCTGACCCATGAGTACCACGCCCGGGCGAGTAAATCGTAGGAGATGAAGAAGACCGCGAAAGAACACGTAGTGACCTACCATCAAGATCGCCTTGGTCGGACGGTTCCTCGCATAGTGACCTGCTGCCACAATCAAACAAACTCCGTAGCACCACAACTCCCGGTGGGATCTACCGTGACGGCCACACCGGCGGTGGTCCCGACGCCGCATTTCGCCGCCTCGACGCTCAAGTCCTGGGGCCTCGTGCGCCTCGAATATCCCGGCCGAGGCCGGTGCGGCAGAGTGCTCTGGGCTGGCCGTGGTGCAAATCTAGGCTATCGCCGAGGCCGCCACCACGATAGCCACCAAAAGACCCCGCTGCCCCGGTCTTCTTCGCTGCTGTCGACCCGGCGTCTCTACGCCTCACATCCAAGAGCATGAGCTCGCATGCGGGTAATGTCCATACCCTACCGAGAGAAACACCCGCATACGACTCGCCATATAGTCGTTTCTGCCCGGTGACATAGCGCACCCTATCCTCCATATTCGCTACCAATCTTGGGACATATCGAGCCAATGAATCAAACTCGACATTGTACTCGACAAGGCGGTCCTCTCGCCTCGATGGTAAAAATCTATCACCCGCCCTCCTCAACTGTGGAGGCAAGAAGTGAGTGAGGAAAGCCTCTGACAACTCATCCCAAGTAGCTCGGGACGCGAGCTCTCACCGGGATAACTCCAATGAAACAAACCAATCGACAGCGGTATCACGCACCGATGCGAACCAAAGGTCACAGACTGTCTCCGAGGCCTTGATCACCCTCATGATCCTCTCAGAGCCGGATGAACTCGCGGATCATCCTCCGCCACCAGTAAAACTCGGCGGGCTACAACTCAAGAAATCTCGTAGTCTCAAACTATATGCCTCAGTGCACCACGCGTGGATCGAGCCGAGCTGAATCGCCGATCCAGCCTCTCTCTCGACGGGCCACAACTTTAACCAATAGTCGGGCCATCTCTACTTCCTAACTCCTCCGCCCAGCCGTGGGGCGAGGTGGGTACTGCGGTCTCTTTGGGCTGGCGGCGTCATAGAACTCGCCGTCTCGGTATAGACCGGGCACGAGCCTCGTGACTCGGGTGTCTCGCTAGCCTCTCACGCTTTGCCCTTCTCGGGCGGGTTGCCTTACGTGGAGGCATAATCAGCAGAAAAGAATACGTTAGAGGTCCAACCTATAACACGCCTCTAAAGCACGATCTCGGAATGAGAAGAATGGAAACCAATCCTAAATATCCTATAGCCTCACGATTATTGGTGTGGTGCACAACACACCGATAATAAAGACTCTACTAGATACGGTCAGAGACACTTTCCGAGGATTAATCGCTCGATACCACTTTTGTCACGACTGCCCGTTAGGCGTGATCGTGCCTACCGGCACCCAAGTAGTCATACATCGAGTAATCGGAAATATAAAGCAAGACATGAAACAGCTTTATAAAATAAGACACGCTTTATGTGAGAAAACATCGCCTTTCGGCATAAATATATATAAACATGGTTTAGCGATACATCCGACATCGCATAACATGACTAATTCTGCACTTAAGGAAATATACAACTATGGCGATGGCCCCGCCATACCTCGATCGCATAAAACTATCTACAACAGGGAGATCATACCTAAAAGTAGAGCCTCCGAAAAGATGGAGCTCCCGACACCAACGTAGAGATCCTAAGAATGTGGATCTAGCACTGCTGCCCTTACCGCGGCATGAACGCAGCCCTCAAGGAGGTCGAGACAACAGTACTAAGTATATGAAATCAGAAATACTTAAATGAAACATATCATTTTTAAAAACAGCTTGCAAGTATGTATAAAACAACCAGGAAACCGCATATAGTGCCACATCACAAACAAGAGCAACAATAGGTAAATCAGAACAGTCTTTTCTAGGCTGCGAATGATCGGGCAGGCCAATTGCGTAGTATCACCATGCAAGCCTAATCACGGACTCCGTAGTCCGCATAGGCCAATCACATAGGCCCGCATAGGTATATAACCCCGCATCGGTGGTAGCTACTCGGCATCGCCCCGACTCGTCGTCCGCATGGCCACATAGACCGCGTGAGGTATAACCCCGCACACTAACCGGAACTCCGTAGCTCGCATAGGTCCCTTGGACCCGCATGAGGTATTCTCGAATCATGGTCCTGCATCGCTGAGTCTACCCCGCGTCGGAGGCGCTTAACCCCTGTAATATGTCGAGAGGTGGTGATGTTACACTAACCTAACATTATCGTTAACAACATAAGCACAACAAGAATACTCTTTTACACAAACGTTACAAGACACTAACACACATAGCATCATATCATGTCTACTTATCAAACCATCTTATTATTCTTTTCACAATTCAATATAAGTCTGTTATAAACACATAGGCAAACTGTTTCTTTTATCAATCTTAAGTGGTTATACTTAACTCCCTATAAAGCTAGTATAACTCTTAAGCTTCTGTTTAAAAACCAATTAGTTCTCTTACATTAAAAATGATTCGATTCTTATGAAATGCTTTCAGATCTTTATTATTCAAGCTTAAGCGAGGCATTGCCGTAAGTGTTATTCGTGCTTAAGCCGAGGCATTGCCGTAAGTATTATTCAGCTTAAGTCAAAGACATTGCCGTAGTTATTATTCGATTAACACACGTACGTCTACCGCACTATATATATTGTAAAATATCATGCTTTAGGAAGAATCACATACCTTCTCAATGAAAACCACCCGCCAAGTGAATATGTCGCTACAGAAAGTCACCTATAATAGTCACGCAGACATCTATCAAAGACTACTCAAGGTCATTCTAAACGGAGGGTTCACAATTCTATGGAAAGTTGGCAAGACTTCCTACCCGGTGAGCTATATAAGTTCATCGTGAAAACATTCTATGTAAGTCTGCTTTGATTATTCTTCTTTAAACCCTTCTACTGTGGTAACAGTTCAATTCTATTCTGTGATATTCTTCTAAGTATTTAATACTTATTCTAATACTACTACAGTATGTATTCTCTAATTCAAAAGAGGGTTAGGATTAGTTACCTCGGTAAGCCCAATAATATCCTAGATAAAGTCGCGCCTGAGCAAGGTTTAGCTCCTAAGTTGTACGCTCCGGTAGCTCCAAGAAACCTTAGAAGTTCTTCAACTTCTACTAAGTACTAAGGGATTTGGGCTAGGGTATTTTGGGCATTATAACAATACTAGAAGACAACTTTACTACCACGCGAGGGGGGTAGATTATGTGGCTAGGCTAGGGGGGGCCTCGGCCAAACTACTAGGCTAGAGGGGGGGGTATTCGGCCAAGGGCCTTCACAAGGGGAGGGGGGAGGTGTTGGACGAAAAGGCTACAAAGGGAGAGGAGAGGATTTTCAAGACTTGGAAAGATTTGTGGATGAAGAACTCTTCATCTCTAAGGGGGTATTTATAGGTCAAGAAGTGGCCAACCAATGGCCAAGATTAAGACAAGTGCAAGGCAAGTGTAGGGTGAGGATTAACTATACACAAATATCCTACCAACTCCTTGACTTGTGCACAAGGCACAAAAAACGTGCTCACCATTGTTCAAATCGTCCAAATGGACGATTTCAAGTCCATCAATTGGAGGGTGACAAGTGTCGCCCTCCCGTTGGTCCAAAATGTTTCGTCTCTCGGAAAAATCCGCAAAAATTAGAAATGGCATAGCCGGAATTTACCCTACGAAAGCTGTGGAAACGTTTCGTCGGAAAACTATTCGTTTTGTGAGTTGTGCCCAAAAAAAACGTTTTGCCTAAACTTTAAGGCTAGACTTTTTGTACGTATTCCCTTACGTACATACTCTGGAAATACGGGGTATAACAGTGACACATGTCACCCTCCCGTTGGTCCAAAATGTTTCGTCTCTCAGAAAAATCCGCAAAAATTAAAAATGCCATAGCCGGAATTTTCCCTACGAAAGCTGTGGAAACGTTTCGTCGAAAAACGACTCCTATCGGGTGTTGTGTACAAATTTCGAAACTTGCCTAACTTAAGGCTCAAATTATTATACGTACGCCCTCACGTACATACTCTGGAAATACGGGGTATAACATTATTCTTCATTCTTTTCTAACATAAGTTCATCCATACATAATAACAATAAGTAATATCCAATTACTTTAAAAGAAGAAGGACTTTTACCTCATTTCTTTGCCCAAAAATTCCCCAAAACAGTCCGGTCTTTATTGGTGCACAGTTTTCGTTTCGCTCCACTTCTTCAAGTTCCAATCACATATATGTACCCCCTACAACCTTAGGAGCAACTTCTATTTGAATCTCGCTGTCACGACCCGACCCCGGACCGCGACTGGTGCCCTACCTGGGCACCCCGTTCAGGTATACATCAGAGAATAGCAGCGGAACATACACAACACATAAACATGTCTAGACAATAAACATCACAGGCTAGCCGATAAGGCCGCCTTCCATAAAATATACATAACCAAAAGTAAAACAGTACAACTCTGTTCTTACAGCCCAAACCACAAATATGACTACATACCTCTAGGAATAACAACTGTGGTGGGACAGGGCCCCGCCATACTCCTGAATGTACATAATATCCACAACATCAGGGAAAACCGTACCAAAAGGCAAGCCTCCGGAGAAATGGAGCTTCCGACACCTGATCAGTGATCCTAAGAATGAGGATCCACCACCTGCTTACTACCACGGCGTGAATGCAAATTTCGAGGAAATGGGGTCGACACAATATGTATCAAGTATGTAAATCGAAAATATCAGAAATACATCATAAGTCTAAAAATAAAGCTGGAGACATGTATGATAATCAATTTACAGTACACTGTGCCTTACTAACAATGAGAGTAACAAGTATAAACTTTACTGCATAAAAATAGGAGGCTCATGATCAAAGTAGGGTCACCCGCCCGTAGTATCATTAAGTAATCCTACTCCTGGGACTATTTCACCCGCATAGTCCTACGGACCGCAATGGAGCGGCGCGCTCCGCGTGGGACTATTTCACCGCGACAGACTATTTCACCCGCTTGGGCCCGGTGGGCCCGCAATGAGTACAAACGCCGCACTCGCATCATGGGTAGCAAATCCATGGAATTAGTAGTAACCCGGGGTTTTACCCCGTAAGAATAACTTAAACTAGCACAACCGACTATCATACATAACATAAGCTCTACCGGCTTATCATAACATAAGAAAGTTAAGAAATCCCCTAACTTCTTATTAACATTATTATTATACCCTCTCATTTTAGTTTACTTAAGGAACTAACATGTCATTTTAAAAATCCGGGAATTAACCCAAAGTACTCCGTACTTCTATTCTTTTAAAATGACTCTTTTCATATATAATTTCCAAGATACTAATAACCGTAGTATCAAGTCACAACTACTTTTCAAGACAAGTCACAATACCTTTTAGAAATATAATTAGGCTTCTAAATCAAGTGACTTCTTTTCTTTTAAAACTTTAGGAAACTGATGCCTTAAAATCAATTTTCCTTTCATAAATTCAAGTCATTTATCCTTACTTATTTTACTTAGAGTAAATCTCACTTTTTAACATTCCATAAAACTAATATAACCAACTCCCCATAAAGTCGTTATATTAACTTTATACTTTTGTCAATTACATTTTCCTATATCCAAGGGACTTATACGTTTAAAACGAAACAAGTATCATACACTTTAAAACTCTTCAAGTCCCTTACTTTGAAACCTAAGACATCCTTACTACTTTTAAACAAATGAGTTAATCCCCTAACTCAACCGACTTGGAAATTCTTAAAACAAGTAAAGGATATCAAAGTCTTGTACGTCTACCGTACTATATAGGTACAACTATTCATGCTCAAGAGATAGAAAAGTTCCACATACCTCTTCGGGTCAATCCACTTGCTAAGTACAATATTCCGCACGTAGTATGTCAACCTATAATGACCATAATACGTCCATTAACTTCTTACTTCAAACGTAGAATATTATAAGTGCAAAGTCACTAAATTCTACGGAAAATCGGACAACACTTCCTTTGTTTCTACATACTTTACCACCTTTTCAAGGCCCGAATTCAATAACCAAACACGCCACATTTAAGGCCCAACAATGTAGTTAACAATAGGGGATTACACGTCTACTAGACGTGTAAAATTCCGCCCCACAATTGATATAAAAATAGTACCAACTACAAGGTAAATTCGGCAACTTGATATACAACAACACCAATTCTTATCCAATTTCCTTTTTCAATCCAAGTTGTTTAGTATAACATGATATCAAGTCGCAATCGATTATAACTACTACAATCTTCAAGTAAGTAACACGCGACGATTCTAATTAACGACCAAATTGTGATCCAACTTCAAATGGCTTATATATCATTTCGGATTTAGGCTACAACAATCCATATCACTTATAAATCTTCAACACATATACTTCATGCTAGTAAAAATGTAAGGCTAACAAAAATATATAATCTTGTAACACTTTAAGAGAACAAGATTGTTACCTCAACGAGCCTTAGTCCAACTTCAAATTCGAAGTCGCTCCCTAGCAACTTAGAGCCTCTTCTTGACACTTCAATCCGCCACTTGAGACCCTTAGAATATCACAAACAACTTTCCTTTAATATTCCAATCAAAACCTAGGAAAGCAACTAGGTTTTCACCTTGCGACTAATACGAAAACAATCTTTTTCCGGGATCTTTCTATTGAGATACCCTTACAATACCCTCATAAACCTTGGTTTAAAGTGTGGAGCTTATTGGACAACAAACAATTTTTTTTCTCTTTTCTAGTTTTTGAACCCGAGAGCCTCACCCTTTGTTCATCCAATTTTCTTGAATTTTTTCTAAGTATGGAAGCTTGTCTCACTACTAGTACTACTATATAGTAATATGGAGGGTCAAGATTTGCACATATGTGTGGCTTGGATGAACTTCTCTTAAATATCAAGTCAAGTGGCCCCATTGACTAAGTAAATTATATCAAGCTCTACTACTTTGCAAGACTTGGTCATCTTAATAATGGTCAAATGACCATCAAGACCATGCCATATTCGTCCAAGGCCACTTAAGGGGGTGACACGTGTCGCCCTCCCATTCGTCACAATATTTCGTTTTCCGACAATTTCATAATTCCGATAAATTTTTACTAGTCTCAAATCTTAACATTTGGGATTCTTACGTACGTTCTTAAAACATGTCCTGTACTTACGGGGTGTAACACTCACTTCCAAAAAGTCGACGGAACCCCTAGGGTTTTGGCATCAACTTTCGGCCAAGACAAGTAAAAACGTGTAGAATATTAATCTAGGCTTAGCACTTTGTTTAAGGGCTTAATCTTGGAGAAATAAATTGATCAACAATGGTTGTTCTTAGCCAAAGGGCTCTCGAAATTATGGAGCTAAATGGGAGAAAATGAGAGCTTATTTTTTGGTCTAAGTGTAAAGTGATCCAAGTCTTGCAAGACCTGGATATGTATAGCCAAGTGGAGTGGGACCCATGTCCACTTGTCCCCTCTCAAAATATCTAATTTGTTTTCATCTTAGCAAGACAAGTGGAGGGGTGCGACGTGTCGCCCTTCGATTGCTCCAAAATATTATAATTTTTCGAAGGTCCCCGCGAAATTGTGAAATTCTCGGCGAACCCCATATTATCAATTCCAACACCTTATAATCCAATACTAAGTCCATAAATCCAATTAGAAGTATTATACTCCAAGTTAATAATTTTTCCGTCGCATTTTTTCCGAAATTTTCCTTAAGAAAATGTAATTATTCTTTCCTTTCAAAATTCAAATCTTAAATCCGTAATCACGTTCTCAATTAGTAGCCCTGGTATTACGGTGTGTAACATCTACGTAGAATCATGCCAAAAGAAGGAAGAGGTTCACATACCTCGCGACGATTATCGACAAGTAGCAAAATGCTCCAAAGTACTTCAACCTTGATAGCTATTTCATCCTTCAAGTAGAATACGCTATACGTAGTACTTCAACCTATAATAACCATAACATGTCTATGAACTCCTAGCTTATTAACGTGGAATAATACTAAGTGCTAGGTCTCTTATTCTACAAAAATTTGGGCAGCACTTCCTTTGTTTCTACGTACTTTTCCACCTTTTTCAAGGCCCGAATTTAACAACCAAACATGCCACATTTAAGGCCCAACAATTCAGCTATCCAAAGGGGATTACACGCCTTACAAGACGTGTAAAATTCTGCCCCACAATATATACAAAACAATCCAATATAAAATATCCTTCTCGGCTACAAAGTACAACCACATATAATCCTTTCCACTTCCTTTCAATCCATAATGTTGTCCTATCATGTTTTATAGTCGCAAACAACTTTAACAACTATAATCCCTTCTTTATATAACATGCGACGACTAAAACTAATAACTAAATTGAATTACAATCTTAAGGCTAATCATGCAACTTTCAGATTTCATCCAAATATTCCAAAACACTTATCAATCTTCATAATATATTTCACATGATCATTTCTAACTACTACAACATGAAATCTTGAATTACAATAGCAAGACGGAGATTATTACCTCTTTAAGCCCAAAACAATCCAAAACCTAAAGTCGATCCTTAGCAACTTCAACTCCTTTTCTTGACGTTCGAATCCGCTATTTGCAACCCTTAAAAGCTTGTGAAGAACTCCTCTTCTATTTCCAACTTCAAAGTTGAAGAACACCTTAGGTTTTCACCTTGCGACTAACGTAAAAACGTGGTTTTTTCGGGATCTTTCTATTGATATAAGCTTACAATACCTCTAGGAACCTTGGTTTGAAGTATTGGGATTATTGAACCACAAACGAAATTTTTTTTGTGTGGAAAAAGTCACAAAGCCGAGAGCTATTAAAGAGACACACAAGTTTCTTGAAATTTTTTCTAAGTGTTAGAACTTGTCTTGCTACTAGTGTGACTATATAAAAAATGAAGGGTCAAGATTAAAACACTTGTTGGGTTTGGATGAAGGAGATTAAAATATCTCAAGTCAAGTGGCTCATTGACTTAGTCAATTATATCAAGCTTGGGCTTGCAAGACTTGATCATCTTTGTCTTGGTCATTTGACCATTCTATCCATGGTCTATTTCGTCCAAGACCATCCAAGGGGGGGGGGGGTGACACGTGTCACCCTCCCATTCGTCGTAATATTACATTTTCCGACATTTCCAAAATTCCGATAAATTCTACAAGTCTCAAATCTTAACGTCCTGGTTTCATACGTATGTTCTTATATACATGTCCTGGGATTACGGGGTGTAACAACATACTTGGTACATATTTTGTACTGACCCCCTTTCCTCGGGGGCTGCGTTCATGCCACGGGTAGGTGTAAACATATTGCTGGTCCTCACTCTTAGGATCACTATTCAGCTGTTGAGAAGCTCCATTACTCTGGAGGCTTATCTTTGGTTCAAATCCCTGGTATTGTCGGTTGTTGTACATTTAGAAGTATGGCTTCAAAACTTTTAGAGGTCTGTAGTCATACCTTGTGGGTCGGCTTGTAAAGAAAAAAAGATGTAACTGCTTTTGGCTATCTATATATATATCCAGGAGGGCAATCTTATCGGCTAACCTGTTGTTTATTTCATATTGATTTAAGTTATGTGTTTTATGTATGTTCCGCTGATTTTCTTTGATGGTTACCTGTAAGGGTGCCCAGGTAGGGCACCAGTCGCGGGCCCGGGGTCGGGTCGTGACACTTTCTGTCATCCATATCACCAGCCCAATCTGAGTCACTATATCCTATTAAATTGGGATTAGTGTCTTTAGAATACCAAATTTCCAACTCACATGTGACGACAACATATCAGATGACACGTTTTAAGGCATTTAAGTGGGAGATTTTGGGATAGGCTTGGAATCGAGCACAAACACAAACACAAACACAAACACTAAACATTAAATCAAGATGACTAGCAGTGAGATACAAGAGACTACCTATCATAGATCGATACAATGTTGAGTCGACATTTTCGCCAACTTCATCTTTGCATATCTTCTGTGTTGATCACATTGGAGTCCTCATCTGTTTAACATTGTCCAATCCAAACTTCTTAACCAAATTCTTGGCGTACTTACTCTGGGAGATGAAGATTACATCTTCATTTTGCTTTATCTGTAAGCCTAAGAAAAAGGTTAATTCTCTTATCATGCTCATCCCAAATGTGGAGGACATAGCTTCGACAAATGTCTCAAGGTGGGACTGTGAAGTCGAACAAAAAACTATGTCATCTACAAAGATTTGAGCAATGACCATATCTACTCCGTAATGTTTATGAACAAAGTACAATCAACTTCACCACGTTTAAAACCAAATTCAAGAAGAAACTGATTTAAATGACCATACCATGTGCGAGGTGCTTGTTTCAATCCATACAATGCCTTTTTGAGCTTGTATACAAACTGAAGATGGTGAGGATCTTTAAACCCTTTAGGTTGTTCAACATAGACTTCTTTGTCAAGATAGTCATTCAAGAAGGCACCTTTAACATCCATCTGATGGAGAGTGATCTTCAGACAACAAGCTACAACAAGTAATAGCCTAATTGACTAAATTCTGGCAACATGAGCAAAGGTTCCATCATAGTCAATTTCTTCAACCTGAGTGTATCCTTGATCAACTAGTCTCTCCTTGTTTCTTACAACACTTCGAGATTCATCTGTCTTGTTTTTAAAAATCCATTTAGTTTCAATAACATTAGTATTATTTGGACGTTGAACTAAATCCCAGACTTCATTTCTTGTGAACTGTTCAAGTTTTTCTTGCATAGATTGTATCCAACAATTATCTTTGAGTGATTCTCCAACATTCTATGGTTCTAGAGTAGATACATAACAAGAAAGACTTACCTTTTGATACATGGTAGATATACACACATATTTGATCATATCTGTGTAATTCTGAGGCTCTTTCATTCTTGTTCTTAAACCTTCGAACACTTCTCCTATCACTTGACTTGTAGGATGGTTCTTTCTAATCCTAGATGAGGAATCCCTGTGCACTGGGTCTTGCAATTCAGCATTCGATTCCTCTTCTGCACCTTTTGTGTTCTCGGTTCTGACTCAGATGTTGCTTCGGATGTCGTGATATTTGTGGCAACATCTGTATCTTCAGCACTCTGCTCATTCTCCACATCACGTTATTTTCATGCATTTTTCCTGTAAGATCAGAACAATCATAAAAAACAATGTTAACAGATTCTTGTACAGTTTTGGTTCTAAGATTATACACTCGGTAAGCATGTCTATTTTTGGAATAGCCGACAAAGACTCATTTGTCAATTTTAGAGTCAAACTTGGCTAGATGTTCTCTATCATTTAAGATGTAACAAACACACCCAAATACATGAAAGTAACGCAAATTGGGTTTCTTTCTATTTAATAGCTCGTAGGGTGTCATTTTAGTTCTAGGCGTAGGATAGACTATTTTTATATGACTTGCAGTATTCAAGGCTTCGGCCCAAAAATATTTTGACAATTTCTTAGAACTAAGCATGACTCTAGCCATCTTTTGTAAAGTCCTATTCTTTCTTTCTGCTACACCATTCTGCTGAGGAGTTTTGGGAGCAGAAAATTCATGGAAAATACCCCTTTTCTCACAAAATGTTGAGAACATATTATTCTCAAATTCTTTTCCATGATCTGACCTAATTCAAAAAATGGAAGAATGATACAAATTCCTTATCATAGAGTGCAATACTTTGAACATGTCAAAGTTTGAGACTTTTGTTTTAAAAAGAATATCCATGAGTACCTGGAAAAGTCATCTACAATCATATATGAATACCTTATACCTCCCAGGCTGTCTACCTCGATTGGACCCATAAGATCCATGTGTAAAAGCTGAAAGCAGTGAGACATACCTGAATGTTGTCCATCATTCTCGCCAACATTATGAGAAATACGGGTTTGCTTACCTTTTAGACAATCTTCACAAACCATTGTTTTATCTTAAGGACTTAATTTAGGGATGCATCTTTGTCACGACCCGAACCCCCGAGCCCGCGACTGGTGCCCTACCTGGGCACCCTTATACCCTCCCAACACATATACTAATAGCGGAAGCATTTAATAACACAAAATACCTCATGACAAAACCAGCAAGCCGACAAGGCCGCCATTTTACATATATTAACCCATAACTTATTACAACTACCTGAGTCCAGCCCATGTATGAATACATATCTCTAAGAGTTTGGAACCTAACTATGACGGGACAGGACCCCGCCATACCCCTGAATATACAAAAACTTACAATACAAGGGATCTATACCAAAAGATAAGCCTCCAGAGTAATGGAGCTCTTCCCAAAAACTGAACAGAGATCCTAAGAGCGAGGATGACCAACCTGTGTATCTATATCTGCGGCATAAAACGCAGCCCCCCCAAGAAAAAAGGGTCAGTACGAAAGATGTACCAAGTATGTGAAACTGTAAGTACTGTAACGGAGATCATGCGGTCCAAATATAAAGCAGGAGACAGGCATGATAATTAAAATAACAGTACAACTGTGCCCTTTTAAAATATGCCTTTTAAAAGTGAGACCAACCGTGCCATTTCAAATTATGAAATCAATCGTACATTACTTTTCTTCTTTCAATAAAAGTTATATCAATATCATGAAAGCATGCTCAGAGAATCATCAAGTTCATATACACATAGATAACGTATCTCATATAACAAAACCTGGCCCTTTATTGAGGGACTCGATGAAATCAACAATATAACGTACCCCGGCCCATGGTAATTGTCTTGGTTTATGTAAAAAGGAAAGACATGGTAATTGTCTTGGTTTGTGTAAAGACATGGTATTGTCTTGGTTTATGTAAAAAAGAAAGGCATGTTATTGTCTTGGTTTGTGTAAAAAAAAGAAAGGCATGGTATTGTCTTGGTTTGCTAAAATGATGGTTTATTCATTTTATAAATAAAGGTCAAGAATGGTTTGCATGCATATGGGTTGCTCATATAGACATTCGTGCAAGTGTCGTATTTCCACATCTCCGCGTCCCTCCATAAAGGGTCGGCAACTTGGTTCAAGAGATATCATGGAGTAGCTCCCCATGGTGTGAGTGATACACACTCACGGTGGGTCGGATAAACTCGGACGGGTTAAATTCCAGGGATATAAGCTATGGATTAGCTATCCGTGATGCGAGTATCGTGTACCGATGACTCATTGCGGGTCCACGTGACCTATGCGGGTGAAATAGTCCTATGATAGGTTGCATTATAATACAGAGGGTGGTTGACCCTGGCACTGGCACGACCTTCATGTTTTGAAACGGTAGTGATTTCACTAATGAAAGGGTGCAGTATGCTGTTGTTTTGAGTTATCATACTTGCTTCCTGTTATATGTGGACTGTGTGATTTCCTTTAAAGTACTTATTATTTCATATACTTGGTACATTCTTCGTACTGACCCCCTTTCTCCGGGGGGCTGCGTTCATGCCGCAGGTTTAGGTACACAGTTCGGTGATCTGCAAGTGTAGGACCCTTGCTCAGAGTTTTTGGATAGCTCCATCTGTTCAGGAGCTTATCATTTTGGTATAGATCCTTCAGTACAGGCTTTTGTACAGTTATGGGTACGGCGGGGCCTTGTCCCGTCATAGTTCAGTAAAACTCTTAGATGTCTGTATTCATATGTGGGATTAGACTCGTGTATAGTGTAGTGCCTTTTGATTATGTATATTATATGGCAGCCTTGTCGGCTTTGCCTTTGCATGTTCGTTGATTAGTTTTTTTTTAAAAACGAGGTATTATTTAGTTTCCGCGGTTTATTTGTGTCATTTAGGTAAAAGGGTGCCCAGGTAGGGCACCAGTCACGGGTCCGGGGTTCGGGGCGTGACAGAGTGGTATCAGAGCAGTCAATCCTCGGAATATCTACAGACCGTGTCTAGTAGAGTCTTGATTATCGGTGTGTTGCACGCCACACCCATAAACAGGAGGCTACAGGATATTTATGATTTGGTTTCTATTCTTCTCACTCTGAGATCGTGCCATAGAGCTGTGTTATTAAGATAATTACTCTCTGACGTATTATTGTGTTACAGCTATGCCTCCAAGGAGGGAAACAAGCTATTGTATGGCAAAACAATAGCAGGAGCTACCAATCAGACTCAGAGAGTTGATAGGGCTCAAGCCCAGGATATACCGGATATTGTGCCGCAGTCGGCGAGTTCTTCTCGCACAGTTTTGAGGCCCAGCACGAGCCTCCAGCCTCGCTAGGGGAAGACTATAGGTCATAAGGGAAGCAGCTATGTTATTGACCAAGATAGCGGTGATACTGCCATCGCCAGGAGGTTATTCGCCAAGATGCATGTGTGTACAGAGGGTAGAGGGCCAACGCAAAAATCAGCGTAAGAGGGCTAGACCGGTTGGTTATCCCTGTGCGTTTTTGGAGGAGTAGCCCCAGCAGCGAGTGAGATATTCATCCCAGCCTACCCAGGACATACCCCCGCAGTTCACAGGAGGGAGATTGGTCCCCACAAGGTATTTAGGAGCCGTTCCGAGCTCCAGGGTTCGAGGTTTTCAGAGAAGCAGAGGATTTTCTCAGTCAAGGCCACATATTCCTCAGTGTTTCCGATGTAGTAAGCGTCATGTGGGGAAATGCCGTTATGGCACAAGTGTTTGTTTTTATTGTGGCCATCCGAGACATATGCTGAGGGAATGTCCTTTTAAAAGAGCACTGGTGAGGTGGCTCAACCTATGAGGCCGGTGGTTGGTTCCTTTTCCTCTACAACTGTGCGCCCCCCAGGACAGGGTATTCAGATGTCAGCCAGCCGTGGTTGAGGTCAGGGTGGAGTTTATAGTTCTGGCAGTCCTTCGAACAACATAGATGACGTGGCTACTGGGCAGGATCAAGAGGCAACATCGCATGGGTTTACAAGTATATTTCGATTCTTTTGAATCATACATGCATTGATAGATTTAGATTTCGCCCTAGCGTATATATTTCCCTTTGTTGCTAGTAGTTATAAATTGATAGCACCACCAGAGGTAGGGATACTTTGATTAGTAAGGTGAATAGTGAAGAATGTTGACAAGAATGATAAAGTGAACTGAGACTATAGTTGTGTAGGGTTCACAAGTTATAATTACCCCATAATAGAGTGAGACCGATAGTGGAGGATGTACAGTAGAAATACTTCGTCCTAGGTGACGAACCTCTAGTGAATGGGAGGATAGGGTGAGAAGTACCTTCAGACTAAGAATGAGAAGTTAAGTGTGACGATGGGTCGGGTTGTGGACCAAATTCGGGTCAACCGGTAGCATGGAATGTAATGGTGCCAGTTGGAAATGGTCCCGCTATGTGATAGGGTCTGTTACACCCCGTAATTTCAAATATAAGATAAGTTGGCTAGCATGTGTCGAACGGAGTTTTAGCCTTTTTTGGAGTGTAGTACCCAAAAGTTTTTTTAGAAGTATGGGGTGTTTAGCAAGCCTAGTATATTAGTTGGATGAGTCTAGTTTCCAACGCAACAAATCGCTCGAAGATGGGACATCGGAACGGAGAGGCATGGGCGTTAGAAATTCAGTAAGCAGGCGCAGAGGAAGGATTTTCGTGTCGTGTCTCGGCCGCGCTGCCGTTAGGCGCGGCGCCACTAATCCTGAAAATCCTCGGAGGTTTCGGCGCCGCGGCGCCAAGGCGGGATTTTTTTCTGCGGAAAGTGCTAAAAACAGGGGATATTTTCGAAAAGGGCCTATGAGAGGGTGACAAGTGTCCCTCCCATCTTGTTGACCATGAAAAGGACCCTATTTTAGGACCAAGTCTTGAAAGACTTGGTCATTTCATCTTAGAACTCCTAAAAACCCTCTCCCTTTCTCTCTAGAGGTTTAAGAGAAAAAAAAAATAAAAAGCCTAGCTTAGTGGGTTTTGTGGGAGCGGCGGTAAGGAGGCAAAGTGTTGGTAAGCTTGTGGGAAGCACGAAGACGAGGTTGACGGGGTTAAGAGTTAAAGAAAAAGAACTTTGGTGGGCTAACCCAAAAGGTAAGAGATTTCCTCTTCTCTTGGAATTGATAATAATCCTTGTTATAATTGATATTGACCACGTGAATCATGTGTTAGATTGATATGTATAGTAGGTTTTGATAGCCATTTGAAATGGGAAATACAAAGGAAATCGATAGTTATACTTGTCGCATGTTATGTAAGTATACGCTTAAAATTGGGAAAATTGGTTGTGACTATAACATGCATGGAAACATTACGGATGGATTTATGGTGGTTATACCATATAATCGGAAAGGACCATTCGTATTGGACTACCTTATTTAAATTGTGGCGAGCCAATTGGGGTTGTTTGGTTATTGAATTCGGCCTCGAAAGAGGTGGCAAAGTATGTAGAAACAAAGGAGGTGCTGTCCGATTTTCCGTAGAAAATAGCGACTTAACACTTATAATATTCTACGTTGAAGTGAGGCATTAATAGACGTATTGTGAATATTATAGGTTGACACACTTCGGGCGGGACTTTGTACTTGGCAAGTGGTTTGACCCGGCAAGGTATGTAGAACTATTCCTATCTTTGAGCATGACTAGTTTCACGTATATAGTACGGTAGACATACAAGACTTTGACATTCTTTACTAGCTTTATGAAATGCCAAGTCGGGTGAGTTAGGAGATTAACTCACTTCTTTGAAAATACTAAGGATGTCTTAAAGTTTTATTAAGGTTAAGGGACTTGAAGAGTTTTAAAGTATGTGATACTTGTTTCGTTTTAAACGTATAAGTCCCTTGGATAGGAAATGGTACTTGACTAAGGTATAAAGTGAATATAACGACTTTATGGGGAGTTGGTTATATTGGCTTTATGGAAAGGTAAATGGCTTGATTTAATGGAAGGCAATTCGATTTTAAGGTATCAATTGCCTAAGGTTTTATAAGAAAATGAGTCACTTGATTTAGAAACCTAACTTTATTTCTAAGGGTGTTGTGACTTACCTTGAAATGTAATTTGGACTTGATACTAGGATTAATAGTATCTTGGAAGTTTTCTACTAAAAAGAGTCATTTGTTTTTAAAGAGTAGAAGTACGTAGTACTTGGGTTAAATTCGGATTTTTATAAAAGACATGTTAGCGCCTTTAGGTAAACTAAAATGAGAGTGTTTATAAACAAGAATAGTAAGAAGTTAGGGGATTTCTTAACTTGCTTACATATTGTATGATAAGTCGGTAGTGCTTATGTTACGTATGATAGCCGGATTTGGGCTAGTAATATATTATTCGTCATGGTCATTCCCGATTGTGGCATTGCATATTTCCGTGGATTTGCTACCCACGATGCGAGGAATACCTCACGCGAGTCCGCGCGGCTTATGCGCGGTGAAATAGTCCCACGCGGCGGGTCCAAATTTGCGAGGAATACCTCATGCGAGTCCGTAGGGCTTATGCGGGTGAAATAGTCCCATGCGAGGAATACCTCACGCGGGTCCACTGGACCTATGCGGGTGAAATAGTCCCAGGAGTAGGATTTCAATCCTATTTTTCGTTGTAAGTATACACCTATTTTTACTCTCATTGTTAGTAAGGCACAGTGTACTGTAATTTGATTATCATACATGTCTCCGGCTTTGATTTAGACTTGTGATGTAATTACAGTATTCTTTTCCAGTTTTACATACTTGGTACATATTGTGTACTGACCCCCTTCCCCGGGGGCTGCGTTCATGCCGCAGGAAAGGGTAAGCAGGTGGCGGATCCACATTCTTAGGATCACTTATCTGACGACAGAAGCTCCATTTATCCGGAGGCTTGTCTCTTTTGGGTACAGTCTTTTCCCTGGTGTTGTAGATTTATGTACATTCAGGGGTATGGCGGGGCCCTGTCCCGCCACAGTTGTTATTCCTAGAGGTCTGTATTCACATATGTGGTTGGGCTGTAAGAACTGATGTTGTACAGTTGTACTTTTGATTTTGTTATCTATATTGGAAGGCGGCCTTATCGGCTAGCCTGGGATGTTTTATAGTTACACATGTGTTTATGTTGTGTATGTTCCGCTGCTATTCTCTGATGTATACCTGAACAGGGTGCCCAGGTAGGACACCAGTCGTGACCCGGGGTCGGGTCGTGACAAAAGTGGTATCAGAGCAGTTAGTCCTCGGAAAGTGTCTACAGACCGTGTCTAGTAGAGTCTTGATTATCGGTGTGTTGTGCACCACATCTATAATCAGGAGGCTGCAGGACATTTATGATTGGTTTCCATTCTTCTCTCTCTGAGATCGTGCAGTAGAGTTGTCTTATTAGGTTGAATCCTCTCTGACCTAGTCTTATGAACAGATATGCCTCCACTAAGGCACTGAGCCCGAAGGGCAAGGCAGCAGGAGGCGCTAGCGGTACTCGAGGGTTACACTGCTCGTACGCACTATGCCCGAGGTAGTAGGCGTCGGCGAGTTCAGCCACGCCGTTGTTAGAGGAGCCGAGAGCAATAGCTCCAGAGGTTCCTGCAGAGCCTCCAGCCTCCCCACCAGTGCGAGTATAGAGACTACGGAGCAGATTCGGTTGTTGACCAAGATAGTAGCCGGCACACGACAGAGCAGTGACCCACCCTGAGCCGATTGCGGATTAGGGATTTTCCGGGATGTCATCCACCGAGTTTTATGGTTCGAGGTCCGATGAGGATCCGCAGGAGTTCATTCGCGGCTACAATGACCATGCAGGTTCTTAGGGCTTCAGAGACAGAGTCTACGCTAGCCTCTTACCGGCCATGCGATATTGCGTTGAACCGTTTGAGTCGTGGTTGCTTTCGAGAGGTGACGATGCTCTTCCACTGTTTGGGAGGAGTTTACAGAGGCCTTCATGGATCACTTTTTGCCTCCCGAGATGAGGAGAGCCCTGCAGACAGATTCTTGACCTCGAGGCGTAACGGAGGACCGCTGTGAGTATATCTGAGTTTGACTCCTTGCCGCATACGCGATACTATTGTAGCTAACATGGCGGATAGGGTTCATCGTTACGTGATGGGGTTTGACCGTCATATGATTACCGCATGCTTGGGTGTGGCTCTTCAGCCCGGTATGTACATCGCCTGGATGCAGGCCTATGCACAGGGGATAGAGGATAGAGAGAGGGAGGACCAGATTGACGCAGGCCAGCCCAAGAGGCTGTGACATCGTGGTCTCAGGCGCTGAGGCGACAAATTTCGCAGCAGCAGATCGGGTCCACATTCCACCAGACAGAGTGCTCCATCACGGTTTTTCCGCGCGAGGTCCGATCAAGAAGGTCATTCAGAACAGTCGTGGCTCCGGGACTTCGTGGTTTCGCAGAGGCGCAGATCTCGCCGATCGAGACCACCCACACTCGGTGTGCTCGATGCGCGTAGATCGCACCTCGCGAGTGTCGTGTTCCTGCAGGAGGTTGTTACTCTTGTGGCTAGCTGGGCCATTTGAAGAGAGATCGCCCGCTCAGAGGCAAGACGGTGGTACAAAGACACCGACGGATCGATTCTTTGGGTCTTCTCTTTCAGGTTATGCGCCGAGGCGTGGTACTCACGGCAGCAGGCCGCGGTAGAGGTCGTGGTGGTGGTTCCAGTTCTAGCGGTCCACAGAACCGCATATATTCTCTAGCCAGCCGCCAGGATCAGGAGGCTTCCCCTGACGTCGTCACATGTACATAATTGATTTCAGACTGTGATGTTTATGCTTTGATAGATCCAGGTTCTACCTTATCCTATGTGTCCCCTCTTATCGCGGGTAGAATCGGATAGAGCCGAGTCGATAGAGCCTTTTGAGGTAGCTACGCCAATGGGAGATTCGGTGTTAGCTGAGCGGGTGTACAGAGGTTGTCCGGTTTATATTTACAGTCGTCAGACCCTTGCAGACTTGATAGAGCTGGAGATGACAGATTTTGATGTCATTATGGGTATGGACTGGTTGGCTTGGTATGCCAACGTGGACTGTAGGGACATGTTGGTTCGGTTCCAGTTCCCTGGCGAACCAGTTATCGAGTGGAGGCAACACGGGCCGCCGGTGGTAGGTTTATTTCTTACCTCAAGGCTAGGAAGATGGTGTAGAAGGTACATCTATCATCCGTTCGGTATTCGACACGCAGGCCGAGGTGCCGCTTCTTCATCGATCAGTGGTTAGGGATTTTCCTGATGTGTTCCCAGATGATCTTCCGGGAATCCCTCCTGAGAGGGAGATTGAGTTTTGTATTGACACGTTGCCAGACACTCGACCTATTTCCATTCCGCCATACAGGATGACACCTGCTGAGTTGAGGGAGCTGAAGGACCTGCTGAAAGACTTGCTGGAGAAGGGCTTTATCAAGCCTAGTGTATCTCCCTGGGGGGCGCCAGTTTTGTTCGTAAAAAAGAAGGATGGGACGCCAGATGTGTTGATTACAGCGGTGAATAAGGTAACCATTAAGAATAGGTACCCCTCCCGTGATTGATGATTTGTTTGACCAGTTGCAGGGTGCGAGGTGTTTCTCAAAGATAGACCTGCGGTCTGGTTATCATCAGGTTCGAGTTCGAGAGGCAGACATCCCAAAGACTGCATTCAGGACCCGGTATGGGCACTATGAGTTTAGGGTTATGTCTTTCGGTTTGACCAACGCTCCAGCGGTATTTATGGATTTGATGAACCGGGTGTTCAAGCCATTTTTGGATACATTTGTGATAGTATTCATCGATGACATCCTGGTTTATTCGCGGACAGAGCAGGAGCATGCAGACCACTTGAGGACGGTACTTGGGGTTCTCCGGAACCGGCATTTATTCGCCAAGTTCTCCAAGTGTGAGTTTTGGTTGGCCTCAGTGGCATTCCTGGGGCATATTATTGGGGCTGATGGTGTTCGCGTGGATACGACAAAGATTGAGGCAGTCAAGTCTTGGCCGAGACCTACTACTCCGACCGAGGTACGCAGTTTCTTAGGACTGGCGGGTTATTATCGTAGGTTTGTGGAGCAGTTTGCTTCGATTTCAGCACCGTTGACTAGGCTGACTCGTAAGACAACAAGTTCCAGCCGACGAGGCTTGCGGCGTGGTTTTCGGTCTTTGAAGGAGAGGTTGACTACAGCCCCAGTTCTTACTCTTCCTGAGGGGTTAGACGGGTACGTGATCTATTGTGATGCCTCTGCATCGGGCCAGATGTGGTTTGATGCAGACGGCAAGGTTATAGCCTATTCTTCCCAGCTACTAAGCATGAGAGGAATTACCCTACCCATGACTTAGAGTTGGCGCAGCTTATTCATGCCTCAAGATTTGGAGACATTATTTATACGGGGTTCATGTGGATATTTATACGCACCACAAGAGCCTCCAGATATCTTCGTGAAGAGGAGTGAACCCGAGAGAGACGGTGGTTAGAGTTGCCGAAGATTATGATGTTGATATTCTCATCACACGACCAACCTGCCCGTGGATCGTGCCTTACCCTGCACCCTAGTGATACAACATCGAGAAAATCACGGAAATAAAAACATGAACATGAATTAAGAGAAGAGATAAATAAACAAAGCCAACCAAAACAGCTTGCCTTCATCATATATACATAAATACCCGAACGCTTATCCTTTTACAAACCCCGCCACAACAAAGGCATGCACCTCTAAGATTTTTACAATGTATGACGGACAGTGGCCCCGCCATACCCGAATGTATAAGAATCTGCTGCACTCGTGGTAACATACCAAAAGATAAGCCTCCAAGGAACGG
The DNA here is from genome assembly GCA_029844215.1 of Przewalskia tangutica. NCBI lineage: Eukaryota > Viridiplantae > Streptophyta > Magnoliopsida > Solanales > Solanaceae > Przewalskia > Przewalskia tangutica. Next base: position 55,514,661 of record CM056724.1, read on the forward strand.
AGCTTCCCAACACGCTGAATGTGATCCTATAAGCGAGGATCGATCGATGTACCTTTACTCGCAGATGAACGCAGCCTCGGGCGAGGTCAAGATAACAGTACCAAGTATGTGAAATCAGAAATATCAGAAATGAAATCATAATAGTCTATAAAGCAGAGACATGTATGATAACCAAACTACGCTCACAACATAAGAGCAAATATGTCAAGTCGTGACTCACGCCTAAAAGTCATCCTCACGCCCGTGGAACTTCTTCCTCACCGCCAGCCTAGGTACAAATCATGTGATACGTATAACGTGTCTCGCCCATCTTATGGACCCAATATAGAAAAGTGTGGAATACATTCTGCTCATCCTACGAACCTAGAGTCGAGTGGAATACATTCTGATGAACCTAGTCAAGTGAAATACATTCTGATGAACCTGGCCATCAAGTGAAATACATTCCTGATGAACCTGAATCAAGTGAAATACATTCCCGGATGAACCGGTAGTCGAGTGAAATACATTCCCGGATGAACCGGTCATCAAGTGAAATACATTCCCGGATGAACCGGTAGTCGAGTGAAATACATTCCCGGATGAACCGGTAGTCGAGTAGAACACAGTACTTGCACAACAAGGCTATCACACGTAACATGGTCAAGTTTCATAACAACAAGCATAAGCAAGTTACACACGACTCAAGGTACTTTCATTTTATGTCAAAGTACGGATTTTAACCTTAAAGTACTACGCCCGTTAAAATCCTTTTTAAGATCCATTTCTTTTACAAAGGTCACCCGATACCCGTAGTATAAAATTGGAGTTACTAACATTGTTAAGTAAACCAAAATGCTTTCCTTTGTAAAATCAAGTAACAACCTTATTTTCCAAACGTTCAAGTTTGCCTAATTTCGAATGCTCAAGTTTCTTATTTTAGAAAAAGGTTTCGTAGTTCATAGTTTTAGTCCTTTAAAACATAATTCTCCTTTAAACGTTTTGAGAAACATACGTCTTATATGTGAGTAGGTTATTCTTGTTTATAATCAATCTTATTAAGCAGCCATGATCTAGGAAATGTAATATCATTTTGTCTCATCTTAGCTTCTATGCAGATGGAGGTTTCTACTGGTTTTAATAATACTTCATTAGTCAATACATTTTCCTTTTATTAACGCTGCAGTGGTTTGTCGATACACATTCTGATTCAAATCAAGAAACATTCTTAAGCCGTTATACCTAACTTCCCATAAAGTTAGTATAACTCTTAAGCTTTCAAAACCCAAGTACTACTCATTCTTTCAAAACGATTCATAAATCTTTTGAAATACTTCAAGTTCTTTATTAACACATATCAAGCCAGTTATTATTCAAATCGCTACCTTTGGAAACCACAAAGTATTTGCTTATCCACATAAAGTCATATAACCGACTTCCCATAAAGCCGTTATAACACTTTATGTTTTAAACCAATCAAATACATTTAGCACACGTGACGCTCACCGTACTACATAGTTCACACATATCATGCTAGAAGAGATAGGAAGAGGTTCACATACCTCGCGACGATTATCGACTAATAGCAAAACGCCCAAGTACCTCAAACCGCTTACACTCTCACCAAGCAGATCACCCCACACGTAGTACTACAACCTATAGAGGCCACAAAGCGCCTATTAATATCTTTAGATCCCGACGTAGAATATTCTACGTAAAATTGGCAGACTCTCCCCGCAACAACAGAAATCTCCTCCTCTATCGAGGCCGCTACCAAGCCAACCGTGGGGTTAACACGTCTAACCTGACGTGTACAATTCTACTACACGTAATGTTACACAAGTCTATCAGAATACACCCTATGTAATTACGCTCGCTTCTTCTTTAAATTCAGGCTTAAGTCGCAAGACATTGCCGTAAGTATTATTCAGGCTTAAGTCAAAAGACATTGCCGCACAACTAGGTTCAGTTCTATATATAGTATACTTAACTATATACTCCTACAACATGTAATTTCCAATTACAACAGAAGGTCAAGAATGTTTACCTCGATAAGCCCAAAATTATCCGAGTTTATATGTCGATCCTGAACAACGTTTAGCTCCTACTCCGTGCGCTCCAACCCGCTCCAAACAACCCTTAGAAGTTCTAACCAACGTCTACTCAAATACTTCAACAATCAATGAAGATTTCCTTAGGGTTTCGTTTAGTGACTGAGGGGAAGTATAATGGTATTTTCTGGGCTTGTATAATTGTAACCTTGGGAATACTACAAGGTATTTGGGCCAAGGTATTTGGACATTATAACAATACTAGGAGAGTATTTATATACCACAACAAGGGGTATTTATACGAGACAACTAGGCTAGGGGTACCCTCGGCCAGGCACCACAAAGGGGAGGGGAAGCTCTGGCCAATAGGGCCTCAAAGGGAGTGTGGTGGACGAGAGGACAAGAGGGAGGGAGTGTTTGAGACTTAGGTAGATTGCTCAAGTGAGGATGAAGAAAGTCTTCAACTTAGAGGGGTATTTATAGGTCAAGTGAAGGCCAACCAATGGCCAAGATGAAGACAAGTGCATAGCAAGTGTAAGGCCAAGATTTAGCCACGTGCTACCTTATCCATTTACACAAAATATCCTACCTAACCCTTGACCAAAAATGCAACACCAAAACGTGCAAAGCGGCAAGCTTTTGCCGTCCACTCTTCCAATTAGAGGGTGACAAGTGTCGCCTCTCGTTGGTCCAAAATGTTTCGCCTCTCGAAAAATCCGCAAAATTATAAATGACATAGCCGGAATTTTCCTACGAAAGTCGTGGAAACGCTTCATTTAAAAACGACTCTAATCGGGTGTTGTGTACAAATTTCAAACTAGCCAACTTTTAAGGCTCAAATTATAATACGCACGCTACCACGCATACTCCGAAATACGGTATAACATTCTCCTCCTTAGAAACATTCATCCCGAATGTTCCTTCTAAGCCTCAAACAAACACGCGCCAAGATAGTCTTCACTACTATACTTACGAGAACAATCCTGCCACACCTGGCCACAGAAACACCTGCGCAAATACTTACATCCAAGTCCACGAGGAAACACCTCTAACATCACAAACCTTTGTCACTTTGCCGCGAGGTTCTAGTGTCACTCTGGCGACCCAACCAATGGTACCGGACTGCATGCGATTCCTGAGGTCTAAAATATACATCCTTCGCACCTTCTCCCTTTACAAGAAATGATCATATCTATGCTCGCAATACATGCTCGCCTCTACCCTTACTCGTCGTACTCTTCTCGAACTCTTGAACTCTTCCAAAGATAATGCATCATACTTCGCCATCGCCTGGGCTTCTCCAAAACTTTGGAGTCACTACCTCCAACTTGGTCATCTTACTAACCACAATCTCCCTTAAGGCCATTCCCGGCCTTCATGATCCGCTTCTGGTCGAACATAACCACGAACTCATACGACGGTCATCTAAACTTGGGACTAGCACCCTCGTGACCCTACCACCTGGCGGGACCACCCAGAGCTGACCCCACCTCATTCCGGCCACGTTGACACGCAACACGCCCTCAACCCGAGCCTCACACGCCGACTCTCTGCTCGATCCGAACAACCTTGCTAAATCACATCATGAAAGATACCACTTTCATTTACCCAACCTGCAGACTTATCACACAATACATTCTAGGCATAAAATGCACTCGACAAGGATCACTCGAAAAATATTGTACTCAAGACGCCTTACATCTAAGGTCTCAACGTAATATTCTAAGGTTCATCATTTCTCACCCCTGTGCTTACCCTTTTTCCCCAACTGTGTTCCTAAATCACATTTTTGCACAAAGCTATCCGAACATAACACTTAACACATTAACATAACATCAAAACATACAAGCCTTTGTAGAGGGTTAGGATATACCGGCTACCGCTCCACTCTAATCGTAAGTCCACCTGCAGGCGCATAATCGTAGGGCGATGAACTCGCCATCGATCCGCAGGCCGCGCTAAGCCGCCGCACCTCTCCTATAAGCACGCCTTCGCCACGGCCTCGACGGCCGCAGTGAAACAAGCACCGCGAAAAAGACGACATTCCCGGGATGATGTTTTCCACATCGCACAATCGGCGAGGACACGAATCCGGCCGCTAGCACTCACGTATACCGCGGAACTAAGCCCCGAGCTCGACCAGCTCCCGAATACCCCAACGCCCCAAGATTGAGGAGGACCACTGCATCGGGCGAGGTACATAACTAGATCGCTACAGGCGGTCCGCCGAAAGTTACCAAAGGACCTGCTGCTCGCCTCTTGCCGATCTCGCCATTCCGCCGACCTCTCCGTGCCTCACATCCTAGTGCATGAGCTTGCGCGGAAATGTCCATGCTCGGTGAAGAGCTACACCCGCATAAGCCTCGCCAAGTAATCGTCCATCGGTGACGTAGCGGTGTACTGTCCTCCATATCCGCTACTACGTGGAACATACCGAAGCTAATGAGTCGAACTCCACATTGTACTCTCTAACCGTCCGCCCGCCCCGCTCAACGTCAAAAATGTTTACCGAGCCCTCCTCATCTGCGAGGCAAGAAATGTGCAAGAAATGCCTCGAGAACTCGTCCCAAATCACTGGAAGTGCATGCTCTTCCCGATGCTTCCCACGAATCAAACTACCAATCGCAGATCACGCACTGATGCGAACCCAATACCACCGACTCGCCTCGAGGCTCGATCACTCATGATCCGTAGCCGCTTCGGATAAACTCCCGAGGGTCATCTCGCTCTCGATCCATAGAACATCGGCGGGCTACAACTCGTAAAGTCACGTAGCCTCAAACCGCTCGCCGGGGTGAACTACGGTGCTATCGGGCCGGAATCACGATTCAAACCTATCCTCATATTCGCCACGACTCGCCAAGAATCGCCATCTCCTTGTACCCATCTCATCTCGCTTCCAGCCGTGGATCGAGGCTCAGTATCAGAGTCTCAGCAGCATCGCTGCGCTTAAACTCTTGGCCAGGTGGCGGCGCGAAACCCGCCGAAGCACTGCTCGTGTATCGACGCTCGCGCTGCATTTCTCTCAGATCTCACTAACTCCTCGATCGCCTTGCCCATCCGGGCTCAGGTTGCCTTACGCGAGGCATAATCGTAAAAGAAAAGGGATACGCCGGAGGGCCCAACTTATCACACACTCTGTGGCACGATCTCGTAATGAGAAGAATGGAAACCAATCCTAAATGTCCTATAGCCTCCTCGATTATAGATGTGGTGCACAACACACCGATAATCAAGACTCTACTAGACACGGTTCAGACACTTTCCGAGACTAATCGCTCGATACCACTTTTGTCACGACCAACCTGCCCGTGATCGTGCCTTACCCCGCACCCTAGTGATACAACATCGAGAAAATCAGCGGAAATAAAAACATGAACATGAATTAAGAGAAGAGATAAATAAACAAAGCAACCAAAACAGCTTTCATCATATATACATAAATACCCGAACAGCTTATCCTTTTTACAAACCCCGCCACAACAAAGGCATGCACTTAAGATTTTTACAACAATATGAAGGGACGTGGCCCCGCCATACCCTCAATGTATAAGAATCTCATGCACTGTGGTCACATACCAAAAGATAAGCCTCAAGGAACGAGCTTCCCAACACGCTGAATGTGATCCTATAAGCGGATCGATAATCGATGTACCTTTACCATGCGGATGAACGCACTCCGGGCGAGGTCGACAACAGTACCAAGTATGTGAAATCAGAAATATCAGAATGAAATCATAATAGTCTATAAAGCAGAGACATGTATGATAACCAAACTACGATTCACAACATAAGAGCGCCATGTCAAGTCGTGACTCACGCCTAAAAGTCATCCTCATGCCGTGGAACTTCTTCCTCACCGCCGCGCCTAGGTACAAATCATGTGATACGTATAATGTGTCTCGGCCCATCTTATGGACCCAATATAGAAAAGTGTGGAATACATTCCTGCTCATCCCATGAACCGGTAGTCAAGTGAAATACATTCCCGGATGAACCGGTCATCAAGTGAAATACATTCCCGGATGAACCGGTAATCAAGTGAAATACATTCCCGGATGAACCGGTAGTCGAGTGAAATACATTCCCGGATGAACCGGTCATCAAGTGAAATACATTCCCGGATGAACCGGTAGTCGAGTGAAATACATTCCCGGATGAACCGGTAGTCGAGTAGAACACGATTTGCACAACAAGGCTATCACACGTAACATGGTCAAGTTTCATAACAACAAGCATAAGCAAGTTACACACGACTCAAGGTACTTTCATTTTATGTCAAAGTACGGATTTTAACCTTAAAGTACTACGCCCGTTAAAATCCTTTTTAAGATCCATTTCTTTTACAAAGGTCACCCGATACCCGTAGTATAAAATTGGAGTTACTAACATTGTTAAGTAAACCAAAATGCTTTCCTTTGTAAAATCAAGTAACAACCTTATTTTCCAAACGTTCAAGTTTGCCTAATTTCGAATGCTCAAGTTTCTTATTTTAGAAAAAGGTTTCGTAGTTCATAGTTTTAGTCCTTTAAAACATAATTCTCCTTTAAACGTTTTGAGAAACATACGTCTTATATGTGAGTAGGTTATTCTTGTTTATAATCAATCTTATTAAGCAGCCATGATCTAGGAAATGTAATATCATTTTGTCTCATCTTAGCTTCTATGCAGATGGAGGTTTCTACCGTTTTAATAATACTTCATTAGTCAATACATTTTCCTTTATTAACGCCGCAGTTGGTTTGTCGATACACATTCGATTTCCAAATCAAGAAACATTCTTAAGCCGTTATACCTAACTTCCCATAAAGTTAGTATAACTCTTAAGCTTTCAAAACCTAAGTACTACTCATTCTTTCAAAACGATTCATAAATCTTTGAAATACTTCAAGTTCTTTATTAACACATATCAAGCCGCTATTATTCAAATCGCTTACCTTTTGAAACCACAAAGTATTTGCTTATCCACATAAAGTCATTATAACCGACTTCCCATAAAGCCGTTATAACACTTTATGTTTTAAACCAATCAAATACATTTAGCACATGACGTCTACCGACTACATAATTCACACATATCATGCTAGAAGAGATAGGAAGAGGTTCACATACCTCGCGACGATTATCGACTAATAGCAAAACGCCCAAGTACCTCAAACCGCTTGCCACACTCTCACCAAGCGATCACCCCACACGTAGTACTACAACCTATAGAGGCCACAAAGCGCCTATTAATATCTTTAGATCCCGGCGTAGAATATTCTACGTAAAATTCGGCAAAGACTTCTCCCGCAACAAACAGAAATCTCCTCCTCTATCGAGGCCGCTACCAAGCCAACCAGTGGGGTTAACACGTCTAACCTGACGTACAATTCTACTACACGAATGTTACACAAGTCTCATCAGAATACACCCATGTAATTACGATTCGCTTCTTCTTTAAATTCAGCTTAAGTCGCAAGACATTGCCGTAAGTATTATTCAGCTTAAGTCAAAAGACATTGCCGCACAACTACGTTCAGTTCTATATATAGTATACTTAACTATATACTCCTACAACATGTAATTTCCAATTACAAATGTAGGTCAAGAATGTTTACCTCGATAAGCCCAAAATTATCCGAGTTTATATGTCGATCCCGAACAACGTTTAGCTCCTACTCGTGCGCTCCAACCCGCTCCAAACAACCCTTAGAAGTTCTAACCAACGTCTACTCAAATACTTCAACAATCAATGAAGATTTCCTTGGGTTTCGTTTAGTGACAGAGGGAAGTATAATGGTATTTTCTGGCTTGTATAATTGTAACCTTGGGAATACTACAAGGTATTTGGGGCCAAGGTATTTGGACATTATAACAATACTAGGAGAGTATTTCTATACCACAACAAGGGGTATTTATACGAGACAACTAGGCTAGTGGGGTACCCTCTACAGGGCACCACAAAGGGAGGAAGCTCTACCAATAGGGCCTCAAAGGGGAGGGTGGTGGACGAGAGGACAAGAGGAGGGAGTGTTTGAGACTTAGGTAGATTGCTCAAGTGAGGATGAAGAAAGTCTTCAACTTAGAGGGTATTTATAGGTCAAGTGAAGGCCAACCAATGGCCAAGATGAAGACAAGTGCATAGCAAGTGTAAGGCCAAGATTTAGCCATGTGCTACCTTATCCATTTACACAAAATATCCTACCTAACCCTTGACCAAAAATGCAACACCAAAACGTGCAAAGCGGCAAGCTTTTGCCGTCCACTCCTTCCAATTAGAGGTGACAAGTGTCGCCTCTCGTTGGTCCAAAATGTTTCGTCTCTCGGAAAAATCCGCAAAAATTATAAATGACATAGCCGGAATTTTCACTACGAAAGCTGAGGAAACGTTTCGTCGAAAAACGACTCTAATCGGGTGTTGTGTACAAATTTCGAAACTAGCCAACTTTTAAGGCTCAAATTATAATACGTACGCGCTCACGTACATACTCTGGAAATACGGGGTATAACATCTACCATCCGGGGAAAGCCAACGTAGTTGCTGATGCCTTGAGTCGTAGATCTATGGGGAGCCTATCAGAGGTACAACCAGAGAGGCAGGACATGGTCCGTCAGATCCACCAGTTAGCGAGCCTAGGGGTTCGATTGATCGATACCGACGATAGTGGGGTACGGGTTTGTCAAGACCAACCTGCGTTCGCGGATCGTGCCTTACCCCGCACCCTAGTGATACAACATCGAGAAAACCAATGAAATAAAAACTTAAACATGCAAATAGACATGGATCAAGAGGTATGATAAATAAACAAAGCAACCAAAACTGCCTTTCGATATACATAAAACCCAACAATTTATTCCTTTTACAACCCCGCCACAATAAAGCAAGGCTGCACTCTAAGATTTTTACAACAACTATGGCGGACAGGGCCCCGCCATACCCCTGAATGTACAAGAACCTACAGACTCAGGGTAACATACCAAAGATAAGCCTCCGAAGGAACTGAGCTTCCCAATACGCTGAAAGGTGATCCTAAAAGCGGGGATCGACAGCCGATGTACTTCTACCTGCGGCATGAACGCAGCCCCCCGAAGGAGGTCAGTACAACAGGTACCAAGTATGTGAAACTGTAAAGTACTATAAATGAAATCATAGCGATATATAAAGCAGAGACATGTATGATAACCAAACTACGATCCAACATATAAACAAATATATCAAGTCGTGACTCACGCTCCAAATCATCACTCGTGCGTGGAATTCCTTCCTCACCGCAGCCTATGATATAACAACACCGCGAGTACACCGAACACCAAGTCCTACCGATGCCAAAGCCGCGTACCACGACCGTCACTATCTTGACTCGCGGTCGACACGTGGCAATTGCAATAACCTATACCCGATCCACCGCGCCACGTGAGGCGACGGCAAGTAACGGCTACGCACCCGATCACAACCGTAAGTCACGATACTTCGCCGCGAAGCTGACACGTGGTAAGTGCAACAACCTGTACCAGATCCACCTGCGCCACGTAGCTGACGGGGGCAAGTAAACAGGCTACGCACCCAATCACAACCGTAAGTCACGATACTTCGCCACAACCAAAATGGTTACATGTCCACAGAATCCATCAATGGTGTAGACATGCCCATGTAACAATGCTAATGGAAGCATATCCGTGGAATCTCCCGTCACTGCCGGTACGTCCAAGTAAGTTCTCAACAAGTCAACCGGCCCTCCATCGTGAGACGCGGTAGAATAGAAACACAATTCTTGCACAACAAAGACTATCTCAATAAGCATAGGCAAGTTACACAACAACAAGCATAGGCAAGTTACACAACAACAAGCATAGGCAAGTTACACAACAACAAGCATAGGCAAGTTATACATAACAACAAGCATAGGCAAGTTATACATAACTCTAAGTACTTTCATTTTATGTCAAAGTCCGGGTTTTAACCCTAAAGTACTACGTACGTTAAGTTCCTTTTAAAGAGATCCATTCCTTTTATAAAAGTCACCCGATACCCGTAGTATAAAAATAGAGTGACTTACATCTTTTAAGTAAACCAAAACAACTTCCATACTTTCCTTTTTAAAACCAATTAAGACAATACTATGCCTTCTTTTTAGACCAAAACACTTCTCTTTTTAAAGTCCAGTTACCACATTAAAACCAATGATAAAAACCCTTCTTTTGTTTTCATAAAGTCGTTATAACCAACTTCCCATAAAGCTGTTATAACGCTTTAAGTTTTAAACCCTTTTAAGACAACACAATGCCTTTCTTTTCCCTAAAGTTCCAGTTTGCCTAATTTCAATTACTCAAGTCTTTTTTTTTGAAAAGTTTCATAGTTCAATGTCTTAATCTCTTTTTAAAACAATTGAGTAACATATGCCATAGGCGAGTAGGTTATTCTTATAAATCTTATTAAGCAGCCATGATCTAGGAAATGTAATATCATTTTGTCTCATCGTAGCTTCTATGCAGATGGAGGTTTCTACTGGTTTTAATTTAATACAATTCGTTAGTCAGTACATTTTCCTTTATTAACGCTGCAGTGGTTTGTCGATACACATTCGATTTCAAATCAAGAAACATTCTTAAGCCATTATACCTAACTTCCCATAAAGCTAGTATAACTCTTAAGTTTTCAAAACCAAGTATTACTCTTCTTTCAAAATGATTCATAAATCTTTTGAAATACTTCCGATTCTTTATTATCACACAAGCCGCTTACCTTTTAAAACCACAAGCACTTTTACCTACATAAAGTCATTATAACCAACTTCCCATAAAGTCGTTATAACACTTTATGTTTTAAACCAATCAAATACATTTAACACACGTATGCGTCTACCGTACTACATAGTTATACACATATCATGCTAGAAGAGCTAGGAAGAGGTTCACATACCGCGACGATTATCGACTAATAGCAAAACGCCCAAGTACCTCAAACCGTCTTACTCCTTAAGCCACGTAGATCACGCCACACGTAGTACTTCAACCTATAAGACCACAAGGCGCTTATTAATCTTCTAAACACACGGTTCCCATACTCTACAGAAATTTCGGCAGCACCTCCCCCCCCGCAACCGCGTAAATCTCCTCCTCTATCGAGGCCGGCTACCAAGCCAACCAGGGGGGGGGTTATACGTCTAATCCGGACGTGTACAATTCTACTACACAGTAAAACTACACAAGTCTCATCAGAATACACCCTATGTAATTACAGTTCAGTTCTTTTCTTTAAATTCAGGCTTAAGTCAAAAGACATTGCCACAATACTAAGTTCAGTTCTATATATAGTATACTCCAACTATATATTACAACGACGTGTAATTTCCAATTACCAAAGGGGGACAAGATTATTTACCTCGATAAGCCCAAAATTATCCGAGATAAAAGTCGATCCTGAGCAAGGTTTAGCTCCTACTCCGTGCGCTCAATCCGCTCCAAAACCCCTAAGTTCTAACCAACTTCTACTTACATACTTCAACCAACTATGAAGATTTCCTTAGGGTTTCGGTTTGAGACTAAAGGACAAAAGGTAGTATTTCCGGCTCTACGTATAGAGGTAACTTTGGAATACTACAAGGTATAAGGCCAAGGTATTTTGGGCATTATAACAATACTGAGACTATTTCACAACCAAGGGGGTATCTCACGAGAACAACTCGAGGAAGGGGGTGTTCTCGGCTAAGGCTACACAAGGGGTAGGGGTTTTCGGCCAAGGGCCTTTACTAGGGATGGGGCTCTTGGACGAGAGTCAACAAGAGGGAGGAGAGGGTTTCAAGACTTATACAAAGTGAGGAGTGGATGAAGAAGTCTTCACTTCAAGGGGTATTTATAGGCCAAGCAAAGGCCAACCAATGGCCAAGATCAAGCCATGTGCAAGGCAAGTGTATGGCCATGATCAAGCCAAGTGCACCCTAACCCTACTCCACAAAACACTCCACAAAACAAGCCACAAAACAAGGCACAAATCAAGGCCATAAAGTAGCCCATTTCGTCCAAGGGTTGCCGCCCCTAGCTTCCAATGTGAGGGTGACACATGTCACCCTCCCGTTGGTCCAAAATGTTTCGTCTCTCGGAAAAATCCGCAAAAATTAAAAAGGACATAGCCGGAATTTTCCCTACGAAAGCTGTGGAAACGTTTCGTCGAAAAATGACTCTAACCGGGTGTTGTGCACAAAATTCGAACCTTGACTAACTTTAAGGCTCAAATTTCTACGTACGTCCTTACGTACATACTCTGGAAAAACGGGGTATAACAGGGTTCGTGAGGTTGCCGAGTCTTCCATCGTTGATGAGGTGAAGAGGCGACAGTTTGAGGACCCAGTGTTGGTGCGGTATCGAGATACGGCTCTTCGTGAGGAGAAGAGTCTATTCGAGGTAGCGCCTGATGGGGTGCTGAGATTTGAGGGCCGGTTGTGTGTTCCCGATGTGTCAGGACTTCGTCAGCAGATTCTGGGGGAGGCACACAGTGCTCGATATTCCATTCATCCGGGGTCGACCAAGATGTACCATGACCTCAGATGTTTGTATTGGTGGGATGGCCTGAAGAGAGACGTGGCAGGTTTTGTTGCCTGATGTCCTAATTGCCAAGCAGTCAAGGTCGAGCACCGCAGGCCCGGTGGATTATTGCGCTATTGAGATTTCGACTTGGAAGTGGGAGGTGATCAACATGGACTTCGTTACAGGGTTACCTCGTACTCAGAGGAAGTACGACTCCATTTGGGTTATTGTTGACAGGCTGACGAAATCAGCCCATTTCCTTCCAGTCAGGACGACGTTTTCGGCTGAGGACTATGCCAGATTGTACATCAGAGAGATTGTGAGGCTGCACGGTGTCCCGGTGTCGATTATATCTGATAGGGGAGCCCGGTTCTGACTAACTTCTGGAGATCTTTCCAGAAGGGTCTAGGGACACAGGTGAGTCTTAGTACAACATTTCATCCTCAGACTGATGGGCAGGCAGAGCGCACTATCCAGACACTTGAGGATATGCTGCGAGCCTGCGTGATTGATTTCAGTGGTAGCTGGGAGGATCATTTGCCCCTTGTGGAGTTTGCTTATAACAACAGCTACCATTCCAGTATACAGATGGCGCCATACGAGGCTTTATATGGGCGGAAATGCAGGTCGCCGATCGGTTGGTTCGACGTGGGCGAGGTACAGTTAGTTGGCCCAGACTTGGTACAGCAGGCTGTGGATAAGGTGAAGCTTATCCAGGAGAGACTGTTAGCAGCTCAGAGTCGGCAGAAGTCATATGCGGATAATCGGCGTCGGCATTTGGAGTTTCAGGTAGACGATTGGGTCTTCTTGAAGGTGTCACCCATGAAGGGTGTGATGAGATTCGGTAAGAAGGGGAAACTCAGCCCAAGGTACATTGGGCCCTACCAGATCGTCCGTAGAGTGGGCAAGGTTGCCTATGAGTTGGATCTACCATCAGAGTTAGAGGCGATATATCCGGTCTTCCATGTTTCTATCTTGAGAAAGTGTATCGGAGATGCAGCGAGAGTGTTCCCTACCAGTGAGGTCCAGGTAACAGAGGGGTTATCGTATGAGGAGAGTCCCATAGCGATACTCGATCGCCAGTCAGCGATCATGCGGACCAAGGATGTAGCTTCCGTCAAAGTCCTGTGGAGAAATGATAACCGGGAGGAGATGACTTGGGAAGCGGAGGAGGACATGTTGAGGAAGTATCCTCACTTATTTCCTATACATTCAGGTAATTCACCTTCCCTTACTTGTCAAGCTTTAATTGAAGTATTTCTTTTGCTTAAATGCTATTGTGTGACATTTTTGGTATGTCGGGGTTGTGAAAGGAAACTATGTCGCTGTTGTAAATTTGACTCCGAAAGAACATTCGGGGACGAATGTTTCTAAGGGGGGGGAGAATGTTACACCCCGTAATTTCAAATATAAGATAAGTTGGCAAGCATGTGTCGAACGGAGTTTTAGCCTTTTTTGGAGTGTAGTACCCAAAAGTTTTTTTAGAAGTATGGGGTGTTTAGCAAGCCTAGTATATTAGTTGGATGAGTCTAGTTTCCAATGCAACAAATCGCTCGTAGATGGGACATCGGAGCGGAGAGGCATGGGCGTTAGAAATTCAGTAAGCAGGCGCAGAGGAAGGATTTTCAGATCGTGTGTCTCCGCGCACATCATCGCCAGGTCGGCGCCACTAATCCTGAAAATCCTCGGAGGTTTCAGCCGCGCCGACTCAGAACCACGCGCCAAGGCGGGATTTTTTTCTGCGGAAAGTGCTAAAAACAGGGGATATTTTCGAAAAGGGCCTATGGGAGGGTGACAAGTGTCCCTCCCATCTTGTTGACCACGAAAAGGACCCTATTTTAGGACCAAGTCTTGAAAGACTTGGTCATTTCATCTTAGAACTCCTAAAAACCCTCTCCCTTTCTCTCTAGAGGTTTAAGAGAAAAAAAATGAAAAGCCTAGCTTAGTGGGTTTTGTGGGAGCGGCGGTAAGGAGGCAAAGTGTTGGTAAGCTTGTGGGAAGCACGAAGACGAGGTTGACGGGGTTAGGAGTTGAAGAAAAAGAACTTTGGTGGGCTAACCAAAAAGGTAAGAGATTTCCTCTTCTCTTGGAATTGATAATAATCCTTGTTATAGTTGATATTGACCACGTGAATCATGTGTTAGATTGATATGTATAGTAGGTTTTGATAGCCATTTGAAATGGGAAATACAAAGGAAATCGATAGTTATACTTGTCGCATGTTATGTAAGTATACACTTAAAATTGGGAAAATTGGTTGTGACTATAACATGCATGGAAATATTACGGATGGATTTATGGTGGTTATACCATATAATCGGAAAGGACCATTCGTATTGGACTACCTTATTTAAATTGTGGTGAGCCAATTGGGGTTGTTTGGTTATTGAATTCGGCCTCGAAAGAGGTGGCAAAGTATGTAGAAACAAAGGAGGTGCTGTCCGATTTTCCGTAGAAAATAGCGACTTAACACTTATAATATTCTACGTTGAAGTGAGGAATTAATAGACGTATTGTGAATATTATAGGTTGACACACTTCGGGCGGGACTTTGTACTTGGCAAGTGGTTTGACCCGGCAAGGTATGTAGAACTATTCCTATCTTTGAGCATGACTAGTTTCACGTATATAGTACGGTAGACATACAAGACTTTGACATTCTTTACTAGCTTTATGAAATGCCAAGTCGGGTGAGTTAGGAGATTAACTCACTTCTTTGAAAATACTAAGGATGTCTTAAAGTTTTATTAAGGTTAAGGGACTTGAAGAGTTTTAAAGTATGTGATACTTGTTTCGTTTTAAACGTATAAGTCCCTTGGATAGGAAATGGTACTTGACTAAGGTATAAAGTGAATATAACGACTTTATGGGGAGTTGGTTATATTGGCTTTATGGAAAGGTAAATGGCTTGATTTAATGGAAGGCAATTCGATTTTAAGGTATCAATTGCCTAAGGTTTTATAAGAAAATGAGTCACTTGATTTAGAAACCTAACTTTATTTCTAAGGGTGTTGTGACTTACCTTGAAATGTAATTTGGACTTGATACTAGGATTAATAGTATCTTGGAAGTTTTCTACTAAAAAGAGTCATTTGTTTTTAAAGAGTAGAAGTACGTAGTACTTGGGTTAAATTCCCGGATTTTTATAAAAGACATGTTAGTGCCTTAGGTAAACTAAAATGAGAGTGTTTATAAACAAGAATAGTAAGAAGTTAGGGGATTTCTTAACTTGCTTACATATTGTATGATAAGTCGGTAGTGCTTATGTTACGTATGATAGCCGGATTTGGGCTAGTAATATATTATTCGTTGCGGGGTCATTCCCCGGGATTGTGGCATTGCATATTTCCGTGTATTTGCTACCCACGATGCGAGGAATACCTCATGCGAGTCCGCAAGGGCTTATGCGGGTGAAATAGTCCCACGCGGTCCAAATTTACGAGGAATACCTCACGCGAGTCCGTAAGGGCTTATGCGGGTGAAATAGTCCCACGCGAGGAATACCTCACGCGGGTCCACCGACCTACGCGGTGAAATAGTCCCAAGAGTAGGATTTCAATCCTATTTTTGTCAGAAGTATACACCTATTTTTACTCTCATTGTTAGTAAGGCACAGGGTACTGTAATTTGATTATCATACATGTCTCCGGCTTTGATTTAGACTTGTGATGTAATTACAGTATTTTTTCAGTTTTACATACTTGGTACATATTGTGTACTGACCCCCTTCCTCGGGGGCTGCGTTCATGCCCAGGAAAGGGTAAGCAGGTGGTGGATCCTCATTCTTAGGATCACTTATCTCGGCACGTAAGCTCCATTTATCCCGAGGCTTGTCTCTTTGGGTACGCTCTTTTCCACGGTGTTGTAGATTTATGTACATTCGTGGTATGGCGTGTTCTCGCCCCGCCACGCTTGTTATTCCTAGAGGTGCAGTATTAACATACGTGGTTGGGTCAGAAGAACGATGTTGCTGATTGTACTTTTGATATTGTTATCTATATTGGAAGCGCGCCTTATCGGCTAGCCTGGGATGTTTTATAGTTACACATGTGTTTATGTTGTGTATGTTCCGCTGCTATTCTCTGATGTATACCTGAACAGGGTGCCCAGGTAGGACACCAGTCGTGACCCGGGGTCGGGTCGTGACAGGGTCACGAGGATGCGAGGCCAAAGTCTAGTTAATCGTTGTACGAGTTCGTGGACGCGTTCCACCAAACCAGGTCATGTGGGCCAAGAAGAGCCTTAAAGGAAATTCAAGAAGCATAATGGCCAAGTTTGGATAGTAACTCCAAGGATTGGAGAACAGAAATAATATTTGAAATTTTGTACGTGTACTAAAATAAGTTTGGAAGTACGATAAAGTATGACAAGTAAGAAAATGAAGGAATAAGGGTTACACGAACTAAAATGGTTATAGTTATGAGTAACGAAGGTGCGTAGAGAGAATTCTTTTTAGGCCATGAGTGGAGATTAATGGTGATGATACACACGCCTTAGGTTCAGTAACACTGTTCATAGATGCTCGTGGTTGAAATGCTGCTAGTATTAGAGTTTACACCGGTTGTGTCACGACCCGACCCCGGGGCCGCGACTGGTGCTCTACCTGGGCACCCTGTTCAGGTATACATAAGAGAATAGCAGCGGAACATACACAACATAAATACATGTGTAAACAATAAACAACACAAAGCAGCCGATAAGTGCCGCTTCCATAATATAAACATAATCAAAAGTACAAGATAACTCGGTTCTTACCCAACCACATACGTGAATACGCACTTAGGAATAACAATCAGGATGTGGTTCCCGCCATACCCTGAATGTACATAATCTACAACATCAGGGAAAGACTGTACCCAAAAGAGACAAGCCTCCGGAGAGATGGAGCTTCTGACGTCTGATAAGTGATCCTAAGAATGAGGATCCACCACCTGCTTACCCTTTCCTGCGGCATGAACGAAGCCCCCGAGGACGGGGGTCAGTACACAATATGTACTAAGTATGTAAAACTGGAAAATACTGTAATTACATCATAGTTTAAAACAAAGCCGGAGACATGTATGATAATCAAATTACAGTACCATGTGCCTTACTAACAATGAGAGGAAATAGTAGTGTACTTACAATATACAATAGGAAGCTCATGATCAAAGCAGGGCCACCCGCCCGCAGTATCATTAAGCAACCCTACTCCTGGGACTATTTCACCCGCATAGGTCGCGTGGACCCGCATGAGGTATTCCTCGCATGGGACTGTTTCACCCGCATAAGCCCTTACGGACTCGCATGAGGTATTCCTCGCATAGGTTGGACCCGCCCGCATGGGACTATTTCACCCGCATAAGCCCTTGCTGACTCGCATGAGGTATTCCTCGCATCGTGGGTAGCAAATCCACGGAATATGCAAATGCCACAAACCCGGGGAATGACCCCGTAAAGAATAACATACCACTAGAACAAAACCGGCTATCATGCAATACATAAGCAAGTTAAGAATCCCCTAACTTCTTATTATTCTTGTTCACATACACTCTCATTTTAGTTTACTTAAGGAACTAACATGTCTTTTTAAAGATCCGGGAATTTAACCCCAAAGTATTACGTACTTCTACTCTTTAAAACAATTTCCTACCCAAGGGACTTATACGTTTAAAACGGAACAAGTATCACATACTTTAGAACTCTTCAAGTCCCTTAACTTTAATAAAACTTAAGACATCCTTAATCCTTTCAAAGGAGTGAGTTAATCCCCTAACTCACCCGACTTGGCCATTCATAAAACTAGTAAAGGATATCAAGATCTTGTACGTCTACCGTACTATATACGTGTAATTAGTCATGCTCAAAAGATAGGAAAAGTTCTACATACCTCTTCGGGCCAACCACTTGCCAAGTACAATGCCCCGCCCGTAGTATGTCAACCTATAATATCCACAATACGTCTATTAACGCCTTATTTCAAACGTAGGATATTATAAGTGTAAAGTCTCTAAATTCTACGGAAAATCGGACAACACCTCCTTTGTTTCTACTTACTTTGCCACCTTTTTCAAGGCCGAATACAATAACCAACATGCCACATTTAAGGCTCAACGTATTATATAAGGCAGTCCAATACAAATGGTCATTTCTGACTATAAGGTATAACCACAATAAATCCATCCATAATGTCTTCTTGCATGTTATAGTCACAACCAACTTCACCAACTATAAGCGTATACTTACATAACATGCGACAAGTAACTATCGATTTCTTTTCATTTTAAATTTCCAAAGGCTTTCTATATCCATAATACTTATCAATCCCATAAACATGAGTCACGTAGTCAAAATCAACTATACAAGCATTATTATTAATTTCCAAGAGAAAAGAGAATCTTTTACCTTTTAGATTTTGCCTTCCAAAGCCCTTTTTCTTCAACCCATTTTCCCGTCAAACTCGTCCTCGTGAGTTTCCCACAAGTCTATCAACACTTTGCCTTCTTGCCGCCGCTCCCACAATACCCTCTAGGCTAAGCTTTCTTCAAAACCTTGAGAGAAAAGAGAGAGAAGCTCTTAAGAGTTCTTAAGGTGAAATGACCAAGTCTTTCAAGACTTGGTCCTAAAATAGGGCCCTTTTCTTGCTCAACAAGATGGGAGGGACACTTGTCACCCTCCCAAAGGCCCTTTTCGAAAATATCCCCTGATTTTAGCACTTTCCGCAGAAAATCCCGCTTGGCGCGCAGCCTGGGCCACGCGCCGAAACCTCAGAGGATTTTCAGGATTTATGGCGCCGCGGCCCTGCCGACGGCGCCGCGGTGCTGAGATGCCTTCTACGAAAATCCTTCTTCTGCGCCTGTCCGCTGAACTTCCAACGCCCATACCTCTCCGCTCCGATGTCCTATCGACGAGCGGTTTGTTGCGTTGGAAACTAGACTCATCCAACTTTATACTAGGCTTGCTAAACACCCCTCAATTATTAAAACTGGGGTACAACACTCCAAAGTAGACTCAAAATCCGTTCAACACATGTTTGCCAACTTATCTTATATCTGCATTTACGGGGTGTAACAGGTTGGTAATCCAAGCTAGGCAGATTATAGGATCATGCCCCAGATAGTAATTTGACTAAGTGAGACAGACAAGGGAAGTAGAGAGGGGAAAACACCTGTTAGCTGAGTGGGAGTCTGACTGAAGGGTTCAGATAGTGTTAGTCCCATGACTTAGAATACGACAGGGCCATCCCTTTATACGGGAAACATTCGTCCCCGAATGTTCTTTCGGAGTCAAACTTAAAATTAGCGACATTTTTTCCTTTCACAACCCCGATATACCAATAATGCCACACATGGCCACATAAATGCATTTACACAAAACAGATGCTTCAATTAGAACTTGACAAGTAAGGGAAAAGAATTACCTGAAGGTGTAGGGAATAAGTGAGGATACTTCCTCAACATGTCCTCTTCCGCTTCCCAAGTCACCTCCTCTCGGTTATCATTCCTCCACAAGACTTTGACGGAAGCCACATCCTTGGTCCGCAGTCGCCTGACCTGGCGATCGAGTATCGCTATGAGACTTTCCTCATACGATAACCCCTCTGTCACCTGGACCTCACTAGTAGGGAAAACTCTCGCTGGATCTTCGATACATTTCCGCAACATAGAAACATGGAAGACCGGATGTACCGCCTCTAACTCTGATGGCAGATCCAACTCATAGGCAATCTTGCCTACTCGACGGACGATCTGGTAGGGCCCAATGTACCTTGGGTTGAGTTTCCCCTTCTTACCGAATCTCATCACACCCTTCACGGGTGACACCTTCAAGAAGACCCAATCGTCTACCTGAAACTCCAAATGCCGACGCCGATTATCCGCATATGACTTCGCCGGCCAGCCGCTATCAGCCTCCTGGATAAGCTTCACCTTATCCATACCACTGAACCAAGTCCGCCAACTAATCGCACTCGCCACGCCGAACCAACCAATCGGCGACTACATTTCCGCCATATAAAGCCTCATATGGCGCCATCTCAGATATCGGAATGATAGCCGTTGTTATAAGCAAACTCCACAAGAGGCAAATGATCCTCCCACTACCTCGAATCAATCACGCAGCTCGCATCATATCCTCGAGTGTCCGATAGTACGCCCGCCGCCCACACCGAGGTTGAAATGTCAGACGAGACTCACCGTGTCCCTAAACCCTTCCGAAAGACTCTAATTTAGCCAGAACCGGCTCCTATCGATATAATCGACACCGACACCGCACCTCACAATCTCTCCGATGTATAACTGGCATAGTCCTCACCGAAACGTCGTCCCGATCGAAGGAAGTGGGCTGATTTCACACCACAACAATGACCCAAATGGAGTCGCATTTCCTCCGAGTACGAGGTAACCTCAGAATAAAGTCCATATTGATCACCTCCCACTTCCAAGTCGGAATCTCAATAGCTCGCAATAATCCATCGGGCCTCTCGTGCTCGACCTTGACTGCCGGGCAATTAGGACATCGAGCAACAAAACTCGCCACGCCCCTCTTCGTGCCATCCCACCAATACAAACATCCGAGGTCATGGTACATCTTGGTCGACCGGATGAATAGAATAACGAGCACCGCGCGCTTCTCCTGCACCACGATGAAGTCTCGACGACGGAACACACAACCGGCCCTCAAATCTCAGCACCCCATCAGGCGCTACCTCGAAAAGGCTCTTCTCCTCCCGAAGAGCTGCATCTCGATACCGCACCAACACTGGGTCCTCAAACTGTCGCCTCTTCACCTCATCAACGATGGAAGACTCGGCAACCTCACGAACTCGTACCCCGCTATCATCGGTATCGATCAAACGAACCCCAAAGATTGCTAACTGGTGGATCTGACGGACCATGTCCTGTCTCTCTGGCTGTACCTCTGACAGGATCCCCATCGATCTATGACTCAAGGCATCAGCAACTACGTTGGCCTTCCCCGGATGGTATAGAATATCAACATGAACCCCATACAAATAATGTCTCCAAATCTTCAAGGCATGAATAACTGCGGCCAACTCTAAGTCATGGGTAGGGTAATTCCTCTCATGCTTTCGTAACTGCCGGGAAGCATAGGCTATAACCTTGCAGTGCTGCATTAAAACACACCCTAGCTCGATACCCGAGGCATCACAATAGATCACGTACCCGTCTTACCCCTCAGGAAGAGTAAGAACTGGAGCTGTAGTCAACCTTTCCTTCAGCAACTGGAAACCTTTCTCGCAAGCCTCTGTCCACTGGAACTTGGCTGCCTTCTGAGTCAGCCTAGTCAACGGGGCTGAAATCGAAGCAAACTGCTCCACAAACCTACGATAATAACCCGCCAAATCTAAGAAATCGCGCACTTGGCCGGAATAGTAGGTCTCGCCAAGACTTGACCGCTTCAATCTTTGCCGATCCACCCGAACACCATCACTTAATAATGTGTCACGACCAACCTGCCCGTGGATCGTGCCTTACCTGTGGCACCCTAGTGATACAACATCAGAGAAAACCAGCGGAAATAAAAACTTAAACATGCAAATAGACATGGATCAAGATGAAAGAAAACAGGCCAACCAAAATGGTTGACTTTCAACATATATATATATATATACATTTGAACAGTTACAATCCTTATAACCCTGCCCACAACAGTGCTACAGACCTCTAAGATTTTTACAACAACTATGGCGGGACAGGGCCCCGCCATACCCATGAATGTACAAGAACCTGCTGCACTGTGGTAACATACCAAAGATAAGCCTCAAGGAACGAGCTTCCCAATACGCAAAGGTGATCCTAAAAGCGAGGATCGACAACCGATGATTTCTACCGCAGATGAACGCAGCCCCAAGGAGGAGGTCAAGATAACAGTACTAAGTATGTGAAATCAGAAGTACTATAAATGAAATCATAGCACTATATAAAGCAGAGACATGTATGATAACCAAACTACGACACAACATATAAACAAATATATCAAGTCGTGACTCACGCCTCCAAATCATCACTGCGTGCGTGGAATTCCTTCCTCACTACCGGCATCATGATATAACAACACCAAGGAGTACACCAACACCAAGTCCTACTCGATGCCAAAGCCAGACCACGAGACTCGCCACTATCTCGACTCGCGGTCGACACGTGGCAAGTGCAATAACCTATACCCGATCCACCGCCCCACGAGTCGACGGGGAAAGTATACAAGCTACGCACCCGATCACAACCGTAAGTCACGATGCTTCGCCGCGGTCGACACGCGGTAAGTGCAACAACTGCACTCAGATCCACCGCGCCACGAATCGACGGGGCAAGTAAACAAAGCACGCACCCAATCACAACCGTAAGTCACGATCTCGCCATAACCAAAAATGGTCACATGTCCACGTAATCCATCAACGGTGTAGACATGCCCATGTACTAATGCTAATGGAAGCATACCCGTGGAATCTCCCACATCACGCAGACGTCCAAGTAAGTTCTCAACAAGTCAACCGACCCTCCATCGAGTGACGCGGTAGAATAGAAACACAATTCTTGCACAACAAAGACTATCTCAATAAGCATAGGCAAGTTACACAACAACAAGCATAGGCAAGTTACACAACAACAATCATAGGCAAGTTACACAACAACAAGCATAGGCAAGTTATACATAACTCTAAGTACTTTCATTTTATGTCAATGTCCGGGTTTTAACCCTAAAGTACTACGTCCGTTAAATTCCTTTTAAGAGATCCATTCCTTTTATGAAAATCACCCGATACCCGTAGTATAAAATAGAGTGACTTACATCTTTTAAGCAAACCAAAACAACTTCTCTTTTTGAAGTCAAGTTTCCACATTAAAACCAATGATAAAAACCCTTCTTTTGTTTTCATAAAGTCGTTATAACCAACTTCCCATAAAGCTGTTATAACACTTTAAGTTTTAAACCATTTTAAGACAACACAATGCCTTTCTTTTCCCTAAAGTTCCAGTTTGCCTAATTTCAATTACTCAAGTCTCTTTTTAGAAAAGTTTCATAGTTCAATGTCTTAATCTTTTTTTTTTAAAACAATTGGGTAGCATATGCCATATGCAAGTAGGTTATTCTTGTTCATAAATCTTATTAAGCAGCCATGATCTAGGAAATGTAATATCATTTTGTCTCATCTTAGCTTCTATGCAGATGGAGGTTTCTACTGGTTTTAATAATACTTCATTATTCAATACATTTTCCTTTATTAACGCTGCAGTGGTTTGTCGATACACATTCAGATTTCCGAAATCAGTAAAACATTATTCCTTTTTAAAAACCACGTACTCATTACTCACGAATGAGGTTTCACACAAAACTCATACTAATTCATTTAAGTTAAGTCTCTTATCTTATAAGATCAAGTCTCTTAACTTCTAAAATCAGTAAACCATTCTTTTTATCTTTCTTAAGACGTTATACCTAACTTCCCATAAAGCTAGTATAACTCTTATGTTTTCAAAACCAAGTATTACTCTTCTTTCAAAAAGGTTTCTTATTTCTTTTGAAATACTTCAAGATTCTTCTTATTCAGGCTTAAGTCAAAAGACATTGCCGTAACACTACATTCGCTAACACACGCACGCCTACCGCACTATATCTATATTCCTTTTAAAATATTTCAAGGTTCTTATTATTCAGGCTTAAGTCAAAAGACATTGTCGTACAACTATATTCAGTTAGCACACGTACATCTACCATACTATATATTATTCAGGCTTAAGTCAAAAGACATTGCCGTACTATATATATATCTTCCTTTAAAAATATCATGCTCAAGAGTATAGGAAGAATCACATACCTCGCGACGATTATTGACTATAAGCAAAACGCCCACGCTTATAACCCGCTAGCCTTGTCCACCTTCCAAGTAGTTCATGCTACTCGCAGAACATTCAACCAATAAGGTTATCGACCATCAGAATACACCCTATGTAAATACAGTTTAATCTTCTTCTATAATATTCTTCTGATGTGATTTTCAGTTCAAGTCTATTCTGTAATATCCTTCTATTACAGTTCAATTCTCTTCTATGAATCTTATATTCATTTCTATACTACTACAGTATGTAATTTCCAATTACACTAGAAGGACAGTAGTATTTACCTCGATGAGCCCAAAATTATCCAAGTATAAAGTCGCTCCTGAGCAACGTTAAGCTCCTACTCCGAGTGCTCCAACCCGCTCCAATCAACCCTTAGAAGTTCTACGCAACTTCTACTTAACACTTCAACCGACTATGAAGGTTTTTCTTAGGGTTTCGTTTAGTGGCTAAAGAAAGTATAATAGTATTTTCTGGGCTTTTGTATAAGTGTAACCTTGGGAATACTACAAGGTATTTGAGCCAAGGTATTTGGGCATTATAACAATACTAGGAGAGTATTTCTATACCACAACAAGGGTAGTATTTCGACTAGCACAACTAGGCTAGAGGGAGGGGGGTTCTCGGCTAGAACCACTAGGCAAGGGGGGGGGGGGGGGGGTTTCGGCCGCGGGCCTACAAAAGGGGGGGAGAGGGTGGTGTTTGGACGAGACAAGCAAGAGGGAGAGAGAGTATTTGAGACTTGGAAAAGATTTTAGGATGAATAAGTTCATCACTTAGGGGGGGGTATTTATAGGTCAAGAAATGGCCAACCAATGGCCAAGATTCATCCAAGTGTAAGGCAAGTGCACCTTATCCATCTACCACAACAACTTGCACAAATATCCTACCAACTCCCTTGACCCCTTTTCGTCCACCATTGCCGCCCCACTTTTTCCAATGTGAGGGTGACACATGTCACCCTCCCGTAGGTCCAAGATGTTTCGTCTCTCGGAAAAATCCGCAAAAACAATAAATGACATAGCCGGAATTTTCCCTTCGCAAGTTTAGTAAAACGTTTCGTCGAAAAACGACTCTTTTCGGTACTTGTGCACAATTTTCGAACCTAGCCTAACTTTTAAGGCTCAAACTTTCTACGTACGTCCTTACGTACATACTCTGGAAATACGGGGTATAACAATATGCCCCAGGAATGCCACTGAGGCCAACCAAAACTCACATTTGGAGAACTTGGCGAATAATCGCTTGGCCCGAGAACCCCAAGTACCGCCTCGTTGCTCGCATGCTCCTGCTCTGTCCGCGAATAAACCAGGATGTCATCGATGAATACAATCACAAATGTATCCAAAAATGGCTTGAACACCCGGTTCATCAAATCCATAAATTGTTATACCCCGTATTTCCAGAGTATGTACGTGAGGGCGTACGTATAAAAATTTAAGCCTTAAGGTTGGCAAGGTTCGAAATTTGTACATAAGTACCGAAAAGAATCGTTTTCCGACGAAACGTTTTACAAGATTTGCGAAGGGAAAAATACGGCTATGTCATTTATAATTTTTGCGGATTTTTCCGAGAGATGAAACATTTTGGACCAACGGGAGGGTGACATGTGTCACCCTAACATTGGGCGTGAAATGGGGCTTTGGGTTAGGTAGGATATTTTGTGATAGTTGGTGTGGTAGATGGATAAGGTACACATGGGTAAATCCTAGCACTACACTTGCCTTGCACTTGGCTTCATCTTGGCCATTGGTTGGCCATTGCTTGACCTATAAATACCCCCTTAGTTGAAGACTTATTCTTCATCCTCTCTTGAAAAATTCCAAGTCTAAAAATCCCTCCCTCTCCCTTGTGAGCTCTCGTCCAACTCCTCCCCTTCGAGAAAGGCCTTGGCCGATGGTACTCCTCCTAGTGGTGTGGCCGAAAGTACCCCCCCCTCTTGGTAGAAATACTCTCCAAAGTATTGTTATAATGCCAAAATACTCTAGCCCAAATACCTTGTAGTATTCCAAGGTTACACTTATACAAAGCCCAGAAAATACTATTATACTTCCTTTAGCCACTAAACGAAACCCTAAGGAAAACCTTCATAGTCGGTTGAAGTGTTAAGTAGAAGTTGCGTAGAACTTCTAAGGGTTGTTTGGAGCGGGTTGGAGCGCCCAGAGTAGGAGCTAAACGTCGCTCAGGATCGACATATATACTTGGATAATTTTGGGCTTACCGAGGTAAATAATCCTATCCTTCTATTGTAATTGGAAATTACATACTGTAGTTGTATAGAAATGAATATAAGATTCATAGAAGAGAGTTGAACTGTAATAGAAGGATATTACGGAAAAGAATTAAACTGAAATCACATCAGAAGAATATAAGTAGAAGATTAAACTGTACTTACATAGGACCGTATTTACAGTAGACTTATAACCTTTCTTGGTTGAATGTTCTGCGAGTAGCATGTACTACTTGGAAGGTGGACAAGGCTAGCCGGGTTATAGCCGTGGAGCGTTTTACTAATAGTCGATAATCGTCGCGAGGTATGTGATTCTTCCTATACTCTTGAGCATGATATTTTTAAAGGTATATATATATAGTACGGTAGACGTACGTGTGGCAATGTCTTTTGACTTAAGCCTGAATAATAAGAATCTGGAAGTATTTTAAAAGAATATATATATAGTACGGTAGACGTACGTGTGTTAACTGAATGTAGTTTTACGGCAATGTCTTTTGACTTAAGCCCGAATAATAAGAATCTGGAAGTATTTTAAAAGAATATATATATAGTACGGTAGACGTACGTGTGTTAACTGAATGTAGTTTTACGGCAATGTCTTTTGACTTAAGCCTGAATAATAGGAATCTTGAAGTATTTCAAAAGAATTGAGAATCCTTTTTGAAAGAAGAATAATACTTGGTTTGAAAGCTTAAGAGTTATACTAGCTTTATGGGAAGTTAGGTATAACGACTTAAGAGAGATAAAAAGAATGGTTTATTGATTTTAAGAGGTTAAGAGACTTGATCTTAAAAGATAAGAGACTTGACTTAATTGAAGTAATATGAATTTTGTTAAAAAGTGTGAAACTTCATTCGTGAGTATGAGTACTTGGTTTTTAAAAAGGAATAATGTTTTACTGATTTCTAAATCGTAATAAGTATCGAACAAACCATCGCAGCTTAATAAAGTGGAAATGTATTGAATAATTAAGTATTATTAAAACCAGTAGAAACCTCCATCTGCATAGAAGCTAAGATGAGACAAAATGATATTACATTTCCTAGATCATGGCTGCTTTAATAAGATTGTTATGAACAAGAATAACCTACTCACACATAAGACATATGTTTCTCAAATTGTTTTAAAGGATTACAACTATGAACTACGAAACCTTTTCGAAAGTGAGAAACTTGAGCATTTGAAATTAGGCTAACTTGAACGTTTGGAAAATAATGTTGTTACTTGATTTTACAAAGGGAAGTGTTTTTATACTACGAGTATCGGGTGACCTTTGTAAAAGAAATGGATCTTTAAAAAGGAATTTAACGTACGTAGTACTTTAGGGTTAAAACCCGGACTTTAACATAAAATGAAAGTACCTTGAGTCAGGTATAACTCCTATGCTTGTTGTTGTGAAACTTGTCTATGCTTATCGTGATAGCCTTTGTTGCAAGAATTGTGTTCTATACTACCGCTCTCGATGGAGGGCGGTTGACTTGTTGAGAACTTACTCGACGTGCAGCGACGGAGAATTCCACCGCACGCCTCGCTGATAGTGTTATTCAATGGACTAGCTCTCCATGAGGTTTTACCGCTCGCCTTGGTATCCGTGGTCGGCCGATTTGCCCCGCCTCGTGGCTGATTCGCCCTGGTACCGTAGTTAGCCCTCGCACTTGCCCCGCTCAACAGAGTGACGAAGTCTCGTGATACGCCTTGGTACCGTAGTTAGCCCTCGATTGCCCCGCCACACGTGACCGGCCTGGTATCCGTAGTCGGCCAGATTTCGCCCGTGTCGCCTTCGTGGTTTGGTTGTATAGTATTGTTAGTATGGCTTTGGCATCGTAGGACTTGGTGTTCAGTGTACTTTCGGGTTATCATATCATAGATCGCCAGTGATGGAAGGTATTCCACGCATGATTGATGTGGGCGTGAGACCCATAATTATATTTGAGTAATGACTTGGAGGCGTGAGTCCCCGACTTGATATAGCCGTTATATGTGCATCGTAGTTTGGTTATCATACATGTCTCTCGCTTTATATAGACTATTATGATTTCATTTACGATTTTCGGTTCACATACTTGGTACTCAGATCGACTCTCCTTCGGGCCGCTCATGCCGCAGCAGTAGAGGTACATCTACCGCCGATTCCCGCTTATCGATCACATTTCAGCAGATTGGAAGCTTCGTTCCTTCGAGGCTTATCGCTTGGTATGTTACCACGAGTCAGAGGTTCTTGTACATTCTGTGGTATGGCGGGCCCCGTCCGCCATAGTTGTTGTAAAAATCTTAGAGGTCCGTGAGTAATCACAAGTGTGGTCAGTAAGGATTGTAATCGCTCAAAGGTCGATATATATATATATATATATATATATATATATCGAAAGGCAACCGCTTTGGTTGGCCTATTTTCTTTATCTTGATCCATATCTAATTGTATGTTTAAGTTTTTATTTCCTGGTTTTTCTCTCGATGTTGTATCACTAGGGTGCCCGGTAGGCACTACCACGGCCCGGTTCGGTCGTGACAAAAGTGGTATCGAGCGCTTAATCCTCTGAAAGTGTCTACAGACCGTGTCTAGTAGTGTCTTGATTATCGGTTGTCAGGCACCACATCTATAATCGTGAGGCTATAGGACATTTAGGATTGGTTTCCATTCTTCTCATTCCGAGATCGTGCCTTAGAGTCAGGTGATAAGTTGGACCCTCCGACGTATTCCTTTCCTTTACCAAGATGCCTCCGCAGGCAACCCGGCCCAAAAGGGCAAGGCACAGGAGGAGTCGCGAGTAGAGCAGGCAGCTCTACAGACCACAAGACTGAGCCTCCATCCCACACCGGAGCAGGGAGATGGGTTACGCGAGTTGCCCGATTATCGCCGTGGTCAGGCTGACTTGAGGATAGGCCGACGCAGCAGCCCAAAGAGCACCGATGGTTCACCCTAGATCGATATTTTGAGGCTACGGGATTTTCTCGAGTCAGTAGCCCGCCGAGTTTTACGGGTCGAGGCACGAGGATGATCCGCAGGAGTTCATCCGAAGCGATACAACGGATCGAGAGTGATCAAGGCATCGGAGACCGAGTCGGTGGTCCTAGGTTCGCATCGGCCGCGTGATACCGTAGTCGATCGTTTGATTCGCGAGCTGTCCCGGGAGAGAATGCGCTTCAAAGATTATGGACGAAGTTCTCGGAGGCATTTCTTGCACATTTCTTGCCTCCACAGATGAGGAGGGCTCGCCGACAAATTTTTGGTGTTGCGTGAACGAGCGACGGTTCGGGAGTACAATGTGAGTTCGACTCATTCGCCTGACGCCCTCGCGTTAGTAGCTAGTATGGAGGATCGAGTGCACCGATATGTTGCGGTGGCTCGATGATTACCTAGAATAAAGTTTTTCGGGTGTAGCTCTTCAGCCGGGCATGGACATTGCCCGCATGCAGGCTTATGCACTGGGATGTGAGGAGCTGAGAAATCGACGGAATGACCAAGATCAGCAGAAGAGGGCCAGAATAGCAGGGTCCTTAGGTGACTTTCGAGGCGGACAGCCTCAGAAGAAAGCGCTTATGCGCCCGCCAGCACTAAGTGGTCCCCACCGTCGCCGGACGCTTGGAATATTCGAGCAGTCGTGGCTCCTGTGTTTCAGATTTTCGGGAGTAGAGAGTGCTCGCCGGATGAGGTCGCCTTGTCTCAAAGTGGCCGCTGTGGGAAACTTCATAAAGCGAGAGTGTCGACTAACTTGGGGATTGTTATTCTTGCGCCAACAGGCTATCTCGGCGAGATCGTCCGACTGTGGGGTAGCACCTGTAGGATAGCACAGACTACGAGATCGGGCCATGTTCTTCACCTTCCATAGCTAGGCAGGATGTTCATACACCGGCAGGCCACGGCAGAGGTCGCGGTGGAAGTTCCCAGATTTAGCGGTCCTTTGAACCGCCTATTTTTCAGGTATATCCTTAACCCTCTAGAGTTTTGCATGCGTGATACAATGATTGTATGTTGAGTGCTATGTACAGATAGCTTTGTGTGTATTGCGGTTTAGAGACATGGATAGTTGAAAGAATAAGTGTGGGGTCAGGGAAGGTATGAACCTTAGAATATTGCACGTTGAGACTGTTATACCCCGTATTTTCAGAGTATGTACGTGAGGGCGTACGTATAAAAGTTTAAAGCCTTGAGTAGGCAAAGTGGCTTGGCCGAATTAAAATTTGTTCACAACACCCGATTAGAGTCATTTTTCGTAAACGCTTCCACACTTTCGTAGGGAATTTCCGCTATGTCATTTAGTATTTTTGTGATTTTTCCGAGAGATTTAAACATTTTGGACCAACGGGGGGGCGACACTTGGCACCCTCCAATTGGTGGCTTGAAATCGTCCAAATTGGACGAAATGGGCTATGTAAGGCACGTTTTTTGTGCCTTGGCTAAAGTCAAGGGTTGGTAGTATATTTGTGTGTAATAAATCCTAGCCCTACACTTGCCTAACACTTGGTTTAATCTTGGCCTTTGGTTGGCCATCCCTTGACCTATAAATACCCCTCTCCCTTTGATGAATTCTTCATCCTTTCCACAAATCTCTAAGTGTTAAAATCCCCTCTCTTGTTGTTGTTCTCGTCCCTCCTCGCCGAGAGCCCTCCCTCATGTGTGGCCTTGGCGAGACTTCACCCCTCCTAGTGGTGTTGTTCTCAGATAATATACCCCCTCTGGTGGAAATACTCAAAAGTATTGTTATAATGCCCAAATTACCTTAGTCGTATACCTTGTTGTATTCTAAGGTTATACCTATACGAAAAGCCCGTAAAATACTATTATACTTCCGCTACCACAAACCGAAACCCTAAGGAAAATCTTCACCCGTAGTTGAAGTCATAAGTGAAGTTGGTTAGAACTTCTAAGGGTTGTTTGGAGCTGGCCTGAGCGCACTGAGTAGAGCTAAACCTTGCTCAGATCGACATTTAAACTAGGATAATTATGGGCTTATCGAGGTAATTATCTTGTCCTCTATTGTAATTGAAATTACATATTGTTAGAATATATAGTTGAAGTATACTATATATAGAATCAACGTAGTTATCGGCAATGTCTTTTGACTTAAGCCCGAATAATACTTACAGCAATGTCTTGCGACTTAAGCCCGAATTTAAAGAAGAATACCGAATCAGTAATTACATGTGTCAGACAGAGACTTGTAGTAGTACCGTGAGTAGAATTGTACCGCAGTGGTTAGGCGATAACCCCCGGTTGGCTTGGTAGCCACTTCTGCAGAGAGGAGATTTACGCTGCCATGTGTGAGGGACGAATTTTCGGTAGAATTGTCTACGATGAGATCTAAATGTTAATAAGCGCCAGGCCTTATAGGTTGAAGTACTACGTGTGGCGCGATCTACTGGCTTGGGAGTAGCCGACGGTTGGAAGTACTGAGCGCTGCTATTAGTCGATACTGCCGCGAGGTATGTGAACCTCTTCCTATCTCTTCTAGCATGATATGTGAACTATGTAGTATGGTAGACGCATACGCTAAACGTATTTGATTGATTTAAAACATAAAGTGTTATAACGCTTTATGGGAAGTTGGTTATATAACTTTATGTTGGTAAGAAAATACTTGTGGTCTTTAAAAGGTAATCGATTTGAACTATAAGCGCTTGTTATGTGTTAATAAAGAACTTGAAGTATTTCAAAAGATTTTTGAATCATTTTGAAAGAAGAAGTAATACTTGGTTTTTGAAAACTTAAGAGTTATACTAGCTTTATGGGAAGTTAGGTATAACGGCTTAAGAATGTTTTCTTGATTTCGAAATCGTAACGTATCGACAAACCACTGCAGCTAATAAAAGGAAATGTTTTGACTAATTAAGTATTATTAAAACCAGAGAAACTTCCATCCATAGAAGCTAAGATGAGACAAAATGATATTTCCTAGATCACTACATTGAATAAGATTGTTATAAAC
Source organism: Przewalskia tangutica (assembly GCA_029844215.1). Taxonomy (NCBI): domain Eukaryota; kingdom Viridiplantae; phylum Streptophyta; class Magnoliopsida; order Solanales; family Solanaceae; genus Przewalskia; species Przewalskia tangutica. Next base: position 55,547,197 of record CM056724.1, read on the forward strand.
AAGAATATCCTACTCACATATAAGACTTATGTTTCTCAGATTGTTTAAAAGAGAATTATATTCTTAAATGAATAAGACTATGAACTACGAGACCTTTCTAAAATAAGAAACGTGAACATTTGAAATTAGGCAAACTTGGGCGTTTGGAAAATAATGTTGTTACTTGATTTTACAAAGGTAAGTGTTTTGGTTTATTTAAAAGATACCACTCTATTTTATACTACGTATCAGGTGACTTATGTGAAAGCAACTGATCTTTTAAAAGATTTAATGTATGAAGTACTTTGTGGTAGATACCGAACTTGTTAGCTTAAAGTACCTTGTGTGAATAACTTGATTGCTGGTTTGAGATAGCCTTGTAAATACTTTCTTGTTGATGTGATAAGTGAAAATGTTAGGATGCTACGTGTGTTAGTATCTTGTGTGATCGTGATGTAAGGGGGTCATTCTTGTTGTGCTTACGTTGTTAAACGTTAAGCCCGTTGTACTATTATTGTATAACATACCCTTTGACTTATTATACCGAGGGCTTCACACCTTGACGCGGTCTTTACGCCTATGCGGTCCTCGTGACTACGCGGAGCGCGGTAGCTCCGAGATTGATCATTCCGGTGTTTAGCCCGACGCGGATTCCTATGCGGTCTTTTGAGACTATGCGGTCATGGAGCCTAGCGGATACCGAGGGTTACCGCCTTCGACGCGGGTATACCTCAGGCGGTCTGGGACCATGATTCGAGGAATACCTCATGCGGGTCCGTGTGACCTATGCGAGTCGCGAGAGTTCCGAGGATAGACGCGACATTGATATTGCGCGAGCGCCGCCTTCGATCATGTGGTGCGCTAGAAAGACCCTGGATACGCTTTGTGGTATTTTTGGCATCGCTGGTCTTAGTAGTCGGCTATGCCTTCGCATTGCCCCGCACGGTTTTATTGTGATAACTTTGAGGCGTGAGTCCCCGACTTGACATGATCGCTTATTTGTTGTGAATCGTAGTTTGCTTATCATACATGTCTCCCGCTTTATAGACTATTATGATTTCATTTACGTGATTTTTAGTTTCACATACTCTGCACTGCCAGATCGACCTCCTTGGCTGCGTTCATGCCGCAGTTGAGGTACACCGCCGATCCTAGCTCTCGTGGTCAGCCAGCTTTGGGAAGCTCCGCTTCTCCGAGGCTTATCACGTATAGTCCCCGTCGTAGTAAGTGTTTACATTCGTGGTTTGGCGGCCCGCTCGCCATTGTTGTCATATCATTCTTAGAGGTCCAGTAGTAATCTGTTGTGGTTTGTAAAAAGGATTAAACTGCTCATGTTGAAAAAGTTGTTATTTACATATACGCCAAAGACAAGTTTTTCTCGATTATTGTTTCATATTTCATAATATGTCTTGTATCGCTTTATGTTCACGACACTGATGTTGTATCACTAGGGTGCCCGGTAGGCACGACCACGCCCGAATCGGTCGTGACAAAAGTGGTATCGTGAGCGCTAATCTCTGAAAGTGTCTACGCACCGTATCCATGAAGTTCGATTATCGCTGTTGTGCACCACACCAATAATCGTGAGGCTATAGGTATTTAGGATTGGTTTCTATTCTTCTCACTCGAGATCGTGCCTTAGAGCCGTGTTGTAAGTCGACCCTCCGACGATTTCTTTCCTTACCGCTATGCCTCCGCGTAGGCAACCCGCCCGTGAGGCAAGGCGGCGGAGCCGCGAGCAGTTCGTGAGGTGGCGAGGGCACAGCCCAATCATTACCTAGGGTAGTGCTTCATTCGGGAGTTCTGCGACGCCACTAGCCCAAAGAGAGTTTAGTACGGCGGCGATGCCTCATCGCGCCATGATATATGAACCTTCGCCCACGATCGGGAACAAAGTGAATTTAGATTGCAGAAGACGACCACTACTAGCCATGGATTTGGCTACTGCAGAGTATACCGATGTACCACGTCTTCATGACTATCTAAGAGAGAGTTGTGCAAGAGTAATTCTTCAGTTAGGCTTGAGCATGGCCTGTGTACGGGCTTATGCGCAGCAGGCCGAGAAAACGTAGAGATCGACGGGTTAACGGGCGACGCAGGCAGGCCGAGCAGCAGGTCCTTTGGTAACTTTCTAGGCGAGTCACCTCACCAATGGATTAGATTACGACGCCCACCAGCAAAGAGGTCCTCCACGGGGTTCAAGACGTTCGGTACGCAGGAGTTGGTCGAACTCCGTGGCTTCCGCTCACAGTGATGCACGCCATCCCGGGAATGTCGCTTTAGTTGGTACTTGTTGCACTGCGCCGCCGTGGCCATGTGTCGAATGGGTGACCTAGTAGGAGGACTTTGCCTTCGCACGCGGTAGTTCGTCACCTTCCTTAGCTGCGCTCACGGGCGTGTTTGATTAGAACGACTAAGGAGCAAGAAGAGATATAGATATATCTTTAACCTCTAGAGATCGTGATGTGTGATAAGTGAGTATACCTTAAGTGCTATGTTCGATAGCGGTGTGTTAGTCGTGATTAGATCATGGTTGTTTAACCGAGTAAGATTTTGGGGATAGAGGTGTGAGCCTTAGAGCTTTTTACGTAAAGACCTTAGAGTGAGGCCATCTCGAGAAAAGGTGTAGTGTTATGTTTGACTTTATCTAAGTGCATAGTGCACGTGAGTTACGCCGATAGGTCCCTAGTAGTGTGGAATGAAAGGGGTAGTTGAGCTAAGACCGCTAGGTTTTCAAACGTGATTAGTGAGATTGTTCCGGATCGGAGCTAGTATCACAAGGCGCCGTCGGGTTAAGGCCACGCCGGGTCAACCCGCGGTAGGTTTGCGCGGGTCAGCCGCGTGGTCCCGCCTTGTGTTGTGGTGAGGGTGTTAGGCCCAAGTTTAGTTAACCAACAGACGAGTTCGTGGACGCGTTCGACCGATGGTCGGGGCCGATGGGGCAGCCCATCGTGTTCTTCGGTCGTGACCATTTACTCTACCGTGTTGAGTTATCCAAAGGTTGAAAGGTCGCGACGGTGCCTACCTTCACCTTATGTCGCATGCTGAAGCCCGTGTTGTGGCTATTTTCGCTTTCTAAAAGTTTTACCAGCAAGGATAGGAACTCGGTGAGTCTCGACCACATTCGCCCTCGCCGTTGTTTGGATTTCGTGATAGTTGCGAGTATTGTTGTCTCTGTTGAAGGAGTGTTTAAGCTACCATTTCGGTGTTCTGATATCGCCTTACGAAGCCTTGTAAGGGTGGAAGTGTAAGTCACGGCCGATTGGTTCGATGTTGGCAAGGTTCGCATACTGTTCAGCTTGTTCCAGCAGACTGTGGATAGTGAGAAGCTTGTCTAGAAGAAGTTCTGGCAGCTCAGAGAAATCGTGCGGATAATCGGCGACGACGCTTTGAGTTCAGGTTGACGGTCGGTCTTCTTGAAGGTACCACCCCGTTTGGTGCGACGAGTTTTGGAAAACAGAGGGAACTTAGCCCGAGTTACTTGGGCCTTTGTGAGTTCATGTGAAGGATAGACCAGTTGCCTATATGTTAGCATTTGCCGCCGGACGTAGAGGCGACAAGGCCCGGTCTATCGTATTGTGATGTTCGGGGAAATATCGAAGATCCATCCAGAGTGTTCCCAGTTAATGATGACCACGTTAGAGATAGTAACCCCGAGTTTTGGATACTGAAGCCGTGTCAGAATGTGGTAAGAGTTCGAGTGTACGACATCCTCCGGGATCGCAGCAGCCCGCACCATTTGTTGGGTCGCTTGAGCAAGGCTCGCGACAAAGTGACAAAGTGGTATCTACGACGAGTAAAGAGAGAAGCGAGCATGTATGGCGAGCATAGATGTGATCATTTCTTTTGTAAAGAGAAGGTGCGAAGGAAGTATATTTTAGACCCCGGTGAGAAGTGTTTTGTGGTGATGATAGATAGAAGTATGTGCGCGGGTGTTTCGTACAGCGTGTGTGATTGTTTTCGTAAGTATAGCAAGAAGACTATATCGCGCGCTTGTCTTGAGATTTAGAAGGAACATTCGGGACGAATGTTTCTAAGGAGGGGAGAATGTTATACCCCGTATTTCCAGAGTATGTACGTGAGGGCGTACGTATAAAAGTTTAAAGCCTTGAGTAGGCAAAGTGGCTTGGCCGAATTAAAATTTGTTCACAACACCCGATTAGAGTCATTTTTCGGCGAAACGTTTCCACAGCTTTCGTAGGGGAATTTCCGGCTATGTCATTTAGTATTTTTGCGGATTTTTCCGAGAGACGAAACATTTTGGACCAACGGGGCGACATTTGGCACCTCCAATCGTGGCTTGAAATCGTCCAAATTGGACGAAATGGGCTATGTAAGGCACGTTTTTTGTGCCTTGGCTAAAGTCAAGGGTTGGTAGGATATTTGTGTGTAATAAATCCTAGCCCTACACTTGCCTAACACTTGGTTTAATCTTGGCCTTTGGTTGGCCATCCCTTGACCTATAAATAACCCTCTCCATTTTATGAATTCTTCTTCCTTTCAACAAATGTCTAAGTGTTAAAATCACCACCTCTCTTGTTGTTGTTCTAGTCCCTCCCCCATTGGCCGAGAGCCCCTCCCCCTTGTGTGGCCTTGTGGTAGACTTCACCCCCTCCAGTGGTGTTGTTCTCGTATAATATACCCTCTTGGTGGAAATACTCAAAAGTATTGTTATAATGCCCAAATTACCTTAGCCAGATACCTTGTTGTATTCTAAGGTTATACCTATACTAAAAGCCCGTAAAATACTATTATACTTACTACCACAAACCGAAACCCTAAGGAAAATCTTCACCCGTAGTTGAAGTCATAAGTAGAAGTTGGTTAGAACTTCTAAGGGTTGTTTGGAGCGGCCTGAGCGCACGAGTAGAGCTAAACCTTGCTCAGATCGACATTTAAACTAGGATAATTATGGGCTTATCGAGGTAATTATCTTGTCCTCTATTGTAATTGGAAATTACATATTGTTAGAATATATAGTTGAAGTATACTATATATAGAATCAACGTAGTTATCGGCAATGTCTTTTGACTTAAGCCCGAATAATACTTACTGCAATGTCTTGCGACTTAAGCCCAATTTAAAGAAGAATACCGAATCAGAATTACATAGGTCAGACATTAGAGACTTGTGTAGTAGTACCGTGAGTAGAATTGTACCGCTAGTGGTTAGACGTATAACCCCGGTTGGCTTCGCAGCCTCTGTAGAGAGAGAGATTTACGCTGCATGCGGGGAGGTGCCGAATTTTCTAGAATGTTCTACGATGAGATCTAAATGTTAATAAGCGCCTTGTGGCCTTATAGGTCAAGTACTACGTGGCGCGATCTACTTGGCTTAAGAGTAGCCGACGGTTGGAAGTACTTGGAGCGCTTTGCTATTAGTCGATACTGCCGCGAGGTATGTGAACCTCTTCCTATCTCTTCTAGCATGATATGTGTGAACTATGCAGTACGGTAGACGATACGTGCTAAACGATTTGATTGATTTAAAACATAAAGTGTTATAACGACTTTATGGGAAGTTGGTTATAAACTTTACGTTGGTAAGAAAATACTGTGGTCTTTAAAATTTAACCGATTTGAACTATAACTGCTTGTTATGTGTTAATAAAGAACTTGAAGTATTTCAAAAGATTTTTGAATCATTTTGAAAGAAGAAGTAATACTTGGTTTTTGAAAAACTTAAGAGTTATACTAGCTTTATGGGAAGTTAGGTATAACGGCTTAAGAATGTTTTACTGATTTCGGAAATCAGAATGTGTATCGACAAACCACTGCAGCGTTAATAAAAGGAAATGTTTTGACTAATTAAGTATTATTAAAACCAGTAGAAACTTCCATGTAGAAGCTAAGATGAGACAAAATGATATTTCCTAGATCACGGCTGCTGTAATAAGATTGTTATAAACAAGAATATCCTACTCACATATAAGACTTATGTTTCTCAGATTGTTTAAAAGAGAATTATATTCTTAAATGAATAAGACTATGAACTACGAAACCTTTCTAAAATAAGAAACGTGAACATTTGAAATTAGGCAAACTCGCGCTTGGAAAATAATGTTGTTACTTGATTTTACAAAGGTAAGTGTTTTGGTTTATTTAAAAAGATACTCTATTTTATACTACTGTATTGTGTGACTTATGTGAAAGCAAAGGATCTTTTAAAAGATTTAATGTATGAAGTACTTTAGTGGTAGATACCAGATCTTGTTAGCTTTAAGTACCTTGTGTGAATAACTTGATTGTGCTGGTTTGAGATATCCTTGTAAATACTTTCTTGTTGATGTGATAAGTGAAAATGTTAGGATGCTACGTGTTAGTATCTTGTGTGATCGTGATGTAAGGGGTCATTATTGTTGTGCTTACGTTGTTAAACGTTAAGCCCGCTGTACTATTATTGTATCACATACCCCTTTGACTTATTATACCGAGGGCTTGCCACCCTGATGCGGTCTTTATGGCCTATGCGTCCTCGTGACTATGCGAGCGCGGTAGCTCCAGGATTGATCATTCCGGTGTTTAGCCCGACGCGGATTCCTATGCGGTCTTTTGAGACTATGCGGTTGCGGAGCCTAGCGGATACCGAGGGTTAGCCGCCTTCGACGCGGGTATACCTCGGCGGTGCAGGACCATGATTCGAGGAATACCTCACGCGGTCCGTGTGACCTATGCGAGTCGCGAGAGTTCCAGTGGATAGACGCGCACATTGATATTGCGGGCGAGTGGCCGCCTTCGATCGTGGTGCGGTCTAGAAAGACCTCGGATACGCTTTGTGGTATTTTTGGCATCGTGGGTCTTAGTAGTCGGCTATGCCTTCGCACTTGCCCCGCACGGTTTTATTGTGATAACTTTGAGGCGTGAGTCCCCGACTTGACACGATCGCTTATTTGTCAGGAATCGTAGTTTGCTTATCATACATGTCTCCCGCTTTATAGACTATTATGATTTCATTTACGTATTTTTAGTTTCACATACCTGCATCTGTTATCGACTCCTTCGGGGCCGCGTCATGCCGCAGTTGAGGTACACCGCCGTTGATCCTAGCTCGTGGTCACGCCAATTTGGGAAGCTCCGCTTCTCCGAGGCTTATCACGTATAGTCCCCGTCGTAGTAAGTGTTTACATTCGTGGGTTTGGCGCCCTGTCCGCCATTGTTGTCATATCATTCTTAGAGGTCCGTAGTAATCTTGCAAGGTGGTTTGTAAAAAGGATTAAACTGATCATGTTGAAAAAGTTGTTATTTACATATATGCCGAAAGGCAAGTTTTTCTCAGATTATTGTTTCATATTTCATAATATGTCTTGATCGTTTATGTTCCGATTACTGATGTTGTATCACTAGGTGCCCGGTAGGCACTACCACGGGTCGGAATCGGGTCGTGGACAGACCTTAGATATAAGGCCGCTTGAATAAAAGATTTTACTGCTAGTCTTTGTCGAAATACTTGGTTTCCGTATAAATGTATTGTGGGATAATTCGTGAGTTGTGTAAAATGGAAGTGGTAGCTTTCATGACCAGATAGGTAAGATTGTTCCGGATCGGAAACAAGAGCTTGATGCGCGTGGGTCGGGTCAGCCATGTTGCGGGTCAACCCGCATCCCGTTTGGGGTCGGGTCACGAGGTGGTCCCGCCAGTGGTAGGGTCACGAGGGTGCTAGCCCAAGTTTAGATGACCATCGTATGAGTTCGTGGATATGTTCGACCGAGCGGATCGTGAAGGCCGAATGGCCTTAAGGGGATTGAGGCTAGTAAGATGACCAAGTTTGAGGTGGTGACTCCAAAGTTTTGGGAACCAAGCGATGATCAAGTGTGGTACGATACCGTAAGAGTTCAAGTGTTCGGAAGCGGCACGACGAGTAAGGAAGAGTACGTGTGTTATTTCGTGGCCGTGTGGCATTGGCAACTTGTTAGAGGAACTTTATCGTTATCCGCTGAGAAGGAACATTCGGACGAATGTTTCGCGAGGGGAGAATGTTATACCCAGATTTCCGCAGTATGTACGAGGGCGACGATAAAAATTTAAGCCTTAAGGTTGGCAAGGTTCGAAATTTGTACACAAGTACCGAAAAGAATCGTTTTCCGACGAAACGTTTTACAAGACTTGCGAAGGGAAAAATACGGCTATGTCATTTATAATTTTTGCGGATTTTTCCGAGAGATGAAACATTTTGGACCAACGAGAGGGTGACATGTGTCACCCTCACATTGGGCGTGAAATGGGGCTTTGGGTTAGGTAGGATATTTTGTGATAGTTGGTGTGGTAGATGGATAAGGTACACATGGGTAAATCCTAGCCCTACACTTGCCTTGCACTTGGCTTCATCTTGGCCATTGGTTGGCCATTGGTTGACCTATAAATACCCCCTTAGTTGAAGACTTATTCTTCATCCTCTCTTGAGAAATTCCAAGTCTAAAAATCCCTCCCTCTCCCTTGTGAGCTCTCGTCCAACTCCCCCCCTTCCTCTTTGAGAAAGGCCTTGGCCGAGAAGGGTACTCCCCCCCCCCTCCTAGTGGTGTGGCCGAAAGTACCCCCCCTCTTGGTAGAAATACTCTCCAAAGTATTGTTGTAATGCCAAAATACTCTAGCCCAAATACCTTGTAGTATTCCAAGGTTACACTTATACAAAGCCCAGAAAATACTATTATACTTCCTTTAGCCACTAACGAAACCCTAAGGAAAACCTTCATAGTCGGTTGAAGTGTTAAGTAGAAGTTGCGTAGAACTTCTAAGGGTTGTTTGGAGCGGGTTGGAGCGCCCAGAGTAGGAGCGAAACCTCGCACCGGTTCGTCATATATACTTGGATACTTTTGGGCTTACCGAGGTAAATAATCCAATCCTTCTATTGTAATTGGAAATTACATATCAGTAGTTGTATAGAAATGAATATAAGATTCATGTAAGAGAGTTGAACGTAATAGAAGGATATTACTAAAAGAATTGAATCAAATCACATCGGAAGAATATAAGTAGAAGATTAAACTGCACTTACATAGACCGTATTTACAGAGACTTATAACCTTTCTTGGTTGAATGTTCGCGAGTAGCATGTACTACTTGGAAGGTGGACAAGGCTAGCCGGTTATAGCCGTGGAGCGCTTTACTAATAGTCGATAATCGTCATGGAGGTATGTGATTCTTCCTATACTCTTGAGCATGATATTTTTAAAGGTATATATATATAGTACGGTAGACGACGTGTGACAATGTCTTTTGACTTAAGCCCAATAATAAGAATCGAAGTATTTTAAAAGAATATATATATAGTACTAGACGACGTGTGTTAATCGAATGTAGTTTTACGGCAATGTCTTTTGACTTAAGCCCAATAATAAGAATGGAAGTATTTTAAAAGAATATATATATAGTACTAGACGACGTGTGTTAATCGAATGTAGTTTTACGGCAATGTCTTTTGACTTAAGCCCAATAATAGGAATCTTGAAGTATTTCAAAAGAATTGAGAATCCTTTTTGAAAGAAGAATAATACTTGGTTTGAAAGCTTAAGAGTTATACTAGCTTTATGGGAAGTTAGGTATAACGACTTAAGAGAGATAAAAAGAATGGTTTATTGATTTTAAGAGGTTAAGAGACTTGATCTTAAAAGATAAGAGACTTGACTTAATTGAAGTAATATGAATTTTGTTAAAAAGTGTGAAACTTCATTCGTGAGTATGAGTACTTGGTTTTTAAAAAGGAATAATGTTTTATCGATTTCTAAATCGTAATAAGTATCGAACAAACCATCGCAGCTTAATAAAGGGAAATGTATTGAATAATTAAGTATTATTAAAACCAGTAGAAACCTCCATCTGCATAAAAGCTAAGATGAGACAAAATGATATTACATTTCCTAGATCATGGCTGCTTTAATAAGATTGTTATGAACAAGAATAACTTACTCACACATAAGACATATGTTTCTCAAATTGTTTTAAAGGATTAAAACTATGAACTACTTAAACCTTTTCAAAATGAGAAACTTGAGCATTTGAAATTAGGCAAACTTGAACGTTTGGAAAATAATGTTGTTACTTGATTTTACAAAGGGAAGTGTTTTGGTTTACTTAACAATGTTAGTCACTCTATTTTTATACTACGAGTATCGGGTGACCTTTGTAAAAGAAATGGATCTTTAAAAGGAATTTAACGACGTAGTACTTTTAGGTTAAAACCCGACTTTGACATAAAATGAAAGTACCTTGAGTCAGGTATAACTTTTATGCTTGTTGTTGTGAAACTTGTGTATGCTTATTGTGATAGCCTTTGTTGTGCAATAATTGTGTTCTATACTACCGCGTCTCTCGATGGAGGGCCGGTTGACTTGTTGAGAACTTACTTGGACGCGTGCAGCGACGAGAATTCCACGCACGCTCCCGCTGATAGTGTTATTCCACGGACTAGCTCTACACGAGGTTTTACTGTTCGCCTTGGTATCCGTGGTCGGCTTTCCAGATTTGCCCCGCCTCGTGGCTGATTCGGCCTGTACCTGGTAGTTAGCCCTCGCACTTGCCCCGGTCAGAGTAGTGACGAAGGCTCGTGATACGGCCTTGGTACCGTAGTTAGCCCTCGATTGCCCCGGCCGCCACGTGGACCGCCTTGGTATCCGTAGTCGCTTTAGCTGCCGTGTCGCCTTCGTGGTTTGGTTGTATAGTATTGTTAGTACGGCTTTGGCATCGTGTAGGACTTGGTGTTCGTGTGTACTTCGGGTTATCATATCATAGATCACGCCAGCGGTGGCGTATTCCACGGGCATGATTGATGTTGTGGCGTGATACCCATAATTATATTTGAGTAATGACTTGGAGGGCGTGAGTCCCTGACTTGATATAGCTGTTATATGTGTATCGTAGTTTGGTTATCATACATGTCTCCCGCTTTATATAGACTATTATGATTTCATTTACGATTTTCGGGCCACATACTGTACTTCAGATCGACCTCCTTCGGGCCGCGCTCATGCCGCAGTAGGTACATCTGCTATCGATTCCCGCCATAGGATCACATTTCAACAGATTGGAAGCTCGGTTCCTTCGAGGCTTATCTTTTGGTATGTTACCCCGAGTCCAGAGGTTCTTGTACATTCGTGGTATGGCGGGCCATGTCCCGTCATAGTTGTTGTAAAAATCTTTGAGGTCCAGAGCACTACAAGTGTGGTTGTAAGGATTGTAACTGTTCAAAGGTCGATATATATATATATATATATATATATATATGCTGAAAGGCAACCGTTTTTGTCACGACCCGAACCCGGGCCCGTGACTGGTGCCTTACCCTGGGCACCCTATTGATACAACATCAGAGGAAATCAGCGGAAATAAAAACATGAACATGAATTAAGAGACATGATAAATAAACAGGCCAACCAAAACAGTTGCCTTCAGTATATATACATAAATACCCAACGCTTATCCCTTTACGCATCACCGCAATAAGATTACTCTGCACTTCTAAGAAGTGACAACAACTATGACGGGACAGGGCCCCGCCATACCCCTGAATGTACAAGAACCTACAGACTCAGGGTAACATGCTGCAGGTAGAGGTACATCGACTGTCGATCCCCGCTTATAGGATCACATTTTCAGCGTGTTGGGAAGCTCCTTTCCTTGGGGTTATCTGCCCGCAACAGTACTACAGACCTCTAAGAAGTGACAACAACTATGACGGGACAGGGCCCCGCCATACCCCTGAATGTACAAGAACCTGCTGCACTGTGGTAACATACCAAAGATAAGCCTCCAAGGAAAGCGAGCTTCCCAACACGCTGAAAATGTGATCCTATAAACGGATCGACAAATGACGATTCTTACCGCGGCATGAACGCAGCCAAGGAGGTCGATAACAGTACCAAGTATGTGAAATCAGAAATATCAGAATGAAATCATAATAGTCTATATAAAGCAGAGACATGTATGATAACCAAACTACGCTCACAACATAAAAGCATATGTCAAGTCGTGACTCACGCCTCAAAGTCATCCTCATGCCCGTGGAACTCCTTCTTCACTGCCGGCAGTCTAGGTACAAATCATGTGATATGTATAACAGGTCTCGGCCCATCTTATGGACCCAGTATAGAAACGTGTGGAATACATTCCCGGATGAACCGGTAGTCGAGTGAAATACATTCCCGGATGAACCGGTAGTCGAGTGAAATACATTCCCGGATGAACCGGTAGTCGAGTAGAGCACAGTACTTGCACAACAAGGCTATCACACGTAACATGGTCAAGTTTCATAACAACAAGCATAGGCAAGTTATACACAACTCAAGGTATTTTCATTTTATGTCAAAGTCCGGATTTTAACCCTAAAGTACTACGTATGTTAAATTACTTTTAAAGATCCATTTCTTTTACAAAGGTCACCCGATACCCGTAGTATAAAAATAGAGTGACTAACATTGTTAAGTAAACCAAAATGCTTTCCTTTGTAAAATCAAGTAACAACCTTATTTTCCAAACGCTCAAGTTTGCCTAATTTCAGATGCTCAAGTTTCTCATTTTAGAAAAGGTTTCATAGTTCATAGTCTTAATCCTTTAAAACATAATTCTCCTTTAAACGTTTTGAGAAACATATGTCTTATATGTGAGTAGGTTATTCTTGTTTATAATCAATCTTATTAAGCAGCCATGATCTAGGAAATGTAATATCATTTTGTCTCATCTTAGCTTCTATGCAGATGGAGGTTTCTACTGGTTTTAATACCATACTTCATTATTCAATACATTTTCCTTTATTAACGCTGCAGTGGTTTGTCGATACTCATTCTGATTTCCAAAATCAGTAAAACATTACTCATTTTAAAACCAAGTACTCATTACTCACGAATGAGGTTTCACACTTTTAACAAAATTCATATCAATACCATTAAGTCAAGTCTCTTATCTTCAAAAAAATCAGTAAACCATTCTTTTTATCACTCTTAAGACGTTATACCTAACTTCCCATAAAGCTAGTACAACTCTTATGTTTTCAAAGCCAAGTATTACTCTTCTTTCAAAAAGGTCTTTTGAAACACTTCAAGTTCTTTATTACTACACATCAAATCCGTTATAAGTCAAATCCGCACTTTGAAACCACAAAGCATTTTCTTACCTACATAAAACTGTTATAACCAACTTCCCATAAAGCCGTTATAACACTTTATGTTTCAAACCAATCAAATACATTAAACACATGTACGCCTACCGTACTACATAGTTATACACATATCATGCTAGAACAGATAGGAAGAGGTTCACATACCTCGCGGCGATTATCGACTAATAGCAAAGTGCTCCAAGTACCTCAAACCGCTGGCTACTCCTTAAGCCAAGTAGATCACGCCATACGTAGTACTTCAACCTATAGAGGCCACAAGGCGCCTATTAACATCCTAGATCTCAAAGTAGAATATTCTACGTAAAATTCGCAAGACTCTCCCGCAATAAACAGAATTTCCTCCTCAATCGAGGCCACTACCAAGCCAACCAGGGGTTTGCACGCCTAACTGACGTGTACAATTCTACTCACAAGATTGCTACACAAGTCATCAGAATACACCCTATGTAATTACAGTGACCACTTCTTAAAATTCAGCTTAAGTCGCAAGACATCGCTGTAAGTAATATTCAGCTTAAGTCAAAAGACATTGCCGCACAACTATGTTCGCCTATATATAGTATACTTAACTATATACTCCTACAACATGTAATTTCCAATTACAAATGTATGTCAAGAATGTTTACCTCGATAAGCCCAAAATTATCCGAGTTTATATGTCGATCCCGAGCAAGGTTTAGCTCCTACTCCATGCGCTCCAACCCGCCTCCAACAACCCTTAGAAGTTCTAACCAACTTCTACTTATAACTTCAACTACTGAAGATTTACTTAGGGTTTCGCTTTGTGGCTAAAGGAAAGTATAATCGTATTTTCCAAGCTTTTCAGATAAAGTACTTTGGAAAGTACTTCAAGGTATTTGGCTAAAGTATTTTGGGCATTATAACAATACTAGAGAGTATTTCTATACCACAACAAGGGTATTATACGAAACAACTAGTTAGTGGGTACCCCACGGCTAGACACCACAAGGGGGGAGGGGGAGGCTCTCGACCAAGGGCCTTTCTCAAAGGGGGAGGGGGGATTTTGGACGAGATCAAACAAGAGGGAGGGAGTATTTTGAGACTTAGGTAGATTGCTCAAGTGAGGATGAAGAAAGTCTTCAACTTAGAGGGGTATTTATAGGTCAAGCAAAGGCCAACCAAGGGCCAAGATTCTTCCAAGTGTATAGCAAGTGTAAGGTCAAGATTTAGCCATGTGTTACCTTATCCATCTACACAAAATATCCTACCTAACCCTTGACCAAAATTTCAACACAAAAAACGTGCAAGACTAGCCCATTTGCCGTCCAACCTCTTCCAATGTGAGGGTGACACATGTCACCCTCCCGTTGGTCCAAAATGTTACGTCTCTCGGAAAAATCCACAAAAATTAAAAATGCCATAGCCGGAATTTTCCCTACGAAAGCTGTGGAAACGTTTCGTCGAAAAACGACTCCTATCGGGTGTTGTGTACAAATTTCAAAACTTGCCTAACTTAAGGCTCAAATTTTATACGTACGTCCTCACGTACATACCCTGGAAATACGGGGTATAACATTCTTCCCCCCTTAGAAACATTCGTCCCGAATGTTCCTTCTCAGTCTCAAAACAAACACGTGCCTGCAGATAGCCTTCACTACTATACTTACGAAACCAAACATGCCACACCTGGCCACAAAAATAACATGCGCGCGAAAACCCAAATCCAAGCCAACAAGGAATCACCTCTGTTTCACAAAAGTTCCCACCAAGGTCTAAAAATATAATCCCTTCGCACCTTCATTTCTCAAAAGAAACGATCACACACGTTCACTTCTCCCCTATCTCGTTGTATCCTTCTCGAACACTCGAACTCTTTCTAGTATCCGTACCACACTCACAACGCTTCGCTTCCAACCTCGAGTTACTACCTCCAAACTTGGTCATCTTACTAACCTCGATTTCTAAGACCATTCTCGCCTTCACGAACCGATTCTCGCCGAACGTATCCACGAACTCATACGACGATGGTCATCTAAACTAGTGGCCTAGCACCTCGTGACTTCGCCACCGCGACCACCCATAGCTGACCCCACCTCGAAACAGGCCGCGGGTTGGCCCGCAACATGGCCCCAACCCGACCCACTGTCGCGCCAACTCTTGCTTCTCGACACGGAACAATCTTGCTAAATCACATCATGAAAGATACCACTTTCATTTACCCAACCCAGGGACTTATCACACAATACATTCTAGGCATAAAATGCACTCTGACAAGGATCACTCGCAAAATCTTGTACTCAAGACGGCCTTACATCTAAGGTCTCAACTGTAATATTCTAAGGTTCATCATTTTCTCACCCCCAGGCTTACCCTTTTTCACCAACCAGGTTCCTAAATCACATTTTAGCACAAAGTTATCCGAACATAACACTTAACACATTAACATAATGTAACGCCCCGATCCCGGGCCCGTTACTGGTGCCTTACCCCGGGCACCCTAGTGATACAACATCAGAGAAAAACCAGCGGAAATAAAACTTTAACAAGAAACAAGATATATGAACATAAAACAGGCCAACCCAACGGTTACCTTCCAATAACATAAATAAATACAACTCTTTCAAAACGAACAGCTTAATCCTTTTTACAACCCTGCCCACAACAGCATTACTGCACTTAAGATTTACAACAACTATGACGGACAGGGCCCGCCATACCCTCAATGTACAAGAACCTACAACTCGTGGAACACATACTAAAAGATAAGCCTCCGAGAAACGGAGCTTCCCAAAACGCCAATCGAGATCCTAAGAGCGAGGATCCACGACCGACGACTTCTACCAGCAGATGAACGCAGCCTCGGGCGAGGTCAAGATAACAGTACCAAGTATGTGAAATCAGAAAATATCAGAATGAAATCATACTAGTCTATATAAAGCAGAGACATGTATGATAACCAAACTACGCTCACAAAAAAGCCATGTCCAATGTGACTCACGCCTCAAGTCATCACTCAAATATAACTATGGGTCTCACGCCCACAACATCAATCATGTTCGCGTGCCGGAATTCTCGCAGATCGGTAGACATGCCCACGATGCAACAACAATAATACCAATGCCCCATGGCCACACGCCCTGCACTTACCTCTGTAGACACGCCCACGTGACATCAACAATAATATACCGGGTGATCAACCCCGCCGCACGCCACATGCCCCTAATTCTACCTCTGTAGACATGTCCATGTAACCACAATAACAATATATCGTAATCAACCCGACCGCACGCCGCATGCCCTAATTCTACCTCGGTGTAGACATGTCCATGTGACATCAACAACAAGACAGTAATCAAAATGGAAACATACCCGTGGAATTCTCCATCACTGCCAGCACGTCCAAGTAAGTTCTCAACAAGTTGACCGGCCCTCTATCGAGAGACGCCAGAACACGTAAATACCACACTTGCACAACAAAGGCTATCATCACAAGCATAGGCAAGTTTCACAACAACAAGCATAGGCAAGTTTCACAACAACAAGCATAGGCAAGTTTCACACAACTCAAAGTACTTTCATTTTATGCCAAAGTCCGGGTTTTTAACCCCAAAGTACTACATACGTTAAGTTCTTTTAAAAGAGATCCATTACTTTTATAAAGTCACCCGATACCATAGTATTAGAATGACCAACCCACATTCCTTTTCAAAATCAAGTAACAACATTCTTTCCTAAGTTCCAGCTTTGCCTAGTTTCAATTACTCAAGCTTCTCATTTTCAAATGCTCAAGTCACTTATTTTAGAAAGGTTTCATAACTCATAGTCTTAATCTCTTTAAAACAATTGAGTAACATATGTCATATATGTGAGTAGTTTATTCTTGTTTATAACGATCTTATTACAAAGCCCATGATCTAGAAAATGTAATATCATTTTGTCTCATCTTAGCTTCTACGCAGATGGAGGTTTCTACCGGTTTTAATACAACACATCATTATTCAATACATTTTCCTTTATTAACGCCGCAGTTGGTCCTGTCGATACACATTCTCGATTTCCAAATCAAGAAACATTATCCCTTTAAAACCAAGTACTCATTACTCACGAATGAGGTTTCACACAACATCCACATTAAAACAAATAAGTTAAGTCTCTTATCTTATAAGATCAAGTCTCTTAACTTCTAACATCAGTAAACCATTTTCACCTACATAAGGTCGTTATAACTAACTTCCCATAAAGCTATTATAACACCCTATGTTTTAAACCGACCAAATCACTTAGCACATATACGTCTACCGTACTACATAGTTCACAACAATCATGCTAGAAAAGATAGGAAGAGGTTCACATACCTCGCGACGATTTATCGACAATAAGCAAAATGCTCCAAGTACTACAACCTTGTTAGCCCTTTCCACTCCTCGAGTAGAATACGCTACTCTTAGTACTTTCACCTATAAAGGTCACAAACGTCTATTAACCCCAAAACATAAGTTCCCATTTTTCTACGTAAAATTCCAAAGACTCTCCCCGCAACAACAGAAATCTCCTCCTCTATCGAGGCCGCTACCAAGCCAACCTGGGGTTTACACGCCTAACCTGACGTGTACAATTTACACAAGAATACTACACAAGTTCATCGCAATACACCCTATGTAAAACAAAGGTCGCTTCTTTATTCTTCAGCTTAAGTCAAAAGACATCACGAATACTAAGTATAGTTCCATATATAGTATACTTCAACTATATATTCTAACAAACATGTAATTTCCAATTACAATAGAGGACAAGATAATTACCTCGACAAGCCCAAAATTATCCAAGTTATAATGTCGATCCCGAGCAAGGTTTAGCTCCTACTCCGCGCGCCCAAACCACTCCAAACAACCCTTAGAAGTTCTACCCAACTTCTACTCAAATACTTCAACCAACTATGAAGATTTCCTGTGGTTTCGGTTTGAGACTAAAAGGACAAAAGGTAGTATTTTCTGCTCTACGATAGAGGTATCTTTGGAATACTACAAGGTACAAGGCTAAGGTATTTTGGGCATTATAACAATACTAGAGAAGTATTTCAATACCACGAGGACGGGTATTATACGAAACAACTAGGCTAGTGGGGTACCCCACGACCAAGGCACCACAAAGGGGGAGGAGGAGGACCCTCGCCAAAGGCCACACGGTGTGAGGGGGAGGCTCTGCCAAGAGCTCACAAAGGGGAGGAGAGGGTTTCAAGACTTGGAAGTTTTTGAATGGATGAAGTCTTCACACTTGCGGGTATTTATAGCAAAACCAAAGGCCAACCAAGGGCCAAGATCCTTCCAAGTGTAAGGCAAGTGTAAGACCAAGATCAAGCCAAGTGCACCCTAACCCCTACTCCACAAAACATGCCACAAAACATTGCACAAAACATTGCACAAAACAATGCCACAACAAGGCACCAATCGCCAAGGCCAAACCGACTTCTAAGCGTCCACTGAGGTGACAAGTGTCACCTCTTGTTGGCCCAAAATGTTCCGCCGCCGAAAAATCCGCAAAAATACAAAACGACATAGCCGGAATTTTCCTTCGCAAGTTACGTGAAAACGCTTCGTTTAAAAACGACTTAACCAAGTGTTGTGCACAAAGGTAACTTCGCCAAGCCTTAGGCGGGGTGACACGTGTCACCCTCCTATTGGCCCTCATAAAACGCCTTCAAAAATATCCACAATGGCCAAAATCTCAAAACAAAGTGGCCCACAAAACCAGAATTTCTCCCGTGGCCCCACGTGACCATTTCCAAAATAAAATCTCAAAATTCTAATATAATCTATGAAGTCCAAATACCAAACTGGGAATCCAATTCCCATTAACGAACCTTTTCTTCACAAATAACCTAAACTTTTCCAAAAACTCACATCTTTCTTTCTTTTCAAAATTTTTGTCGACTTCGCACGCACGTCCTCACATATATACCCCGCAACTACGGGTATAACATTCTCCTCTCGTAAACATTCGTCCCGAATGTTCCTTCTCAAGTCGGATAACGATAAAGTTCCTCTAACAAGTTGCCGACGCCACACCGCCACGAACTAACACACGCCCTCTTCTTTCCTTACTCGCCGTGCCCTTCTCGAACACTTGAACTCTCCCAAGACGCACCATACTTCACCATTACCTGCTCTCGAAAATCTCCGAGTCACTACCTCCAAACTTGGTCATCTTACTAACCTCAAACTTCCTTAAGGCCATTCCTACTTTACGAACCGCTCGTCGAACGCGCCCACGAACTCATACGATGGTCACACAAACTCGCCTAGCATCCTCGTGACTACCACCTGGCGACCACCCAGAATCGACCCCACCCCAAACCGGTTACGGGTTGACCCGCAAATGGTCCTCAACCCGACCCCAACCGCTAAACTCTTGTTCCCGATCCTAACAATCTTACTAATTCACATCATGAAAGCTACCACTTCCATCTCACACTACCCACTGACTTATCACACAAATAAATCCCACGTATACCACTACTCGATAAGGGTCAAAAATAAATCTTTAACTCAAGACGACCTTACCCCTAAGGTCTCACCGTGACATAGTCTAAGGTTCACACTTACCATGCCCCCATACGTATCCTCCCAACTAAGCATGTTTTCTAACTCACAATTAACACAACGCTATTCGTGACATAGCACATAATAATGAGACCATCATAACAAGCATACCAAAACTCTAGAGGGTTAAGGATATACCGAAGCTACCGCCCACTCTAATCATAGGCTCACTGCAGGCGCATAACCGTAGGCGCGATGAACAAGCCACCGATCCGTGAGTGAGTCGTAACATCCGTATACCTTGGTCGGACAGCTCGCAAAATGGCCCCGCTGGCCGCAAAATAACAAGCTCCCCGCACCACGACACTTCAAATGCGGTCTACCACATCGACCACACCGAGGTGGGTGACCGTGATCCGCCAACACCCTTACTTCCTCGAAACTCAACCTCGAGCCCCGACCGCTTCCCAATACTCAAGGTCGTGGAGGACCACTCGCATCGGGCGAGGTACAAAACTAGTATGCCGCTGAGGCGGTCCGCCTCGAAAGTCACCAAAGGACCTCGTTGTTCCGCCTCTTCGCGATTCGTCATTCCGTCGACCTCTCCGCGCCTCACATCCCAGCCGTGAGCTCGCACGCGGCAATGTCCATGCCCTGAAGAGCTACTCCCGAACATGCCTCGACATGTAATCATCGAGCCTCAGAATATATCGGTGCACTCGATCCTCCATACTAGCTACCAACGCTGGACGCATCGCCAATGAGTCGAACTCACATTGTACTCCCAACCGCACGCCCGCCTGCCTAAGCATCAAAATTGTTTACCGCGTTCTCTCATCCGCGAGGCAAGAAGTGCGTGAGGAAAGCCCCAAAACTCATCCCATACTGCCGAGGTACATGCTCTCCCGAAAGCTCCCATGAATCAAACCAATCGATCGCGGTATCACGCACCGACGCGAACCAAAGGTCACAGACTCGTCTCTCAAGCCTTGATCACCCGCATGATCCGTCAGAATCGCCGGATGAACTCCTCGGATCATCCTCGTGCCTCGACCCATAAAACTCGGGCGGCTAACTCGTAAAGTCCCGTAGCCTCAAACTATCTCGCCGGGGTGAACCATCGTGCTATCGAATCGAATCGCCAGATCCAAATTTATCCTCATATCTCGCCACGACTCGCCAAGAATCGCCATCTCTCTTGTAACCCATTTCCTCCGCCCTGCATCGTGGATCGAGGCTCGTGTATCGTGGTCTCAGCAACACCGCCGCGCTCTAAACTCGCTGGGCCGGGCGGCGCCACAAAACCCGCTGGCTCAAGCACAACTCGTGTTGTCCGACTGCGCCTCGCATTTCTCTCAGATCTCACTAGCAAGACTCGGCCGCTTGCCCTTCGGCTCGCTCGTTGCTGCGCGAGGCATAATCGTAAAAACGAGACACGCCGGAGGGTCCAACTTACAACATGTTTCTAAGGCATGATCTCAGAATGAGAAGAATGGAAACTAATCCTAAATGTCCTGCAGCCTCCTGATTATAGATGTGGTGCACAACACATCGATAATCAAGACTCTACTAGACACGGTCTGTAGACATTTTCCGAGGATTAACTGCTCTGATACCACTTTGTAACGCCCCGATCCCGGGCCCGTTACTGGTGCCTTACCCCGGGCACCCTAGTGATACAACATCAGAGAAAAACCAGCGGAAATAAAACTTTAACAAGAAACAAGATATATGAACATAAACAAAGCAACCTAACTGTTACCTTCCAATAACATAAATAAATACAACTCTTTCAAAACGAACAACTTAATCCTTTTACAACCCCGCCCACAACAAGATTTCATGCACTCTAAGATTTACAATAACTATGACGGACAGGCTTCGCCATACCCCTGAATGTACAAGAACCTACAACTCAGGGAACACATACCAAAAGATAAGCCTCCGGAGAAACGGAGCTTTCCAAAACGCTGAACTGAGATCCTAAGAGCGAGGATCCACGACCGATGTACCTCTACCGCAGATGAACGCAGCCCCGGGCGAGGTCAAGACAACAGTACCAAGTATGTGAAATCAGAAAATATCAGAATGAAATCATACTAGTCTATATAAAGCAGAGACATGTATGATAACCAAACTACGCTCACAAAAAGCATCATGTCCAAATGTGACTCACGCCTCAATTCATCACTCAAATATAACTACGGGTCTCACGCCCACAACATCAATCATGTTCGCATCACGGCCGCATGCCCCGAATTCGCAGACGGTAGACATGTCCATGATGCAACAACAATAATACCAATGCCCCATGGCCACATGCCCCTAATTCTACCGGTGTAGACACGCCCACGTGACATCAACAATAATATACTGGTGATCAACCCCGCCGCACGCCACATGCCCCGAATTCTACCTCGTAGACATGTCCATGTAACCACAATAACAATATATCGGTAATCAACCCGACCGCACGGCCGCATGCCCCTAATTCTACCTCTGTAGACATGTCCATGTGACATCAACAACAAGACAAGAATCAAAATGGAAACATACCCGTGGAATTCTCCATCATCGCCAAAGACGCTCCAAGTAAGTTCTCAATAAGTTGACCGCCTCTATCGAGAGACGCCAGAATACGTAAATACCACACTTGCACAACAAAGGCTATCATCACAAGCATAGGCAAGTTTCACAACAACAAGCATAGGCAAGTTTCACAACAACAAGCATAGGCAAGTTTCACACAACTCAAAGTACTTTCATTTTATGCCAAAGTCCGGTTTTTAACCCCAAAGTACTACATACGTTAAGTTCTTTTAAAAGAGATCCATTACTTTTATAAAGTCACCCGATACCGTAGTATTAGAATGACCAACCCACATTCCTTTTCAAAATCAAGTAACAACATTCTTTCCTAAGTTCCAGGTTTGCCTAGTTTCAATTACTCAAGCTTCTCATTTTCAAATGCTCAAGTCACTTATTTTAGAAAGGTTTCATAACTCATAGTCTTAATCTCTTTTAAAACAATTGAGTAACATATGTCATATATGTGAGTAGTTTATTCTTGTTTATAACGATCTTATTACAAAGAAATCATGATCTAGAAAATGTAATATCATTTTGTCTCATCTTAGCTTCTACGCAGATGGAGGTTTCTACCGGTTTTAATACAACACATCATTATTCAATACATTTTCCTTTATTAACGCTGCAGTGGTCCTGTCGATACACATTCTCGATTTCCAAATCAAGAAACATTATCCCTTTAAAACCAAGTACTCATTACTCACGAATGAGGTTTCACACAACATCCACATTAAAACAAATAAGTTAAGTCTCTTATCTTATAAGATCAAGTCTCTTAACTTCTAACATCAAGAAACCATTTTCACTACATAAGGTCGTTATAACTAACTTCCCATAAAGCTATTATAACACCCTATGTTTTAAACCGACCAAATCACTTAGCACATGTACGTCTACCGTACTACATAGTTCACAACAATCATGCTAGAAAAGATAGGAAGAGGTTCACATACCTCGCGACGATTTATCGACAATAAGCAAAATGCTCCAAGTACTACAACCTTGTTAGCCCTTTCCACTCCTCGAGTAGAATACGCTACTCTTAGTACTTTCAACTATAAAGGTCACAAACGTCTATTAACCCCAAAACATACGTTCCCATTTTTCTACGTAAAATTCAAAGACTTCCCCGCAACAACAGAAATCTCCTCCTCTATCGAGGCCGCTACCAAGCCAACTGGGTGGTTTACACGCCTAACCGACGTGTACAATTTACACAAGAATACTACACAAGTCTCATCGCAATACAAACCTATGTAAAACAAAGCAGTCAGCTTCTTTATTCTTCAGCTTAAGTCAAAAGACATTGCCGAATACTAAGTATAGTTCCATATATAGTATACTTCAACTATATATTCTAACAAACATGTAATTTCCAATTACAATAGAGGGACAAGATAATTACCTCGACAAGCCCAAAATTATCCAAGTTATAATGTCGATCCTGAGCAAGGTCTAGCTCCTACTCCGTGCGCTCCAAACCACTCCAAACAACCCTTAGAAGTTCTACTAACTTCTACTCAAATACTTCAACCAACTATGAAGATTTCCTTGTGGTTTTGGTTTGAGACTAAAGGACAAAAGGTAGTATTTCCTGCTCTACGATAGAGGTATCTTGGAATACTACAAGGTACAAGGCTAAGGTATTTTGGGCATTATAACAATACTAGAGAAGTATTTCAATACCACAAGGAGTGGTATTATATGAAAACAACTAGCAGTGGGGTACCCCACGCCAAGGCACCACAAAGGGAGGAGGAGGACCCTCGCCAAAGGCCACACGGTGGGGAGTGGGAGGCTCTCGCCAAGAGCTCATGGGGAGGAGAGGGTTTCAAGACTTGGAAGTTTTGAATGGATGAAGTCTTCACACTTGTGGGTATTTATAGCAAAACCAAAGGCCAACCAAGTGGCCAAGATCCTTCCAAGTGTAAGGCAAGTGTAAGGCCAAGATCAAGCCAAGTGCACCCTAACCCCTACTCCACAAAACATGCCACAAAACATTGCACAAAACATTGCACAAAACAATGCCACAACAAGGCACCAATCGGCCAAGGCCAAACCGACTTCTAAGGCGTCACTGCGGTGACAAGTGTCACCCTCTTGTTGGCCCAAATGTTCCGCCGCAGAAAAATCCGCAAAAATACAAAACGACATAGCCGGAATTTTCCCTTCGCAAGTTACGCAAAACGTTTCGTCGAAAACGACTTAACCGTGTCACAGACAAAGGTAACTTCGCCATTTACCTAGGCGGGGTGACACGTGTCACCCTCCTATTGGCCCTCATAAAACGCCTTCAAAAATATCCACAATGGCCAAAATCTCAAAACAAAGTGGCTCTACAAAATCAGAATTTCTCCCGTGGGCCCCACGTGACCATTTCCAAAATAAAATCTCAAAATTCTAATATAATCTATGAAGTCCAAATACCAAACTGGGAATCCACCCCATTAACGAACCTTTTTCTTCACAAATAACCGGAAACTTTTCCGCCGAAAACTCACATCTTTCTTTCTTTTCAAAATTTCTGTCGTACTCTCGCACGTACGTCCTCACATATATACCCTGCAACTATGGGGTATAACACATAACATCAAAACATACAAGCCTCTAGAGGGTTAAGGATATACCTGAAGCTACCGCTCCACTCTAATCATAAGCTCACCGCAGGCGCATAATCAGGGCGCGGCGAACTCGCCATCGATCCAGAGGTCGCGCTATGCCGCCGGCATTCTCCTATAAGCACGCCTTCGTCACATGGCCCTCGACGGCCGCAGTGAAACAAGCACCGAAAAAGACGACATTCCCGATGATGTTTGCCACATCGCGCACACCGAGGGACATGAATCCCGCCAAGCTAGCACTCACGTATACCGGAACCGAAGCCTCGAGCTCGACCAGCCTCGAATACCCCGAACGCCCCAAGATCGCGGAGGACCACTGCATCGTGGAGGTACATAACTAGATCACACGAGGCGGTCCGCCTCGAAAGTTACCAAAGGACCCTGCTGCTCGCCCTCTTCTCGCCGATCTCGGCCATTCCGCCGACCTCTCCGTGCCTCACATCCTAGTGCATGAGCTTGCACGCGGGCAATGTCCATGCCCAACAAGAGCTACACCCGCATAAGCCTCGCCAAGTAATCATCTAGCCCGATGACGTAGCGGTGTACTGGCCCTCCATATCGCCTACCACAGCATAACATACCGAGCTAATGAGTCGAACTCACATTGTACTCTCTAACCGTCCGCCCGCCCCGCCTCAACGCCAAAAATCTTTCGCCCGAGCCCTCTCATCCGTGGAGGCAAGAAGTGTGCAAGAAATGCCTTTGAGAACTTGTCCCATATAGCCGAAAGTGCATTCTCTCCCGACACTCCACGAATCAAACTACCGATCATGCATCACGCAGCCCTGCGCGAACCTAGGACCACCGACTCGATCCGATGCTCGATCACTCATGACCTGTCAGAATCGCCGGATGAACTCATGCGGATCATCCTCGTGCCTCGACCCATAAAACTCAAGCGTTACACTCGTAAAATCCCGTAGTCTCAAATCGTCGCCGGGGTGAACTACGGTGCTACCGATCGAATCGCCGATTCCACTTATCCTCATATCTCGCCACGACTCGCCAAGAATCGCCATCTCTTGTACTTATCTCATCTCGCCTGCATCGTGGACCGAGGCTCGTGTATCAGAGTCTCAGCAGCCATCGCCGCGCTCTAAACTCGCTGCCGGGCGGCGCTACGAAACCCGCCGCCGGCATCGCTCTCGTCTCGACCGGGCTCGCGCTCGCACTTCTCTCAGATCTCACTAACAGCCTCGATCGCTTTGCCTATCTGGGCTCGGTTTTACGCGAGGCATAATCGTAAAGGAAAGGAATACGCTGAGGGTCCAACTTATCACATACTCTAAGGCACGATCTCGTAATGAGAAGAATGGAAACCAATCCTAAATGTCCTATAGCCTCGATTATAGATGTGGTGCACAACACATCGATAATCAAGACTTACTAGACACGGTCTGAGACACTTTCCGAGGACTAATCGCTTCGATACCACTTTTGTCACGACCAACCTGCCTGATCGTGCCTTACCCCGCACCCTAGTGATACAACATCGAGGAAATCACGGAAATAAAACATAAACGTGAAACAAGAGATATGATAAATAAACAAAGCAACCAAAATAAATAGCTTGCCTTCAGACACATACATAAAAACCCGAACAATTATCCTTTTACAAACTCGCCCGCAATAAGATTACTGCACTTCTAAGAAGTGACAACATCTATGACGGGACAGGGCCCCGCCATACCCCTGAATGTACAAGTACCTACAATGACAGGGGACTATACCAAAAGATAAGCCTCCGAAGGAACGGAGCTTCCTAACGCCGAATCATGATCCTATGAGCGAGGATCAACAATCGTGTACTTACTCGCGGCATGAACGCAGCCCCGGGCGAGGTCAAGATAACAGTACCAAGTATGTGAAACTGAAAATATCAGAATGAAATCACATTTCATCATTTTATAAAACCATTTCGCAATAAGTAAACAAGAGGCAAGGGACACATATCCCTGAATAATCACTCACACATAACTATGGGTCTCACGCCCATAATATCACTCATGCCGTGGAACTCATTCTCAACGCCAAAGACATGATGTAAAACAACACCCATATGTGAACTCAACACTAGATCCTCGCCGTCATCAAAACCGACGGGCCAAGTAGAATAGCCAACTACCACCCAAAAGCTAGTCATATCCCATCACGCAAGGTACTAAGCCAACTACTACCCAAAAGCTAGCCACGCAATCGCCGAGGCAAGTATCTTAAGCTAACGACAAAGCCTACCGCCTCACAAGATATGACCGAGGCAAGTATCTTAAGCTATCTACCGCAGGCTACCAGACACGAAAATGACCGTAACAAGTATCTAAAGTGTGCTGAACCACACGCATAAATCAAGCCCGTGATCGGTCGTCACCGCGATAAGCTTCATGGATTAGCGGTCCATGGACTAACAACCCGAACTCACAATGACCGCACGCCCAAGATCTCACCTCGGAAGTCATGGCCATGAAACCATCCTATCGACGCATGCCCGTGGAACATCCATCGCACAAGACGTCCAAAGGAATAAAAAGATAATACTCAAAGTAGACGATACTGTGGAAAATCCAACGCGTCAAGATGTCCAAAAGAAATAACCCGATAATACTAATAAGGACGATACTGTGGAAAATCCAACGCGTCAAGATGTCCAACAATCAATCGATAACCGGTCCTCCCCGAGAGACACGGAGCACGTAATCACAACACTTGCACAACAAGGCTATCACACAAGCATAGGCAAGTTTAATGTACTTTCATTTTATATCAACAATCCGAAATACTACATACTTTCATTCTTTAAAAAAAAGACTTCTTGTTACGTAAAAACCATACGATACTAATACTCGTAGTATATAAAGAAAACACGTTTTACTTTTAAAACCAAATTACTTCAAATTTGTAAAAATCTTTACAAGGCTTTTAAAATCAAGTACTCTATACTTTTTAAACCAAGTGCTTTTCTTTTAGAACAACATCAAGTATACTCTTTTAAAACCCAATTAACTTACTCTTTTCAAAACAAGTAACCTATACTTAAATCAAGTTACTTCCTTTTCCAAAACAAGTCGTTATAAGTCAAGTCTCTTATCTTTCAAGATCAAGTCTCTTAACTTTCAAAATCAAGTCGTTTTTATCACAAAACCAAATCTTTCTTTTATCTTCATAAAGTCGTTATAACTAACTTCCCATAAAGCCATTATAACACTTTATGTTTTAAACAAACAAAATTCATTTCACACACGCACGCCTACCGTATCATATAGTTCACAACAATCATGCTCAAGAGTATAGGAAGAATCACATACCTTTTTAGCTTAAACCACAAGCCAAGTCAAGTATGCCGCGCGTAGAAGATCCACCTATAACAACCACAATACATCTATCAACTTCTAGTTCTCTTTGTAGAATATTCTAAATAAAAGATTCCTTATTCTACAGAAAATTCGGCAGCACCTCCCCTATCAAGGCCCGCTACCAGGCCAACAACTCCCAGGGGATTACACGTCTAACCGGACGTGTTAAATTCTGCTTCACAATAATACTACACAAGTCTACTGTAAGTACAGTCCAATGTAAATACAGTTCAAACCTTTATAATCATCCTTCCAATATAATATACTCAAGTATAACTACTACAACATGTAATATCCAATTACAATAGGGGGACACAGATTATTACCTCGATAAGCCCAAAAATTATCCAAGTTTATAAGTCGATCCTGAGAAACGTTTAGCTCCAATTCCTTACGCTCCAACCCGCTCCAAGCGACCCTTAGAAGTTTCCAACAACTTCTCTAAATACTTCAACCAAGCTAGGAAGATTTTTCTAGGGTTTCACTTTACGGCTATTGGAATAAAGTAGTATTTCCGGGCTCCTAGTATTGAAATAACTTTGGAATACTACTAGGGATACTAGGCCAAGGTATTTGGGATTATACAACAATACATAAAGTATTTCTACACAAGTGGGGGAGGGTGGACGAACACAACACAAAGGGAAGGGATATTTTTGCTTTGGAAGACTTCAAATGTGGGATGAATTACTCTTCAACCTAAGGGGGTATTTATAGAAGAATCAAGGGTCAAGATCAAGGTAAGTGAAGGGTCAATATTGGGCCATGTGTGTGTGGGTCCCACCACACCACATGGCCAACGAAAATCCTTGCCAAGTGCCATGGCCATTTCGGCCAAGGGGACAAGTGGCTAGCCACTTGTCCCACCAATTTCGGCCAAGTGACACCGAAAATATCCAAAATATCGGAAATCTCAAAAACAAAGAGGGCCCCATAAAACCGTAAATTTCTCCCGTGGCCCCACGTGACCATTTCCGAAAATAAAATCTCATAATTCTAAAATAATCCAAGAAGCCCAAATGTCACGACCCGTTCCGGGGCCCGTGACTGGTGCCTTACCCGGGCACCCAAGTAGTCATACATCAGAGTAATCAGCGGAAATATAAAAACAAGACATGAAACAGTTGTAAAACGAGACACAGTTTTATGTGAGAAAATGTCGCCTTTCGGCATATATATATAAACATCGTTTAGCAGTTACATCCCAACTGTAAAATAGGACTACAGACCTCTAAGAAGATAAACAACTATGGCGGGACAGGGGCCCGCCATACCCTGAATGTACAAAACTATATACAACCACAGGGAGATCATACCCAAAAGTCGAGCCTCCGGAGAAGATGGAGCTCCTGACACCAAAGAAAAAGATCCTAAGGATGTGGATCTAGCACTGCCCTTACTGCGGCATGAGCATCCCCGAAGGATGTCGCATAACAGTACCAAGTATCTGGCGTAAAGTACTTTAAATGAAATCAAAGTATTTAAAACCATTTGCAAATACAATCAGTTCAATTGCACATAGTGCCATATCACAAACAAGAACAATAATAGGTAAACTGTAACAGGTCTTTTCTAGGCCGCGAATGATCGAAGCAAGGCCAATCGCCCATAGTATCATCATGCGTGCCTAATCCTGGACTCCCGCAGTCCGCATAGGTCACACACAGACCCGCATGAGGTATTCCTCGCATCGGGGGTAGCTAACCCGCATTCTCCCGACTCCGCACCGCATAGTCTCAATAGACCGCATAGTCACATTGCATCGCGATAGGCATCCCGCGTCGGATAAAACACCGAATGATCAATCTCGAACTTCCGCACTCGCATAGTCACACAGACCGCATAGGCCGTATAGACCCGCATCAAGGGTGGCAAGCCCTCGGTATAACAAGTCAAGGGGGTATGTGATATAACAACAGTACCACGGTGTTAGCGTTTAACAACGTAAACACAACAAGAATAACATCACAAGACACTAACCCACGTAGTATCATAACATGTCTACTTATCAAACCATCTTACTATACTTTGCAGAAGTCAATACAAGATTTTCATACACAAACAAGTAAAACCGTTCCTTTTATCTTTCTTAAGTCGTTATACCTAACTTCCCATAAAGCTAGTATAACTCTTAAGCTTTCTGTTTTTAAAAAATCCAGTATTACTCTTCTTTTTAAAATATGATTCATAATTCTTTTGAAATACTTCAAGGTTCTTATTATTCAGGCTTAAGTCAAAAGATATTTCCGTATAACTACGTTCAGTTAACACACGTACGTCTACCATACTATATATATATATATATATATTAAATATCATGCTCAGGAGTATAGGAAGAATCACATACCTTCTCGGCGAAATCCACCTGCCAAGTCGAATATGTCGCGCGCAGAGAATCAGCCAATAATAGTCAAATACGCCTATCAACGCCTAGACTATTCTCAAATGCGATTCTAAGTAGAGGTTCTCTATTCTACGGAAAATTGGGCAAGACTTCCCTACGCCAAGCTACTCAAGTCTCATGTGAAACAATCTATGTAAGTACAATTCAATTATTCTTCTTTTATACCCTTCTACTGTGATAACAGTTCAATTCTATTCATTAATATTCTTTCATATCTTATACACAAGTCTTAACTATTCTTATATGTAATATCCAATTACAATAGAAGGACAAGAGTATTTACCTCGATAAGCCCAAAATTATTGTCACAACCCGACCCCGGGCCGCGACTGGTGCCCACCTGGGCACCCTTACAGGTATACATCAGAGATAAACAGCGGAACATACATAAACTTAAACAATGAAATAAATAATAGGTCAGCCGATAAGGCTACCTCCCTGGATATAAACAAATCCAACAGCAGTTACCTCAAATATTTTTTATTTTTTATAAAGTGACCCACAAGATATGACTACAGACCTATAAGAGTTTACATAACAACTGTGACGGGACAGGGCCCCGCCATACCCCTGAATGTACAAAAGTCAACGACTTCAGGGAACCATACCAAAAAAAAAGTCTCCGGAGAAATGGAGCTTTCCAGAACTGAACCGTGATCCTAGGAGTGCGGATCAACAAGCTATGTACCTCAACCTGCGGCATGAACGCAACCCCCCGAAGGAGGTCAGTACAAAATATACACCAAGTATGCAAAACTGATAGTACTGTAATTTAAATCATAATAGTCAAAAATACAGGTGAAGACATATATGATAACCAAATTAACAGTACACTGTGCCTTACTGAAGTGGAAGTAATGAAAGTCAGTTTTACCTTATACAGCTTGTCTCAACATATGAACCATAGTCACACCAGGGCTATGAACACCAGCCCTCAAATATCCAAGCGCGCCCGTGGGATTCCCCATCACTGCCGACCGCTAGGTGTAAAATCTAACTCTGTGACGCGCCCGTGGCATCCTTCCTCACTGTCGGCGTACACACAAATCTAACCATGTGACGCTCTCGTGGTATCCTACCTCACTGTCGGCGTACACCCATACAACACGTATATACCTATATCCTCTGCCCGTGGAATCCCGCCACGCAATGACCATAAAAGTAAATACAACCACGTGACGCGCTCGTGACATCCTACTCTTCTTGTGCGCATACATACCCAATACATACATATATATATCATGCCCGTGGAATCCTCGTCTCGTACATGACTTCATGAGGTGTCCTCGCATCGTGGGTAGCAAATCCACTAACCGGTGGTATAACGATCTTGGGGTTTACCCTCATTTATACTCTTACCCCAAGAGGGTGGTATAACGATCTTGGGGTGTACTTCATTTATACTCTTACCCTCAAACTACATGCCTCTAATCCTCATCGTAGCATGTCCCGGTGCATACAGTGGAATCACATCACTGACGGTATGTCCCGGTAAACTCATACTAAGACCATGGAAGCATACCCGTGGAATCCCACATCACTGTCGGTACATCCAAGTAAACTCATACTATGACCAGGGAAGCATACCCGTGGAATCCCACATCACTGCCGGTACGTCCCGGTAGACTCATAAGGAGGCAATGGAGGCATACCCGTGGAATCCTCCATCACTGACGGTACGTCCAAGTAAACCCCTAACTTCTTTAGACTTTCATTAACATACAAAATGGATCTCATTTTATGACCTTAAGGCATTTTCCATATCACTTAACAAGTCCTGGGAATTTCAACCCAAAGTACTATGCATTTCTATTCTTTCCAAGATCCCTTTTTCACATAAGACCCCAAGATACTAACACCCGTAGTATCAAGGCTTATCTACATTTCAAACAAGTCACTATACTATTAGAAATATGCTTCGGCTTCTAATTCAAGTGACCCTCATTTAAACTTTAAGCAGTGATGCCTTTAAATCAAATTGCCTTTCTTAGATTCCATTCTTTTATCATTGTTTATCTACTCGAGAAAAACTGTTCCTTTAACCTTCCATAAAGTTATTATAACCAACTTCCCATAAAGCCGTTATACTAACTTTATGCATTAGAAACTACGACATCCTTACCCTTTCATAAGGCCGTCATAACTAGCCTCCCATAAAGCCGTTATAACTCCTTATGTCTTAGACAACTTTGTTCTTTTTTATGACCAAGAGACTTGTACTTCGAATCAAGTTACACAACTTTCGAAAACGCTTCAAGTCTCTTTACTTTAGAAGACAAAATTCTTAACTTAGAAAACAAGTTCTTATCTTTATAATAGGTTCCAGAATCAATACTTTCAAATCAAGTATTTCCATACCTTTCACATCAAGAAGTCCTTGTCTACCCCATTAGCATAACCCATTCTTATAACCCTTTCTCAAGGACAAGTGAGTTAATCCTCTAACTCAACCGACTAGGCATCTTTAAAACAAGTCAAGTATATCAAATGACTTTACCTTATTTAAATCACGTACGTCTACCGTACCATACAGTTGTAACTACTCATGCTCAAGAGATAAGAAAGTTTCTACATACCTCTTACGTTTAATCCACTTGCCAAGTCCAATATGCCGTCCGTAGATGTCAACCTATAATGACCATAATACGTCTATTAGCTTCTAGCTTCAACGTAGAATATTCTAATGTAAAGTCCCTTGTTCTACTGGAAAAAATTGGACAACACTTCCTTTGTTTCTACGTACTTCACCACCTTTTTCAAGGTCCGAATTCAATAACCAAACGCCACATTTAAGGCACAACAATTCAGCTAACCAAAAGGGGATTACACGCCTTTACAGGACGCGTAAAATTCTGCCCCACAATAATACCAAATAATCCAATAACTTCCAAGCCACATTCGACTATATTATCCCAACAATTAACAATTTCCTTTCCATTTCCTTTTAACCCAACTCGTTATCCCAATCATGTTATCTAAAATCATAACCAATTATATACTCTCCTATCTATAAAATGCAATGATTTTTAAGCTAACAACCCAATTGATTACAACGTGAGTGGCTAACATGCCCATTTCGGTTTTCAACAAGACGACAAGATCCATATCTTTTCAAACTTTAATATAACAGCCTCAGGCTCATTTCTTAATTACTAAAACTTGAAAACTTCATTTACACAAGAAGGTAAAGATTTTTACCTCAAGAAGCCCTCTTTCCGAAATCTTCTTCACTTTAAAATCACCCACACGAACCCTCTACAAGCTTGCCAACACTTTTCCTTCTTGAAGCCTTTCCAAAAATCTCACCGGGGTTCATCAATTTGAGAGAGAGGAGAGGGATTTTTCTTTGGGAAACCCTTGCAAATGGTCAAGTCTTGAAGATTTGGCCCTAAAATAAGACCCTCATTTGGTCAAAAAGATGGGAGGGACACTTGTCACCCTCCCATAGGCCTTTTATCAAAATATCCCCTGTTTTTCGCCCTTCTGGCGTCAAAAATCCGCGCTTGGCGCGCTTCCACTTCGAGAATTTCCTGCATTCGGCGCGCGTGCCCGCATTCGGCCATGCGCTGCAACCTCGTAGGACTTTCGGAAATATCGGCGCGCGCTGCGGCAGCGCGGCGGCCACGACGCTTGATGGGAAACCTGCCCTCTGCGTCAGCCCACAGAACTTCTAACGCCCGTAACTTCCTACCCCGATGTCCAATCGACGAGTGGTTTGTTGCGTTGGAAACTAGACTCAACGAACTTCATACTAGTCTTTTAAAACTCTTCAAAACTCCTAAAGAACTAGGAGATATACCGCTCCAAAGTTGACTGAAAGTCTGCCCACAACCTTTTGCCAACCCAACTTTCCAAATTCAAATCTTATTTCCTTCCGTATGTTCTTAACTCAACCTCTTGAATTTACGGGGTGTAACAATTATCCAAGTTAAATGTCGCTCCTGAGCAAGGTTTAGCTCCTAATTTGTACGCTCCGATAGCTCCAAGAACCCTTAGAAGTTCCCAACAACTTCTACTAAAATACTATAAGGGAATTGGGCTAGTGTCTTTGGATGACAACTATCTACCAGGGGGTGTTTCGGCTAGGGCTAGAGGGGGAAGAGGGTTGTTTGGCTAAGCTTCACTCGAGGGGAGAGGAGACTTGACGAAAAGCTCACAAGGAGAGAGAGGATTTTCAAGACTTGGAGAGTGATTTGTGGATGAAGAAAACCTTCAAGTTAGGGGAGTATTTATAGGCCAACCAATGGCCAACCAATGGCCAAGATGAAGCCAAGTGCTATGCAAGTGTAGGGTGAGGATTTAGGCAAGTGTCCTTATCCATCTACTACACAAAAATATCCTACCAACTCCTTGACAAAACAAGCCACAAAATCGTCCAAATGGACGCCTCAAATCCGCCAACTAGAGGGTGACAAGTGTCGCCCTCTCGTTGGTCCAAAATGCTTCGTCTCTCAGAAAAATCCGCAAAAATTAGAAATGACATAGCCATAATTTACCCTACGCGAGTTTTGTAAAACGTTTCGTCGGAAAACCATTCGTTTTGTGTGTTGTGCCCAATTTTCGCCCTTAATGCCTACTTAAGGCTAAACTATTGTACGTACGCCCTCACGTACATACTCCAGAAATACGGGGTATAACATTCTCCCCTCCTTAGAAACATTCGTCCCGAATGTTCCTTCCCAAGACAGTTAACGATAAATCTTAAACAGTTTGCAAATGCTACATACGACCACAAAACAACACTTAAGCATATATGACAATGAAAATTTACAAGGAGGAAAGTGAGTTACCTGGAGGTGTGGGGAATAGGTGAGGATACTTATGTCTCATGTCCTCCTCAGCTTCCCACGTCATCTCCTCCCTGAGCTCATTCCGCCACAAGACTTTGACGGAAGCCACGTCCTTGGTCCGCAGACGCCTAACCTGACGATCGATTATCGCTATGGGAATCTCCTCATATGATAACCCCTCGGTCACCTGGACATCGTCAATCGGATGCACTCTAGATGGATCCCCGATACATCTCCTCAGCATAGAAACATGAAACACCGGATGCACTGCCTCCAGATCGGACGGCAGATCCAACTCATAGGCAACCTTGCCTACCCTGCGGACAATCTGATACGGCCCAATGTACCTTGGGCTGAGTTTCCCTTTCTTCCCGAATCTCATCACACCCTTCATGGGTGACACCTTCAGGAAAACCCAATCATCAACCTCGAACTCCAGATGCCGACGACGATGATCTGCATATGACTTGCCGACTCGGTATCAAGAACCGCTCTGGATAAGCTTCACCTTATCCATCATGCCGCACCAAATCTGGTCCCCTAATCGCACTCGCCCACATCAAACCAGCCTATCGGCGATCTGCACTTAATCCCATACAAGGCCTCATAAGGCGCCATCTGAATACTGGAGTGGTAGCTATTATTATATGCAAACTCAACTAGAGGCAAATGATCCTCCTAGCTACCCCTGAAGTCAATAACGCAGGCTAGCAGCATATCCTCAAGAGTCTGGATAGTGCGCTCAGCCTGCCCGTCTGTCTGTGGATGGAATGCGATTTCGTGCTCACTGCGTCCTAAACCCTTCTGGAAGGACCTCCAGTTAGCGTGAACCGATCCTCTTTCGATATGATCGAAATAGGGACTCCATGCATCGACGATCTCTGATGTAAAGTCCGCATAATCCTCACCAAAAGTCGTCCTGACGGGAAGAAAGTGGGCTGATTTCGTCAGCCTGTCGACGATAACCCATATAAAATCATGTCTCCTCTGAGTGCGAGGTAATCCTGTGATAAAGTCCATGTTGATCACCTCCCACTTCCAGGTCGGGATCTCTATCGTCTGCAACAAACCACCAGGCCTCTGGTGCTCTACCTTCACCGCGACAACACGGGCACCGAGCTACGAACTCGCAACGCCCCTCTTCGCCATCCCACCAATACACGGATCTAAGGTCGTGTTACATCTTGATCGACCACGGATGGATGAAGTAACGCCACGCAGTGCTTCCCTAGAACTCCGCCAAGTCTCAAACATCTGGAACACACAACCTGCCCTCAAACCTTAGCACCCCATCAGGTGCTACCTCAAAAGGACCCTTGCCCTCACGAAGAGTCGTATCACGATACCGAATCAAAACCGGATCCTCAAACTGTTGCCTCTGCACCTCCTCGACGATGGAAGACTCGGCAACCTCTCGAACTCGAACCCCACTGCTATCAGAATCAATCAAACGGACACCAAGGCTCGCTAACTGATGCAAATCATGAACCAGGCCCCTCCTCTCTGGCTGCACATCTGATAGACTCCCCATCGACCTACGACTAAGAGCATCTTCCACAACATTGGCCTTCCCCGGGTGGTACAGGATGTCAACATCATAATCCTTTAGCAGCTCTAACCACCGTATCTGTCGTAAGTTCAGCTCCCTCTGGCTGAAGATATACTGGAGGCTCTTGTGGTCTGTATAAATATCTATATGAACCCCATACAAATAGTGCCTCCAGATCTTCAAGGCGTGAATCACCGCTGCCAACTCCAAATCATGGGTGGGGTAGTTCCTCTCGTGTTTCTTAAGCTGTCGGGATGCATACGCTATAACCTTGCCTCCGCATCAACACACATCCCAACCCGATGCCCAAGCATCACAATACACGACATAGCCGTCGACCTCCGGAAGAGTAAGAACGGGGCGGTCGTCGATCTCTCCTTCAAGAATCGGAAACCACGCCACAAGCATCGGGCATCAAACTTAGCCGCCTCGAGTCCAGTCAATGGTGCGAGAGATAGAAGCAAACTTCTCCACGAACCGCCGATAGTAACTCGCAAGGCCCGTAAAGCTGCGCACCTGCCGGAGTAGGTCTAGGCCAAGTCTCGCGCCGATCTTGGCCAGTATCCACCCGAATACCATCGGCCCGACAATATGCCCAAGAAAAGCCACCGGCTAACCAAAACTCACATTTGGAAAACTTGGCGTATAATCGCTGGTCTCGAGAATCACAAGATCCTCAAATGCTCGCGCATGCTCGCTCGGCGAGAATAAACCAAGATATCATCGATGAACACTATCACAAAAGTGTCCAAAAATGGTTTGAACACTCGGTTCATCAAATCCATGAATACCGCCGGAGCATTGGTCAACCCAAAAGACATGACCATGAACTCATAATGCCCGTCATCGTCCGAATGCAATCTGTGGACATCCACCTCTATGATTCGTGCTGATGATAGCCCGATCGCAGATCAATCTTGGAGAAACATCTCGCACTCGCGGTGATCGAACAAATCATCAATCCCGGGAAGGGTATACGTTTAATGGTCACCTTGTTCACCGTAATCAACACATGCTCGTCCGCCCTTCTTCTTCACGAACAATATCGGGCGCTCCCTGGGGAGAAACACTAGGTCCGATGAAGCCCTTCTCCAAAGAAATCTCTCGGTGGTCCTTCAACTCTCTCAACTCGGCAGGTGCCATTCTGTATGGCGGAATGGAAATAGGCCGAGTGTCTGGCAGCACATCAATACAAAACTCTATCTCCTCTCGTGAGGATACTTGGAAGCGTCGTCGAAACACGCCCGGGAACTCTCGACTCTGGAATCGATCAAAATCGCATCGCAGCCTCGTGATCAAACACCCGACGAGATGGTAGATGTACCCTTCGCACCATCTTCCTAGCCTCGAGGTAGGAAATAAACCTACCCCTGGCGTCTGATGTTCCTCCCACTCGACAACCGGCTCCTCAGAAACTGAATCGTACTACTCTCTCCCTGCAGTCTACATGGGCGTAGCAAGAAGCTAGCCAATCCATACCCATGATCACATCGAAATCAGTCATATCCAACTCTATCAAGTCGGCTAGGGTCTGACGACTGTATATGGTCACTGGACAAGCCCTATATACCCGCCGAGCTACCACCGAATCACCCACTGGCGTAGTGTTACACCCCGTATTTACAGGACATATTTTAAGAACGTACGTAAGAACTCATAAGCGTCAAGATTTGAGACTTGTAAAAATTTAGCGGAATTAAGGAATTGTCGGAAAACGTATTATTGTGACGAATGGGAGGGCGACACGTGTCACCCCCTTATAATGCCTTGGACGAATTTGATCATGGACAAAAGGGTCATTTGACCCTTGTTAGGAAGACAAGTCTTGCTAGCCTTAGAGCTTGACAACATTGACCAAGTCAAAGACCCCACATTAGTCTTGATATTTGTTAAGACCTCATCCAAACCACCCATTTGTTTAGATCTTAATCCTCCATTACACTATATAATACTAGTAGTGCAAGACAAGCTTAACACTTAGCCAAAATTTCACAATTTGAAGAACATAAAGAGCCTAGCTCTCGGGTTCACTAGAAGGAAGAAAGAAAAAATTT
Source organism: Przewalskia tangutica (assembly GCA_029844215.1). Classification (NCBI taxonomy): domain Eukaryota; kingdom Viridiplantae; phylum Streptophyta; class Magnoliopsida; order Solanales; family Solanaceae; genus Przewalskia; species Przewalskia tangutica. Next base: position 55,586,140 of record CM056724.1, read on the forward strand.
CGTTTCTTGTTCTTTAAGCCCCACACTTTAAACCAAGGTTCCTAAGTGTGTTGTAAGCATATCTCAATAGAAAAATCTCGGAAAAAGATAGTTTTCGGGTTAGTCGCAAAGTGAAAACCTAGTGGCTTTCTAGGTTTTGGATTGGAAATTTGAAGGAAAGTTGTTGGTGTGGTTCTAAGGGTCGCAAGTAGCGGATTGAAGTATCTTGAAGAGGCTCTAGGTTGCTAAGGAGCGACTTCGGATTTGGAGTTGGATTAGGATTCGTTGAGGTATAATCTTGTTCTTTGAAAGTGTTACAAGATTAATTATATTGTTGTTAGCTATACTTGTTGCTAGCATGAAGTATATGTGTTGAAGTTGGTAAGGATTATGGATTGATTGTGGCCTTGGAAATCCGAAATGTAATGTGAGCCATGTTAAGTTAGATTACAATTTGGTCGTTATTAGAATCGTCGCATGTTATTGACTTGAAGATTATAGTAGTTATAATTGGTTGCGAATTGATATCATGTTATGCTAACAACTTGGATTGAATTGGAAATTGGATAAGAATTAATGTTGTGGTACCTCAATGTAGCCGAATTGGCCAAGTATGTTGTATTAAATTAATATCGTTTGTGGGGCGGAATTTTACACGTCTAGTAGGCGTGTAATCCCCTTTTGTTGATTGCATTGGTGTGCCCTTAAATGTGGCGTGTTTGGTTATTGTATTCGGCCTTGAAAAAGGTGGCAAGGTAAGTAAACACAAAGGAGGTGTTGTCCGATTTTCCGTAGAATTTGGCGACTTAGCACTTAGAATATTCTACGTTTGAAGTAAGGGGGTTACTGGACGTATTGTGACCATGATAGGTTGAAGAACTAAGTATAGCGTATCCTACTTGAAGAATGGAATAGCTCAAGGTTGAAGTACTTTGGAGCATTTCGCTACTTGTCGACAATCGTCGCGAGGTATGTGAACCTCTTCCTTCCTTTGGCATGATTCTATGTATGGAATATACATGTGGTATCATTTCATGTTTCCTTATACTCTTAGAATTTAAGAGGTAGTTGTGTGACTTACTCTATATAGAAATTTTCCTATCTTTTGAGCATGACTAGTGGCACGTATGTAGTACTGCAGTGACGTCTGACACCTTGATATCCTTTACTAGTTTTATGAATAGCCAAGTCGGGTGAGTTAGAGATTTACTCACTTTGAAAGAATAAAGGATGTCTTAAGTTTTATTAAGTTAAGGGACTTGAAGATTTTTAAAGTATGTGATACTTGTTCTGTTTTAAACGTATATGTCCCTTGGATAGGAAATGGTATTTTGGCTAAGGCATAAAGTGAATATAACGACTTTATGGGGAGTTGGTTATAATTGCTTTATGGAAAGATAAATGACTTAATTTTAGTGAAAAGGCAACTTGATTTTAAGGCATCAATTGCCTAAGGTTTTATAATAAAAGGAGTCACTTGAGTTCTAAAGATTAAGAGACTAGCTGTATTTTTGAAAGTTAAGAGAATTGATTTGAAAGTATATAATACTTGGTTTCAAAAAGTAGAAGTCTCTTGGTTATAAAAAGAATGAATTAGTTTAAGGCATAAAGTTAGTATGACGGCTTTATGGGAAGTTGGTTATAATAACTTTATGGGAGGTTAAGAGAATGGTTTTCTTCAGTAACATAAACAAGAAATGATTTGAAATAAAGAAGGGCAAATTGTTTTAAAGGTACCAATTGCTTAGGGTTTTTAAGAAAGAAGTCACTTGATTTAGAAGCCGGTAATTGTATTTCTAAAAAGGTATTGTGACTTGTCCTGAAAGGTAGAGATGACTTGATACTACGGTTGTTAGTATCTGGGAAGTTTTATTTGAAAAATAGTCTTTCTAAAGGAGTAGAGGTGCGTAGTACGTTAGGTTAAATTACCGGGTTTTAATATGACATTATCGACCCAGAGATGGGCCGGGCAGTATACCTTTACGGGCAGACTATATGACATTATCGACCCAGAGACGGGCGGGCAAGATACCTTCTGCGCACTATATGACATTATCGACCCGAGAGACGGGCGGCAAGATACCCACGCGCACTATATGACATTATCGACCCGAGACGGGCGGGCGGTATACCTTCACGCGCACTATATGACATTATCGACCCGAGACGGGCGGGCAAGATACCTTCACGCGCACTATATGACATTATCGACCCGAGAGATGGGCCGGCAAGATACCTTTACGCGCACTATATGACATTATCGACCCGCAGACGGGCGGGCGATACCTTTACGGGAGACTATATGACATTATAAGCGTCCGAGATGGGCGGACAAGATACCTTTAAGGCGAACTATGTGACCTTGATCGCGTCCCAGATTGGGCCGGGTAGTATAGGCGCCCCTCCTTAAAGGGCCGGATGTACTTATGAAAGATAAGTAAGTTATATAGAAATGAACTTAATGATTTTTTCCTAATCATGTGCGTAAGAATGTGGCTATAACCTTTATTGAAAATGGGAAAAGATATTGATGTGAAATTAAGTTCATAAGTGGTAATGACACTGCAGGATCTGGTATGTATTTTTATACTTGTCCCTGTCATTCTTTTGTACGCTTATGATCCATTTCAGACGTTATTTCTGTTCCATATTAAATTTTTGTTGTCTTGACCCGCCGGGCTGCGTTCATGCCCGCAGGTTTTAGGTACCCAGGTTGGTGATCCTTGCTCTTAGGATCTCGGTTCAGTTTTTGGGGAAAAAGCTCCATTTGCTCCGGAGGTTTATCTCTTGGTACGGTTTGCCCTGAGGTAGTAGATTCATGTATATTCAGGGGTATGACGGGGCCCTGTCCCGCCACAGTTGTTATGATAAAAACTCTTAGAGGTCTGTAGTCACATATTTGTGGGTCAGTTTGTAAAGAAATGAGGCAACTGCTTCGGTTGTATATATTTATGTCCAGGAAGGTAGCCCTATCGGCTAACCTGTTGTTTTACTTCTGTTGTTTTATTTTATAAGTTTCATGTATGTTCCGCTGATTATCTCTGATGTTTACCTGTAAGGGTGCCCAGGTAGGGCACCAGTCGTGGTCCCGGGGTCGGGTCGTGACACGTAGCTACCTCGAAAGGGTCTATGGACTCAGGCTCTATCCCTATCCTACTAGCAATAAGGGGAGATATATAGGACAGAGTAGAACCCGAATCTATCAAGGCATACACATCGAATCCGAATCGATAAGGTACCGTGATTTACATCGGTGAGGCCTCCGATCTGCCGGTGGACAAGGCATAAATGCGGTTCGAGGACCGCTAGAATCGACCAGCGCCACGACCTCTGCCACGACCTGCTGGTCCATGAGTACCACGCCTCGGGCGAGTAATCAAGGATAAAGACCGACAATGGACCACTGAAGGTGACCCCTACCTGCTGCGCCTGCCTCGGTGGACAGACTCGCATAATGACCTGCTGGCCACAAGTATAGCAAGCTCTGAAGTAGTACTACGGCTCCTGAATGGAATCTACCACAACGGACACCGAAGCGGACCTCGCCGGTTAGCACCACTGCTACCACGGAAGTCCAAGTCCGGGGCTGACACGCCCGAATGCTCTGGTTGTCGAAAACGATGTAGGAGTGCTCCGAGCTGGCTGTGGTGCAAATCTAGACGTCTGCTGAGGCCGTCCACCCCGAGAACTACCAAAAGAACCGGCCATCTTGGCCTTCTTCTCGCGATATCTGCCGACCCGTCGGTCTCTACGCTCCTCGCATCCAGTGCATGAGCACGCATACGGGTAATGTCCATGCTCGGTCAAGAGCCACCCGCACAAGACTTCGGCCATGTAATCATCTAGCCCGTGACGTGTCGGTGCACTCGGTCCTCCATATCTGCTACTAAGCGCGAGGGACATATCGAGCCAATGAATCGAACTCGACGTTGTACTCCTAATCGTGCGCCTCTGCTGTCTCAAAGAATAAAAATCTACGGCGTGCCCTCCTCATCTGCGGAGGCAAGAAGTGCGTGAGAAAAGCCTCCAAAACTTCGTCCCATCTTCTTTGGAGCGCATGCTCTCCCGAAAGCTCCATGAATCAAACCAATCGATCGCGGTATCACGCGGCCGTCTGAACCGAATGTCACGGACTCGGTCTTCAAGCCTTGATCACCGTATGATCCTCAGAATCGACGGATGAACTCCTACGGATCATCCTCCGGCCTCGACCCGTAAAACTCTGGCGGGCTACAACTCAGGAAATCCCGTAGCCTCAAACTATCTGCCCTCGGGTGAACCACGGGTACTAATGGGCCGAACTGAATCGGCTGCTGCGTCCGGCTGTCCTCATGTTCGCCACGATCTGGCCAATAGTTGGGCCATCTCCTTGTACCTAACTCCTCGCGGTGTGGGGCGGGAGGCGAGTGCGTGGTCTCTCTTTGGGGCGGCGGCGTCATGGAACTCGCCGTCTCGGGTATAGATCGGGCTCGAGCCTCGTGACTCGGTGTCCTACTAGCGGCTCCTCGATCGCCTTGCCTTACGGGCGGGTTGCCTTACGTGGAGGCATAACTGTTACAGAAAAGGAATACGTTAGAGGGGTCCAACTTATAACACAGCTCTAAGGCACGATCTCAGAGTGAGAAGAATGGAAACCAATCCTAAATATCATATAGCCTCCTGATTATTGGTGTGGTGCACAACACACCGATAATCAAGACTCTACTAGATACGGTCTGTAGACACTTTCCGAGGATTAACTGCTCTGATACCACTTTTGTCACGACCCGTTCCGGGGCCCGTGACTGGTGCCTTACCCGGGCACCCAAGTAGTCATACATCAGAGTAATCAGCGGAAATATAAAAACAAGACATGAAACAGTTGTAAAACGAGACACAGTTTTATGTGAGAAAATGTCGCCTTTCGGCATATATATATAAACATCGTTTAGCAGTTACATCCCAACTGTACAATAGGACTACAGACCTCTGAAGATAAACAACTATGGCGGGACAGGGCCGCCATACCTGAATGTACAAAACTATATACAACCATGGAGATCATACCCAAAAGTCGAGCCTCTAGAAGATGGAGCTCACGACACCAAAGCAAAAGATCCTAAGGATGTGGATCTAGAACACCTTGCCCTTACTGCGGTATGACGCAGCCCAGAAGAAGGTCGATAACAGTACCAAGTATGCGAAACTGTAAAGTACTTTAAATGAAATCAAAGTATTAAAAACCATTTGCAAATACAATCAGTTCAATTGCACATAGTGTCATATCACAAACAAGAACAATAATAGGTAAGAATGTGTCTTTTCTAGGCGCGAATGATCGAAGCAAGGCCAATCTCCCATAGTATCATGCGTGCTAATCACGGACTCCGCGATGCATAGGTCACACAGACCCGCATGAGGTATTCCTCGCGACGGGGTAGCTAACCCCGGTACCTCACGGACTCCGCGATCCGCATAGTCTCAATAGACCGCATAGTCACACAGCATCGCATAGGCATCCCGCGTCGGATAAAACACCGGAATGATCAATCCGGAACTCCCGACTCCGCGTAGTCACAGACGCATAGGCCGTATAGACCCGTATCAAGGGTGGCAAGCCCTTGGTATAACAAGTCAAGGGGGTATGTGATATAACAACAGTACCACGGTGTTAGCGTTTAACAACGTAAACACAACAAGAATAACATCACAAGACACTAACCCACGTAGTATCATAACATGTCTACTTATCAAACCATCTTACTATACTTTGCAGAAGTCAATACAAGATTTTCATACACAAACAAGTAAAACCGTTCCTTTTATCTTTCTTAAGTCGTTATACCTAACTTCCCATAAAGCTAGTATAACTCTTAAGCTTTCTGTTTTTAAAAAATCCAGTATTACTCTTCTTTTTAAAATATGATTCATAATTCTTTTGAAATACTTCAAGGTTCTTATTATTCAGGCTTAAGTCAAAAGACATTGCCGTATAACTACGTTCAGTTAACACACGTACGTCTACCGTACTATATATATATATATTAAAATATCATGCTCGAGTATAGGAAGAATCACATACCTTCTCGAAATCCACCGCCAAGTCGAATATGTCGCGCAGAGAATCACCTATAATAGTCAAATACGCCTATCAACGTCTAGACTATTACTGCGATTCTAAGTAGAGGTTCTCTATTCTACGGAAAATTGGGCAGCACTTCCCTACCCAAGCTACTCAAGTCTCAGAAAACGATCGTATGTAAATCTGATTCAATTATTCTTCTTTTATACCCTTCTCTGGTGATAGCATTCAATTCTATTCATTAATATTCTTTCATATCTTATACTCAAGTCTTAACTATTCTTATATGTAATATCCAATTACAATAGAAGGACAAGAGTATTTACCTCGATAAGCCCAAAATTATCCAAGTTAAATGTCGCTCCTGAGCAAGGTTTAGCTCCTAATTTGTACGCTCCGATAGCTTCAAGAACCCTTAGAAGTTCCCAACAACTTCTACTAAAATACTATAAGGGAATTGGGCTAGGGTATTTGGAAGACAACTATCTACCAAGGGGGGGGTGTTTTGGCTAGGGCTAGAGGGGGAAGAGGGTTGTTTCGGCTAAGCTTCACTCAAGGGGGGGAGAGGAGGCTTGGACGAAAAGCTCACAAGGGAGAGGGGAGGATTTTCAAGACTTGGAGAGTGATTTGTGGATGAAGAAAACCTTCAAGTTAGGGGAGTATTTATAGGCCAACCAATGGCCAACCAATGGCCAAGATGAAGCCAAGTGCTATGCAAGTGTAGGGTGAGGATTTAGGCAAGTGTCCTTATCCATCTACTACACAAAAATATCCTACCAACTCCTTGACAAAACAAGCCACAAAATCGTCCAAATGGACGCCTCAAATCCGCCAACTAGAGGGTGACAAGTGTCGCCCTCTCGTTGGTCCAAAATGTTTCGTCTCTCAGAAAAATCCGCAAAAATTAGAAATGACATAGCCGTAATTTACCCTACGCGAGTTTTGTAAAACGTTTCGTCGGAAAACCATTCGTTTTGTGTGTTGTGCCAAATTTTCGCCCTTAATGCCTACTTAAGGCTAAACTTTTGTAAGTACGCCCTCACGTACATACTCCAGAAATACGGGGTATAACACCAAATACCAAATCTGGGAATCCAATTTCCATCAACGAACCTTTTTCCTTCACAAAACCCGGAAACTTTTCCGTCGAAAAATCACAACTTTCTTTCTTTCCAAAATTTCTGTCGTATTCTCGTACGTACGTCCTCACATACATACCCTGGAACTACGGGGTATAACATTCTCCCCCCCTTAGAAACATTTGTCCCGAATGTTCCTTCTAAGCCTCCAAACATACATGCGCCAGTATAGTCTCCACCACTATACTTACAAAAACCGATCATGCCACCCATGGCCAGAATATAACATGTGCGCAAAACTCAAATCCAAACCAATGAGGAAATCATTTCTAATCTCACAACAGCTCCCACTAGCTTCAATTTACTCTAAGGCCTATCTCCGGCCTTCACGATCCGATTCTGGTCGAACGCATCCACGAACCCGTACGATGGTTACCTAAACTTGGGCCTAGCACCCTCGTGACCCTATCACAAAGCGGGATCACCACAAAATGACCCTACCCCAAACCGGGCTGCGGGTTGACACGCAACCTTGCCTCAACCCGACCCATTTACCGCGCCAAGCTCTTGTTCCCCGATCCGGAATAATCTCACTAATCAAGTCACGAAAACCTAGTGGTCTTCTTAGCTCAACTACCCTCTTATAACTAACCATGTTTTCTAACACATCAATAACACAACGCTATCCGCACATAGCACACAATAAGGAGATCATCATAACAAGCATACTAATCTCTAGAGGGTTAAGGATATACCTGAAATCAAATAGGCGGTTCCAAGGACCGCTAGAACTGGGAACTTCCACCACGACCCCTGCCCTGGCCTGCCGGTGTATGAACACCCTGCCTAGCTATCGAAGGCGAAGAACCCGCAACAGATCTCGAAGGCCGAGTCTCAACATCCACGCTACCTCTGGTAGGACAATTGCTCGCAAAATGGCCCTGCTGGCCACATGTAAAACAAGTCCTCTGACACTCCCCCGAATGGGGTTTACCACACTGGCTACACTTAGGTCGGAGTGGCTTCATCTGGCCAGCACCCCAACTCCCGAAACTCAACCTTGGAGCCACGACCTGCTCCCGAATACTCTGAGGCCTCAAGATCAGAGGACCACTGCATCGGGCGGCGTATAACTAGTCTGCTGCTGAGGCGGTCCGCCTCGAAAGTTACCAAAGGACCCTGCCGTCCTGGCCTTCTTCTGCTGGTATTGGTCAATCCGTCGGTCTCTCCGTGCCTCACACCCTAGTGCATGAGCCTGCATGCGGGCAATATCCATGCGGTGAGCGATACACCAACAAGACTCGCCAAGTAGTCATCAAGCCTGTGGACGTAGCGGTGCACTCGCCCTCCATATTAGCTACTAACGTGTCACGACCGTTCGGGGCGTGGATCGTGCCTTACCCGGGCACCCTGGATACAACATCAGAGTAATCAGCGGAACATAAAGACAATACATGAAACCAGTGTAATAAGAAGACAGGCTAACCAAAAACGGTTACCTTCAGTATATATATAAATAACAATTTGAACACCGAACAGTTACATCCCATCCAACTCTGCCTGGCAAGATTTACAGCACTTCTAAGAATGACATGACAACAATGGCGGGGCGGGGCCCGCCATACCCTGAATGTAAGCACCTACCATGACAGGACTATACACCGATAAGCCTCCGAGAAACGGAGCTTCCCAAACGCTATGACCACGAGAACTAGGATCAACGGCGGTGTACCTCAACTGCGGCATGACGCGGCCCAAGCGAGGTCGATACAAGTACAAGTATGTGGCCCGAAATATCAGAAATGAAATCATAGCGATCTATATAAAGCAGGAGACATGTATGATAACCAAACTACAGTTCACAATAAATAAACCGTCATGTCAAGTTAGGGACTCACGCCCTCAAAGTCATCACTCAACTGTAACTATGGGTCTCACGCCCATAACATCAATCATGCCATGGAATACCTTCCGCCACTGGCGATTTATGATATAAAAGCACCAAGGAATACATGAACACGTGTCCCACGGTGTTCTAATAAAACAATGCAGGTAAGTACGAAGACATAGCCGACTACTAACACCTAAGTACTAGCAAGGTCATAATCAGATCATGATATCTGTCTGGGCCGTCACATGATCAAAGCCCGGTCACTCGCGCGATATCAAATGTGCGCGTCTAGCCCCGAAACTCTCCGCACTCCGCATAGGCCAACCTCATAGGCCCGCGTGAGGTATTCCTCGCATCGAGGGTAGCTATTCCGGCGTCGCCACTCGACTCGCGATCGCATGGCCACATAGACCGCATGACCATAAAGGCCGCAAACTAACCGGAACTCCGTAGTTCCGCATGGATCCTCGGATCCGCGTAGGTATTCTCGAATCATGGTCCTGCATCGCTGAGTCTACCCGCGTCGGAGGCGACAACCTCGGAAACAAGTCAAGGTGAGTGGTACAATACCAACATAACGGTGATAGTCAAACAACTTTAAAGCGCGATCGAGGAAAACCCTTTACACTAACATCACAAGATACTAACACACGTAGCATCCTAGCATGTTTACTTATCAATCAACAAGAAAGTATTACAAGGCTATCACAAACCAACACAATCAAGTTATACACACAAGGTACTTTCTACTATATGTCAACAAGTTCGGGTTTTTATCCCCAAGTACTTCATACATTAACTCTTTAAAAGATACGTTACTTTCACAAAAGTCACACAATACCCGTAGTATATGAAAATAGAGTGATCATCTTTTTGAAGTAAATCGAAACACTTCTCTTTGTAAAATCAAGTAACGACATTCTTTTCCAAATGTTTCAAGTTTGCCTAATTTCAATTACTCAAGTTTCTCATTTTCGAAAGGTTTCGTAGTCCATAGTTTTAATCCTTTAAAATAATTTGAGAAACGTATATCTTATGTGTGAGTAGGTTATTCTTGTTTATAACAATCTTATAACAGCAGCCATGATCTAGGAAATGTAATATCATTTTGTCTCATCTTAGCTTCTATGCAGATGGAAGTTTCTACTGGTCTTAATAGTACATTAAGTAGTCAGTGCATTTCCCTTTATTAACGCTGCAGTGGTTTGTTCGATACTTATTCTGATTTCCGAAATCAGTAAAACATTATTCTTTTAAAAACCAAGTACTCATTATTCGCGAATGAGGTTTTACAACATTTTTATCAAAATGTTACTTACCCAGTAAAACAAGTTAAGTCTCTTATCTTCTTAAATCAATAAATCATTCTTTTTATCTCTCTTAAGCCGTTATACCTAACTTTCCATAAGCTAGTATAACTCTTAAGCTTTTAAAACCAAGTGTTACTCTTCTTTCAAAAAGGCTTCTTAATTCTTTTGAAATACTTCAAGATTCTTATTATCACACATCCAGTCAGTTATAAGTCAAATCAGTTATCCTTTAAAAACCACAAAGCATTTCTTACTTACATAAAGCTGTTATAACCAACTTCCCATAAAGCCGTTATAACACTTTATGTTTTAAATCAATCAATTACTTTTAACACATGTACGTCTACCGTACTACATAGTTATACACATATCATGCTAGAAAAGACAGGAAGAGGTTCACATACCTCGCGATGATTATCGACTAATAGCAAAACGCTCCAAGTACCTCAAACCGTCGGCTACTCCTTAAGCCAAGTAGATCGCGCCACGCATAGTACTTCAACCTATAAGGCCACAAGGCGCTTATTAACATCTAGACCTCATCGTAGAACATTCTACGTAAAATTGGCACCTCCCGCAAACGCGTAAATCTCTCTCTATCGAGCCGCTATCAAGCCAACCGCGGGGTTTATACATCTAACCGGGCGTGTACAATTCTACTTCACAGTAATGCTACACAAGTCTACTGTAATACAATCCTATGTAATTACAGTTCAGTTCTCTTTCTTTATATTCAGGCCTAAGTCAAAAGACTATGCCGCAAAGCTAGGTTTAGTTCTATAACTAGTATACTTCAACTATATAATCTTACAACATGTAATTTTCCAATTACAATAAGGGGGACAAGATATTTACCTCGATAAGCCCAAAATTATCCTAGTTTAAAGTCGCTCCTGAGCAACGTTTAGCTCGACTCGTGCGCTCCAACCCGCTCCAAACCACCCTTGAAGTTCTAACTAACTTCTACTTAATACTCCAACTAACTATGGAGATTTTCCTTAGGGTTTCGTTTTGTGGTACGGGAAGTATAATAGTATTTACGGGCTTTTAGATAAGTGTAACCTTGGAATACTACAAGGTATAAGGGCCAAGGTATTTTGGGTATAGTAACAATACTATGGAGAGTATTTCTACCAAGAGGGGGGGTATTTATACGAGACAACACCACAAGAGGGGGGGTGTATACCCCTCGGCCTACCCCACTAGGGGGGGTACTCTCGGCCAAGGGGGGGGAGTGGCTCTCGGCCAAGGGGGCCTCTCAAAGGGGGAGGACGAGAACAACAACAAGGGAGGAGGATGTCTAAGACTTAGAACCTTTTAGGATGAATACGTCTTCCAAAGGGGGGGGGGGGATTTATAGGTCTAGCAAAGGCCAACCAATGGCCAAGATCTAGCCAAGTGCTATGCAAGTGTAGGGCCAAGATTCCTCCATGTGTACCTTATCCATCTACCACACAAATATCACAAAAAATCCTACCTACTCCCACTCACCCATTTCGTCCAAGCCTTGCATGCCCACCATTGAGAGTGTGCCAATTTTTGCCCTCTGGTTGGTCCAAAACATTTCGTCTCTCGGAAAAATCCGCAAAAATTAAAATTTATATAGCCGAATTTTCCCTTCGCAAGTGTATAAAGCGTTTAGAAAAACGACTCTAACCGGGTGTTGTGAACAAAAATAAATCGGCCAAGCCACTTTAAAGTCCAAACTTTTCTACGTACGTCCTTACGTACATACTCTGAAAATACGGGGTATAACATTCTCCCCTCCTTAGAAACATTCGTCCCGAATGTTCCTTCTAAGTCTCAAAACAAACATGCGCCAGTATAGTCTTCACTACTATACTTACCAGAACAATCCTGCCACACCTGGCCACAGAAACACCTGCGCACAATTCTTACATCCAAGTCCACGAGAAAACACCTCTAACATCACCAAAGTAATGATCACATCTATGCTCGTAATACATGCTCGCTTCTTCCTTTACTCGTCGTACCCTTCTCGTACATTTGAACTCTTTCTCATAGCTTACCACATTTGTTACTTCTTCATTTTCCAAATCTCGGGGTTACTATCTCCAACTAAGTCATCATTAACTGGGAACACTCTGGATGGATCTCCGATAATTTTCTGCACATAGCAACACGAAAGACAGGACGCACTGCCTCCTAAGTCGGACGACAAATGCTAACATATAGGCAACCTGGCCTATCCCTCACAAGAACTCACAAGTCCCAAAGTAACTCGGGCTAAGTTTCCTCTGTTTTCCAAAACTCGTCACACCCTATCCGGGGTGGTACCTTCAAGAATACCGACCGTCAACCCGAACTCCAAGCGTCGTCGCCGATAATCCGCACGATTTCTCTGAGCTGCCAAAAACCTCTTCTAGATAAGCTTCACCCTATCCACAGTCTGTTGGAACAAACCTGAACCAACTATCTGAACCTTGCCAACATCGAACCAATCGACCGGCAACTTACACTTCCGCCCTGCAAGGCGTCATAAAGCGACATCCGAATACTGAAATGGTAGCTATTAAAACACTCCCTCAACAGGAGACCACAATCCTTACAGCTACCCCTAAAATCCACACACTGGCCCGAGGGCGAATGCGATACGGAGACTCACCTGAGTTCCTAACCCTGCCTGGTAAAACTTCCAGAAAACGAAAATAGCTGTAACCTGGGCTCCACTGCCTGACATAAGGTGAAGGTAGGCACCCCGTGCAGCCTTACAACCTTTCTGATGCGACATCTCGCATACCCCTCTGCCGAGTAAACGGTCTGACTAAAAGATAAGACGGGCTGACCTCATTGGCCCGACTACTGGTCGAACGCATCCACGAACTCGTACGCTGGTTAACTAAACCTGGGCCTAACACCCTCGTGACCCTACCACAAGGCGGGACCACCACAAACTGACCCCATCACCATACAGGCCGCGGGTTGACCCGCATCATGGCCTCAACCCGACCCGGCAACGCACAAAACACTAGCTCCCCGATCCGGAACAATTTCACAAATCACGTTACGAAAACCTAGCGGTCTTCTTAGCTCAACTACCCTTTTTCATTTCACACTACTCAGGGACTTATCCCACAAACATAGCTCACGTGCACTATGTACTCTGGTAAGGGTCAAACATAAAATAAATCTTTACCCGAGATGGCCTTACCTCTAAGGTCTCCACGTATAACATTCTAAGGTTCACACCTTCCCTTATCCCCAACCTTACCCTTTCTATCTAACCATGGTTTCCAACCACAATTTTACACTTATGTTATCAGAACATAACACTTAAGATATACTCATCTTATCATACATACTAATCTCTATAGGGTTAAGGATATATCTGAATCTACTGCTTCGCTCCCCTTAGTCGTTCTAATCAAACCTGCCCCGTAGGGCGCATAGCTAAGGAAGGTGACGAACTACCCACCGATCCTGAAGGATGAGTCCTCCTACTAGGTCACCCATTCGACACATGGCCCTGACGGCCGTCGGTAAAACGAGCACCAACCAACAAAAAGACGACATTCCCTGGAATGACGTCTGCCACAATGTGAACCGGAAGATCTGGAGCTCTGACCAACTCCTGCATCCCGAACGTCCTGGACCCTGTGGAGGACCACTATGCACTGGTGGATGTGCATAATCAATCTGCTGGTGAGGCGACTCGACTCGAAAGTTACTAAAGGATCCTGCTGTTCTGGCCCTCTTCTGCTATCCTCGGTTAACCCGTCGATCTCTACGTTTTCTTGGCCTGCTGCGCATAAGCCCGTACACAGGCCATGCTCAAGCCTAACTGAAGAATTACTCTTACACAACCCTCTCTTAGATAGTCATCAAGACTCGCGGTATATCGGTATACTCTCTGGTAGCCAAATCCAAAGTTAATGTAGTCGCCTCTTGATCTATATTCTCTGTTTCGGTCGTGGAACCGAAGGTTCAAATGTCATGGCGCGATGAGGCTGCCGCCGCCATGCTAAACTCTGCTAGGTGGTGGCGTAGCATAACTCCCGAACGAAGCACCTAACTCGGGTGATGGTTGGGCTCTGTGCCTCGTAACCTCTCAACTCTACTGCTCGCGGCTCCTGGTGCCTTGCCTCACGGGCGGGTTTGCCCTACGCAGAGGCATATCGGTAAGGGAAAGAAATACGTTAGAGGGTCCAACTTACAACACAACTCTAAGGCACGATCTCATAGTGAGAAGAATGGAAACCAATCCTACATATCCTATAGCCTCCTGATTATTGGTGTGGTGCACAACACACCGATAGTCAAGACTCTACTGGATACGGTCTGTAGACACTTTCCGAGGATTAATCGCTCGATACCACTTTTGTCACGACCCATTCGGGGCGTGGTCGTGCCTTACCCCGGGCACCCTAGTGATACAACATCAGAGTAATCAGCGGAACATAAAGACAATACATGAAACCAGTGTAATAAGAAGACAGGCTAACAAAAAACGGTTACCTTCGGTATATATATAAATAACAATTTGAACACCGAACAGTTACATCCCATCCAACTCTGCCTGGCGATTACTACTGCACCTCTAAGAATGACATGACAACAATGGCGGGACGGGGCCCGCCATACCCCTGAATGTAAGCACCTACCATGACAGGACTATACGTGATAAGCCTCCGAGAAACGGAGCTTCCCAACTGACTGTGACCACGAGAACTAGGATCAACGGCGGTGTACCTCAACTGCGGCATGACGCAGCCCGGCGAGGTCGATAACAGTACCAAGTATGTGGCGAAAATCGTAAATGAAATCATAGCGATCTATATAAAGCAGAGACATGTATGATAACCAAACTACGATTCCTGATAAATAAGCGATCGTGTCAAGTTAGGGACTCACGCCCTCAAAGTCATCACTCAAGTATAACTATGGGTCTCACGCCCATAACATCAATCATGCCCGTGGAATACCTTCCTCACTGCCGGCAGTTTATGATATAAAAGCACCAAGGAATACACATGAACACCAGGTCCCACCGGTGCCCTAATAAAACAGTACAGGGTAAGTACGAAGACATAGCCGACTACTAACACCCACAGTACTAGCAAGGTCATAACTGTATCATGATATCTGTCTAGACCGTCACATGATCAAAGCTGGTCACTCGCCCGCAGTATCAAATGTGCGCGTCTAGCCCTGGAACTCTCGCGACTCCGCGTAGGCCAACCTCATAGGCGCGTGAGGTATTCCTCGCGTCGCGGTAGCTACTCCGGCGTCGCTGGACTCGCGATCGCGTGGCCACATAGACCGCATGACCATAAAGGCCGCAAACTAACCTGGAACTCCCGTAGTTCCACATGGATCCCCTGGATCCGCATGAGGTATTCTCGAATCATGGTCCTGCATCACTTTGAGTCTACCCGCGTCGGAGGCGACAACCTCGGAAACAAGTCAAGGTGAGTGGTACAATACCAACATAACGGCTGATAGTCAAACAACTTTAAGCGCAGTCGAGGGGAAAACCCCTTTACACTAACATCACAAGATACTAACACACGTAGCATCCTAGCATGTTTACTTATCAATCAACAAGAAAGTATTACAAGGCTATCACAAACCAACACAATCAAGTTATACACACAAGGTACTTTCTACTATATGTCAACAAGTTCGGGTTTTTATCCCCAAGTACTTCATACATTAACTCTTTAAAAGATACGTTACTTTCACAAAAGTCACACAATACCCGTAGTATATGAAAATAGAGTGATCATCTTTTTGAAGTAAATCGAAACACTTCTCTTTGTAAAATCAAGTAACGACATTCTTTTCCAAATGTTTCAAGTTTGCCTAATTTCAATTACTCAAGTTTCTCATTTTCGAAAGGTTTCGTAGTCCATAGTTTTAATCCTTTAAAACAATTTGAAAACGATACCTTATGTGTGAGTAGGTTATTCTTGTTTATAACAATCTTATAACAGCAGCCATGATCTAGGAAATGTAATATCATTTTGTCTCATCTTAGCTTCTATGCAGATGGAAGTTTCTACTGGTCTTAATAGTACATTAAGTAGTCAGTGCATTTCCCTTTATTAACGCTGCAGTGGTTTGTTCGATACTTATTCTGATTTCCGAAATCAGTAAAACATTATTCTTTTAAAAACCAAGTACTCATTATTCGCGAATGAGGTTTTACAACATTTTTATCAAAATGTTACTTACCCAGTAAAACAAGTTAAGTCTCTTATCTTCTTAAATCAATAAATCATTCTTTTTATCTCTCTTAAGCCGTTATACCTAACTTTCCATAAGCTAGTATAACTCTTAAGCTTTTAAAACCAAGTGTTACTCTTCTTTCAAAAAGGCTTCTTAATTCTTTTGAAATACTTCAAGATTCTTATTATCACACATCCAGTCAGTTATAAGTCAAATCAGTTATCCTTTAAAAACCACAAAGCATTTCTTACTTACATAAAGCTGTTATAACCAACTTCCCATAAAGCCGTTATAACACTTTATGTTTTAAATCAATCAATTACTTTTAACACATGTACGTCTACCGTACTACATAGTTATACACATATCATGCTAGAAAAGACAGGAAGAGGTTCACATACCTCGCGATGATTATCGAATAATAGCAAAACTCTCCAAGTACCTCAAACCGTCGGCTACTCCTTAAGCCAAGTAGATCGCGCCACGCATAGTACTTCAACCTATAAGGCCACAAGGCGCTTATTAACATCTGAACCTCATCGTAGAACATTACGAGAAAATTCGACACCTCCCCGCATGACCGCGTAAATATCCTCTCTATCGAGGCTGCTCCAAGCCAACCGGGGGTTTATACATCTAACCTGCGTGTACAATTCTACTTCACAGTAATGCTACACAAGTCTACTGTAATACAATCCTATGTAATTACAGTTCAGTTCTCTTTCTTTATATTCAGGCTTAAGTCAAAAGACATTGCCGCAAAGCTAGGTTTAGTTCTATAAATAGTATACTTCAACTATATAATCTTACAACATGTAATTTTCCAATTACAATAAGGGGGACAAGATATTTACCTCGATAAGCCCAAAATTATCCTAGTTTAAAGTCGCTCCTGAGCAACGTTTAGCTCCAACTCCGTGCGCTCCAACCCGCTCCAAACCACCCTTAGAAGTTCTAACTAACTTCTACTTAATACTCCAACTAACTATGGAGATTTTCCTTAGGGTTTCGTTTTTGTGACTGACGGGAAGTATAATAGTATTTCTGGGCTTTTCGTATAAGTGTAACCTTGGAATACTACAAGGTATAAGGGCCAAGGTATTTTGGGTATAGTAACAATACTATGGAGAGTATTTCTACCAAGAGGGGGGGTATTTATACGAGACAACACCACAAGGGGAGGTGTATACCCCTCGGCCTACCCACTGGGGTACTCTCGGCGAGGGAGTGGCTCTCGGCCAGGGGGCCTCGAAGGGGAGGGCGAGAACAACAACAAGGGAGGAGGATTTCTAAGACTTAGAACATTTTAGGATGAATAAGTCTTCCAAAGGGGGTATTTATAGGTCTAGCAAAGGCCAACCAATGGCCAAGATCTAGCCAAGTGCTATGCAAGTTTAGGGCCAAGATTCCTCCAAGTTTACCTTATCCATCTACCACACAAATATCACAAAAATCCTACCTACTCCCACTCACCCATTTCGTCAAGCCTTGCATGCCCACCAATGAGAGGGTGTCAAGTGTTGCCCTCTCGTTGGTCCAAAACATTTCGTCTCTCGGAAAAATCCGCAAAAATTAAAAATGATATAGCCGGAATTTTCCTTCGCAGTGTATAAAACGTTTCGTCGAAAAACGACTCTAACCGGGTGTTGTGAACAAAAATAAATCGGCCAAGCCACTTTAAAGTCCAAACTTTTCTACGTACGTCCTTACGTACATACTCTGGAAATACGGGGTATAACATAACGCAGGGACATATCGAGCCAATGAGTCGAACTCTACGTTGTACTCCCGAACTGTGCGTCCTCACTGTCTCAACATCAGAAACTTGTCGGCCCGTGCCCTTCTCATCTGCGGAGGCAAGAAATGGCTGAGAAATGCCTCCGAGAACTCGTCCCAAACAGCTGGGGGCGCATGCTCCCCCCGGGACAGCTCCCACGAATCAAACCAGTCGACTGCGGTATCACGCAGCCGATGCGAATCGAAAATCACGGACTCGGTCTCCGAAGCCTTGATCACTCGCATGATCCTCTGTAACTGATGGATGAACTCTTGCGGATCATCCTCAGGCCTCGACACGTAGAACTCTGGCGGGATACAACTCAGAAAATCCCGTAGCCTCAAACTATCCGATCTGGGGTGAACTACGGGGGCGGCCAGGCCAGGCTGCTGCGTCGGCCTATCCTCGTGTCGCCACAATCACGGCGATGGCGGGCCATCTCCTTGTAACCCATCTCCTGCTTCCGGTCAGCTTGGAGGCTCAGTACCGTGGTCTCTGTAGCCACCGCGGCTCTTAACTCTGCTTTGTGGCGTCCACAAAACTCGCGTCTGAAGCACTATCTCGTGTACTGGCCGCTGCGCCCTCGTACTCCTCAGATCCTACTAGCGGCTCCACGGCCGCCTTGCCTTCTCTGGGCGGGTTGCCTTGCGCGGAGGCATAGCTGGTAAAAACGAAATACGTCAGAGAGGTCCAACTTATAACACAGCTCTAAGGCACGATCTCAGAGTGAGAAGAATAGAAACCAATCATAAATGTCCTGCAGCCTCCTGATTATAGATGTGGTGCACAAAACATCGATAATCAAGACTCTACTAGACACGGTATGTAGACACTTTCCGAGGATTAACTGCTCTGATACCACTTTTGTCACGACCCGAACCCGGGCCCGTGACTGGTGCCTTACCCCGGGCACCCTAGTGATACAACATCAGAGAAAATCAGCGGAAATAAAACATAAACGTGAAACAAGAGATATGATAAATAAACAGGCCAACCAAAACAGTTGCCTTCTATATACATACATAAAAACCCGAACAGTTATCCTTTTTACAAACTACGCCTGGCGGTACTCTGCACCTCTAAGAATGTAACAACATCTATGACGGGACAGGGCCCCGCCATACCCCTGAATATACAAGTACCTACAATGACAGGGGACTATACCAAAAGATAAGCCTCCGGAGGAACGGAGCTTCAACGCCGAATCGCAATTCTATGGCGAGGATCAACAATCGGTGTACTTACTGCGGCATGAAGGCAGCCCCCCGAAGGAGGTCGATAACAGGTACCAAGTATGTGAAACTGAAAATACTGTAATGAAATCACATTTCATCATTTTATAAAACCATTTCGCAATAAGTAAACAGTTATGTCAAGTAAGGGGACACATATCCCCAGAATAATCACTCACACATAACTATGGGTCTCACGCCCATAATATCAATCATGCCCGTGGAACTCATTCCTCACTGCCGGCAGTACATGATGTAAAACAACACCCATATGTGAACCTGAACACTAGATCCTGCCTGCGTCATCAAAACCGATCGGGCCAAGTAGAATAGCCAACTACCAGTCCAAAAGCTAGTCATATCCCATCACGGGCAAGGTACGGAAGCCAACTACCAGTCCAAAAGCTAGCCACGCAACTGGCCGAGGCAAGTATCTTAAGCTAACGTATAATAGCCTACCGTCTCACAAGATATGACCGAGGCAAGTATCTTAAGCTATCTACCAGAGGCTACCGGTACACGAGAAAATGACCAGAACAAGTATCTAAAGTGTGCCTGAACCACACGTACAAATCAAGCCCGTGATCGCTCGTCACTGCGGCAAGCTTCATGGATTAGCGGTTCATGGACTAACAACCTGAACCTCACAATGACCGCATGCCCCGGCATCTCACCTCGGAAGTCATGGCCATGAAACCATCCTACTGGACGCATGCCCGTGGAACATCCATCGCGTCAGCATGTCCAAAGGAATAACAAGATAATACTCAAAGTGGACACATACTCGTGGAAAATCCAACGCGTCAGTATGTCCAAAAGAAATAACCCGATAATACTCAATAGTGGACGCATACTCGTGGAAAATCCAACGCGTCAGTATGTCCAACAATCAATCAGATAACCGGTCCTCCCCGAGAGACACGGTAGCACAGAATCACAACACTTGCACAACAAGGCTATCACACAAGCATAGGCAAGTTTAATGTACTTTCATTTTATATCAACAATCCGAAATACTACATACTTTCATTCTTTAAAAAAAAGACTTCTTGTTACGTAAAAACCATACGATACTAATACTCGTAGTATATAAAGAAAACACGTTTTACTTTTAAAACCAAATTACTTCACCTTCGTAAAAATCTTTACAAGGCTTTTAAAATCAAGTACTCTATACTTTTTAAACCAAGTGCTTTTCTTTTAGAACAACATCAAGTATACTCTTTTAAAATCCAATTAACTTACTCTTTTCAAAACAAGTAACCTATACTTAAATCAAGTTACTTCTCCTTTTCCGAAAACAAGTCGTTATAAGTCAAGTCTCTTATCTTTCAAGATCAAGTCTCTTAACTTTCAAAATCAAGTCGTTTTACTGTCAAAACCAAATCTTTCTTTTATCTTCATAAAGTCGTTATAACTAACTTCTCATAAAGCCATTATAACACTTTATGTTTTAAACAAACAAAATTCATTTCACACACGTACGTCTACCGTACTATATAGTTCACAACAATCATGCTCAAGAGTATAGAAAGAATCACATACATTTTTAGCTTAAACCACAAGCCAAGTCAAGTATGCCGCGCGTAGAAGATCCACCTATAACAACCACAATACATCTATCAACTTCTAGTTCTCTTCGTAGAATATTCTAAATACAAGATTCCTTATTCTACAGAAAATTCAGCAGCACCTCCCCTATCAAGGTCCGCTACCAGGCCAACAACTCCCAGGGGATTACACGTCTAACTGGACGTGTTCAATTCTGCTTCACAATAATACTACACAAGTCTACTGTAAGTACAGTCCAATGTAAATACAGTTCAAACCTTTATAATCATCCTTCCAATATAATATACTCAAGTATAACTACTACAACATGTAATATCCAATTACAATAGGGGGACACAGATTATTACCTCGATAAGCCCAAAAATTATCCAAGTTTATAAGTCGATCCTGAGCAACGTTTAGCTCCAATTCCTTACGCTCCAACCCGCTCCAAGCGACCCTTAGAAGTTTCCAACAACTTTTCTAAATACTTCAACCAAGCTAGGAAGATTTTTCTAGGGTTTCACTTTACGGCTATTGGAATAAAGTAGTATTTTCGGGCTCGTAGTATTGAAATAACTTTGGAATACTACTAGGGATACTAGGCCAAAGTATTTGGGATTATACAACAATACACAAAGTATTTCTACACAAGTGGGGGAGGGTGGACGAACACAACACAAAGGGAATGGATATTTTTGCTTTGGAAGACTTCAAGTGTGGGATGAATTACTCTTCAACCTAAGGGGGTATTTATAGAAGAATCAAGGGTCAAGATCAAGGTAAGTTTAGGGTCAAGATTGGGCCATGTGTGTGTGGGTCCCACCACACCACATGGCCAACGAAAATCCTTGCCAAGTGCCATGGCCATTTCGGCGAGGAGACCAGTGGCTTGACATCCCTTGATTCGGCCAAGTGACACATGGGGGTGACACGTGTCTCCCCCCGACTCGTCCAAAATATTTCGTCTTCCGAAAATATCCAAAATATCGGAAATCTCAAAAACAAAACGGGCCCCACAAAACCGTAAATTTCTCCCGTGGGCCCCACGTGACCATTTCCGAAAATAAAATCTCATAATTCTAAAATAATCCAAGAAGCCCAAATACCAAATCTGGGAATCCAATTCCCATCAACGAACCTTTTTCCTTCACAAAACCCGGAAACTTTTCCGTCGAAAAATCACAACTTTCTTTCTTTCCAAAATTTCTGTCGTATTCTCGTACGTACGTCCTCACATACATACCCTGGAACTACGGGGTATAACAAGCGTATTCTACTTGAAGGGTGGAAAAGGCTAGCAAGGTTGTAGTACTTTGAGCATTTTGCTAATTGTCGATAATCGTCGCGAGGTATGTGAACCTCTTCCTATCTTATCTAGCATGATTGATGTGAACTATGTAGTACGGTAGACGTACATGTGCTAAGTGAATTTGGTTGGTTTATTGATTTTAAAAGATAAAGGACTTGACTTATATTTGACTTGATATAATATGTGAAGAACTTGAATTATGTAGAAAGTTGTGAAACCTCATTCGCGAGTAATGAGTACTTGGTTTTAAAATAATAATGTTATATTGACTTCAGAAATGAGAATAAGTATCGAACAAAACACTGCAGCGTTAATAAAGGAAAATGTATTGGCTAATTTATTACTATTAAAAACAGTAGAAACCTCCATCTGCATAGAAGCTAAGATAAGACAAAATTGTATTACATTTCCTAGATCATGGCTGCTTTATTAAGATCATTAATAACAAGTATTGATTTTTCTTAAATTTCCAAAGTAAGGAACGTGATTTCTAAAAGAAAAGAGACTTGAGGAATTGAAGAGTTTTTGGTTTAAAAGAAAGACATGGTTTTGTCTTAAATTGGTTTAAAACATAAAGTGTTATAACAGCTTTATGGGAAGTTAGTTATAACGACTTTATGGAAGCAAAAGAATGGTTTTATCATTGGTTTTAAAATGGTAACTTGACTTTAAAAGGAGAAGTGTTTTGGTCTAAAAAGAAGGCATGGTATTGTCTTAATTTGGTTTAAAAAGGAAAGTATGGAAGTTGTTTTGGTTTACTTAAAAATGTTAGTCACTCTATTTTGATAATACGGGCATCGGGTGACCTTTGTAAAAGAAATGGATCTATTAAAAAGAATTTAACGTACGTAGTACTTTGGGGTTAAAACCTGGACTTTGGCATAAAATGAAAGTACCTTGAGTTGTGTGTAGCGCCACGTTTGTGTGTGATATCCTTGTCGTGCTAGTATTGTAATTCTATACCACCGCGTCTCGATGGAGCGGCTGATTTGTTATGATCTTACTTGGGCGTCTGGCGGTGACGAGCATTCCGCAGTGCGCTGCGGTTATTATTCCATGGACTAGCTCTCCGCGAGGTTTTCTTGATTCGGCTTGGTATCCGTAGTTGGCTCACGTACTTGCCCGAAGTCGTGGTGATTCGGCAGTATCCGTAGTTTGCCTTCGTACTTGCCCGTTCGGTTTGTGACGAAGTCTCGTGATTCCGGCTTGGTATCTGGTAGTTAGTCTTCGTACTTGCCCCGGCCAGCTACGTGGCGCAGGCTTGATATCTGGTAGTTGGCTTTCGTACTTGCCCTGGGTCAGCTTCGTGGTATGGTTATATAGATTTGTTGATGCGGCTTTGGTATCTGGTAGTTAGCCTTCGTACTTGCCCCGTACGGTTTTTATAACACATGTGGGACCTGGTGTTCATGTGTACTTCTTGGTGTTATTATATCATAGACTGCCGGCAGTGAGGAAGGTATTCCACGGGCATGATTGATGTTGTGGGTGTGAGACCTATAGTTATATTTGAGTGATGACTTTGAGGGCGTGAGTCCCTGACTTGACGTGGATCGCCACATGTATATCGTAGTTTGGTTATCATATATGTCTCTGCTTTATATAGACTACTATGATTTCATTTACAATATTTTGATTTCACATACTTTGTACTGTTGTCTTGACCTCGCCCGAAGTGCGTTCATCTTTGCGGTAGAGGTACATCGGTTGTGGATCCTCGCTCATAGGATCACAGTTCAGCATTTTGGGAAGCTCCGTTTCTCCGGAGGCTTATCTTTGGTATAGTCCCCTGTCAGTGTAGTTACTTGTACATTCAAGGGTATGGCGGGGCCCTGTCCCGTCATAGTTATGGTTACATTCTTAGAGGTCTGTAGTAATGTTGTGGGCAGGGTTTGTAAAAGGATTTAACTGTTCAGTTTGATATATATATGTATATATTCAGGAATGTGACCGTTTTGGTTAGCCTGTTTCATACTTTATGTCTTGTCTCATGTTTTAGTTTTTATTTCCGCGGGCCCGAGGTCGGGTCGTGACAAAAGTGGTATCAGAGCAGTTAGTCCTCGGAAAGTGTCTACAGACCGTGTCTAGTAGAGTCTTGATTATCGGTGTGTTGTGCACCACATCTATAATCAGGAGGCTGCAGGACATTTAGGATTGGTTTCCATTCTTCTCACTCTAAGATCGTGCCTTAGAGCTGTGTAGTAAGATGGACTCCCTCTAACGTATTCTTTTATATCAGTTATGCCTCCGCAAGGCAACCATAGCCCAGAAGGGCAAGGCAGAAGAGGGAGTTGTGAGTAGAGCACGGAGGGTTACCAGGGCAGAGGCCCAGTTTTTACCCAGGGTGGTGCTACATACGGCAGATTCTACGATGCCGCCAGCCCCAGCAGAGTTTAGTACAACAGCAGTAGCTATTGAGGCCACGATATCTCAGCCTCCAGTCCCACGGCCAGGAGCAGAGGATATGGGTTGCAAGGAAATGGCCCAGTTACTAGTTAGGTTTATGGCGAGACTTGAGGACAGACGGGAGTCGGTGGTACCAGTAGTGCACCCCAGGGCCGATAGTTGGAGACTTCGGGACTTCTTAAGTTGCGATCCACGGATTCTATGGATCGAGAGCGAGGATGACCCTCGTGAGTTTATCAAGCGATTGACGGATCATAGAGTGATCAAGGCCTCGAGGCGAGTCGGTGGTATTGGGTTCGCATCATTGCGTGATCTTTGCGATCGGTTTGATTCATGGGAACTATCCCGGGGGGAGCATGCGCTTCCAGCTGTATGGGACGAGTTCTCAGGGGCATTTCTTACACATTTCTTACCCCCATAGATGAGGAGGGCTCGGGCCGACAGATTTTTGATGTTGAGGCAGGACGGGCGTACGGTTCGGGAGTACAACGTGGAGTTCGACTCGTTGGCCCGATATGTCCCGGCGCTAGTGGCAAATATGGAGGACAGAGTGCACCGCTACGTCACGGGGCTCGATGACTACTTGGCAGAGGCTTTCTCGGGTGTAGCTCTTCAGCCGGACATGGACATTTCCCGCATACAGGCTTATGCACTTGGGTGTGAGGAGCGGAGAGGTCGACGGAATGACCGGGATCAGCAGAAGAGGGCCAGAACAACAGGGTCTTTTGGCGACTTTCGAGGCGGAACGCCTCAGCAGCAGACTAGTTATGCGCCTCCACCAGTACAGAGCGGTCCTCGCGATCTTGGCATCCAGAGTATTCGAGCAGTCGTGGCTCGAGGTTCAGTTTCGGGAGTAGTGGTGTTGACCAGATGAGGCCACCCTTACCTCAGTGTGGCCGTTGCGGTAGAATCCATAAGAGGGAGTGTCGTGCTAGTTTGGGAGGTTGTTTTACATGCGGCCAGCAGGGCCATTTTGCGAGAAATTGTCCGACCAGAGGTAGCGCGGATGTAGAGACTCGGCCTTCAGGATCTATGGCTGGTTCATCACCTTCTACAGCTATGCGCCCTACAGGGCAGGCCTATGATTAGAGTGAAGCGGTAGATACATGTATATCCTTAACCCTCTAGATATTGGTATGCTTGATATGATGATCTCATTATTGTGTGCTATGTACGGATAGCGTTTTGTTATTTGTGAGTTAGAAAACATGGTTAGTTGAAAGGATAAGTATGGGGGTATGGAAGGTGTGAACCTTAGGATATTACACGTTGAGACCTTAGATGTAAGTTCGTCTCGAGTAAAAGACTTTGCGGGTGATCCTTGTCGGAGAGCATTATATACATGGGGTGTATTAGTGGGATAATTCCTTGGGTTGTGTAAGATGGAAGTGGTAGCTTTCAGGACTTGTATAGGTAAGGTTGTTCCGGATCGAGGAACAAGAGTCTGGTGCGATTATGGGTCGGGTTGAGGACCATTCGCGGGTCAACCCGCAGCCCGGTTTGGGGTGGGGGCAGTTCGAGGTGGTCCCGCCAGGTGGTAGGGTCACGAGGGTGCTAAGCCCAGGTTTAGGTAACCATCGTACGAGTTCGTGGATATGTTCGACCAGAATCGGGTCGTGAAGGCCGGGAATGGCCTTAAGGGAATTTGAGGCTAGTATGATGACCAAGTTAGAGATAGTGACCCCGAGATTTTGGAAACTGAAGCAATGACAGAAATGTGGTACGTATTGTAGGAAGATTTCGAGTGTACGAGGAAGATACGACGAGTAATAAAAGAGGCTAAGATGTGTTAAGATGATGGAAGTGTCCTTTTTATAAGTGAAGAGGGGAAGAAAGTATCCTTTGGACCATGGGTGGAAGTTTTGTGTTGTTATGCACGTTAGAGGTGATTCCTCGTTGGCTTGGATTGAGTTTTGCGGGTATGTTATACTATGGCCATTGGTGGCAGGTTTGGTTTGGTAAGTATGGTAGTGAAGACTATACTGGCGCAGGTATGTTTTGGAGACTTAGAAGGAACATTCGGGACGCATGTTTCTAAGGGGGGAAGAATGTTATACCCCGTAGTTCCACGGTATGTATGTGGGGACGTACGTACGAGAATACGACAGAAATTTTGGAAAGAAAGAAAGGTGTGATTTTTCGACGGAAAAGTTTCCAGGTTTTGTGAAGGAAAAAGGTTCGTTAATGGGAATTGGATTCCCAGATTTGGTATTTGGACTTCTTGGATTATATTAGAATTATGAGATTTTATTTTCGGAAATGGTCACGTGGGGCCCACGGGAGAAATTTACGGTTTTGTGGGGCCCACTTTATTTTTGAGATTTTCGGTATTTTGGATATTTTCGGAAGACGAAATATTTTGGACGAGTAAGGGGGCGACACGTGTCACCCCCTTGAGTGGCCATGTGGGCCGAAATTGGTGGGACAAGTGGCTAGCCACTTGTCCCCTTGGCCGAAATGGCCCTAACACTTGGCACTAAATTTCGTTGGCCATGTGGTGTGGTGGGACCCACACACACATGGCCGAATCTTTACCACACACTTGCATAAGATCTTGACCCTTGATTCTTCTATATATACCCCCTTAAGTTGAAGACTAAATTCATCCCACACTTGAATACTTT
This sequence comes from Przewalskia tangutica, assembly GCA_029844215.1. Lineage (NCBI taxonomy): Eukaryota > Viridiplantae > Streptophyta > Magnoliopsida > Solanales > Solanaceae > Przewalskia > Przewalskia tangutica. Next base: position 55,613,551 of record CM056724.1, read on the forward strand.
CCAAAGCAAATCCGCCCGCCCCATTGAAGTGTTTTCATCCCTCCCCCCCCCACTCTTGTGTAGAAAATACTTTGTGTATTGTTGTATAATCCCAAATACCTTAGCCTAGTATCCCTAGTTGTATTTCAAAGATATTTCAATACTAGGAGCCCGGAAATACTACTTTATTCCATTAGTCGCAAAGGGAAACCCTAGAAAAATCTTCCTAGCGTGGTTGAAGTGTTAAGAGAAGTTGTTTAGAAACTTCTAAGGGTTGCTTGGAGCAGGTTGGAGCGTAAGGATTTGGAGCAAAACGTTGCTCAGGATCGACATATAATCTTGGATAATTTTGGGCCTCACGCCCACAACATCAATCATGCCCGTGGAATTCCTTCCTCACTGCCGGCAGTCTATGATATAACAACACCAAGGAGTACACATGAACACCATGCCCACTGCGGTCATAAAACCGTGACGGCAAGTACGGCGCTAACTACCAGATACCAAAGCCGCATCATCAACTGATCGGGGCAAGTACGAAAGCCAACTACAAGATACCAAAGTCGTACTAACAATACTATACAACTATACCACGAAGCTGACCCGGGGCAAGTACGAAGGCCAACTACCAGATACCAAAGCCGCATCACGTCGCTGATGGGGGCAAGTACGAAGACCAACTACCAGATACCAAGGCCGGATCACGAGACTTCGCCGCTAAACTGACCTGGGCAAGTACGAAGGCTAACTACCAGATATCAAAGCCGAATTAGCCACGACCGGGGCAAGTACGAGAGCCAAATACCAGATACCAAAGCTGAATCAGTAAAAACCTCATGGAGAACTAGTCCATGGAATAACACTATCAACAGGGAAACGAACCCTCATCATGGCCGCATACCCGTGGACCATCCATCGAGTCAGTATGCCCATGGACTATCTGATACACCCCGGAAATTTCCAGGATAGGTTTATAAGAACGTACGTAAGAACTCAAATGTTAAGATTTGAGACGAGTAAAAATTTATCGGAATTTTGGAATTTGTCGGAAAACGAAATATTGCGATGAACGGAAGGGAGACACGTGTCACCCCCCTTAATGGTCTTGGACGAAATTGACATGGGGGAAATGGCCATTTGACCATAATTTAAAAGACCAAGTCTTGCAAAGGCAAGAGATTGACATTGTTGACTAAGTCAAATGTCACTTGGCTTGATCCTTGTGAAAAGCATCCTAACCACCCATTTGTTCTAATCTTGACCCTCCATCTTGTTATATATGTATACTAGTGCAAGACAAGCTTCAACACTTAGACAAATTTTACAAAAATCTTGAAGAACACAATAGGTGCTCTCGGGTTTGCTATAGGGTTTCAAGAGAATTTTTTTGTTTGTTGTCCAATAATCTCCCACACTTTAAACCAAGGTACCTAAGGGTATTATAAGTGTATCTCAATAGAAAGATCCCGGAAAAATGGTGTTTTCGTATTAGTCGCAAGGCATAAACTAAATGAGTTCTTCAACTTTGAAGTTGGAACTTGAAGATAAGTTCTTCATAAGTTTCTAAGGGTTGCTTGGAGTGGTTTGGAACGTCGAAAATAGGAGCTAAAGTTGCTAAGGATCGACTTGTAAACTTGGATCATATTTGGCTAAATGAGGTATAATTTTCGTCTTACTTTTGTAATTGAAGATTCCATGTTATTATAAGTTAGAAATGATCATGTGATATGTGTTATGAAGTTTGATAAGTGTTATGGAAATTTGGAAGTTCGAATCCGAAAATGACATGTTTAGCCATTTGAAATTGAAATACAATTTGGTCGATAATTTGAATTGTTGCATGTTACCTACTTGAAGAATGTAGTAGCTATAATCGATTGCGGCTTGATATCATGTTATACTAAACAACTTGAATTGAAAAGGAATTGGAAAGATTGTTATGTTGTTACACCTTTGGCCGAGAATGACATTATATGTTGGACTAGTTTGTTATAAATTGTGGGGCGGAATTTTACACGTCTTGTAGACGTGTAATCCCCTATTGTTAACTACTTTGTTGGGCCTTAAATGTGGCGTGTTTGGTTATTGAATTCGGCCTTGAAAAAGGTGGCAAAGTATGTAGAAACAAAGGAAGTGCTGTCCGATTTTCCGTAGAATTTAGTAGCTTTGCACTTGGAATATTCTACGTTTGAAACTACAAGTTAATAGACGTATTATGGTCATTATAGGTTGACATACTACGTACGGCGAATTGGACTTAGCAAGTGGATTTAACCGAAGAGGTATGTGGAACTTTCTTATCTCTTGAGCATGAATAAGTTGTAAATGTATAGTACGGTAGACGTACAAGATTTTGACAATCTAGGTCCATTTGATATCCTTGGCTTATTTTAAGAATGTCCAAGTTGATTGAGTTAGGGAATTAACTCACTTGTTTAAATATTAAGGATATCTTGGTTTTCAAAAGTTAAGAGACTTAAGTATGTTGAAAGTATTATTGATACTTGTTTTGCTGGAAAGTTTAATTCTCTTGGTTATAAAGAAGTATGTAAGTTGCTAATGTATAAAGCTAGTATAACGACTTTATGGGAAGTTGGTTATAATAGCTTTATGAAAAGTTAAAAAGAGTGGTTTACTCTAAGTAATTTAAGTATGTTAAATAACTTGAAATAACGAAAGACAAATTGATTTAAAGGCATCAATTGCTTAAGGTTTTATAAGAAAGAAGTCACTTGATTTAGAAGCCCGAAAATGTATTTTCTAAAAAGGTATTGTGACTTGTCTTAAAATGTAGTTATGACTTGATACTACAGTTATTAGTATCTTGGAAGTTTTATATGAAAATGAGTCATTTTAAAAGAATAAAAGTACGTAGTACTTTGGGTTAACTCCCGGATTTATAATGACATGTTAGTGTCTTAAGTAAACTAAAATGAGAGTGTATATGAATAAGGTTAATAAGAAGTTAGGGGGATTTCTTAACTTGCTTATTGTATGATAAGCCGGTAGTGCTTATGTTATGTATGATAAGCCGGTAGGGCTTATGTTATGTATGATAAGCCGGTAGGGCTTATGTTATGTATGATGGCCAGTTGAGATAGGGTAAGAGTATATCCGAGGTAAATCCTCAAGATAGTTATACCACCTTCTCCAGGTAAGAGTATATCCGGAGGGTAAATCCCAAGATAGTTATACCACCCGCCTGTGGTAAGAGTATAATCGGCGGTGAATCCCCAAGATAGTTATACCACCTGCTTAGTGGATTTGCTACCCACGACGCGAGGAATACCTCACGCGAGTCCTTATGGGCTTACGCGGTGAAATAGTCTCACGTCGGATACAACCTATGCGAGGAATACCTCATGCGGGTCCACACGACCTACGGGTGAAATAGTCCTGCGAGTAGGATTGCTTAATGATACCGCGCGTGGTCCCGCTTGATCACGAGCTTCCTATTTTTATGTTGTAAGTATACTTTTGATTACTCTCATTGTTAGTAAGGCAATCGTAATCGTTAATCGAGTTATCATACCGCTCCGCTTTATTATAGACTTATGATTTCATTACGCATTTCTGGCCACATATTTGGTACATGTCAGATCGACTCTCCTTCGGGCCGCTCATACCGCAGTAGTACAGTTGTTGATCCTCGCCTTAGGATCACTGCTCACCGCTGAGAAGCCCCTTTATTCCGAGGCTTATCCTCGTATGGTCGGTTGTTGTACATTCAGGGTATGGCGGGCCCCGTCCCGCCAGAGTTGTTATTCTTAGAGGTCCAGAGTCACATTTTTGGATTGGGTTGTAAGAAAAAAAATGTACTATTTTATTTGTATGGTTTACGGAAGGTGGCCTTATCGGCTAGCCTGTTGTTATTTTATGTTTAAGCTTTTAAAAGTTGTGTATGTTCCACTGCTATTCTCTGATGTATATCAAAGCGGTGCCTGTGTAGGCACCGCCATGCCCGGTCGGGTCGTGACAAAAGTTGTATCGAGCGCTTAGTCCTCTGAAAGTGTCTACGCACCGTGTCTAGTAGTCTTGATTATCGGTGTGTTGTGCACCACATCTATAATCGTGAGGCCGCAGGACATTTAGGATTGGTTTCCATTCTTCTCACTCCGAGATCGTGCGATAGAGTCAGATGATTAGTGGTCGCTCTCCCTAACAAGTTATGTTGTTTACAGCCACGAAAGGCAACAAATGACTCCAGAAAGATTATGTGGATTGCGTATCCAGGTTGGTAATATTTGTAGTATAGTTGGTATTGTGACATAAAACTATACGGATTTATGTATGAGGGTCAGACGCGTGTTGCCTAATATGATTTTAGATTAGCAGGATTTGGTAAGGACTACATAAATAACGGGAAGGTATGAAACAATTTAATGAATTCTCATCAAGGTTTTATGTACTAATTTGAGATAATTAGGAAATGATGAGCTGTCTGAGAAGGTAATGGACCCTTAAGAAGTTATTATTAATGGAATTAATGGAAGACTATGTAAATAGATTGAGCTACGTAGTAGGATTTCGAGAATGGTACGGGTGAGATCCGTATGGAGTAAGTATGGTTGTTGTGGACAAGACAACCCGATTATAGTATATTGAGAAGTTTTTGTACCCGCTGGGACTGATAAGTTAGGCTTGGAGCATGGAAATTGTGAGCCTAGGAATGTTGATAACCACCGAGACCTTAGATATATAAGGCCTTCTCGGGTAGTAAAGTTAAGACAGACCAAGGAAAAGGGTTAAATACGACGCCAAGTCGAGTTGAGGACCTATTAAGGGTCGCCCCATAGCCTGAAATGGAATGTGATCAGTTGATAGTAGTCCCGCCACGTGACAGGGTCACGAGGGTGCAAGACCCAAGTCTAGTTAATCGTTTTACGGGTTCGTGGACGCATTCCACCGGAACCAGGTTGTGAGAGACGGAACTGGCCTTATATTGTTTAATTTAGTAACTCCAAAGAGTGGAGGCCAGAATTATTATGGAATTTATATACGTATGCTAGTATAAGTTTGGAAGTACAGAAAGAGTACGACCAGTGAAAAAGAGAGCAGCAAAGTGTAGAGAAATGGAGCCTGAATCCATGAGGAACTTTCGTGGTGACTACACCCGTGAGTGTTGGGTGGTAGCTGAGCGGGTAGATAATTACCGGTAACGATATAGTCGTTGGACCCTAGCAGACCTAGCAGAGCTGTTATGACAGACGTTGAGGTCATTATGAGTACAGGCTAGTTGGCCTCTTGTTATGCCAACATGGACTACAGAAGAGAGATTGATTCGGTACCAGTTCCCGATAAGCCGGTTATCGAGTGGAAAAGAAGAGAAGTGGTGGTAACCAGTGAATTATCCTTCCTTCTTTGACATGGTTGATTTTATTAAGTCTGTGTGACTTGTTCAGTGGAGGTAAATTAATGCAGAAAGTAAGAAATACTCGAATTTGAAGGAGTTTATGATAAGTGCCCTTGGATGTACTTGGAGTTAGTTTGGTATGGCGGTCAGGGCCACGACCTTCCGGATAAGTTCAGGATAGCGCGCAAGCAAGAATAAGATAAGTACGAGTGTGGCTGCGGAAAATAGAAGACATCGTTGGTAGATTTTGAAAATCTATACGTTTAAGGTGGCACTTGATGATTTAGATTTTGATAGAGAGATAAATTCTCTCCCCCTCGTAAAAGGACAGTTTTACGTATTATGGGGTTGCGTGTACCCATGTTGTTAGACGCAGGATATGAAACTGGTAGGGTCTTCGGTATCGTCATGCCATAGGTTACAGTTGTAGATAACAGTGGGAAAAGTGTTGTGTTGGGGAAATTAAGAACGACGTTCCAAGAAGTCGAGGAAGTGTCGTGAGGACAAAAATGCAGGTAGTACACATATATGAAACTGCACGGTTATGAATCAAGATGGAAATACTTTGGCTAATAATAAGCCTAAGGTAAGGATATGGCCAGAATGATAAAGAAGAATACGACTATGGTTAAGTAAGTCGCACGAGATATGACTACCCCAGACTAGTGTAAGACCATTAGTAAATAATGGGCAGTAAGAACACCTCGAGGAAAGGTGTTAGCATCGGGTTACTACTTTTCGAGATCAAGGAAATCCCCCCCCCCTAAATTGTGATTGACAGGAAGTCTTAGCCATGGGGCAAGCAAAGGAATCAAATCTAAGTTTAGTGACCAAGTTTGGTTGCAACAGAGAAAGGGAAACATGAACCATGATAGAGGTTAAGGATACCCGAATATTTCGCAAGAATGAGAAAGGTTTCCAGTTATTGGAAGATAAGTTGACTCGACTACAGTTCTAACTCCTCCTGAAAGACTAGAGGGTTAGGTTATTATGATAACACATTGAGTATTGGGCTAGGTTGTGTGCTGACGCAACCCGATGAGGATAAAGCCTATGTTTTCCCAGTAGTTAGGGAAGCAGGAAAGGAAATTACGCCACTCACAATTTAGAGCTGGCAGCAGTTAAAACATGCCTTGAAGATTTGGGGGCATGACGTATTTATAGACTTTATGTGGATATTTGTGCAGACCACAAAAGCCTCCGGTATACCTTCAGACAGAGGTAGTAGAATTTGCGACAACGACGTTGGTTAGAGTTATTCAAGGATTGTGATATCGATATCCTATACCATCCGGGGAAAGCCAAGACAGTTACAGATACTCTTAGTCGTGGGTCTATGGGTAGTCTGTCAGATAGGCAGCCTGATAGACTGGACGTGGTCCGAGAGATTCTTCAGTTACCGAGCCTAGGGGTTCGATTATTTGTTTCCAAGGTTAGTGGAGTTTAGATCCGAGAGGTTGCCGAGTCTTCCGTCGTTGAGAAGGTAAAAAGGCGACAGTATGAGGATCCAGTTATGATACGGTATCGAGATACGACCCTCCGAGAAGGGAAGAGTCTGTTTGAGTAGCACCGGATGGGGTGCTGTGATATGAGGATAGATTGTGTGTACCCGGTGTTGCAGGACTAGTCAACAGGTTTTAGGGGAGGCATACAATGCTTATTGCTCAAATTGTTCGGGGTCGACTAAGTTGTGTCGTGACCTCAGATGTATGTATGGGTAAGATGACCGGAAAAGGGACATAGCGGAGTTTACTGCTTAGTGTCCGAGTTAGTAGCAGGTCATGGTTGAGCACCAGAAGCCCAGTGGGCTATTGCAGGTTATTGAAATCCCAACCTAGATATGAGAGGTATTTAGTATGGATCTTGTTACCGGGTGGCATCGTACTCAGAGGAAGTGCGATTCCCTGGGGGTCATGGTAAATAGGCTGACGAAACCAGCCGTGTTCTTCCGGTTAGGACCACTTACTCGGCTGAGGTTTATGCTAGCTTGTATAGCAGAGAGATTGTGAGACTGCACGGGGTTCCTACGTTTATGATGTCGCATGATGAGCTCGACATGATAACTTCTGGAGGTTTTTCAGAAGGGTTTTAGGGACACAGGTGAGTCTCAGTGTTGCATTACACCCTCATACCGACGGACATGCAGAGCGTACTATCCAGGCACTTGAGGATAGGTTGCGGGCCTGTGTTCTCGATTTCAGATAGGCGGGAGGGTTAATTGCCTCTTGTTGTGTTACGTACGATAACAGATACCCTTCCAGTATTCAGATGGCCCTGTATGAGGCTTGTATGTAAGAAAGTGTAGATCGCCGGTTGGATGGTTCGACATAGGCGAGGTTCAGTTATTTGGTCCAGACTTGATTCAGCAGGCTGTGGATAAGGCGAAGCTTATCCGGGAAAGATTATTAGTAAGCTTAGAGTCAGCAGAAGCGTTATGCAGATAATCGACGCTGACACATGGGAGTTCAGGTTGACATTTTTGTACGAGCATTGTTATGTGGCCACGTGTGGCATTATTGGTATGTAGGGGTTGTAAGGAGACGTTATGGCTATCTTTAAGTTTGACTCCCAGAAGAACATTCGGGGACGAATGTTTCTAAGGGGGGAAGAATGTTACACCCAGGAAATTTCCAGGATAGGTTTATAAGAACGTACGTAAGAACTCAAATGTTAAGATTTGAGACGAGTAAAAATTTATCGGAATTTTGGAATTTGTCGGAAAACGAAATATTGCGACGAACGGGAGGGCGACACGTGTCACCCCCTTAATGGTCTTGGACGAAATTGACATGGGGGAAATGGTCATTTGACCATAATTTAAAAGACCAAGTCTTGCAAAGGCAAGATCTTGACATTGTTGACTAAGTTAAATTCCACTTGGCTTGATCCTTGTGAAAAGCATCCTAACCACCCATTTGTTCTAATCTTGACCCTCCATCTTGTTATATATGTATACTAGTGCAAGACAAGCCTCAACACTTAGACAAATTTTACAAAAATCTTGAAGAACACAATAGGTGCTCTCGGGTTTGATATAGGGTTTCAAGAGAAAAAATTTGTTTGTTGTCCAATAATCTCCCCACTTTAAACCAAGGTACCTAAGGGTATTATAAGTGTATCTCAATAGAAAGATCCCGGAAAAATGGTGTTTTCGTATTAGTCGCAAGGCGGAAACTAAAGGAGTTCTTCAACTTTGAAGTTGGAACTTGAAGATAAGTTCTTCATAAGTTTCTAAGGGTTGCTTGGAGTGGTTTGGAACGTCGAAAAGAGGAGCTAAAGTTGCTAAGGATCGACTTGTAAACTTGGATCATATTTGGGCTAAATGAGGTATAATCTTCGTCTTACTTTTGTAATTGAAGATTCCATGTTATTATAAGTTAGAAATTATCATGTGATATGTGTTATGAAGTTTGATAAGTGTTATGGAAATTTGGAAGCTCGAATCCGAAAATGACATGTTTAGCCATTTGAAATTGAAATACAATTTGGTCGATAATTTGAATTATTGCATGTTACCTACTTGAAGAATGTAGTAGCTATAATCGATTGCGGCTTGATATCATGTTATACTAAACAACTTGATTGAAAAGGAATTGGAAAGATTGTTATGTTGTTACACCTTTGGCCGAGAATGACATTATATGTTGGACTAGTTTGTTATAAATTGTGGGGCGGAATTTTACACGTCTTGTAGACGTGTAATCCCCTATTGTTAACTACTTTGTTGGGCCTTAAATGTGGCGTGTTTGGTTATTGAATTCGGCCTTGAAAAAGGTGGCAAAGTATGTAGAAACAAAGGAAGTGCTGTCCGATTTTCCGTAGAATTTAGTAGCTTTGCACTTGGAATATTCTACGTTTGAAACTACAAGTTAATAGACGTATTATGGTCATTATAGGTTGACATACTACGTACGGCGAATTGGACTTAGCAAGTGGATTTAACCGAAGAGGTATGTGGAACTTTCTTATCTCTTGAGCATGAATAAGTTGTAAATGTATAGTACGGTAGACGTACAAGATTTTGACAATCTAAGTCCATTTGATATCCTTGGCTTATTTTAAGAATGTCCAAGTTGATTGAGTTAGGGAATTAACTCACTTGTTCAAATATTAAGGATATCTTGGTTTTCAAAAGTTAAGAGACTTAAATATGTTGAAAGTATTATTGATACTTGTTTTGCTGGAAAGTTTAAGTCTCTTGGTTATGAAGAAGTATGTAAGTTGCTAATGTATAAAGCTAGTATAACGGCTTTATGGGAAGTTGGTTATAATAGCTTTATGGAAAGTTAAAAAGAATGGTTTACTCTAAGTAATTTAAGTATGTTAAATAACTTGAAATAACGAAAGGCAAATTGATTTAAAGGCATCAATTGCTTGAGTTTTTATAAGAAAGAAGTCACTTGATTTAGAAGCCCGAAAATGTATTTTCTAAAAAGGTATTGTGACTTGTCTTAAAATGTAGTTATGACTTGATACTACGGTTATTAGTATCTTGGAAGTTTTATATGAAAATGAGTCATTTTAAAAGAATAGAAGTACGTAGTACTTTGGGTTAACTCCCGGATTTATAATGACATGTTAGTGCCTTAAGTAAACTAAAATGAGAGTGTATATGAATAAGGTTAATAAGAAGTTAGGGGGATTTCTTAACTTTCTTATTGTATGATGTTCCAGAAGGCTTATGTTATGTATGATAAGCCTGCTTATGTTATGTATGATAAGCCGGTAGTGCTTATGTTATGTATGATGGCCAGTTGAGATATGGTAAGAGTATATCTGAGGGGTAAATCCCCAAGATAGTTATACCACTTTCTCCAGGATAAGAGTATATCCGGCGGTAAATCAAGATAGTTATACCACCGCCTGTGGTAAGAGTATAATTGAGGGTGAATCCCCAAGATAGTTATACCACCTGCTTCCGTGGATTTGCTACCCACGACGCGAGGAATACCTCACGCGAGTCCTTATGGGCTTACGGGTGAAATATTCCACGTCGGGCGATACAAACTATGCGAGGAATACCTACGCGGTCCACGCGACCTATGCGGGTGAAATAGTCCCGCGAGTAGGATTGCTTAATGATACCGCGGGCGTGGTCCCGCTGATCGCCACTTCCTATTTTTATGTTGTAAGTATACTTTTGATTACTCATTGTTAGTAAGGCAATCGTATCGTTAATCGAGTTATCATACCGCTCAGCTTTATTATAGACTTATGATTTCATTACGATTTCGGTTTCACATATTTGGTACATATCAGATCGACTCATTCGGGGGCCGTTCACGCCGCAGTAGAGTACTGTTGTTGATCCTCGCCTAGATCATCGCCACCGTTGAGAAGCCTCTTTATTCCGAGGCTTATCCTGGTATGGTCGGTTGTTGTACATTCAGGGGTATGGCGGGGCCCTGTCCCGCCAGAGTTGTTATTCTTAGAGGTCTGTAGTCACATTTGTGGATTGGGTTGTAAGAAAAAAATGTACTGTTTTATTTGTATGGTTTACGGAAGGTAGCCTTATCGGCTAGCCTGTTGTTATTTTATGATTAAGCTTTTAACAGTTGTGTATGTTCCGCTGCTATTCTCTGATGTATCAAAGCGGTGCCTGTGTAGGCACCGCCACGGGCCCGGGGTCGGGTCGTGACACTATCATAGTGGAAGCATACCCGTGGGCCGCCCATCGTGTCAGTATGTTCAAAATGATCAAGAATAACATGACCGACCCTCCATCGAGAGACGCGGTAACATAAGGATACAACACTTGCACAACAAGGCTATCACACGCAAACATAGGCAAGTTACACACAACTCAAGGTACTTTCATTTTATGTCAAAGTCCGGGTTTTAACCCCAAAGTACTACATACTTTAATTCTTTTAAAAAAACCCATTTCTTTCCCAAACGTCACCTGATACTAACACTCGTAGTATCCAAAATAGAGTAACTATTGTTTTAAGTAAACCAAAACAATTTCCATACCTTCTTTTAAATAAACCAAGACAATACTATGCCTTCTTTTTAAATCAAGTTATTTGTAAGTCAAGTCTCTTTACCTTCAAAATTAAGTCTCACAATCTTTGAATCAAATATCATATCTTTTAAGGAACCAACCTCCTAACTTTTAAAATGTCAAGTTATCATTTTAAATCCAACAATAAAACCATTCTTTCGTCTTCATAAAGTTGTTATAACTAACTTCCCAAAAAGCTATTATAACACTTTATGTTCTAAACCAATTTAAGACAAAACCATGCCTTTCTTTTAAACCAAAAACTCTTCAATTCTTCAAATCTCTTTTCTTTTAGAAATCAAGTTCCTTACTTTGGAATTTAAGAAAATTAATACTTGTATATAATGATTCTTATTAAAGTTGCCATGATCTATAAAATGTAATACTATTTTGTCTTTTCTTAGCTTCTATGCAGATGGAGGTTTCTACTGGTTTTAATATAATTAATTATTTGTCAATACATTTTCCTTTATTAACGCTGCAGTGGTTTGTTCGAAACTTATTCTCATTTCCGAAATCAATATAACTTATTCCTTTTAAAAACCCAATTACCCATTTCTCATAAATGCGGTTTCACAACTTTTTAACACAAACCAAGTCCTTAATATTTCACATCAAGTCATTTATAAGTCAAGTCTCTTATCTTTTTAAAAATCACAGACCATTTCTTTACCTACATAAAGTTGTTATAACAAACTTCCCATAAAGCCGTTATAACACTTTATGTTTTAAACCAACCAAAATCATTTAGCACACGTACGTCTACCGTACTACATAGTTCACAACAATCATGCTAGAAAAGATAGGAAGAGGTTCACATACCTCGCGACGATTATCGACAATTATCAAAATGCTCCAAAGTACTATAACCTTGCTAGCCTTTTCCACCCTTCAAGTAGAATACGCTACTCGTAGTACCTCCACCTAAAAAGGCCACAAAACGTCTATCAACTTCTCGATCTCTTCGTAGCGCAATTCAAAGCACAAGGTCATTATTCTACGGAAAATTCGGCAGCACCTCCCCCCCCCCCCCCCCGTAACCACATAAATCTCCTCATCTATCAAGGCCCGCTACCAAGCCAACAACTCCAAGGGGGGTTACACGTCTAACCGGACGTGTACAACACTGCCCCACAATAATACTACAAGTCTACTGTAAATACAGTTCAATTCTTTATAAACATCTTTCCAATATATCTTATACTCAATTCTAAACTACTACAATATGTAATATCCAATTACAAATAGGGGGACAAAGATCATTACCTCGATAAGCCCAAAATTATCCAAGATTATAAGTCGATCCTGAGCAACGTTTAGCTCCAATTCCTTACGCTCCAACCCGCTCCAAGCAACCCTTAGAAGTTTCTAAACAACTTCTCTTAACACTTCATCTAAGCTATGAAGATTTTTCTAGGGCTTCATTTTGCGACTATTGGAATAAAGTAGTATTTCCGGGCTCTTAGTATTGAAATAACTTTGGAATACTACAAGGGATTTAGGCTAAGGTATTTGGGATAAAAACAATACTTGAAGAAATTTTCTACAAAGGGGATTTGACGAGAGCTTCACAAGAGGGAATTTTGTGACTTAGAAATATTTAAGTAAGTGATGAAGAATTCTTGCAACAAAGGGGTATTTATAGATAAATCAAGGGCTAGGATTAAAACAAGTGTATGGTGAGGATTGGGTCCAAGTGTGTGGATTTTACCAACCAAGTGTCCACCACAAAATGGGACAAGTGGCTTGCCACTTGTCCTCACCAAATCCGCGCCACGTGTCCATCATCAAGTCGTCCACATGGCCACATGGGGGTGACACGTGTCGCCCCCTACTCGTCCAAAATATTTCATCTTCCGAAAATATCCGTAATGCCAAAAATCCGAAAATAAAGTGGGCCCCATAAAATCGTAAATTTTCCCCGTGGTCCCCACGTGACCAATTCCGGAAATAAAATTCCATAATTCTCAAATATTCCAGAAAGTCCGAATACCAAATCTGGGAATCCAATTCCCTTTAACGAACCTTTTTCCTTCACAAAATCCGGAAACTTTTCCGTCGAAAAATCACATCTTTCTTCCTTTTTAATTTAAATGTCGTATTCTCGTACGTACGTCCTCACATACATACCCTGGAACTACGGGGTGTAACATTCTCCCCCCCTTAGAAACATTCGTCCCGAATGTTCCATCTAAGTCTCCAAACGTACATGCGCCGGTATAGTCTTCACTATTATACTTACGAAACCAATTATGCCACACATGGCCATAATATAACATACGCGCGAAACCCAAATCCAAGCCAACGAGGAATCACCTCTAAGATGTAACACAACACTAACTCTCACTCCTGGTCCAAAGGACACTCTCTTCGCACCTTCACTTCACAAAAATGATCACTTCCAACCTCTTAACACATGTTCGCTTCCTTTCTTACTCGTCGTACCCTTCTCGTACACCCGAACTCTTTCTAGTACCCGTACCATACTCCAGTCATCGCTTCAGTTTCCAAAACCTTGGAGTCACTACCTCCAACTTGGTCATCTTACTAGCCTCAAATTCCTTTAAGGTCATTCCCGGCCTTCACGATCTGATTTTGGTCGAACACATCCACGAACTCATACGATGGTTACCTAAACTTGGGCCTAGCACCCTCGTGACCCTACCACCTGGCGGGACCACCTCGAACTGACCCCACTTCATTCCGGGCTACGGGTTGACCCGCGATATGGCATCAACCCGACCCGCTATCGCGCCAAACTCTTGTTCCCCGATCCGGAACAATCCTACCTATTCAAGTCATGAAAGCTATCACTTCCCTCTCACACAACTCATGGATTATCACACCAATACACCCTATGTATATAAAGCACTCCGATAAAGATCACCCGCAAAATCTTTTACTCAAGAAGGCCTTACATCTAAGGTTTCAACGTGCAATATTCTAAGGTTCATACCTTTCATGCCCCCATACTTACCTTTTCAACTACCCATGTTTTCTAAATCACAAATTACACAATGTTATCCGTACCTAGCACTAAACATGTATCCACCATAACAACACATACAAGTCTCTTAAGGGTTAAAGATATCTCTGTAACTACTGCCTCACTTTCCCTTTGTCGCTCTAATCAAAATCCTGCCCTGCAGGGCGCCTAGCTATAGAAGTCGATGAACCAGCCACCGATTCCGAAGGCTGAGTCTCTACATCCGTGCTACCTCTGGTCGGACAAACTCTCACCAAATGGCCCTGTTGGCCGCAAGCATAATAAGCTGTCGAAGTAGTACGACACTCCCCCCTATGGAGTTTACCACAACGGACACACTGAGATAAGGGTGGCCTCATCCGACGAGCACTCCTACTCCCCTGAAAATCTGAAACTCGAGCTCGACCGCTTCCTGAATACCTGGACGCTCAAGATCGCGGAGGACCACTCAGATCGGGCGGAGGTGCATAACTAGTTCTGGCCGAGGCGGCCACCGAAAGTTACCAAAGGACCCTGCTGTCTTGGCCCTCTTATGCTGATCCTGGTCCCTACGTCGGTATCTACGTTCCTCCATCCCCTGTGCATAAGCCTGTAATATGGGCAATGTCCATGCCCGACTGAAGAGCTACTCCTGTACAACTCTCTGCTAGATAATCGTCCAGTCCTGTGACATAACGGTGCACTCTATCCTCCATGTCTGCCACTAAAGCGGGGACATAACGAGCCAACGAGTCAAACTCTATACTGTATTCCCGAACCGTCCGCCCCTTCTGCCTCAACATCATAAATCTATCTGCCCGAGCTATCCTCATCTGCGAGGGCAAGAAGTGTGTAAGAAATGCCTCTGAGAACTCGTCCCAACCAGCTAGAAGCGCATGCTTTCCCCGAGACAGTTCCCATGAATCCAACCAGTCGACTGCAGTATCACGCAGCCGATGTGAACCTAATACCACCGACTCTGTCTCTGAGGCCCTGATCACTTTCATAATCCGCTACAGCCGTCGAATAAACTCCTGAGGATCTTCCTCAGTTCCCGATCCATAGAACTCGGGTGGACTGCAACTCAAGAAGTCCCGAAGTCTCAAACTATCGGATCTAGGGTGAACTACTGGTACTACCGGAACCTCCGACTCTCGTTTGTCCTCATTCTTAGCCACCATCCTAGCTAGTAACTGGGCCATCTCCTTGTAACTCATATCCTCGGCTCCTGGTCGTGGAACTGGAGACTCAGGTATCGTGGTCTCTGTAGGAACTGCTGCCGCTCTAAAATCTGCTGGGGCTAGCGGCGTCATAAAACTCGTCGTCTGAAGTACTATCTCAGGTAATGATCGGGCCTGTGCCCTCGTAACCCTCTGTGTTCTACTCGTAGCTCCCTCTGCTGCCTTGCCCCTCTGGGCCCTGGTTGCCTTGCGTAGAGGCATAACTGGTACATACGAATACGTCCGAGGCTGTCCAACTTATAACACAGCTCTAAGGCACGATCTCAGAGTGAGAAGAAGGGAAACCAATCCTAAATATCCTGTAGCCTCCTGATTATAGGTGTGGTGCACAACACGCCGATAATCAAGACTCTACTAGATACGGTCTGTAGACACTTTCCGAGGATTAACTGCTCTGATACCACTTTTGTCTCGACCCGACCTCAGGCCCGTGACTGGTGCCTTACCCCTGGCACCCTAGTGATACAATCATCAGAGAAAATCAGCGGAAATAAAAACTTAAGCATGAAACAAGACATAAAATAAGCAACAGGCTAACCAAAACGGTTACCTTCCTGTATACATATATATATCAAAATCGAACAGTTAAATCCCTTACAAACCCTGTCCACAACAGTACTATAGACCTCTACGAATTTTATAACAACTATGACGGGACAGGGCCCCACCATACCCCTGAATGTACAAGAACCTACAATCTCAGGGAATCATACCAAAAGATAAGCCTCCGGAGAAACGGAGCTTCCCAAAACGCTGAACTGTGACCCTATGAGCGAGGATCAACAACCGGTGTACCTCTACCTGCGGCATGAACGCACTTCGGCGGGTCCGATAACAGGTACCAAGTATGTGAAACTGAAAATACTGTAAATGAAATCATAATAGTCTATATAAAGCAGGAGACATGTATGATAACCAAACTACAGTACACAACATATAAGTAGTCATGTCAAGTCAGGGACTCACGCCCTCAAAGTCATCACTCAAAATATAACAATGGGTCTCACGCCCACAACATCAATCATGCCCGTGGAATTCCTTCCTCACTGCCGGCAGTCTATGATATAACAACACCAAGGAGTACACATGAACACCAGGCCCACCTGTGTCATAAAACCGTACGGGGCAAGTACGAAGGCTAACTACCAGATACCAAAGCCGCATCATCAACTGACCGGGGCAAGTACGAAAGCCAACTACCAGATACCAAAGCCGTACTAACAATACTATACAACTATACCACGAAGCTGACCCGGGGCAAGTACGAAGGCCAACTACCAGATACCAAAGCCGCATCACGTCGCTGATGGGGGCAAGTACGAAGACCAACTACCAGATACCAAGGCCGGATCACGAGACTTCGCCACTAAACTGAACGAGGCAAGTACGAAGGCTAACTACCAGATACCAAAGCCGAATCAGCCACCACCGGGGCAAGTACGAGAGCCAACTACCAGATACCAAAGCCGAATCAGTAAAAACCTCATGGAGAGTTAGTCCATGGAATAACACTATCAACAGGGAAACGAACCCTCATCATGGCCGCATACCCGTGGACCATCCATCGAGTCAGTATGCCCATGGACTATCATAGTGGAAGCATACCCGTGGGCCGCCCATCGTGTCAGTATGTCCAAAATGATCAAGAATAACATGACCGACCCTCCATCGAGAGACGCGGTAACATAAGGATACAACACTTGCACAACAAGGCTATCGCACGCAAACATAGGCAAGTTACACACAACTCAAGGTACTTTCATTTTATGTCAAAGTCCGGGTTTTAACCCCAAAGTACTACATACTTTAATTCTTTTAAAAAGACCCATTTCTTTCCCAAACGTCACCTGATACTAACACTCGTAGTATCCAAAATAGAGTAACTATTGTTTTAAGTAAACCAAAACAATTTCCATACCTTCTTTTAAATAAACCAAGACAATATTATGCATTCTTTTTAAATCAAGTTATTTGTAAGTCAAGTCTCTTTACCTTCAAAATTAAGTCTCACAATCTTTAAATCAAATCTCATATCTTTTAAGGAACCAACCTCCTAACTTTTAAAATGTCAAGTTATCATTTTAAATCCAACAATAAAACCATTCTTTCGTCTTCATAAAGTTGTTATAACTAACTTCCCATAAAGCTATTATAACACTTTATGTTCTAAACCAATTTAAGACAAAACCATGCCTTTCTTTTAAACCAAAAACTCTTCAATTCTTCAAATCTCTTTTCTTTTAGAAATCAAGTTCCTTACTTTGGAATTTAAGAAAATTAATACTTGTATATAATGATTCTTATTAAAGTAGCCATGATCTATAAAATGTAATACAATTTTGTCTTATCTTAGCTTCTATGCAGATGGAGGTTTCTACTGGTTTTAATATAATTAATTATTTGTCAATACATTTTCCTTTATTAACGCTGCAATGGTTTGTTCGATACTTATTCTCATTTCCGAAATCAATATAACTTATTCCTTTTTAAAACCCAATTACCCATTTCTCATAAATGCGGTTTCACAACTTTTTAACACAAACCAAGTCCTTAATATTTCACATCAAGTCATTTATAAGTCAAGTTTCTTATCTTTTTTAAAATCACAGACCATTTCTTTACCTACATAAAGTTGTTATAACAAACTTCCCATAAAGCCGTTATAACACTTTATGTTTTAAACCAACCAAAATCGTTTAGTACACGTACGTCTACCGTACTACATAGTTCACAACAATCATGCTAGAAAAGATAGGAAGAGGTTCACATACCTCGCGACGATTATCGACAATTAGCAAAACACTCCAAAGTACTATAACCTTGCTAGCCTTTTCCACCCTTCAAGTAGAATACGCTACTCGTAGTACTTCCACCTAAAAAGGCCACAAAACGTCTATCAACTTCTCGATCTCTTCGTAGCGCAATTCAAAGCACAAGGTCATTATTCTACGGAAAATTCGGCCGCACCTCCCTCCCGTAACCACATAAATCTCCTCCTCTATCAAGGCCCGCTACCAAGCCAACAACTCCAAGGGGGGTTACACGTCTAACCGGACGTGTACAACACTGCCCCACAATAATACTACAAGTCTACTGTAAATACAGTTCAATTCTTTATAAACATCTTTCCAATATATCTTATACTCAATTCTAAACTACTACAATATGTAATATACAATTACAAATAGGGGGACAAAGATCATTACCTCGATAAGCCCAAAATTATCCAAGATTATAAGTCGATCCTGAGCAACGTTTAGCTCCAATTCCTTACGCTCCAACCCGCTCCAAGCAACCCTTAGAAGTTTCTAAACAACTTCTCTTAACACTTCATCTAAGCTATGAAGATTTTTCTAGGGCTTCATTTTGCGACTATTGGAATAAAGTAGTATTTCCGGGCTCTTAGTATTGAAATAACTTTGGAATACTACAAGGGATTTAGGCTAAGGTATTTGGGATAAAAACAATACAATTTTCTACAAAGGGGGGGGGGGGGATTTCGGACGAGAGCTTCACAAGAGGGGGGGGGGGGATTTTGTGACTTAGAAATATTTAAGTAAGTGATGAAGAAGTCTTGCAACAAAGGGGTATTTATAGATAAATCAAGGGCTATGATTAAATCAAGTGTATGGTGAGGATTGGGTCCAAGTGTGTGTGGATTTTACCAACCAAGTGTCCACCACAAAAATGGGACAAGTGGCTTACCAAACCGTCCAAGGCCATGTGTCCATCATCAATTCGGCCACATGGCCACATGGGGGTGACACGTGTCGCCCCCCTACTTGTCCAAAATATTTCATCTTCCGAAAATATCCGTAATGCCAAAAATCCGAAAATAAAGTGGGCCCCATAAAATCGTAAATTTTCCCCGTGGTCCCCACGTGACCAATTCCGGAAATAAAATTCCATAATTCTCAAATATTCCAAAAAGTCCGAATACCAAATCTGGGAATCCAATTCCCTTTAACGAACCTTTTTCCTTCACAAAATCCGGAAACTTTTCCGTCGAAAAATCACATCTTTCTTCCTTTTTAATTTAAATGCCGTATTCTCATACGTACGTCCTCACATATATACCCTGGAACAACGGGGTGTAACACTCCAGTTTTTGATCCCCGCTCCTATGATCACCGTTCTGCTTTTGGGAAAGCCCCGTTTCTCCGGAGGCTTATCTTTTGGGTATGATTTTCCCTGTCACTGTAGATTAGTGTACATTCATGGTATGACGGGGCCCTGTCCCGTCATACTTGTTTACACTCTTAGAGGTCTGTAGTCCTCTTGTAAATTTGGGATGTAACTATTCAGACTTTGATTTACATATATATATGCCGAAAGGCAACTTTCTCTCTATTAAACTGTTTCTTTTGTTTACACTGCTTTCTATTGGTAAGTTTATATTCCGTTGGTTACTCTAATTTGTATCTACTTGGGTGCCCGGGTAAGGCACCAGTCACGGGCCCGGGGTCGGGTCGTGATAAAGGGTGCCCAGGTAGGGCACCAGTCACGGGCTCGGGGTTGGGGGCGTGACAGAGTGGTATCAGAGCAGTCAGTCCTCGGAATGTCTACAAACCGTGTCTAGTATAGCTTTGATTATCGGTGTGTTGCACGCCACACCCATAACTGTTCAGACTGTAAGATCGTGCCATAGAGCTGTGTTATTAAGATAATTCCTCTCTGACGTATTAGTGTGTTACAACTATGCCTCCAAGGAGGGCAACAGTTGCCCAGAAGGGCAAAACAGTAGCAGGAGCTACCATTCAGACTCAGAGAGTTGATAGGGCTCATGCCCAGGATATACTGGATATTGTGTCGCAGTCGGTGAGTTCTTCTGCGCCAGGTTTTGAGGCCCCAGCACCAGAGCCTCCAGTTCCTCAGTTAGGGGAAGACTATAGGGTCATAAGAGAAGTAGTTATGTTATTGACCAAGATAGCGGTGATACAGTTTCATCAGCAGGAGGTTATTCGGCCAGTACAGACAGGTGTACAGAGGGTAGAGGGCCAACATGGAAATCAGCGTAAGAAGGCTAGACCGGTTGGTTATCCCTGTGAGTTTTTGGACGAGCAGCCCCAGCAGCGAGTGAGATATTCGTCCCAGCCTACCCAGGACATACCCCCGCAGTTCACAGGAGGGAGATTGGACCCCACAAGGTATTTAGGAGCTGGTCCGAGCTCCAGGGTTCGAGGTTTTCAGAGAAGCAGAGGATTTTCTCAGTCAAGGCCACTTATTCCTTAGTGTTTCTGATGTAGTAAGCATCATATGGGGAAATACCGTTATGGCACAGGTGTTTGTTTTTATTGTGGCCGTACGGGCCATATGCTGAGGGAATGTCCTTTTAGAAAGAGCACTAGTGAGGTGGCTCAGCCTATGAGGCCGGTGGTTGGTTCCTTTTCCTCTACAGCTGTGCGCCCCCCAGGATGGGGTATTCAGATGTCAGCCAACCGTGGTAGAGGTCAGGGTGGAGTTTATAGTTCTGGAAGTCCTTCGAACCGCATAGATGATGTGGCTACTGGGCAGGATCAAGAGGCAACATCGCATGGGGTTACAGGTATATTTCGATTCTTTTGAATCATACATGCATTGATAGATTTAGATTCCGCCCTAGCGTATATATTTCCCTTTGTTGCTAGTAGTTGTAAATTGATAGCACCACCAGAGGTAGGGATACTTTGATTAGTAAGGTGAATAGTGAAGAATGTTGACAAGAATGATAAAGTGAACTGAGACTATAGTTGTGTAGGGTTCACAAGTTATAATTACCCCATAATAGAGTGAGACCGATAGTGGAGGATGTACAGTAGAAATACTTCGGCCTAGGTGATGAACCTCTAGTGAATGGGAGGATAGGGTGAGAAGTACCTTGAGATATGAGAGAAATTTATTTCAGACTAAGAATGAGAAGTTAAGTGTGACGATGGGTCGGGTTGTGGACCAAATTCGGGTCAACCGGTAGCATGGAATGTAGTGGTGCTAGTTGGAAATGGTCCCGCTATGTGATAGGGTCACGAGGATGCGAGGCCCAAGCCTAGTTAATCGTTGTACGAGTTCGTGGACGCGTTCCACCGGAACCAGGTCATGAGGGTCGAGAAGAGCCTTAACGGAAATTCAAGCAGCATAATGGCCAAGTTTGGATAGTAACTCTAAGGATTGGAGAACAAAAACAATATTTGAAATTTTGTACGTGTACTAAAATAAGTTTGGAAGTACGAGAATGTATGACAAGTAAGAAAATGAAGGAACAAGGGTTACAAGAACTAAAATGGTTATAGTTATGAGTAACGAAGGTGCGTAGAGAGAATCCTTTTTAGGCCATGAGTGGAGATTAATGGTGATGATACACACGCCTTAGGTTCAGTAACACTGTCCATAGGTGCTCGTGGTTGAAATGCTACTAGTATTAGAGTTTACACCGGTTGGTAATCCAAGCTAGGCAGATTATAGGATCATGCCCCAGATAGTAATTTGACTAAGTGAGACAGAGAAGGGAAGTAGAGAGGGGAAAACACCAGTTAGATGAGTGGGAGTCCGACTGAAGGGTTCAGATAGTGTTAGTCCCATGACTTAGAATACGACAGGGCCATCCCTTTATATGGGAAAAAGAAAGGAACCTCTAAAGATCCCGTTTTGAAAAGACTGTAACCTTCGAGTTTTGTGAGAAGGGACCGTGGATGGAAGGTCCATTGCTATGTATACATATGATATATGGTGTCCGTGTGTGGCATCGTTGGTCTTGTGGAGTATTGGGTGATAGGCATGGTAAGAACACTATGACGGAGTTTGTATAGCTTGAAAACCGACTAAGAACATTCGGGGACGAATGTTTCTAAGGGGGAAGAATGTTACACCCCGTAATTCAAGGACATGTTTAAGAGAGACGTAAGGAATCAGGACTCTAAATTGGTACGAAAGAAAGAATTGTTTATCCGAAGGAAAATCTTCCGAACCTCAGGAAGGAAAAATGTTTGTCGGTAAGAATTGGGTTCTCAGAATATTTATTTGAGACTGTTGGAATTTATCGGAACTATGGAATTTAATTTTTGGATTTGAACACGTAGGGCCCACCGGAGAAATCTTACGTTTTGTGGGGCCCACAAGGTTTCCGATATTTTGACCAATTATGGAAATTTCGGGAAACGAAATTTTATGGACGAATGGGAGGGCAACACGTGTCACCCCCCCACATGGGCTTGCTCGAAATTGGACCATGGTTAAGTGGTCAAGTGACCAAGGTTAGTAGTCAAGTGGATGATCAAGTCTTGAAGACAAGGTTGAGATAATTGACTAAGTCAACTTGCCCACTTGACTAGATATTTAGATTTCTTCATCCAAGCCACACAAGTGTTTTGATCTAGGCCCTCCATTGTGTTATATATACTATACTAGTATCAAGACTTATCTCAACACTTAGAAAATTTCAAGACCTTGGTCTTGCATTGTGAGAGCTCTCGGGTTTAGCTTCATCTCCACACAAAATAATTTCGTTTATGGTTCATAATTCATGATACTTTAACCCAAGGTTCCTAGGGGTATTATAAGGATATCTCAATAGAAAGATCCCGGAAAAATGATGTTTTCACGTTAGTTGCAAGACGAAAACCTAAGGTGTTCTTCAACTTTGAAGTTGGAAATGGAAGGGAAGTTGTTTGTGAACTTCTAAGGGATTCAAATAGCGGATTGGAGCATGAAGGAAAGGAGCTAAGATTTCTAAGGAGCGACTTTGAATCTTGGAGTTATATAAGAGCTTATCAAGGTAGCGATCTTGTCGTTTTAATGATTGAAGATTTCTTATTGTTGTAGTTATGGATATAAACAAACATGAGATATGTATAATGAAGATTGATAAGTGTTATGGATATTGGAACCACTAATCCGAAACTAGCATGTTTAGCCCTTGAAATTGTAATTCAATTTGGTTATTAGTTTAGTCGTCGCATGTTATATAAAGAAGGATTTATAGTAGTTAAAGTTGTTTACAACTATAAAACATGTTGGACTTAACATCTTGGATTGAAAAAGAATTGGTAAGGACTTAGGATTTGTTATTATGGTGGCCGAATGCCCTTAATAATATTGGACTGTTTTATATGAATTGTGGGGCAGAATTTTACACGTCCTGTTAAGGCGTGTAATCCCCTTTGGTTAGCTGTTGGTTGTGCCTCAAATGTGGCATATTGGTTGTTGATTTCGGGCCTTGAAAAAAGGTGGAAAAGTACGTAGAAACAAAGGTAGTGCTGCCCTATTTTCGGTACAAAAAGAGACCTTATACTTAGTATCATTCTACGTTAGAAACTAGAAGTTGATAGTCGTGTTATGGCCATTATAGGTTGACAATTCTACGTGCGGTGTATTCGACTTAGCTTGTGGATTAAGCCGAAAAGGTATGTGAACCATCTCCTCTTCTTCTAGCATGATTCCTTATGGTAAAGTAAGTAAATCCTACTCATTAAATGTGTCACGACCCGTTCCAGGGCCCGTGACTGGTGCCTTACCGAGGCACCCAAGTAGTCATACATCAGAGCAATCAGCGGAAATATAAAGCAAGACATGAAACAGTTTATAAAATAAGACACAGTTTATGCGAGAAAACATCGCCTTTCGGCATATATATATAAACATGGTTTAGCGCTACATCCGACAATCGCATAACATGACTACAGCACTTAAGGAAATATACAACTATGGCGGGACAGGGCCCGCCATACTCGATCAGACAAAACTATCTACAACAGGAGATCATACCAAAAGTAGAGCCTCCTAAAAGATGGAGCTCCCGACACCAACGTAGAGATCCTAAGAATGTGGATCTAGCACTGCGCTGCCTTACCGCGGCATGAACGCAGCCCAAGGAGGTCGATAACAGTACTAAGTATATGAAAGCGTAAAATACTTAAATGAAACATATCATTTCAAAAACAGTTTTGCAAGTATGTATGAAACAACCAGAAACCGCACATAGTGCACATCACAAACAAGAGCGTGAATAGGTAAACTGTAATGTGTCTTTTCTAGGTCGCGAATGATCAAGCAGGCCAATTGCGTAGTATCACTATGCAAGCCTAATCTCGACTCCGTAGTCCGCGTAGGCCAATCACATAGGCCCGCATAGGGTATATAACCCCGCATCGAGGGTAGCTACTCGGCATCGCCCCGACTCGTCGTCCGCATGGCCACATGCATCGCGTGAGGTATAACCCGCACACTAACCTCGAACTCCCGTAGCTCCGCATAGGTCCCTTGGACCCGCACAGGTATTCTCGAATCATGGTCCTGCATCACCGAGTCTACCCCGCATCGGAGGCGACTTAACCCCTGCATATGTCAAGAGGTGAGTGATGTTACACTAACCTAACGACTTATCGTTAAACAACATAAGCACAACAAGAATACTCTTTTCACAAACGTTACAAGACACTAACACACATAGCATCATATCATGTCTACTTATCAAACCATCTTATTATTCTTTTCACAATTCAATATAAGTCCGTTATAAACACATAGGCAAACTGTTTCTTTTATCAATCTTAAGTGGTTATACTTAACTTCCCATAAGGCTAGTATAACTCTTAAGCTTCGCTTAAAAACCAATTAGTTCTCTTCATAAAAATGATTCAAGATTCTTTTGAAATGCTTTGATCTTTATTATTACGCTTAAGCCGTGAGGCATTGCACGTAAGTGTTATTCGGGCTTAAGTCAAAGACATTGCCGTAGTTATATTTTAGTTAACACATGTACGTCTACCGTACTATATATATTGTAAAATATCATGCTTTAGGAAGAATCACATACCTTCTCAAATGAAAACCACCGCCAAGTGAATATGTCGCAAGCAGAGTCACCTATAATAGTCACAGATATCTATCAAAGACTACTCTGAAGGTCATTCTAAGCAGAGGGTTCACAATTCTATGGAAAGTTGCAGCACTTCCTACCCGTGAGCTATATAAGTTCATCGTGAAAACAAATCCTATGTAAGTCTGATTTGATTATTCTTCTTTTAAACCCTTCTATTGTGGTAACAGTTCAATTCTATTCTGTGATATTCTTCTAAGTATTTAATACTTATTCTAATACTACTACAGTAAGTATTCTCTAATTCAAAAGAGGGTTAGGATTAGTTACCTCGGTAAGCCCAATAATATCCTAGAAAAAGTCGCGCCTGAACAAGGTTTTGCTCTAAGTTGTATGCTCCAGAAACCTTAGAAGTTCTTCACAACTTCTACTAAGTACTAAGGTATTTGGGCTAGGTATTTTGGGCATTATAACAATACAAGAAGGCAACTTTTCTACCAAGGAGGGGGTAGGTTTTGGCTAGGCTAGGGGCCTACCAAACTTCTAGGCTAGAGGGGGTATTCGGCTAAGGGCCTTCACTGAGGGGGAGGTGTTGGACGAAAAGGCTACAAAGGGAGAGAGAGGATTTTCAAGACTTGGAAAGCTTTGTGGATGAAGAACTCTTCATCTTAAGGGGGGTATTTATAGGTCAGTGGCCAACCAATGGCCAAGATTAAGACAAGTGCAAGGCAAGTGTAGGGTGAGGATTAACTATACACAAATATCCTACCAACTCCTTGACTTGTGCACAAGGCACAAAAACGTGCCATTGCTAGTCCAATTCGTCCAAATGGACGATTTGAAGTCCACCAATTGGAGGGTGCCAAGTGTCGCCCTCCCGTTGGTCCAAAATGTTTCGTCTCTCGAAAAAATCCGCAAAAATTAGAAATGGCATAGCCGGAATTTACCCTACGAAAGTTGTGGAAACGTTTCGTCGGAAAACTATTCGTTTTGTGAGTTGTGCCCAAAAAAAAATCGTCCAAGCCTAAACTTTAAGGCTAAACTTTTATGCGTATTCCCTTACGCATATACTGAAATACGGTATAACATTCTCCTCCTTAGAAACATTCGTCGAATGTTCCTTCCCAAGACGATTAACGATAAGATTCTTCATAACTTAAACGATTGTAAATGCCACACACGCCACAGAGCAACACTTAGGCGTAAACGATAACGAAAATTTACAAGTAGGAAAGTGAATTTACCGGAGGTGTAGAATAGGTGAGGATACTTCCGCCTCATGTCCTCCTCGGCCCCACGTCATCTCCTCCTCGAGCTCGTTCCGCCACAAGACTTTGACGGAAGCCACGCCTCGTCACAGACGCTAACACGACGATCGACTATCGCTATGGGAATCTCTCATACGATAACCCCTGGTCACCGACATCGTCAATCGGGTGTACCCTAGATGGATCCCCGATACATCTCTCAAAGATAGATACGTGAAAACCGGATGCACTGCCTCCAGATCGGACGGCAGATCCAACTCGTAGGCAACCTTGCCTACCCTGCGGACAATCTGAAACGGCCCAATGTACCTAGGGCTGAGTTTCCCCTTCTTCCCGAATCTCATCACACCCTTCATGGGTGACACCTTTAGGAAAACCCAATCATGAACCTCGAACTGTTGCCTCTTCACCTCTTCAACGATGGAAGACTCGGCAACCTCACGAACTCTAACCCCACTGCTATCAGAATCAATCAAACGGACACCAAGGCTCGCTAACTGGTGCAAATCACGAACCATGTCCCTCCTCTCTAGCTGCACATCTGATAGGCTCCCCATCGACCTACGACTAAGATCATCTGCCACAACATTGGCCTTCCCCGGGTGGTACAGGATATCAACATCGTAATCCTTAAGCAACTCTAACCACCGTCTCTGTCGTCAGTTCAGCTCCTCTGGTGAAGATATACCGGAGGCTCTTGTGGTGCAGTAAAAATATCCACGTGAACCCCATACAAATAGTGCCTCCGGATCTTGGCGTGAATCACGGCCGCCAACTCCAAATCATGGGTGGGGTAGTTCCTCGTGTTTCTTCACCGTCGGGATGCATATGCTATAACCCCGCCATGCTGCATCAACACACATCCCAACCCGATGCCCGACGATCACAATACACGACATAACCATCCGACCTCCGAAGAGTAAGAACGGGCGGTCGCCTCTCTTCAAGAATCGAAACCCCGCTCACAAGCATCATCCATCAAACTTGCTGCCTACGAGTCACCTAGTCAATGGTGCGAAGATAGAAGCAAACTTCTCCACGAACCGCCGATAATATCCTGCAAGGCCCGAAATCGCGAACCTCTCGGAGTAGTAGGTTCAGGCCAAGTCCTGATCGCCTCGATCTTGGCGTATCCACTCGAATGCCATCACCCGACAATATGCCCAAGAAACGCCATCAAGTCAACCAAAACTCACATTTGTAAAACTTGGCGATAAATCAGTCTGGAGAATCGACCTGATCGCCTCAAATGCTCGCATGCTCCTCGCCTCGAGCGAGAATAAACCAAGATATCATCAATGAACACTATCACAAACGTGTCCAAAAATGGTTTGAACACTCGGTTCATCAAATCCATGAATACCGCCGGAGCATTGGTCAACCCAAAAGACATGACCCTGAACTCATAATGCCCGTACCGGGTCCGGAATGCAGTCCTAGGGACATCCACCTCTCTGACTCGCACCTGATGATAGCCCGATCGCAGATCAATCTTGGAGAAACATCTCGCACCCTGCAACTGGTCGAACAAATCATCAATCATGGGAAGGGGTATTCGTTTAATGGTCACCTTGTTCACCGCTCAGAATCAACACACATGCGCAGCGTCCCGTCCTTCTTCTTCACGAACAATACCGGCGCTCCCCAGGGAGAAACACTAGGCCTGATGAAGCCCTTCTCCAGCAAATCTCTAAGCTGATCCTTCAACTCTCTCAACTCGGCAGGTGCCATTCTGTATGGCGGAATGGAAATAGCCGAGTGTGCCGCAATATGTCAATACAAAACTCAATCTCCTCTCGGAGGGATACCCGAGGTCATCCGAAACACGCCCTGGGAACTCGCTAACTACCGAATCGATCAAAACTGGTACCGCAGCCTTGATGATCAAACACCCGAACGAGATGGTAGATATACCCTTCGCACTATCTTCTTAGCCTTGAGGTAGGAAATAAACCTACCCCCGGCGATACCGTGTTCCTCCCACTCAACAACCGGCCTCAGAACTGGAACCGCACTACTTCTCTCTGCGGTCTACATTGGCGTAAGAAGCTAGCTAATCCATCCCGTGATCACGTCTGTCAATCATCTCTAACTCTATCAAGTCGGCTAGGTCCGACGATCAGAATGGTCACAGGACAAGCTCTATATACCCGCCGAGCTACCACTGAATCACCCACTGGCGTAGCTACCTCGAAAGGATCTATGGACTCAGGCTCTATCCCTATCCTACTAGCAACAAGGGGAGATATATAGGACATAGTAGAACCCGGATCTATCAAGGCATAAACATCAAACCCAGAAACTGATAAGGTACCTGTGACGACATCAGGTGAGGCCTCCTGATCCTGTCGGCTGGACAAAGCATAAATGCGGTTCTGAGGACCGCTAGAACTGGGACCCGCGCCACGACCTCTGCCGCGACCTGCCGGTCCATGAGTACCTTGCCCTCCGTGGCGAGTAATCGCTGTCGGGGATGAAGAAGACTCGAAAAGAACTCGTAGGCCGACCCTACCATCAAGATCGCTTGGACGGACAGTTCCTCGCATAGTGACCTGGCCGCTACAATCAAACAAACTCCGTACCACAACTCCCGGTGGGATCTACCGACGCCACACCGGCGGGTGGTCCGGACGCCGCATTCCGCCGCCTGACGCTCAAGTCCTGGGCCCTGGTGCGCCTCGAATATCTGGCACGGCCGAGGACGGCGCAGAGTGCTCGGCTGGCCGTGGTGCAAATCTAGATCGCTGGCCGAGGCCGCCACCACGATAGCTACCAAAAGACCTGCCCCTGTTTCTTAACCTGCTGCTGTCACAACCCGGCGGTCTCTACGCCTCACATCCAAGAGCATGAGCTGCGTGCGGGTAATGTCCATACCCTACGGAGAGAAACACCCGCACATGACTTCGGCCATATAGTCGCTTCAGCCCTGACATAGCGGTGCACCCTATCCTCCATATCTGCTACCAATGCCGGACATATCGAGCCAATGAATCAAACTCGACATTGTACTCTCGACGGCGTCCTTCTCGCTCGATGGTAAAAATCTATCAGCCCGCGCCCTCCTCATCTGTGGAGGCAAGAAGTGAGTGAGGAAAGCCTCTGAGAACTCATCCCAAGTAGCTGGGGACGCGTGCTCTCCCCGGGATAACTCCCATGAATCAAACCAATCGATTGCGGTATCACGCAGCCGATGCGAACCGAAGGTCACAGACTCTGTCTCTGAGGCCTTGATCACCCTCATGATCCTCTGTAGCTGACGGATGAACTCTTGCGGATCATCCTCCCGCCGACCGAAAAACTCGCGGGCTACAACTCAAGAAATCTCGTAGCCTCAAACTATACGCCTCGGGTGTACCACGGTGCGGCCGTGGCTAGAGCTGAACTGAACCGCCGTATCCAGATCTCTCAGATCGGGCCACAACATTAGCCAATAGCTGGGCTATCTCCTTGTACCCTAACTCCTCCGCCCCAGGCTGTGGGACATGAGGTGTGGGTACTGTGGTCTGTGCTGGGGCTGGCGGCGTCATAGAACTCGACGTCTCGTATAGGCGGGCACGAGCCTCGTGACTCACGGGTGTCTGCTAGCGCCTCCTCGCCTTGCCCTTCTGGGCCCGGGTTGCCTTACGTGGAGGCATAACTGTTACAGGAAAGGAATACGTTAGAGGGGTCCAACCTATAACACAGCTCTAAAGCACGATCTCAGAATGAGAAGAATGGAAACCAATCCTAAATATCCTATAGCCTCACGATTATTGGTGGTGCACAACACACCGATAATCAAGACTTACTAGATACGATCAGTAGACACTTTCCGAGGATTAATCGCTCGATACCACTTTTGTCACGACTGCCTGTGCTCGTGGATCGTGCCACGGCACCCAAGTAGTCATACATCAGAGTTATCATCGGAAATATAAAGCAAGACATGAAACAGTTTATAAAATAAGACACAGTTTATGCGAAAACATCGCTTTCGCATATATATATAAACATGGTTTAGCGAACATCCGACATCGCATAACATACTGACATGCACTCTAAGGAACTATACAACTATGGCGGGCCAGGGCCCCGCCCTACCCTGGATCAGACAAAACTATCTACAACAGAGATCATACCCAAAGTAGAGCCTCGGAAAAGATGGAGCTCAGACACCAACGTAGAGATCCTAAGAATGTGGATCTAGCATTCGCCGCCTTACCTGCGGCATGAACGCAGCCCCCCGAAGGAGGTCAGTACAACAGGTACTAAGTATATGAAACTGTAAAATACTTAAATGAAACATATCATTTCAAAAACAGTTTTGCAAGTATGTATGAAACAACCAAGGAAACCGCACATAGTGCCACATCACAAACAAGAGCAGCAATAGGTAAACTGTAACAGGTCTTTTCTAGGCTGCGAATGATCGAAGCAGGGCCAATTGCCCGTAGTATCACTATGCAAGCCTAATCCTGGACTCCCGTAGTCCGCATAGGCCAATCACATAGGCCCGCATAGGGTATATAACCCCGCATCGAGGGTAGCTACTCCTCGGCATCGTCCTGGACTCGTCGTCCGCATGGCCACATAGACCGCATGAGGTATAACCCCGCACACTAACCTGGAACTCCCGTAGCTCCGCATAGGTCCCTTGGACCCGCATGAGGTATTCTCGAATCATGGTCCCAGACCGCCTGAGTCTACCCCGCATCGGAGGGAAGCTTAACCCCCGGTAATATGTCAAGAGGTGAGTGATGTTACACTAACCTAACAGCTTATCGTTAAACAACATAAGCACAACAAGAATACTCTTTTCACAAACGTTACAAGACACTAACACACATAGCATCATATCATGTCTACTTATCAAACCATCTTATTATTCTTTTCACAATTCAATATAAGTCTGTTATAAACACATAGGCAAACTGTTTCTTTTATCAATCTTAAGTGGTTATACTTAACTTCCCATAAGGCTAGTATAACTCTTAAGCTTCTGTTTAAAAACCAATTAGTTCTCTTCTGTTAAAAATGATTCAGTATTCTTTTGAAATGCTTTCAGATCTTTATTATTCAGGCTTAAGCCGTGAGGCATTGCCGTAAGTGTTATTCAGGCTTAAGTCAAAGACATTGCCGTAGTTATATTTTAGTTAACACATGTACGTCTACCGTACTATATATATTGTAAAATATCATGCTTTAGGAAGAATCACATACCTTCTCAGCGAAAACCACCTGCCAAGTTGAATATGTCGCGCGCAGAGAGTCAGCCTATAATAGTCACAGATATCTATCAAAGACTACTCTGAAGGTCATTCTAAACAGAGGGTTCACAATTCTATGGAAAGTTGGGCAGCACTTCCCTACCCGGTGAGCTATATAAGTTCATCAGAAAACATTCTATGTAAGTCTGATTTGATTATTCTTCTTTAAACCCTTCTACTGTGGTAATTCAATTCTATACGTGATATTCTTCTAAGTATTTAATACTTATTCTAATACTACTACATGAAGTATTCTCTAATTCAAAAGAGGGTTAGGATTAGTTACCTCGGTAAGCCCAATAATATCCTAGAAAAGTCGCTTTGAGCAAGGTTTTGCTCCTAAGTTGTATGCTAAGGAAACCTTAGAAGTTCTTCACAACTTCTACTAAGTACTAAGGTATTTGGGCTAGGGTATTTTGGGCATTATAACAATACAAGAAGGCAACTTTTCTACCAAGGGAGGGGGGGTAGGTTTTGGCTAGGCTAGGGGGGGGCCTCGGCCAAACTTCTTAGGCTAGAGGGGGGGGGGGTATTCGGCCAAGGGCCTTCACAAGGGGAGGGGGAGGTGTTGGACGAAAAGGCTACAAAGGGAGAGGAGAGGATTTTCAAGACTTGGAAAGCTTTGTGGATGAAGAACTCTTCATCTTAAGGGGGGTATTTATAGGTCAAGAAGTGGCCAACCAATGGCCAAGATTAAGACAAGTGCAAGGCAAGTGTAGGGTGAGGATTAACTATACACAAATATCCTACCAACTCCTTGACTTGTGCACAAGGCACAAAAAACGTGCCATTGCTAGTCCATTTCGTCCAAATGGACGATTTGAAGTCCACCAATTGGAGGGTGCCAAGTGTCGCCCTCCCGTTGGTCCAAAATGTTTCGTCTCTCGGAAAAATCCGCAAAAATTAGAAATGGCATAGCCGGAATTTACCCTACGAAAGCTGTGGAAACGTTTTCGGAAAAACTATTCGTTTTGTGAGTTGTGCCCAAAAAATCGTCCAAGCCTAAACTTTAAGGCTAAACTTTTTGTACGTATTCCCTTACGTACATACTCTGGAAATACGGGGTATAACAAAATGATCTACTCCTTGATTGTACTTGGATTGCCTAATATAGAAGTTGTTCTATATACTTCCTTGATTGTACTTGGGATGTTTAAATTAGAAGTTGTTATAATCCATTCCCTTGATAATATTTGGATTTTCAAAAGTAAAAGATGTTTTACTTGAAGTACTTAGAGTCTTAAAAAGGAAGTGGTTTCTAATCTCATAGATAGTATCTTAGTTCCAAAAACCTAAAGGTTGTTATAATGGCTTTATGGGAAGTTTGTTATAACGGCTTTAGGGGAGTCAAAGGAGTGATTTACTTAATTGATTTTAAAGAGGAGAACTGATATGATTTAAAGGGAAGTAACTTGTTTTAAAGATGTGAGTTACTTGGGATTTAAAAGTATAAGCTACTTGATTTCTAAAGTTAAGAGACTTGATTTCTAAAGTTAAGAAACTTGATTTGAAAGTATATGATACTTGGTTTTAAAAGTATAAGTCTCTTGGTTATAAAAAGAATGAATTTGTCTAATACATAAATAATTATAACGGCTTTATGGAAATTAGTTATAACGGCTTTATGAAAGGTTAAAAGAGTGGTCTATTTTGATTGATAGGCATGAGTTGCCTAGGTTGTGAAATTAGAAGTTACTTGGTTTCAAAGCCTTGAAATGAATTTCTAAAGGTGTAGTAACTTAATTTGAAAAATAGACATGCCTTGATACTACGGGTGTTAGTATCTTGGGGTTTTATATAAAAAGGAGTCTTTTGAAAAGAATGGACGTACGTAGTACTTTGGCTTGTTTAAATGAGAATTATTCTATTTGTGCCTTGATAGTACTTTGGCTTGTTTAAATGAGAATTATTCTATTTGTGCCTTGATAGTACTTTGGCTTGTTTAAATGAGAATTATTCTGTTTGTGCCTTGATAGTACTTTGGCTTGCTTAAATAAGAATTATTCTTGGTTTGTGTAAAAAAAAAAGGCATGGTAATTGTCTTGGTTTATGTCAAAAGAAAGGCATGGTAATTGTCTTGGTTTGTGTAAAGGCATGATATTGTCTTGGTTTATGTAAAAAGGAAAGGCATGGTATTGTCTTGGTTTGTGTAAAAAAAAGAAAGGCATGGTATTGTCTTGGTTTGCTAAAATGATGGTTTATTCATTTTATAAATAAAGGTCAAGAATGGTTTGCTTGCATATGGGTTGCTCATATAGACATTCGTGCAAGTGTCATATTTCCACATTTCCGCGTCCCTCCATAAAGGGCCGACAACTTGGTTCAAGAGATATCATGGAGTAGCTCCCCATGGTGTGAGTGGTACACACTCACGGCGGGTCGGATAGACTCGGGCGGGTTAAATTCCCGGGATATAAGCCATGGATTAGCTATTCATGATGCGAGTATCGTGTACCGATGACTCATTGCGGGTCCACGTGACCTATGCGGGTGAAATAGACCCTTGCGGGTGAAATAGTCCTATGATAGGTTGCATGACCCTGGCACTGGCACGACCTTCATGTTTTGACACGGTAGTGATTTCATTAATGAAAGAGTGCAGTGTGTTTATGACTTAAAGTGGAACAGTTAATCTCATTGTTAAAAGCATAACTTAAAAGGTAAAAATGATAACATTACTCTCATGTTTGCAAGGTTCAGTGTGCTGTTGTTTTGAGTTATCATACTTGCTTCCTGTTATATATGGACTGTGTGATTTCTTTTACAGTACTTATTGTTTCATATACTTGGTACATTTTTCGTACTGACCCCCTTTCTCTGTGGGGCTGCATTCATGTCGTAGGTTTAGGTACACAGTTCGGTGATCTGCAAGTGTAGGACCCTTGTTCAGAGTTTTTGGATAGCTCCATCTGTTCAGGAGCTTATAATTTTGGTATAGATCCTTCAGTACAGACTTTTGTACAGTTATGGGTACGGCGGGGCCTTGTCCCGTCATAGTTCAGTAAAACTCTTAGAGGTCTGTATTCATATGTGGGATTGGACTCGTGTACAGTGTAGTGCCTTTTGATTATGTATATTATATGACAGCCTTGTCGGCTTTGCCTTTGCATGTTCGTTGATTTTTTTTTTTTAAAACGAGGTATTATTTAGTTTCCGTGGTTTATTTGTGTCATTTAGGTAAAAGGGTGCCCATGTAGGGCACCAGTCACGGGACCGGGGTTCGGGGCGTGACATGCGGGACTTGGTGTAATGATGCAATATGTGACATAACCCGGCCCATCTGTTGGACGCGGTGTGATGATGCAATATGACGTAACCGGACCCATCTGTGGGACGCGGTGTGATAATGCAATATGACGTAACCCGGCCCATCTGTGGGACGCGGTGTGATGATGCAATATGACGTAACCCGGCCCATTTGCGGGACTCGATGTAAAACCAAGTTACTTACACTTTTTAAACTCAAGTAACTTATACCTTTAAAGTCAAGTAACTTATTCTTTTTAAATCAAGTAACTTATTCTCATTAAATCATAAAACTTCCACTTATACAATCAAGTCCCTTTCACATATATATTCAAGTCACTTTCACATATAAAATCAAGTAACTTCTACTTCTCAACTCAAGTAAGTTTGTACTTCTCAAATCAAGTAAATCATACCATAATGAATCCGATTTCATTTAAAACATGTACGTCCACCGTACTATACATTTTTTATAAGGTTCATGCTCAAAGGAAGATAGGAAATGTTCCACATACCTCTTAAGTTATTCCACATGCCAAGTAGATTACGCCGAACGTAGAATGTCAACCTATGATGACCATAATACGTCTATCAACTTCTAGCTTCATAAGGTAGAATAATATCAAGTAAAGAGTCCCTTATTCTACGGAAAATTGGGCAGCACTTCCCCTGTTTCTACGTACTTTTCCATCTTTTCCAAGGCCCGATTTCAACAACCAACAAGCCACACTTAAGGGCACAACCAACAGTTAACCAAAGGGGATTACACGCCTAACTTGACGTGTAAAATTCTGCCCCACATCATATTAAAACAGTCCCTTAATTACGTAATTTAGCCCGCTAAAATCCGTCCATAGTCCAAATGTAAAGACAGTCCTTTAGTCCAAAGTAAAAATAGTTCATAGTCCAAAGTAAAAACAGTCATTTATTGTTGGTGTCCTTGGCCAACTACTACAATCAATACTGTCTAGTTTTCGGCTAGCATGCCAAAACTGTTTCCATAACTTCTTATAATCCAACTTATATTCCAACACTTTTCTATAAGTTATATTAACTTGTTAACACCAAGATTCTGCCATGTCAACATGTAAAAGGTAATGTTTTAACAACAACAATAACCAACGAATCCGTTAATACCAAAACTGTCCACAATCGGCTAACATGCCAAGATTGTGACATGTACCTCTTATTCTTCATTCTTTTTATCACAAGTTCATCCATTAATTACTACAACATGTAATATCCAATTACATTAAGAAGACAATGATCCTTACCTCAATATGCCCAAAATAATCCAAGTTAAAAGTCGATCCTTAGCATACCTTAGCTCCCTTTCTTCAAGTTACAATCCACAATATGTACTTTTTAGAAGCTTATAACCAATTTTTCTTCAAGTTTCATCACCAAAAATTGAAGAACACCTTAGGATTTCAAGGTCCTATGTTTCGGCCAAGAGAGTGTTTAGGGGTTAGGGGTGTTTAATCTTGCTAATCACTTGGTTAGGGACCTTAATCATATACTTAATGAACTAAGCTTGCAATATTACAAATTTTTTGTGTTATACCCCGTATTTCCAGAGTATGTACGCGAGGGCATACGTACAAAAGTTTAGCCTTAAGGTTAGGCATTGGACGAAAAAGATTGGGCGCACCTATAAAAAAGAATCGTTTTCCGACGAAACGTTTTACAAAACTTGCGAAAGGAAAATTCCGGCTATGACATTTATTATTTTTGCGGATTTTTCCGAGAGACGAAACATTTTGGACCAACGAGAGGGCAACACTTGTCACCCTCTAGTTGGTGGACGTGAGGCGTCCATTTGGACGATTGGAATGACTTTTTTGTCAAGGAGTTGGTAGGATATTTTTGTGTAGTAGATGGATAAGGACACTTGCCCAAATCTTGACCTTACACTTGCCTACCACTTGGCTTCATCTTGGCCATTGGTTGGCCTATAAATACCCCCCTTAAGATGAAGAGTTCTTCATCCACAAATCAATTTCCAAGTCTTGAAAAATCCCTCCCCTCTCTTGTAGTGTTTTTGTCCAAACACTCCCCCTCCCCCCTTGTGAAGGACCTTGGCCGAAACACCCCCCCTCTAGCCTAGTAGTCCTAGCCGAAACCTACCCCCCTCCCTTGGTAGAAAGTTGTCTTCCAAGTATAGTCACTATTCCAAAATACCCTAGCCCAAATCCCTTATAGTATTTTAGTAGAAGTTGTGTAGAACTTCTAAGGGTTTCTTGGAGCTATCGGAGCGTACAAATTAGGAGCTAAACCTTGCTCAGGAGCGACATTTAACTTGGATAATTTTGGACTTATCGAGGTAAATACTCTTGTCCTTCTATTGTAATTGGATATTACATTATAAGAATAGTATAGACTTGAGTATAAGATACACTGAAGGATATTAAAGAATAGAATCGAACTGTTATCACAGTAGAAGGGTATAAAAGAAGAATAATTGAACTGTACTTACATAGGACTGTTTTCACAGTAGACTTGAGTAGCTTAGCGGGTAGGGAAGTGCTGCCCAATTTTCCGTAGAATAGAGAACCCTCTACTTAGAATCATGCATCGAATAGTCTAGACGTTGATAGACGTATTTGACTATTATAGGTTGATTCTCTGCGCGCGACATATTCGACTTGGCAGGTGGATTTCGCCGAGAAGGTATGTGATTCTTCCTATACTCTTGAGCATGATATTTTAAATATATATATAGTACGGTAGACGTACGTGTGTTAACTGAATAATAATTACGGCAATGTCTTTTGACTTAAGCCTGAATAATACTTACGGCAATGTCTTGTGACTTAAGCCTGAATAATAAGGATCTTGAAGCATTTCAAAAGAATACTGAATCATTTTTTAATAAAAGAGAAATCTTTGGTTTTTAAACAAAAAGCTTAAGAGTTATACTAGCTTTATGGGAAATTAGGTATAACAACTTAAGAAAGATAAAAGGAACTGTTTACTTATTTGTTTGTAAAAAAACCTTGTATTGATTTCTGTAAGGTGTAGTAAGATTGTTTGAAAAGTAGACATATTATGATGCTACGTGTGTTAGTGTCTTGTGATGTGGTGAAAGGGGGTCATTCTTGTTGTGCTTACGTTGCTAAACGGTAAGTCAGTTGTACTGTTATTATATCACCTACCCCCTTGACTTGTTATACCGAGGGCATGCCACCCTTGATGCGGGTCTATACGGCCTATGCGGTCTGTGTGACTATGCGGAGCTGCGGGAGTTCCAGGATTGATCATTCCGGGTGTTTTAGCCCGACGCGGGATGCCCATGCGATGCAGTGTGACTATCGCGTCTATTGAGACTATGCGGATCGCGGAGTCCGGGAGGGTACCGGGTTAGCTACCCCGATGCGAGAATACCTCATGCGGTGCTGTGTGACTATGCGACTGCGAAAGTCCGAGATTAGGCACGCATAATGATACTATGGGCGATTGGCCTTGCTTCGATCATTCGCGCCTAGAAAATACATTACATGATTTACCTATTATTGTTCTTGTTTATGATATGGCACTATGTGCAATTGAACTGATTTTATTTGCAAATGGTTTTAAATACTTTGATTTCATTTAAGTACTTTACAGTTTCACATACTTGGTACCTGTTGTACTGACCTCCTTCGGGGGGCTGCGTTCATGCTGCAGGTAGGGCAAGCAGGTGCTAGATCCACATCCTTAGGATCTTTTGCTTTGGTGTCAGGAGCTCCATCTTCTCCGGAGGCTCGACTTTTCGGTATGATCTCCCTGTTGTTGTATATAGTTTTGTACATTCAGGGTATGGCGGGGCCCTGTCCCGCCATAGTTGTTTATCTTCTTAGAGGTCTGTAGTCCTATTGTACAGTTGGGATGTAACTGCAAAACTTTGTTTATATATATATGCCGAAAGACGACATTTTCTCACATAAAACTGTGTCTCATTTTACAACTGTTTCATGTCTTATTTTTTTATTACGCTGATTACTCTGATGTATGACTACTTGGGTGCCCGGGTAAGGCACGATCCACGAGCCCTGAACAGTCGTGACAAAAGTGGTATCAGAGCAGTTAATCCTCGGAAAGTGTCTACAGACCGTATCTAGTAGAGTCTTGATTATCGGTGTGTTGTGCACCACACCAATAATCAGGAGGCTATAGGATATTTAGGATTGGTTTCCATTCTTCTCACTCTGAGATCGTGCCTTAGAGCTGTGTTATAAGTTGGACCCCTCTAACGTATTCCTTTTCTGTAACAGTTATGCCTCCACGTAAGGCAACCCAGGCCCAGAAGGGCAAGGCAGCCGAGGGAGCTGCTAGTAGGACACCGAGAGTTACGAGGGCTCAGGCCCAGTCTATACCCGAGACGGCGAGTTCCATGACGCCGCCGGCCCCAGCAGAGACCACAGTACCCGCCCCTCCAGTCCCACAGCCTGGGGCAGAGGAGTTAGGGTACAAGGAGATGGCCCGCCATCGCTAGGATCGTGGCGGACATGAGGATAGGCGGATTCGATTCCAGCCCCAGTAGTACCCGTGGTTCACCCGAGGGCAGATAGTTTGAGGCTACGAGATTTCCTGAGTTGTAGCCCGCCAGAGTTTTACGGGTCGAGGCCGGAGGATGATCCGCAGGAGTTCATCCGTCAGTTACAGAGGATTATGAGGGTGATCAGGGCGTCGGAGACCGAGTCCGTGATCTTCGGTTCGCATCGGCTGCGTGATACCGCAGTCGATTGGTTTGATTCGTGGTAGTTATCCCGGGGAGAGCACGCGTCCCCAGCTACTTGGGATGAGTTCTCGGAGGCTTTCCTCACTCACTTCTTGCCTCCACAGATGAGGAGGGCACGGGCCGACAGATTTTTGTTACTGAGACAGAGAGGACGCACAGTTAGGGAGTACAATGTCGAGTTCGATTCTTTGGCTCGATATGTCCCTGCATTGGTAGCGGATATGGAGGACAGGGTGCATCGCTACGTCACCGGGCTAGATGATTATATGGCCGAGTCTTGTGCGGGTGTGGCTCTTCAGCCAGGCATGGACATTACCCGTATGCAGGCTCATGCACTTGGATGCGAGGAGCGTAGAGACCGACGAGTCGACAGATATCAGCATCAGAAGAAGGCCAAGAAGGCCGGTTCTTTTGGTAGTTCTCGGGGTGGACGACCTCAGCAGCAGTCTAGATTTGCACCCCAGCCAGCTCAGAGCACTCCCACATCATCACAAGACAGAGTATTCGGGGCGGTCGTGGCCCCAGACTTCGATTTCCGTGGTAGCAAGGGTGCTAACCGATCGAGGTCCGGTGTGTCCGTTGTGGTAGATTCCATTCAGGGAGCTGTAGTACTACTCCAGGAGCTTTCTATACTTGTGGCCAGCAGGGTCATTTTACGAGGGCCTGTCCGACCGGGGGCAGCGCTGGTGGTAGGGCTCAGCCTACAGGGTCTGTTCCGGTTCATCATCTCCTACAGTTACTCGCCCGAGGGCGAGGTACTCATGAGCCGCCAGTCGCGGCGCAGGTCGTGCGCGGGTCCCAGTTCTAGCGGTCCTCAGAACCGCATTTATGCCTTGTCCAGCCGGCAGGACCAGGAGGCCTCACCGATGTTATCCGCGTGTACCTTATCGGTTCACGGGTTTGATGTGTATGCCTTGATAGATCCGGTTCTACTGTCCTATATATCTCCCCTTGTTGCTAGTAGGATAGGGATAGAGCCTGAGTCCATAGACCCTTTCGAGGTAGCTACGCCAGTGGGTGATTCGGTGGTAGCTCGGCGGGTATTTAGGGCTTGCCCAGTGACTTTATGCAGTCGTCAGACCCTAGCCGACTTGATAGAGTTGGACATGACTGATTTCGACGTGATCATGGGTATGGATTGGTTAGCTTCCTGCTATGCCAATGTAGACTGCAGAGAGAGTGGTACGGTTCCATTTTCCTGGGAAGCCGGTTGTTGAGTGGGAGGGGAACATCAGACGCCGGCGGGTAGGTTTATTTCTTACCTCAAGGCTAGGAAGATGGTGCAGAAGGGGTATATCTACCATCTCGTTCGGGTGTTTGATACTGAGGCTGCAGCGCGATTTCCGCCGATTCGAGAGTCGAGTTCCCAGGCGTGTTTCCGCACGACCTCGGTATCCTCCCGAGAGGAGATAGAGTTTTGTATTGATGTCTGCGGACACTCGACCTATTTCCATTCCGCCATACAGAATGGCACCTGCCGAGTTGAGAGAGTTGAAGGACCAGCTGAGAGATTTGCTGGAGAAGGGCTTCATCAGACCTAGTGTTTCTCCCTGGGGAGCGCCGGTATTGTTCGTGAAGAAGAAGGACGGGACGCTGCGCATGTGTGTTGATTACAGGCAGCTGAACAAGGTGACCATTAAGAACAGATACCCCCTTCCCAGGATTGATGATTTGTTCGACCAGCTGCAGGGTGCGAGATGTTTCTCCAAGATTGATCTGCGATCGGGCTATCATCAGGTACGAGTCAGAGAGGCGGATGTCCCTAGGACTGCATTCCGGACCCGGTACGGGCATTATGAGTTCAGGGTCATGTCTTTTGGATTGACCAATGCTCCGGCGGTATTCATGGATTTGATGAACCGAGTGTTCAAGCCATTTTTGGACACGTTTGTGATTGTGTTCATCGATGACATCTTGGTTTATTCCCGCTCAGAGCAGGAGCATGCGGAGCATTTGAGGACTGTGCTGAGAGTTCTCCAGGACCAGCAGTTATACGCCAAGTTTTCCAAATGTGAGTTTTGGTTAACTTCGGTGGCTTTTCTTGGGCATATTGTCGGGGCTGATGGTATTCGGGTGGATACGGCCAAGATCGAGGCAGTCAGGAGTTGGCCTCGACCTACTACTCCGGCTGCAGGTTCGCAGCTCGGGCCTTGCGAGTTATTATCGGTTCGTAGAAGTTTGCTTCATCTCTCGCCCATTGACTAGGCCGACTCGAGGCGCTAAGTTTCAGGACTGATGCTTGAGCGGGGTTTCGATTCTTGAAGAGATCGACGACCGCCCGTTCTTACTCTTCCGGAGGGTCCAGACGGTTATGTCGTGTATTGTGAAGCGTCAGGCATCGGGCTGGGATGTGTGTTGATGCGGCAGGCAAGGTTATATCGTGCATCCCGACTTAAGAAACACGAGGAACTACCCCACCCGTGATTGGAGTCGCGGTGATTCACGCCAAGATCCGAGGCACTATTTGTATGGGGTTCATGTGGATATTTATACAGACCACAAGAGCCTCCAGTATATCTTCAGCCAGAGAGAGCTGAACTTACGACAGAGACGGTGGTTAGAGCTGCTCAAGGATTATGATGTTGACATCCTGTACCACCCGGGGAAGGCCAATGTTGTGGCAGATGCCCTTAGTCGTAGGTCGATGGGTAGCCTATCAGATGTGCAACCGGAGAGGAGGGGCATGGTTTGTGATTTGCATCAGTTAGCGAGCCTTGGTGTCTGTTTGATTGATTCTGATAGCAGTGGAGTTCGAGTTCGAGAGGTTGCCGAGTCTTCCATCGTCGGCGAGCAAGAGGCAACAGCGATTTGATGATCCGGTTTTGACGCTGCACCGTGATACGGCCTTTCGTGAGGAAGGGTCCTTTGAGGTAGCACCTGATGGGGTGCTAAGGCTTGAGGGCAGGTTGTGTGTTCCAGATGTTTCAGGACTTCGGCAGCAGGTTCTTGGGGAAGCACACAACGCGCGTTACTCTATCCATCCAGGGTCGACCAAGATGTACCACGACCTTAGATCTGTGTATTGGTGGGATGGCTTGAAGAGGGACGTTGCAGAGTTCGTAACTCAGTGCCCGTGTTGTCAGCAGGTGAAGGTAGAGCACCAGAGGCCTGGTGGTTTGTTGCAGACGATAGAGATCCCGACCTGGAAGTGGGAGGTGATCAACATGGACTTTATCACAGGATTACCTCGCACTCAGAGGAGAGATGATTCTATATAGGTTATCGTCGACAGGCTGACGAAATCAGCCCACTTTCTTCCCGTCAGGACGACTTTTTCGGCTTAGGATTATGCCAGACTTTACATCCGAGAGATCGTCAGACTGCATGGAGTCCCTATTTCGATCATATCAGACAGAGGAGCCCAGTTTATGGCTAACTTCTGGAGGTCTTTCCAGAAGGGTTTAGGGACGCAGGTGAGCCT
This sequence comes from Przewalskia tangutica, assembly GCA_029844215.1. Taxonomy (NCBI): domain Eukaryota; kingdom Viridiplantae; phylum Streptophyta; class Magnoliopsida; order Solanales; family Solanaceae; genus Przewalskia; species Przewalskia tangutica. Next base: position 55,656,784 of record CM056724.1, read on the forward strand.
GAGTACTGCATTCCATCCACAGCATGCACGGACAGCAGAGCGCACTATCCGCACTCGAGGATATGTTGCGAGCCCGTGTTATCGACTTCGTGGGTAGCCGAGGATCATTTTCCCTAGTTGAGTTTGCATATAATAATAGCTACCACTCAAGATTCGGATGGCGCCTTATGAGGCCTTGTATGAGGAAGTGCGGATCGCCGATAGGTTGGTTTGATGAGGCGAGGTACGATTAGTGGACCAGATTTGGTGCAGCAGCGATGGATAAGGTGAAGCTTATCCAGAGCGGTCTTGACGGCTCGAGTCGGCGAAGTCATATGCAGATCATCGTCGTCAGATCCGAGTTCGAGGTTAATGATTGGGTTTTCTCTGAAGGTGTCACCCATGGCGGTGTGATGAGATTCGGGAAGAAAGAAACTCACCAAGGTACATTGGGCCCTATCGATTGTCGCGCAGGTAGGCAAGGTTGCCTACGAGTTGGATCTGCCGTCCGATCTGGAGGCAAGCGCATCCTGTTTCATGTTTCTATGCTGAGGAGATGTATCGGGGATCCATCCAGGGTGCACCCGATTGACGATGTCCAGGTGACCGAGGGGTTATCGTATGAGGAGATTCCTATAGCGATAATCGATCGTCAGGTTAGGCGTCTGCGGACCAAGGACGTGGCTTCCGTCAAAGTCTTGTGGCGGAACGAGCTCAGGGAGGAGATGACATGGGAAGCCGAGAAAGACATGAGGCAGAAGTATCCTCACCTATTCCCCACACCTCCAGGTAACTCACTTTCCTACTTGTAAATTTCATTGTCATATCTGTTTGAGTGTTGTATTGTGGCCATGTGTGGCATTTGCAAACTGTTTAAGTATTGGAGAACTTTATCGTTATCTGTCTTGGGAAGGAACATTCGGGACGAATGTTTCTAAGGAGGGGAGAATGTTATACCCCGTATTTCCAGAGTATGTACGCGAGGGCATACGTACAAAAGTTTAGCCTTAAGGTTAGGCATTGGACGAAAAGATTGGGCACACCTATCAAAAGAATCGTTTTTAATGAAGCGTTTTACAAAACTTGCGAAGGGAAAATTCCGGCTATGACATTTATTATATTTGCGGATTTTTCCGAGAGACGAAACATTTTGGACCAACGAGAGGGCGACACTTGTCACCCTCTAGTTGGTGGACGTGAGGCGTCCATTTGGACGATTGGAATGGCTTTTTTGTCAAGGAGTTGGTAGGATATTTTTGTGTAGTAGATGGATAAGGACACTTGCCCAAATCTTGACCTTACACTTGCCTACCACTTGGCTTCATCTTGGCCATTGGTTGGCCTATAAATACCCCCCTTAAGATGAAGAGTTCTTCATCCACAAATCAATTTCCAAGTCTTGAAAAATCCCTCCCCTCTCTTGTAGTGTTTTCGTCCAAACACTCCCCCTCCCCCCCTTGTGAAGGCCCTTGGCCAAAACACCCCATCCCTCTAGCCTAGTAGTCCTAGACGATACCTACCCCCCTCCTTTGGTAGAAAGTTGTCTTCCAAGTATAGTCACTATTCCAAAATACCCTAGCCCAAATCCCTTATAGTATTTTAGTAGAAGTTATGTAGAACTTCTAAGGGTTTCTTGGAGCTATCGGAGCGTACAAATTAGGAGCTAAACCTTGCTCAGGAGCGACATTTAACTTGGATAATTTTGGACTTATCGAGGTAAATACTCTTGTCCTTCTATTGTAATTGGATATTACATTATAAGAATAGTATAGACTTGAGTATAAGATACACTGAAGGATATTAAAGAATAGAATCGAACTGTTATCACGATGAAGGGTATAAAGAAGAATAATTGAACCGTACTTACATAGAATTTGTTTTCACTGATGAACTTGAGTAGCTTAGCGGGTAGGGAAGTGCTGCCCAATTTTCCGTAGAATAGAGAACCCTCTACTTAGAACTGTTTACAGAATAGTCTAGACGTTGATAGACGTGTCTGACTATTATAGGTTGATTCTCTGCGCGCGACATATTCGACTTGGCAGGTGGATTTCGCCGAGAAGGTATGTGATTCTTCCTATACTCTTGAGCATGATATTTTAAATATATATATAGTACGGTAGACGTACGTGTGTTAACTGAATAATAATTACGGCAATGTCTTTTGACTTAAGCCTGAATAATACTTACGGCAATGTCTTGTGACTTAAGCCTGAATAATAAGGATCTTGAAGCATTTCAAAAGAATACTGAATCATTTTTAACAGAAGAGAAATATTTGGTTTTTAAACAAAAAGCTTAAGAGTTATACTAGCTTTATGGGAAGTTAGGTATAACAACTTAAGAAAGATAAAAGGAACTGTTTACTTATTTGTTTATAAAAAAACCTTGTATTGATTTCTGTAAGGTGTAGTAAGATTGTTTGAAAAGTAGACATATTATGATGCTACGTGTGTTAGTGTCTTGTGATGTGGTGAAAGGGGGTCATTCTTGTTGTGCTTACGTTGCTAAACGGTAAGTCAGTTGTACTGTTATTATATCACCTACCCCCTTGACTTGTTATACCGAGGGCTTGCCACCCTTGATGCGGGTCTATACGGCCTATGCGGTCTGTGTGACTATGCGGAGCTGCGGGAGTTCCAGGATTGATCATTCCGGGTGTTTTAGCCCGATGCGGGGGATGCCCTATGCGGTCTGTGTGACTATGCGGTCTATTGAGACTATGCGGACTGCGGGAGTCCAGGAGGGTACCGGGGTTAGCTACCCCCGATGCGAGGAATACCTCATGCGGGTCTGTGTGTGACCTATGCGGACTGCGGAAGTCCAGGATTAGGCACGCATAATGATACTATGGGCGATTGGCCTTGCTTCGATCATTCGCGGCCTAGAAAAGACCTGTTACAGTTTACCTATTATTGTTCTTGTTTGTGATATGGCACTATGTGCAATTGAACTGATTGTATTTGCAAATGGTTTTAAATACTTTGATTTCATTTAAGTACTTTACAGTTTCACATACTTGGTACCTGTTGTACTGACCTCCTTCGGGGGGCTGCGTTCATGCCGCAGGTAAGGGCAAGCAGGTGCTAGATCCACATCCTTAGGATCTTTTGCTTTGGTGTCAGGAGCTCCATCTTCTCCGGAGGCTCGACTTTTGGGTATGATCTCCCTGTTGTTGTATATAGTTTTGTACATTCAGGGTATGGCGGGGCCCTATCCCGCCATAGTTGTTTATCTTCTTAGAGGTCTGTAGTCCTATTGTACAGTTGGAATGTAACTGCAAAACTTTGTTTATATATATATGCCGAAAGGCGACATTTTCTCACATAAAAATGTGTCTCATTTTACAACTGTTTCATGTCTTGTTTTTTTATTCCGCTGATTACTCTGATGTATGACTACTTGGGTGCCCGGGTAAGGCACCAGTCACAGGCCCCGGAACAGGTCGTGACATTTTGTCTTCAAAAAGGCCTATGGCCGAGGGAGATAAAGGGAGAGGAGCGATGGGTTCTTGAAATAATTGTAAGTGTTGGCTAAGTGTAGAATGAAGTCTTGCACCCACTATGTGTATATATAATGTATCACAAGGCATGGGATCATGACAAGTGTAGGGCCAAGATAATGGACAAGTGTGTGTGGGACCCATGTCCATAAAATATCTCAAAGTCCAATTCTTCAAGACCAAGACAAGTGGGGGGGGGGGGGGGGTGCCATGTGTCACCCTACAATTTTTCAAAATTATTTCATCTCCAAAAATATCCATTTTTGGTCAAAATATCTCAAAATATTGTGGGCCCCACAAAACAGTAAAATTTTCCCGTGCGCCCCACATGACCAAATCCGAAACTCAAAAACCAAAATTCCAATATATTCTATAAGTCCGAAATACCAAATTTGAGAACCAAATTCCACTTAATAAACTTTTTTCCTTCACGAGGTTGCAAAATATTTCTTTAGGAAAAAGTGATATTTCTTTCGTTCCAAAATTCAAATCTTATTTTCTCACGTACGTTCTCGTCTCACTCTCTAGGAAATACGGGGTGTAACATCCTTCCCCCCTTAGAAAAATTCATCCCGAATGTTCACTCTAGGTTCGAACTAAACAGATATCGGCATAGTCCCGCTTAACTATACCCCACACAATCAAATATGCCACACATGGCCACAATATACCACTCATGCATATACATCAATCCAAATAGGCAAGTAGGGAATCGAATTACATGTAATCATATCTGGTGACGACTCCTGGTCATGTCTACCGGTCAAAGCATGTAGGCGGTTTGAAAAGACCGCTAAACAGGGAATTTCCACCACGACCTCTACCATGGCCTGCTGGCGTATGAATATCCTGCCCTGCGGGGCACATAGCTATAGAAGGTGAAGAACTAGCAACAGATCCAGTAAGCTGAACCATACCACCTGTACCCCCTCTGGAAGGACAATCTCTCATCATATGACCCTGACGGCCACAAGTAAAACATGCACCCGTACCAGAACGACATTCCCCGAGATGGTGTCTGCCACACTGTGAACACTGAGGGTAGAGTGGCCCCGACTGCCTAGAGCCCATGTGTACCTGAAGCTCTGGGGATTTGACCAGCTCCTGAATACCCGGGATGGTCAAACCTCCCACCTGAAGACTGTGGAGGAGTACTCTGTGCTGGCTGCAACGCATACCTAGCCTGCTGCCGAGGCTGTCCGCCTCGAATGTCACCTGAAAACCCTGCCGTCTTGGCCCTCTTAGGCTGATCTGCATCACGATCTCTATGTCGCTCCTCGACTCCCTGTGCATATGCCTGAATACGGGTAATGTCCATGCCCGACTGAAGAGCTACGGCCATGCACCCATCAGTGAGATAGTGGTCTAGCCCCACCACATAGCGGTGCACTCTATCTGCCATGTCCGCTACTATAGTGGGCGCATACCGAGACAATGAGTCGAACTCTAGGCTATACTCTTTGATCGTCCTCCCACTCTGCCTCAACGTCAGGAACCTGTCAACCCGGGCTCTCCTCATCTCAGGAGGCAAGAAGTGATCAAGAAAGGCCTCGTGAACTCGTCCCACATAGTTGGTGTCACGCCACGAAACCCGGGCCCGTGACTGATGCCCTACCTGGGCACCCTTCTACCTTAACAACACAAGTAAACTGCGAAATATAAATAACACCTCATTTTTTTAAAAAAAAACCAACGTACGTGCAAGGGCAAAGTCGACAAGGCTGCCACATAATATACATAATCAAAAGACACTACATTGTACATGAGTCCAATCCCACATATGAATACAGACCTCTAAGAGTTTCTTGAACTATGGCGGACAAGGTCCCGCGTACCATAATCGTACAAAGCACATGCTGAAGTGTCATGACCGACCAGGGCGCGATCGTGCCCTACCAGGCACCCCTTTCGGTATACATCAGAGAATAGCAGCGGAACATACACAACTTATAAAATGCTTAAACATAAAATAACAACAGACTAGCCGATAAGGCCACCTTCCGTAAAATATACGTAATAGAACATTACATTTTTTTTCTTTACAACCCAATCCACAATGTGACTACAGACCTCTAAGAATAACAACTCTGGCGGGACAGGGCCCCGCCATACCCCTGAATGTACAACAACCGACAATACCAGGGATAAGCCTCCGAATAAAGGAGCTTCTCAACGGTGAACAATGATCCTAAGAGCGAGGATCGAACACTCTACTACTGCGGCATGAACGCGGCCCGAAGGAGGTCGATTACAACATGTACCAAATATGTGGAACCGAAATCAGAATGAAATCATAAGTCTATAATAAAGCGGAGCGGTATGATAACTCAATTAACGATTACCGCGGTGCCTTACTAACAATGAGAGTAATCAAGAGTATACTTACAACATAAAAATAGGAAGCTTGCGATCAAAGCAGGACCACCCGCCCGCAGTATCATTAAGCAATCCTACTCCTGGGACTATTTCACCCGCATAGGTCGTGTGGACCCGCATGAGGTATTCCTCGCATAGGCTGTACCCGCCCGCATGGGACTATTTCACCCGCATAAGCCCATAAGGACTCGCATGAGGTATTCCTCGCATCATGGGTAGCAAATCCACGGAAACAGGTGGTATAACGATCTTGGGGATTTACCCCTCATTTATACTCTTACCCTGAAGCAGGTGGTATAACGATCTTGGGGATTTACCCCTCAGATATACTCTTACCCTGGAGAAGGTGGTATAACGATCTTGGGGATTTACCCCTCAGATATACTCTTACCCTATCTCAACTGGCCATCATACATAACATAAGCCCTACCGGCTTATCATACATAACATAAGCACTACCGGCTTATCATACAATAAATAAGCAAGTTAAGAAATCCCCCTAACTTCTTATTAGCCTTATTCATATACACTCTCATTTTAGTTTACTTAAGGCACTAACATGTCATTATAAATCCGGGAGTTTAACCCAAAGTACTACGTACTTCTATTCTTTTAAAATGACTCATTTTTATACAAACTTCCAAGATACTAATAACCGTAGTATCAAGTCATAACTACATTTTAAGACAAGTCACAATACCTTTTTAGAAAATACATTTTCGGGCTTCTAAAACAAGTGACTTCTTTCTTTTAAAAACCTTAAGCAATTGATGCCTTTAAATCAATTTGCCTTTCGTTATTTCAAGTCTTTTAACATACTTAAATTACTTAGAGTAAACCACTCTTTTTAACTTTCCATAAAGCTATTATAACCAACTTTCCATAAAGCCGTTATACTAGCTTTATACATTAGCAACTTACATACTTCTTTATAACCAAGAGACTTAAACTTTCCAACAAAACAAGTATCAATAATACTTTCAACATACTTAAAGTCTCTTAACTTTTGAAAACCAAGATATCCTTAATATTTAACAAGTGAGTTAATTTCCTAACTCAATCAACTTGGACATTCTTAAAATAAGCCAAGGATATCAAATGGACCTAGATTGTCAAAATCTTGTACGTCTACCGTACTATACATTTACAACTTATTCATTCTCAAGAGATAAGAAAGTTCCACATACCTCTTCGGTTTAATCCACTTGCTAAGTCCAATTCTCCGTACGTAGTATGTCAACCTATAATGACCATAATACGTCTATTAACTTCTTACTTCAAACGTAGAATATTCCAAGTGCAAAGTCACTAAATTCTACGGAAAATCGGACAACACTTCCTTTGTTTCTACATACTTTGCCACCTTTTTCAAGGCCGAATTCAATAACCAAACACGCCACATTTAAGGCCCAACAATGCAATTAATCAATACGGGATTACACGCCTACTAGACGTGTAAAATTCCGCCCCACAAACGATATCAAATTAATACAATCTACTAGTCCAATTCGGCCACATTGAGACACAATAACACCAATTCTTATCCAATTTCCATTTCAATCCAAGTCGTTAGCATAACATGATATCAAGTCGCAATCGATTATAACTACTATAATCCTCAAGTAGATAACATGCGACGATTCTAATTATCGACCAAATTGTATTTCAATTTCAAATGGCTTAACATGTCATTTTCGGATTTTTGAGCTTCCAAATTTCCATAACACTTATCAATATTCATAAACAATATCACATGATCATTTCTAACTTATAATAGCATGAAATCTTCAATTACAAAAGTAAGACGAAGATTATACCTCATTTATCCCAATTATGATCCAAGATTACAAGTCGATCCTTAGCAACTTTAGCACCTCTTTTTGACATTCCAATCCACTCCAAGCGACCCTTAGAAGCTTATGATGAACTTATCTTCAAGTTCCAACTTCAAAGTTGAAGAACTCCTTTAGTTTCCGCCTTGCGACTAATACGAAAACACCATTTTTCCGGGATCTTTCTATTGAGATACACATACAATACCCTTAGGTACCTTGGTTTAAAGTGGGGAGATTATTGGACAACAATTGAAAATTTTTCCTTCAAACCCTAGGTAAAGCCGAGAGCTACCTTTTGTTTTCTCTCAATTCTTGAATTGTTTTCTAAAGTATGGAGACTAGTCTTGCACTAGTAGTGGTATATATAAATAAGACAAGGGCTAGGATTCATCCAAATGGAAGGTCAAGATGTGGTCAATTATCTCAAGCTATTGACTTCTTGACTTAGTCAAATTTATCAAGACAAAGTCTTTGCAAGACTTGATCATCTCATTAGTGGTCAAATGACCATTATATCCATGCCCCATTTCGTCCAAGGCCAATAATGGGGGTGACACGTGTCGCCCTCCCATTCGTCGCAATATTTCGTTTTCCGACAAATTCCAAAAATTCCGATAAATTGTTACTCGTCTCTAATCTTAACATTTGTGAGTTCTTACGTACGTTCTTATAAACATATCCTGAAATTTCGGGGTGTAACATGAATGATCTATACCAAAATGATAAACTCCTGAACATATGGAGCTATCCAAAACTCGGAGCAGGGTCCTACACCTGCAGATCACCAAAACGTGTACCCAAACCTGCGACATGAACGCAGCCCCCCCAAGGAGGTCAGTACGAAAAATGTACAAAGTATGTGAAACAGTAAATATTGTAATGAAATCATAACAGTCTAAAAAAAACAGGAGACATGTATGATAGCTAACTTACAGTACACAATACATAAGCAGTCATATCAAGTCAGGGACGCATGCCCTCAAAGTCATTACTCAAATATAACCATGGGTCTCACGCCCATAATATCAATCATGCCCGTGGAATCCTTCCTCACTGCCGGCAGTCCATGATATAATATAACATCAGTAAACACAATGAACCTTGCAATCATGAGAGTAATGCAATCCTTTTTATGTTTTAAGTTATGCTTTTAACAATGAGACCAACTGTTCCACTTTAAGTCATAAACACACTGCACCCTTTCATTAATGAAATCACTACCGTTTCAAAACACGGGCGTCGTGCGATGCGGTCAACCACCCTCTGTGTTATAATGCAACCTATCATGGGACTATTTCACCCTCTTAGGTCATGTGGACCCGCAATGAGTCATCGGTACAAGATACTCGCATCACGGATAGCTAATCCATGGCTTATATATATCCCGAGAATTTAACCCGCCCGAGTCAAATACCGACCCGCCGTGAGTTTGTACCTGTCACGACCCGACCGGGCGAATCGGTGCCTCAGGGCACCGTCCGTATACATCAGAGAATAGCAGCGGAACATACATAACACATAACCTGTATAAAGTAAACATCACTGACAAGCCGATAAGGCTGCCTTCCTTAAAAATATATTTAATCAAAAGTTCAACTTTGTTTTTACAGCCCCAAACCACAAACGTGACTACAGACCTCTAGGAATAACAACTGTGGCGGGACAGGGCCCCGCCATACCCCTGAATGTACATAATACCTATAGCATCAGGGAAAAACCGTACCAACAAAACAAGCCTCCGGAGGAATGGAGCTTCTGACACCAGACTAGTGATCCTAAGAATGAGAATCCACCACCTGCTTACCCCTACCTGCGGCATGAACGCAGCCCCCGAGGAAGGGTCGCATACATATGTACTAAGTATGCGAAACTGGAAAATACTGAAAATACCTAATAAGTCTAAAATAACTGAAGACATGTATGATAATCAATTTTACAGAACACCGTGCCTTACTAATAATGAGAATATCAAGCATATACTATACTGCATGAAAATATGAAGCTCATGATCAAAGCAAGGTCATCCGCCCCACAATATCATTAAGCACTCCTACTCCTGGGACTATTTCATCCGCATGGGTCATGTGGACCCGCATGAGGTATTCCTCGCATAGGCTGTACTCACCCGCATGGGACTATTTCACCCGCATGAGCCCTACGGACTCGCATGAGGTATTCCTCGCATCGTGGGTAGCAAATCCACGGAATATACAAATGTCACAACCACAATGGAAACATACCCGTGGAATCCCACATCACTGTCGGTACGTCCAGGTACCTCTTACTACATGCCTCGGAATCCCTCATCGTAAGCATGTCCAAGGTGCATACCCGTGGAATCCCACCTCAATGTCGGTACGTCCAAGTAAGCTCATATTACGACCATGGAAGCATACCCGTGGAATCCTCCATCACTGACGGTACGTCCAAATAAGCTCATCCTACGACCATGGAAGCATACCCGTGGAATCCCACATCACTGTCGGTACGTCCAGGTAACCTCTTACTGCATGCCTCGAAATCCCTCATCGTAAGCATGTCCAAGGTGCATACCCGTGGAATCCCACCTCACTGTCGGTACGTCCAAGTACTTTCATAACTTCTTTAGACTATCATTAATCTACAAAATGAAACTCATTTTTGACCTTAAGGCACCTTCTTATTGCTTAATCAAATCCGGAGAATTTAACCCGAAGTACTATGTGCTCCTACTCTTTCAAAAGATCCCTTTTTCACATAAAACCCCCATTTTACACTCTAAGCAATTGATACCTTTAAATCAAATTGCCCTACTCAATTTCAATTCTTTCATCTTTGTTTACCTTACTCAAGAAGACCATTCCTTTAACCTTCCATAAAGTTATTATAACCAACTCCCCATAAAGCCGTTATACTAACTTTATGCTTTAGAAATTAAGACATTATTATCATTTCGTAAGGCCGTTATAACTAACTTCCCATAAAGCCGTTATAACTCCTTATATCTCAAACAATTTCGTTCTTTTATTAACCAAGAGACTTATACTTCAAATCAGTTTACACAATTTTTAAAATAAGTCAAGTATACCAAAGGATTTACTTTATTTAAAACACGTACGTCTACCGTACTATATAGTTATAACTACTCATGCTCAAGAGATAGAAAAGTTCCACATACCTCATTGGTCAATCAACTTGCTAAGTCCAAAATACCGCACGTAGTACGTCAACCTATGATGACCATAATACGTTTATTAACCTCTAGTTTCAACGTAAAATATTCTAAGTGCAAAGTCACTAAATTCTATGGAAAATCGGACAGCATTTCCTTTGTTTCTACACACTTTGCCACCTTTTCAAGGTCCGAATTCAACACCCAAACACCACTTTTAAGGCCCAACAATCCAAACAATTCAAAGGGGATTACACACCTAATCTTGGATGTGTAAAATTCTGCCCCACAATGCATACTAACTAAATCAATAAGTTAAAGGTAGTATTTTGGCTACAACATGTTCACATCCTAACCTTATTCAATCCCTTCAAATCCAAATCATATTTCTTACATGCAATTCTTCTAAGAGCAATATTTACCACTACAAGTTCTTTCTTCTTCACATGCAACACCATAAACTAGCAAAAAGAGAAGGAAGTGTTACCTTAGGGCTTAGCCAAATTAATCCAACAAATTCACTAGCCTCCTTTCCACAATCACCACCACAAAACTCCTACAAGCTTGCCAACAAGTTTCCTTCTTGCCACATTTTCCAGATTTTTCTCAAGCCTTGATTTTCTTTTGATTTTCTAGAGAGAAGGGAAAACTTCTAATTTTTAGAGATAGAGAAGAGCTTGAAGAATGACCAAGTCTTCAAGACTTGGTCAATAAATAAGACATGCAAAATCAGATGGGAGGGACACTTGTCACCCTCTCATGGCCTTTTTTAAAACAAAACAGTTCAGATTTTTCCACTCAACCTCGCAGAACCCGCCTCGGCGCCGCGGCTGCGGTGGCCAAGGCGCTGAAACCTCCGCCACCTCACGGGACTTGACCGCTGCCTCGCTTCCGGCCCGCGGCCCCGCTCTCGACCGAATTATTTTTACGCCCATCGCGACCGAACTTGTAACCTCCATAACTTTATACTCCGATTTCATATCGACGAACGGTTGGTTGCGTTGGAAATTAGAATCAACGAACTACGTAATATGCCTTTGAAACACCTAAGAACTTCAATGTAACGGTCATAACCCGCCTCAAAGTTGACTAAAAACCCGTCCAAAACAATCTGTCAACCTATCTTTCTAAAATTTTAGTCTTAATCCCTTTCGTACGTACTCATACGCATGGCCAGAACTACGGGATATAACATTCTCCCCCCCCCCTTAGAAACATTTGTCCCCGAATGTTCTTTTGGGGCCAATCTAATATTCCCCGGTACATCCTCGTACTTCACGCTTAATGGGACCCTATTATGCCACTTGTGACACTAAGATACCGCACACGCATATCCATTCATCGTAAGTTAAATAGGAAAACGAATCCAAAATGTGCACCATCACCACTTACTCTCATTCATGGCCTAACAGGATTGCCTGTTCGTATCTACCAACTTATTCTATCACATGTACATAGTCTCAATATCCTCCGTTCATGACACTAAATCATACACAATCCTATCATGCATACTAATCTCTAAAGGGTCAAAGATATACCTGACATCACATAGGCGGGTCAAAGGACCGCTAAAACTGGGAACTGCTACCACGACCTCTGCCGCGGCCTGCCGGTGCATGAACATCCTGCCTAGCCATTGAAGGTGAAGAACCCGCAACTGATCCAATAGACTGTGCCATCCCACCAGCGCCACCCCTGGTCGGACAGTCTCTCGCCAAATGGCCCTGTTGGCCGCAAGCATAACAAGTTGTCGACCTAGTCCGACACTCCCCAAAATGAGATCTACCACAGTGACCACACCGAGGCAAAGGTGGCCTCCCCTGGCTACTATCTTCGGACACCTGTGAACCTGCCGCCCTGGAGCCTTGACCTGCTCCTGAATATCCCCGGCGGTCAAACCACCCGCCGAAAGACCGGGAAGGGGCATTCTGCGTCGGCGAAAATGTAGACCCAACTTGCTGCTGAGGCTGTCCCCATGAAAGCTATCCAGAAACCCCGCGTCACGGCCTCTTGGGTGGACTCAACTAGCCCTGACTCTCCGTGTCCTCAATCCCCTGTGCATACGCCTGCATCCTGGCAATATCCATACCGGTCAAGAGCCACTCCCGGACATACGAGAACCGTATAACGGTCTAGCCCATCACATAGCGGTGAACTCGTCCGCCATAGTGGCGATACCTGGCCAATGAATCAAACTTCAGGTTGTACTCCCTGATGGTCCTCCCATTCTGTCTCAATGCCAAGAACCTATCCAAGCGGGCTCTCCTCATCTCAGGAGGCAAAAAGTGACCGAGGAAGGCTTCCGTGAACTCATCCCAAATAGCTGGAGGAGCACCCACACCTCTAGACAACACCCACGACTCAAACCAGTTCAACGCAATATCGCGTAACCGGTAAGAAGCTAACACTACGGACTCCGTCTCCGAGGCCCTAAGCACCTGCATAGTCCGCCGCACCTGCCGAATGAACTCCTGAGGATCCTCCTCAGACCTCGAACCATAGAAATCGAGTGGATTACAACTCAGAAAGTCCCGAATCCTTAAACTGTCGGCTCTAGGGTTAGCTACCGGCTCCTGGCGGCGCTGCCCTGCCACAATGCTAGTCAACAACCTGATCTTCTCTCCGTAATCTCTATACTCAGCCCCTGGCTGTGGGACTGGAGGCTCAGGTACCGCGGTCTCAGTAGCCGTTGTTGCTGCCTCGAACTCCGTTGAGGCTGGCGACGTCGTGGAACTCGCCGCCCAAAACATCATCTCTGGTAAGGATTGGGCCTGTGCCCTCGTAACCCTCTGCGTCCTACTTGCAGCTCCCTCAGCTGCCTTGCCCTTCTGGGCTCTGGTTTCCTTGCTTGGCGGCATAACTGGTACATAAGAAGAGGTCAGAGAGGATTCAACCTAGTAGGACAACTCTACTGCACGATCTCAGAGAGAAAATAATGGAAAACAATCCTAAATATCCTGTAGCCTCCTGATTATAGATGTGGTGCACAACACACTGATAATCAAGACTCTACTAGGCACGGTCTGTAGACACTTTGCGAGGACTAACTGCTCTGATACCACTTTTCTCACGACCCGACCTCGGGGCCGCAACTGGTGCCCTACCGGGGCACCCCGTCAGGTATACATCAGAGAATAGCAGCGGAACATACATAACACATAACCTGTATAAAGTAAACATCACTGACAAGATGATAAGGCTGCCTTCCTTAAAAATATACTTAATCAAAAGTACAACTTTGTTTTTACAGCCCCAAACCACAAACGTGATTACAGACCTCTAGGAATAACAACTGTGGCGGGACAGGGCCCCGCCATACCCCTGAATGTACATAATACCTATAGCATCAGGGAAAAACCGTACCAACAAAACAAGCCTCCGGAGGAATGGAGCTTCTGACACCAGACCAGTGATCCTAAGAATGAGAATCCACCACCTGCTTACCCCTACCTGCGGCATGAACGCAGCGGCCAGGAAGAGTCGATACAATATGTACTAAGTATGCGAAACTGGAAAATACTGAAAATACCTCATAAGTCTAAAATAACTGAAGACATGTATGATAATCAATTTTACAGAACACTGTGCCATACTAATAATGAGAATATCAAGCATATACTATACTGCATGAAAATAGGAAGCTCATGATCAAAGCAAGGTCATCCGCCCCGCAGTATCATTAAGCACTCCTACTCTTGGGACTATTTCACCCGCATGGGTCATGTGGACCCGCATGAGGTATTCCTCGCCTAGGCTGTACTCACCCGCATGGGACTATTTCACCCGCATGAGCCCTACGGACTCGCATGAGGTATTCCTCGCATCGTGGGTAGCAAATCCACGGAATATACAAATGTCACAACCACAATGGAAGCATACCCGTGGAATCCCACATCACTGTCGGTACGTCCAGGTAACTTCTTACTGCATGCCTCGAAATCCCTCATCGTAAGCATGTCCAAGGTGCATACCCGTGGAATCCCACCTCAATGTCGGTACGTCCAAGTAAGCTCATATTACAACCATGGAAGCATACCCGTGGAATCCTCCATCACTGACGGTACGTTCAAATAAGCTCATCCTACGACCATGGAAGCATACCCGTGGAATCCCACATCATTGTCGGTACGTCCAGGTAACCTCTTCGCATGCCTCTAATCCCTCATCGTAAGCATGTCCAAGGTGCATACCCGTGGAATCCCACCTCACTGTCGGTACGTCCAAGTACTTTCATAACTTCTTTAGACTATCATTAATCTACAAAATGAAACTCATTTTTGACCTTAAGGCACTTTCTTATTGCTTAATCAAATCCGGAGAATTTAACCCGAAGTACTATGTGCTCCTACTCTTTCAAAAGATCCCTTTTTCACATAAAACCCCCATTTTACACTCTAAGCAATTGATACCTTTAAATCAAATTGCCCTACTCAATTTCAATTCTTTCATCTTTGTTTACCTTACTCAAGAAGACCATTCCTTTAACCTTCCATAAAGTTATTATAACCAACTCCCCATAAAGCCGTTATACTAACTTTATGCTTTAGAAATTAAGACATTATTATCATTTCGTAAGGCCGTTATAACTAACTTCCCATAAAGCCGTTATAACTCCTTATATCTCAAACCATTTCGTTCTTTTATTAACCAAGAGACTTATACTTCAAATCAGTTTACACAATTTTTAAAATAAGTCAAATATACCAAAGGATTTACTTTATTTAAAACACGTACGTCTACCGTACTATATAGTTATAACTACTCATGCTCAAGAGATAGAAAAGTTCCACATACCTCATTGGTCAATCAACTTGCTAAGTCCAAAATACCGCACGTAGTACGTCAACCTATGATGACCATAATACGTTTATTAACCTCTAGTTTCAACGTAAAATATTCTAAGTGCAAAGTCACTAAATTATATGGAAAATCGGGCAGCATTTCCTTTGTTTCTACACACTTTGCCACCTTTTCAATGTCCGAATTCAACACCCAAACACCACTTTTAAGGCCCAACAATCCAAACAATTCAAAGGGGATTACACACCTAATCTTGGATGTGTAAAATTCTGCCCCACAATGCATACTAACTAAATCAATAAGTTAAAGGTAGTATTTTGGCTACAACATGTTCACATCCTAACCTTATTCAATCCCTTCAAATCCAAATCATATTTCTTACATGCAATTCTTCTAAGAGCAATATTTACCACTACAAGTTCTTTCTTCTTCACATGCAACACCATAAACTAGCAAAAAGAGAAGGAAGTGTTACCTTAGGGCTTAGCCAAATTAATCCAACAAATTCACTAGCCTCCTTTCCACAATCACCACCACAAAACTCCTACAAGATTGCCAACAAGTTTCCTTCTTGCCACATTTTCCTGATTTTTCTCAAGCCTTGATTTCCTTTTGATTTTCTAGAGAGAAGGGAGAGCTTCTAATTTTTAGAGAGAGAGAAGAGCTTGAAGAATGACCAAGTCTTCAAGAATTGGTCAATAAATAAGACATGTAAAATCAGATGGGGGGGGGGGACACTTGTCACCCTCCCTTGGCCTTTTTTAAAACAAAACAGTTCAGATTTTTCCACTCAACCTCGCAGAACCGCGCGGCCTGCGGTGTGGCCGCGCAGAACCCTCCGCCACCTCACAGGACTTCCGGCGCCAGCCTGCTCGCGCGACCGTGGCTCTGGCCAGAATTATTTTTACGCCCATTGCGCCGAACTTGTAACCTCCATAACTTTCTACTCCGATGTCCTATCGACGAACGGTTGGTTGCGTTGGAAATCAGAATCAACGAACTACGTACTAGGCCTTTGAAACACCTAAGAACTCTCAATGTAACGGGTCATAACCCGCCTCAAAGTTGACTAAAAACCCGTCCAAAACAATCTGTCAACCTATCTTTCTAAAATTTCAGTCTTAATCCCTTTCGTACGTACTCATACGCATGGCCAGAACTACGGGATATAACATTCTCCCCCCCCCCCCTTAGAAACATTTGTCCCCGAATGTTCTTTTGGGGCCAATCTAATATTCCCCGGTACATCCTCGTACTTCACGCTTAATGGGACCCTATTATGCCACTTGTGACACTAAGATACCGCACACGCATATCCATTCATCGTAAGTTAAATAGGAAACCGAATCCAAAATGTGCACCATCACCACTTACTCTCATTCATGGCCTAACAGGATTGCCTGTTCGTATCTACCAACTTATTCTATCACATGTACATAGTCTCAATATCCTCCGTTCATGACACTAAATCATACAACAATCCTATCATGCATACTAATCTCTAAAGGGTCAAAGATATACCTGACATCACATAGGCGGGTCAAAGGACCGCTAAAACTGGGAACTGCTACCACGACCTCTGCCGCGGCCTGCCGGTGCATGAACATCCTGCCTAGCCATTGAAGGTGAAGAACCCGCAACTGATCCAATAGACTGTGCCATCCCACCAGTGCCACCCCTGGTCGGACAGTCTCTCGCCAAATGGCCCTGTTGGCCGCAAGCATAACAAGCTGTCGACCTAGTCCGACACTCCCCAAAATGAGATCTACCACAGTGACCACACCGAGGCAAAGGTGGCCTCCCCTGGCTACTATCTTCGGACACCTGTGAACCTGCCGCCCTGGAGCCTTGACCTGCTCCCGAATATCCCCGGCGGTCAAACCACCCGCCGGAAGACCGGGAAGGGGCACTCTGCGTCGGCGAAAATGTAGACCCAGCCTGCTGCTGAGGCTGTCCACCCTGAAAGCTATCCTGAAACCCTGCCGTCCTGGCCCTCTTGGGTTTGGACTGGCTGGCCCTCACTCTCCCTGGCCTCAATCCCCTGTGCATACGCCTGCATCCGGGCAATATCCATACCTGGCTGAAGAGCCACTCCCGCATACGCGAGAACCATATAACGGTCTAGCCCCATCACATAGCGGTGAACTCATCGCCCGTGTCCGCTGATAGTGGCGCGTACAGCCAATGAATCAAACTTCGGGTTGTACTCCCTGATGGTCCTCCCATTCTGTCTTAATGCCAAGAACCTATCCAAGCGGGCTCTCCTCATCTCAGGAGGCAAAAAGTGACCGAGGAAGGCTTCCGTGAACTCATCCCAAACAGTTGGAGGAGCACCCACACCTCTAGACAACACCGACGACTCAAACCAGTTCAACGAAATATCGCGTAACCGGTAAGAAGCTAACACTACGGACTCCGTCTCCGAGGCCCTACGCACCTGCATAGTCCGCCGCACCTGCCGAATGAACTCCTGAGGATCCTCCTCAGACCTCGAACCATAGAAATCGAGTGGATTACAACTCGTAAAGTCCGAATCCTTAAGCCCATCGGCTCTAGGGTTAGCTACGGCTCACTGGCGCGCCGCCACAATGCTAGTCAACAACCTGATCTTCTCTCCGTAATCTCTATACTCATTTGGGTGTGGGATCGAGGCTCGTGTACCGCGGTCTCGATGGCGTTGTTCTTTGCCTCGAACTCCGTTGAGGCTGGCGACGTCGTGGAACTCGCCGCCCAAAACATCATCTCTGGTAAGGATTGGGCCTGTGCCCTCGTAACCCTCTGCGTCCTACTTGCAGCTCCCTCAGCTGCCTTGCCCTTCTGGGCTCTGGTTTCTTTGCTTGGCGGCATAACTGGTACATAAGAAGAGGTCAGAGAGGATTCAACCTAGTAGGACAACTCTACTGCACGATCTCAGAGAGAAAATAATGGAAAACAATCCTAAATATCCTGTAGCCTCCTGATTATAGATGTGGTGCACAACACACCGATAAGCTCTACTAGGCACGGTCTGTAGACACTTTGCGAGGACTAACTGCTCTGATACCACTTTTCTCACGACCCGAGCTCGGGCAAGAATCGTGCCCTACCGGCACCGTCAGTATACATCGAGAATAGCGTGAACATACATAACACATAACCTGTATAAAGTAAACATCACTGACAAGATGATAAGGCTGCCTTCCTTAAAAATATACTTAATCAAAAGTACAACTTTGTTTTTCTGATTTCAAACCACAAACGTGATTCTGCACCTCTAGGAATAACAACTGTGGCGGGAAAGGGCCCCGCCATACCCCTGAGTGTACATAATACCTATAGCATCAGGGAAAAACCGTACCAACAAAACAAGCCTCGGAGAATGGAGCTTCGACACGGACCGGTGATCCTAAGAATGAGAATCCACCACTGCTTACCCTACTGCGGCATGACGCGGCCAGAGGAAGGGGTCGATTACCTGATATGTACTAAGTATGCGAAGCGGAAAATCGAAAATACCTCATAAGTCTAAAATAACTGAAGACATGTATGATAATCAATTTTACAGAACACTGTGCCATACTAATAATGAGAATATCAAGCATATACTATACTGCATGAAAATAGGAAGCTCATGATCAAAGAAAGGTCATCTGCCCCGCAGTATCATTAAGCACTCCTACTCTTGGGACTATTTCACCGCATGGGTCATGTGGACCGCATGAGGTATTCCTCGCCTAGGTGTGCTACCGCGTGAGACTATTTCACCGCGTGAGCCCTACGGACTCGCGTAGGTATTCCTCGCATCGTGGGTAGCAAATCCACGGAATATACAAATGTCACAACCACAATGGAAGCATGCGTGGAATCCACATCACGTCGATGCGTCCGGGTAACCTCTTCTGCGTGCCTCGAAATCCTCATCGTAAACATGTCGAGGTGCGTACGTGGAATCCCACCTCAATGTCGACGCGTCAAGTAAGCTCATATTACAACCATGGAAGCATACCCGTGGAATCCTCCATCACTGACGGTACGTTCAAATAAGCTCATCCTACGACCATGGAAGCATACCCGTGGAATCTCACATCACTGTCGGTACGTCCATGTAACCTCTTACTGCATGCCTCGGAATCCCTCATCGTAAGCATGTCCAAGGTGCATACCCGTGGAATCCCACCTCACTGTCGGTACGTCCAAGTACTTTCATAACTTCTTTAGACTATCATTAATCTACAAAATGAAACTCATTTTTGACCTTAAGGAACCTTCTTATTGCTTAATCAAATCCGGAGAATTTAACCCGAAGTACTATGTGCTCCTACTCTTTCAAAAGATCCCTTTTTCACATAAAACCCCCATTTTACACTCTAAGCAATTGATACCTTTAAATCAAATTGCCCTACTCAATTTCAATTCTTTCATCTTTGTTTACCTTACTCAAGAAGACCATTCCTTTAACCTTCCATAAAGTTATTATAACCAACTCCCCATAAAGCCGTTATACTAACTTTATGCTTTAGAAATTAAGACATTATTATCATTTCGTAAGGCCGTTATAACTAACTTCCCATAAAGCCGTTATAACTCCTTATATCTCAAACAATTTCGTTCTTTTATTAACCAAGAGACTTATACGTCAAATCAGTTTACACAATTTTTAAAATAAGTCAAGTATACCAAAGGATTTACTTTATTTAAAACACGTACGTCTAGTACTATATAGTTATAACTACTCATGCTCGAGAGATAGAAAAGTTCCACATACCTCATTGGTCAATCAACTTGCTAAGTCCAAAATACATGCGTAGTACGTCAACCTATGATGACCATAATACGTTTATTAACCTCTAGTTTCAACGTAAAATATTCTAAGTGCAAAGTCACTAAATTCTATGGAAAATCGGGCAGCATTTCCTTTGTTTCTACACACTTTGCCACCTTTTCAAGGTCCGAATTCAACACCCAAACACCACTTTTAAGGCCCAACAATCCAAACAATTCAAAGGGGATTACACACCTAATCTTGGATGTGTAAAATTCTGCCCCACAATGCATACTAACTAAATCAATAAGTTAAAGGTAGTATTTTGGCTACAACATGTTCACATCCTAACCTTATTCAATCCCTTCAAATCCAAATCATATTTCTTACATGCAATTCTTCTAAGAGCAATATTTACCACTACAAGTTCTTTCTTCTTCACATGCAACACCATAAACTAGCAAAAAGAGAAGGAAGTGTTACCTTAGGGCTTAGCCAAATTAATCCAACAAATTCACTAGCCTCCTTTCCACAATCACCACCACAAAACTCCTACAAGCTTGCCAACAAGTTTCCTTCTTGCCACATTTTCCAGATTTTTCTCAAGCCTTGATTTCCTTTTGATTTTCTAGAGAGAAGGGAGAGCTTCTAATTTTTAGAGAGAGAGAAGAGCTTGAAGAATGACCAAGTCTTCAAGAATTGGTCAATAAATAAGACATGTAAAATCAGATGGGGGGGGGGGGACACTTGTCACCCTCCCTTGGCCTTTTTTAAAACAAAACAGTTCAGATTTTTCCACTCAACCTCGCAGAACCCGCCTCGGCGCCGCGGCCACGCAGCTGCGCGCGGCTGAAACCTCCGCCACCACAGACTTCCGCCGCGGCCACAGCTCCTGACCGAATTATTTTTCTGCCCGACTGCGCACTGAACTTGTAACTTCCATAACTTTCTACTCCGATGTCCTATCAACGAACGGTTGGTTGCGTTGGAAATTAGACTCAACGAACTACGTTCTAGGCCTTTGAAACACCTAAGAACTCTCAATGTAACGGGTCATAACCCGCCTCAAAGTTGACTAAAAACCCGTCCGAAACAATCCGTCAACCTATCTTTCTAAAATTTAAGTCTTAATCCCTTTCGTACGTACTCATACGCATGGACAGAACTACCGGGTATAACAGTACCACTCACCCCCATGGGGAGCTAACCCATGGTATCCTTGAAACAAGTTGTCGGCCCTTTATGGTGGGACGCGGAGATGTGGAAATATGACACTTGCACGAATGTCTATATGAGCAACCCATATGCAAGCAAACCAAGACAATACCATGCCTTTACACAAATCAAGACAATTACCATGTCTTTTTTTTTTACATAAACCAAGACAATACCATGCCTTTCTTTTTTTACGTAAACCAAGACAATTACCATGCCTTCTTTTTACATATACCAAGAAAATTACCATGCCTTCTTTTTACATATACCAAGACAATTACCATGCCTTCTTTTTACATATACCAAGACAATTACCATGCCTTCTTTTTACATATATCAAGACAATTACCATGCTTTCTGTTTACATATAACAAGAGAAATCCTTATTTAAGCAAGCCAATGTACTTATCAAGGAACACATAGAATAATTCTCATTTAAACAAGCCAAAGTACTATCAAGGCACAAATGGAAAAATTCTCATTTAAACAAGCCAAAGTACTACGTACGTACATTCTTTTCAAAAGACTCCTTTTTATGTAAAACCCCAAGATACTAACACCCGTAGTATCAAGGCATGTCTATTTTTTCAAAATAAGTTACTACACCCTTAGAAATTCATTTCGGACACCTGTGAACCTGCCGCCCTGGAGCCTTGACCTGCTCCTGAATATCCCCGGCGGTCAAACCACCCGCCGAAAGACCGGGAAGGGGCACTTTGCGTCGGCGAAAATGTAGACCCAACTTGCTGCTGAGGCTGTCCCCATGAAAGCTATCCAGAAACCCTGCCGTCCTGGCCCTCTTGGGCTGGGCTGGACCTGGCTAGCCCTCACTCTCCCTGTCCTCAATCCCCTGTGCATACGCCTGCATCCGGGCAATATCCATACCTGGCTGAAGAGCCACTCCCAGACATGCAGTAACCATATAACGGTCTAGCCCCATCACATAGCGGTGAACTCTGTCCGCCATGTCCGCCACAATAGTGGGCGCATACCTGGCCAATGAATCAAACTTGGGTTGTACTCACGATGGTCCCATTCGTCTAAATGCGAGAACCTATCAGCGGGCTCTCCTCATCTCGTGAGGCAAAAGTGACCGAGGAAGGCTTAGTGAACTCATCCCAAATAGTGAAGGAGCACCGCTCTAGACAACACCACGACTCAAACCGGTTCAACGCAATATCGCGTAACGGTAGAAGCTAACACTACGGACTCAGTCTCCGAGGCCCTAAGCACTGCATAGTCGCGCACCGCCGAATGAACTCCACGAGGATCCTCGCCGGACCTCGAACCATAGAAATCGAGTGGATTACAACTCAGAAAGTTCCGAATCCTTAAACTGTCGGCTCTAGGGTTAGCTACGGCTCTGGCGCGCCGCCTGCCTGATGCTAGTCAACAACCTGATCTTCTCTCCGTAATCTCTATACTCACTGGCCGTGGACCGAGGCTCGGTACCGCGGTCTCGATGTCGTTGCTGCTGCCTCGAACTCCGTTGAGGCTGGCGACGTCGTGGAACTCGCCGCCCAAAACATCATCTCTGGTAAGGATTGGGCCTGTGCCCTCGTAACCCTCTGCGTCCTACTTGCAGCACCCTCAGCTGCCTTGCCCTTCTGGGCTCTGGTTTCCTTGCTTGGCGGCATAACTGGTACATAAGAAGAGGTCAGAGAGGATTCAACCTAGTAGGACAGCTCTACTGCACGATCTCAGAGAGAAAATAATGGAAAACAATCCTAAATATCCTGTAGCCTCCTGATTATAGATGTGGTGCACAACACACTGATAATCAAGACTCTACTAAACGCGATGCATAGACACTGCGAGGACTAACTGCTCTGATACCACTTTTCTCACGACCCGACCTCGGGGCCGCAACTGGTGCCCTACCGGGGCACCCCGTCAGGTATACATCAGAGAATAGCAGCGGAACATACATAACACATAACCTGTATAAAGTAAACATCACTGACAAGATGATAAGGCTGCCTTCCTTAAAAATATACTTAATCAAAAGTACAACTTTGTTTTTACAGCCCCAAACCACAAACGTGACTACAGACCTCTAGGAATAACAACTGTGGCGGGACAGGGCCCCGCCATACCCCTGAATGTACATAATACCTATAGCATCAGGGAAAAACCGTCCCCACAAAACAAGCCTCGAGAATGGAGCTTCGACACGGACGGTGATCCTAAGAATGAGAATCCACCACCGCTACTTACCTGCGGCATGAACGCAGCCCGAGAAGGGTCGTTACGATATGTACTAAGTATGCGGCGGAAAATCGAAAATACCTCATAAGTCTAAAATAACTGAAGACATGTATGATAATCAATTTTACAGAACACTGTGCCATACTAATAATGAGAATATCAAGCATATACTATACTGCATGAAAATAGGAAGCTCATGATCAAAGAAAGGTCATCTGCCCCGCAGTATCATTAAGCACTCCTACTCTTGGGACTATTTCACCCGCATGGGTCATGTGGACCCGCATGAGGTATTCCTCGCCTAGGCTGTACTCACCCGCATGAGACTATTTCACCCGCATGAGCCCTACGGACTCGCATGAGGTATTCCTCGCATCGTGGGTAGCAAATCCACGGAATATACAAATGTCACAACCACAATGGAAGCATACCCGTGGAATCCCACATCACTGTCGGTACATCCAGGTAACCTCTTACTGCATGCCTCGAAATCCCTCATCGTAAGCATGTCCATGGTGCATACCCGTGGAATCCCACCTCAATGTCGGTACGTCCAAGTTATCTCATATTACGACTATGGAAGCATACCCGTGGAATCCTCCATCACTGACGGTACGTTCAAATAAGCTCATCCTACGACCATGGAAGCATACCCGTGGAATCCCACATCACTGTCGGTACGTCCAGGTAACCTCTTACTGCATGCCTCGGAATCCCTCATCGTAAGCATGTCCAAGGTGCATACCCGTGGAATCCCACCTCACTGTCGGTACGTCCAAGTACTTTCATAACTTCTTTAGACTATCATTAATCTACAAAATGAAACTAATTTTTGACCTTAAGGCACCTTCTTATTGCTTAATCAAATCCGGAGAATTTAACCCGAAGTACTATGTGCTCCTACTCTTTCAAAAGATCCCCTTTTCACATAAAACCCCCATTTTACACTCTAAGCAATTGATACCTTTAAATCAAATTGCCCTACTCAATTTCAATTCTTTCATCTTTGTTTACCTTACTCAAGAAGACCATTCCTTTAACCTTCCATAAAGTTATTATAACCAACTCCCCATAAAGCCGTTATACTAACTTTATGCTTTAGAAATTAAGACATTATTATCATTTCGTAAGGCCGTTATAACTAACTTCCCATAAAGCCATTATAACTCCTTATATCTCAAACAATTTCGTTCTTTTATTAACCAAGAGACTTATACTTTGTCACACCCCGAATTCCGGGCCCGTGACTGGTGCCTTACCCCGGGCACCCTAGTGATACAACATCAGAGAAAACCAGCGGAAATAAAAACTTTAAACATGAAATGAGAGACATAATAAATAAACAGGCCAACCAAACAGTTGCCTTCAGTATATATACATAAAAACCCGAACAGTTATCCTTTTTACAAACCCCGCCATTACTCACATGCACTCTAAGATTTACAACAACTATGACGGACGGGCTCGCCATACCACAGAATGTACAAGAACCTACAACTCAGGGAAACATACCAAAGATAAGCCTCGAAGGCGGAGCTTTCAACCTTGTGAAATGAGATCCTAAGAGCGGGGATCCACGGCCGATGTACCTCTACTGCGGCGTGAACGCAGCCCGAAGGAGTCGATAACAGTACCAAGTATGTGAAAGCTATGCAATCAGTAAATGAAATCATAACGATCTATACAAAGCGAGAGACATGTATGATAGCCAAACTACGCATACAACATATAACGATTATATCAAGTCGGTCTCACGCCCACAACATCAATCATGCGTGGAATACCTTCCGCCACGGCGATCTATGATATGATAACAACAAGACAATCCAAATGGAAGCATACCTGCGCTACGCATCGTGTCGGTATGTCCAAAGGGAAACAATAAGACAACATTCCAAATGGACGATACGTGCGCGCTACGATCGTGTCGGTATGTCCAAGAAACAATAGGACAGATTCCAAATGGATGCATACCCGTGCGCTACGTATCGTGTCGGTATGTCCGAAAGGAAATCACTGGCGATAATCAAAATGGAATCATACCTGTGCGCTACGCTTAGTGTCTGTATATGCAAAGCTTTTAACAACAAGACCTCAACCAAAATGGAAGCATACCCGTGCGCTACGCATCGTGTCAGTATGTCCAAAGCGATTAACAACAATAATACTATCAACGAGAACGCACTGCGTGGAATTTCTCCGTCACGCGTCCAAGTAAGTTCTCAACTACCAACCGACCTCCATCGAGACGCGGTAACACGAAATACAACGCTTTGCACAACAAAGGCTATCACAACAAGCATAGGCAAGTTTCACAACAACAAGCATAGGCAAGTTATACACAACTCGAAGTACTTTCATTTTATGACAAAATCCGGGTTTTAACCCTAAAGTACTACGTACGTTAAATTCTTTTAAAAGAGATCCATTACTTTTATAAAAGTCACCCGATACATAGTATTAGAATGACCAACCCACATTCCTTTTCAAAATCAGGTAACAACATTCTTTTCCTAAGTTCCGGTTGCCTAGTTTCAATTACTCAAGCTTCATTTTCAAATGGTTTCATAGTTCATAAACTTAATCACTTAATTCCTTTTTAGAACAATTGAGTAATATATGTCTTACGTGAGTAGGTTATTCTTGTTTTCAACATTCTTATTACAAAGACCATGATCTAGAAAATGTAATATCATTTTGTCTCATCTTAGTTTCTATGCGGATGGAGGTTTACTAGTTTTAATACGATACATCATTATTCAATACATTTTCCTTTATTAACGCTGCGGTGGTGCTGTCGATACACATTCGATTTCCAAATCGGTAAAACATTATCCCTTTAAATAAAACCAAGTACTCATTACTCACGAATGAGGTTTCACACAAACATCCACATTAAAACAAATAAGTTAAGTCTCTTATCTTATAAGATCAAGTCTCTTAACTTCTAACATCAAGAAACCATTTTCTTTACCTCTCTTAAGACATTATACCTAACTCCCATAAAGCTAGTATAACTCTTTTTAAAACCTTTAAAACCAAGTGTTACTCTCCTTCAAAACGATTTATAAATCTTTTGAAATACATCAAGTTTATTTATTATAACAAGCGCTTATAATTCACACGATTACCTTTTAAAACCACAAAGTATTTTCTTACCTACATAAAGTCTTATAACTAACTTCCCATAAAGCCGTTATAACACTTTATGTTTCAAACCAATCAAATACATTAAACACGTATGCGTCTACCGTACTACATAGTTACACACATATCATGCTAGAAGAGATAGGAAGAGGTTCACATACCTCGCGACGATTGTCGACTAATAGCAAAAGCGCTCCAAGTACCTCAAACCGCGGCTACTCCTTAAGCCAAGTGGATCACTCCACACGTAGTACTTCAACCTATAAGGCCACAAGGCGCTTATTAACATCTATATCTCAACGTTCCATAATCTACAGAAAATTCGGCAGCACCTCCCCCCCCCGCAACAGCGTAAATCTCCTCCTTGATCGAGGTCGGCTACCAAGCCAACCAGGGGGTTACTCTCGACCAACAAGGCCTTCACAAGGAGGGGCTCGGCAAAGGGGAGGAGACTAGGGCGAGAACACCACAAGAGAGGAGGAAGGCTTAAACACTTAGGAAATATTTTTGGATGAAGAAGTCTTCAACTTAGGGTGGTATTTATAGGCCAACCAATGGCCAACCAATGGCCAAGATTAAGCCAAGTGCTACACAAGTGTAAGGCAAGATTCACCCAAGTACACCTTATCCATCTACCACACCAAACAACACAAAATATCCTACCTACTCCCACTCACCCAAATCGTCCAAACCGCCCAACACTTCACCAATGAGAGGGTGCCAAGTGTCGCCCTCTTGTTGGTCCAAAATGTTTCGTCTCTCGGAAAAATCCGCAAAAATTAAAAATGACATAGCCGGAAATTCCCCTACGAAAGTTGTGGAAACGTTTCGTCGAAAAACGACTCTTTCGGCACTTGTGTACAAATTTGAAACTAGCCTACTTTAAGGCTCAAATTATAATACGTACACACTCACGCATATACTGGAAATACTGGTATAACATTCTCCTCCTAGAAACATTCGTCCGAATGTTCCTTCTCAAGCGGATAAAGATGAAGTTCTTCTAACAAGTTTCCACCGCCACACTGGCCATAAACATAACACACGTTCTCTTCCTTCCTTACTCGTCGTGCCGCTTCTCGAACACTTGAACTCTTCTAGTATATGCACCATACTCGATCATCGCTTGGTTCCAAAACTTTGGAGTCACCACCTCCAAACTTGGTCATCTACTAGCCTCAATCTTCCTTAAGGCCCTTCCCGGCCTTCACGATCTGCTTCTGGTCGAACATATCCACGAACTCATACGATGGTTACCAAAACTTGGGCCTAGCACCCGCGTGACCCTACCACCTGGCGGGACCACCCAGAGCTGACCCTACCACGAAACAGGTCGCGGGTTGGCCCGCAACATGGCCCCAACCCGACCTACTAACGCATCAAGCTCTTGTTCCCCGATCCGGAACAATCTTACCTATACAGGTCATGAAAGCTACCACTTCCATTTCACACTACCCAGGGACTTACCCTTTTCCCTAACCAGGTTTCTAAATCACATTTTAGCACACAGCTATCCAAACATAACACTAAACACATCAACAACATCAATACATACAAAACTCTAGAGGGTTAGGGATATACCTGAATCTACCGCTCCTCTCTAATCATAGGCCCGCCCTGCAGGGCGCATAACTGTAGAAGGCGATGAACCAGCCACTGATCCTGAAGGCTGAGTCGTAACATCCGTGCTTCCCTTGGTCGGACAGTTCCTCGCAAAATGGCCCTGCTGGCCGCATGCAAAACAAACTCCCCATTTAGCACGACACTCTCCAAAATGGAGTCTACCACAATGGTCACAACGAGGTAGGGGTGGCTTCAGCTGGTTAACACCCCTGCTCTCCCGAAAATCTGAACCCTTGGAGCCCTGACCTGCTCCTGAAGACGGTGGAGGACCACTCTGCTTGGTGGGGTACATAACTTCTTCTTGAGGCGGTCCGCCTCGAAAGTCACCAGGACCTGCGCCCCGGCCTCTTCTGCCGATCCGGTCATTCCGTCGACCTCTCCGTGCCTCGCATCCTGGTGCGTGAGCTGCGTGCGGGCAATGTCCATGCGGTGAAGAAACACCACAAGACTCGGCCATATAATCATCTAGCGGTGGCGTGGCGATGCACCCTATCCTCCATACTAGCTACTAATGCGGAACATACCGCCAACGAGTCGAACTCCACGTTGTACTCGGATGCGCGGCTTGCGCCTCAACATCAAAAATCGTCGGCCGAGCCCTCATCCGTCGTGGAGGCAAGAAATGTGCCGAGGAAGGCCCGGCTTCGTCCCAAACGGTGGAAGTGCATTCTCTCCCGGGAGAGCTCACGAATCAAACGATCATTGCGGTATCACGCGGCCGATGCGAACCTAGGACCACCGACTCGGTCTCGAAGCCTTGATCACTCTCGCGATCCGTGTATCGCCGGATGAACTCCTGCGGATCATCCTCGTGCCTCGACCCATAAAACTCGGAGGTTACACCTCGAAAATCCCGTAGTCTCAAACCCATGCGCTCGGGGTGAACTACGGGTGCTCTGGGGCCCAGGCTGCTGCATCCGGCCTATCCTCATATCGCCACGACCACGGCGATGGCGGCCATCTCCTTGTACCCGTCTCATCTGCTCCGGTGTGTGGGGTGGAGGCTCAGTATCGTAGTCTCAGCAGCCTCTGCCGCGGCTCTAGCTTCTGGCTGGTCTGGCGGTGTCGCCAAACTCTCCGTCAAGTACTATCTCAGTGCAGGCCGGGCTGCGCCCTCGTACTCTCAGTATCTCACTAGCGGCTCCGCTTTGCCTTGCCATCTGGGCTCTGGTTGCCTTGCGCGGAGGCATAATCGTAAAAACGAGATACGTCGGAGGGTCCAACTTACAACACAATAAGGCCACGATCTCTCGGAATGAGAAGAATGGAAACCAATCCTAAATGTCCTATAGCCTCACGATTATAGATGTGGTGCAACACACCGATAATCAAGACTACTGACACGGTTCAGACACTTTCCGAGGATTAATCGCTCGATACCACTATGTCACACCCCGAATTCGGGCGTGGTCGTGCCTTACCGGGCACCTAGTGATACAACATCGAGAAAACCAGCGGAAATAAAAACTTTAAACATGAAATGAGAGACATAATAAATAAGCAGGCCAACCAAATTGCCTTGGTATATATACATAAAAACCGAGCAGTTATCCTTTTTACAAACCACCGCCACAACAACTCTGCACTCTAAGATTTACAACAACTATGACGGGACAGGGGCCGCCATACCACAGAATGTACAAGAACCTACAACTCGAGAAACATACCAAAGATAAGCCTCGAAGGCGGAGCTTTCAACGCCTGAAATGAGATCCTAAGAGCGGGGATCCACGACCGATGTACCTCTACTGCGGCATGAACGCGGCCCGAAGGAGTCGATACAAGTACCAAGTATGTGAAATGCATAATATCAGTAAATGAAATCATAACGATCTATACAAAGCGAGACATGTATGATAGCCAAACTACGATACAACATATATGATTATATCAAATCGGTCTCACGCCACAACATCAATCATGCGTGGAATACCTTCCCGCCGGCTGGCGATCTATGATATGATAACAACAAGACAACAATCCAAATGGAAGCATACGTGCGCTACGCATCGTGTCGGTATGTCGAAGGGAAACAATAAGACAACATTCCAAATGGGCGCATGCGATACCCGCTACGCGTCGTGTCGGTATGTCGAAAGGGAAACAATAGGACAGGATTCCAAATGGATGCATACGTGCGCTACGCGTCGTGTCGATATGTCCGAAAAGGAAATCACAAGGCGATAATCAAAATGGAAACATACGTGCGCTACGCATCGTATCGATATATCCAAAGCGATTAACCATAAGACATCAAACCAAATGGAAGCATACCCGTGCGCTACGCATCGTGTCAGTATGTCCAAAGCGATTAACAACAATAATACTATCAACGACGCGTGCGTGGAATTTCTCCGTCGCTGCCAAGCGCGTCCAAGTAAGTTCTCAACTATCCAACCGACCTCCATCGAGACGCGGTAACACAGAAATACAACGCTTTGCACAACAAAGGCTATCACAACAAGCATAGGCAAGTTTCACAACAACAAGCATAGGCAAGTTATACACAACTCAAAGTACTTTCATTTTATGACAAAATCCGGGTTTTAACCCTAAAGTACTACGTACGTTAAATTCTTTTAAAAGAGATCCATTACTTTTATAAAAGTCACCCGATACCCGTAGTATTAGAATGACCAACCCACATTCCTTTTCAAAATCAAGTAACAACATTCTTTTCCTAAGTTCCAGTTTGCCTAGTTTCAATTACTCAAGCTTCTCATTTTCAAATGGTTTCATAGTTCATAAACTTAATCACTTAATTCCTTTTTAGAACAATTGAGTAATATATGTCTTACGTGAGAGTAGGTTATTCTTGTTTTCAACATTCTTATTACAGCAGCCATGATCTAGAAAATGTAATATCATTTTGTCTCATCTTAGTTTCTATGCAGATGGAGGTTTCTACTAGTTTTAATACGATACATCATTATTCAATACATTTTCCTTTATTAACGCTGCAGTGGTGCATCGATACATTCGATTTCCAAATCGGAAACATTATCCCTTTAAATAAAACCAAGTACTCATTACTCACGAATGAGGTTTCACACAAACATCCACATTAAAACAAATAAGTTAAGTCTCTTATCTTATAAGATCAAGTCTCTTAACTTCTAACATCAGTAAACCATTTTCTTTACCTCTCTTAAGACATTATACCTAACTCCCCATAAAGCTAGTATAACTCTTTTTAAAACCTTTAAAACCAAGTGTTACTCTCCCTTCAAAACGATTTATAAATCTTTTGAAATACATCAAGTTTCTTTATTATAACAAGCCAGTTATAATTCACACCAGTTACCTTTTAAAACCACAAATTATTTTCTTACCTACATAAAGCTGTTATAACCAACTTCCCATAAAGCCGTTATAACACTTTATGTTTCAAACCAATCAAATACATTAAACACATGTACGTCTACCGTACTACATAGTTACACACATATCATGCTAGAAGAGATAGGAAGAGGTTCACATACCTCGCGACGATTGTCGACTAATAGCAAAACGCTCCAAGTACCTCAAACCGCCGGCTACTCCTTAAGCCAAGTGGATCACTCCACACGTAGTACTTCAACCTATAAGGCCACAAGGCGCTTATTAACATCTAGATCTCAACGTTCCATAATCTACAGAAAATTCGGCAGCACCTCCCCCCCCCCGCAACAGCGTAAATCTCCTCCTTTATCGAGGTCGGCTACCAAGCCAACCAGGGGGGGGGGGGGGTTACTCTCGGCCAACAAGGCCTTCACAAGGGGGAGGGGCTCTCGGCAAAGGGGGGGAGGGAGACTAGGACGAGAACACCACAAGAGAGGGGAGGAAGGCTTAAACACTTAGGAAATATTTTTGGATGAAGAAGTCTTCAACTTAGGGTGGTATTTATAGG
The DNA here is from genome assembly GCA_029844215.1 of Przewalskia tangutica. NCBI lineage: Eukaryota > Viridiplantae > Streptophyta > Magnoliopsida > Solanales > Solanaceae > Przewalskia > Przewalskia tangutica. Next base: position 55,689,250 of record CM056724.1, read on the forward strand.
CCAACCAATGGCCAACCAATGGCCAAGATTAAGCCAAGTGCTACACAAGTGTAAGGCCAAGATTCACCCAAGTACACCTTATCCATCTACCACACCAAACAACACAAAATATCCTACCTACTCCCACTCACCCAAATCGTCCAAACCGCCCAACACTCTCACCAATGAGAGGGTGCCAAGTGTCGCCCTCTTATTGGTCCAAAATGTTTCGTCTCTCGGAAAAATCCGCAAAAATTAAAAATGACATAGCCGGAAATTCCCCTACGAAAGCTGTGGAAACGTTTCGTCGAAAAACGACTCCTTTCGGCACTTGTGTACAAATTTCGAAACTAGCCTACTTTAAGGCTCAAATTATAATACGTACACACTCACGTACATACTCTGGAAATACGGGGTATAACATACTTCAAATCAGTTTACACAATTTTTAAAATAAGTCAAGTATACCAAAGGATTTACTTTATTTAAAACACGTACGTCTACCGTACTATATAGTTATAACTACTCATGCTCAAGAGATAGGAAAGTTCCACATACCTCATTGGTCAATCCACTTGCTAAGTCCAAAATACCGCACGTAGTACGTCAACCTATGATGACCATAATACATTTATTAACCTCTAGTTTCAACGTAAAATATTCTAAGTGCAAAGTCACTAAATTCTATGGAAAATCGGGCAACATTTCCTTTGTTTCTACACACTTTGCCACCTTTTCAAGGTCCGAATTCAACACCCAAACACCACTTTTAAGGCCCAACAATCCAAACAATTCAAAGGGGATTACACACCTAATCTTGGATGTGTAAAATTCTGCCCCACAATGCATACTAACTAAATCAATAAGTTAAAGGTAGTATTTTGGCTACAACATGTTCACATCCTAACCTTATTCAATCCCTTCAAATCCAAATCATATTTCTTACATGCAATTCTTCTAAGAGCAATATTTACCACTACAAGTTCTTTCTTCTTCACATGCAACACCATAAACTAGCAAAAAGAGAAGGAAGTGTTACCTTAGGGCTTAGCCAAATTAATCCAACAAATTCACTAGCCTCCTTTCCACAATCACCACCACAAAACTCCTACAAGCTTGCCAACAAGTTTCCTTCTTGCCACATTTTCCTGATTTTTCTCAAGCCTTGATTTCCTTTTGATTTTCTAGAGAGAAGGGAGAGCTTCTAATTTTTAGAGAGAGAGAAGAGCTTGAAGAATGACCAAGTCTTCGAGAATTGGTCAATAAATAAGACATGAAAAATCAGATGGGGGGGGGGACACTTGTCACCCTCTCTTGGCCTTTTTTAAAACAAAACAGTTCAGATTTTTCCACTCAACCTCGCAGAACCCGCCTCGGTGCCGCGGCCCTGCAGCTAGCGCCGCGGCGCTGAAACCTCCGCCACCTCACAGGACTTCCGGCGCCGCGGCTCACGACCGAATTATTTTTACGCCCATTGCAAGACCGAACTTGTAACTTCCATAACTTTTTACTCCGATGTCCTATCGACGAACGGTTGGTTGCGTTGGAATTTAGACTCAACGAACTACGTTCTAGGCCTTTGAAACACCTAAGAACTCTCAATGTAACGGGTCATAACCCGCCTCAAAGTTGACTAAAAACCCGTCTGAAACAATCCGTCAACCTATCTTTCTAAAATTTAAGTCTTAATCCCTTTCGTACGTACTCATACGCATGGACAGAACTACCGGGTATAACAGTACCACTCACCCCCATGGGGAGCTAACCCATGGTATCCTTGAAACAAGTTGCCGGCCCTTTATGGTGGGACGCGGAGATGTGGAAATATGACACTTGCACGAATGTCTATATGAGCAACCCATATGCAAGCAAACCAAGACAATACCATGCCTTTACACAAATCAAGACAATTACCATGTCTTTTTTTTTACATAAACCAAGACAATACCATGCCTTTCTTTTTTTACGTAAACCAAGAAAATTACCATGGCTTCTTTTTACATATACCAAGAAAATTACCATGCCTTCTTTTTACATATACCAAGACAATTACCATGCCTTCTTTTTACATATACCAAGACAATTACCATGCCTTCTTTTTACATATATCAAGACAATTACCATGCTTTCTTTTTACATATAACAAGAGAAATCCTTATTTAAGCAAGCCAATGTACTTATCAAGGAACACATAGAATAATTCTCATTTAAACAAGCCAAAGTACTATCAAGGCACAAATGGAAAAATTCTCATTTAAACAAGCCAAAGTACTACGTACGTACATTCTTTTCAAAAGACTCCTTTTTATGTAAAACCCCAAGATACTAACACCCGTAGTATCAAGGCATGTCTATTTTTTCAAAATAAGTTACTACACCCTTAGAAATTCATTTCAAGACTTTTTTTTTGGGTAAATGCAAATATTATTACTAAAAAAGAAAATCTGGGAGCTACAATCAGTCATTGAGGGTTCTCAATCCTCAACGTAAGCATAAAACAAGAAATGAAAAGGGGGGGAGGGGGTGGGACGTTCACTCATGGGTGACGTTACAATAGGGGATTAAGTCATAAAGAACTCTATAAGTTGTTGTTTTGGCTTTTCCAACAACCTCATCCGTCGTTAAACTAATGCCCTCGAATAGCAATTCATTTCTTGTTCTCCAAATCTCATATACCATAGTGCAAATAGCGAGTGAGATGGCTTTAGATCGGATGCCTGTCCCGCGATGCTCTTTCTTGATCCACTTGAGTGCGCTTTCAATAGTTGTCATTTCTCTTCTAATACCCAACCATTCCTTTGTGTGCTTCCAAATCATGTGGGTGTAGGGGCAATAAAAGAAGAGGTGAGCCCTTGTCTCATTAGCCCGCTTGCAGAACCCGCAAGTCTTATCTTCCAAGTTTAGGTATGAGAGAGTGTCTTTGGTAGCTAGGCCTTCCTGCAGTGAGCAGGTGTGAATGAGAATTTAGGAGGAATGAAGCCTTTCCAAATTTGAGACATCCAAAGTTTTTTCTCCCGTGGGGTGCGCAAGACCTCATACACAAGACTAGAATCAAATCTTCCATTGGTGTAACACTTTTCCAAGCTGGCAATTGTGTTTCCTTGACTACCAAAGATGCTAATGAATGTGTCGCGAATGCCACAATTTTTTTTGAATAAGGGTGTCACGACCCGACCCCGGGCCGCGACTGGTGCCCTACCTGGGCACCCTTCCAATCATACAACATAATAAACTGCGGAAGATAAATAACACTCTTTTTTTTAAACCAAGGCCAAGCCGATAAGGCTGCCATAACATAAAAATTACCCGAAAGGGTCTACACTGTTTAACAATGTAAAAACAACTCTAGCCAGTCCAGCCCACAGATGAATACAGACCTCTAAGATTGGAACAAATACTATGACGGGACAAGGCCCCGCCGCACTTCAATATACATAGCCATGACAACTCCTAACATTGGAGCCATCTCAAATGCCGAACCAGATCCTAAGCTCGCGGATCCACAATCGTACCTAAACTGCGGACATGAACGCACTTCAAGAGGGTCGCATAACAATTGCAATATGGAACGGAAATAAAGTACAAGAAATGATCATAATCAGCATAAAAGAATGACAGGGGCAAGTATAAAAAGTACATACCAGATCCTGCCGTGTCATTACCACTTATGAACTTAATTGCACATCATTATCTTTTCCATTCCATTAAGAGTTATAGCCAAATCTTACGTACATACTTAGGAGAAATCATTAAGTTCATTACCATATAACTTACTTATCTTTCATAACATAATCCGACCCTTTATGGAGGGGCGCATATACTACCCGGCCCAAACTGGGACGCGATCAAATCACACAAATATCAAAGTGTGCCCGTGGAATCCCCCATCACTGCCGACAGTCATAAGTGTAACATATAACCATGTGACGCGCCCGTGGCATCCCACATCACCGCTTGCCAGACACATATACAAATACATATATATATATATATATATAACGTGGCCGCATGCCCGGAATCCTCATCGTATAAAGATGGCCATAACGCGTGCCTCGGCATCCTCATCGTGAGCGCAGTCTTCATGGGAGCTAGCCCATGGAGTAATAGTCGACATAGCATGGTCGCATGCCGAATCCTCATCGTATAAGCATGGCCATGGGTAATAAAACAACCGAATCTAACCCGCGTCCTCGTCACATGCCCTAATCCCACATCATATAAGCGTGTCGGATCAATCATAATGGAAGCATACCCGTGGAATCCCACATCACCGCTTGCACGTCCAAGTAAACTTACAACAAGACAACCGGCCCTCCAACTGAGAGTCATGACAACGTAAACATATAATACTTGCACTCAAAGCTATCACAAGCAAACATAGGAAAGTTCATTAAACCTTTAGACTTCCATTTTTATAAACTCATGGCACTTTCGTTTCACACATAAAAATCCGGGAATTTAACCCAAAGTACTACGTGCTTACATACTTTTCAAAAGACTCCTTTTCATATAAAACCCCAAGATACTAACACCCGTAGTATCAAGGCTTGTTTACACCTTACCTAAGTCACTACACTTTTAGAAATACATTTTTCGGCTTCTAAATCAAGTGACTTCTTTCCTTAAAACTTAAGAAATTGATGCTTTTAAATCCATTTGCCTTTCTTTATTTCAAAACATTTATCATTACTTAGAGTAAACCACTCTTTTAACTTTCCATAAAGCTATTATAACCCACTTCTCATAAAGTCGTTATACTAACTTTATACCTTAGGCAAATACATTTTTTTTCTAACCAAGAGACTTATACTTTCGAAAACCAAGTATCGTATACTTTCAACATACTTCAAGTCTCTTATCTTTTAGAATCAAGTTTCGTAGTTCATAGTCTTAACACTTCATTACGTAAACTCTTTAAATTAAGCAACATATGCCTTATATGTGTGAATAGGTTATACTTGTTTATACTGATCTCATTAAAGCAACCATGATCTAGAAAATGTAATACAATTTTGTCTTATCTTAGCTTCTATGCAGATGGAGAATTCTACTTGTTTTAATATAATTATCGTCATTACATATTCCTTTATTAACGCTGCAATGGCTTGTTCGATACTTATTCTCATTCGTGCCGTAAATTAGCCAAGTCAACTTGGCTCCAAACACCTCCTAACGACTCTTACCAACATCCCCCATAAGACTTGGTAAGAACTTAGGATAACTCAGACATAACATTTACATAGAGTAAATCAACATACATACTTCTTAACTTCTAAGAGTAGAAGGAAACATGAAATAATACCACATGTACATTCCATACATAGAATCATGTCAAAATAAGGAAGAGGTTCACATACCTCACGACGATTATCGACAAGTAGCAAAATGCTCCAAAGTACTTCAACCTTGATAGCTATTCCATCCTTCAAGTAGAATACGCTATACTTAGTACTTCAACATTTACAAGCCCTTAAAATTTCCAAGATTCAAAGTCGCTCCTAGCAATTATTAGCTCCTTTCCTTTTCGCTCCAATCCGCTATTTGAAGCCTTTAGAAGCTCACAACCAACTTCTCTTCCATTTCGAATCAAAACCTATGAAAATGCCTTAGTTTTTCGCCTTGCGACTAACGTGAAAACGCCGTTTTTCCGAAATCTTTCTATTGAGATATCCTTACAATACCCTTAGGGACCTTGGGTTAAAGTCTTGTGGCTAATGGACAAAAATTACAAAATATTTGTGTGGATAAGGTGCTAAACCCGAGAGCACATTCAAGCACAAGAACAAGGTCTCAAATTTTTCTAAGTGTTATGAGCTAAGTCTTGCTACTTAGGATGATATATAACACATTGGAGGGTCTAGATTACAACACATGGTAAGTTTGGATGAAAGAGATCAAGCCAAGTGGCTCTTGACTTAGTCAACAATGTCAAGCTCAAGCTTAACAAGACTTTCTCATCTTTACAATGGTCAAATGACCCTTTTGCCCTTGCATCAATTTCGACCAAGCCATGGGGGGTGGGGTGCCACATGTCGCCCTCCCATTCGTCCATAAAATTTCGTAACCCTCGTGGGCCCCACAAAACGTAAAATTCCTCGGGTGGGCCCCACATGACCAAATCCGTACAAATAAATTTCCATAATGATAATACATTCCATAATCCTCAATTAATGCATTTTCAGAATCCAATTCTCTTCAACGAACATTTTTCCTTTCCGACGTTCGGAAGATTTTCCGTCGGAAAAATAATTCTTCCTTTCGTACCCTTTTCAAGTCTTGAGTTCCTTACGTACATTCTCTTAAACATGTCCTGGAGTTACGGGGTATAACAAAGGGGGAGTCCCTACCTCATAATCCCAAAAGGATTGGCCTCTCAAGTAGTAGTTATTAATCCATTGGACCCATAAGGTATCCGCCTTAGTGTGAGTTTGCCAGATGGTCCGGGAGAGTAAGGCATGATTCCATTCTTTGATGTTCATAAGACCCAAGCCTCCTTCGGATTGAGGCACACAAATGTCATCCCAAGCGACTCTTGGTGGCTTACCACCCCATAAGAACTGAATGCAAGATGACCGTACCTTGTTGAGAACTGAAGAGGGAATAGGAAGTGCCCGAAACCAAAAGCTCTCAACACCCTGAATAATGATCTGATTAGTTCCAGTTTTCCCGCATAAGAGAGTGAGTGATGCCCCCATTTCTGAATGTATTCCGAGATTGCACTAGTGAATGGGGCAAACTGATCTACCGAGAAAGAAATTGGGGACAAAGGGATCCCCAAGTACCGCACGGGAAAGACTCCAATGCCGAAACCCACTCTAGTCAAGATCAAGTCACGAATTGCACCTTGCACTCCTGCTATGTAGATGGAGGATTTAGACGGGTTAAGTGTTAGCCCAGAAGAAGCCTCCAATTCTTCAAGACACTCCATAAGAACACCAACCGAAGATACATCCCCTTTGGAAAACAGCATGAGGTCATCTGCAAAGGCAAGGTGGGTGATGCCCAACCTCTTGCACTTATGGTGATAGGAAAAAACTTTTTCTGAAGTCTTTAGCTTTAGCGACCTTGAAAGGTATTCAATGCACAAGATAAAGAGCATAGGAGACATAGGATCACCTTGCCTTAAGCCGTGTTTACCCGTGAAATAACCATGTAACTTACCATTGATTGAAAGAGAGAAAGAGGTTGAGCTAACACATTTCATGATCCATCTAACAAATCTGTCCGGAAATTTGAGTCCTCTTAGTACTGACTCAAGGAAGTTCCAAGAGACCGTATCAAATGATTTCCATAGATCCACCATAAGTGTTACACCCCGTATTTACATGACATATTTTAAGGAACGTACGTAAGAACTCACAAGTGTTAAGATTTGAGACTTGTAAAAATTTATCGGAATTATGAAATTGTCGGAAAACGTATTATTATGACGAATGGGAGGGAGACACGTGTCACCCCCCCTTAATGATGCCTTGGTCGAATTAGGCATGGCCAAAATGGTCATTGACCATAGTCTTGGATGACTAAGTCTTGCAAGTAGCAAGCTTGACAATCTTGACCAAGTCAAAGGACCCACAAATGCTTGATATTTGCTAGGAGCTTATCTAAACCACCCATTTGTTTATATCATGACCCTCCATTACACTATATTATACTACTAGTAGCAAGAGAGAGCTTAACACTTAGCCAAATTTCACAAAAAATGGAAGAACATTGAGCATAGCTCTCGGGTTCTCTCTTGAGAAAAAAGAAAAATCTTTGTTTCTTGTCCATTTAGCTCCTAACTTTAAACCAAGGTTCATGAGTGTATTGTAAGCATATCTCAATAGAAAAATCTTGGAAAAAGATAGTTTTCGGGTTAGTCGCAAGCGAAAACCTAGTTGTCTTTCTAGGTTTTGTTTGGAGATTTGAAGGATATTTGTTGGTGTTGTTCTAAGGGTCTCAACAAGCGGATTGAAGTGTCTTGGAGAGGATCTAAACTACTAAGGAGCGACTTCGGATTGGAGTTGGATTAAGATTCATTGAGGTATAATCTTGTCTTTTAAAAGTGTTACAAGATTATATATTTATATTGTTGTTGTTAGCTTTACATGTTGCTAGCATGAAGTTGTTATGTTGAAGTTTATAAGTATTATGGATTGCTTGTAGCTTAAATCCGAAATGTTATACAAGCCACTTGAAGATTGGATTACTAATTGGTCGTTTATTAGAAATCGTCGCATGTTACTTACTTGAATATTATGGTAGTTATAATCAAATGCGACTTGAGATCATGTTATGCTACCAATTTGGATTGAAATGGAAATTGGATAAGAATTGGTATTGTTGTATTCATTATGGCCGAAATTGGACTAGTAGTTGTATTAGTTTGTTATCATTTGTGGGGCGGAATTTTACACGTCTAGTAGGCGTGTAATTCACGACCCGATCCCGGGCCCGTGACTGGTGCCTTACCCCGGGCACCCTAGTGATACAACATCAGAGAAAATCAGCGGAAATAAAAACTTTAAACATTAAACAAGAGATATGAATAGAAACAGGCCAACCAACCGGTTACCTTTTTGCATATATACTAAAACTGGAACAGTTACATCCTTACAAACCCTGCCCACAAGCATTTCTGCACTCTAAGAGTTTTTATACAACATGACGGGACGGGGCCCGCCATACCCCGAATGTACAAGTACCTACAATGTGACAGGACTATACCAAAAGATAAGCCTCCGAGAAAGCGGAGCTTCCCAATCTGTTGGCGTGATCCTATGGCGAGGATCAACGGATCGTGTACCTCTACTGCGGCGTGAACGCGGCCCAGAAGGTCGATAACAGTACCAAGTATGTGGCCTGAAAATCGTAAATGAAATCATAGTAGTCTATATAAATCGTGAGACATGTATGATAACCAAACTACGATCCATAATAAATAAGCGATCATGTAAGTCGTGACTCACGCCTCAAAGTCATCACTCAAATATAACTATGGGTCTCACGCCTCAACATCAATCATGCCCGTGGAATACCTTCCTCACCGCGATCTATGATATAATAACACCGCGGTACACATGAACTCCAAGTCCTACGAGTCATAAACCGTGCGGGGCAAGTATGAAGGCTAACTACGGATATCAAAGCCGCGTCATCAATCGCCGGGCAAGTACGAAGCCAACTACCGGATACCAAAGCCGTACTAACAATACTATACAATCAAACCACGGGAGTCACGGGCAAGTCGAAGCCAACTAAAAGATACCAAGGCCGTGTCACGTGGCGGCCGGCAAGTCTGAGGCTAACTTCCGGATACCAAGGTCGTATCACGAGACTCGCCACGGAAGGCGTCTGGCAAGCACGAAAGCCAACTACCGGATACCAAGGCGTGTCACGTAGCTCTGGGCAAGTACGAGGGCTAACTACCAGATACCAAGGCCGTATCACGAGACTTCGCCACTAAACTGAACGGGGCAAGTGCGAAGGCTAACTACCAGGTACCAAGGCCGAATCAGCCACGAGATGGGGCAAGTACGAAAGCCAACCACCAGATACCAAGGCCGAATCAGTAAAAACCTCATGGAGAGCTAGTCCATGGAATAACACTATCAACAGGAGCGTACCCGTGGAATTCTCCGTCACTGCCGGTACGTCCAAGTAATATCATAACAAATCAGCCGGCCCTCCATTGAGAGACGCGGTGGTATAGAAATACAATACTAGCACGACAAGGCTATCACACGCAAACATAGGCAAGTTACACACAACTCAAGGTACTTTCATTTTATGCCAAAGTCCAGGTTTTTAACCCCAGAGTACTACGTACGTTAAATTCTTTTTAAAGGATCCATTTCTTTTACAAAGGTCACCCGATGCCCGTATTATAAAAAAATAGAGTGACTAACATTTTTAAGTAAACCAAAACAACTTCCATACCTTCCTTTTTAAACCAAAACACTTCTCCTTTTAAAATCAAGTTACAACATTCTTTTCCAAAGTTCAAGTTTGCCTAATTTCAAATATTCACGTCTCTTATTTTCGAAAGATTTCATAGTTCATAGTCTTAATCATTTAACAACGTAATTCTCTTTTAAAACGTTTTGAGCAACATATGCCTTATGAGGGATTTTTTGTTTATAACAATCTTATTAAAGCAGCCATGATATAGGAAATGTAATACAATTTTGTCTTATCTTCGCTTCTATGCAGATGGAGGTTTCTACTAGTTTTAATATAATTACTTATTTGTCAATACATTTTCCTTTATTAACACGGCAGTGGTTCATTCGATACTTATTCTCATTTCCGAAATCAGTAAAACATTATTCTTTAAAAACCAAGTACTTATTACTTACGAATGAGGTTTCACACTTCTAAACAACTTTCATATCAATTCGATTAAGTCAAGTCTCTTATCTTTTAAGATTAAGTCTCTTAACTTCTAAAATCAATAAACCATTCTTTTTATTTCTCTTAAGTCGTTATACCTAACTTCCCATAAAGCTAGTATAACTCTTAAGCTTTTAAAACCAGGTATTACTCTTCTTTCAAAAACGATTCTTAATTCTTTTGAAATACTTCAAGATTCTTATATTATTTAAAACTCAAGTCAAAAGACATCGAAGTAAAACCACGTTCAGTTAACACACGTACGTCTACCGTACTATATATATTCTTTTAAAATATCATGCTCAAGAGGATAGGAAGAACCACATACCTCGCGACGATTATCGACTATTAGCAAAAAGCTCCAAAGTACTGTAATCCTTCTAGCCTTTTCCACCCTTCGAGTAGAATATGCTACTCGCAGTACTTCAACCTATATCGGTCAAATAAGTCTATCAACATCTAGACTACTATGCAGAATAATTCTAGATACATATTCCTTTATTCTACGGAAAATTGGGCAGCACTTCCCTACCCGCCAATCTACACAAGTCTACTGTAAATACAGTCCTATGTAAGTACAATTCAGTCTTCTTCTTTAATATTCTTCTGATGTGATTTCAATTCAGTTCTCTTCTCTTATACCATGCTTCTATATATCTTATAGTCATTTCTATACTACTACAGTATGTAATTTCCAATTACAATAGAAGGACAAGAGTATTTACCTCGATAAGCCCAAAATTATCCAAGTTTTAATGTCGATCCTGAGCAACGTTTAGCTCCTACTCTGGGCGCTCCAACCCGCTCCAAACAACCCTTAGAAGTTCTACACAACTTCTTCTTAATACTTCAACTCGCTATGAAGATTTCCTTAGGGTTTCGTTTAGTGGCTAAAGGAAGTATAATAGTATTTCTGGGCTTTTAGTATAGGTGTAACCTTGGAATACTACAAGGTATTTGGGCCAAGGTATTTTGGAATAGTAACAATAGTTGGAGAATACTTTTCTACCAAGGGGGGGAGGGGTATTTTACGAAACTACTAGGCGGGGATGTTTCGGCCAAGGCCTCTCAAAGGGGGAGGGGGAGCCTTGGACGAAAACTACACTAAGGGGGAGAGGGTTTTTAGACTTGGAATTTCAAGTGAGGATGAAGAAATAGTCTTGCATTAGAGGGGTATTTATAGGACATTCAATGGCCAAGATTAAGCCAAGTGGTGGGCAAGTGTAGGGTGAAGATTTGGACATGTGTTTGTGGGTCCCACTTGCTCATCAACTACACAAAATATCCTACCAACTCCTTGACAAAAAAAGAAAGGCAAAACGTGCCATGTTTTCGTCCCAACTTCCGCCCACTTGAGGGTGACACTTGTCACCCTCTCGTTGGTCCAAAATATTTCATCTCTCGGAAAAATCCGCAAAAATTATAAATGTTGCAACCGTATTTTTCCCTTCGCAAAGTCCGGAAAACGTTTCGTCGGAAAACGATTCTTTTTGCTAGTTGTGCACAAATTTCGTCCCTAGCCTAACTTAAGGCTTAAACTTTTGTACGTACGCCCTCACGTACATACTCTGGAAATACGGGGTATAACATTCTCCCCTCCTTAGAAACATTCGTCCCGAATGTTCCTTCTCAAGACGGATAACGGTAAAGTTCCTCATAACAAGTTGCCAATGCCACACCTGGCCACCAAATAACACACACGCAAATACTTATCCCAAGTCAACAAGGAATCACCTCTAGCATTACAAAAGCTTCCACCCCCGGTCTAAAAGATACCCCCTTCGCACCTTTACTTCACAAAAGTAATGATCATTTCTATTCTCTCAGCACATGTTCACTTCTTTCCTTACTCGTCGTACTTTTCTCGAACACTTGAACTCTTTCTAGTGTACGTACCATACTTCAGTCATCGCTTCAGTTTCCAAAACTTTGGAGTCACCACCTCCAAACTTGGTCATCTTACTAGCCTCAATCTCCCTTAAGGCCATTCCCGGCTTTCACGATCCGATTCTGGTCGAACATATCCACGAACTCATACGATGGTTACCTAAACCTGGGCCTAGCACCCTCGTGACCCTACCACCCGGCGGGACCACCTCGAACTGACCTCACCACATTTCAGGCCGCGGGTTGACCCGCGATTGGTCCTCAACCCGACCCGCTATCGCGCTAAACACTTGTTCCCCCGATTCGGAAAAATCTTACCTATACAAGTCATGAAAGCTACCACTTTTATTTTACACAACCTAAGCAATTTTCCCACAATTACTCCACGTATACTTATGCATTCCGACAAAGATTAATCGTAAAGTCTTTTATTCAAGCCGGCCTTACATCTAAGGTCTCAACGTGTAATATTCTAAGGTTCATACCTTCCCTGTCCCCATACTTATTCTTTCAACTAACCATGTCTCTAAACCACAATATACACAATGCTATCTGTACATAGTACTCAACATATAATCATCATAACACGCATGCTGATCTCTAGAGGGTCAAGGATATACCTGAAAAGATAGGCGGTTCAAAGGACCGCTAAAACTGGGAACTTCTACCGCGACCTCTGCCGTGGCCTGCCGGTGTATGAGCATCCTGCCTAGCTATGGAAGGTGAAGAACCCATGGCGATCTCGTAGTCTGTGCTATCCCACCGCATACCCACAGTCGGACGATCTCGCCAGATGGCCCTGTTGGCCGCAAGAATAACAATCTCCCAAATTAGTACGACACTCTCCCTTATGAAGTTTTCCACAACGGCCACACTGAGACAAGGGCGACCTCATCCAGCGAGCACTCCTACTCCCCTGAAAATCTGAAACCTGGGAGCCCTGACCTGCTCCTGAATATCCCGAAGGTCCCGAAGGTCCCGAAGGCTGTGGAGGACCACTCTGTACTGGCGGAGGTACATAACTAGTCTGCTGCTGAGGCGGTCCGCCTCGAAAGTTATCAAAGGACCCTGCTGTTCTGGCCCTCTTCTGCTGATCTTGGTCATTCCGTCGACCTCTCCGCTCCTCACACCCAAGTGCATAAGCCTGCATGCGGGCAATGTCCATGCCCGGCTGAAGAGCTACACCCGCGCAACTCTCTGCCAAATAATCGTCGAGCCCTGTGACATAGCGGTGCACTCTGTCCTCCATACTGGCTACTAACGCGGGGACATACCGAGCCAATGAGTCGAACTCCACATTGTACTCCCGAACCGTACGCCCGCTCTGCCTCAACACCAAAAATCTGTCGGCCCGAGCCCTCCTTGTCTGTGGGGGCAAGAAATGTGCAAGAAATGCCTCCGAGAACTCGTCCCAACTAGCTGGAGGCGCCTGCTCCCCCCGGGACAGCTCCCACGAATCAAACCAGTCGACTGCAGTATCACGCAGCCGATGCGAACCTAAGACCACTGACTCGGTCTCCGAAGCCTTGATCACTCTCATGATCCGCTGTAACTGTCGGATGAACTCCTGCGGATCATCCTCAGGCCTCGATCCATAAAACACTGGCGGGCTGCAACTCAGAAAGTCCCGCAGTCTCAAACTATCCGCTCTTGGGTGAACTATGGGTACTACCGGTACCGGAATCGCTGCATCCAGCTTATCCTCGTGCCTTGCCACTATCCTGGCCAATAACTGGGCCATCTCCTTGTAACCCATCTCTTCTGCTCCAGGCTGTGGGACTGGAGGCTCAGTCTTGTGGTCTCGTGACCATCGCTGCGCTTTAAACTCTATCGGGGCGGCGTCGCAAAACTCGCCGTCAAGCACTATCTCGAGTAATGGCGGGCTGCGCCCCGTACTCTTCGTATCCTACTAGCGGTTCCTCGGCTGCCTTGCCCAGGCGGGTTGCCCTTTTGCGGAGGCATAATCGGTAAAAATGGAATGCGTCGAGAGGGTCCAACTTATAACACAATTTCTAAGGCACGATCTCGTAATGAGAAGAATGGAAACTAATCCTAAATGTCCTGCGACCTCCCGATTATCGATGTGGTGCACAACACACCGATAATCAAGACTTACTGACACGGTCAGTAGACACTTTCCGAGGACTAATCGCTCGATACCACTTTTGTCACGACCCGATCCGGGCGTGGTCGTGTCTTACCGGGAACCCTAGTGATACAACATCAGAGAAAATCAGCGGAAATAAAAACTTTAAACATTAAACAAGAGATATGAATAAAAACAGGCCAACCAACCGGTTACCTTTTTGCATATATACTAAAACTGGAACAGTTACATCCTTACAAACCCTGCCCACAACAGTACTACAGACCTCTAAGAGTTTTTATACAACATGACGGGACAGGGCCCCGCCATACCACGAATGTACAAGTACCTACATGTGAGGGGACTATACCAAAGATAAGCCTCGGAGAAACGGAGCTTCCCAATCTGTTGAACTATGATCCTATGGCGAGGATCAACGGCGGTGTACCTCTACTGCGGCATGAACGCGGCCCCGAAGGAGTCGATAACAGTACCAAGTATGTGGCCCGAAAATCAGTAAATGAAATCATAGTAGTCTATATAAAGCAGGAGACATGTATGATAACCAAACTACAGTCCATAATAAATAAGCAGTCATGTAAGTCAGGGACTTACGCCCTCAAAGTCATCAATTAAATATAACTATGGGTCTCACGCCCTCAACATCAATCATGCCCGTGGAATACCTTCCTCATCGCGATCATGATATAATAACACCAAGGGTACACATGAACTCAAGTCCTACGAGTCATAAAACCGTGCAGGGCAAGTATGAAGGCTAACTACGGATACCAAAGCGCGTCATCAATCGGCAGGGCAAGTCAAAGCCAACTACCAGATACCAAAGCCGTACTAACAATACTATACAATCAAACCACGGAGCTGATACGGGGCAAGTACGAAAGCCAACTAAAAGATACCAAGGCCGTGTCACGTAGCTGATCGGGGCAAGTTCGAGGGCTAACTACCAGATACCAAGGCCGTATCACGAGACTCCGCCACGAAGCGTCACGGCGGCACGAAAGCCAACTACGGATACCGGCGCGTGTCACGTGGCCGATCGGGCAATCTGAGGGCTAACTACCGGATACCAAGGTCGTATCACGAGACTTCGCCACTAAACTGAGCGGGAAAGTCGAAGGCTAACTACCAGTACCAAGGCGAATCAGCCACGAGATGGGGCAAATACGAAAGCCAACCACGGATACCAAGAATCAGTAAAAACCTCATGGAGAGCTAGTCCATGGAATAACACTATCAACAGGAGCGTACCCGTGGAATTCTCCGTCACTGCCGGTACGTCCAAGTAATATCATAACAAATCAGCCGGCCCTCCATTGAGAGACGCGGTGGTATAGAAATACAATACTAGCACGACAAGGCTATCAGACGCAAACATAGGCAAGTTACACACAACTCAAGGTACTTTCATTTTATGCCAAAGTCGGGTTTTAACCCAGTACTACGTGCGTTAAATTCTTTTAAAGGATCCATTTCTTTTACAAAGGTCACGATGCCCGTATTATAAAAAAATAGAGTGACTAACATTTTTAAGTAAACCAAAACAACTTCCATACCTTCCTTTTTAAACCAAAACACTTCTCCTTTTAAAATCAAGTTACAACATTCTTTTCCAAAGTTCAAGTTTGCCTAATTTCAAATATTCACGTCTCTTATTTTCGAAAGATTTCATAGTTCATAGTCTTAATCATTTAACAACGTAATTCTCTTTTAAAACATTTTGAGCAACATATGCCTTATGAGGGATTTTTGTTTATAACAATCTTATTAAAGCAGCCATGATCTAGGAAATGTAATACAATTTTGTCTTATCTTCGCTTCTATGCAGATGGAGGTTTCTACTGGTTTTAATATAATTACTTATTTGTCAATACATTTTCCTTTATTAACACTAAGGTGGTTCATTCGATACTTATTCTCATTTCCAAATCAAGAAACATTATTCTTTAAAAACCAAGTACTCATTACTCACGAATGAGGTTTCACACTTCTAAACAACTTTCATATCAATTCGATTAAGTCAAGTCTCTTATCTTTTAAGATTAAGTCTCTTAACTTCTAAAATCAATAAACCATTCTTTTTATTTCTCTTAAGTCGTTATACCTAACTTCCCATAAAGCTAGTATAACTCTTAAGCTTTTAAAACCAGGTATTACTCTTCTTTCAAAAACGATTCTTAATTCTTTTGAAATACTTCAAGATTCTTATATTATTTAAAACTCAAGTCAAAAGACATCGAAGTAAAACCACGTTCAGTTAACACACGTACGTCTACCGTACTATATATATTCTTTTAAAATATCATGCTCAAGAGGATAGGAAGAATCACATACCTCGCGACGTTTATCAACTATTAGCAAAAAGCTCCAAAGTACTATAATCCTGCTAGCCTTTTCCACTCTTCGAGTAGAATATGCTACTCGCAGTACATCAACCTATATCGGTCAAATAAGTCTATCAACATCTAGACTACTCTGCAGAATAATTCTAGATACAGATTCCTTTATTCTACGGAAAATTGGGCAGCACTTCCCTACCCGCCAATCTACACAAGTCTCATCAGAATACAGTCCTATGTAAGTACAGTTCAGTCTTCTTCTTTAATATTCTTCTGATGTGATTTCAATTCAATTCTCTTCTCTTATACCATCCTTCTATATATCTTATACTCATTTATATACTACTACAGTATGTAATTTCCAATTACAATAGAAGGACAAGAGTATTTACCTCGATAAGCCCAAAATTATCCAAGTTTTAATGTCGATCCTGAGCAACGTTTAGCTCCTACTCTGGGCACTCCAACCCGCTCCAAACAACCCTTAGAAGTTCTACACAACTTCTTCTTAATACTTCAACTCGCTATGAAGATTTTCTTAGGGTTTCGTTTAGTGGCTAAAGGAAGTATAATAGTATTTCTGGGCTTTTAGTATATGTGTAACCTTGGAATACTACAAGGTATTTGGGCCAAGGTATTTTGGAATAGTAACAATACTTGTAGAATACCTTTCTACCAAGGGGGGGGGGGGGGGGGTATTTTACGAAAACTACTAGGCAAGGGGGGGTATTTTACGAAAACTACTAGGCAAGGGGGGGGGGGGGGGATGTTTCGGCCAAGGCCTCTCAAAGGGGGAGGGGGAGCCTTGGACGAAAACTACACTAAGGGGGAGAGGGTTTTTAGACTTGGAATTTCAAGTGAGGATGAAGAAATAGTCTTGCATTAGAGGGGTATTTATAGGACATTCAATGGCCAAGATTAAGCCAAGTGGTGGGAAAGTGTAGGGTGAAGATTTGGACATGTGTTTGTGGGTCCCACTTGCTCATCAACTACACAAAATATCCTACCAACTACTTGACAAAAAAAGAAAGGCAAAACGTGCCATGTTTTCGTCCCAACTTCCGCCCACTTGAGGGTGACACTTGTCACCCTCTCGTTGGTCCAAAATATTTCATCTTTCGGAAAAATCCGCAAAAATTATAAATGTTGCAACCGTATTTTTCCCTTCGCAAAGTCCGGAAAACGTTTCGTCGGAAAACGATTCTTTTTGCTAGTTGTGCACAAATTTCGTCCCTAGCCTAACTTAAGGCTTAAACTTTTGTATGTACGCCCTCACGTACATACTCTGGAAATATGGGGTATAACAGTAATCCCCTATTGATTAATTGCTTTGATTGTGCCTTAAATGTGGCGTGTTTGGTTATTGTATTCGGCCTTGAAAAAGGTGGCAAAGTTAGTAAAAACAAAGGAGGTGCTGTCCGATTTTCCGTAGAATTTAGTGACTTGACACATATAATATTCTACGTTTGAAGTAAGGCTTTAATAGACGTATTGTGAATATTATAGGTTGACATACTACGGGCGGGACTTTGTACTTGGCAAGTGGTTTGACCCGGTGAGGTATGTAGAACTTTTCCTATCTTTTGAGCATGACTAGTTATGCATTATATAGTGCAGTGAGCGTCTGAGACCTTGATATCCTTTACTAGTTTTATGAATAGCCAAGTTGGGTGAGTTAGGAGATTAACTCACTTCTTTGAAAGTATTAAGGATATCTAATGTTTTATTAAAGTTAAGGGACTTGAAGAGTTTTAAAGTATGTGATACTTGTTCCGTTTTAAACGTATAAGTCCCTTGTATAGGAAATTGTTTATGGCTAAGGTATAAAGCGAATGTAACGACTTTATGGGGAGTTGGTTATATTTGCTTTATGGAAAGATAAATGACTTAATGGGGAGTTGAATCCTCTCTGACCTAGTCTTATGAAACAGATATGCCTCCATGGAAGGCGACCAGGGCCCAGAAGGGCAAGGCAGTTGTTATACCCCATGGTTCAGGGCGTGCGTATAGGGCCATGCGGAAGGAGTTAGGACTCGAAATCAGAAAAACTTGGTCGGGGCCTCGGCGCGGCGGAGATGGCAGCTGGCGAGGCGAAATTCATGGCGCGGCGCGAATATCGGTTGGTCGCCGAAGTTTCAGCGCCGCGCCAGGAAGCAAGGCATGGCCGGAAGATCGAGGTTCGCAGAGTTGCGGCGCGCGCCGGAAGCGAACGCGACGCCGTCACGGAAATCAGGCGGAAAAACTTAGGAAAAGTCAGATTTTTATGTTGAAAGGGCCTGAGTGGGGGACAAGTGTCCCCCCCCCATCTGATTTTTTACATGCAATATATTGACCAAGTCTTAAAGACTTGGTCATTTGTCATCTCTCTCTTTGAAAAACCTCTTCCTTCTCTCTAAATATTTCAAGCTCCTCCTTCTCTCTGAAAATCCAAGAGGATTCTAGCCTTAAGAAAAATCTGAAAAATTAAAAGACAAGAAGGAAGCTTGTGGCTAGCTTGTGAAGGTGGTGGTGGTGGTATTCTTGGTAGAAAGGCTAGCAAATTGTTGGATAAATTTGGCTAAAGCTCTAAGGTAATGATTCTTCCTCTATTATTAGTTTATAGAGTTGCATGTTAAGAAGAAAATACTTATGGTGGTAAATAATGCTCTTAGAGTCATTGCATGCTAGAAAGGTGGGTTGGATATGAATGATTTGTCTAAAGAAATATTATGAGCATGTTATAGCCTAAAAACCACTTTAGAATTGTTAAGTGTGCTATTATAACTTATGGGGCATAATTTTACACACCCAAGATTATATGTGTAATCCCCTTTGTGTTGGTTTGGATATTGGGCCTTAATGAGGCGTTTGAGTGTTGAAAATCGGCCTTTGAAAGGTGGCAAAGTGAGTAGAAACAAAGGAAATGCTGCCCAATTTTTTTCCTTAGGAATTGGTAACTTGAATTTGGAATTTCTACATTGAAATTAGAGGTTAATAAATGCACTATGGTTGTTATAGGTTGACATATTACTTGCGGTAGTTGGACTTAGCAAGTGGATTGACCGAAGAGGTATGTAGAGCTTTCCTATCTCTTGAGCATGAATAGTTGTATCTATGTAGTACGGTATACGTACAAGATTTGATAATCTACACTTGTTTTAAAGTATATGATGCTTGTTTCATTTCAAAAGTATAAGTCCATTGGATTTAGGGAAAATGTATTTGACAAAGGAATAATGCTAATATAATAGCTTTATGGGAAGTTGGTTATATTAGTTTTTTTTTTGAGAGGTTCACAAAGAAAGGTTTACTCTAATTAAAACAAGTACGGGTAAAGGATTTGAAACTAAGAAAGGTGAATTGATTTTTAGGCATTGGTTGCCTAAGGTTTTAAAGGAAATGAAGTCACTTGATTTAGAAGCTTATTATATTTCTAAAAGGAAATGTGACTTGTTTTGAAAAGAAATTGTAACTTGATACTATGGTGATTAGTATCTTGGAATTTTTGTATAAAAAGGAGTTATTTCTTAAAAGGTTAGAAGTACATGGTACTTGGGTTAAATTCCCGGATTTTCTATTAAAAGACATGTTGGTGCCTTAGGATACTAAAATGAGAGGATATATTAATAATGTTAATAAGAAGTTAGGGGATTTCTTAACTTGCTTATGTTATGATAAGCCGGTAGTGCTTATGTATGATATGATAGGCCGGTAGTGCTTATGTTGTGATATGATAGGCCGGTAGTGCTTATGTATGATATGATAGGCCGGTAGTGCTTATGTTGTGATATGATAGGCCGGTAGTGCTTATGTATGATATGATAGGCCGGTAGTGCTTATGTTATGTATGATAGCCGGATGAGCTATGTTATATATTTGTATTATTACGGGGTAAACCCCGGGTTATTATCTATGCCATGGATTTGCTACCCATGATGCGAGTGCGGCGCTTGCACTCATGCGGATCCGGACCACAGGATCCATGCGGGTGAAATAGTCCCATGCGAGTACGGCGATGGTACTCATGCGGGTCCACAGGATCCATGCGGGTGAAATAGTCCCATGCGGGTGAAATAGTCCCATGACGAGGCGGATGACCTCATGCGGGTCCACAGGACCTATGCGGGTGAAATAGTCCCAGGAGTAGGATTGCTTAATGATACTACGGGCGAGGTACCCTGTTTTGATCATGAGCTTCCTATTTTTATGCAGTATATATATATACATTTGTTACTCTCATTGTTAGTAAGGCACAGTGCAAAGTAAACTGATTTTCGTCTATAACTCCAGCTTATATTTTGACTTATGATATTATTACAGTATTTTCCAGTTTCGCATATTTGGTACATGTTGTACTGACCTCCTTCGGGGGGCTGCGTTCATGCCGCAGGTTGAGGTTCATAGCTTGCTGATCCGCACTCTTAGGATCACGGTTCGGTTCTCGGAAGGCTCCATTTCTCCGGAGGCCTCGTCTTTTGGTACGATTCCCTGAGGTTGTAGACTTTGTACATTCGGGGTATGGCGGGGCCTGTCGTCATAGTGTTATACCTTCTTAGAGGCTTGTAGTCCTGTCATGAATTGGGGTGTAAGGATGTAACTATTCGTTTTATTATATTTAGAGGTAGCCACTTTGGGTTAGCCTGTTTTATATTCTTATATAGTTCTTGTTTGTGAGTTTATTTCTGCTGGTTTTCTGTGATGTTGTATCACAAGGGTGCCCGGGGTAAGGCACGATCCGCGGATCGAGTCGTCGTGACAAAAGTGGTATCAGAGCAGTTAATCCTCGGAAATGGTCTACAGGCCGTATCTAGTAGAGTCTTGATTATCGGTGTGTTGTGCACCACATCTATAATCAGGAGGCTGCAGGATATTTAAGATTGGTTTCCATTTCTTCTCACTCTAAGATCGTGCGATAGAGCTGTGTGGTTAGGGTCGTCTCTCCCTAACAGGTTATGGTGTTTGCAGCTACGAGGAAGCAGCAGTGACCCAGGGAAGATTATGTGGATTGTGTATCCAGGTTGGTCATACTTGTAGTATAGTTGGTATTGTGACATACAGCTATCTGATTTGTATGAGGTCACATATGTGTTGCCTAGAATGATTTTAGATTACCAGGATTTGGTAAGGACTAAATAGATACCGGGAAGGTATGAACAGTTAAGGAACTCTCATCGAGGTTTTACGTGCTAGTTTGAGAAAATTAGGAGATGATGAGTTGTCGGAAAAAGTAATGGAACCTTAAGAAGCTTAATTAAGGGGCCCAATGGGAGACTATGTTTGTAAATTAAGCTACGTGGTATGCTTAAGAGGATAGTACGGATGAGATTCGTGTGGAGTAAGTAATGGTTGTTGTGACCAAGACGACACGACTATGGTATTATGAGAAGTTAGTATACCCGTTTATGGGGTGGGATCAGTTAATAGTAGTCCCGGAGCGACGTCCTGCGGTACAAGCCTGAGTCTAATTAATCATTTTACGAGTTCGCAGGCGTATTCCACCGGAACCAGGTTGTGAGAGCCGGAAATGACCTTATATTGTTTAACTTAGTAACTCCAAGATCGAAGGCCAGCTTTATTATGGAAGTTATGTACGTAAGCTAGAATAAGTTTGGAAATACGGAAAAATGCGGCCGTAAGAAGTGAGCAACCAAGTGTGAAAGAAATGAAGCGAGAATCCATGAGAACCTTTACGAGGTAACCACACCCGTGAGTGTTGGGTGGTAGCCGAGTGGCGGATAATAATTGTCGGTAACGATACGATCGTCGGACCCTAGCGGTATTATGGCAGACGTTGAGGCCATTATGAGTGCGCTAGTTGGCCTCATGTTATGCCAACGTGGACTACAGAAGAGATTGATTCGCACCGGTTTCTGGTGCCCGGTTATCGAGTGGAGAGGAAGGGAAGTAATAGTAACCAGTGAATTATTCTTCCTTCTATGGCATCATTGTTTTTAATAAGTCTGTGTGACTTGTTCATTGGGAAAAATTGACGCAGAAAGTAAGTAATACTTGAATTTGAAGGAATTTATGTTAAGTTCCCTTGGAGGTACTTGGAGTTGGTTTGGCGGTCAGGGCCACGACCTTCTGGATAATTTCAAGGAAATGTGCAAGGCAAGAATAAAATAAGTACGGGCGCTGCCGGCAGAAAGCTGAGGGCATCTTTGGTAGGTTTTGAAAATCTACACGATTTTAAGGCGGTGCGTAATGATTAGATATTTACAGGACCACGAGAGGACCCGGTGATTAGGGTTGTGACACCAAGGAAAGTTTATTGAAGGGAGATAAGTTCTCTCCCCTACATAAAAGGATAGTCTTACGTATTATGGGGTTATGTGTACCCATGTAGTTAGACGAAGGATGGGAGACTGGTAGGTCTTCAGTATCGTCATGCCATAAGTTACAGTTTTAGATAACCGTGGAAAAAGTATTATGTTGGGGGTAATTAAGAACAACGTTACGAAACAGTCAGGGAAGTGTCGTAAGAAAAATGCAGTAGTGCGTATTTGAAACTGTACGATTATGGATCAAATTAGAAACACTTTACTATTAATAAGCATAAGGTAGGTTATGACCAGAAGAATAAAAGAGAATACAACTATGGTTATGTAAGTTGCACGAAATACAGTTACCCCGGACTAGTGTAAGACCATTAGTAGGTAATGGGCAGTAGGAACACCTCGAGGACAGGTAGTAGCATGCATGTCGAGAAAGATAGTAAGAGAATACGGAGAGGTAAGGGACCCCAGGACAACTTGAAATAACTTATAAAGGAAGGACGAGTAGACACTCGAACAATAAGAAATCTTGACAAGTCATTGGATTATGTAATACCGTGAATTGAGGTTGAACACCGGACTATAAGCTCTACGAGCTGAGAGAGGATAATAGGATTACTACTTGACAAGATCAAGGAAGTCTTCCCACTAAATTGTGATTGGCAGGAAGTCTTAGCCATGCGGCAAGCAAAGGAATCAGATCCAAGTATAGTAACCAAGTTTGGTTGCAACAGAGAAAGGGAAACAGGAACCATAACTGAGATTAAGGATGCCCGAATATTTCGCAAGTACAAGAAAGGCTTCCAGTTATTGGAAGAGAAGTTGACCACGACTACAGTTCTAACCCCTCTTGAGAGACTAGAGGGTTAGGGTGTTTTTGTAACACGTTGGTTGTTGGACTAGGTTGTGTACTGACGCAACACGATAAGGTTAGGGCTTATGTTTCCCGGCGGTTAGGGAAGCAAGAAAGGAATTACGTTACTCACGATTTAGAGTCGGCGGCAGTTAATCGTACCTTGAAGATTTGAAGGCAATTTCCTTATATAGATTTCATGTGGATATTTGCGTAGACCACAAGAAACTCCGGTATATCTTCAGACTGAGGCAGCTGAATTTGCGACAGAGATGGTGGTTAGGGTTACTCAAGGATTGTGATATTGATATCCTATACCACCCAGGGAAGGCCAATGTAGTTGCAGATGTCCTTAGTCGCAGATCGATGGGTAGTCCGCCGAGTGCGGCCGGGGAAGAAGGACATGGTCCGCGAGTTACATCAGCTAGCGAGCCTTGGGGTTCGATTGGTTGATTCTGATAGTGATGGAATTCGGGTTCGAGGGGTTGCCGAGTCTTCCATCGTCGAGGAGGTAAAGAGGCGACGGTATGAGGATCCGATTAGGGTACGGTATCGAGATGCCTCTTTTCAGAAAGAGAAGAGTCTATTAGGGGTAGCGCCGGATGGGGTGCTAAGATTTGAGGGCCGATTGTGTGTTCCCGAGGTGACAGGACTTCATCAGCAGATTCTGGGGGAGGCACACAGCGTGCATTATTCTATTCATCCGGGGTCGACTAAGATGTACCATGACCTCAGATGTGTGTATTGGTGGGATGGCCTGAAGAGGGCGCGCGTTTTGTTGCACCGTGTCCTATTTGTCAGCAGGTTAAGGTTGAGCATCAGAAGCCCGGTGGGCTGTTACAGGCTATTGATATTCTGACTTGGAAGTGGAAGGTGGTAAATATGGATTTTATTACAGGGCTACCTACCACTCAGAGGAAGCATGATTCCATTTGGGTGATTGTCGACAGGCTGACGAAATCAGCCCATTTTCTTCCGGTCAGAACGACGTTCTCAGCTGAGGACTATGCCAGATTATATATTAGAGAGATTGTGAGACTGCACGGAGTCCCGGTGTCGATTATATCAGATAGAGGAGCCCAGTTCTCGGCTAACTTCGGGAGGTCTTTTCAGAAGGGATTAGGGACACAGGTGAGTCTCAGTACGGCGTTTCATCCTCAGACCGACGGACAGGCCGAGCGCACTATCCAGACACTTGAGGATATGCCGCGGGCTTGTGTTATTGATTTCAGGGGTAGCTGGAGGATCATTTACCTCTTGTGGAAGTATGCTTATAACAACAGCTACCATTCTAGTATCCAGATGGCGCCTTTTGAGGCCTTATATGGGAGGAAGTGTAGGTCACCGATAGGTTGGTTTGAGGTGGGAGAAGTTCAGTTAGTCGGGCCAGACTTGGTACAGCAGGTAGTGGATAAGGTGAAGCTTATCCAGGAGCAATTATTGTCACCGAGTCGATGGTAAGTCGTATGCAGATCATCGGCGTCGACACTTGGAATTTGAGATAGATGATTGGGTTTTTCTAAAGGTATCGCCCATGAAGGGCGTGATGAGATTGGGAAAGAAGGGGAAGCTTAGCCCAAGGTACATTGGGCCGTATCAGATTGTCCGTAGGGTAGGCAGGGTTGCCATGAGTTAGATCTGCCATCCGATTTAGAGGCGGTACATCCAGTTTTCCATGTGTCCATGTTGCGGAAATGTATTGGAGATCCATCTAGAGTGCACCCGGTTCATGATGTCCAAGTAACAGAGGAGCTATCGTACGAGGAGAGTCCCATAGCGATACTCGATCGACAGGTTAGGCGACTTCGGACGAAGGACGTGGCTTCCGTCAAGGTCTTATGGCGGAACGAGAACAGGGAGGAAATGACGTGGGAAGCAGAGGATGACATGATGAAGAAGTATCCTCACTTATTCCCTACCCCTCCAGGTAACCTACTTTCCTGCTTGTTAGTTTTGGTTAGCAATTGTGCTTGAGTTTTGTTGTGGCCGTGTGGAGCGTCTTTATTTGAGTCTATGTCGATATTGTGATTTGAGTAAGCCTAGAAGGAGCATTCGGGACGAATGTTTGTAAGGGGGGGAGAATGTTATACCCCGTGGTTCAG
Organism: Przewalskia tangutica; assembly: GCA_029844215.1. Taxonomy (NCBI): domain Eukaryota; kingdom Viridiplantae; phylum Streptophyta; class Magnoliopsida; order Solanales; family Solanaceae; genus Przewalskia; species Przewalskia tangutica. The sequence goes on from CM056724.1 coordinate 55,715,145, forward strand.
GCCGTGCGTATGGGGCCATGCGGAAGGAGTTAGGACTCAAATCGTAAAACTTGATCGAGGCTCAGCCAGCAGTCACGGAGACAGGCCGCGCGCCAAGGCGAAATTCGCCGCGCGCCGGAAGTAAGCCGCGCGCCGAATGTCGAGGGGTCGCTGAAGTTTCAGCCGCGCCGGAAGCGAGCCGCGCCGGAAGATCCGAGGGTTCGCAGGAGTTGCGGCGCCGCGCCGGGAAGCCGCGCGCCGAGGCGAAATCAGCGGAAAACTTAGGAAAAGTCGATTTTTATGTTGAAAGGGCACAGTGGGGACAAGTGTCCCCCCATCTGATTTTTACATGCAATATATTGACCAAGTCTTAAAGACTTGGTCATTTGTCATCTCTCTTTGAAAACCTCTTCCTTCTCTCTAAATATTTCAAGCTCCTCCTTCTCTCTAAAAATCCAAGAGGATTCTAGCCTTAAGAAAAATCTGAAAAATTAAAAGACAAGAAGGAAGCTTGTGGCTAGCTTGTGAAGGTGGTGGTGGTGGTATTCTTGGTAGAAAGGCTAGCAAATTGTTGGATAAATTTGGCTAAAGCTCTAAGGTAATGATTCTTCCTCTATTATTAGTTTATAGAGTTGCATGTTAAGAAGAAAATACTTATGGTGGTAAATAATGCTCTTAGAGTCATTGCATGCTAGAAAGGTGGGTTGGATATGAAGGATTTGGCTAAAGAAATATTATGAGCATGTTGTAGCCTAAAAACCACTTTAGAATTGTTAAGTGTGCTATTATAACTTATGGGGCAGAATTTTACACACCCAAGATTAGATGTGTAATCCCCTTTGTGTTGGTTTGGATATTGGGCCTTAATGAGGCGTTTGAGTGTTGAAAATCGGCCTTTGAAAGGTGGCAAAGTGAGTAGAAACAAAGGAAATGCTGCCCAATTTTTTTCCTTAGGAATTGGTAACTTGAATTTGGAATTTCTACATTGAAATTAGAGGTTAATAAACGCACTATGGTTGTTATAGGTTGACATATTACTTGCGGTAGTTGGACTTAGCAAGTGGATTGACCGAAGAGGTATGTAGAGCTTTCCTATCTCTTGAGCATGAATAGTTGTATCTATGTAGTATGGTATACGTACAAGATTTGATAATCTACACTTGTTTTAAAGTATATGATGCTTGTTTCATTTCAAAAGTATAAGTCCCTTGGATTTAGGGAAAATGTATTTGACAAAGGAATAACGCTAATATAATGGCTTTATGGGAAGTTGGTTATATTAGTTTTTTTTAGAGGTTCACAAAGAAAGGTTTACTCTAATTAAAACAAGTACGGGTAAAGGATTTGAAACTAAGAAAGGTGAATTGATTTTTAGGCATTGGTTGCCTAAGGTTTTAAAGGAAATGAAGTCACTTGATTTAGAAGCTTATTATATTTCTAAAAGGAAATGTGACTTGTTTTGAAAAGAAATTGTAACTTGATACTATGGTGATTAGTATCTTGGAATTTTTGTATAAAAATGAGTTATTTCTTAAAAGGTTAGAAGTACATGGTACTTGGGTTAAATTCCCGGATTTTCTATTAAAAGACATGTTGGTGCCTTAGGTTACTAAAATGAGAGGATATATTAATAATGTTAATAAGAAGTTAGGGGATTTCTTAACTTGCTTATGTTATGATAAGCCGGTAGTGCTTATGTATGATATGATAGGCCGGTAGTGCTTATGTTGTGATATGATAGGCCGGTAGTGCTTATGTATGATATGATAGGCCGGTAGTGCTTATGTTGTGATATGATAGGCCGGTAGTGCTTATGTATGATATGATAGGCCGGTAGTGCTTATGTTATGTATGATAGCCGGATGAGCTATGTTATATATTTGTATTATTACGGGGTAAACCCCGGGTTATTATCTATGCCATGGATTTGCTACCCATGATGCGAAAGCGCGCTTGCACTCATGCGGATCCGACCACGGGATCCATGCGGGTGAAATAGTCCCGTGCGAGTGCGGCGATGGTACTCATGCGGGTCCACAGATCCATGCGGGTGAAATAGTCCCATGCGGGTGAAATAGTCCCATGACGAGGCGGATGACCTCATGCGGGTCCACAGGACCTATGCGGGTGAAATAGTCCCAGGAGTAGGATTGCTTAATGATACTACGGGCGAGGTACCCTGTTTTGATCATGAGCTTCCTATTTTTATGCAGTATATATATACATTTGTTACTCTCATTGTTAGTAAGGCACAGTGCAAAGTAAACTGATTTTCGTCTATAACTCCAGCTTATATTTTGACTTATGATATTATTACAGTATTTTCCAGTTTCGCATATTTGGTACATGTTGTACTGACCTCCTTCGGGGGGCTGCGTTCATGCCGCAGGTTGAGGTTCATAGCTTGCTGATCCGCACTCTTAGGATCACGGTTCGGTTCTCGGAAGGCTCCATTTCTCCGGAGGCCTCGTCTTTTGGTACGATTCCGGTAGTTTGTAGACTTTGTACATTCGGGGTATGGCGGGCCCTGTCCGTCATAGTGTTATACCTTCTAGAGGCTTGTAGTTCTGTCATGAATTGGGGTGTAAGGATGTAGCTGCTCGTTTTATTATATTTAGAGGTAGCCACTTTGGGTTGCTTTGTTTATATTCTTATATAGTTCTTGTTTGTGAGTTTATTTCCGCTGGTTTTCTCTGATGTTGTATCACAAGGGTGCCCGGGGTAAGGCACCAGTCACGGATCCGAGGTTGGGTCGTGACAGCAGCAGCAGGAGCTGCTAGCGGTACTCAGAGGGTTACACGGACTCGGGCACAGGCTATGCCTGAGGTAGTAGGTGGGTCGGCGAGTTCAGCCACGCCGATATTAGAGAGCCGAGAGCGCGGTAGCTCCAGAGGTTCCTGCACAGATCCTCCGCCCGCAGCCGGGTGCTGAGTATAGAAACTACGGGGAGCAGATCCGGTTATTGACCAGTATAGTATCTCGGCGTGCCGAAAGAGCAGCGACACCCAGAGCCGATTTGCGGATTAGGGATTTTCCGGGTTGTCATCCACCCGAAGTTTTATGGTTCGAGGTCCGAGGAGGATCCGCAGGAGTTCATTCGGCAGCTACGGACCATGCGAGTTCTTAGGGCTTGAGACGAGTGCATTACGCTAGCTTACCTGGTTCACGCGATATTGCGTTGAACTGGTTTGAGTCGTGGTTGTTTTCGAGAGGGGAGGATGCTCTTCCAGCTGTTTGGGAGGAGTTTACAGAGGCCTTCATGGATCACTTTTTGCCTCCTGAGATGAGGAGAGCCCGGGTAGATAGATTCTTGACCTTGAGGCAGAACGGGAGGACTATCAGGGAGTATAGCCTGGAGTTTGACTCCTTGGCCAGACATGCGCACACTATTGTAGCTGACATGGCGGATATAGTTCATCGTTATGTGATGGGGCTAGACCATCATATGATTACTGCATGCTTGGGGGTGGCTCTTCAGCCCGATATGGACATTGCGAGGATGAAGGCCTATGCGCCGGGGATAGAGGATAGAGAGAGGGAGGACCAGATTGACTAGGCCAGCCCAAGAGGCCGGGGCAGTGGTCTCGAGGCGCTGAGGCGACAAATTTCGGCAGACTAGGTCCACTTTCCAGCCAGCACAGAGTGCTCCCTCACGGTTTTCTGGCAGGAGGTCTGCTCAGCCAGGTCATTTAGGAGCAGGTCAGGGCTCCGGGACTTCGGGATTTCAGGGAGGCAGGAACCGTCACCGATCGGGACCACCCACACCTCAGTGTGCTCGATGCGGCAGGTTTCACCAGGGCGAGTGTCGCAGGGCTTCGGGAGCTTGTTACACTTGTGGCCAGCAGGGCCATTTGAGGAGAGATTGTCCGTCTAGAGGCGGCATGGGTGGTACGGTGTAGCCGACAATATCTGCCGGGTCTTCTCCTTACGTGGTTATGCGCCTGTAGGCGTGGTACTCACGGATCGGCAGGCCACGGTAGAGGTCGTGGTGGTGGTTCCAGTTCTAGCGGTCCCCATAACCGCATATATTCATTAGCCAGCCGCCAGGATCAGGAGGCTTCCCCTGACGTCGTCACAGGTACATTATTGATCTCAGGCTGTGATATTTATGCTTTGATAGATCCAGGTTCTACTTTGTCCTATGTGTCCCCTCTTATTGCGGGTAGAATCGGGATAGAGCCGTAGTCGATATAGCCTTTTGAGGTAGCTACGCCAGTGGGTGATTCGGTGTTAGCTGAGCGGGTGTACATAGGTTGTCCGGTATTCATATACAGTCGTCAGACCCTTGCAGACATGATAGAGTTGGAGATGACAGATTTTGATGTCATTATGGGTATGGACTGGTTGGCTTCTTGTTATGCCAACGTTGACTGTAGGGACAGGTTGGTTCGGTTTCATTTTCCTAGTGAGCCAGTTATCGAGTGGAAGGGCAACACAGCATCGCCGAGGGGTAGGTTTATTTCTTACCTCAAGGCTAGGAAGATGGTGCGGAAAGGGTACATCTATCATCTGGTTCGGGTATTTGATACAGAGCCTGAGGTGCCAGTTCTTGATCGGTTCGGTGGTTAGGAGTTTCGGATGTGTTTCGGATGATCTTTCGTATCCTCCTGAGAGGGAGATTGAGTTTTGTATTGACACGTTGCCAGACACTCGACCTATTTCCATTCCGCCATACAGGATGACACCTGCTGAGTTGAGGGAGCTGAAGGACCAGCTGAAAGATTTGCTGGAGAAAGGCTTTATCAGGCCTAGTGTATCTCCCTGGGGAGCGCCGATTTTGTTCGTGAAGAAGAAGGATGGGACGCTGCGTATGTGTGTTGATTACAGGCAGCTGAATAAGGTAACCATCAAGAATAGGTACCCCTCCCCCGGATTGATGATTTGTTTGACCAGTTGCAGGGTGCGAGGTGTTTCTCAAAGATAGACCTGCGGTCTGGTTATCATCAGGTACGAGTTCGAGAGGCAGACATCCCAAAGACTGCATTCAGGACCCGGTATGGGCACTATGAGTTCAGGGTTATGTCTTTCGGTTTGACCAACGCTCCAGCGGTATTTATGGATTTGATGAACCGGGTGTTCAAGTCATTTTTGGATACATTTGTGATTGTATTCATTGATGACATCCTGGTTTATTCGCGGACAGAGCAGGAGCATGCAGATCACTTGAGAACGGTAATTGGGGTCCTCCGGAGCCGGCAGTTATTCACCAAGTTCTCTAAGTGTGAGTTTTGGTTGGCCTCAGTGGCATTCCTGGGGCATATTATAGGGGCTGATGGTGTTCGGGTGGATACGGCAAAGATTGAGGCAGTCAAGTCTTGGCCGAGACCTACTACTCCGACCGAGGTGCGCAGTTTCTTGGGATTGGCGGGTTATTATCGTAGGTTTGTGGAGCAGTTGCTTGATTTCAAGACCGCTGACTAGGTCGACTCGTAAAGCGACCAAGTTCCAGCGACGAGGCTTGCGAGAAGGGTTTCGATTCTTTGAAGGAAAGGTTGACTACACTCCAGCCTTACTCTTCCCGAGGGTTAGGCAGTGCGTGATCTATTGTGATGCCTCGGGTATCGGGCTAGGGTGTGTTTTGATGCAGCACGACAAGGTTATAGCCTATGCTTCCCGGCAGTTACGGAAGCATGAGAGGAATTACCCTACCCATGACTTAGAGTTGGCCGCAGTTATACATGCCTTGAAGATTTGGAGACATTATTTGTATGGGGTTCATGTGGATATTTATACAGACCACAAGAGCCTCCAGTATATCTTCAGGCAGAGGGAGCTGAACTTGCGACAGAGACGGTGGTTAGAGTTGCTGAAGGATTATGATGTTGATATTCTATACCATCCGGGGAAAGCCAACGTAGTTGCTGATGCCTTGAGTCGTAGATCGATGGGGAGCCCGCTGAGGTGTACCGGCAGAGAGCAGACATGGTCCGTCAGATCCACCAGCTAGCGAGCCTTGGGGTTCGATTGATCGATACCGACGATAGTGGGGTACGGGTTCGTGAGGTTGCCGAGTCTTCCATCGTTGATGAGGTGAAGAGGCGACAGTTTGAGGACCCAGTGTTGGTGCGGTATCGAGATGCAGCTCTTCGGGAGGAGAAGAGTCTATTCGGGGTAGCACCTGATGGGGTGCTGAGATTTGAGGGCCGGTTGTGTGTTTCCGATGTGTCAGGACTTCGTCAGCAGATTCTGGGGGAGGCACACAGTGCTCGTTATTCTATTCATCCGGGGTCGACCAAGATGTACCATGACCTCAGATGTTTGTATTGGTGGGATGGACTGAAGAGGGACGTGGCAGGTTTTGTTGCACAGTGTCCTAATTGCCAGCAGGTCAAGGTCGAGCACTAGAGGCCCAATGGATTATTACAGGCTATTGAGATTCCGACTTGGAAGTGGGAGGTGATCAACATGGACTTTATTATAGGGTTACCTCGTACTTAGAGGAAGTACGACTCCATTTGGGTTATTGTTGACAGGCTGAAGAAATCAGCCCATTTCCTTCCAGTCAGGACGACGTTTTCGGCTGAGGACTATGCCAGATTATACATCAGAGAGATTGTGAGGCTGCACGGTGTCCCTGTGTCGATTATATCTGATAGGGGAGCCCAGTTTACGGCTAACTTCTGGAGGTCTTTCCAGAAGGGTTTAGGGACACAGGTGAGTCTCAGTACAACATTTCATCCTCAGACTGACGGGCAGGCAGAGCGTACTATCCAGACACTTGAGGATATACAGCGTGCCTGCGTGATTGATTTCAGGGGTATCTGGGAGGATCATTTGCCTCTTGTAGAGTTTTCTTATAACAACAGCTACCATTCCAGTATACAGATGGCGCCATACGAGGCTTTATATGGGCGGAAATGCAGGTCGCCGATTGGTTGGTTCGACGTGGGCGAGGTGCAGTTAGTTGGCCCAGACTTGGTTCAGCAGGCTGTGGATAAGGTGAAGCTTATCCAGGAGAGACTGTTAGCAGCTCAGAGTCGGCAGAAATCATATGCGGATAATCGGCGTCGGCATTTGGAGTTTCAGGTAGACGATTGGGTCTTCTTGAAGGTGTCACCCATGAAGGGTGTGATGAGATTCGGTAAGAAGGGGAAACTCAGCCCAAGGTACATTGGGCCCTACCAGATCGTCCGTCGAGTAGGCAAGGTTGCCTATGAGTTGGATCTGCCATCAGAGTTAGAGGCGGTACATCCGGTCTTCCATGTTTCTATGTTGCGGAAGTGTATCGGTGATCCAGCGAGAGTTTTCCCTACTAGTGAGGTCCAGGTGGCAGAGGGGTTATCGTATGAGGAGAGTCCCATAGCGATACTCGATCGCTGTGTCGCATCATGACCAAGGATGTGGCTTCCACAAAGTCTTGTGGAGGAATGATAATCGAGAGGAGATGACTTGGGAAGCGGAGGAGGACATGTTGAGGAAGTATCCTCACTTATTCCCTGCACCTTGTGTAATTCGTTTTCCTTACTTGTCAAGTTTTAATTGAAGCATTTGTTTTGTGTAAATGCTATTATGTACATGTGTGGCGATTGGTATGTCGGGTTGTGTAAGGAAACTATGTCGCTAATTATAAGTTTGACTCCGAAAGAACATTCGGGGACGAATGTTTCTAAGGGGGGAAGAATGTTACACCCCGTATTTACAGGACATATTTTAAGGAACGTACGTAAGAACTCACAAGTGTTAAGATTTGAGACTTGTAAAAATTTATTGGAATTATGAAATTGTCGGAAAACGTATTATTATGACGAATGGGAGGGCGACACGTGTCACCCCCCCTTAATGATGCCTTGGTCGAATTAGGCATGGCCAAAATGGTCATTGACCATAGTCTTGGATGACTAAGTCTTGCAAGTAGCAAGCTTGACAATCTTGACCAAGTCAAAGGACCCACAAAGGCTTGATATTTGCTAGGATCTTATCTAAACCACTCATTTGTTTATATCATGACCCTCGATTACACTATATTATACTACTAGTAGCAAGAGAGAGCTTAACACTTAGCCAAATTTCACAAAAAATTGAAGAACATTGAGCATAGCTCTCGGGTTCTCTCTTGAGAAAAAAGATAAATCTTTGTTTCTTGTCCATTTAGCTCCTAACTTTAAACCAAGGTTCATGAGTGTATTGTAATCATATCTCAATAGAAAAATCTTGGAAAAAGATAGTTTTTGGGTTAGTCGCAAGCGAAAACCTAGTTGTCTTTCTAGGTTTTGTTTGGAGATTTGAAGGATATTTGTTGGTGTTGTTCTAAGGGTCTCAACAGGCGGATTGAAGTGTCTTGGAGAGGCTCTAAACTACTAAGGAGCGACTTCGGATTGGAGTTGGATTAAGATTCGTTGAGGTATAATCTTGTCTTTTAAAAGTGTTACAAGATTATATATTTATATTGTTGTTGTTAGCTTTACATGTTGCTAGCATGAAGTTGTTATGTTGAAGTTTATAAGTATTATGGATTGCTTGTAGCTTAAATCCGAAATGTTATACAAGCCACTTGAAGATTGGATTACTAATTGGTCGTTTATTAGAAATCGTCGCATGTTACTTACTTGAAGATTATGGTAGTTATAATCAAATGCGACTTGAGATCATGTTATGCTACCAATTTGGATTGAAATGGAAATTGGATAAGAATTGGTATTGTTGTATTCATTATGGCCGAAATTGGACTAGTAATTGTATTAGTTTGTTATCATTTGTGGGGCGGAATTTTACACGTCTAGTAGGCGTGTAATCCCCTATTGATTAATTGCTTTGATTGTGACTTAAATGTGGCATGTTTGGTTATTGTATTCGGCCTTGAAAAAGGTGGCAAAGTTAGTAAAAACAAAGGAGGTGCTGTCCGATTTTCCGTAGAATTTAGCGACTTGACACTTATAATATTCTACGTTTGAAGTAAGGCTTTAATAGACGTATTGTGAATATTATAGGTTGACATACTACGGGCGGGACTTTGTACTTGGCAAGTGGTTTGACCCGGTGAGGTATGTAGAACTTTTCCTATCTTTTGAGCATGACTAGTTGTACGTATATAGTACGGTAGACGTACAAGACCTTGATATCCTTTACTAGTTTTATGAATAGCCAAGTTGGGTGAGTTAGGAGATTAACTCACTTCTTTGAAAGTATTAAGGATGTCTAATGTTTTATTAAAGTTAAGGGACTTGAAGAGTTTTAAAGTATGTGATACTTGTTCCGTTTTAAACGTATAAGTCCCTTGGATAGGAAATTGTTTATGGCTAAGGTATAAAGCGAATGTAACGACTTTATGGGGAGTTGGTTATATTTGCTTTATGGAAAGATAAATGACTTAATTTTAATGAAAAGGCAATTTGATTTTTAAGGCATCAATTGCCTAAGGTTTTATAATAAAAGGAGTCACTTGATTTAGAAACCTAACTTTATTTCTAAAGGTATTGTGACTTGTCTTGAAAAGAAATTTTGACTTGATACTACGGTTTATAGTATCTTGGAAGTTTTATATGAAAATGAGTCATTTTCAAAAGGTTAGAAGTACGTAGTACTTTGGGTTAAATTCCCGGATTTTTCATAAAAGATATGTTAGTGCCTTAAGTAAACTAAAATGAGAGTGTATATGAATAAGACTAATAAGAAGTTAGGGGGATTTCTAACTTGCTTATTTATTGTATGACGGCCGGTTTGAGATAGGGTAAGAGTATAAGTGAGGGGCAGACCCCCAAGACGCTATACCACCTTCTCCAGGATAAGAGTATAAGTGAGGGGTAAGCCCCCAAGACATTATACCACATGCTTTATTACCTTCCTCAGGGTAAGAGTATAAATGAGGGGAAAACCCCCAAGACGTTATACCACATGCTTCAGGGTAAGAGTATAAATGAGGGGTAAAAACCCCAAGACGTTATACCACCTGCTTCTATGGGTTCGCTACCCATGATATGATCGGGAGTCTCCTATTGTGATGTTATACGTATTCCCTTGATTTACTCTCATTGTTGGTAAGGCACTGTGTACTGTAATTTTGTCTCCGACTTTGTTTTAAACTTATGTTGTAATTACAGTACTTTCCAGTTTTACATACTTAGTACATATTGTGTACTGACCCCCTTCCTCGGGGGCTGCGTTCATGCCGCAGGAAAGGGTAAGAAGGTGGTGGATCCTCATACTTAGGATCACTTATCAGACGTCAGAAGCTCCATTTCTCCGGAGGCTTGTCTCTTTTGGTACAGTATTTCCCTGATGTTGTAGATTTATGTACATTCAGGGGTATGGCGGGGCCCTGTCCCGCCACAGTTGTTATTCCTAGAGGTCTGTATTCACATATGTGGTCAGTAAGAACCGAGTTATCAGATTGTACTTTTGATTTGGTTTATATTATGGAAGCGCGCCTTATCGGCTAGCTCGTGATGTTTATCGTTTACACATATATTTCGCCGTGTATGTTCCGCCGCTATTCTCTCGATGTATACCGAACTGGTGCCTGTAGGCACGGCCGCGCCCGGTCGGGTCGTGACAATAAGCATACACCTTGGTGAGACTCTAGCTCTTTAAAACCTCACACAAGTTCTTGGGCAATAAAGACATTGTCCACCATGTTTCTTTCTTTCACAAAAGCTCCTTGGGATTTATCAACAAGAGTAGGAAGAACCTTTGCCATCCGGTTAGCTAAAATCTTTATTATGATCTTGTAGACCACATTGGTCAATCCGATAGGCCTAAAGTCACTTACCTTTGTCCCGATCAGTCTTGGGCAGGAGGGTAAGTATGGTATGATTCACTTGCTTCAAAAGAACTCCGGATGAGAAGAATTCTTGTACACTTCTTACTACATCATGCCCCACATCTCTCCATCTTTTCTTGAAGAAGGCGGCTGAAAAACCATCTGGGCCAGGTGCCTTGTCATTGCCTATATCGGAAAGAGCCTCCCAAATCTCCTTTGGGGAGATAGTATGCAAAAGGTGTAGTCCATCTTCCTCTCCTAGCTTCGGGCCACAATCCAGTACCGCGGGATCAATGTTGGTTGAGGACCGAGATGAGCCTAAAAGATCTTTATAAAACTCTACAAGTATCTCTCTTACTTCCCCGAGAGATGTTGTGATAGTTCTGTTGGCCTTAACAAGGTAGTTGATTGAGTTCCTGACATTACTCCTCTTGATCAAGATGTGAAAATATTTGGAGCATCTATCACTCCCAATCAAGTGTTTTTGCCTCGATTTTTATCTTATGAAGTGTCTCTCGGCTTCAAGCAAGAGGTTTGCTCTAGCTCTTAAGGACTTAACATTGTCTTTTAGTTCATCATCAAAGGGATCTTCCATATGTGCATTAATAGCCTCCTTGAACTCCATGTTTGCCGCATTTGCTCTTTGTTCTATGCTTCCAAATTCACTCGTGTTCAATTCTCGCAATGACTTTTTCAAAGAATTCAATTTTGTGGCTAATATGAATTAGGCAGATCCCAATATGCGTTGCCTCAAGCATGAAGTCAGTATATTCTCGAATGGGGGATGTGAGAGCCACATGTTCATGAACTTGAAAGGTCATTTCCCTGTTATACCCCGTATTTCCAGAGTATGTACGTAAGGGCGTACGTACAAAAGTTTAGCCTTAAGATAGGCACTTTGGGCGAAATTTGTGCACAACCCACGAAACGAATGGTTTTCCGACGAAACGTTTTTCAAAACTTGCGTAGGGTAAATTACGGCTATGTCATTTATAATTTTTGCGGATTTTTCCGAGAGACGAAATATTTTGGACCAACGGGAGGGTGACACTTGTTACCCTCATATGGACGGCAACTTGGGCAAGGGTTGGACGATTTTGTGGCTTAGTTTTTGGTCAAGGAGTTGGTAGGATATTTGTGTAGTAGATGGATAAGGACACTTGCCTAAATCTCCACCTTACACTTGTCTACCACTTGGCTTCATCTTGGCCATTGGTTGGCCTATAAATACCCCCCTAACTTGAAGGTTTTCTTCATCCACAAATCAATTCTCCAAGTCTTCAAAAATCCCTCCCCTCTCTTATAGCTTTTCGCCCAAGCTCTTCTCCCCTTCCTTAAGTCCTAGCCGAAACCTACCCCCCCTCCCTTGGTAGAAAAGTTGTCTTCCAAGTATAGTTACTATTCCTAAATACCCTAGCCCCAAATCCCTTATAGTATTTAAGTAGAAGTTGTTAGAAACTTCTAAGGGTTTCTTGGAGCTATCAGAGCGTACAAATTAGGAGCTAAACCTTGCTCAGGATCGACATTTAACTTGGATAATTTTGGGCTTACCGAGGTAAATAATCTTATCCTTCTATTGTAATTGGAGAATACATACCGTAGAAGTATAGAAATAAGTATAAAACATATAGAAGGATATTAAAGAAGAGAATTGAACTGTAATTACACTGAAGGATAATACAGAAGAGTATTGAACTGAAATCACATCAGAAGAATAATAAAGAAGTATTGAATCAGATTTACATAGGATCAGATTTACTGAGACTTGTGTAGCTTGACGGGTAGGGAAGTGCTGCCCAATTTTCCGTAGAATAAAGAACCATCTGCTTAGAATAGTCTACAGAGTAGTCTAGAAATTGATAGACGTATCTGACTATTATAGGTTGATTCTCTGCGCGCGACATATTCGACTTAGCAGGTGGTTTTCGCCGATAAGGTATGTGATTCTTTCTATACTCTTGAGCATGATATTTTAAAATATATATAGTACGGTAGACGTACGTGTGTTAATCGACGCATCATACGGCAATGTCTTTTGACTTAAGCCTGAATAATAAGAATCTTGAAGTATTTCAAAAGAATATTGAATCATTTTTAACAGAAGAGTAATATTTGGTTTTAAACAAAAAGCTTAAGAGTTATACTAGCTTTATGGAAAGTTAGGTATAACAACTTAAGAAAGATAAAAGGAACTGTTTACTTATTTGTTTATAAAAGTCTTGTAATGATTTATGTAAAGTGTAGTAAGATTGTTTGATAAGTAGACATATTATGATGCTACGTGTGTTAGTGTCTTGTGATGTTGTGAAAGGGGGTCATTCTTGTTGTGCTTACGTTGTTAAACGTTAAGATCGTTATCTCGTTATTATATCACATACCCTCGACTTGTTATACCGAGGGCTTGCCACCCTTGATGCGGTCTATACGCCTATGCGGTCCGTGTGACTATGCGAGTCGCGGAGTTCCGAGATTGATCATTCCGGTGTTTTATCCCGACGGGGATGCCCATGCGGTATGTGTGACTACGCGGTCTATGAGACTATGCGGATCGCGGAGTCCGTGAGGGTACCGGGGTTAGCTACCCCCGATGCGAGGAATACCTCATGCGGGTCTGTGTGTGACCTATGCGGGCTGCGAGAAGTCCAGGATTAGGCACGCATAATGATACTATGGGCGATTGGCCTTGCTTCGATCATTCGCGACCTAGAAAAGACCAGTTACATTATATCTATTTTTCTTTTGTTTATGTTGTGGCACTATGTGCAGTTGAACTGATTGTATTTGCAAATGGTTTTAAATACTTTGATTTTACTTGATTTTTACGCTGCATACTTGGTACCGTTGTTGCGACCTCCTTCGGGGGGCTGCGTTCATGCCGCAGGTAAGGGAAAGCAGGTGCTAGATCCACATCCTTAGGATCTCTACTTTGGTGTCAGGAGCTCCATCTTCTCCGGAGGCTCGACTTTTGGTATGGTTCTCCCTGATGTTGTAGATATATGTACATTCAGGGTATGGCGGAGCCCTGTCCCGCCATAGTTGTTTACATTCCTAGAGGTCTGTAGTCATGTTGTAAAGTTGGGATGTAACTGTTCACTCTTTATATATATATATGCCGAAAGGCGACTTTCATCCGATAAACTGTGTCTCAATTTACATTTGTTTCATGTCTTGTTTTTATATTCCGCTGATTACTCTGATGTATGTCTACTTGGGTGCCCCGGTAAGGCACCAGTCACTGGCCCCGGAACGGGTCGTGACAAAAGTGGTATCAGAGCAGTTAATCCTCGGAAAGTGTCTACAGACCGTATCTAGTAGAGTCTTGATTATCGGTGTGTTGTGCACCACACCAATAATCAGGAGGCTATAGGATATTTAGGATTGGTTTCCATTCTTCTCACTCTGAGATCGTGCCTTAGAGCTTTGTTATAAGTTGGACCCCTCTAACGTATTCCTTTTCTGTAACAGTTATGCCTCCACGTAAGGCAACCCGGGCCCAGAAGGGCAAGGCAGCCGAGGGAGCTGCTAGTAGGACACCGAGAGTCACGAGGGCTCAGGCCCAGTCTATACCCGAGACGGCGAGTTCCATGACGCCGCCGGCCCCAGCAGAGACCACGGTACCTGCACCTCCAGTCCCACAGCCGGGGGCAGAGGAGTTAGGGTACAAGGAGATGGCCCAGTTACTGGCCAGGATCGTGGCCGCATACGAGATAGGCCGATGCAGCAGCCTCCCAAAGAAGCGTTCGTGGTTCACCCGAGATCAGACATTTTGAGGATACGGGATTTTCTGAGTTGTAGCCCACCAGAGTTCTACGGGTCGAGGCCTGAGGAGGATCTGCAGGAGTTCATCCGCCGATTCTGAGATCACGCGGTGATCAAGGCTTCGAGACCGAGTCCGTGATTCGGTTCGCACGATCGCGTGATACCGCAGCCAACCGTTTGACTCGTGGGAGCTTTCCCGGGGAGAGCATGCGCCTCCAGCAGATGGGACGAGTTTTCAGAGGCTTTTCTCACGCACTTCTTGCCTCCGCAGATGAGGGCACGGCCGACAATTTTTGTTTGAGACGTAGATGGCGCACGCCAGGAGTACAACGTCGAGTTCGATTCACCGCTCGATATGTCCCTGCGCTAGTAGCAGATAAAGAGGACCGAGTGCACCGATACGTCACCGGGCTAGATGATTATATGGCCGAGTCTTGTGCGGGTGTGGCTCTTCAGCCAGGCATGGACATTACCCGTATGCAGGCTCATGCACTTGGATGCGAGGAGCGTAGAGACCGACGGGTCGACAGATATCGCCAGCAAGGCGCCAAGACTACCGATTCTTTTGGTAGTTCTCGGGGTGGACGGCCTCAGCATACGTCTAGATTTGCACCACAGCCAGCTCAGAGCACTCCTACATCGTTTTCGGTACAACCAGAGCATTTGGGGCGTGTCGGGCCCCAGACTTGGACTTTCGTGGTAGCGGTGCTAACCGATCGAGGTCTGCTCAGTGTGTCCGTTGTGGTAGATTCCATTCAGGGAGCTGTGGTACTACTTCGGGAGCTTGCTATACTTGTGGCCAGCAGGGTCATTATGCGAGAGCCTGTCCGACCAGAGGCAGCGCAGAGGGTAGGGGTCAGCCTTCAGGGTCGCTGTCGGTCTCATCCCCTACGCTACACACCCCGAGGCGTGGTACTCACGGACCAGCAGATTGCGGCAGAGGTCGTGGCGCGGGTCCCAGTTCTAGCGGTCCTCAGAACCGCATTTATGCCTTATCCAACCGGCAGACCGTGAGGCGCCGCTGACGCCGCCACGTACCTTATCGATGATCTGGTTATGACGTGTATGCCTTGATAGATCCGGGTTCTACTCTGTCCTATATATCTCCCCTTATTGCTAGTAAGATAGGGATAGAGCCTGTATCCATAGACCCTTTTGAGGTAGTGTTATACCCCGTAGTTGCAGGGTATATATGTGAGGACGTACGTGCGAGAGTACGACAGAAATTTTGAAAAGAAAGAAAGATGTGAGTTTTCGACGGAAAAGTTCCGGTTATTTGTGAAGAAAAAGGTTCGTTAATAAGAATTGGATTCCCAGATTTGGTATGTGGGCTTCTTAAATTATATTAGAATTTTGAGATTTTATTTTCGGAAATGGTCACGTGGGCCCACGGAGAAATTTACGACTTGGGCCCACTTTGTTTTCGAGATTTTGGCCATTGTGGATATTTTTTTCGAAAGACGTTTTTGAGGGCCATTAGGAGGGTGACACGTGTCACCCCCGCCTAGGTGGCTTGGCCGAAGTTACATTTGGGCACAAGTGCCGACTAGAGTCGTTTTCCGACGAAACGTTTCCACAGCTTTCGTAGGGAAAATTCCGGCTATGTCCTTTTTAATTTTTGCGGATTTTTCCGAGAGACGAAACATTTTGGACCAACGGGAGGGTGACATGTGTCACCCTCACATCGAAGCTTGGGCGCCAGTGGACGTTTGGTTCACGAATTGGATTGATATTGTGGCTCACGTTTTTTGCCCTATTGGTTCCTTGTTTTGTGCCTTGTTTTGGCCTTGTTTGGTGGCTTGTCTTGTGCCATGTTTTGTGGAGTAGGGGTTAGGGTGCACTTGGCTTGATCAAGGCCTTACACTTGCCTTGCACATGGCTTGATCTTGGCCATTGGTTGGCATTTGGGTTTGCTATAAATACCCCCTTTGTGAAGACTTCATTCATCCACAAATGTTTCCAAGTCTTGAATCCTCCTCCTCTTGTTGACTCTCGTCCAAGAGCTCCTCTCCCTTGAAAGTGGCCTTTGGCGGGAGGTCTCCTCCTCGTGAGGTCTAGCCTGGTACCCCCTAGCCTAGTTGTTTTCGTATAATACCCCTTGTTGTGGTATAGAAATACTCCCCTAGTATTGTTATAATGCCCAAAATACCTTAGCCTTGTACCTTGTAGTATTCCAAAGATACCTCTTTACGTAGAGTCCGGAAATACTACCTTTTGTCCTTTTAGTCTCAAACCGAAACCCTAAGGAAATCTTCATAGTTGGTTGAAGTATTTGAGTAGAAGTTGGTTAGAACTTCTAAGGGTTGTTTGGAGTGGTTTGGAGCTCACGGAGTGGAGCTAAACCTTGCTCAAGACCGACATTATAACTTGGATAATTTTGGGCTTATCGAGGTAATTATCTTGTCCCTCTATTGTAATTGGAAATTACATGTTTGTTAGAATATATAGTTGAGGTATACTATATATGGAACTATACTTAGTATTCGGCAATGTCTTTTGACTTAAGCCTGAAGAATAAAGAATCGAATCAATCAGTATTCACATAGGACTGTATTGCGAGACTTGTGTTGTAGACATCGAGTAGAATTGTACACGTCCGTAGACGTGTAAACCCCCTCGGTTGGCTTGGTAGGCCTCGAAAGAGAGGAGATTTACGCTGTTGCGGGGAGAGTCTTTGCAATTTTCTATAGAAAGATAGAAACTTGTGTTTTGGGGTTAATAGACGTTTTGACCTTTATAGGTGAAAGTACTAAGAGTAGCGTATTCTACTCGAGGAGTGGAAAGGGCTAGCAAGGTTGTAGTACTTGGAGCATTTTGCTTATTGTCGATAAATCGTCGCGAGGTATGTGAACCTCTTCCTATCTTTTCTAGCATGATTGTTGTGAACTATGTAGTACGGTAGACGCATATGTGCTAAGTGATTTGGTTGGTTTAAAACATAGGTGTTATAATAGCTTTATGGGAAGTTAGTTATAACGACCTTATGTAAGTGAAAATGGTTTACTGATGTTAGAAGTTAAGAGACTTGATCTTATAAGATAAGAGACTTAACTTATTTGTTTTAATGTGGATGTTTGTGTGAAACCTCATTCGTGAGTAATGAGTACTTGGTTTTAAAGGGATAATGTTTTACTGATTTCGGAATCGAACGTGTATCGACAGCATCACGCAGCGTTAATAAAAGGAAAATGTATTGAATAATGATGTGTTGTATTAAAACCAAGAGAAACCTCCATCCGCATGTAAGCTAAGATAAGACAAAATGATATTACATTTTCTAGATCATGGTCAGTAATAAGATCGTTATAAACAAGAATAAACTACTCACATATATGACATATGTTACTCGATTGTTCTAAAAGGAATCAAGTGATTAAGTTTGGGAACTATGAAACCATTTGAAAATGAGAAGCTTGAGTAATTGAAACTAGGCAAACCGAACTTAGGAAAAGAATGTTGTTACTTGGTTTTGAAAAGGAAGGTGGGTTGGTCATTCTAATACTACGTATCGGGTGACTTTTATAAAAGAAATGGATCTCTTTAAAAGAACTTAACGATATAGTACCTTGGGGTTAAAAACCCTGACCTTGGCATAAAATGAAAGTACTTTGAGTTGTGTGAAACTTGCCTATGCTTGTTGTTGTGAAACTTGCCTATGCTTGTTGTTGTGAAACTTGCCTATGCTTGTTGCTGTGAAACTTGCCTATGCTTGTGATGATAGCCTTTGTTGTGCAAGTGTGGTATTTACGTTACCGCCTCTCGATGAGGCCGGCCGACTTGTCGAGAACTTACTTGGACGCGTCTGGCGTGATGGAGAATTCCACGTATGTTTCCATTTTGATTACCGTCTTGTTGTTGATGTCACATGGACATGTCTACACCGTCAGATTCCGGCATGCGGCCACGCGGTCGGTCGACACCGATATATTGTTATTGTGGTTACATGGACATGTCTACACCGAGGTAGAATTCCGGGGGCATGTGGCCATGCGGCAGGGTTGATCACCCAGTATATTATTGTTGATGTCACATGGACGTGTCTACACCGAGGTAGAATTCCGGGGGCATTGGTATTATTGTTGCATCATGGACATGTCTACACCGATGCAGAATTCCGGGGGCATGCGGCCATGATGCGAACATGATTGATGTTGTGGGCGTGAGACCCATAGTTATATTTGAGTGATGACTTGAGGGCGTGAGTCCCTGACTGGATATGACTGCTTTTATGTTGTGAACTGTAGTTTGGTTATCATACATGTCTCCTGCTTTATATAGACTAGTATGATTTCATTACGATTTTTACGCTTCACATACTTGGTACTGTTATCGACTCTTCGGCCATGCGTCATGCCGCAGTAGAGGTACATCGGCCGTGGATCCCCGCTCTTAGGATCACGCCAAAGATATTGGGAAGCTCCGCTTCTTCTGAGGCTTATCTTTTGGTATGTGTTCCCCGAGTTGTAGGTTCTTGTACATTCGTGGTATGGCGGGCCCTGTCCCGCCATAGTCGTTGTAAATCTTAGAGGTCCGTAGAATCTTGTGTGGCGGGGTTGTAAAGGATTAAACTGCTCGTGTTTTATGTATATCTTGAAGGCAACCGCTTTGGTTGGCTGTTTATTATTATATCTCGTTTCATGACTCATGTTTTATTTTCCGCCGTTTTCTCGATGTTGTATCACTAGGGTGCCCGATAAGGCACCAAGAACCGCCCCGAACGGTCGTTACAAAAGTGGTATCGAGCGATTAATCCTGAAAGTGTCTACGCACGTGTCTAGTAGAGTCTTGATTATCGATGTGTTGTGCACCACATCTATAATCGTGAGGCTGCAGGACATTTAGGATTGGTTTCCATTCTTCTCATTCTGAGATCGTGCCTTAGAGCTGTGTTGTAAGTTGGACCCCTCTGACGTATCTCATTTTTACCAGTTATGCCTCCGCGCAAGGCAACCAGAGCCCAGAAGGGCAAGGCAGCCGAGGGTGCTGCTAGTGAGATACAGAGGAGTACGAGGGCGCAGCCCTGACAAGACTGAGGTCAGGCTTCCGACGGCGGGTTTTGGACGCCGCCACCCAGCAGAAGTTTAGAGCGCACCGTGGCTGATGAGACTACATGCACTGAGCCTCCAGTCCCCCCGGGGCAGGAGATGGGTTACAAGAGATGGCTTCTTGCCGCCGTGGTCGTGGCCGATATGAGATAGGCCGGACGCAGCAGCCAGCCCGATGCACCGCGGTTCACCCCGAGCGGATAGTTTGAGGCTACGGACTTTCTCGAGTTGTAGCCCGCCGAGTTTTATGGGTCGAGGCACGAGGATGATCCGCAGAGTTCATCCGGCGATTCTGCGGATCACGCGGTGATCAAGGCTTCGAGACCGAGTCAGGACCTTTGTTCGCATCGGCCGCGTGATACCGCAGTCGATTGGTTTGATTCATGGGAGCTTTCCCGGGGAGAGCATGCACCTCCAGCAGTATGGGATGAGTTTTCGGGGGCTTTCCTCACGCACTTCTTGCCTCCGCAGATGAGGAGGGCACGGGCCGACAAATTTTTGTTACTGAGACAGAGAGGGCGCACTGTCAGGGAGTACAATGTGGAGTTCGACTCATTGGCCCGGTACGTCCCAGCGTTGGTAGCTAGTATGGAGGATCGAGTGCACCGATATGTTACAGGGCTCGATGATTACATGTCAGAGGCATGTTCAGGAGTAGCCCTTCAGCCGGGCATGGACATTGCCCGCATGCAGGCTCATGCACTAGGATGTGAGGTACGGAGAGGTCGACGAATGACCGATCGCCAGAAGAGGCCAGACATCGTGGTCTTTTGGCGACTTTCGAGGCGGACCGCCTCAGCAGCATATTAGTTTTGCACCTCCGCCGGTGCAGAGTGGTGCTCCACAACCTTCAGAGTATTCGGTAGCTGGTCAGGGCTCCAAGGGTTGTGTTTCGGAAGTAAGTGTTGGCGATGCGGTCACCCCTACCTCGGTGGTCGATGTGGTAGACCGCATTTCGGAAGTGTCGTGGTGCGGGGAGCTTGCTATTTTTGCGCCAGCATGGCCATTTTGCGAGGAATCGTCCGACCAAGGGTAGCACGGATGTTACGACTCACCTTACGGATCGGTGGCGTTCATCGCTTTCTGATAGCATGCCTGCAGGCGTGCCTATGATTAGAGTGGAGCGGTAGCTTCAGGTATATCCTTAACCCTCTAGAGTTTTGGTATGCTTGTTATGATGGTCTCATTATATTGTGCTATGTACGAATAGCGTTGTGTTAATTGTGAGTTTGAAAACATGCTTAGTTGGGAGGATACGTATGGGGGCATGGTAAGTGTGAACCTTAGACTATGTCACGACTGAGACCTTAGGGGTAAGGTCGTCTTGAGTTAAAGATTTATTTTTGACCCTTATCAGAGTAGTAGTATGCGTGGGATTTATTTGTGTGATAAGTCCGTGAGTAGTGTGAGATGGAAGTGGTAGCTTATGATGTGAATTAGTAAGATTGTTAGGATCGGAAACAAGAGTTTGGCGCGTTGGGGTCGGGTTGAGGACCATTTCATGTCAACCCAGAACCCTTTGGGGTGGGTCGGTTTCGTGGTCCCGCCAGGTGGTAGGGTCACGAGGATGCTAGGCCCAAGTTTGTATGATCATCGTATGAGTTCGTGGACGCGTTCGACCAGAAGCGGTTCGTAAAGGCCGGGAATGGCCTTAATGAAGTTTGAGGTTAGTAAGATGACCAAGTTTGGAGGTAGTGACTCGCAGATTTTCGGGAACGGAAGTAATGACTGAAGTATGGTACGTACTGGGAGAGTTCGAGTGTTCGAGAAGGGTACAACGAGTAAGGGAGGAAGATAACGTGTGTTATTTCGTGGCCAAGCTGTGGCGTTGACAACTTGTTAGAGGAACTTCATCGATATCCGTCTTGAGAAGGAACATTCGGGACGAATGTTTCTAAGGAGGGGAGAATGTTATACCCCGTAGTTGCAGGGTATATATGTGAGGACGTACGTGCGAGAGTACGACAGAAATTTTGAAAAGAAAGAAAGATGTGAGTTTTCGACGGAAAAGTTCCGGTTATTTGTGAAGAAAAAGGTTCGTTAATAAGAATTGGATTCCCAGATTTGGTATGTGGGCTTCTTAAATTATATTAGAATTTTGAGATTTTATTTTCGGAAATGGTCACGTGGGGCCCACGGGAGAAATTTACGGTTTTGTGGGGCCCACTTTGTTTTCGAGATTTTGGCCATTGTGGATATTTTTTTCGAAAGACGTTTTTGAGGGCCAATAGGAGGGTGACACGTGTCACCCCCGCCTAGGTGGCTTGGCCGAAGTTACATTTGGGCACAAGTGCCGACTAGAGTCGTTTTCCGACGAAACGTTTCCACAGCTTTCGTAGGGAAAATTCCGGCTATGTCCTTTTTAATTTTTGCGGATTTTTCCGAGAGACGAAACATTTTGGACCAACGGGAGGGTGACATGTGTCACCCTCACATTGGAAGCTTGGGCGCCCAGTGGACGCGTTCACTAATCGACTGGATTGATATTGTGGCTCACGTTTTTGGCCCTATTGGTTCCTTGTTTTGTGCCTTGTTTTGGCCTTGTTTTGTGGCTTGTCTTGTGCCATGTTTTGTGGAGTAGGGGTTAGGGTGCACTTGGCTTGATCAAGGCCTTACACTTGCCTTGCACATGGCTTGATCTTGGCCATTGGTTGGCATTTGGGTTTGCTATAAATACCCCCCCCTTTGTGAAGACTTCATTCATCCACAAATGTTTCCAAGTCTTGAATCCCTCCCCTCCCTCTTGTCGACTCTCGTCCCAGCGCTCCTCTCCCCCCTTGACAGTGGCCTGTGGCCGTGAGGTCTCCTCCCCTCATGAGGTCTAGCCATGGTACCCCACTGCCTAGTTGTTTTCAGATAATACCCTTGTTGTGGTATAGAAATACTCCCTAGTATTGTTATCATGACCAAAATACCTTAGCCTAGTACCTAGGAGTCTTCCAAAGATACCTCTGTACGTAGAGTCCTGAAATACTACCTTTTGTCCTTTTTAGTCTCAAACCGAAACCCTAAGGAAATCTTCATAGTTGGTTGAAGTATTTGAGTAGAAGTTGGTTAGAACTTCTAAGGGTTGTTTGGAGTGGTTTGGAGCGCACGGAGTGGAGCTAAACCTTGCTCAGGACCGACATTATAACTTGGATAATTTTGGGCTTATCGAGGTAATTATCTTGTCCCTCTATTGTAATTGGAAATTACATGTTTGTTAGAATATATAGTTGAGGTATACTATATATGGAACTATACTTAGTATTCGCAATGTCTTTTGACTTAAGCTCAAGAATAAAGAATCAATCGAATCAGATTTACATAGATCAGACAGCAAGAGACTTGTGTCAGACATCGAGTAATTGTACACGCCCGGTAGACGTGTAAACCTCGGTTGGCTTGGTAGCCGCCAACGAGGAGGATATTTACGCTGTCATGGGGAGGTCTGCCAATTTTCTATAGAAAGATAGAAACTTGTGTTTTGGGGTTAATAGACGTTTTGACCTTTATAGGTGAAAGTACTAAGAGTAGCGTATTCTACTCGAGGAGTGGAAAGGGCTAGCAAGGTTGTAGTACTTGGAGCATTTTGCTTATTGTCGATAAATCGTCGCGAGGTATGTGAACCTCTTCCTATCTTTTCTAGCATGATTGTTGTGAACTATGTAGTACGGTAGACGTACATGTGCTAAGTGATTTGGTTGGTTTAAAACATAGGGTGTTATAATAGCTTTATGGGAAGTTAGTTATAACGACCTTATGTAAGTGAAAATGGTTACTGATGTTAGAAGTTAAGAGACTTGATCTTATAAGATAAGAGACTTAACTTATTTGTTTTAATGTGGATGTTTGTGTGAAACCTCATTCGTGAGTAATGAGTACTTGGTTTTTAAAGGGATAATGTTTTACTGATTTCGGGAATCAGAATGTGTATCGGCTGCACCACCGCAGTTAATAAAAGGAAAATGTATTGAATAATGATGTGTTGTATTAAAACCAAGAGAAACCTCCATCCGCATAAGCTAAGATAAGACAAAATGATATTACATTTTCTAGATCATGGTCAGTAATAAGATCGTTATAAACAAGAATAAACTACTCACATATATGACATATGTTACTCGATTGTTCTAAAAAGGAATCAAGTGATTAAGTTTGGGAACTATGAAACCATTTGAAAATGAGAAGCTTGAGTAATTGAAACTAGGCAAACCGAACTTAGGAAAAGAATGTTGTTACTTGGTTTTGAAAAGGAAGGTGGGTTGGTCATTCTAATACTACGTATCGGGTGACTTTTATAAAAGAAATGGATCTCTTTAAAAGAACTTAACGTATATAGTACCTTGGGTTAAAAACCCGACCTTGGCATAAAATGAAAGTACTTTGAGTTGTGTGAAACTTGCCTATGCTTGTTGTTGTGAAACTTGCCTATGCTTGTTGTGAAACTTGCCTATGCTTGTTCGTGAAACTTGCCTATGCTTGTGATGATAGCCTTTGTTGTGCAAGTGTGGTATTTCTCGTTACCGCCTCTCGATAGGCCTGGTCGACTTGTCGAGAACTTACTTGACGCGTCTTCGGTGATGGAGAATTCCACGTATGTTTCCATTTTGATTATCGCTTGTTGTTGATGTCACATGGACATGTCTACACCGATGCAGACTCGGCATGCGGCCACGCGGTCGGGTCGATTACCGATATATTGTTATTGTGGTTACATGGACATGTCTACACCGAGGTAGAATTCCGGCATGTGGGCTACGCGCAGGTTGATCACCCAAGATATTATTGTTGATGTCACATGGACGTGTTCACACCGAGGTAGAATTCCGGCACGTGGCCGTGGGGCATTGGTATTATTGTTGCATCATGGACATGTCTACACCGATGCAGAATTCCCGGCACGCAGCCATGACGCGAACATGATTGATGTGGGCGTGAGACCCATAGTTATATTTGAGTGATGACTGAGGCGTGAGTCCTCGATCGATATGATCGCTTATGTTGTGAATCAGAGTTTGGTTATCATACATGTCTCCCGCTTTATATAGACTAGTATGATTTCATTACGATTTTTACAAGCCACATACTTGGTACCTGTAATCGACCTCCTTCGTGGCCGCTCATGCCGCAGTAGGTACATCGGCCGTGGATCCCCGCCTAGGATCACTCAAAGATATCGGGAAGCTCCGCTTTTCTGAGGCTTATCTTTTGCATGTGTTCCCCGAGTTGTAGGTTCTTGTACATTCGTGGTATGGCGGGCCCCGTCCGTCATAGTCGTTGTAAATCTTGCAGGTCTGTAGTGCCAGTGGTTGTAAAGGATTAAACTGCTCGTGTTTTATGTATATACAAGGCAACCGCTTTGGTTGGCCTGCTTATTATTATATCTCCGTTTCATGACTCATGTTTTATTTTCCGCTGGTTTTCTCGATGTTGTATCACTAGGGTGCCGATAAGGCACCAAGAACGCCCCGAACGGGTCGTTACAGTAGCTACGCCAAATGGCGATTCTGGTAGCTCGGCGGTATATAGGGCTTGCCAGTGACTTTATGCATCGTCCGACCTAGCCGACTTGATAGAGTTGGACATGACCGATTTCGATGTGATCATGGGCATGGATTGGTTAGCTTGCTACGCCAATGTAGACCGCAGGAGAGAGTGGTACGGTTCCGCTTCCTGCGAGCCGTTATTGATCGGGAGGAACATCAGACGCCGCGGTAGGTTTATTTCCTACCTCAAGGCTAGGAAGATGGTGCGAGGGTACATCTACCATCTCGTCGTGTTTGATATCGAGGCTGCAGCGCAGATTTTCACCGCCCAGAGTCGAGAGTTCCCGCACGTTTCGCACGACCTCGTATCCTCCCGAGAGAGATAGAGTTTTGTATCGACAGAGCTGCACACTCGCCTATTTCCATTCCGCCATACGTAATGGCACCGCCGAGTTGAGAGTCAAGGACTAGCCGAGAGATTTGCCGGAGAAGCGGCTTCATCGCACCTAGTGTTTCTCCCCGGGAGCGCCAGATTGTTCGTGAAGAAGAAGGACGGACGCATGCGACGTGTTGACATGTGCAAATCAACAAGTCGACCATTAAGAACATATACCCCTTCCTGTGATTGATGATTTGTTCGACCAGGTGAGTGCGAGATGTTTTTCCAAAATTGATCCGCGATCGCTATCATCAGTACGAGTCGAGAGGCGGATGTCCCTAGATCGCATTCCGACCCAGACGCATTATGAGTTCGTGGTCATGTCTTTCGGTTGACAAATGCTCCGCGGTATTTATGGATTTGATGAACCGAGTGTTCAAGCCGCTTTTGGATACGCTTGTGATTGTATTCACCGATGACATCTTGGTTTATTCTCGCCAGAGCAGGAGCATGCGAGCATTTGGCGATCTTGCCGAGTTCTCCAGGACCAGCAGTTATACGCCAAGTTTTCCAAATGTGAGTTTTGGTTGGCTTCGGTGGATTTTCTTGGGCATATTGTCGGGGCTGATGGTATTCGGGTAGATACGACCAAGATCGAGGCAGTCAGGACTTGGCATAGACCTACTACTCGGCGCAGTGCGCAGCTCGGGCCTCGCAGTTACTATCGGTTCGTGGAGAAGTTTCTTCATATCTCGCACCATTGACTAGGCCGACTCGTAAGACGCTAAGTTTCAGCCGATCACGCGTGTAGCGTGGTTTCCGCCATCGGGAGAGACTGACGACCGCCCCCGTTCTTACTCTTCCAGAGGGTCCAGACGGCTATGTCGTGTATTGTGATGCGTCAGGCATCGGGTTGGGATGTGTGTTGATGCAGCAGGGCAAGGTTATAGCATACGCATCCCGACAACTTAAGAAGCATGAGAGGAACTACCCCACCCATGATTTGGAGTTGGCAGCGGTGATTCACGTCTTGAAGATCTGGAGGCACTATTTGTATGGGGTTCATGTGGATATTTATACAGACCACAAGAGCCTCCAGTATATCTTCAGCCAGAGGGAACTAAACTTACGACAGAGACGGTGGTTAGAGTTACTCAAGGATTACGATGTTGATATACTGTACCATCCGGGAAAGGCCAATGTTGTGGCAGATGCCCTTAGTCGTAGGTCGATGGGTAGCCTATCAGATGTGCAGCTAGAGAGGAGGGGCGTGGTTCGTGATTTGCATCAGTTAGCGAGCCTTGGAGTCCGATTGATTGATTCTGATGGCAGTGGGGTTCGAGTTCGAGAAGTTGCCGAGTCTTCCATCGCCGGCGAGGTGAAGAGGCAACAGCTGAGGATCCGGCTTGACGCGTACCGCGATACGCTCTTCGCGGAGGAAGGGTCCTTTGAGGTAGCACCGATGGGTGCTATGGTTCGAGGCGTGTGTGTTCCGGATATTGCAGACTTCGCAAGAGTTCTAGGAAGCACACAACGACGTTACTCTATCCATCCGGTCGACCAAGATGTACCACGACCTCGATCCGTATTGGTGGGATGGCTTGAAGAGGACGTTGCGAGTTTGTGGCTCGCGCCCATGTTGTCGCAGTGAAGGTAGAGCACCGAGGCCCGTGGTTTGTTGCGCACGATAGAGATCCCGACCGAAGTGGAGGTGATCAACATGGACTTTATCACGTGATTACCTCGCACTCGGAGGAAACATGATTCTATCTCGGGTTATCGCCGACAGTCGACGAATCAGCCCACTTTCTTCCCGTCAGACGACTTTTTCTGAGGATTATGCCGCACTTACATCCGAGAGATCGTCGATCGCATGGAGTCCCTATTTCCATCATATCGCATGCAGGAGCCCGATTTACGCTAACTTCCGGAGGTCTTTCCGTGCGGTTTAGGGACGCAGTGAGCTCGAGTATCGCATTCCATCCACGCATGACAGGCAGAGCGCACTATCCAGACTCTCGAGGATATGCTGCGAGCATGTGTTATCGACTTCAGGGGTAGCTGGGAGGATCATTTGCCTCTAGTTGAGTTTGCATATAACCATATGTGGCATTTGCAAACTGTTTAGGTTATGAGGAACTTTATCATTATCTGTCTTGGGAAGGAACATTCGGGACGAATGTTTCTAAGGAGGGGAGAATGTTATACCCCGTATTTCCAGAGTATGTACGTAAGGGCGTACGTACAAAAGTTTAGCCTTAAGATAGGCACTTTGGGCGAAATTTGTGCACAACCCACGAAACGAATGGTTTTCCGACGAAACGTTTTTCAAAACTTGCGTAGGGTAAATTACGGCTATGTCATTTATAATTTTTACGGATTTTTCCGAGAGACGAAATATTTTGGACCAACGGGAAGGTGACACTTGTCACCCTCATATGGACGGCAACTTGGGCAAGGGTTGGACGATTTTGTGGCTTAGTTTTTTGTCAAGGAGTTGGTAGGATATTTGTGTAGTAGATGGATAAGGACACTTGCCTAAATCTCCACCTTACACTTGTCTACCACTTGGCTTCATCTTGGCCATTGGTTGGCCTATAAATACCCCCCTAACTTGAAGGTTTTCTTCATCCACAAATCAATTCTCCAAGTCTTCAAAAATCCCTCCCCTCTCTTATAGCTTTTCGTCCAAGCTCTTCTCCCCCCCCCCCCTTCTTTGAGTCCTAGCCGAAACCTACCCCCCTCCCTTGGTAGAAAAGTTGTCTTCCAAGTATAGTTACTATTCCTAAATACCCTAGCCCCAAATCCCTTATAGTATTTAAGTAGAAGTTGTTAGAAACTTCTAAGGGTTTCTTGGAGCTATCGGAGCGTACAAATTAGGAGCTAAACCTTGCTCAGGATCGACATTTAACATGGATAATTTTGGGCTTATCGAGGTAAATAATCTTATCCTTCTATTGTAATTGGAGAATACATACCGTAGAAGTATAGAAATAAGTATAAAACACATAGAAGGATATTAAAGAAGAGAATTGAACTGTAATTACACTGAAGGATAATACAGAAGAGTATTGAACTGAAATCACATCAGAAGAATAATAAAGAAGTATTGAACTGTACTTACATAGGACTGTATTTACAGTAGACTTGTGTAGCTTGACGGGCAGGGAAGTGCTGCCCAATTTTCCGTAGAATAAAGAACCATCTGCTTAGAATAGTGTGCAGAGTAGTCTAGACATTGATAGACGTATCTGACTATTATAGGTTGATTCTCTGCGCGCGACATATTCGACTTGGCAGGTGGTTTTCGCCGAGAAGGTATGTGATTCTTCCTATACTCTTGAGCATGATATTTTAAAATATATATAGTACGGTAGACGTCATTTGTTAACCGACGCATCGTTACGGCAATGTCTTTTGACTTAAGCCTGAATAATAAGAATCTTGAAGTATTTCAAAAGAATATTGAATCATTTTTAACAGAAGAGTAATATTTGGTTTTAAACAAAAAGCTTAAGAGTTATACTAGCTTTATGGGAAGTTAGGTATAACAACTTAAGAAAGATAAAAGGAACTGTTTACTTATTTGTTTATAAAAGCCTTGTATTGATTTCTCAGAAAGTAGTAAGATTGTTTGATAAGTAGACATATTATGATGCTACGTGTGTTAGTGTCTTGTGATGTTGTGAAAGCGGGTCATTCTTGTTGTGCTTACGTTGTTAAACGTTAAGACCGTTATCGTTATTATATCACATACCTCTTGACTTGTTATACCGAGGGCTTGCCACCTTGATGCGCGTCTATACGGCCTATGTGGTCAGGTGACTATGCGGAGTCGCGGAGTTCCGTGATTGATCATTCCGGTGTTTTATCCCGACGCGGGATGCCTACGCGGTCAGGTGACTACGCGGTCTATGAGACTACGCGGATCGCGGAGTCCGCGAGGTACCGGGGTTAGCTACCCCCGATGCGAGGAATACCTCATGCGGGTCTGTGTGTGACCTATGCGGGCTGCGGGAAGTCCAGGATTAGGCACGCATAATGATACTATGGGCGATTGGCCTTGCTTCGATCATTCACGGCCTAGAAAAGACCAGTTACATTATATCTATTTTGCTCTTATTTATGTTGTGGCACTATGTGCAGTTGAACTGATTGTATTTGCAAATGGTTTTAAATACTTTGATTTTACTTCAGTACTTTACAATTTCGCATACTTGGAACCTGTTGTACTGACCTCCTTCGGGGGGCTGCGTTCATGCCGCAGGTAAGGGAAAGCATGTGCTAGATCCACATCCTTAGGATCTCTACTTTGGTGTCAGGAGCTCCATCTTCTCCGGAGGCTCGACTTTTGGTATGGTTCTCCCTGATGTTGTAGATATATGTACATTCAGGGTATGGCGGGGCCCTGTTGTTTACATTTCTAGAGGTCTGTAGTCATGTTGTAAAGTTGGGATGTAACTGTTCACTCTTTATATATATATATATATGCCGAAAGGCGACTTTCATCCGATAAACTGTGTCTCAATTTATATTTGTTTCATGTCTTGTTTTTATATTCCGCTGATTACTCTGATGTATGTCTACTTGGGTGCCCCGGTAAGGCACCAGTCACTGGCCCCGGAACGGGTCGTGACATTCCCAATACTAGAGGATGCAATTACCGAAGCTACCACGGGGCAATGATCCGAGACTGGTTCCATAGGCAAGTAGTTGGTCGTGCATTCTAGATTCAAATCACTCCAATGTTGATTCATCATCACTCTATCAAGCTTGGACCATATCGAACCATTCGGCCAAGTGTAGAAGGAACCGGAAGAAGGAGTGTCATCTAGTCCATGAGTAATTCTGAATTCTCCAAGATCCCTAAGTGCATAAGACGTGAGAGGGGGACCACCCGCCTTATCATGTGGGTAGCAATAGGTGTTAAAATCTCCAATAATCATCCAAGGCTTGACAATGCCAATGCCCAAGTGGGTAAGGTGATGCCAAAGTTTTCTTCTTTCCGGGATGCTATAAACCGGATACACAAATGTGGAAAGGAAGGACACTTGTGTTGTATTACATCTTGCTTGGACATGAATATGTTGAGAGTCCATTCCAAGCACTTCACAACTAACTCTGGAGGGGTCCCAAAGTATTAACATTCTTCCGCCATCAATGAAATCTATGTTGGAGCAAAAATTCCAAGCAAGGAATCTTTGAGATGTAAAAGAGTTTATCCGTGCTCGAGAGAATTTAGTTTCTATTAGACAAACCATTGCATCATCATGTTGTTTTGTGAGCCTACACACAAGAGTTTGTGTGGCTGCCATATCCCTTTGTCCGCAAAGACCCCGGACATTCCAACAAAGTACTTTCATTAAGAAACAAATGAGGTTTTGGTAGCACCTCCGCGCTTCGAGGTCTTTGCCATACTACTACCCTATGGCGTATTTTTCCTTGAAATTACTTATTTCCATCCCTCGTCCTTGTTGTTGAAAGTCAAGGCAGGGGTCCCAGCCAGGCTATGTTCCCCGAGTTCAAAGTTTATGCACCGTGATGCATAATTAGAATCTTCCGTAGTACTCTTGCAGATTACCCCATCTAGTGAAGTTTGCGGGTCCATTGGTGTGCTAGAATCAGTATGTCTTGTCTCAAAACTCCTCCTATCATGATGCGCAAGACCAGCATAGGGGTGATGGCTTGAAGACCCCTCTTGTGCAACCCGTAAACTCGATGAGCCAGGCTGACCCACAACCGGAGGAATTCCAAAATTCAGAGCTTCTCCCACACTTCCGGGAATTTGAGGTAGTGTTTGTTCACTATTCTCTATATCCATCAAGTTTTCACTACCTATGGGATGTTGACTAGGTGGCGGATCAGGGCAAGGAGGGCCGGTTTTACCCGTAGCAGTGTCAGCACCCGAACTTGTAGAAACTCCACTATTGCTAGGAGGTACCAATGGATTGCGGTTTTTCTGGGCTTCTTGAGCGTTGATACCTTGCATCAGTTTTCTACACTTCAAGTGGTTGTGTCCAAAAGACGCACAATGATAGCAAAAATCCAGGTAGTTCTCATAGTTCACCTTTTGGGTATACCTTCTATTGTCGGGAAGTTTGACACCAAATTCCATAACCGGTTCTTTGCTAACGTCTACTTCCACTAAGACTCTTGCATAATTCATTTTTGACCTCTCCTTAGTATATTGATCCGTATATAGAGGCTTCCCCACACGCGAAGCAATCTTGCTAAGGCCTTTTACACTCCAAATTGAGAGGGGAATGTCATGGAAAGTGACCCAGATTGGGATGTCCATGAATAAATCATCTGTTAATAAAACTCTCTTATTAATATGTTTTAGCATCATAGTTTTACCGAAGACCATATATGGACCACCATGAAGTACATTTGTGCAATCTTCTTCCGTCATGAATTTGAAAACTGTCCATCTTTTGCCATACGGGATGATACGACACTTCACTCCCCATCCCTTCACAATAGAATTCAATGCCTCTCTTCCCGGGAAAGGACCCGTGAAGCACCCTATTAGGTAATATCCCCAGGTTTCAATGAAGGGGACTTCATCCGTAGCTTCAAGTTCCACATCTTCTCCTTGTTGTTCAATAAATTGTAACTTCATACCCTTTGCTTCAAGTCTGGTACCCGCAAAGACTCCCGCGTAAGTCTTCTTAGGCGGAATGGAACCTTTGCGTTGATACGGGGGTAAATCATTATTTGTTGCATCAACGGGTGGAGTCTCATGTTGGTCTCTATATTCATTTGTGGGAAAATTATCAGTAGATTTCCCGTGAGGTGTAGACTGGGGGAAATGGTTAGAGGGAATAGAGCTCGGACCCGCTTTAGGAGTAAGGATGCGTGTGCCATTTGGAAGAGTAGGAAAATTTTCATGAATTCCGGGTGGTATTGATGGTTGGGAGGAAAGTGGGGGTGTGTCATCTTGGATTTCGGGGAGCATTGAAGAAGTAGAAGATGAGAGAGGAGGATTGTTATTAACGTTTCCCATACCCAAGGAAGAAGTAAAGGCAAATGAGCTATTGAGATTCTTGTGTTGGAGACCGCTAAGCAAGATGGCTAAAGTAGGAAAGGACTCATTAGTAACACTTAATGAATTCGAAGGATGTTGCCCCATTAAGTGAGGTGACTCTTTGATTCCCGCGGTATTAAAGTGTGACTCTTTGGTTCCCGCGGTATTAAAGTGTGACTCTTTGGTTCCCGCGGTATTAAAGTTTGGAGAGTAACTAGGCTCCTTAGGGGTAGCTGGCCCTTCGGTTCTACCAACTTTCATTGAACCATGAATACCGATAATAATCTTAGACCCATAGACTCCCGCCTGACCCACCATAGCCATTTGACCCGTACCCTGACCCGGTTTTGACCCGAGGATACCATCATGCATTGTTTTGTCGATTGCAATTCCTGGCCCTGATTCTCTAACTTTTTCGGCTTGCCTGAGTAAGTTTCCAGGATGTGAAGAGATTATTTTAGCGTGGTGGTTTCCATGCTCTTCCGTTATGGTCCCGGAGCTTACCAATTGACCCGTGATAGAATCGCCATCCCTAGGAGAGAAAGGAGTGTCTTTAGCTATCCGAATTTCCCTACCATTGCCGGGAGATTCGGAAGAGTCTTTTCCAATAGGCTTGTGGAAAGTGTTACAGTCATCTATTGTAGTCACTTCTGGAGTAGTATTAGGAGAAATCATTTCCGGATTGATGACTGACGGAACATGAAACTTTCCACCTTAGAACTCACTTATATCCAAGCTCTCGATTTCTATACTTTTTCCCCATTCATGTATCCTTTGCAGCGTAAAATCATCTACCACATGCTTAAGTGGAATGCGCAAATCAGGCAGAACATATACTAACACCGTGGGATCCGAAATTGCCGGAATTAAGTTTTCCTCAACTATGGTTGGGCTTCCACTGTTCTTTTTCTTTTTCTTGGTTCTAGACTTCGTAGATCCTCCGGAACCTCCGGAATCATTACTAGTGTTACACCCCGTAAATTCAAGAAGATAAGATAAGAACATACCAAGGAATATAAGATTTGAAAGTTGAAAGATAAGTTGACAAATATGTGTTGGACGGATTTTGAGTCTACCTTGGAGTGTTGTACCCCAGTTGTTAATAATTTCGAGGTGTTTAAAAAGCCTAGTGTGTAGTCCGTTAAATCTAGTTCCCAACGCAACAAACCGTTCGTCGATAGGACATCGGAGTCAAAAGTTATGGAAGTTACAAGTTAGGTGCGCAAAGCGAGCGAGAGTTTTCGCTCGTGGTACTGACGCGCGCCGGACGCAGGTCGCTGGCCGGTTGTACCGAGTCCGCGGGTTGCAGCGCCGCGCACCGAATGCAGTGGTCGCGCGCCGAATGCTGGAACTTTTCGGAAGTGGAAGCGCCGAGGCGGGATTTTTCTGCGGTAAAGGGCGAAAATCAGGGGATATTTTGATAAAAAGGCCTATGGGAGGGTGACAAGTGTCCCTCCCATCTTTTTGACCAAGAAAGGACCCTATTTCAAGGGCCAAGTCTTGGAAGACTTGGCCATTTCACCTAACCCTCCCCAAGAAAATCCTCTCCCTTTCTCTCTAGATTTTTGGAAGAAAACCTAGCCTAAGGAATTTTTGGAAAGACTTCAAGAAGGAAAAGTGTTGGCAGACTTGTAGAGGGCTCGTGTGGGTAATTTTAAAGTGAAGAAGATTTCGGAAAGAGAGCTTCTTGAGGTAAGATCTCCACCTTCTTGTATAATTGAAGATTTCAAGTTCTAGTAGTTTAGAAATGAGTCTGAGGCTGTTTTATTTAAGTTGAATAGATTTAGATCTTGTTGTCTTGTTGAAAACTGAAATGGGCATGTTAGCCTTAAGATGATAACTTCAATTTGGTTACAAATTTGGTCGTTGCATGTTGTAAAGGGGGATTGTAGTTGTTGAAGATGTCTAGGGCTAGATATCATGTTAGACCTAAGAAATTGGATTGGAAAAGAGTTGAAAGGGGTTAGTATTGGTTATATTGTTGGCCAAGAATGGCATGGAAATTATTGGTTTATTTTGTATCATTGTGGGGCGGAATTTTACGCGTCCTGTAAAGGCGTGTAATCCCCTTTGTGGTTAGCTGAATTGTGTGCCTTAAATGTGGCGTTGGTTATTGAAATTCGACCTTGAAAAAGGTGGCAAAGTTAGTAGAAACAAAGGAAGTTCTGTCCAAATTGTCGTAGAATTTAGGGACTTTGCACTTAGTTTATTCTACGTTCGAAGCTAGAGTTTGATAGACGTTTTATGACCTTATTAGGATTGAAGTACTACGAGTAGCGTATCCTACTTGGAGGGTATAGTACTGTGGAGCCTTTTGCTAATTGTCGGCAATCGTCGCGAGGTATGTGATTCTTCCTATCCTCTTCAGCATGATTATTTGTGAAATATATAGTGCAGTAGATGCACGTGTGTTAAAGGAATTTGGTTTCCCTTGTTTTTCCTTGACTTGATATGAAGTGTAAAGGTCTTGATTGTTTGAAAAAGAAGGAAAATCTTATCCGTTAGAAATGGGTACTCGGTGGTTAAAGAATAAGCCCTCTTGGTCTCATAAAGGGCTTATAGTTGTAATTGGTTGGTTTAAAACATAAAGTGTTATAACGGCTTTATGGGAAGTTTGTTATAACCACTTTATGTAGCTAAAAGAATGGTTTGTTGATTTCAAAAGATAAGAGACTTGACTTGTAATTGACTTAAATGGTGTTGAAAAGTGTGAAACCTCATTCGTGAGAAAGGAGTACTTGTTTTTAAAAGAATAATGTTACATAAATTTGGGAAATGGGAATAAGAATCGAACAAGCCAATGCAGCGTTAATAAAGGGAATAGTAATGACAATTAATCATGTTAAAACCAATAGAAACCTCCATCTGCATAGAAGCTAAGATAAGACAAAATTATATTACATTTCCTAGATCATGGCTGCTCTAATAAGAATTATTGTAATCAAGTTTGATCTTCTTAAAAATTCCAAGGTAAGGAACTCGATTTCTAAAAGAAAAGAGACTTAAGAATTTGAAGTGTTTTGTTTTAAAAAGAAAGGCATGGTTTCGCCTTGACTTGTTTTTAAAACATAAAGTGTTATAACAGCTTTATGGGAAGTTAGTTATAATGACTTTATAGGAGTAAAGGAATGGATTCATTATTGGATTTTTAAATGGTATACTTGACGTTGTGCTAAAAAGTGTTTAAAGTGCTTGAATTAAACCTGAATGAGAGTATGTAGTATTTTGGGGTTGAAACCCGGAATTGTTGACATGAAATGAAAGTACGTTGAACTGGCCTATGCTTGTTGTGATAGCTGTTGTTGTGCAAGTGTTGTATTTCTGTGCTACCGCGTCTCGTTGGAGGGCGGCTATCTCGGTTGATTGATGGACATACCGACACGCTGGGTAGCCCACCGTATGCTTCCACTATATCGATTCTTGATGGACATACTGACACGTTGGGAGGCCCACGGGTATGCTTCTATTAGGGGTGTTATTATTGTTATTTGATTGGACATACTGACACGTTAGGTAGCCCACGGGTATGCTTCCACAGTGAGTATTATCTTGTTATTTGTTTGGACATACTGACACGTTGGGTAGCCCACGGGTATGCTTCCACAGTGAGTATTATCTTGTTAGTTGTTTGGACATACCGACACGTTGGGTGGCCCACGGGTATGCTTCCACAGGGATTGTTATTTTGTTATCTCCTTTGGGAAGACCGACACTGTTATACCCCGTAGTTCCAGGGTATGTATGCGAGGACATACGTACGAGAATACGACAGAAATATTGGAAAGAAAGGAAGATGTGATTTTTTTCGACGGAAAAGTTTCCGGTTTTTGTGAAGAAAAAGGTTCGTTAATGGGAATTGGATTCCCAGATTTGGTATTTGAACTTCTCGGATTATATTAGAATTTTGAGATTTTATTTTCGGAAATGGCCACGTGGGGCCCACGGGAGAAATTTACGGTTTTGTGGGGCCCGCTTTGTTTTTGAGGTTTCCGGCTTTTTGGATATTTTCGGAAGACGTAATATTTTGGATGAATCAGGGGGCGACACGTGTCACCCCCTTGTGTGGCCATGTGGGCCGAAATGGTGTGACAAGTGGCTAGCCACTTGTCACCTACTCACCTTGGCCGAAATGGCCTTACACTTGGCACCCAATTTCGTTGGCCATGTGGTGTGGTGGGACCCACACACACATGGCCCAATCTTGGCCATACACTTAGATGGATCTTGACCCTCCATTGTTCTATAAATAGACCCCTTGGTTGATGAATACGTTCATCTCACTTGAAAGCTTCCAAGAGCAAAATACTTCCCTCCCTTTGTATTGGTTTCGTCCCACCCCTCCCCCCTTGTGTAGAATACTTGGTGTATTGTGGTATAATTCCAAATACACTAGCCTAGTATCCCTAGTAGTATTCCAAAGTTATTTAAATACTAGGAGCCCGGAAATCCTACTTTATTCCGAAAGTCGCAAAATGAAACCCTAGAAAAACCTTCATAGCTTGGTCAAGTGTTTAGAGAAGTTGTTTAGAAACTTCTAAGGGTCGCTGGAGCGGGTTGAGCGTAAGGACTTGAGCTAAACGTTGCTCGGGATCGACATTTAATCTTGGAGAATTTTGGGCTTATCGAGGTAATGATTTAGGCCCCCCATATTGTAATTGGATATTACATGTTGTAGTAATGTATAGTTGAGTATACTATATTTAGAATGAGTATGAATCAGTATTTACATAGGTCGTATTACGAGATCGTTGTATTATTGTGAAGCAGATTTGAACACGTCCGTTAGACGTGTAATCCCCGAGTTATCGCCCGTAGCGGGCCTTGTTAGTGAGGAGATTTATGTGATTTCGGGGAGGTGCGAATTTTCTCAGAGAAAATGGAACCGTGTGTTTAGAAGTTAATAGACGCCGTGGCCTATATAGGTGGAAGTACTACGAGTAGTGTATTCTACTTGATGAGTGGAAAAGGCTAGCAGGTTACAAAGATCGTGGAGCGTTTTGCTTATCGTCGATAATCGTCGCGAGGTATGTGAACCTCTTCCTATCCTTTCTAGCATGATGTTTTGTAAACTATGTAGTACGGTAGACGATACGTGCTAAGTGTTTTGGTTGGTTTAAACATAGGGTGTTATAATAGCTTTATGGGAAGTTAGTTATAACGACTTTATGTAGGTAAAAGAATGGTTTATTGATTCTGAAAGTTAAGAGACTTGATCTTCAAAGATAAGAGACTTGACTTATAGACGACTTGATTTTGAAAGTTAAGAGACTTGATCTTCAAAGATAAGAGACTTGACTTATAACGACTTGTTTTCAGAAAAAGAGAAGTAACTTGATTTTAAGTATAGGTTACTTATTTTGAAAATAGTACATTATTTGGGTTTTAAAAGAATACTTATGGTTGTTTTAAAAGGAAAGAGACTTGTAGAATTGAAGAGTTTTTGGTTTAGAACATAAAGTGTTATAACAGCTTTATGGGAAGTTAGTTATAACGACTTTATGAAAACAAAGGAATGGTTTTATCATTGGTTTTAAAATGGTAATTTGACTTTAAAGGGAGAAGTGTTTTGGTCTAAAAATAAGGCATGTTATTGTCTTAATTTGGTTTAAAAGGAAAGTCCGACGTTGTTTTGGTTTAATTAAAATATTAGTCACTTTATTTTCTTATACTACTGTATTGTGTGACTTTTGTGAAAGTAACGTATCTTTTAAAGAGTTAATGTATAAAGTACTTTGGGGATAAAACCCGATCTTGTTAATCATATAGTAGAAAGTACCTTGTGTGTATAACTTGATTGTGTTGGTTTGTGATAGCCTTGTAATACTTTCTTGTTGATTTGTTAAGTAAACATGCCAGATGCTACGTGTGTTAGTATCTTGTGATGTTTGTGTAAAGGGTTTCTCGATCGCGCTTAAGTTGTTTAACTATCACCGTTATGTTGGTATTGTACCGCTTCACCTTGACATGTTTCCGAGGTTAAGCTGCCTCCGACGGGGTAGACTCAGCGTGCAGGACCATGATTCGAGAATACCTCACGCGGTCCGGGGACCTATGCGAGCTACGAGAGTTCCGTGTTAGTGCGGCCTTTATGGTCACGCGGTCTATGTGGCCACGCGATCGCGAGTCCAGCGGACGCCGGATTAGCTACCCTCGACGCGGGTTATACCTCACGCGGCCTACGAGGTTGGCCTACGCGAGTCGCGAGAGTTCCAGGCTAGACGCGCACATCGATACCGCGCGCGTGTGACCGGCTTTGATCATGTGACGGTTCAGACATATCTCATGATACGCTTTATGACCTTGTTAGTACTATGGGTGTTAGTAGTCGGTTATGCCTTCGCATTACCCTCAGACGGTTTTATTATGACACAGTGGGACTCGTGTTCATGTACTCTTGAATGTTTTATATCATGGATCACGGCGGTGAGCGAAGGTATTCCACGCACGAGTGATGTTGTGGGCGTGAGACCCATTGTTATATTTGAGTAATGACTTTGAGGCATGAGTCCTCGACTTAACATGACTATTTATGTATCAGGATCGTAGTTTGGTTATCATACATGTCTCCCGCTTTATATAGACTATTATGATTTCATTTACGATTTTTACAAGTTTCACATACTTGGTACTGTTGCAGACCGACCTCCTGGGCCAAGCTCATGCCGCAGTAGAGGTACATCGGTTGTGGATCCGCGCCTTAGGATCACAGTTGACTTTTGGGAAGCTCCGCTTTCCGAGGCTTGTCTTTGTATAGTCCCCGCCGGTGTAGTTACTTGTACATTCGTGGTATATGGCGGCCCCGCCCCGTCATAGTTATGGTTACATTCTTAGAGGTCCGTAGTAATCGCTGCAAGGTGGTTGTAAAAGGATTTAACTGCTCGTGCTGATATATATATGTATATATTTCGGGAGCGTGACCGCTTTGGTTAGCCTAGTTCATGCTTTATGACTTGTCTCATGTTTTAGTTTTTTTATTTCCGCTGATTTTCTCTCGATGTTGTATCACCAGGTGCCCGGGTAGGCACCACCACGCCCGGATCGGTCGTGACAAAAGTGGTATCGTGAGCGCTTAGTCCTCTGAAAGTGTCTACGCATCGTGTCTAGTAGAGTCTTGATTATCTGTGTTGTGCACCACATCTATAATCGTGAGGTCGCGGACATTTAGGATTGGTTTCATTCTTCTCATTCGAGATCGTGCCTTAGAGCCGTGTTGTAAGTTGGACTCCTGGCGTATTCTTATGTACCCGCTATGCCTCCGCGCAAGCGCAACCAGTGGCCCGGATGAGCAAGGCAGCAGAGGAGCTACGAGTTGAACACGAGGGTTACGAGGGCACAGCCCGGTTCTTACCGAGATAGTACTTCGACGACGAAGTTTTATGATGCCGCTAGCCCACAGAGTTAGAGCGGCAGCTTCTATCGAGGCCACGATACTGAGCCTCCAGCCTACGGCAGAGCCGAGGATATGAATTCAAGGTGATAGCCCGCCACTAGCTAGGCTAGTGGTCGAATGAGGACGGACGGAGCCGTGGTTCCGGCAGACGATGATTCCCTAGATCCGATAGTCCGAGACTTAGGGATTTCTTGAGTCAGTCGCGTAATTCTATGGATGAGATCCGAGGATGATCCTCGTGTGTCGTACTTGTTGGGAGATTGTTATACCTGGGCCGCCGGCCATGTGATGGGAGGATGTCCGTATGAGGGTTACCGAGGATGACTCACCACCGTCGGGCCGCGATTGTTCGGGAGAAGGGGTGTTAGTCGACGAGGTCACCCCTACCTCGCTTGGCCATAGTAGTAGACTCCATTATGAGGAGTGTCGCATCGCTTCGACTTTTGTGTTTGCGCCAATAGGGCAATTTGGTGAGAGTTTGTCCGACTGCAGGTAGCACAGATATAGAGCCTCACCTTTCGGATCGATGGTCGGTTCAACACCTTATATAGCTGGCGCCTGCAGGCGTGATTATGATTAGAACGGCAAAGTGGAAAGTGAGGCAAGAGTTGCGCAGAGATATCTTTAGCCCTTAGGAGATTTTGTTTATGATATTATGGTGGTACATGTTAGGTGCTATGTACGGATAGCATTGTGTTAAGTGTGAATTAGAAAACATGGTTAGTTGAAAGGATAAGTATGGGGTCATGGAAGGTGTGAACCTTAGAATAGTACACGCTGAGACCTTAGATGTAAAGCCGTCGAGAAAAGGATTTTACGTTAATCTTTGTCAAACACTTGGTATGCGTGAAATGTTTTGAGGATATTTTTCCTTGGGATGTAAGGTGAAAGTGGTAGCTTTCATGACTGATAGGTAAGATTGTTCCGGATCGGGAACAAGAGTTTGGTGCGATTATGGGTCGGGTTGAGGACCGCGGGTCAACCCGCACCAAAGGAGATGTGGTCAATTTGTGGTGGTCCCGCTTGTGATAGGATTACGAGGGTGTTAGGTCCAAGGTTAGTTAACCATCGACGAGTTCGAGGATGCGTTCGACCAAGAGTCGCCGATAAGGTCACCATCTCGCCTTTCAGCAGACTATTTACTCGCGGAGGGTGGCGATATGTTATATATCGGAAGGTTGTGCTGCACGATTCCTACTTTTATGACAAAGGTGGAGCCCAATTTTTCGGC
This sequence comes from Przewalskia tangutica, assembly GCA_029844215.1. Classification (NCBI taxonomy): domain Eukaryota; kingdom Viridiplantae; phylum Streptophyta; class Magnoliopsida; order Solanales; family Solanaceae; genus Przewalskia; species Przewalskia tangutica. The sequence continues at coordinate 55,756,119 of CM056724.1, forward strand.
TATGTCTTTTGTGTCCGAAGGTGTTACGAGCAGTGGTTGGAACTCGCGTGAGTCTCAAGATTGCATTCACCCTGCGCTGTAAGAACAAAGGCTTTACCCGATAGTTAAGAATAGGTTGCGGGTCGATGTTTTGATTTCGGGTAGCCGTGAGGATTGTGTGCCTCTTGGGTAAGTGAGTTTTATGATAGCTACCTTTACTGATTCTGATGTCGCCTTAAAGCCTTGTATAGCGGAAGTGTAGGTTCACGATCGATTGGTTCAAGGTTGGCAAGGTTCAGATAGTTGGTCCCTACTTGTTTCACCGTGATGTGGATAGGGGTGAAGCTTATCCAGAGGAAATTGTTAGCACTGTAGTCACCGTAAACGCGTGGTACGCTTATTAGGAGGAGTTCGAAAGTTACGGCGAGGTACGACGAAAAGAAGTGAACATATGTTATGAGAACTGGTGGTCATTCTGTGAAGATGCGAAAGCGAGTATCGTTTGATCATGGGTGAGAGCTTTTGAGATGATTGAGGTGATTCCTCGTTAGCATGAAATGGAGTTTTGCACATGTTATATTCTCGCCATCGTGGCATGATCGGCTTTGTAAGTAGTAGTGGAGACTACACCGATATGTATGTTTAGAGACTTAGAAGGAACATTCGGACGAATGTTTCTGGGGGAAGAATGTTATACCCGTAGTTCCAGGTATGTATGCGAGGACATACGCACGAGAATACACGTAAATATTGGAAAGAAAGGAAGATGTGATTTTTTTCGACTAAAAGTTTCCGGTTTTGTGAAGAAAAAGGTTCGTTAACGGGAATTGGATTCCCAGATTTGGTATTTGAACTTCTGATTATATTAGAATTTTGAGATTTTATTTTCTGAATGGCCACGTGGGGCCCACGAGAAATTTACGGCTTGTGGGCCCGCTTTGTTTTGAGGTTTCCGCTTTTTGGATATTTTCGAAGACGTAATATTTTGATTTAATCGGGCGACACGTGTCACCCCTTGTGTGGCCATGGGCCGAATGGTGTGACAAGTGGCCAGCCACTTGTCACCTACTCACCTCGCCGAAATGGCCTTACACTTGGCACCCATTTCGTTGGCCATGTGGTGTGGTGGGACCCACACACACATGGCCCAATCTTGGCCATACACTTAGATGGATCTTGACCTCCATTGTTCTATAAATAGACCCTTGGTTGATGAATACGCTCATCTCACTAAAGCTTCCAAGAGCAAAATACTTCCTCCCTTTGTATTGGTTTCACCCCACCCTCCCCTTGTGTAGAATACTTGGTGTATTGTGGTATAATTCCAAATACACTAGCCTAGTATCCCTAGTAGTATTCCAAAGTTGTTTAAATACTAGGAGCCCTAAATCCTACTTTATTCGAAGTCGCAAAATGAAACCCTAGAAAAACCTTCATAGCTTGGTGAAGTGTTTAGAGAAGTTGTTTAGAAACTTCTAAGGGTCGCTGAGCGGGTTGGAGCGTAAGGACTTGGAGCTAAACGTTGCTCGTGATCGACATTTAATCTTGGATAATTTTGGGCTTATCGAGGTAATGATTTATGCCCCTATTGTAATTAGATATTACATGTCAGAGTAATGTATAGTTGAGTATACTATATTTAGAATGAGTATTGAATCGTATTTACATAGTTGTATTTACTGAGATCGTTGTATTATTGTGAAGCAGATTTGAACACGCCCGTTAGGCGTGTAATCCTCGGAGTTATCGCCCAGTAGCGCCTTGTTAGTGAGGAGATTTATGTGATTTCGGGAGGTGCCGAATTTTCAGAGAAAATGGAACCGTGTGTTTAGAAGTTAATAGACGTTTGTGGCCTATATAGGTGGAAGTACTACGAGTAGTGTATTCTACTTGATGAGTGGAAAAGGCTAGCAGGTTACGATCGTGGAGCGCTTGCTTATTGTCGATAATCGTCGCGAGGTATGTGAACCTCTTCCTATCCTTTCTAGCATGATGTTTTGTAAACTATGTAGTACGGTAGACGTACATGTGCTAAGTGTTTTGGTTGGTTTAAACATAGGGTGTTATAATAGCTTTATGGGAAGTTAGTTATAACGACTTTATGCAGGTAAAAGAATGGTTTATTGATTCCGAAAGTTAAGAGACTTGATCTTCAAAGATAAGAGACTTGACTTATAGACGACTTGATTTTGAAAGTTAAGAGACTTGATCTTCAAAGATAAGAGACTTGACTTATAACGACTTGTTTTCGGAAAAAGAGAAGTAACTTGATTTTAAGTATAGGTTACTTATTTTGAAAAGAGTACATTATTTGGGTTTTAAAAGAATACTTATGGTTGTTTTAAAAGGAAAGAGACTTGTAGAATTGAAGAGTTTTTGGTTTAGAACATAAAGTGTTATAACAGCTTTATGGGAAGTTAGTTATAACGACTTTATGAAAACAAAGGAATGGTTTTATCATTGGTTTTAAAATGGTAATTTGACTTTAAAGGGAGAAGTGTTTTGGTCTAAAAAGGAAGGCATGTTATTGTCTTAATTTGGTTTAAAAAGGAAAGTCTGGACGTTGTTTTGGTTTAATTAAAATATTAGTCACTTTATTTTCTTATACTACGTATTGTGTGACTTTGTGAAAGTAACGTATCTTTTAAAGAGTTAATGTATAAAGTACTTTGGGGATAAAAACCCGATCTTGTTAATCATATAGTAGAAAGTACCTTGTGTGTATAACTTGATTGTGTTGGTTTGTGATAGCCTTGTAATACTTTCTTGTTAATTTGTTAAGTAAACATGCTAGGATGCTACGTGTGTTAGTATCTTGTGATGTTTGTGTAAAGGGGTTTCGATCGCGCTTTTAAGTTGTTTAACTATCACCGTTATGTTGGTATTGCATCGCCACCTTGACATGTTTCCGAGGTTGTCGCCTCCGACGCGGGTAGACTCAGCGATCCAGGACCATGATTCGAGAATACCTCACGCGGGTCCAGGGACCTATGCGAGCTACGAGTTCCGTGTTAGTGCGCGCCTTTATGGTCACGCGGCCTACATGCGCTACGCGGATCGCGAGTCCAGCGGACGCCGGAGTAGCTACCGATGCGGGTTATACCTCACGCGGGCCTACGAGGTTGGCCTACGCGAGTCGCGAAGTTCCGTGGCTAGACGCGCACATCGATATCGCGCGCGTGTGACCGCCTTTGATCATGTGACGGCCTAGACATATCTCATGATACGCTTTATGACCTTGTTAGTACTATGGGTGTTAGTAGTCGGTTATGCCTTCGCATTTACTCAGACGGTTTTATTATGACACGCGGACCCGTGTTCATGTGTACTCCTTGAATGTTTTATATCATGGATCACGGCGTGGGAAGGTATTCCACGCATGAGTGATGTTGTGGCGTGAGACCCATTGTTATATTTGAGTAATGACTTTGAGGGCATGAGTCCCTGACTTAACATGACTATTTATGTATTGTGGACTGTAGTTTGGTTATCATACATGTCTCCTGCTTTATATAGACTATTATGATTTCATTTACAGTATTTTTACAAGTTTCACATACTTGGTACCTGTTGTATCGACCTCCCGGGCCGCGTCATGCCGCAGTAGAGGTACATCGGTTGTGGATCCGCGCCTAGGATCACAGCCATTTTTTGGGAAGCTCCGCTTCTCGAGGCTTGTCTTTGGTATAGTCCTGTCGGTGTAGTTACTTGTACATTCGTGGTATGGCGGCCCCGTCCGTCATAGTTATGGTTACATTCTGCAGGTCCGTAGATCGCGCAAGGTGGTTGTAAAAGGATTTAACTGCTCGTTGATATATATATGTATATATTTCAGGAATGTGACCGTTTTGGTTAGCCTCGTTCATGCTTTATGACTTGTCTCATGTTTTAGTTTTTTTATTTCCGCTGATTTTCTCTGATGTTGTATCACTAGGGTGCGCGGGTAGGCACCATCACGCCCGGATCGGTCGTGACAGACACGCTGGATGGTCCACGTATGGGCCCACTAGGACGGTTCCAGGCCATGCTTATACCGAGTGAGATGCCGGCACGCGCCATTGTGCGGGTTAAATTCCCGTTGTATTTGAGTGATGATTTCACGCACGAGTCCCTAACTTCACAGATCGCTTATATGTTGTATCGTAGTTTGGTTATCATACATGTCTCCGCTTTATATAGACTATTATGATTTCATTTACGATATTTTCGCCACATACTGGTACCCAGATCGACCTCCTTGGGCTGCGTTCACGCCGCAGTTGAGGTACATAGCTTGCCGATCCGCACTCTTAGGATCGCTGTTCGGTTCTCGTAAAGCTCCATATCTCCAAAAGCTTGTCTGGTACGGTTCCTCAAGTGGTAGACTTTGTATATTCAGGGGCATGGCGGGCCCCGTCCCGCCATTATGGTTTTAAAATTCTTAGAGGTCTGTAACAACTGTGGGCGTAGTTTGTGGGATGTAATCGCTCAAGTTTTCATTTATGTACAAAAGGTAACCATTCGTTAGCCTGCTTTTCTTGTTTCATCGCTTTCTTTCATGAGTTTTTATTTCACTGGTTTTTCTCTCGATGTTGTATCACTAGGGTGCCCGGTAGGCACGATCCACGCCCCGGATCGGTCGTGACAAAAGTGGTATCGAGCGCTTAATCCTGAAAGTGTCTACGCATCGTATCGCAGAAGTCTTGATTATCGGTGTGTTGTGCACCACATCTATAATCAGGAGGCTATAGGATATTTAGGATTGGTTTCCCTTCTTCTCACTCTGAGATCGTGCCTTAGAGCTGTGTTATAAGTTGGACTCCCTCTAACGTATTCTTTATATACCAGTGATGCCTCCACGCAAGGCAACCAGAGCCCAGAAGGGCAAGGCAGCAGAGGGAGTTGCGAGTAGAGCAGCAGCGGTCTCTACTGAGACCACGGCACCTGAGCCTCCGGGCCCACACCGAGCGGAGGAGACGGGTTACGCGAGATGGCCCGCTTATTGGCCGTGATCGTGGCAGCACGGCGATAGACCGATGCAGCAGCTCCGTGCGTAGCACCCATAGTTCACCCAAGGTCAGATAATTTGAGACTACGGATTTTTCCGAGTCGGCCCCACCCGAGTTCTACGGTCGAGGCCCGAGGATGATCCACGGAGTTCATCCGGACGCTACTGGATCATGAGTGATCAAGGCTTCGAGGCCGAGTCGGTGGTCTTAGGTTCGCATCGCAGCTGCGGATACCGCATGATCGGTTTGATTCGCGAGCCGTCCCGGGAGCATGCACCTCCACCTGGTCAGCGAGTTCTCGAGAGGCTTTCCTTGGCCATTTCTTGCCTCCACGGATGAGAGGACACGGGCCGACATATTTTTGATGCCGAGACAAAGAGGCGCACGCTCGGGAGTACAATGTAGAGTTTGACTCATCGATCGATGCACGTCCCACTCGTGGCAGATATGGAGGATAGAGTGCACCGTTATGTCACAGACTCGATAACTACTTAGCAGAGTTGCACGGAGTAGCTCTTCACCGCATGGATATTGCCCGCACGCAGCTTATGCACTGGGTGCGAGCGTAGAGGTCGGCGGATTAACCAAGATCGCCAGAAGAGGCCGTGACAGCAGGTCCTCTGGTGACCTTCGAGGCAGCAAACCTCGATGCAGACTAGTTATGCGCCTCCGCCAGTACGGAGTGCTCCGCCACGCCTTCGTGACGCTCGAGATTCCGGAGCAGTCGTGGCTCCAAGGTTTCGTGTTTTTGGGAGCGGACGTTAGTCGACGACCACCCCTACCTCGTTGTGGCCGTTGTGGTAGGCTCCATGATGGGGAGTGTCGTGCTGGAATGGGAGTTTGCTTTGCATGCGGCCAGCAGGGCCATTTTGCGAGGAATTGTCCAACCAGAGGTAGCGCGGATGTAGAGACTCAGCCTTCGGGATCAGTGGCTGATTCATCTCCTCCTTTTGTGCGCCGTGCAGGGAAGGAACATGAGTAGAACGACAAAAAGGGGAAGTGAAGTAATAGTTACAGGTATATTCTTAACCCTCTAGAGACTAGTATGCATTGATGTTATGGTGATGTGTTAAGTGTTATGTTCGGATAACTTTGTGTTAAAAATGTGATTTAGAATCTTGGCTAGTGAAAAAGGGTAAGTCTAGGGATGAGAAAATTTTGAACCTTAGAATTTATAACAATTGAAACCTAGGTGTAAGGACATCTTGGGTAAGAGATTTTACAGTGATCCTTGTCGGAGTACATAGTATGCGGGGAGTATATTCGGGTGATAAGTCCATGAGTGGCATAACTGATTCTTTTGTAAGTGCAGTGGTGAAAACTATATCGGCGTCTGCGTTTTGGAGACTTAGAAGTAACATTCGGGACGAATGTTTCTAAGGGGGGGGGGGGAGAATGTTACACCCCGTAAATTCAAGAAGATAAGATAAGAACATACCAAGGAATATAAGATTTGAAAGTTGAAAGATAAGTTGGCAAACATGTGTTGGACGGATTTTGAGTCTACCTTGGAGTGTTGTACCCCAGTTGTTAAGAATTTCGAGGTGTTTAAAAAGCCTAGTGTGTAGTCCGTTAAATCTAGTTCCCAACGCAACAAACCGTTCGTCGATAGGACATCGGAGTCAAAAGTTATGGAAGTTACAAGTTAGGTGCGCAAATGTGAGCAGCTTTGGCTCAGTGGTGCAGCCGGACGTGGCCGCGCGCCGTTGTACCGAGTCCGCGGGGTTGCAGCGCGCCGGACGCAGGTCGCGCGCCGAATGCTGGAACTTTTCGGAAGTGGAAGCGCCGAGGCGAGATTTTTCTGCGGTAAAGGGCGAAAATCAGGGGATATTTTGATAAAAAAGCCTATGGGAGGGTGACAAGTGTCCCTCCCATCTTTTTGACCAAGAAAGGACCCTATTTCAAGGGCCAAGTCTTGGAAGACTTGGCCATTTCACCTAACCCTCCCCAAGAAAATCCTCTCCTTTCTCTCTAGATTTTTGGAAGAAAACCTAGCCTAAGGAATTTTGGAAAGACTTCAAGAAGGAAAAGTGTCATGCACTTGTAGAGGGCTCGTGTGGGTAATTTTAAAGTGAAGAAGATTTCGGAAAGAGAGCTTCTTGAGGTAAGATCTCCACCTTCTTGTATAATTGAAGATTTCAAGTTATAGTAGTTTAGAAATGAGACTGAGGCTGTTTTATTTAAGTTGAATAGATTTAGATCTTGTTGTCTTGTTGAAAACTGAAATGGGCATGTTAGCCTTAAGATGATAACTTCAATTTGGTTACTAATTTGGTCGCCGCGTGTTGTAAAGGGATTGTAGTTGGTGAAGGTGTCTAGGCTAGATATCATGTTAGACCTAAGAACTTGGATTGAAAAAGAGTTGAAAGGGTTAGTATCGTTAAATTGTTGGCCAAGAATGGCATGGAAATTATTGGTTTATTTTGTATCATTGTGGGGCGGAATTTTACGCCCCGTAGCGTGTAATCCCTTTGTGGTTAGCTGAATTGTGTGCCTTAAATGTGGCGTTGGTTATTGAAATTCGACCTTGAAAAAGGTGGCAAAGTTAGTAGAAACAAAGGAAGTTCTGTCCAAATTGCCGTAGAATTTAGGGACTTTGCACTTAGTTTATTCTACGTTCGAAGCTAGAGTTTGATAGACGTTTTATGACCTTATTAGGATTGAAGTACTACGAGTAGCGTATCCTACTTGGAGGGTATAGTACTGTGGAGCCTTTGCTAATTGTCGCAATCGTCGCGAGGTATGTGATTCTTCCTATCCTCTTCAAAGATGATTATTTGTGAAATATATAGCGCAAGATGCGTGTGTTAAAGGAATTTGGTTTCCCTTGTTTTGCCTTGACTTGATATGAAGTGTAAAGGTCTTGATTGTTTGAAAAAGAAGGAGAATCTTATCCGTTAGAAATGGGTACTCGGTGGTTAAAGAATAAGCCCTTTTGGTCTCATAAAGGGCTTATAGTTGTAATTGGTTGGTTTAAAACATAAAGTGTTATAACGGCTTTATGGGAAGTTTGTTATAACCACTTTATGTAGCTAAAAGAATGGTTTGTTGATTTCAAAAGATAAGAGACTTGACTTGTAATTGACTTAAATGGTGTTGAAAAGTGTGAAACCTCATTCGTGAGAAAGGAGTACTTGGTTTTTAAAAGAATAATGTTACATAAATTTCGGAAATGGGAATAAGAATCGAACAAGCCAATGCAGCGTTAATAAAGGGAATAGTAATGACAATTAATCTTGTTAAAACCAGTAGAAACCTCCATCTGCATAGAAGCTAAGATAAGACAAAATTGTATTACATTTCCTAGATCATGGCTGCTCTAATAAGAATTATTGTAATCAAGTTTGATCTTCTTAAAAATTCCAAGGTAAGGAACTCGATTTCTAAAAGAAAAGAGACTTAAGAATTTGAAGTGTTTTGTTTTAAAAAGAAAGGCATGGTTTCGCCTTGACTTGTTTTTAAAACATAAAGTGTTATAACAACTTTATGGGAAGTTAGTTATAATGACTTTATAGGAGTAAAGGAATGGATTCATTATTGGATTTTTAAATGGTATACTTGACGTTGTACTAAAAAGTGTTTAAAGTGCTTGAATTAAACCTGAATGAGAGTATGTAGTATTTTGGGGTTGAAACCCGGAATTGTTGACATGAAATGAAAGTACGTTGAACTGGCCTATGCTTGTTGTGATAGCTGTTGTTGTGCAAGTGTTGTATTTATGTGCTACCGCGTCTCTCGTTGGAGGGCCGACTATCTGGTTGATTGATGGACATACTGACACGTTGGGTAGCCCACGGGTATGCTTCCACTATATCGATTCTTGATGGACATACTGACACGTTGGGAGTCCCACCGTATGCTTCCATTGTGGTGTTATTATTGTTATTTGATTGGACATACCGACACGCTGGGTAGCCCACGTATGCTTCCACGATGAGTATTATCTTGTTATTTGTTTGGACATACCGACACATCGGGTAGCCCAGGTATGCTTCCACAGTGAGTATTATCTTGTTAGTTGTTTGGACATACCGACACGCCAGGTGGCCCACGTATGCTTCCGTGGATTGTTATTTTGTTATCTCCTTTGGGCATACCGACACGCTGGATGGTCCACGGTATGGGCCCACTAGGACGGATCCAGGCCATGCTTATACCGAGGTGAGAGGCGCCGGCATGCGCCATTGTGGGTTAAATTCTCGTTATATTTGAGTGATGATTTCACGTACATGAGTCCCTAACTTGACAGAATGCTTATATGTCAGGTATCGTAGTTTGGTTATCATACATGTCTCCCGCTTTATATAGACTATTATGATTTCATTTACGATATTTTCGCCACATACTTGGTACTGCCAGATCGACCTCCTTCTGGGCCGCGTTCATGCCGCAGTTGAGGTACATAGCTTGCCGATCCAAGACTCTTAGGATCGCTGTTCGGTTCTCGAAAGCTCCATATTTCCTAAACTTGTCTCGTGGTACGGTTCCTCAAGTGGTAGACTTTGTATATTCAGGCATGGCGGGCCCCGTCCGTCATTATGGTTTTAAAATTCTTAGAGGTCTGTAACACTGTTGTGGGCAGAGTTTGTAAGGGATGTAAATGTTCATGTTTTCATTTATGTACAAAAAGGTAACCGTTTGGGTTAGCCTGTTTTCTTGTTTCACTGTTTTCTTTCATGAGTTTTTATTTCCGCTGGTTTTTCTCTGATGTTGTATCACTAGGGTGCCCGGGGTAAGGCACCAGTCACGGGCCCGAGATCGGGTCGTGACAACTAGAGCGAGTATAACGCTTAGTATTTTTCATGTTATGAACATTAAGCTTCGATCAGTGAAGAAACAATGGTTAATTTTAGAGGGAGACGGACAAACCGAAAGAGCAACTAAGGGAAAAACGTTGAGAGCGTTTTTCCTTAGTGAGAGAAACTTCTCTCTAACTCCTTTGGGACTTCAAAAATTTGCTTTATTCTTTTCAAGGCTTTGAAACTAAGTAACTTTAAATTCCACAATCTAGGCAACTCATGCCTATCAATCAAAATAGACAATTTTCTTAACCTTCCATAAAGCTGTTATAACTAACTTCCCATAAAGCCGTTATAACCCTTTATGGTTTTAGACAAATTTATTCCTTTTTATATCCAAGAGACTTATACTTTTAAAACCAAGTATCACATACTTACAAATCAAGTTTCTTAACTTTCAAAATACTTCAAGTCTCTTAATCTTTAGAAATCAAGTTTCTTAACTTTCGAAATCAAGTTTCTTCTACTTTTAAATCTCAAGTAACTCACACCCTTAAAACAAGTTACTTCTCTTTAAATCATGTCATTTCTCCTCTTTTAAATCAATTAAGTAAATCACTCCTTTGACTCCCCTAAAGTCATTATAACAACCTTTAGGTTTTGGAACTAAGGCACTAGCCAAAAGATTTGGAAACCACTTCCTTTTCAAGACTCTATGTACTTTAAGTAAAATACTTTCACTTTTGAGAATCCAAACTTCATTAAGGAAATGGATTATAACAACTTACAATTTAAACATCAAAGTACAATCAAGGAAGTATATAGAACAAATTCTACATTAGGCAATCCAAGTACAACCGAGGAATGGATCATTTAAGGAGTAGGACTTACTTTCTTTATCTTAAGGAATCATGCTAGAAGAAGAGGAGATGGTTCACATACCTTTTCGGCTAAATCCACAAGCTAAGTCGAATACGCCGCACGTAGAATTGTCAACCTATAATGGCCACAACACGACTATCAACTTCTATCTTCTAACGTAGAATAATACTAAGTATATGGTCTCTTATTCAACGGAAAATCGGGCAGCACCTCCTTTGTTTCTACATACTTTTCCACCTTTTTCAAGGCCCGATAATCAATAACCAACATGCCATATTTAAGGCTCAATACAACAACCAATCAAATGGGATTACACGCCTTACAATACGTGTAAAATTCTGCCCCACAATTCATACTAAGTAGTTCAATACTCAAAATCCATTCTCGGCTAACAATATAACCAATCCTAAGTCATTTCCAATTCTTTTTCAATCCAAGTTATTAGGTCTAACATGTTATATAGTCATAAACAACTTTAACAACTATAATTCTGTTACACCCCGTATTTACAGGACATGTTTTAAGAACGTGCGTAAGAACTCACAAGTGTTTAGATTTGAGACTTGTAAAAAATTATCGGAAATATTGGAATTATCAGAAAACGTACTATTGTAACGAATGGGAGGGCGACACGTGTCACCCCCCCTTGTTGTTGCCTTGGACGAAAATGTCATGGACAAATTGGTCATTGACCATAGTCTTGGATGACTAAGTCTTGCAAGTACCAAGATTGAGATTCTTGACTAAGTCAAAGGACCCACAAAGCTTGATTTTTGTTAAGAGCTCATCCAACCCACCCATTTGGTTGCATCTTGACCCTCCATTGCCCTATATAATACTACTAGTAGCAAGACTAATGCCAACACTTAGAAAATTTTCAAGAAAAATTGAAGAGCAAGAGCTATTGCTCTCGGGTTCACTCACTTTCAAAAGGAAAAAAAATTGTTTCTTGTTCTTTAAGCTCCACACTTTAAACCAAGGTTCTTGAGTGTATTGTAAGCATATCTCAATAGAAAAATCTCGGAAAAAGATAGTTTTCGGATTAGTCGCAAAGTGAAAACCTAGTTGCTTTATAGGTTTTGGATTGGAAGTTTGAAGGGAAGTTGTTGGTATGGTTCTAAGGGTCTCAAGTAGCGGATTGAAGTGTCTTGAAGAGGCTCTAAGTTGCTAAGGAAGCGACTTCGGATTTGGAGTTGGATTGAGATTCGTTGAGGTATAATCTTGTCTCTTAATAGTGTTACAAGATTATGTATATATTGTTGTTGTTAGCTTTACATGTTGCTAGCATGAAGTTGATATGTTGAAGTTTATAAGTATTATGGATTGCTTGTAGCCTTAAATCCGAAATGTAATGTAAGCCATGTGAAGTTGGATTACAATTTGGTCGTTTACTAGAATCGTCGCATGTTACATACTTGAAGATTATAGTAGTTTAATCAATTGCGACTTGATATCATGTTATACTAACAACTTGGATTGAAATGGAAATTTGATAAGAATTGGTGTTATGGCACTCAATGTAGCCGAATTGGACATATAGTTTGATATCTATTGTGGGGCGGAATTTTACACGTCTAGTAGGCGTGTAATCCCCTATTGTCGATTGCATTGATTGGGACTTAAATGTGGCGTGTTTGGTTATTGTATTCGGCCTTGAAAAAGGTGGCAAAGTAAGTAAAAACAAAGGAGGTGCTGTCCGATTTTCCGTAGAATTTAGCGACTTAGCACTTAGAATATTCTACGTTTGAAGTAAAGAGATTAATGGACGTATTGTGCCCATTATAGGTTGAAGTACTAAGTATAGCGTATCCTACTTGAAGGATGAGATAGCTATCAAGGTTGAAGTACTTTGGAGTATTTTGCTACTTGTCGATAATCGTCGCGAGGTATGTGAACCTCTTCCTTCCTTTGGCATGATTCTATGTACGGAATATACCTGTGGTATCATTTCATGTTTCCTTCTACTCTTAGAAGTTAAGAGATAGTTGTGTGATTTACTCGATGTAGAACTTTTCCTATCTTTTGAGCATGACTAGTTGCACGTATGTAGTACGGTAGACATACAACACCTTGATATCCTTTACTAGTTTTATGAATAGCCAAGTCGGGTGAGTGAGGAGATTAACTCACTTCTTTGAAAGAATAAAGGATGTCTTAAGTTTTATTAAGTTAAGGGACTTGAAGATTTTTTTAAAGTATGTGATACTTGTTCCGTCTTAAACGTATAAGTCCCTTGGATAGGAAATTATATTTTTGGCTAAGGTATAAAGTGAATATAACGACTTTATGGTAAGATGGTTATATTTGCTTTATGGAAAGATAAATGACTTGATTTTAGTGAAAAGACAATTTGAGTTTAAGGCATCAATTGCCTAAGGTTTTATAATAAAAGGAGTCACTTGAGTTCTAAAGGTTAAGAGACTAATTGTATTTTTATTTTTGAAAGTTAAGAGAATTGACTTGAAAGTATATAATACTTGGTTTCAAAAAGTAGAAGTCTCTTCGTTATAAAAAGGAATGAGTTGGTCTAAAACCATAAAGGGTTATAACGGCTTTATGGGAAGTTGGTTATAACGGCTTTATGGAAGGTTAAGAGTGTCACGACCCGTTCCGGGGCCCGTGACTGGTGCCTTACCGGGGCACCCAAGTAGTCATACATCAGAGTAACCAGCGGAATATAAAACAAGACAGGAAACAGTTTATAAAATAAGACAGCTTTATCTCGATGAAAAGCTTGCCTTTCGCATAATATAAATAACTCAAGTTTTGCGCTACATCCCAACTGCATAATAGTACTACTGCACTCTAAGGAGTAACAACTATGGCGGACAGGGCCCGCCATACCCCGATCTGACAAAACTATCTACAATACAGGAGATCATACCTAAAAGTAGAGCCTCCTAGAAGATGGAGCTCCCGACACCAACGCAAAGATCCTAAGGATGTGGATCTAGCACTGCCGCTTACCGCGGCATGAACGCAGCCCCGGGGAGGTCAAGATAACAGTACCAAGTATGTGAAACTATAAAGTACTTAAAATGAAATCAAAGTATTTAAAACCTTTTCACAAATACAATCACCAATTGCACATAGTGCCACATCACAAACAACAAGAATAGGAAAATCAGAATGTGTCTATTCTAGGCCGCGAATGATCGGGCAAGGCCAATCGCCCATAGTATCATTCTGCGTGCCTAGTCCTCGACTTCCACTCGCATAGGTCCCACATGCACCGCATGAGATATTTCTCGATCGGGGCAGCTAACCCCAGATCCGCCTAGGCTCCCGCAGCCCGCATAGCCTCAAAAGACCGCATAGTCTCAACAGACCGCATAGGGAGTCCTCCGCATCAGGCTAAACGCCCGGAATGATCAATCCTGGAGCATACCGCTGCTCCGCATAGTCTCACAGACCGCATAGGCCGTATAGACCCGCATCAAGGGGGGCAAGCCCTTGGTATAACAGTCAAGGGGGTAGGTGATACAATAACAGTACAATGGACTTCCCGGTTAGCAACGTAAGCACAAAGAAGAATGACCCTTACACAAGATTACAAGACACTAACACAGTAGCGCCATAACATGTCTACTTATCAAACAATCTTACTACACTTAATGTAAATCAATACAAGGCTTTTATAAACAAAACAAGTAAACAGCCTTTTTATCTTCTTAAGTCGTTATACCTAACTTCCCATAAAGCCGTATAACTCTTACGCTTTTGTTTTAAAACCAAATATTTATCTTCATTAAAAATGATTCAAGATTCTTTGAAATGTTTTCGCTTCTTTGTTATTCGCTTAAGCGTGAGGCATCGCTGTAAGTATTATTCAAAGCTTAAGCCGAGGCATTGCCATAAGTATTATTCAGCTTAAGTCAAAGACATTGCCGTAGTTATTATTCAGTAACACATGACGCTCACCGCACTATATATTATAAAATATCATGCTTTAGGAAGAATCACATACCTTCTCAAATAAAACCACCGCCAAGTTCAATATGTCGCAAGCAGAGAGTCACCTATAATAGTCACAGATATCTATCAAAGATCGCTCGAGGGTCATTCTAAACAGGGGTTCATAATTCTACTGGAAAGTCTGGAAGACAACCCTACCCATGAGCTATGTAAGTTCATCATGAAAACAAATCTATGTGAGTACGCTCAATTATTCTTCTTTAAACCCTTCTACTGTGATAATATTCAATTCTATTCTGATATTCTTCTAAGTATCTAATACTTATTCTAATACTACAACAGAAGTATTCTCTAATTCAAAAGAGGTTAGGATTAGTTACCTCTAAGCCCAATAATATCCTAGATAAAGTCGCTACTGAGCAAGGTTTAGCTCCTAAGTTGTACGCTCCCAGAGTCTAAGAAACCTTAGAAGTTCTTCACAACTTCTACTAAGGACTAAGGGATTTGGGCTAGGTATTTTGGGCATTATAACGGTACTAGAAGACAACTTTTCTACCAAGGAGGGGGTAGATTTCAAGCTAGGGGGTAGGCCCTCGCCAAGCTTCTCGAGGAAGGGGGTGTTGGACGAATTGCTAACAAAGGGAGAGGGAAGGATTTTTAGACTTGAAAGCTTTTGTGGATGAAGAACTCTTCATCTCAAGAGGTATTTATAGCTCAAGCCTTGGCCAACCAATGGCCAAGATGAAGACAAGTGCAAGGCAAGTGTAGGGTGAGGATTTAGGCAAGTGTCCTTGGCCAACTTGCACACAAAATATCCTACCAACTCCAAGACAAAAGAAGCCAACCCAATCGGCCCTATTGCCGTGTCAAGTCCACCAATTGGAGGGTGACAAGTGTCGCCCTCCCGGTGGTCCAACATGTTGCGGCTCTCGGACAAATCCGCAAAAATACTAAATGACATAGTCGGAATTTTCTACGAAAGTCAGGAAACGTTTCGTCGGAAAACGATTCTTCTAGTGTGTTGTGCACAAATAAAACGTCCAAGGCTAACTTTAAAGCCAAACTTTTTGTACGTATTCCCTTACGTACATACTCTGGAAATACGGGGTATAACATTCTCCCCTCCTTAGAAACATTCGTCCCGAATGTTCCTTCTCAAGACAGTTATCGAAGAAGCTTAAACAGTTAGCAAATGCCACACACGGCCACAAAACAACACTTAGGCATAAATGATAATGGAAATTTACAAGTAGGAAAGTGAATTACCTGGAGGTGGGGAATAGGTGAGGATACTTCTGTCTCATGTCCTCCTCGGCTTCCCACGCCATCTCCTCTCTGAGCTCGTTCCGCCACAAGACTTTGACGGAAGCCACGTCCTTCGTCCGCAGACGCCTAACCTGACGATCGACTATCGCTATGGGAATCTCCTCATACGATAACCCCTCGGTCACCTGGACATCGTCAATCGGGTGTACCCTAGATGGATCCCCGATACATCTCCTCAAACATAGATACGTGAAACACGGATGCACCGCCTCCAGATCGGACGGCAGATTCAACTCGTAGCAACCTTGCCTACCTCGCGGACAATCAAACGCCCAATGTACCTTGGGCCGAGTTTCCTTCTTCCCGAATCTCATCACACCCTTCATGGGTGACACCTTTAGGAAAACCCAATCATCTATCGCGAACCTGTGATGCCGACGACGATGATCTCGCATACGACTTGCCGACTCTAAGTCACAATAGTCGCCTCGGATAAGCTTCACCTTATCCATCGCCGCACCAAATCTGGTCCCACTAGCCGCACTCGCCACATCGAACCAACCTATAGGCGACCGCACTTCCTCCCATACAAGGCCTCATAAGGCGCCATCGAATACCGGAGTGGTAGCTATTATTATACGCAAACTCAACTAGAGGCAAATGATCCTCCCAACTACCATCGGGTCAATAACACGGGCTCGCAAAGATATCCTCGAGTCCGGATAGTGCGCTCGCTGTCCGTCTGCTCGTGGATGAAATGCAGATTTCGTGCTCACCGCGCCCCTAAACCTCTTCGAAAGACCTCCGTAAGTTAGCCGAAACGCTCTCCGCTGATATGATCGAAATAGGGACTCCATGCATCGACGATCTCTGATGTAAAGTCCGGCATAATCCTCACCAAAAGTCGTCCGACGGGAAGAAAGTGAGCTGATTTCGTCACCGCCGACGATAACCCATATAGAATCATGTCTCCTCCGAAAGCGAGGTAATCCCGTGATAAAGTCCATGTTGATTACCTCCCACTTCCGTGCTCGGGATCTCAATCGTCAGAATAAGCCACCGTGCCTCTCGTGCTCTACCTTCACCGCCGACAACACGCACCGAGCTACGAACTCGCAACGCCTCTCTTCAAGCCATCCCACCAATACACGATCTAAGGTCGTGGTACATCTTGGTCGACCCGGATGGATAGAGTAACGCCGCTACGCGGTGCTTCCCAAGAACTCGGCCAAGTCTCAAACATCCGAACACATACCGCCTCAAACCTTAGCACCCCATCGTGCTACCTCAAGGACCCTTGCCCTCACGTAAGAGTCAGATCACGATATCGAATCAAAGCCGGATCCTCGAATCGTTGCCTCTTCACCTCGACGATGGAAGACTCGCAACCTCACGAACTCTAACCCCATCGCTATCGTAATCAATCAAACGGACACCAAGGCTCGCTAATCGATGCAAATCACGAACCATGTCCCTCCTCTCTAGTCGCACATCCGATAGGCTCCCATCGACCTACGACTAAGAGCATCCGCCACAACATTGGCCTTCCCCGTGGTACAGATATCAACATCGTAATCCTTAAGCAACTCTAACCACCGCCTCTGCTGTAAGTTCAGCTCCTCTGGTCAAGATATACCGAGGCTCTTGTGGTCGTATAAATATCCACGTGAACCCCATACAAATAGTGCCTCCAGATCTTCAAAGCGTGAATTACTACCGCTAACTCCAAATCATGCGGGTAGTTCTCTCGTGTTTCTTCACCGGGATGCATATGCTATAACCCCGCCATGCTGCATCAACACATCCCAACCCGATGCCCGACGATCACAATACACGACATAACCGCTCGACCTCCGGAAGAGTAAGAACGGGCGGTCGCCGCCTCTTTTCAAGAATCGAAACCCCGCCACAAGCATCACCATCAAACTTGGCCGCTTTCTCGAGTCACCTAGTCAATGGTGCAGATAAGCAAACTTCTCCACGAACCGATAATATCCTGCAAGGCCTAGAAATCGCGAACCTGGCCGAGTAGTAGGTCTAGGCCAAGTCCTCGATCGCCGATCTTGGCCAGATCCACTGAATGCCATCACCCCATAATATGCCCAAGAAACGCCATCAAGTCAACCAAAACTCACATTTGGAAACTTGGCGTAATCGCTGGTCTGGAGAACTCACAAGACAATTTCAAATGCTCCGCATGCTCCTCGCTCCGAGCGAATAAACCAAGATATCATCAATGAACACTATCACAAACGTGTCCAAAATGGTTTGAACACTCGGTTCATCAAATCCATGAATACCACGAGCATCGTCAACCTAAAAGACATGACCACAACTCATAATGCCCGCACGGGTCTCGAATGCATCCTAGGGACATCCACCTCTCTCGACTCGCACTGATGATAGCCCGATCGCAGATCAATCTTGAGAAACATCTCGCACTCGCAACCGGGTCGAACAAATCATCAATCGGAAGGGGTATCGTCTTAATGGTCACCTTGTTCACCGCTCGTAATCAACACACATGCGTAGCGTCCCGTCCTTCTTCTTCACGAACAAAACCGGCGCTCCCCAGGGAGAAACACTAGGCCTGATGAAGCCCTTCTCCAGCAAATCTCTAAGCTAATCCTTCAACTCTCTCAACTCGGCAGGTGCCATTCGTATGGCGGAATGGAAATAGCCAGTGTCCGCAATATGTCAATACAAAACTCAATCTCCTCTCGGGAGGATACCCGGAGGTCATCCGAAACACGCCCTGGGAACTCACGACCATCGAATCGATCAAAATCTGTACCGCAGCCTTCAGATCAAACACCCGAACGAGATGGTAGATATACCCTTCTCGCACCATCTTCCTAGCCTTGAGGTAGGAAATAAACCTACCCTGGCGATACCGCGTTCTCCCACTCAACAACCGGCCCTCGTGAAACCGGAACTGCATTACTTCTCTCAGTCTACATTGGCGTAGCAAGCTAGCCAATCCATCCCCATAATCACGCCGGTCAATCATCTCCAACTCTATCAAGTCGCCAGGTCCGACGATCGTAAATGGTCACAGACAAGCTCTATATACCCGCCGAGCTACCACCGAATCACCCATCGCGTAGCTACCTCGAAAGTGGTCTATGGACTCGTGCTCTATCCCTATCCTACTAGCAACAAGGGAGATATATAGACAGTAGAACCCGGATCTATCAAAGCATACACATCAAACCTGAACCGATAAGGTACTCGTGACGACATCGGTGAGGCCTCCGATCCCGTCGGCCGACAAAGCATATATGCGGTTCTCGAGGACCGCTAGAATCGGGACTCGCGCTTACGACCTGCCGCGACCGCTAATCCATGTGTACCTTCTCCGGCGAGTAATCGTCGGGATGAAGCGCAATGCACACTCGTAGCCGAGCCCTACCACCGCCACGCCCGGTCGGACAAACTCGCAAAGTGACCTGCCGCCACAAGTATAGCAAGCTCCTGAGTACGCCTCGAATGGTATTCGCCACAACGGGCACACCGAGCGCACTCGAACGGTTAGCACCGCTACCTCGAAATCAAGTCCCGGGCCCGACCGCCTCGACCGCTCTGGCTGTGCTGAAAATGAGGTAGGAGCGCTCGGCGCTGGCTGTGGGGCAAATCCGACTTCACGATGCCGCCACCCGAGGACCACCAAAAGAACCGCCGTCTTGGCCTTCTTCTCGCTGATATCGCTTACCCGGCGGTCTACGCCTCACAACCTGTGCATGAGCTCGCATACGGGTTATGTCCATGCTCGGGTCAAGGGACACACCCGCACAAGACTCGCCATGTAATCATCTAGCCCGATGACATAGCGATGCACTCGCCCTCCATCTCGCTACCAAGCGGGGACATATCGAGCCAAAGAATCAAACTCGACATTGTACTCCTCACCGGCGCCCTCCCCGCCTCAAAGAACAAGAATCTATCACTCGTGCCTCTCATCTGCGGAGGCAAGAAGTGTGTGAGAAAAGCCTCTGAAAACTCATCCCATACTGCTGGAGGTGCATGCTCTCCCCGGGAAAGCTCCCATGAATCAAACCAATCGACTGCGGTATCACGCGGCCGATGCGAACCGAATGTCACAGCCTCGCCTCAAGCCACGATCACCCGCATAATCCTCTGCGGTGACGGATGAACTCCTGCGGATCATCTTCCGCCTCGACCGAAAAACTCAAGCGGGCTACAACTCAAGAAATCTCGTAGCCTCAAACTATTCGCCTCGGGTGCACTACGGTGCGACCGAGCCGAGCCGAACTGCCGTGATCCAGCCTCTCCTCGTATCGGGCCACAACTTTAGCCAATAGTCGGGCCATCTCCTTGTACCCTAACCTCCGCCCAGCCGGGACGGGGTGTGGTACTGTGGTCTCTTTGGGCCAAGCGCCATAGAACTCGCCGCCTCGTATAGATCGGGCCCGAGCCCTCGTAACTCGGGTGTCTCGCTAGCGCCTCCGCCGCTTTGCCTTCTGGGCCCGGGTTGCCTTACGTGGAGGCATAATCATACAGAAAGGAATTCGTTAGAGGGTCCAACCTATAACACATTTCTAAAGCACGATCTCGAATGAGAAGAATGGAAACCAATCCTAAATATCCTATAGCTTCCTCGATTATTGGTGTGGTGCACAACACACCGATAATCAAGACTTACTAGATACGGTCGTAGACACTTTCCGAGGATTAATCGCTTCGATACCACTTTTGTCACGACCTGCCCGGTTCGTGGATCGTGCCTTACCGGCACCCAAGTAGTCATACATCGAGTAACCAATGAATATAAAACAAGACAGAAACAGCTTTATAAAATAAGACACGCTTTATCTCGATGAAAAGCTTGCCTTTCGGCATAATATAAATAACTCAAGTTTTGCGCTACATCCCAACTGCATAATAGTACTACTGCACTCTGGAGTAAACAACTATGGCGGACAGGCCCGCCATACCCCGATCAGACAAAACTATCTACAATACAGGAGATCATACCCAAAAGTAGAGCCTCCGAGAAGATGGAGCTCCCGACACCAACGCAAAGATCCTAAGGATGTGGATCTAGCACTGCTGCCCTTACCGCGGCATTTGACGCAGCCCGAGAGGTCGATAACAGTACCAAGTATGTGAAACTATAAAGTACTTAAAATGAAATCAAAGTATTTAAAACCTTTTCACAAATACAATCACCAATTGCACATAGTGCCACATCACAAACAACAACAGAATAGGAAAATCAGAATGTGTCTATTCTAGGCCGCGAATGATCGGCAAGGCCAATCGCCCATAGTATCATTCTCTGCGTGCCTAGTCCTCGACTTCCGCACTCGCATAGTCCCACACGCACTGCATGAGATATTTCTCGCATCGGGGCAGCTAACCCCAGATCCGCCTAGGCTCCCGCACCGCATAGCCTCAAAAGACCGCATAGTCTCAACAGACCGCATAGGAGTCCGCGTCAGGCTAAACGCCCGAATGATCAATCTCGAGCATACCGCTGCTCGCATAGTCTCACAGACCGCATAGCCGTATAGACCGCATCAAGCGGCAAGCCTCGTATAACAATCGAGGGTAGGTGATACAATAACAAGACAATGGACTTCCGGTTAGCAACGTAAGCACAAAGCAAGAATGACCCCCTTACACAAGATTACAAGACACTAACACAGTAGCGCCATAACATGTCTACTTATCAAACAATCTTACTACACTTAATGTAAATCAATACAAGGCTTTTATAAACAAAACAAGTAAACAGCCTTTTTATCTTCTTAAGTCGTTATACCTAACTTCCCATAAAGCCGATAACTCTTACGCTTTTGTTTTAAAACCAAATATTTATCTTCCATTAAAAATGATTCAAAGATTCTTTTGAAATGTTTTTTTCTTTGTTATTCGCTTAAGCCGTGAGGCATCGCTAGTAAGTATTATTCAGCTTAAGCCGAGGCATTACCATAAGTATTATTCAGCTTAAGTCAAAGACATTGCCGTAGTTATTATTCAGTAACACATGTACGCTCACCGCACTATATATTATAAAATATCATGCTTTAGGAAGAATCACATACCTTCTCAAATAAAACCACCGCCAAGTCAATATGTCGCAGAGAGTCACCTATAATAGTCACGATATCTATCAAAGATCGCCTGAGGGTCATTCTAAACAGGGTTCATAATTCTACGGAAAGTCGGGCAGACAACCCTACCCATGAGCTATGTAAGTCTCATCAGAAAACAGTCCTATGTGAGTACAGATTCAATTATTCTTCTTTAAACCCTTCTACTGTGATAACAGCTCAATTCTATTCGTGATATTCTTCTAAGTATCTAATACTTATTCTAATACTACAACAGAAGTATTCTCTAATTCAAAAGAGGTTAGGATTAGTTACCTCGGTAAGCCCAATAATATCCTAGATAAAGTCGCACTGAGCAAGGTTTAGCTCCTAAGTTGTACGCTCCAGAGTCTAAGAAACCTTAGAAGTTCTTCACAACTTCTACTAAGGACTAAGGGATTTGGGCTAGGTATTTTGGGCATTATAACGGTACTAGAAGACAACTTTTCTACCAAGGAGGGGGTAGATTTCTAGCTAGGGGGTAGGCCCTCGCCAAGCTTCTCGAGGAAGGGGGTGTTGGACGAATTGCTAACAAAGGGAGAGGGAAGGATTTTTAGACTTGAAAGCTTTTGTGGATGAAGAACTCTTCATCTCAAGAGGGTATTTATAGCTCAAGCCTGGCCAACCAATGGCCAAGATGAAGACAAGTGCAAGGCAAGTGTAGGGTGAGGATTTAGGCAAGTGTCCTTGGCCAACTTGCACACAAAATATCCTACCAACTCCAAGACAAAAGAAGCCAACCCAATCGGCCCTATTGCCGTGTCAAGTCCACCAATTGGAGGGTGACAAGTGTCGCCCTCCCGTTGGTCCAAAATGTTTCGTCTCTCGGAAAAATCCGCAAAAATACTAAATGACATAGTCGGAATTTTCTACGAAGTGTGGAAACGTTTCGTCGGAAAACGATTCTTCTAGTGTGTTGTGCACAAATAAAACGTCCAAGGCTAACTTTAAAGCCAAACTTTTTGTACGTATTCCCTTACGTACATACTCTGGAAATACGGGGTATAACAAAGAGAATGGTTTTCTCTAATAATGTAAGCAAAGAAATGATTTGAAATAAAGAAGGACAAATTGTTTTAAAGGTATCAATTGCTTAAGGTTTTTAATAAAGAAGTCACTTGATTTAGAAGCCGGTAAATGTATTTCTAAAAAGGTATTGTGACTTGTCTTAAAAGGGTGGATAGGACTTGATACTATAGTTGCTAGTATCTGGGAAGTTTTATTTGAAAAAGAGTCTTTCTAAAGAAGTAGAGGTGCGTGGTACGTTGGGTTAAATTCCCGGATTTTATATGACATTATCGTCCCAGAAATGGGCGGCAAGATACCTTACGCAGACTATATGACATTATCGTCCCGAAATGGGCCGGCAGATACCTTTGGCGCGTACTATATGACATTATCGTCCCGAAATGGGTCGGACAAGATACCTTTACGCGCACTATATGACATTATCGCCCCGAATGGGCCGGGCAAGATACCTTACGCGCAACTATATGACATTATCGCCCCGTAAATGGGCCGCAAGATACCTTTACGGGCGACTATATGACATTATTGTCCCGAAATGGGCCGCAAGATACCTTACGCGCACTATATGACATTATCGCCCCGAAATGGGCCGGCAAGATACCTTTACGCGCACTATACGACATTATCGCCCCAGAAATGGGTCGGGCAAGATACCTTACGCGCACTATATGACATTATCGCCCCGAAATGGGCCGCAAGATACCTTTACGCGCACTATATGATATTATCGCCCCGAAACGGGCCGGCAAGACACCGTATGGGCGCACTATGTGACCTTATCGCGTCCCAGTTGGGCCGGCAAGATAGCGCCCTCCATAAAGCGGTCGAGTAGGTTATGTAAGGTAAGTAAGTTATGTGGTAGTGAACTTGATGATTTTCCGAAGTAAGTACGTAAGAAAGTGACTATAACTTTTATTGAAATGGGAAAAGATAATAAGGTACGATTAAGTTCACGTGATGGTAATGACATGGTAGGTTCAGGTATTTACCCTTTTTATACTTACCCCTGTCATGCTTTTATACAGATATGTTTTGTTTAATATACCTTATTTCCGTTCCATATTCGGTACTGTAACCGACGCTTCGGGCTGCGTTCATGCCCGCATGTTTTAGGTACCCAGGTTGGTGATCCTTGCTCTTAGGATCTCGGTTCAGTTTTTGGGAAAAAGCTCCATTTGCTCCGGAGGCTTATCTCTTGGTATGGTTTTCCCTGAGGTTGTAGATTCATGTATATTCAGGGGTATGGTGGGGCCCTGTCCCGCCACAGTTGTTATGTTAAAACTCTTAGAGGTCTGTAGTCACAGATTGTGGTCAGTTTGTAAAGGAAAAGAGGCAACTGCTTCAGTTGTATATATAAATGTACAGGAAGGTAGCCCTATAGGCTAACCTGTTGTTTTATTTCTGTTGTTTTATTCATGTATGTTCCGCTGATTATCTCTGATGTATACCTGTAAGGGTGCCCAGGTAGGGCACCAGTCGCGGGCCCGGGGTCGGGTCGTGACAAAAGTGGTATCAGAGCAGTTAGTCCTCGGAAAGTGTCTACAGACCGTGTCTAGTAGAGTCTTGATTATCGGTGTGTTGTGCACCACATCTATAATCAGGAGGCTGCAGGACATTTAGGATTGGTTTCCATTCTTCTCTCTTTGAGATCGTGCAGTAGAGCTGTCCTAGTAGGTTGAATCCTCTCTGACCCCTTCTTATGTAACAGTTATGCCTCCACGGAAGGCGACCAGGGCCCAGAAGGGCAAGGCAGCAGCAGGAGCTGCTAGTGGTACGCAGAGGGTTACTCGGACTCAGGCACGGACTATGCCTGAGGTAGTAGGCGGGTCGGCGAGTTCAGCCACGCCAGCAGTATTAGAGGAGCCGAGAGCGGCAGTAGCTCCAGAGGTTCCGGCACCAGAGCCTCCAGTCCCACAGCCAGGAGCTGAGTATAGAGACTACGGGGAGCAGATCCGGTTATTGACCAGTATAGTAGCAGGGCAGCGCCGACAGGAGCAGGCAGCTAACCCTAGAGCTGACAGTTTGCGGATCCGAGATTTTCTGGGTTGTCATCCGCCCGAGTTTTATGGTTCGAGGTCTGAGGAGGATCCGCAGGAGTTCATTCGGCAGCTACAGCGGACTATGCAGGTTCTTAGGGCTTCAGAGACTGAGTCTGTTATGCTAGCCTCTTACCGGTTACGCGATATTGCGTTGAACTGGTTTGAGTCATGGGTGCTGACGAGAGGGGATGATGCTCTTCCAGCTGTTTGGGAGGAGTTCACAGAGGCCTTTATGGATCACTTTTTGCCTCCTGAGATGAGGAGGGCCCGCGTAGATAGATTTTTGACCTTGAGGCAGAATGAGAGGACTATCAGGGAGTATAGCCTGGAGTTTGACTCCTTGGCCAGGCATGCGCACACCATTGTAGCTGACATGGCGGATAGAGTTCATCGTTATGTGATGGGGCTAGACCGTCATATGATTACTGCATGCTTGGGGGTGGCTCTTCAGCCCGGTATGGACATTGCTAGGATGCAGGCCTATGCGCAGGGGATAGAGGATAGAGAGAGGGAGGATCAGATTGACTCAGGCCAGCCCAAGAGGGCCAGGACAACAGGGTCTCAGGGCAGTTCTCGAGGCGGACAGCCTCAGCAGCAGACTAGGTCTACATTGCAGCCAGCACCGAGTGCTCCTCCACAGTTTTCCGGCGGAGGGTTTTACAACCCCGGGAATGCAGGGGCCGGTCAGGTCTCTAGAGCTTCAGAGCCTCAGGGAGATGGGGGTTCCAGTCAGTCGAGGCCACCTGTGCCTCAATGCGCCCAGTGTGGTAGGTTACATTCTGGGGTATGTCGCGCCGGTACGGGTGCTTGTTTTTCTTGTGGTCGTCTAGGCCATATGTTAAGAGAGTGTCCTTATAGAGGGGGTCCTGGTGGGACAACACCGTCTACTGGATCAGTTGCGGGTTCTTCGCCTTCAATAGCTAGGCAGGAGGTTCATACACCGACAGGCCGTGGCAGAGGTCGTGGTGGGAGTTCCCAGTTTTAGCGGTCCTTTGAACCGCCTATATGATTTCAGGTATGTCTTTGGCCCTTTAGAAATTTGTATGCATGATAAAGTTGTTGTTATACCCCGTAGTTCCAGGGTATGTATGTGAGGAGGTACGTACGAGAATACGACAGAAATTTTGGAAAGAAAGAAAGGTGTGATTTTTCGACGGAAAAGTTTCCGGGTTTTGTGAAGGAAAAAGGTTCGTTAATGGGAATTGGATTCCCAGATTTGGTATTTGGACTTCTTGGATTATATTAGAATTATGAGATTTTATTTTCGGAAATGGTCACGTGGGGCCCACGGGAGAAATTTACGGTTTTGTGGGGCCCGCTTTGTTTTTGAGATTTTCGGTATTTTGGATATTTTCTGAAGACGAAATATTTTGGACGAGTCGAGGGCGACATGTGTCACCCCCATGTGGCACCTTGGCCGAAATTGGAGGGACAAGTGGCTAGCCACTTGTCCCCTTGGCCGAAATGGCCATGACACATGGAGATTGAAATCGTTGGCCATGTGGTGTGGTGGGACCCACACACACATGGCCCAATCTTGACCACCCACTTGCTATGATCCTAACCCTTGTTTCCCCTATAAATACCCCCTTAGCTTGAAGACTAATTTCATCCCTCACTTGAATACTTTCCAAGCAAATACTCCCTCCCCTTTGTAGTGTTTTCGTCCCTCCCCCCCTCTTGTGTATAAATACTTTGTGTATTGTGGTATATTCCCAAATACCTTGGCCTAGTATCCCTAGTAGTATTCCAAAGTTGTTTTAATACTAGGAGCCCGGAAATGCTACTTAATTCCAATAGTCGCAAGACGAAACCCTAGAAAATCTTCATAAGCTTGGTTGAAGTGTTAAGAGAAGTTGTTTAGAAACTTCTAAGGGTCGCTTGGAGAGGGTTGGAGCGTAAGGAATTAGAGCTAAACGTTGCCCAGGATCGACTTATAATCTTGGATAATTTTGGGCTTATCGAGGTAATAATATATGTCCCCCTATTGTAATTGGATATTACATGTTGTAGTAGTTATACTTGAGTATATTATATTGGAAGGATGATTATAAAGGATTGAATCAGATTTACGATGGACTGTACTTCTGAGACTTGTGTAGTATTATTGTGAAGCAGAATTGAACACGTCCGGTTAGACGTGTAATCCCCTGAGAGTTGTTGGCCTGGTAGCGGGCCTTGATAGGGGAGGAGATTTATGTGATAGCGGGGGGGGGGGGGGGAGGTGATGCCGAATTTTATGTAGAATAAAGGAATCTGGGATTTAGAATATTCTACGAAGAGATCTAGAAGTTGATAGACGTTTTTATGGCCAGTATAGGTGGAAGTACTACGAGTAGCGTATTCTACTTGAAGGGTGGAAAAGGCTAGCAAGGTTGTAGTACTTGGAGCATTTTGCTAATTGTCGATAATTGTCGCGAGGTATGTGAACCTCTTCCTATCTTTTCTAGCATGATTGTTGTGAACTATGTAGTACGGTAGACGTACATGTGCTAAGTGAATTGGTTGGTTTAAAACATAAAGTGTTATAATAGCTTTATGGGAAGTTAGTTATAACGACTTTATGTAGGTAAAAGAATTATTTATTGATTTTAGAAGTTAAGAGACTTGATCTTGAAAGATAAGAGACTTGACTTATAAATGACTTGATAGGAAATATTAAGGACTTGGTTTGTGTTAAACAGTTATGAAACCGCTTTTATGAGAAATGGGTATTTGGTCTTTAAAAGGAACTTGATTTCTAAAAGAAAAGAGACTTGAGGAATTGAAGAGTTTTTGGTTTAAAAGAGAGGCATGGTTTTGTCTTAAATTGGTTTAAAACATAAAGTGTTATAACAACTTTATGGGAAGTTAGTTATAACGACTTTATGAAAGCAAAAGAATGGTTTTATCATTGGTTTTAAAATGGTAACTTGATTTAAGTATAGGTTACTTGTTTTGAAAAGAGTAAGTATTTGAGTTTTAAAGAGTATACATGATGTTGTTTTAAAAGGAAGGCACTTGGTTTAAAAAGTATAGAGTACTTGATTTTAAAAGCCTTGTAAAGGTTTTTTCGAAAGTAAAGTAATTTGGTTTGAAAAGGAAATGTGTTTTTGATACTACGAGTATTAGTATCTTTTACGTAAAAAGAGGTCTTTTTGAAAGAATGAAAGTAGGTATTATTTTTGGGTTTGAAACCCGTATTGTTGACATAAAATGAAAGTACCTTGAGTTGTGTGTAACTTGCCTATGTTTGCGTGTGATAGCCTTGTCGTGCTAGTATTGTATTTCTATACCACCGAGTCTCTCGATGGAGGGCCGACTGCTTTGTTATGATCTTACTTGGATATACCGACAGTGACGGAGCATTCCACGGGTACGCTTCTGCGGTTATTATTCCATGGACTAGCTCTCCATGAGGTTTTACTGATTCGGCTTGGTATCTGGTAGTTGGCTCTCGTACTTGCCCCGAAGTCGTGGCTGTTTCGGCTTGGTATCTGGTAGTTAGCCTTCGTACTTGCCCCGTTCAGTTTTGTGACGAAGTCTCGTGATTCGCCAGTATCTGGTAGTTAGTCTTCGTACTTGCCCCGGCCAACTACGTGGCGCAGGCTTGGTATCTGGTAGTTGGCTTTCGTACTTGCCCTGGGTCAGCTTCGTGGTATGGTGTCACGACCCGAACCCGGGCCGTGACTGGTGCCTTACCCCGGGCACCCTAGTGATACAACATCAGAGAAAATCAGCGGAAATAAAAACATGAACATGAATTAAGAGAAAAGATAAATAAACAGGCCAACCAAAACAGTTGCCTTCATCATAAATACATAAATACCCGAACAGTTATCCTTTTTACAAACCCTGCCCACAACAAAGCATGCACTCTAAGATTTTACAACGACGACGGGACAGGGCCCGCCATACCGAATGTATAAGCATCTACTGCACTGTGGTAACATACCAAAAGATAAGCCTCCGAAGGAACGGAGCTTTCCAATACGCTGAAAGGTGATCCTAAAAGCGGGGATCGACAGCCGATGTACCTTTTACCTGCGGCATGAACGCAGCCCCCCGAATGAGGTCAGTACAACAGGTACCAAGTATGTGAAACTGTAAACTAGTGTAAATGAAATCATAATAGTCTATATAAAGCAGGAGACATGTATGATAACCAAACTACAGTTCACAACATAGAAGCAGTCATGTCAAGTCAGGGACTCACGCCCTAAAAGTCATCCCTCATGCCCGTGGAACTCCTTCCTCACCGCTGCGGTCTAGGTACAAATCATGTGATACGTATATGTGTCTCGGCCCATCTTATGGACCCAATATAGAAAAGGGTGGAATACATTCCCGGTTCATCCCATGAACCGGTAGTCGAGTGGAATACGTTCCCGGATGAACCGGTAGTCAAGTGAAATACATTCCCGGATGAACCGGTCCTCAAGTGAAATACATTCCCGGATGAACCGGTAATCAAGTGAAACACATTCCCGGATGAACCGGTAGTCGAGTGAAATACATTCCCGGATGAACCGGTAATCAAGTGATATACATTCCCGGATGACCCGGTAGTCAAGTGATATACATTCCCGGATGAACCGGTAGTCGAGTAGACACAGTACTTACACAACAAGGCTATCACACGTAACATGGTCAAGTTTCATAACAACAAGTATAAGCAAGTTACACACGACTCAAGGTACTTTCATTTTATATCAAAGTCCGGATTTTTAACCTTAAAGTACTACGTCCGTTAAATTCCTTTTAAGATCCATTTCTACAAAGGTCACCCGATACCCGTAGTATAAAATTTGAGTGACTAACATTGTTAAGTAAACCAAAATGCTTTCCTTTGTAAAATCAAGTGACAACCTTATTTTCCAAACGTTCAAGTTCGCCTAATTTCGAATGCTCAAGTTTCTCATTTTAGAAAAAGGTTTCGTAGTTCATAGTTTTAAATCCTTTAAAACATAATTCTCCTTTAAACGTTTTGAGAAACCTATGTCTTATAAGTGAGTAGGTTATTCTTGTTTATAATCAATCTTATTAAGCAGCCATGATCTAGGAAAATGTAATATCATTTTGTCTCATCTTAGCTTCTATGCAGATGGAGGTTTCTACTGGTTTTAATAATACTTCTTTAGTCAATACATTTTCCTTTTATTAACGCTGCAGTGGTTTGTCGATACACATTCTGATTCAAATCAAGAAACATTCTTAAGCCGTTATACCTAACTTCCCATAAAGCTAGTATAACTCTTAAGCTTTCAAAACCCAAGTAATACTCATTCTTTCAAAACGATTCATAGATCTTTTGAAATGCTTCAAGTTCTTTATTAACACATATCAAGCCAGTTATTATTCAAATCAGTTACCTTTTAAAAACCACAAAGTATGTGCTTATCCACATAAAGCTATTATAACCAACTTCCCATAAAGCCGTTATAACACTTTATGTTTTAACTCAATCAACTTCTTTTAGCACATGTACGTTTACCGTACTACATAGTTCACACATATCATGCTAGAGAGATAGGAAGAGGTCCACATACCTCGCGGCGATTATCGACTAATAGCAAAACGCTCAAGTACCTCAAACCGCTTACGACACTCGATCAGCGATCACTCCACACGCAGACTACAACCTATAGAGGCCACAAAGCGCCTATTAATACCTTTAGATCCCGACGTAGAATATTCTACGTAAAATTGACAATATTTCCCGCAACAACAGAAATCTCCTCCTCTATCGAGGCCGCTACCAAGCCAACCGGGGTTAACACGTCGACCGGACGTGTACAATTCTACTACACAGAATGCTACACAAGTCTCAGAATACACCTATGTAATTACGATTCGATTCTCTTATTTAAATTCAGCTTAAGTCGCAAGACATTGCCGTAAGTATTATTCGAGCTTAAGTCAAAAGACATTGCCGCACAATTATAATGTTCATTCTATATATAGTATACTTCAACTATATATTCCTACAACATGTAATTTCCAATTACAAATGTAAGGTCAAGAATGTTTACCTCGATAAGCCCAAAATTATCCGAGTTTATATGTCGTTCTGAACAAGGTTTAGCTCCTACTCATGCGCTCCAAAACGCTCCAAGAAACCCTTAGAAGTGTCTACACAACTTCTACTTAATACTTCAACTACGGGTGAAGATTTTTCCTTAGGGTTTCGTTTAGTGGCTAAAGGAAAGTATAATAGTATTTTCCAAGCCAGATAAAGCGGTACTTTGGAAAGTACTACAAGGTATTTGGCTAAAGTATTTTGGGCATTATAACGATACTTGTAGAATACATTTCTACCAAGGGGGGGTAGTATTTTGACTAGCACAACTAGGCTAGGGGGTTGCTCTCGCCAGAGCCACTAGGCAAGGGGGGCTCGAGGGCCTCATGAGGGGAGAGGGGTGGTGTTTGGACGAGAACAAGGTTAAGGGAGAGGGAGGGATTTTCAAGACTTAGACAACTTTGGATGAAGAAGTTCATCAACTAAGGGGGGTATTTATAGGTCAAGTGAAGGCCAACCAATGGCCAAGATGAAGACAAGTGTGGTGCAAGTGTAGGGCTAGATTTAAGCCAAGTGCACCTTATCCATCTACCACAACAACTTGCACAAAATATCCTACCTAACCCCACTCACCAATTCGTCCAAATTGCCGTCCCACTCCATCCAATGTGAGGGTGACACTTGTCACCCTCCCGTTGGTCCAAAATGTTTCGTCTCTCGTAAAAATCCGAAAAAATTATAAACGACATAGCCGGAAATTCCCCTACGAAAGCTGTGAAAACTTTTCGTCGAAAAACGACTCTAACCGGGTGTTGTGCACAAAAAGAATTCGGCCAAGCCTAAAGAAGTTCGAAAATTTCTACGTACGTCCCCAACGTACATACTCTGGAAATACGGGGTATAACATTCTCCCCTCCTTAGAAACATTCGTCCTGAATGTTCCTTCTCAAGACGGATAACGATAAAGTTCTTCTAATAAGTTGCCAACGCCACAACTGGCCACGAAACAACATATGCACGCAAATACTTATATCCAAGTCCACGAGGAAACACCTCTAACATCACAAACTTTTGTCACTTTGCCGCGAGGTTCTAGTGTCACTCCGGCGACCCAACAAATGGTACCGGACTGCATGCGATTCCTGAGGTCTAAAATATACATCCTTCGCACCTTCTCCCTTTACAAGAAATGATCGTATCTATGCTCGCAATACATGCTCGCCTCTACCCTTACTCGTCGTACTCTTCTCGAACTCTTGAACTTTTTTAGCATACGTACCACACTTTAGTTTCCGAAACTTGGAGTCACTACCTCCCAACTTGGTCATCCTATTAGCCTCGATCTTCCTTAAGGCTATTCCCGGCCTTCACGATCTACTTCTGGTCGAACGTATCCACGAACTCATACGATGGTCATCAAAACTTGGGCCTAGCACCCTGGTGACCCTACCACCTGGCGGGACCACCCAGAGCTGACCCCACCTCATTCCGGGCTACGGGTTGACACGCAACACGCCCTCAACCCGACCCTCCGTCACGCCAACTCACTTGTTTCTCGATCCGGAACAACCTTGCTAAATCACATCATGAAAGATACCACTTTCATTTACCCAACCCAGAGACTTATCACACAATATTTTCTAGGCATAAAATGCACTCTGACAAGGATCACTCGCAAAATCTTGTACTCAAGACGGCCTTACATCTAAGGTCTCAACTGTAATATTCTAAGGTTCATCATTTTCTCACCCCCCAGGCTTACCCTTTTTCCCCAACCAGGTTCCTAAATCACATTTTAGCACAAAGCTATCCGAACATAACACTTAACACATTAACATAACATCAAAACATACAAGCCTCTAGATGGTTAAGGATATACCTGAAGCTACCGCTCCACTCTAATCATAAGTCTGCCCTGCAGGGCGCATAATCGTAGGCGCGATGAACACGCCATCGATCCGCAGGCGCGCTGCTGCCGTACCTCTCCTATAAGCACGCTCTCGTCACATGGCTCGACGGCCGCAGTGAAACAAGCACCCGAAAAAGACGACATTCCCGATGATGTTTGCCACATCGCGCACACCGAGGGACATGAATCCCGCCGCTAGCACTCACGTATACCGCGGAACGAAGCCCCGAGCTCGACCAGCTCCGAATACCCTGAACGCCCCAAGATCGAGGGGACCACTCTGCATCGTGGAGGTACATAACTAGATCGCCGAGGCGGTCCGCCTCGAAAGTTACCAAAGGACCCTCGCTGTTCGCCCTCTTCACGATCTCGGTCGTTCGCCGACCTCTCCGTGCCTCACATCCTAGTGCATGAGCTTGCGTGCGGGCAATGTCCATGCCCGGTGAAGAGCTACACCCGCATAAGCCTCGCCAAGTAATCGCCCAGCCCGTGACGTAGCGGTGTACTGCCCTCCATATCCGCTACTACGGAACATACCGAGCTAATGAGTCGAACTCCACATTGTACTCTCTAACCGTCCGCCCGCCCCGCCTCAACGTCAAAAACTGTTTACCGAGCCCTCCTCATCTGTGGAGGCAAGAAATGTGCAAGAAATGCCTTCGAGAACTTCGTCCCAAACTTTGGAAGTGCATGCTCTTCCCGACAGCCCCACGAATCAAACCAACAATCGCAGATCACGCGGTGATGCGAACCCAATACCACCGACTCGCCTCGAGGCTCGATCACTCATGATCCGTAGCCGCTGGATAAACTCCCGAGGGTCGCCTCGCCTCGATCCATAGAACACCGGAGGCTACAACTCGGGAAGTCACGTAGCCTCAAACCGCTCGCCGGGGTGTACTACGGTGCTACTTTGGGCCGGAATCGCCGATTCCAAATTTATCTCATATCGCCACGACTCGCCAAGAATCGCCATCTCCTTGTACTTATCTCATCGGCTCAGCCGTGGACCGAGGCTCGTATCAGAGTCTCAGCAGCCATCGCTGCGGCTCTAAACTCACTGGCCGGCGGCGCGCTAAACCCGCTGGCATCGCTCAGTCTTGACCGCTCGCGCTCGTGCTCTCAGATCTCACTAACAGACTCCTCGATCGCCTTGCCCAACTGGCTCAGGTTGCCTTACGCGAGGCATAATCGTAAAGGAAAGGAATACGTCGAGGGGTCCAATTTATCACACTCTAAGGCACGATCTCGTAATGAGAAGGATGGAAACTAATCCTAAATGTCTCGCAGCTCCTCGATTATAGATGTGGTGCACAACACACCGATAATCAAGACTCTACTAGACACGGTCTCAGACACTTTCCGAGGACTAATCGCTCGATACCACTTTTGTCACGACCAACTCGGCCGTGGATCGTGCCTTACCCCGCACCCTAGTGATACAACATCGAGAAAATCACGGAAATAAAAACATGAACATGAATTAAGAGAAAAGATAAATAAACAGCAACCAAAGCAGTTGCCTTCATCATAAATACATAAATACCCGAACAGCTTATCCTTTTACAAACCCCGCCTACAACAAAGCATGCACTCTAAGATTTTACAACAACTACGACGGACAGGGCCCGCCATACCCCGAATGTATAAGCATCTACTGGACTGTGGTAACATACCAAAAGATAAGCCTCAAGGAACGGAGCTTTCAATACGCCGAAAGGTGATCCTAAAGCTGGATCGACACCGATGTACCTTTTACTGCGGCATGAACGCGGCCGAATGAGGTCGATAACAGTACCAAGTATGTGAAATCAGAACTAGTGTAAATGAAATCATAATAGTCTATATAAAGCAGGAGACATGTATGATAACCAAACTACAGTTCACAACATAGAAGCAGTCATGTCAAGTCAGGGACTCACGCCCTAAAAGTCATCCCTCATGCCCGTGGAACTCCTTCCTCACTGCCGGCAGTCTAGGTACAAATCATGTGATACGTATAACAGGTCTCGGCCCATTTTATGGACCCAATATAGAAAAGGTGGAATATATTCCTGCTCATCCCATGAACCGGTAGTCGAGTGGAATACGTTCCCGGATGAACCGGTAGTCAAGTGAAATACATTCCCGGATGAACCGGTCCTCAAGTGAAATACATTCCCGGATGAACCGGTAATCAAGTGAAACACATTCCCGGATGAACCGGTAGTCGAGTGAAATACATTCCCGGATGAACCGGTAATCAAGTGATATACATTCCCGGATGACCCGGTAGTCAAGTGATATACATTCCCGGATGAACCGGTAGTCGAGTAGAACACAGTACTTACACAACAAGGCTATCACACGTAACATGGTCAAGTTTCATAACAACAAGTATAAGCAAGTTACACACGACTCAAGGTACTTTCATTTTATATCAAAGTCCGGATTTTTAACCTTAAAGTACTACGTCCGTTAAATTCCTTTTAAGATCCATTTCTTTTACAAAGGTCACCCGATACCCGTAGTATAAAATTTGAGTGACTAACATTGTTAAGTAAACCAAAATGCTTTCCTTTGTAAAATCAAGTGACAACCTTATTTTCCAAACGTTCAAGTTCGCCTAATTTCGAATGCTCAAGTTTCTCATTTTAGAAAAAGGTTTCGTAGTTCATAGTTTTAAATCCTTTAAAACATAATTCTCCTTTAAACGTTTTGAGAAACCTATGTCTTATAAGTGAGTAGGTTATTCTTGTTTATAATCAATCTTATTAAGCAGCCATGATCTAGGAAAATGTAATATCATTTTGTCTCATCTTAGCTTCTATGCAGATGGAGGTTTCTCGGTTTTAATAATACTTCTTTAGTCAATACATTTTCCTTTTATTAACGCTGCAGTGGTTTGTCGATACACATTCTGATTTCCGAAATCAGTAAAACATTCTTAAGCCGTTATACCTAACTTCCCATAAAGCTAGTATAACTCTTAAGCTTTCAAAACCCAATTAATACTCATTCTTTCAAAACGATTCATAGATCTTTTGAAATGCTTCAAGTTCTTTATTAACACATATCAAGCCGCTATTATTCAAATCGCTTACCTTTTAAAACCACAAAGTATGTGCTTATCCACATAAAGCTATTATAACCAACTTCCCATAAAGCCGTTATAACACTTTATGTTTTAACTCAATCAAATACATTTAGCACATGTCGCCTACCGTACTACATAGTTCACACATATCATGCTAGAAGAGATAGGAAGAGGTCCACATACCTCGCGGCGATTATCGACTAATAGCAAAACGCTCAAGTACCTCAAACCGTCGGCGACACTCTACCAAGCGATCACCCACACGCAAAGATTACAACCTATAGAGGCCACAAAGCGCCTATTAATACCTTTAGATCCCGGCGTAGAATATTCTACGTAAAATTCGGCGACCTCCCCGCAACGGCGTAAATCTCCTCTCTCTATCGAGGCCGCTACCAAGCCAACCTGGGGTTAACACGTCGACCGGACGTGTACAATTCTACTACACAAAGAATGCTACACAAGTCTCATCTGAATACACCCTATGTAATTACAGTCGGTTCTCTTATTTAAATTCGGGCTTAAGTCGCAAGACATTGCCGTAAGTATTATTCAGCTTAAGTCAAAAGACATTGCCGCACAATTATAATGTTCATTCTATATATAGTATACTTCAACTATATATTCCTACAACATGTAATTTCCAATTACAAATGTAAGGTCAAGAATGTTTACCTCGATAAGCCCAAAATTATCCGAGTTTATATGTCGTTCTGAGCAAGGTTTAGCTCCTACTCCGTGCGCTCCAAAACGCTCCAAGAAACCCTTAGAAGTGTCTACACAACTTCTACTTAATACTTCAACTACGGGTGAATATTTTTCCGTAGGGTTTCGTTTAGTGGCTAAAGGAAAGGATAATAGTATTTTCAGACCAGATAAAGGGTACTTTGGAAAGTACTACAAGGTATTTGGCTAAAGTATTTTGGGCATTATAACGATACTTGTAGAATACATTTCTACCAAGTGGGGTAGTATTTTGAATAGCACAACTAGGCTAGGGGGTTGCTCGCTAGAGCCACTAGGCAAGGGGGGGGGCTCGGCCGAGGGCCTTCAAGAGGGGGGGAGAGGGGTGGTGTTTGGACGAGAACAAGGTTAAGGGAGAGGGAGGGATTTTCAAGACTTAGACAATTTTTGGATGAAGAAGTTCATCAACTAAGGGGGGTATTTATAGGTCAAGTGAAGGCCAACCAATGGCCAAGATGAAGACAAGTGTGGTGCAAGTGTAGGGCTAGATTTAAGCCAAGTGCACCTTATCCATCTACCACAACAACTTGCACAAAATATCCTACCTAACCCCACTCACCAATTCGTCCAAATTGCCGTCCCACTCCATCCAATGTGAGGGTGACACTTGTCACCCTCCCGTTGGTCCAAAATGTTTCGTCTCTCGGAAAAATCCGCAAAAATTATAAACGACATAGCCGGAAATTCCCCTACGAAAGCTGTGAAAACGTTTCGTCGAAAAACGACTCTAACCGGGTGCTGTGCACAAAAAGAATTCGGCCAAGCCTAAAGAAGTTCGAAAATTTCTACGTACGTCCCCCACGTACATACTCTGGAAATACGGGGTATAACATATGGTTATATAGATTTGTTGGTACGACTTTGGTATCTGGTAGTTGGCTTTCGTACTTGCCCCGGTCAGTTGATGATGCGGCTTTGGTATCTGGTAGTTAGCCTTCGTACTTGCCCCGTACGGTTTTTATAACACAGGTGGGACCTGGTGTTCATGTGTACTTCTTGGTGTTGTTATATCATAGACTGCCGGCAGTGAGGAAGGTATTCCACGGGCATGATTGATGTTGTGGGCGTGAGACCCATAGTTATAATTGAGTAATGACTTTGAGGGCGTGAGTCCCTGACGACGCGTATCGCTACATATTATGTATCGTAGTTTGGTTATCATATATATCTTACATTTTATATAGACTACTATGATTTCATTTACGATATTTTGATTTCACATACTTGGTACTGTTGTCTTGACCTCGCCCGGGCTGCGTTCATGCGCGGTAGGTACATCGGTTGTGGATCCTCGCTCATAGGATCACGATTCCGCATTTTGGGAAGCCTGGTTTCTCGGAGGCTCATTTTTGGTATAGTCCCTGTCGATTGTAGTTACTAGTACATTCGGGGTATGGCGGCCTGTCCGTCATAGTTATGGTTACATTCTTAGAGTGCAGTAATCTTGTTGTGGCGGGTGTGGTTTGTAAAAGGATTTAATCTGTTGTGTTGATATATATATGTATATATTCGGGAAGGTGACCATTTTGGTTGCTTTGTTTCATACTTTATGTCTTGTCTCATGTTTTAGTTTTTATTTCCGCTGATTTTCTCTGATGTTGTATCACTAGGGTGCCCGGGGTAAGGCACCAGTCGCGGGCCCGAGGTCGGGTCGTGACAAAAGTGGTATCAGAGCAGTTAGTCCTCGGAAAGTGTCTACAGACCGTGTCTAGTAGAGTCTTGATTATCGGTGTGTTGTGCACCAAATCTATAATCAGGAGGCTGCAGGACATTTAGGATTGGTTTCCATTCTTCTCACTCTGAGATCGTGCCTTAGAGCTGTGTTGTAAGCTGGACCCCTCTGACGTAATTCTTTTATATCAGTTATGCCTCCACGCAAGGCAACCAGAGCCCAGAAGGGCAAGGCAGTAGAGGGAGTTGCGAGTAGAGCACAGAGGGTTACCAGGGCAGAGGCCCAGTTTTTACCCGAGGTGGTGCTACAGACGGCGGATTCTACGATGCCGCCAGCCCCAGCAGAGTTTAGTACAGCAGCAGTAGCTACTGAGGCCACGATATCTGAGCCTCCAGTCCCACGGCCAGGAACGGAGGATATGGGTTGCAAGGAGATGGCCCAGTTACTAGTTAGGTTTATGGCGGGACTTGAGGACAGACGGGAGCCGGTGGTACCAGTAGTGCACCCCAAGGCCGATAGTTGGAGACTTCGGGACTTCTTAAGTTGCAGTCCACCAGTGTTCTATGGATCGAGAGTTGAGGATGACCCTCAGGAGTTTATCCGACAGTTACAGTGGATCATGAGAGTGATCAAGGCCTCAGAGGCAGAGTCGGTGGTATTGGGTTCGCATCGGCTGCGTGATCGCAATGATCGGTTTGATTCGTGGAAGCGTCGGGGAGCATGCGCATCCAGCTGTATGGGACGAGTTCTCAGGGGCATTTCTTGCATTTCTTGCCCCCACAGATGTGGAGGACTTTGGCCGACAGATTTTTAATGTTGAGGCAGGACGGGCGTACGGTTCGGGAGTACAACGTGGAGTTCGACTCGTTGGCCCGATATGTCCCGGCGTTAGTAGCAAATATGGAGGACAGAGTGCAGTGCAACGTTACGGGGCTCGATGACTACTTGGCAGAAGCTTGCTCGGGTGTAGTTCTTCAGCCGGGCATGGACATTGCCCGCATGCAGGCTTATGCACTTGGGTGTGAGGAGCGGAGAGGTCGACGGAATGACCAGGATCAGCAGAAGAGGGCCAGAACAGCAGGGCCTTTTGGCGACTTTCGAGGCGGACCGCCTCAGCAGCAGACTAGTTATGCGCCTCCACCAGTACAGAGCGGTCCTCGCGATCTTGTGGCATCCAGTATTCGGGGAGCGGTCGTGGCTCGAGGTTGAGTTTTTCGGGAGTAGTGGTGTTGACCAGATGAGGCCACCCTTACCTCAGTGTGGCCGTTGCGGTAGAATCCATAAGAAGTGTCGTCTTTGGTTCGGGAGGTTGTTTTACATGCGGCCAGCAGGGCCATTTTGCGAGAAATTGTCCGACCCGAGGTAGCACGGATGTAGAGACTCAACCTTCAGGATCTATGGCTAGTTCATCACCTTCTACAGTTATGCGCCCTGCAGGGCAGGCCTATGATTAGAGTGAAGCGGTAGATACATGTATATCCTTAACCCTCTAGAGATTAGTATGCTTGATATGGTGATCTTATTATTGTGTGCTATGTACGGATAGCGTTGTGTTATTGATGTGTTAGAAAACATGGTTAGTTGAAAGGATAAGTATGGGGGTATGGAAGGTGTGAACCTTAGAATATTACGCGTTGAGACCTTAGATGTAAGTTCGTCTCGAGTACAAGACTTTGCGGGTAATCCTTGTCGGAGAGCATTACATACATAGGGTGTATTAGTGGGATAATTCCTTGGGTTGTGTAAGATGAGAGTGGTAGCTTTCAGGACTTGTGTAGGTAAGATTGTTCCGGATCGGGGAACAAGAGTCTGGTGCGATTATGGGTCGGGTTGAGGACCATTCGCGGGTCAAACCGCATCCCGGTTTGGGGTGGGGTCAGTTCGAGGTGGTCCCACTGTGTGATAGGGTCACGAGGGTGCTAGGCCCAAGTTTAGGTAGCCATCGTATGAGTTCGTGGATGCGTTCGACCAGAATCGGATCGTGAAGGCCGGGAATGGCCTTAGGGTAAATTGAAGCTAGTGGGGGTTGTTGTGAGATTAGAAATGATTTCCTCGTTGGCTTGGATTTGAGTTTTGCGCACATGTTATATTCTGGCCATTGGTGGCATGATCGGTTTTTGTAAGTATAGTAGTGGAGACTATACCGGCACACGTTTGATTAGAGGCTTAGAAGGAACATTCGGGA
Organism: Przewalskia tangutica; assembly: GCA_029844215.1. NCBI lineage: Eukaryota > Viridiplantae > Streptophyta > Magnoliopsida > Solanales > Solanaceae > Przewalskia > Przewalskia tangutica. The sequence goes on from CM056724.1 coordinate 55,796,656, forward strand.
CGAATGTTTCTAAGGGGGGAAGAATGTTATACCCCGTAGTTCCAGGGTATGTATGTGAGGACGTACGTACGAGAATACGACAGAAATTTTGGAAAGAAAGAAAGGTGTGATTTTTCGACGGAAAAGTTTCCGGGTTTTGTGAAGGAAAAAGGTTCGTTAATGGGAATTGGATTCCCAGATTTGGTATTTGGACTTCTTGGATTATATTAGAATTATGAGATTTTATTTTCGGAAATGATCACGTGGGGCCCACGGGAGAAATTTACGGTTTTGTGGGGCCCGCTTTGTTTTTGAGATTTTCGGTATTTTGGATATTTTCGGAAGACGAAATATTTTGGACGAGTCGGGGGGCGACACGTGTCACCCCCATGTGGCACCTTGGCCGAAATTGGAGTGACAAGTGGCTAGCCACTTGTCCCCTTGGCCGAAATGGCCATGACACTTGGAGATTGAAATCGTTGGCCATGTGGTGTGGTGGGACCCACACACACATGGCCCAATCTTGACCACCCACTTGCTATGATCCTAACCCTTGTTTCCCCTATAAATACCCCCTTAGCTTGAAGACTAATTTCATCACTCACTTGAATACTTTCCAAGCAAATACTCCCTCCCCTTTGTAATGTTTTCGTCCCTCCCCCCCTTTTGTGTAGAAATACTTTGTGTATTGTGGTATAATCCAAAATACCTTGGCCTAGTATCCCTAGTAGTATTCCAAAGTTGTTTTAATACTAGGAGCCCGGAAATGCTACTTTATTCCAATAGTCGCAAGACGAAACCCTAGAAAATCTTCATAAGCTTGGTTGAAGTGTTAAGAGAAGTTGTTTAGAAACTTCTAAGGGTCGCTTGGAGCGGGTTGGAGCGTAAGGAATTGGAGCTAAACGTTGCCCAGGATCGACTTATAATCTTGGATAATTTTGGGCTTATCGAGGTAATAATCTATGTCCCCCTATTGTAATTGGATATTACATGTTGTAGTAGTTATACTTGAGTATATTATATTGGAAGGATGATTATAAAGGATTGAACTGTATTTACATTGACCGCATTTACGTAGACTTGTGTAGTATTATTGTGAAGCGAATTGAACACGTCCGGTTAGACGTGTAATCCCCTGAGAGTTGTTGGCCTGGTAGCGGGCCTTGATAGGGGAGGAGATTTATGTGATAGCGGGGGGGAGGTGCTGCCGAATTTTCTGTAGAATAAAGGAATCTGGTATTTAGAATATTCTACGAAGAGATCTAGAAGTTGATAGACGTTTTTATGGCCAGTATAGGTGGAAGTACTACGAGTAGCGTATTCTACTTGAAGGGTGGAAAAGGCTAGCAAGGTTGTAGTACTCGGAGCATTTTGCTAATTGTCGATAATCGTCGCGAGGTATGTGAACCTCTTCCTATCTTTTCTAGCATGATTGTTGTGAACTATGTAGTACGGTAGACGTACATGTGCTAAGTGAATTGGTTGGTTTAAAACATAAAGTGTTATAATAGATTTATTGGATGTTAGTTATAACGACTTTATGTAGGTAAAAGAATGATTTATTGATTTTAGATGTTAAGAGACTTGATCTTGAAAGATAAGAGATTTGACTTAGAAATGACTTGATAGGAAATATTAAGGACTTGGTTTGTGTTAAACAGTTGTGAAACCGCTTTTATGAGAAATGGGTATTTGGTCTTTAAAAGGAACTTGATTTCTAAAAGAAAAGAGACTTGAGGAATTGAAGAGTTTTTGGTTTAAAAGAGAGGCATGGTTTTGTCTTAAATTGGTTTAAAACATAAAGTGTTATAACAGCTTTATGGGAAGTTAGTTATAACGACTTTATGAAAGCAAAAGAATGGTTTTATCATTGGTTTTAAAATGGTAACTTGATTTAAGTATAGGTTACTTGTTTTGAAAAGAGTAAGTATTTGAGTTTTAAAGAGTATACTTGATGTTGTTTTAAAAGGAAGGCACTTGGTTTAAAAAGTATAGAGTACTTGATTTTAAAAGCCTTGTAAAGGTTTTTTCGAAAGTAAAGTAATTTGGTTTGAAAAGGAAATGTGTTTTTGATACTACGAGTATTAGTATCTTTTACGTAAAAAGAGGTCTTTTTGAAAGAATGAAAGTAGGTATTATTTTTGGGTTTGAAACCCGTATTGTTGACATAAAATGAAAGTACCTTGAGTTGTGTGTAACTTGCCTATGTTTGCGTGTGATAGCCTTGTCGTGCTAGTATTGTATTTCTATACCACCGCGTCTCTCGATGGAGGGCCGACTGATTTGTTATGATCTTACTTGGATGTACCGGCAGTGACGGAGCATTCCACGGGTACGCTTCTGCGGTTATTATTCCATGGACTAGCTCTCGGCGAGGTTTCTTGATTCGGCTTGGTATCCGTAGTTGCCTCGTACTTGCCCGAAGTCGTGCTGTTTGACAGTATCTGGTAGTTAGCCTTCGTACTTACCCCGTTCAGTTTTATGACGAAGTCTCGTGATTCCGGCTTGGTATCTGGTAGTTAGTCTTCGTACTTGCCCCGGCCAGCTACGTGGCGCAGGCTTGGTATCTGGTAGTTGGCTTTCGTACTTGCCCTGGGTCAGCTTCGTGGTATGGTTATATAGATTTATTGGTACGACTTTGGTATCTGGTAGTTGGCTTTCGTACTTGCCCCGGGCAGTTGATGATGCGGCTTTGGTATCTGGTAGTTAGCCTTCGTACTTGCCCCGTACGGTTTTTATAACACAGGTGGGACCTGGTGTTCATGTGTACTTCTTGGTGTTGTTATATCATAGCCGGCGATGAAGAAGGTATTCCACGCATGATTGATGTTATGGCGTGAGACCCATAGTTATAATTGAGTAATGACTTTGAGGCGTGAGTCCACGACTTGGCGATTTGCTTACATGTATATCGTAGTTTGGTTATCATATATGTCTCTGCTTTATATAGACTACTATGATTTCATTTACAGTATTTTCGGCCACATACTTGGTACTGTTATCGACCTCCTTCGGGGGGTTGCGTTCATGCCGCAGGTAGGGGTACATCGGTTGTGGATCCTCGCTCATAGGATCACAGTTCAGCATTTTGGGAAGCTCCGTTTCTCCGGAGGCTCATTTTTGGTATAGTCCCCTGTCAGTGTAGTTACTAGTACATTCAGGGGTATAGCGGGGCCCTGTCCCGTCATAGTTATGGTTACATTCTTAAGTGCAGGTAATCTTGTTGTGGGCAGGGTTTGTAAAAGGATTTAACTGTTCAGGTTGATATATATATGTATATATTCAGGAAGGTGACCATTTTGGTTAGCTTGTTTCATACTTTATGTATTGTCTCATATTTTAGTTTTTATCTCCGCTGATTTTCTCTGATGTTGTATCACTAGGGTGCCCGGGGTAAGGCACCAGTCGCGGGCCCGAGGTCGGGTCGTGACAGTTGTAGTATGTTTAAATGTCATAAACAGATTATATTGAGACTATGTATATGCTAGAAAGAGTTGGAAGTATGAAAAGATAATCTCTTTTGGGCTTATGATGGACGGATATGCGTGTGCGAGGTATTAGGGCCATGTGTGGCATTATTGGTATGTCGGGATTGTGAAAGGAAACTATGTCGCTAATTATAAGTTTGACTCCGAAAGAACATTCGGGGACGAATGTTTCTAAGGGGGGACGAATGTTAAACCCCGTATTTACAGGACATGTTTTAAGAACGTGCGTAAGAACTCACAAGTGTTAAGATTTGAGACTGGTAAAAAATTATCAGAAATATTGGAATTGTCGGAAAATGTACTATTGTGACGAATGGGAGGGCGACACATGTCACCCCCCTTGTTGTTGCCTTGGACGAAAATGTCATGGACAAATTGTTCATTGACCATAGTCTTGGATGACTAAGTCTTGCAAGTAGCAAGCTTGAGATTCTTGACTAAGTCAAAGGACCCACAAGGCTTGATTTTTGTTAAGAGCTCATCCAACCCACCCATTTGGTTGCATCTTGACCCTCTATTGCCCTATATAATACTACTAGTAGCAAGACTAGTGCCAACACTTAGAAAATTTTCAAGAAAAATTGAAGAGCAAGATCTATTGCTCTCGGGTTCACTCACTTTCAAAAGGAAAAAAAATTGTTTCTTGTTCTTTAAACTACACACTTTAAACCAAGGTTCTTGAGTGTATTGTAAGCATATCTCAATAGAAAAATCTCGGAAAAAGATAGTTTTCGGATTAGTCGCAAAGTGAAAACCTAGTTGCTTTCTAGGTTTTGGATTGGAAGTTTGAAGGGAAGTTGTTGGTATGATTCTAAGGGTCTCAAGTAGCGGATTGAAGTGTCTTGAAGAGGCTCTAAGTTGCTAAGGAAGCGACTTCGGATTTGGAGTTGGATTGAGATTCGTTGAGGTATAATCTTGTCTCTTAATAGTGTTACAAGATTATGTATATATTGTTGTTGTTAGCTTTACATGTTGCTAGCATGAAGTTGATATGTTGAAGTTTATAAGTATTATGGATTGCTTGTAGCCTTAAATCCGAAATGTAATGTAAGCCATGTGAAGTTGGATTACAATTTGGTCGTTTACTAGAATCGTCGCATGTTACATACTTGAAGATTATAGTAGTTTAATCAATTGCGACTTGATATCATGTTATACTAACAACTTGGATTGAAATGGAAATTGGATAAGAATTGGTGTTATGGCACTCAATGTAGCCGAATTGGACATATAGTTTGATATCTATTGTGGGGCGGAATTTTACACGTCTAGTAGGCGTGTAATCCCCTATTGTTGATTGCATTGATTGGGCCTTAAATGTGGCGTGTTTGGTTATTGTATTCGGCCTTGAAAAAGGTGGCAAAGTAAGTAAAAACAAAGGAGGTGCTGTCCGATTTTCCGTAGAATTTAGCGACTTAGCACTTAGAATATTCTACGTTTGAAGTAAAGAGGTTAATGGACGTATTGTGCCCATTATAGGTTGAAGTACTAAGTATAGCGTATCCTACTTGAAGGATGGGATAACTATCAAGGTTGAAGTACTTTGGAGCATTTTGCTTCTTGTCGATAATCGTCGCGAGGTATGTGAACCTCTTCCTTCCTTTGGAATGATTCTATGTACGGAATATACCTGTGGTATCATTTCATGTTTCCTTCTACTCTTAGAAGTTAAGAGGTAGTTGTGTGATTTACTCGATGTAGAACTTTTCCTATCTTTTGAGCATGACTAGTTGCACGTATGTAGTACGGTAGACATATAGCACCTTGATATCCTTTACTAGTTTTATGAATAGCCAAGTCGGGTGAGTGAGGAGATTAACTCACTTCTTTGAAAGAATAAAGGATGTCTTAAGTTTTATTAAGTTAAGGGACTTGAAGATTTTTTTTAAGTATGTGATACTTGTTCCGTCTTAAACGTATAAGTCCCTTGGATAGGAAATTATATTTTTGGCTAAGGTATAAAGTGAATATAACGACTTTATGGGAAGTTGGTTATATTTGCTTTATGGAAAGATAAATGACTTGATTTTAGTGAAAAGACAATTTGAGTTTAAGGCATCAATTGCCTAAGGTTTTATAATAAAAGGAGTCACTTGAGTTCTAAAGGTTAAGAGACTAATTGTATGTTTTTTTTGAAAGTTAAGAGAATTGACTTGAAAGTATATAATACTTGGTTTCAAAAAGTAGAAGTCTCTTCGTTATAAAAAGGAATAAGTTGGTCTAAAACCATAAAGGGTTATAACGGCTTTATGGGAAGTTGGTTATAACGGCTTTATGGAAGGTTAAGAGAATGGTTTTCTCTAATAATGTAAGCAAAGAAATGATTTGAAATAAAGAAGGGCAAATTGTTTTAAAGGTACCAATTGCTTAAGGTTTTTAATAAAGAAGTCACTTGATTTAGAAGCCGGTAAATGTATTTCTAAAAAGGTATCGTGACTTGTCTTAAAAGGGTGGATAGGACTTGATACTATAGTTGCTAGTATCTGGGAAGTTTTATTTGAAAAAGAGTCTTTCTAAAGAAGTAGAGGTGCGTGGTACGTTGGGTTAAATTCCCGGATTTTATATGACATTATCGTCCCAGAAATGGGTCGGGCAGTATACATTTACGGGCAGACTATATGACATTATCGTCCCAGAAATGGGCCGAGCGAGATACCTTACGCGGACTATATGACATTATCGTCCCAGAAATGGGCCGGGCAGTATACCTGTATGGGCAGACTATGTGACCTTATCGCGTCCCAGATTGGGCCGGGCAGTATATGCGTCCCTCCATAAAGGGTCGGAGTAGGTTATGTAAGGTAAGTAAGTTATATGGTAGTGAACTTGATGATTTTCCGAAGTAAGTACGTAAGAAAGTGACTATAACTTTTATTGAAATGGGAAAAGATAATAAGGTACGATTAAGTTCACGTGATGGTAATGACATGGTAGGTTCAGGTATTTACCCTTTTTATACTTACCCCTGTCATGCTTTTATACAGATATATTTTGTTTAATGTACCTTATTTTCGTTCCATATTAACTGTTGTTATCGACTTCTTGGGCCATGCGTTAAATGCCCGCAGGTTTTAGGTACCCAGGTTGGTGATCCTTGCTCTTAGGATCTCGGTTCAGTTTTTGGGAAAAAGCTCCATTTGCTCCGGAGGCTTATCTCTTGGTACGGTTTTCCCTGAGGTTGTAGATTCATGTATATTCAGGGGTATGGCGGGGCCCTGTCCCGCCACAGTTGTTATGTTAAAACTCTTAGAGGTCTGTAGTCACAAATTGTGGTCAGTTTGTAAAGGAAAAGAGGCAACTGCTTCAGTTGTATATATAAATGTACAGGAAGGTAGCCCTATAGGCTAACCTGTTGTTTTATTTCTGTTCTTTCATTCATGTATGTTCCGCTGATTATCTCTGATGTATACCTGTAAGGGTGCCCAGGTAGGGCACCAGTCGCGGGCCCGGGGTCGGGTCGTGACAAATTCCTTCTTTGTATAACATGTGACGACTTAAACTAATAATCAAATTGAATTTTAATCTTAAGGGCTAAACATTCTAGTTTTCGGATTAGGGTTCCAATAGCCAATACACTTATCAAACTTCATACTTTATACCTCATGCTTGCTAATATCTATAGCTACAACAATAAGTAATCTTAATTACTAAAATGACAATATTGATACCTTTATAAGCCCTTATAAATTCCAAGATTCAAAGTCGCTCCTTAGCAATTCTTAGCTCCTTTCCTTTACGCTCCAATCCGCTATTTGAAGCCTTTAGAAGCTCACAACCAACTTCTCTTCCATTTCCAATCCAAGACTATGAAAACGACTTAGGTTTTCGCCTTGCGACTAACGTGAAAACGTCGTTTTTCCGAAATCTTTCTATTGAGATATCCTTACAATACCCTTAGGGACCTTGGGTTAAAGTCTTGTGAATAATGGATCACAAACTAAAAAAATTTGTGTGGAGAATGGGCTAAACCCGAGAGCACACATGGAAGAACAAAATGTTGTGAAATTTCTCTAAGTGTGGAAGACCTTGTCTTGCTACTAGTGTGTATATATAACACAAGGAAGGGTCAAGATTATAACATATGTGTGGCTTGGATGAAGAGCATTAAATAATTATCCAAGTGGCAAGTTGACTTGGTCAATATTCTCAAGCTTGAAGACTTATTCATCTACAATGGTCAATGACCATTCTATCCTTGTTCCAATTCGCACAAGCCTAAGTGGGGGTGCCATGTGTCGCCCTCCCATTTGTCCATAAAATTTCGTAACCCTCGTGGGCCCCACAAAACGTAAAATTCTTCGGGTGGGCCCCACGTGATCAAATCCATAAAAAATAAATTTCCATAATGTTAATAAGTTCCATACTTTTCAAATAATGCATTTTGAGAATCCAATTCTCATCAACAAACATTTTTCCTTTCCGATGTTCGGGAGATTTTCCGTCGGAAAAACAATTCTTCCTTTCGTACCAATTTCAAGTCTTGCGTTCTCGCGTCTATTCTCTTATACATGTCCTGGACTTACGTGGTGTAACAGCTGGAGGAGCACCCTCGCCCCTGAACAACTCCCATGACTCAAACCAGTTAACTGCTACATCGCGCAACCGGTAAAAAGCCAATATAACCGACTCGGCCTCCGAGGCCTTAATCACCCTCTTCGTTCGCTGAATCTGGCGGATGAACTCCTGAGGTTCATCCTCAGGTCTCGATCCATAAAACTCCGGCGGACTGCAACTCAGGAAGTCCCGAACCCTCAAATTGTTTGCTCTAGGGTTAGCTACGGCCTCGCTCTTCGCCCTGCTACTATCCTAGCAAAGAACCGATCAGATCATCAGAGTCCCTATCTTCTGCCCCTGGCTGAGGAACTGAAGGCTCAGGTGTCGAAGTCTCTGGAGCTGCTGCTGCTCTAAGCTCCTCTAATGTCGGTGGCGTAACAAAACTATTCGACTGATGCACACCCTCAGACAAGGACTGGGCCTGTGCCATCGTAACTCTCTGCGTCTGACTAGCAACTCCTGCTGCTGCTTTGCCCTTCTGGGCCAATGTTGCCTTTTGTGGAGGCATAACTGTTACACAATAATACGTCAGAGAGGGATCAACCTAATAACACAGCTCTACTGCACGATCTCAGAGTGAGAAGAATGGAAACCAATCCTATATATCATGTAGCCTCCTAGGTATAAGTATGGTGCACACATACCCACACCCAAGACTCTACTAGACACGGTCTATAGACATTCCGAGGACTAACTGCTATGATACCACTCTGTCATGACCTGAACCCCCGGGCCCACGACTGGTGCCCTACCTGGGCACCCTTATACCCTCTCAACACATATACTAATAGCGGAAGCATTTAATAACACAAAATACCTCATGACAAAACCAGCAAGCCGACAAGGCCGCCATTGTACATATATTAACCCATAACTTATTACAACTACCTGAGTTCAGCCCACATATGAATACAGACCTCTAAGAGTTTGGACCCTATCTATGACGGGACAGGGCCCCGCCATGCCCCTAAATGTACAAAAACTTACAATACAAGGGATCCATACCAAAAGATAAGCCTCCAGAGTAACGGAGCTCTTCCAAAAAACTGAACAGAGATCCTAAGAGCGAGGATTACCAACCTGTGTATCTATACCTGCGGCATGAAACGCCAGCCCCCCCCCCCCCCTCCCGAGAAAAGGGGGTCAGTACGAAAGATGTACAAAGTATGTGAAACTGTAAGTACTGTAACGGAGATCATGCGGTCCAAATATAAAGCAGGAGACATGCATGATAATTAAAATAACAGTACAACTGTGCCCTTTTAAAATATGTCTTTTAAAAGTGAGACCAACCGTGCCATTTAAAATTATGAAATCAATCGTACATTACTTTTCTTCTTTCAATAAAAGTTATATCAATATCATGAAAGCATGCTCAGAGAATCATCAAGTTCATATACACATAGATAACGTATCTCATATAACAAAACCCGACCCTTTACTGAGGGACTCGATGAAATCAACAATATAATATAACCCGATCCATTCTGGGTCTCGATGTAATTACCAATATGTGTGACGTAACCCGACCCATTTGCGGGACTCGGTGTAATGATGCAATATGTGACATAACCAGGCCCATCTGTGAGACGCGGTGTGATGATGCAATATGACGTAACCCGACCCATTTGCGGGACTCAATGTAATCTGTTGTATAACGTAACCCGACCCATCTGTGGGACGCGATATATGCATGTATATATCGTAACCCGGCCCATTTGCGGGACTCGGTGTATTGCATCTATAACATAACCCGGCCCGTTGTGGGACTCGGTGTATCAATGCAACCATATAACATTTTTAAACCATCTTTTGACTTCCCATTAAGCCGTTATAACAACTTCTCATAAAGCTATTATAACAACCTTTCATTTTTAGAAAACTAAGGCACTATCACATCTTTCCTTTTTTTTTAATAAAACCAAGGCATTATCATCTATGTAACTTTAGGGAAATGAACCCAAAGTACTACGTACATCGATTCTTTAAAGGATCTTTTCATGCAAGATAAGGGAGTTGAACCCAAAAGTACTTTCACTATTAAAACCAAGTTACTTACACTTTTTAAACTCAAGTAACTTATACGTTTAAAGTTAAGTAACTTATTCTTTTTAAATCAAGTCACTTATTCTCATTAAATCATAAAACTTCCACTTATAAAATCAAGTCCCTTTCACATATAAATTCAAGTCACTTTCACATATAAAATCAAGTAACTTCTACTTCTCAACTCAAGTAAGTTTGTACTTTTCAAATCAAGTAAATCATACCACAATGAATCCGATTTCATTTAAAACATGTACATCCACCGTACTATACATTTTTTATAAGGTTCATGCTCAAAGGAAGATAGGAAATGTTCCACATACCTCTTAAGCTATTCCACATGCCAAGTAGAATACGCCGCACGTAGAATGTCAACCTATGATGACCATAATACGTCTATCAACTTCTAGCTTCATAAGGTAGAATAATATCAAGTAAAGGGTCCTTTATTCTACGAAAAATTGGGCAGCACTTCCCCTGTTTCTACGTACTTTTCCATCTTTTCCAAGGCCTGATTTCAACAACCAACAAGCCACACTTAAGGGCACAACCAACAGTTAACCAAAGGGGATTACACGCCTAACTTGACGTGTAAAATTCTGCCCCACATCATATTAAAACAGTCCCTTAATTACGTAATTTAGTCCGCTAAAATCCGTCCATAGTCCAAATGTAAAGACAGTCCTTTAGTCCAAAGTAAAAACAGTTCATAGTCCAAAGTAATCTTAGAATTTCAAGGTCCTATGTTTCGGCCAAGAGAGTGTTTAGGGGTTAGGGGTGTTTAATCTTGCTAATTACTTGGTTAGGGACCTTAATCATATACTTAATGAACTAAGCTTGGAAGATTACAAACTTTTGGTCTTCAAAAAGGCCTATGGCCGAGAGAACCTAAAGGGAGAGGAGAGATGGGTTCTTGAAATAATTCTAAGTGTTGGCTAAGTGTAGAATGAAGTCTTGCACCCACTATATGTATATATAATGTATCTCAAAGCATGGGATCATGACAAGTGTAGGGACAAGATAGCGGATAAGTGTGTGTGGGACCCATGTCCACTTGTCCATAAAATATCTCAAAGTCCAAGTATTCAAGGCCAAGACAAGTGGGGGGGTGTGTGTGCCACGTGTCACCATACAATTTTTCAAAATTATTTCATCTCCAAAAATATCCATTTTGGTCAAAATATCTCAAAATATTGTGGGCCCCACAAAACCATAAAATTTTCCCGTGGGCCCCACATGACCAAATCCGAAACTTAAAATCTAAAATTCGAATATGTCACGACCCAACCCCGGGCAGCGACTGGTGCCTTACCTGGGCACCCTTCTAATCATACAACATAATAGACTGCGGAAGATAAATAACACATTTTTTTTTTAAAACCAAGGCCAAGCCGATAAGGCTGCCATAATCATAAAAATTGCCATATAACTTACTTTTCTTTCATAACATAATCCGGCCCTTTATGGAGGGACGCATATACTACCCGACCCAATCTGGGACGCGATCAAGTCACACAAATATCAAAGCGTGCCCGTGGAATTCCTTCCTCACTGCCGGCAGTCTATGACATAAATCATACTCATGTGACACGCCCGTGGCATCCTACCTCACTGTCGGCGTACACATATACAATACATATATATATACCTCCTGCCCGTGGAATCCTCCATCACTGCCGGCAGCCGTAGGTGTAACATATAACCAGGTGACACGCCCATGGAATTCTACCTCACTGTCAGCGTACACGTAGACAATACATACATATATATATATAACGCGGCCGCATGCTCCGGAATCCCTCATCGTATAAGCATGGTCATAACGTGCCCTCGGCATCCCTCATCGTAGGTGCAGGTCTTCATGGGGAGCTAGCCCATGGAATAAGAAGATAACATGCCCCCGGAATCCCTCATCGTGGGTACATGTCTTCATGGGGAGCTAGCCCATGGAATAATAGTCGTACATAGCATGGTCGCATGCCCCGGAATCCCTCATCGTATAAGCATGGCCATGGGTAATAAAACAAATCCGGGAATCTAACCCGCCTCCTGGTCACATGCCCCGGAATCCCACATCGTATAAGCATGTCCAAGGATCAATCATAATGGAAGCATACCCGTGGAATCCCACATCACTGTCGGTACGTCCAAGTAAACTTACAACAATGCAGCCGACCCTCCAACTGAGAGTCACGACAACGTAAACATATAATACTTGCACTCAAAGCTATCACAAGCAAACATAGGCAAGTTCATTAAACCTTTAGACTTCCATTTTTATAAACTCATGGCACTTTCGTTTCACACATAAAAATCCGGGAATTTAACCCAAAGTACTACGCACCTCTACTCCTTTAAAATGACTCTTTTTCAAATAAAACTTCCAAGATACTAATAACCGTAGTATCAAGTCATATATACTTTTCAAAACAAGTCACAATACCTTTTAGAAATACAATTATAGGCTTCTAAATCACGTGACTTCTTTCTTTAAAACCTTAAGCAATTGGTACCTTTAAAGCAATTTGCCCTTCTTTATTTCAAATCATGTCTTTGCTTACATTACTGAAGAAAACCATTCTTTTAATCTTCCATAAAGTTGTTATAACCAACTTCCCATAAAGCCGTTATAACTCTTTATGTCTTAGACAATTTCATTCCTTTTATAACCAAGAGACTTATACTTTTAAATCGAATTACTTAGCTTTCAAAATACCTCAAGTCTCTTAACTTTTAAGAAAACCAGTTTCTTAACTTTAGAATGGCAAGAAATCAATACTTTCAAAATAAAGTATTCTATGCTTTTAAATCAATTCATTTCTTCCTTTAAGAATCAAGTCCCATAACTTGAAAAATAAAGTCTCTTAACCTTTTAAGAATTTGAGGTCCATAGTCTTAAAACTTCATACGTAAATTCTTATAAATTAAGTAACATATACTTTGGTGCGTTGTGAATAAGTTATACTTATTTATAACGATCTTAATCAAGTAGCCATGATCTAGAAAATGTAATACAATTTTGTCTTATCTTAGCTTCTATGCGGATGGAGAATTCTACTCATTTTAATATTTTCAATTGTCATTACATTTTCCTTTATTAACGCTGCAATGGCTTGTTCGATACTTATTCTCATTCTTGCCGTAAATTAGCCAAGTCAACTTGGCTCCAAAATACCTCCTAACGACTCTTACCAACATCCCCCATAAGACTCGGTAAGGACTTAGGATAACTTAGACATAACTTTTACATAGAGTAAATCACAAACATACCTCTTAACTTCTAAGAGTAGAAGGAACATGAAATAATACCACATGTATATTTCATACATAGAATCATGTCAAAAGAAGGAAGAGGTTCACATACCTCGCGACGATTATCGACAAATAGCAAAATGCTCCAAAGTACTTCAACCTTGATAGTTATTCCATCCTTCAAGTAGAATACGCTATACTTAGTACTTCAACCTATAATGGTCATAATACGTCTATTAAACCTCTAGCTTCAAACGTAGAATATTCTAAGTGCAAAGTCACTAAATTCTACGGAAAATCGGACAGCACTTCCTTTGTTTCTACATACTTTGCCACCTTTTTCAAGGCCGAATTCAATAACCAAACATGCCACATTTAAGGCCCAATACAACAACCAAATCAAAGGGGATTACACGCCTTACAATATATGTAAAATTCCGCCCCACAATTGACATTAAACTAGTCCACAATACAAATGCCAATTTCGGCCAAAAAGGTGCAACAACTTATCAACCTTTTCAATCCAAGTTCTTAGGTCTAACATGTTATATAGTCATAAACAACTTAACAATTATAATTCCTTCTTTATATAAAATGTGACGACTTAAACTAAAAATCCAATCGAATTAAAATCTCAAGGGCTAAACATACTAGTTTTCGGATTAGAGTTCTAATAGCCAATACACTTATCAACTTCATAATATAAATCTCATACTTTCTAATATCCATAGCTACAACAATAAGTAATCTTAATTACTAAAACAACAAGAATTATACCTTTACAAGCCCTTATAATTTCCAAGATTCAAAGTCGCTCCTTAGCAATTCTTAGCTCCTTTCCTTTACGCTACAATCCGCTATTTGAAGCCTTTAGAAGCTCACAACCAACTTCTCTTCCATTTTCAATCAAAACCTATGAAAATGCCTTAGGTTTTCGCCTTGCGACTAACGTGAAATGCCGTTTTTCCGAAATCTTTCTATTGAGATATCCTTACAATACCCTTAGGGACCTTGGGTTAAAGTTGTGTGGCTAATGGACCACAAACGAAAAATTTTCTTCTTCCCTTCATGGCAAACCCGAGAGCTCTCAATAATGGTCAAGAATAAAGTCTTGAATTTTCTAAGTATGGAAGCCTTGTCTTGCTACTAGTATGCATATATAACACATTGGAGGGTCTAGATTATAACACATGTTAGATTTGGATGGAAGAGATCGCTGCCGCCCTCGACTTAGTCAACAATGTCAAGCTCAAGCTTAGCAAGACTTTCTCATCTTTACAATGGTCAAATGACCCTTTTGCCCTTGCATCAATTTCGTCCAAGACCAATGTGGGGGGGGGGGGGGTGCCACGTGTCTCCCTCCCATTCGTCCATAAAATTCCGTAACCCTCGTGGGTCCCACAAAACGTAAAATTCCTCGGGTGGGCCCCACGTGACCAACTCCACAAAAATAAATTTCCATAATGATAATAAGTTCCATACTACTTCAATTAATGCATTTTGAGAATCCAATTCTCCTCAACGAACATTTTTCCTTTCCGACGTTCGGAAGATTTTCCGTCGGAAAAACAATTCTTCCTTTCGTACTAATTTCAAGTCTTGTGTTCCTTACGTACATTTTCTTAAACATGTCCTGGACTTACGGGGTGTAACATTCTTCCCCCCTTAGAAACATTCGTCCCCGAATGTTCTTTCGGAGTCCAATCTTATTAGATAGCGACATAGTCTCCTTTTACTACACCCTTCATACACATATGCCACCCATGGCCACATAACAATACTTATACTAAGATGTCAACCTTGGCACTCACGAAGCCAACTAGTCCATACTCATAATGACATCAAAGTCTATCATAATCATCTCTACTAGGTCTACTAGGGTCTGACGACTGTATCATCACCGGGAAAACCTCATATTCCCGCTCAGCTACCACCCCACACACTCATGGGTGTAGTTACCTCGAAAGGTTCTTATGGATTCAGGCTCTATTCCTTTACACTTGGTTGTTATCCTTCTTACTGGTCGCACTCTTTCCGTACTTCCAACTCATACTAGCATACATACATAACCCCCATACCGATTCTGGCCCCCAATCTTTTGGAGTTACTCTTTTAAACAACATAAGGCCATTTCCAGCTTTCACGACCTGGTTCCGGTGGAACGCGTCCACGAACCCGTAAAACAATTAACTAGACTTGGGTCTTGCACCCTCGTGACCCTGTCACGTAGCGGAACTACTACCAACTGATCCCACTCCATCTCAGGCTATGGGGCGACCCGCAATAGGTCCTCACCCCGTCCCACCGTCGCACTTAACTCTTATTCTTGGTCTATAATAAATCTTTCTACCCGAGAAGACCTTGTACATCTAAGGTCTCAGCGGTCATCAATATTCTTAGGCTCGCAATTTCCATGCTCCAAGCCTACCTTACCAGTCCCCCCGTAAACGGGTACAAAAACTTCTCATAATACCATAACCATGTTGTATCGATCACAACAACCATTACTTACTCTATACGGACCTCATCCGTACCATTCTCTTAAGCCTACAACTTAGCTTAATATATTAACATGGTATTCCATTAAGTTTCTTAACATGACTTATTAAGGGTCCACTGCCTTATCAGACAGCTCATCCTTTCCCAATTATCTCAAAATAAAACATAAAATCTTGGCGAGAATTCATTAACTGTTCCATACCTTCCCGGTATCTAGTTAGTTTTTACCAACTCCTGGTAATCTAAAAATCATTCTAGGCAACACGCGTCTGACCCTCATACCTAACTCCGTATAGACGTATGTCATAATACCAACTATACTATAATCATTACCAACCTGGATACGCAATCCACGTAGTCCTTCCTGGGTCACTGCTGCCTTTCTCGTAGCTGCAATCAACATAACTCGTTAGGGAGAGACGACCCTAACAACACATTTATCGCACGATCTCGAGTGAGAAGAATGGAAACCAATCCTAAATGTCCTGCACCTCCCGATTATAGATGTGGTGCACAACACACCGATAATCAAGACTCTACTAGACACGGTCCAGACACTTTCCGAGGATTAATCGCTCGATACCACTTTGTCACGACCCAACCTCGGGCGATCGGTGCCCTACCTGGGCACCCTTCTAATCATACAACATAATAAACTGCGGAAGATAAATAACACACTTTTTTTTTAAAACCAAGGCCAAGCCGATAAGGCTGCCATAATCATAAAAATTACCATATAACTTACTTATCTTTCATAACATAATCCGGCCCTTTATGGAGGGACGCATATACTACCCGGCCCAATCTGGGACGCGATCAAGTCACACAAATATCAAAGCGTGCCCGTGGAATTCCTTCCTCACTGCCGGCAGTCTATGACATAAATCATACTCGTGTGACACGCCCGTGGCATCCTACCTCACTGTCGGCATACACATATACAATACATATATATATACCTCCTGCCCGTGGAATCCTCCATCATCGCCACTGTAGGTGTAACATATAACCGGTGACACGCCTGGAATCCTACTCACCGCTGCAGACACGTATACAATAGATATATATATATATATATATAACGCAGTAGCATGCTCCTAATCCTCATCGTATAAGCATGGCCATAACGCACCTCGGCATCCTCATCAGTGCGCAGTCTTCGCCGGGAGCTAGCCCATGAAATAAGAAAATAACATGCCCCCGGAATCCCTCATCGTGGGTACATGTCTTCATGGGGAGCTAGCCCATGGAATAATAGTCGTACATAGCATGGTCGCATGCCCCGGAATCCCTCATCGTATAAGCAAGGCCATGGGTAATAAAACAAATCCGGGAATCTAATCCGCCTCCTGGTCACATGCCCCGGAATCCCACATCGTATAAGCATGTTCAAGGATCAATCATAATGGAAGCATACCCATGGAATCCCACATCACTGTCGGTACGTCCAAGTAAACTTACAACAATGCAGCCGACCCTCCAACTGAGAGTCACGACAACGTAAACATATAATACTTGCACTCAAAGCTATCACAAGCAAACATAGGCAAGTTCATTAAACCTTTAGACTTCCATTTTTATAAAATCATGGCACTTTCGTTTCACACATAAAAATCCGGGAATTTAACCCAAAGTACTACGCACCTCTACTCCTTTAAAATGACTCTTTTTCAAATAAAACTTCCAAGATACTAATAACCGCAGTATCAAGTCATATATACTTTTCAAAACAAGTCACAATACGTTTTAGAAATACAATTATAGGCTTCTAAATCACGTGACTTCTTTCTTTAAAACCTTAAGCAATTGGTACCTTTAAAGCAATTTGCCCTTCTTTATTTCAAGTCATTTCTTTGCTTACATTACTGAAGAAAACCATTCTTTTAATCTTCCATAAAGTTGTTATAACCAACTTCCCATAAAGTCGTTATAACTCTTTATGTCTTAGACAATTTCATTCCTTTTATAATCAAGAGACTTATACTTTTAAATCGAATTACTTAGCTTTCAAAATACCTCAAGTCTCTTAACTTTTAAGAAAACCAGTTTCTTAACTTTAGAATGGCAAAAAATCAATAACTTCAAAATCAAGTATTCTATGCTTTTAAATCAATTCATTTCTTCCTTTAAGAATCAAGTCCCATAACTTGAAAAATAAAGTCTCTTAACCTTTTAAGAATTTGAGGTCCATAGTCTTAAAACTTCATACGTAAATTCTTATAAATTAAGTAACATATACTTTGGTGCGTTGTGAATAAGTTATACTTATTTATAACGATCTTAATCAAGTAGCCATGATCTAGAGATTGTAATACAATTTTGTCTTATCTTAGCTTCTATGCGGATGGAGAATTCTACTCATTTTAATATTTTCAATTGTCATTACATTTTCCTTTATTAACGCTGCAATGGCTTGTTCGATACTTATTCTCATTATTGCCGTAAATTAGCCAAGTCAACTTGGCTCCAAAATACCTCCTAACGACTCTTACCAACATCCCCCATAAGACTCGATAAGGACTTAGGATAACTTAGACATAACCTTTACATAGAGTAAATCACAAACATACCTCTTAAATTCTAAGAGTAGAAGGAACATGAAATAATACCACATGTATATTCCATACATAGAATCATGTCAAAAGAAGGAAGAGGTTCACATACCTCGCGACGATTATCGACAAATAGCAAAATGCTCCAAAGTACTTCAACCTTGATAGCTATTCCATCATTCAAGTAGAATACACTATACTTAGTACTTCAACCTATAATGGCCATAATACGTCCATTAAACCTCTAGCTTCAAACGTAGAATATTCTAAGTGCAAAGTCACTAAATTCTACGGAAAATCGGACAGCACTTCCTTTGTTTCTACATACTTTGTCACCTTTTTCAAGGCCGAATTCAATAACCAAACACGCCAAATTTAAGGCCCAATACAACAACCAAATCAAAGGGGATTACACGCCTTACAATACGTGTAAAATTCCGCCCCACAATTGACATTAAACTAGTCCATAATACAAATGCCAATTTCGGCCAAAAAGGTGCAACAACTTATCAACCTTTCCAATCCTTTTCAATCCAAGTTCTTAGGTCTAACATGTTATATAGTCATAAACAACTTAACAATTATAATTCCTTCTTTATATAACATGTGACGACTTAAACTAATAATCCAATCGAATTAAAATCTCAAGGGCTAAACATACTAGTTTTCGGATTAGAGTTCTAATAGCCAATACACTTATCAACTTCATAATATAAATCTCATACTTGCTAATATCCATAGCTACAACAATAAGTAATCTTAATTACTAAAACGACAAGAATTATACCTTTACAAGCCCTTATAATTTCCAAGATTCAAAGTCGCTCCTTAGCAATTCTTAGCTCCTTTCCTTTACGCTACAATCCGCTATTTGAAGCCTTTAGAAGCTCACAACCAACTTCTCTTCCATTTCCAATCAAAACCTATGAAAATGCCTTAGGTTTCGCTTTGCGACTAACGTGAAAATGCCGTTTTTCCGAAATCTTTCTATTGAGATATCCTTACAATACCCTTAGGGACCTTGGGTTAAAGTCGTGTGGCTAATGGACCACAAACGAAAAAATTTCTTCTTCCCTTCATGGCAAACCCGAGAGCTCTCAATAATGGACAAGAATGAAGTCTTGAATTTTCTAAGTATGGAAGCCTTGTCTTGCTACTATTATGCATATATAACACATTGGAGGGTCTAGATTATAACACATGTTAGATTTGGATGGAAGAGATCAAGCCAAGTGGCCCTTGGACTTAGTCAACAATGTCAAGCTCAAGTTTAGCAAGACTTTCTCATCTTTACAATGGTCAAATGACCCTTTTGCCCTTGCATCAATTTCGTCCAAGACCAATGTGGGGGGGGGGGGGGGTGCCACGTATCGCCCTCCCATTCGTCCATAAAATTCTGTAACCCTCATGGGTCCCACAAAACGTAAAATTTCTCGGGTGGGCCCCACGTGACCAACTCCACAAAAATAAATTTCCATAATGATAATAAGTTCCATACTTCTTCAATTAATGCATTTTGAGAATCCAATTCTCCTCAACGAACATTATTCCTTTCCGGCGTTCGGAAGATTTTCCGTCGGAAAAACAATTCTTCCTTTCGTACTAATTTCAAGTCTTGTGTTCCTTACGTACATTCTCTTAAACATGTCCTGGACTTACGGGGTGTAACACAATATATTCTATAAGTCCCAAATATCAAATTTGAGAACCAAATTCCACTTAATAAACCTTTTTCCTTCACGAGGTTCCAAAATATTTCTTTAGGAAAAAGTGATCTTTCTTTCGTTCCAAAATTCAAATCTTATTTTCTCACGTACGTTCTCGTCTCACTCTCTAGGAAATACAGGGTGTAATAATCTTACTGCCTCATAAGAAATTAATCTTTCAAGGTTACGGTAGTTGATATGTCCTAAATTTTGATGTCACAGGGTAGTGTCATCTATCCTAACATTATTGCATATCTCTTGTTCTCCAACAAGATAACAATCGCCGCATGTCCTTGTACCTGACATTACACATTGGTTAGCTTCATTTATAACTATACACATACTTATTAAACTTTACCTCTAGATTGTCTTCACACAATTGATTATACAACATCAGAGTAATCAGCGGAACATAAAACACATACATGAAACAAATGGAGTACAAAACAGTAATCTGAGGAAAACTTGCCTTTCGGCATATATATAAATAACAACTCCTACAAATGAACAGTTTAATCCTTTTTACAAACCCTCTTACAATTTCTGCCCACAACAGTACTACAGACCTCTACGAATGATATGACAACAACGACGGGACAGGGCCCCGTCATACCCCTGAATGTAAGCACCTACAACAACAGGGGACTATACCAAGATAAGCCTCCGGAGGAACGGAGCTTCCCAAACGCTGAACTGTGATCCTAAGAGCGAGGATCAACGATCGTGTACTTTACCGCGGCATGAACGCACTTCAAGGAGGTAAGTACAACAGTAGAGTATGTGAAATCGAAATATCAGTAAATGAAATCATAGTAGTCTATATAAAGCAGAGACATGTATGATAACCAAACTACGATTCACAATAAATAAGCGATATATCAAGTCGTGACTCACGCCCTCAAAGTCATCACTCCAATATAGCAATGGGTCTCACGCCCACAACATCAATCATGCCCGTGGAATACCTTCCTCACTGCCGGCAGTCTATGATATATAAAGCACCAAGGAATACACATGAACAGCAGGTCCCACCTGTGTCCAAATAAAACAGTACAGGGTAAGTACGAAGGCATAGCCGACTACTAACACCCACAGTACTAACAAGGTCATAAACTGTATCATGATATCTGTCTAGACCGCCACATGATCAAAGCTGGTCGCTCGCCCGCAATATCAAATGTGCGCGTCTAGCCCTGGAACTCCCCGCAGCTCCGCATAGGCCAATCTCATAGGCCCGCATGAGGTATAACCCCGCATCGAGGGTAGCTACTCCCCGGCATCGTCCTGGACTCGCAGTCCGCATGGCCACATAGACCGCATGACCATAAAGGCCGCACACTAACCTGGAACTCTCGTAGCTCCGCATAGGCCCCCGGGACCCGCATGAGGTATTCTCGAATCATGGTCCCAGACCGCCTGAGTCTACCCCGCATCGGAGGGCAGCTTAACCCCCGGAAACACGGTGAGTGGTATAATACCAACATAACAGTTTAACGTTTAAACAACATAAGCACAATCAAGGGAAAGCCCCTTTACACAAACATCACAGAATACTAACACACGTAGCATCCTAATATGATTACTTATCAAATCAACACGAAGGTATTACAAGGCTATCACAAACCAATACAATCAAGTTATTCACACATAAGGTACTTTCTACTATGTGTCAACATGTTCGGGTTTCTATCCCCAAAGTACTTCATACATTAACTTTTTAAAAGATACGTTACTTTCACAAAAGTCACACAATACCATAGTATATGAAAATAGAGTGATTATCTTTTGAAGTGAATCAAAACACTTATCTTTGTAAAATCAATTAACAACATTATTATCCAAACGTCCAAGTTTGCCTAATTTCAAATGTTCACGTTTCTTATTTTAGAAAGGTTTCGTAGTTCATAGTCTTATTCATTTAAGAATATAATTCTCTCTTTTAAACTATCTGAGAAACATAAGCCTTATATGTGAGTAGGATATTCTTGTTTATAACAATCTTATTACCACACCCATGATCTAGGAAATATCATTTTGTCTCATCTTAGCTTCTATGCGGATGGAAGTTTCTCTGGTTTTAATAATACTTAACTGTTAAAACATTTCCTTTTATTAACGCCGCAGTTGGTTTGTCGATACACATTCTGATTTCGAATCGAAGAAACATTCTTAAGCCGTTATTACCTAACTTCCCATAAAGCTAGTATAACTCTTAAGTTTTCAAAACCAAGTATTACTTCTTCTTTCAAATGATTCAAAAATCTTTTGAAATACTTCAAGTTCTTTATTAACACATAACAAGCCGCTTATAGTTCAAATCGCTTACCTTCTAAAACCACAAGTATTTTCTTACCAACATAAAGCTGTTATAACCAACTTCCCATAAAGCCGTTATAACACTTTATGTTTTAAACCAATCAAATTCGTTTAGCACATGTACGTCTAACGTACTACATAGTTCACACATATCATGCTAGAAGAGATAGGAAGAGGTTCACATACCTCGCGACGAGTATCGACTAATAGCAAAACGCCCAAGTACCTCGCCGCTGGCCACTCCTAAGCCAAGTAGATCGCGCCACACGCGATTTCAACCTATAAGGCCACAAGGCGCTTATTAACATCTAGATCTTATCGTAGAACATTCTACGTAAAATTCGCAAAGATTTTCCCGCAACAACGTAAATCTCCTCCCCTATCAGGGCCGGCTACCAAGCCAACCAGGGGGTTATATGTTTAATCCGACGTGCACAATTCTACCTCACGAAAAGCTACACAAGTCTCATCAGAATACACCCCTATGTAAATACAGTTCAGTACTCTTCTTTCGAAAAGGTTTCTTATTATTCACAGTACTATATATAGTATACTTCAACTATATAATCTAACAACATGTAATTTCCAATTACAATAGGGGGACAAGATATTTACCTCGATAAGCCCATAATTATCCGAGTTTAAATGTCGATCCTGAGCAAGGTTTAGCTCCTACTCCGTGCGCTCCGACCCGCTCCAAACAACCCTTAGAAGTTCTAACCAACTTCTACTTATTACTCCAACTAACTATGGAGATTTTCCTGTGGTTTCGGTTTTGTGGTGAAGGGAAGTATAATAGTATTTCAGCTTTTCAGATAAGTATAACCTTAGAATACTACAAGGTATACGGCTAAGGTAATTTGGGCATTATAACAATACTTTTGAGAGTATTTCTACCAAGAGGGGGGGTATTATACGAAAACAACTAGGCTAGGGGGGGTACCCCACGGCTAGCACCCTGGAGGGGGTGTATACCCTCGCCTACCCCACTGGGGAACTCTCGGCCAACGGGCGGAAGAGGGGCTCTCGCCAAGACACTACACTAAGGGGAGGAAGAAGCTTTCAAGACTTAGGCAATTTTGTGGATGAATTAGTCTTCAAAGGGGGGGTATTTATAGGTCAAGTGAAGGCCAACCAATGGCCAAGATCTTGCCAAGTGCAAGGCAAGTGTAGGGCCAAGATCTTGCCAAGTGCACCTTATCCATCTACCACC
Organism: Przewalskia tangutica; assembly: GCA_029844215.1. Classification (NCBI taxonomy): domain Eukaryota; kingdom Viridiplantae; phylum Streptophyta; class Magnoliopsida; order Solanales; family Solanaceae; genus Przewalskia; species Przewalskia tangutica. The sequence continues at coordinate 55,820,261 of CM056724.1, forward strand.
AAAATATCCTACCAACCCCTTGACCAAACAATGGCCATTCGCCAACCCCTTTACCGCCTGGTGTTCCAATGAGAGGTGACAAGTGTCGCCTCTTGTTGGTCCAAAATGTTTCGTCTCTCGGAAAAATCCGCAAAATTAAAAATGACATAGCCGAAAATTCCCTACGAAAGCCGTGAAAGCGTTTAGAAAAACGACTCTAATCGTGTTGTGAACAAAAAAATTCGCCAAGCCTAAATCACAAGTTCAAATTTTTCTACGCACGCCCCACGCATATACTCGAAATACGGTATAACATTCTCCTCCTTAGAAACATTCGTCCCGAATGTTCCTTCAAGTCTCAAAACAAACGCGCCGATTGTCTTCACTACTATACTTACGAGGACAAACACATCACACATGGCCACCTAAACAATCGCGCAAAATGCTTACATCCAAGTCCACGGGGAAGCACCTCTAACATCATAAAGCATACCACTTTTGTCACTTTGCCGCGAGGTTCTAGTGTCACTCCGGCGACCCAACAAATGGTACCGGGCTGCATGCGATCACTGAAGATGTCGTACATTCGAACTCTTACCACATTTCTGATACTGCTTCAGTATCCAAAACTCGGGGTTATTATCTTCAACTTGGTCATCATTAGCCGAATACTCGATGGATCTCCGATTTCCTTCTCGAACATAACACGAAGATCGACGACCGCTTCCTCACAAGTCGGACGGCAAATGCTAACATATAGGCAACCCGCCTATTCTTCACATGAACTCAAAGGCCCAAAGTAACTCGGGCTAAGTTCCTCTCAGATTCCAAAACTCGTCACACCCAACCCGGTGGTACTTTCAAGAAGACCGACCACAACTCAACTCTAAGCGTCGTCGCCGATTATCCGCACGATTTCTCTGAGCTGCCAGAACCTCTTCTAGACAAGCTTTACTCTATCCACAGTCTGCTGGAACAAGCCTGAACCAACTATCTGAATCCTGCCAACATCGAACCAATCGACCGGCGACTCACACATCCGCCCCTACAAGGCTTCATAAGGCGACATCCGAACACTGAAATGGTAGCTTAAACACTCCTTCAACAGGAGACAACAATTCTCGCAACTATCCCTGAAATCCAAACACTGGCCCGAGGGCGAATGTGATTCTGAGACTTACTCGAGTTCCTAACCTTGCCTGGTAAAACCTCCAGAAAAGAAACACCGCAACTGGCTCCACTGCGACATAAGGTGAAGGTAGGCACCTCGTGCAGCCTTACAAACTTTCTGATATAACATCTCGCATAACCTCTCGCCGAGTAAACGGTCTTTGCTAAGACAACACGGCCGACCTCCTCGCCCAACCATCGGTCGAATCGTCCATGAAATCGTGACGTTGGTTAACTAAACTCGGGCCTAACACCCTCGTGACCCTACCACAAGGCGGGACCACCACAAACTGACCCCACCACCAAACATGCCGCGGGTTGACCCGCAACGTGGCCTCAACCCGACCCAGCAACGCGCGAAATGCTAGCTCCCTGAAGGAAAACTCTCACTAATCACGTTACGAAAACCTAGCGGTCTTCTTAGCTCAACTACCCTCTTTCATTCCACACTACTCAGGGACTAATCCCACAAACATAACTCACGTGCACTATGCACTCCTATAAGGGTCAAACATAAACAATACATCTTTTACTCGAGATGGCCTTACCTCTAAGGTCTCTACGTATAACACTCTAAGGCTCACACTTTCTCTATCCCCCAAATCTTACTTGGTTAACTAACCAAGATTTCTAATCACCATTTACACAATGCTATCAGAATATAACACTTAAGGTATACTCACCTTATCACACATACTAAACCCTGAGGTTAAAGATATACTGACCCATCGCTTTACTCCCTTAGTCGTTCTAATCAAACTCGCCTGTAGGCGTAGCTAAGGAAGATGACGAACTACCCACCGATCCTGAAGGCTAAGTCCTCCCGCAAGGACACTCTTTCGACATCAGACCCTGACGGTCATAGGTACAACAAGTACCAACTAAAAGACGACATTCCCTGAGATGACGCCTGCCACACTGTGAACACTGAGAAAAACTGAATCCAGATGGCTGGAACCTTCGTGTGACTGTGAACCGGAAGCTCTGGAGCTCTGACCAACTCCTGCATACCCCGAACGTCCTGAACCCTGTGGAGGACCTTTCTGCACTGGTGGATGCGCATAATCTGATCTGCTGGTGAGGCGACTCGCCTCGAAAGTTACCAAAGGGCCTTGCTGCTCTGGCCCTCTTCGTTAACCCGTCGATCTCTACGTTTCTCGGCCTGCTGCGCATAAGCCCGTACACAGGCCATGCTCAAGCCTAACTGAAGAACTTACTTTTGCACAACCTTCTCGTTGATATTCATCAAGACTCGCGGTACATCGGTATACTCTCTGGTAGTCAAATCCATAGTTAGTAACAGGGTCGCCTCCTTGAAATCTATATTCTCTGTTCCCGGCCGCGAACCAAGGTTCAAATATCATGGCCGCAGAGGAATCTGCCGCGCAGCTAAACTCTGCTGGGGCTAGTGACGTCGCAAAACTCCCCGAATGAAGCACCACCCAAGGTGATAATTGGGCCTGTGCCCACGTAACCCTCTGTACTCTACTCGCAGCTCCCTCGGCTGCCTTGCCCTCCTGGGCCGGGTTGCCCTACGCGGAGGCATAACGGTAAGGGAAAGAAATACGTTAGAGGGTCCAACTTACAACACAGCTCTAAGGCACGATCTCAGAGTGAGAAGAATAGAAACCAATCCTAAATATCCTATAGCCTCCTGATTATTGGTGTGGTGCACAACACACCGATAATCAAGACTTCCATCGATACGGTCAGACACTTTCCGAGGATTAATCGCTCGATACCACTTTGTCACGACTAACTGGCCCGTGGATCGTGCCTTACCCCGGGCACCCTAGTGATACAACATCAGAGTAATCAGCGGAACATAAAACACATACATGAAACAAATGGAGTACAAAACAGTAATCTGAGGAAAACTTGCCTTTCGGCATATATATAAATAACAACTCCTACAAATGAACAGTTTAATCCTTTTTACAAACCCTCTTACAATTTCTGCCCACAACAAGATTACATGCACTTACGAATGATATGACAACAACGACGAGACAGGGCCCCGTCATACCCCTGAATGTAAGCACCTACAACAACAGGGGACTATACCAAGATAAGCCTCCGGAGGAACGGAGCTTCCCAAACGCTGAACTGTGATCCTAAGAGCGAGGATCAACGACTGGTGTACCTTTACCTGCGGCATGAACGCAGCCCCCCGAAGGAGGTCAGTACAACAGGTACCGAGTATGTGAAACTGAAAAATACTGTAAATGAAATCATAGTAGTCTATATAAAGCAGGAGACATGTATGATAACCAAACTACAGTTCACAATAAATAAGCAGTCATATCAAGTCAGGGACTCACGCCCTCAAAGTCATCACTCCAATATAGCAATGGGTCTCACGCCCACAACATCAATCATGCCCGTGGAATACCTTCCTCATCACGCGATCTATGATATATAAAGCACCAAGGAATACACATGAACAGCAGGTCCCACCTGTGTCCAAATAAAACAGTACAGGGTAAGTACGAAGGCATAGCCGACTACTAACACCCACAGTACTAACAAGGTCATAAACTGTATCAAGATATCTGTCTAGACCGTCACATGATCAAAGCTGGTCGCTCGCCCGCAATATCAAATGTGCGCGTCTAGCCCTGGAACTCCCCGCAGCTCCGCATAGGCCAATCTCATAGGCCCGCATGAGGTATAACCCCGCATCGAGGGTAGCTACTCCCCGGCATCGTCCTGGACTCGCAGTCCGCATGGCCACATAGACCGCATGACCATAAAGGCCGCACACTAACCTGGAACTCTCGTAGTTCCGCATAGGCCCCCGGGACCCGCATGAGGTATTCTCGAATCATGGTCCCAGACCGCCTGAGTCTACCCCGCATCGGAGGGCAGCTTAACCCCCGGAAACACGGTGAGTGGTATAATACCAACATAACAGTTTAACGTTTAAACAACATAAGCACAATCAAGGGAAAACCCCTTTACACAAACATCACAGAATACTAACACACGTAGCATCCTAATATGATTACTTATCAAATCAACACGAAGGTATTACAAGGCTATCACAAACCAATACAATCAAGTTATTCACACATAAGGTACTTTCTACTATGTGTCAACATGTTCGGGTTTCTATCCCCAAAGTACTTCATACATTAACTTTTAAAAGATACGCTACTTTCACAAAAGTCACACAATACCCGTAGTATATGAAAATAGAGTGATTATCTTTTGAAGTGAATCAAAACACTTATCTTTGTAAAATCAAGTAACAACATTATTATCCAAACGTCCAAGTTTGCCTAATTTCAAATGTTCACGTTTCTTATTTTAGAAAGGTTTCGTAGTTCATAGTCTTATTCATTTAAGAATATAATTCTCTCTTTTAAACTATCTGAGAAACATAAGCCTTATATGTGAGTAGGATATTCTTGTTTATAACAATCTTATTACAATGACCATGATCTAGAAATATCATTTTGTCTCATCTTAGCTTCTATGCAGATGGAAGTTTCTACTGGTTTTAATAATACTTAATCTGTTAAAACATTTCCTTTTATTAACGCTGCAGTGGTTTGTCGATACACATTCTGATTTCCGAATCAGTAAAACATTCTTAAGCCGTTATTACCTAACTTCCCATAAAGCTAGTATAACTCTTAAGTTTTCAAAAACCAAGTATTACTTCTTCTTTCGAAATGATTCAAAAATCTTTTGAAATACTTCAAGTTCTTTATTAACACATAACAAGCCAGTTATAGTTCAAATCAGTTACCTTCTAAAAACCACAAGTATTTTCTTACCAACATAAAGCTGTTATAACCAACTTCCCATAAAGCCGTTATAACACTTTATGTTTTAAACCAATCAAATACATTTAGCACGTATGCGTCTAACGTGCTACATAGTTCACACATATCATGCTAGAAGAGATAGGAAGAGGTTCACATACCTCGCGACAGTATCGACTAATAGCAAAACGCTCAAGTACCTCAAGCCGTCGCTACTCCTAAGCCAAGTAGATCGCGCCACACGCGATGCTCAACCTATAAGGCCACAAGGCGCTTATTAACATCTAGATCTTATCGTAGAACATTCTACAGAAAATTCGGCAGCACCTCCCCCCCCCCCCGCAACAGCGTAAATCTCCTCCTCTATCGGGGCCGGCTACCAAGCCAACCAGGGGGGGGGGTTATACGTTTAATCCGGACGTGCACAATTCTACCTCACAGAAAAGCTACACAAGTCTCATCTGATCCTATGTAAATACAGCCAAGATTCTTCTTTCAAAAGGTTTCTTATTATTCGGCTTAAGTCAAAAGACATTGCCGATAACAACGTTTCAAGACTATATATAGTATACTTCAACTATATAATCTAACAACATGTAATTTCCAATTACAATAGGGGGACAAGATATTTACCTCGATAAGCCCATAATTATCCGAGTTTAAATGTCGATCCTGAGCAAGGTTTAGCTCCTACTCCGTGCACTCCGACCCGCTCCAAACAACCCTTAGAAGTTCTAACCAACTTCTACTTAATACTCCAACTAACTATGGAGATTTTCCTTAGGGTGGTTTTGTGGTGAAGGGAAGTATAATAGTATTTCGGCTTTTCAGTATAAGTATAACCTTAGAATACTACAAGGTATACTACTAAGGTAATTTGGGCATTATAACAATACTTTTGAGAGTATTTCTACCAAGAGGGGTATTATACGAAACAACTAGGCTAGGGGTACCCACGGCTAGCACCCCAGAGGGGGTGTATACCCTCGCCTACCCCACTTGGGGAACTCTCGCCAAGGGGGGAAGAGGGCTCTGCCAAGACACTACACTAAGGGGAGGAAGAAGCTTTCAAGACTTAGGCAATTTTGTGGATGAATTAGTCTTCAAAGGGTGGGTATTTATAGGTCAAGTGAAGGCCAACCAATGGCCAAGATCTTGCCAAGTGCAAGGCAAGTGTAGGGCCAAGATCTTGCCAAGTGCACCTTATCCATCTACCACCAAAATATCCTACCAACCCCACGGACAAACAATGGCCATTCGCCAACCCCCCCGCCTGCAGGTGTTCATGAGAGGGTGACAAGTGTCGCCCTCTTGTTGGTCCAAAATTTCGTCTCTCGGAAAAATCCGCAAAATTAAAAATGACATAGCGGAAATTCCCTACGAAAAGTGAAAAAAAGCGTTTAAAACGACTGTCGGTAATCGGGTTGTGAACAAAAAGAATTCGGCCAAGCCTAAATCACAAGTTCAAATTTTTCTACGTACGTCCTTACGTACATACTCTGGAAATACGGGGTATAACATTTTTCAAGGATGGAACACTTAAGGTTCCTCTTCTATGATCTTACTTTTGCTGCCACCTCCATAAGTTACATTTCTTCCACTGAGTGACTCGTAGTTCTTTAGGCATTCCTTTGTCCCTGTCATGTGACGAGAGCACTCACTGTCAAAGTACCAAGATCCTGAAATGTTAGTCCTCAAAGCAGTTATGTCAACATTACATCTCACATTCATTTTGGGCATCCAAACTTTCTTACAACATTTCCCTTTTCTACCGTCAGGAATGTTGCTATGAGTGTTGTCCGAAATATTGGACTGTCATTTTGACAACACTCTGCTCCTAGAATTCTGAAGTTTGCGACATTATGGTCTTATGTACCCAGGGGAGTTACAATAATGGCACACAAACTGTTATATCCCGTATTTCCAGAGTATGTATGCGAGGACGTACGTACGAGAATACGGCAGAAAGATTGGAAAGGAAGAAAGAGGTGATTTTTCCACGGAAAAGTTTCCGGTTTTTGTGAAGGAAAAAGGTTCGTTAATGGGAATTGGATTCCCAGATTTGGTATTCGGACTTCCTGGAATATTAGAGAATTATGGAATTTTGTTTTCGGAAATGGTCACGTGGGGCCCACGGGAGAAATTTACGGTTTTGTGGGGCCCACTTTGTTTTCGAGATTTTGGCCATTGTGGATTTTTTTCGAAAGACGTTTTTTGAGGGCCAATAGGAGGGTGACACGTGTCACCCCCGCCTAGGTGGCTTGGCCGAAGTTACCTTTGTGCACAACACCCGGTTAGAGTCGTGTTTCGACGAAAACTTTTTCGTAACATTCGAAGGGAAAAATACGGCTATTTCGGTTTGTATTTTTTCGGATTTTTACGAGAGACGAAACATTCTGGACCAACGGGAGGGTGACATGTGTCACCCTCACAATGGAGACAAGTGGGGCGGCACTTGGCCGAATTGAGGGGGCTTGTGGTGCTAGATATTTGTGTAGATATTTGTGAGGGTTTTAAGGAGTAGGGGCTAGGGTGCACTTGGCTTGATCTTGGCCTTACACTTGCCTTGCACTTGGCTAGATCTTGGCCATTGGTTGGCCTTTGGGTTTGCTATAAATACCCCCTTAGTTGATGAACTTTCTTCATCCAAAATCATTTTCCAAGTCTTGAAATCTCTCCTCATGAGTTGAAATCGTCCAAAGCCTCCCTCATGAGCTTTGGCCGAGAGGCCCCCTTTTAGTGAGGCTTGGCGTGGGGTACCCCTAGCCTAGTTGTTTTCGTATAATACCCTTTGTTGTGGTATAGAAATACTCCCTAGTATTGTTATAATGCCCAAAATACCTTAGCTTGTACCTTGTAGTATTCCAAAGATACCTCTTTACGTAGAGTCCGGAAATACTACCTTTTGTCCTTTTTAGTCTCAAACCGAAACCCTAAGGAAATCTTCATAGTTGGTTGAAGTATTTTGAGTAGAAGTTGGTTAGAACTTCTAAGGGTTGTTTGGAGTGGTTTGGAGCGCACGGAGTGGAGCTAAACCTTGCTCAGGATCGACATTATAACTTGGATAATTTTGGGCTTATCGAGGTAATTATCTTGTCCCTCTATTGTAATTGGAAATTACATGTTTGGTTGAATATATAGTTGAAGTATACTATATATGGAACTACTTAGTATTCGCAATGTCTTTTGACTTAAGCTGAAGAATAAAGAATCAAGTGAATCTGTATTTACATAGGGTGACAGCAGTAGACTTGTGTAGAATTGTACACGTCCGGTAGATGTAAACCCCTGGTTGGCTTGGTAGCCGGCCTCGATAGAGGAGGAGATTTACGCTGTTGCGGGGGGGGAGGTGCTGCCGAATTTTCTATAGAAAGATAGAAACTTGTGTTTTGGGGTTAATAGACGTTTTGACCTTTATAGGTGAAAGTACTAAGAGTAGCGTATTCTACTCGAGGAGTGGAAAGGGCTAGCAAGGTTGTAGTACTTGGAGCATTTTGCTTATTGTCGATAAATCGTCGCGAGGTATGTGAACCTCTTCCTATCTTTTCTAGCATGATTGTTGTGAACTATGTAGACGTACATGTGCTAAGTGATTTGGTTGGTTTAAAACATAGGGTGTTATAATAGCTTTATGGGAAGTTAGTTATAACGACCTTATGTAAGTGAAAATGGTTTACTGATGTTAGAAGTTAAGAGACTTGATCTTATAAGATAAGAGACTTAACTTATTTGTTTTAATGTGGATGTTTGTGTGAAACCTCATTCGTGAGTAATGAGTACTTGGTTTTAAAGGGATAATGTTTTACTGATTTCGGGAATCAGAATGTGTATCGACAGACCACTGCAGCGTTAATAAAGGAAAATGTATTGAATAATGATGTGTTGTATTAAAACCGAGAAACCTCCATCTGCATGTAAGCTAAGATGAGACAAAATGATATTACATTTTCTAGATCATGGTCACGTAATAAGATCGTTATAAACAAGAATAAACTACTCACGTATATGACATATGTTACTCAATTGTTCTAAAAGGAATCAAGTGATTAAGTTTGGGGAACTATGAAACCATTTGAAAATGAGAAGCTTGAGTAATTGAAACTAGGCAAACCGAACTTAGGAAAAGAATGTTGTTACTTGATTTTGAAAAGGAAGGTGGGTTGGTCATTCTAATACTACGTATCGGGTGACTTTTATAAAAGTAATGGATCTCTTTAAAAGAACTTAATGTATGTAGTACTTTGGGGTTAAAACCGGACTTTGGCATAAAATGAAAGTACTTTGAGTTGTGTGAAACTTGCCTATGCTTGTTGTTGTGAAACTTGCCTATGCTTGTGATGATAGCCTTTATTGTACAATCGTTGTGTTTCGTGTTACCGCTCTCGATAGAGGGTCGGTTGATAGTTGAGAACTTACTTGGGCGTGCGGCGGTGGCGGAGAAATTCCGCGCACGCCTCGCTGATAGTATTATTGTTGTTAATCGCTTTGGACATACCGACACGATCGTAGCGCGGGTATGCTTCCATTTTGGTTAAGGTCTTGGTTAATCGCTTTGGATATCTCGACACGATCGTAGCGCACGGGTATGTTTCCATTTTGATTATCGCCTTGTGATTTCCTTGGACATACCGACACGATCGTGGCGCACGGGTATCGTCCATTTGGAATGTTGTCTTATTTTTCCTTTGGACATACCGACACGATCGTAGCGCACGTATGCTTCCATTTGGATTCTTTGTCTTGTTGTTGAGGTCACATGGACATGTCTACACCGATGCGTAATTCCGGCATGTGGCCATGGGACATTGGTATTATTGTTGCATCATGGACATGTCTACACCGATGCAAGATTCCGGCATGCGCCATAATGCGAACTCGATTGATGTTGTGGGCGTGAGACCCATAGTTATATTGGAGTGATGATCGTTTTATGTTGTGAATCGTAGTTTGGTTATCATACATGTCTCCCGCTTTATATAGACTAGTATGATTTCATTTACTGATTGCATGTTTCACATACTTGGTACTGTTATCGACCTCCTTGGGGCTGCGTTCACGCCGCAGTAGAGGTACATCGGTCGTGGTTCCTCGCCATAGGATCACAAGCCAGCATTTGAAGCTCCGTTTCTCCGAGGCTTATCTTTTGTAGGTGTTCCACGAGTTGTAGGTTCTGTACATTCGGGGTATGGCGGGCCCTGTCCGTCATAGTCATTATATATCTTAGAGTGCAGAGTACCGTTGTGGGCGTGGTTGTAAAAGGATTAAACTGCTCGTGTTTTATGTATATACCGAAGGCAATCGCTTTGGTTGCTTTGTTTATTCATTTATCTCTTGTTAAATGACTCTTGTTTTGTGTTCCGCTGATTTTCTCTGATGTATGTATCACTAGGGTGCCCAGGGTAAGGCACCAGTAACGGGCCCCGGATCGGGTCGTTACAAAAGTGGTATCAGAGCCAGGTTATCCTCGGAAAGTGTCTACAGACCGTGTCTAGTAGAGTCTTGATTATCGGTGTGTTGTGTACCACATCTATAATCAGGAGGCTATAGGACATTTAGGATTGGTTTCCATTCTTCTCATTCCGAGATCGTGCCTTGTAGTCGTTTGTAAGTTGTACCCCTCTGACGTATCTCGTTTTTACCAGTTATGCCTCCGCGCAAGGCAACCAGAGCCCAGAAGGGCAAGGCAGCCGAGGGTGCTGCTAGTGAGATACAGAGGAGTACGAGGGCGCAGCCCGCATGACTGAGGTCAGGCTTGACGGCGGGTTTCGCGACGCCGCCAAAGACCAGAGAGTTTAGAGCCGCAGCGATGGTCGATGAGACTACAAGACTGAGCCTCCATCCCACACCGATGCAGGGAGATGGGTCACGCGAGATGGCCCGATTATTGGCGAGGTGTGGCGGATATGAGGACAGCCGATGCAGCAGCCGGTTCAGAGCACCAGATGGTTCACCCCGAGCAGATAGTTTGAGGCTACGGGACTTTACGAGTTGTAGCCCGCGAGTTTTATGGGTCGAGGCACGAGGATGATCCGCAGGAGTTCATCCGGCAGCTACGGATCACGCGGGTGATCAAGGCTTGAACCGAGTCTGCGGACCTTGTTCGCATCGGCCGCGTGATACCGCAATGATCGGGTTTGATTCATGGGAGCTTTCGGGAGAGCATGCACCTCCAGCGGTATGGGATGAGTTTTCGGGCTTTCTCACGCACTTCTTGCCTCCGCAGATGAGAGGGCACGGCCGATGATTTTTGTTCTTGAGACAGAGGCGCCGTCAGGGAGTACAATGTCGAGTTCGATTCTTTGGCTCGATATGTCCTGCGCTAGTTGCGAATGGAGGATAGGGTGCATCGCTACGCCACGGGCTAGATGATTATATGGTGAGTCTTGCGGGTGTTTCTCTTCACCGGCATGGACATTGCCCGCGTGCGAGCTCATGCACTAGGATGTGAGGCACGGAGGGTCGACGGAATGACTGGATCGCGAGAAGAGGCCGGGGCGGCAGGTCCTTGGTGGCTTTCGAGGCGGACCGCCTCAAGAAAGCTAGTTATATACCCCCACCGGTCTGAGTGGTCCTCCACCGTCTTCGAGAGCGGTCGGGCTCCGAGGTTCAGATTTTCGGCGAGCGGGGTGTTAACCATGAAGCCACCCCTACCTCGTTGTGACCATTGTGGTAGACTCCATTTTGGAGAGTGTCGCTAGATTGGGAGTTTGTTTTGCATGCGCCAGCAGGCCATTTTGCGAGGAACTGTCCACTGGGAAGCGCGGATGTTACGACTCACCTTCGGGATCTGTGGCTGGTTCATCACCTTCTACTATGCCTGCAGGCGTGCCTATGATTAGAGTGAGCGGTAGCCGGTATATCCTTAACCTCTAGAGTTTTGGTATGCTTGTTATGATGATCTCATTATTGTGTGCTATGTACGGATAGCATTGTGATATGTGTGAGTTAGAATGCATGGTTAGTTGGAAGGATACGTATAGAGGCATGGTAAGTGTGAACCTTAGACTATTTCACGACTGAGACCTTAGAGGGTCGTCTTGAGTAAAAGATTCGTTTTATGTTTGACCTTTTTAAGGGTGAGTAGTATACGTGGGATTTATTTGTGTGATAAGTCCGTGGGTAGTGTGAGATGGAAGTGGTAGCTTTCATGATGTGAATTAGTAAGATTGTTCCGAATCGGGGAACAAGAGTTTGGCACGGTTGGGGGTCGGGTTTAGGACCATTTGCGGGTCAACCCGTAACCCGGTTTGGTGTGGGTCAGTTCCGGGTGGTCCCGCCAGGTGGTAGGGTCACGAGGGTGCTAGGCCCGAGTTTAGACGACCATCGTATGAGTTTGTGGATGTGTTCGACCAGAATCGTTCGTGAAGGCCGGTAATGGCCTTAGGGGATATTACGGCTAGTAAGATGACCAAGTTTGGAGGTGGTGACTCCAAGGTTTTGGGAACTGAAGCGATGACTGAAGTGTGGTACGTATACTAGAAGAGTTCAAGTGTTCGAGAAGGGCACGACGAGTAAGGAAGGAAGATAACGTGTGTTATTTCGTGGCCAAGCTGTGGCGTTGACAACTTGTTAGAGGAACTTCATCGATATCCGTCTTGTGAAGGAACATTCGGGACGAATGTTTCTAAGGAGGGGAGAATGTTATATCCCGTATTTCCAGAGTATGTATGCGAGGACGTACGTACGAGAATACGGCAGAAAGATTGGAAAGGAAGAAAGAGGTGATTTTTCCACGGAAAAGTTTCCGGTTTTTGTGAAGGAAAAAGGTTCGTTAATGGGAATTGGATTCCCAGATTTGGTATTCGGACTTCCTGGAATATTAGAGAATTATGGAATTTTGTTTTCGGAAATGGTCACGTGGGCCCACGAGAAATTTACTGATTTTGTAGCCCACTTTGTTTTCGAGATTTTGGCCATTGTGGATTTTTTTCGAAAGACGTTTTTTGAGGGCCAATAGGAGGGTGACACGTGTCACCCCCGCCTAGGTGGCTTGGCCGAAGTTACCTTTGTGCACAACACCCGGTTAGAGTCGTTTTTCGACGAAACGTTTTGCGTAACTTGCGAAGGGAAAAATACCGCTATGTCGTTTTGTATTTTTGCGGATTTTTCCGAGAGACGAAACATTTTTGACCAACGGGAGGGTGACATGTGTCACCCTCACAATGGAGACAAGTGGGGCGGCACTTGGCCGAATTGGGGGGGCTTGTGGTGCTAGATATTTGTGTAGATATTTGTGAGGGTTTTAAGGAGTAGGGGCTAGGGTGCACTTGGCTTGATCTTGGCCTTACACTTGCCTTGCACTTGGCTAGATCTTGGCCATTGGTTGGCCTTTGGGTTTGCTATAAATACCCCCTTAGTTGATGAACTTTCTTCATCCAAAATCATTTTCCAAGTCTTGAAATCTCTCCCCCTTTGTGAGTTGAAATCGTCCAAAGCCCTCCCCCCCTTGTGGAGCTTTGGCCGAGAGGCCCCCCCCTTTGAGTGAGGCTTGGCCGTGGGGTACCCCCCCCCCTAGCCTAGTTGTTTTCGTATAATACCCCTTGTTGTGGTATAGAAATACTCCCCTAGTATTGTTATAATGCCCAAAATACCTTAGCCTTGTACCTTGTAGTATTCCAAAGATACCTCTTACGTAGAGTCCGGAAATACTACCTTTTGTCCTTTTTAGTCTCAAACCGAAACCCTAAGGAAATCTTCATAGTTGGTTGAAGTATTTTGAGTAGAAGTTGGTTAGAACTTCTAAGGGTTGTTTGGAGTGGTTTGGAGCGCACGGAGTGGAGCTAAACCTTGCTCAGGATCGACATTATAACTTGGATAATTTTGGGCTTATCGAGGTAATTATCTTGTCCCTCTATTGTAATTGGAAATTACATGTTTGGTTGAATATATAGTTGAAGTATACTATATATGGAACTACTTAGTATTCGGCAATGTCTTTTGACTTAAGCCTGAAGAATAAAGAACTGAACTGAACTGTATTTACATAGGATCAGACGCAGAGACTTGTGTAGAATTGTACACGTCCGGTAGACGTAAACCCCCGGTTGGCTTGGTAGCCGCCTCGATAGAGAGGAGATTTCTGTCATGTGTGAGGAAAGCCGAAATTTCTCTAGAAAGATAGAAACTTGTGTTTTGGGGTTAATAGACGTTTTGACCTTTATAGGTGAAAGTACTAAGAGTAGCGTATTCTACTCGAGGAGTGGAAAGGGCTAGTGCGTTGTAGTACTTGGAGCATTTTGCTTATTGTCGATAAATCGTCGCGAGGTATGTGAACCTCTTCCTATCTTTTCTAGCATGATTGTTGTGAACTATGTAGTACGGTAGACGCATACGTGCTAAGTGATTTGGTTGGTATAAAACATAGGGTGTTATAATAGCTTTATGGGAAGTTAGTTATAACGACCTTATGTAAGTGAAAATGGTTTACTGATGTTAGAAGTTAAGAGACTTGATCTTATAAGATAAGAGACTTAACTTATTTGTTTTAATGTGGATGTTTGTGTGAAACCTCATTCGTGAGTAATGAGTACTTGGTTTTAAAGGGATAATGTTTTCTTGATTTGGGAATCGAATGTGTATCGACAGCACCACCGCGTTAATAAAGGAAAATGTATTGAATAATGATGTGTTGTATTAAAACCAAGAGAAACCTCCATCTGCATGTAGCTAAGATGAGACAAAATGATATTACATTTTCTAGATCATGGTTCTTTGTAATAAGATCGTTATAAACAAGAATAAACTACTCACGTATATGACATATGTTACTCAATTGTTCTAAAAAGGAATCAAGTGATTAAGTTTGGGAACTATGAAACCATTTGAAAATGAGAAGCTTGAGTAATTGAAACTAGGCAAAGTGGAACTTAGGAAAAGAATGTTGTTACTTGATTTTGAAAAGGAAGGTGGGTTGGTCATTCTAATACTACGGGTATCGGGTGACTTTTATAAAAGTAATGGATCTCTTTTAAAAGAACTTAACGTATGTAGTACTTTGGGGTTAAAAACCCGGACTTTGGCATAAAATGAAAGTACTTTGAGTTGTGTGAAACTTGCCTATGCTTGTTGTTGTGAAACTTGCCTATGCTTGTGATGATAGCCTTTATTGTACAATCGTTGTGTTTCTGTGTTACCGCGTCTCTCGATAGAGGGTCGGTTGACTGGTTGAGAACTTACTTGGACGTGCCGGCAGTGACGGAGAAATTCCACGGGTACGTTCCTGTTGATAGTATTATTGTTGTTAATCGCTTTGGACATACTGACACGATGCGTAGCGCACGGGTATGCTTCCATTTTGGTTAAGGTCTTGTGGTTAATCGCTTTGGATATCTCGACACGATCGTGGCGCATCGTATGTTTCCTTTTTGATGATCGCGTTGTGTTTTCCCTTTGGACATACTGACACGATGCGTTGCGCACGGGTATGCGTCCATTTGGAATGTTGTCTTTTTTTTCGCTTTGGACATACTGACACGATGCGTAGCGCACGGGTATGCTTCCATTTGGATTGCTGTCTTGTTGTTGAGGTCACATGGACATGTCTACACCGATGCAGAATTCCGGGGGCATGTGGCCATGGGACATTGGTATTATTGTTGCATCATGGACATGTCTACACCGATGCAGTATTCCGGGGGCATGCGGCCATAATGCGAACCTGATTGAGGTTGTGGGCGTGAGAGCCATTGTTATATGGAGTGATGATCGTTTTATGTCAGGAATCGTAGTTTGGTTATCATACATGTCTCCCGCTTTATATAGACTAGTATGATTTCATTCTGATATTATGCAGTTTCACATACTTGGTACTGTTATCTTGACCTCCTTCGGGCCGTTCATGCCGCAGTAGGTACATCGGTCGTGGTTCCTCGCTCATAGGATCACGTTCAGTAGATTTGAAGCTCCGTTTCTCCGAGGCTTATCTTTTGCAGGTGTTCCACGAGTTGTAGGTTCTTGTACATTCGAGGTATGGCGGGCCCTGTCCCGTCATAGTCATTATATATCTTAAGTGCAGTAATCTTTGTGGGCAGGGTTGTAAAAGGATTAAACTGTTCAGGTTTTATGTATATACTGAAGGCAACTGTTTTGGTTGGCCTGTTTATTCATTTATCTCTTGTTAAATGACTCTTGTTTTGTGTTCCGCTGATTTTCTCTGATGTATGTATCACTAGGGTGCCCAGGGTAAGGCACCAGTAACGGGCCCCGGATCGGGTCGTTACACAAACTTCATGTCATTTGACGCGACTGGGAACTTGTCGTGTTAGATTCGTTCTCTTTTACAAAACCTATTCTCCCAGTTTTTGTCAAATAAATTAGAGCATACTGCATTAAGTGAGTTCTTGTACCCAATACCTGCGTGTGATGGTTGATTAACACCTATAATCTCATCCAGTTTGGAGGTACCTGTATTGAGCTTCTGGAAGGTTGCTTCAGCTAGATCCAATTTTGCACTAATATTACCAAATTCAACATCCTTTTTGGTAAGTGTAACCTCTAAACGGGTTTTACAAAGTTTTTGTACTTCCTTAATCATGTCGTCCTTTGGATCAACTTGATCATCAAAGCTAGTCTCACTACAAGAAATAACACTAGTAAAGCAATTAACATCAGGATAATTAAAATATTCATACCTTTCAGATGTTTCTGGACCTGCAGATGTCGTCGCTGATGTTGATGCAAACGTGGTGACATTTGGAACAACACTGTAGATGACATTTTCATTGTCTGAGAGAGACTGTTCGTAAACAGTGGCCAGCATTGCTTGTGACTCTATTTCTTGATCTTCTTCCTCTTCTTCTTCATCGTTACTAAGAGAAACTCATATACTTTTACCAAATTTTCTTAAGGTATTTGCACATTCATTTGCATAATGAACCCATCCTGAACAAGCATGACATTACACAAAATCTCGTTGTTTGGGATCAAATTTAGTTATGTCTGAGTTGGTTCTCCTTAGTTGATTTCCTTTTTTTTTGATGAAAAGGTAAATGTGTATTAATAATCATCTCAATGTACATGTTTTGTGGGCGTCTTTGTCACGACCGACCCTGCTCGATCGGTGCCCTACACAGGCACCCTTTCGGTATACATCAGAGAATAGCAGCGGAACATACACAACTTATAAAATGCTTAAACATAAAATAATAACAGGCTAGCCGATAAGGCCACCTTGCGTACAATATACACAATAAAACAGTACTTTTTTTTTTCTTTACAACCCAATCCACAAATGTGACTACAGACCTCTAAGAATAACAACTCTGGCGGGATAGGGCCCCGCCATACCCCTGAATGTACAACGACCGACAATACCAGGGATAAGCCTACGGAATAAAGGAGCTTCTCAACAGCTGAACAGTGATCCTAAGAGCGAGGATTAGCAACTTGTACTCTACCTGCGGCATGAACGTAGCGCCCCGAATGAGGTCAGTACAACATGTACCAAATATGTGAAACTGAAAGTACTGTAATGAAATCATAAGTCTATAATAAAACTGGAGACAGGTATGATAACTCAATTAATAACGATACGGCCTTACTAACAATGAGAGTAATCAAGAGTATACTTACAACATAAAAATAGGAAGCTCGCGATCAAAGCAGGACCACCCGCCCGCAATATCATTAAGCAATCCTACTCCTGGGACTATTTCACCCGCATAGGTCGTGTGGACGCGCATGAGGTATTCCTCGCATAGGTTGTAACCGCCCGCATGGGACTATTTCACCCGTATAAGCCCATAAGGACTCGCATGATGTATTCCTCGCATCGTGGGTAGCAAATCCACGGAAATAGGTGGTATAACGTCTTGGGGGTTTACCCCTCATTTATACACTTACCCTGAAGCAGGTGGTATAACGTCTTGGGGGTTTACCCCTCATTTATACTCTTACCCTGGAGAAGGTGGTATAACGTCTTGGGGGTTTACCCCTCATTTATACTCTTACCCTATCTCAACCGGCCATCATACATAACATAAGCCCTACCGGCTTATCATACATAACATAAGCACCACCGGCTTATCATACAATAAATAAGCAAGTTAAGAAATCCCCCTAACTTCTTATTAGTCTTATTCATATACACTCTCATTTTAGTTTACTTAAGACACTAACATGTCATTATAAATCCGGGAGTTTTAACCCAAAGTACTACGTACTTCTATTCTTTTAAAATGACTCATTTTCATATAAAACTTCCAAGATACTAATAATCGTAGTATCAATTCATAACTACATTTTAAGACAAGTCACAATAATTTTTTAGAAAATACATTTCCGGGCTTCTAAATCAAGTGACTTATTTCTTTTAAAACCTTAAGCAATTGATCCCTTTAAATCAATTTGCCTTTCGTTATTTCAAGTCATTTAACATACTTAAATTATTCAGAGTAAACCACTCTTTTTAACTTTCCATAAAGCTATTATAACCAACTTCCCATAAAGATGTTATACTAGCTTTATACATTAGCAACTTACATACTTCTTTATAACCAAGAGACTTAAACTTTCCAACAAAACAAGTATCAATAATACTTTCAACATACTTAAAGTCTCTTAACTTTTGAAAACCAAGATATCCTTAATATTTAAACAAGTGAGTTAATTCCCTAACTCAATCAACTTGGACATTCTTAAAATAAGACAAGGATATCAAATGGACCTAGATCGTCAAAATCTTGTACGTCTACCGTACTATACATTTACAACTTATTCATGCTCAAGAGATAAGAAAGTTCCACATACCTCTTCGGTTTAATCCCCTTGCTAAGTCGATTAAGCGTCGTAGTATGTCAACCTATAATGACCATAGTATGTCTATTAACTTCTTACTTCAAACGTAGAATATTCCAAGTACAAAGTCACTAAATTCTACGGAAAATCGGACAGCACTTCCTTTGTTTCTACATACTTTGCCACCTTTTTCAAGGCCGAATTCAATAACCAAACACGCCACATTTAAGGCCCAACAAAGTAGTTAACAATAGGGGATTACATGCTTAATCAAGACATGTAAAATTCCGCCCCACAATATAAAACAAACTAGTCTAAACTACAATGTCAATTCGACAATTAGGGCAACAATACCAATTCTTCTTCCAATTTATTTTCAATCCAAGTGGTTTTAATATAACATGTTATCTAGCCACAATTGATTATAACTACTACAATCCTCAAGTAGGTAAACATGCGACGATTCTAATTATCGACCAAATTGTATTTCAATTTCAAATGGCTTAACATGTCATTTTCGGATTTGAGCTTCCAAATTTCCATAACACTTATCAATCTTCATAACACATATCACATGATCATTTCTAACTTATAATAACATGGAAACTTCAATTACAAAAGTAAGACGAAGATTATACCTCATTTAGCCCAAATATGATCCAAGACTACAAGTCGATCCTTAGCAACTTTAGCTCCTCCTTTCGACGTTCCAATCCACTCCAAGCAACCCTTAGAAGCTTATGAAGAACTCATCTTCAAGTTCCAACTTCAAAGTTGAAGAACTCCTTAGGTTTTTGCCTTGCGACTAATACGAAAACACCATTTTTCCGGGATCTTTCTATTGAGATAACCTTACAATACCCTTATGAACCTTGGTTTAATGTATTGTGAATTTAGGACAAAAATTGCAAAATTTCTTCTTCCAAAAAGGGCTAATGCCGTGAGCTCTCTAAAAGAGCAAGAACAAGATTTCATATTTTTTCTAAGTGTGGAGAATGACAAAGTCTTGCACTACTAGTGTACATATATAACATAATGGAGGGTCAAGATTAGTACAATTGTGTGGCTTAGATGAGTTTCACAAGGATCAAGCCAAGTGGCCCTTTGACAAGTCAACAATGTCAAGCTCTTTGTCTTTGCAAGACTTGGTCTTTTATATTATGGTAAAATGACCATTATAACCATGCAAATTTCGTCCAAGACCACTAAGGGGGTGACACGTGTCGCCCTCCCACTCGTCGCAATATTCGTTTTCCGACAAATTCCAAAATTTCCGATAAATTTTTACTCATCTCAAGTCTTAACATTTTTGAGTTCTTACGTACGTTCTTATAAACATATCCTGAAATTCCGGGGTGTAACATTCATCCCCCCTTAGAAACATTCGTCTCCGAATGTTCTTTCGGGAGTCAAACTTAAATATAGCGACATAGTCTTCTTTTACAACCCCTACATACCAATAAAACCACACGAGGCCACACCACAATACTCATACTAAAATGTCAAGCTGAGCCCCATGTGTCAACGTCGGTTATCTGCATAAAGCTTCTGCTGACTCTAATCTTACTAATAATCTTTCCCGGATAAGCCGCTTATCCACGACCAATCAAGTCCGACCAAATAACTGAACCTCGCCTATGTCGAACCATCCAACCGGTGATCTACACTTTCTTACATATAAGGCCTCATACAGGGCCATCTGAATACTGGAAGGGTATCTGTTATCGTAAGTAACACAACAAGAGGCAATTAACCCTCCCGGCTATTTCTGAAATCAAGAACACAGGCCCGCAACCTATCCTCAAGTGCCTGGATTGTCACGACCCGAACCCGGGCCCGTAACTGGTGCCTTACCCCGGGCACCCTAGTGATACAACATCAGAGAAAAACCAGCGGAAATAAAAACTTAAACATTTAAATAGACATGGATCAAGATAAAGAAAATAGGCCAACCAAAACGGTTGCCTTCCAACATATATATATAGACATTTGAGCGATTACAATCCTTACAACCACCGCCTTGCGGTCTACTGGACCTCTAAGATTTTTACAACAACTATGACGGGACAGAGCCCCGCCATACCTCTGAATGTACAAGAACCTACAGACTCAGGGTAACATACCAAAGATAAGCCTCCGAAGGAACGGAGCTTCCAATATGCTGAAAGGTGATCCTAAAAGCGGGGATCGGCAATGATGTAACTACTGCGGCATGAACGGCCAGAAGGAGGTCGATAACAGTACCAAGTATGTGAAGCGTAAAATATTGTAAATGAAATCATAGCGATCTATATAAAGCGGGAGACATGTATGATAACCAAACTACGATGCACCACATATAAACGGTCATATCAAGTCGTGACTCACTCCAAATCATCACTCGTGCGTGGAATTCGCTTCCTCACCGCCGTGATCTATGATATAACAACACCAAGAGTATATGTGAACACGAGTCCTACTGTGTCAATCAAACCGTGCGGGGCAAGTATAACTACGGATCCGACCGTACGGTATCTTGTACAACCGTATCATGAAGGCGACACGTGGCAAGTGCAATAGCCTCGCGACTCGCATGCGCCACGTAGGCGGCGGGGCAAGTGAATCGGCTATGCACCGGATCACAACCGTAAGTCACGCGGCTCCATCCAAATCTTGACTCGAAGGCGACACGTGGCGGTGCAATAACCTATACCAGATCCACGCGTCGTAGCGGCGGGGGCAAGTAAGCAGCTACGCGCGATCACTGGCCGTAAGTCACGATACTTCGCGAAGGCGACCGTGGCAAGTGCAATAACCTATACCAGATCCACTGCGTCACGTAGGCGGCGGGGGCAAGTAAAGCAGTTCGCGCACCGATCACAACCGTAAGTCACGATACTTCGCCATAAATAACCATAATGGTCACATGTCCACATCATCGGTGTAGACATGCCCATGTAATAATAATAATGGAAGCGTACCCGTGGAATCTTCCGTCACTGACGGTACGTCCAAGTAAGTTCTCAACAAGTAAACCGGCCCTCCATTGATAGACGCGGTAGAATAGAAACACAATTCTTGCTCAACAAAGACTATCTCAATAAGCATAGGCAAGTTACCCAACAACAAGCATAGGCAAGTTACACAACAACAAGCATAGGCAAGTTATACACAACTCAAAGTACTTTCATTTTAAGTCAAAATTCGGGTGTTAACCCTAAAGTACTACACACGTTAAATT
Organism: Przewalskia tangutica; assembly: GCA_029844215.1. Taxonomy (NCBI): domain Eukaryota; kingdom Viridiplantae; phylum Streptophyta; class Magnoliopsida; order Solanales; family Solanaceae; genus Przewalskia; species Przewalskia tangutica. The sequence goes on from CM056724.1 coordinate 55,842,134, forward strand.
CCTTTTTTAGAGAGATCCATTCCTTTTATAAAAGTCACCCGATACCTGTAGTATAAAATAGAGTGACTCACATTTTTAGGTAAACCAAAACACTTTCCTTTTCACCCACATTCTTTTCCCTAAGGTTCCAGTTTGCCTAATTTCAATTACTCAAGACTCTTTATTTTATAAAAGTTTCATAGTTCAATGTCTTAATCTCTTTTAAAACATTTAAGTAACATATGCCATAGGCGTGAGCAGTTTATTCTTGTTTATAACCATTTATTAAAACAGCCATGATCTAGAAAATGTAATATCATTTTGTCTCATCTTAGCTTCTATGCAGATGGAGGTTTCTACTGGTTTTAATACAATGCTTCATTATTCAATGCATTTTCCTTTATTAACGCTGCAATGGTTTGTCGATACTCATTCTGATTTCCGAAATCAGTAAAACATTATTCCTTTTAAAACCAAGTACTCATTACTCACGAATGAGGTTTCACACTTTTAACAAACTTCATATCAATACAATTAAGTCAAGTCTCTTATCTTTTAAGATTAAGTCTCTTAACTTCTAAAAATCAGTAAACCATTCTTTTTATCACTCTTAAGACGTTATACCTAACTCCCCATAAAGCTAGTATAACTCTTATGTTTTCAAAACCAAGTATTACTCTTCTTTCAAAAAGGTTTCTTATTTCTTTTGAAATACTTCAAAATTCTTCTTATTCAGGCTTAAGTCAAAAGACATTGCCGTAACACTACATTCAGTTAACACACGTACGTCTACCGTACTATACCTATATTCTTTTTAAAACATTTCAAGGTTCTTATTATTAAGGCTTAAGTCAAAAGACATTGCCGTACAACTATATTCAGTTAGCACGCGTACATCTACCATATAATATATACATATTATTCAGGCTTAAGTCAAAAGACATTGCCATACGTACGTCTACCGTACTATATGTATTCTTTTAAAATACTTCATGCTCAAGAGTATAGGAAGAATCACATACCTCGCGATGATTATCGACTATAAGCAAAACGCTCCACGGCTATAACCCGGCTAGCCTTGTCCACCTTCTAAGTAGCACATGCTACTTGCAGAACATTCAACCAATGAAGGTTATCGATCTCTGTAGAATACAAATCTATGTAAATACGATTTATAATCTTCTACTCTAATATTCTTCCGACGTGATTTGATTCAAGTCTTTTACGTAATATCCTTCCATTCTGATTCAAATCTCTTCTATGAATCTTATATTCATTTATATACAACTACGATGTAATTCCCAATTACAATAGAAGGATGATAGTATTTACCTCGATGAGCCCAAAATTATCCAAGTATATATAAGTCGCTCACGAGCAACGTTAAGCTCTACTCCGAGTGCTCCAATCGCTCCAAACAACCCTTAGAAGTTCTACGCAACTTCTACTTAACACTTCAACCGACTATGAAGGTTTTCCTTAAGGTTTCGTTTTTGTGGCTAAAGGAAAGTATAATAGTATTTTCGACTCTCATTATAGAGGTAACTTTGGAAAGTACTACAAGGTATATGGGCTAAAGTATTTGGGAATTATAACAATACTTGGAGAGTATTTCTATACCACAAAGGGGTATTTATACGAGACAACTAGGCGGGGGTACCTCTCGGCCAAGCCTCACTCGAGGGGAGGCTCTCGGCGAGCTTCTCAGAGGGGGCTTTGGGCGAATTTAACTCACAAAGGAGAGATTTCAAGACTTGGAAAATGATTTTTGGATGAAGAAAGTTCATCAACTAAGGGGGTATTTATAGGTCAAGCAAGGGTCAACCAATGGCCAAGATCAATCCAAGTGCAAGGCAAGTGTAGGGCTAGGATTTACCCATGTGTCCTTATCCATCTACTACAAAAAATATCCTACCTAACCCTTGACCAAGAAAATGCACAAAAAACGTGCAAACAATGGCCCTCTTAGCCGTCCATTGAGGGTGACAAGTGTCACCCTCCCGTTGGTCCAAAATATTTCGTCTCTCGGAAAAATCCGCAAAAATTATAAATGACATAGCCGGAATTTTCCCTTCGCAAGTCTTGCAAAACGTTTCGTCGAAAAACGACTCTTTTCGGCACTTGTGTACAATTTTCGAAACTTGCCAAATCTTTAAGGCTCAAATTATTATACGTACGCCCTTACGTACATACTCTGGAAATACGGGGTATAACATTCTCCCCTCCTTAGAAACATTCGTCCCGAATGTTCCTTCTCAAGACGGATAATGATAAGGTTCTTCTAACAAGTTGCCAACGCCATACCTGGCCACGAAATAACATACGTTCTCTTCCTTCCTTACTCGTCGTACCCTTCTTGAACACTTGAACTCTTCTAGTATGCGTACCATACTTCAGTCATCGCTTCAGTTTCCAAAACTTTGGAGTCACCACCTCCAAACTTGGTCATCTTACTAGCCTCAATCTCCCTTAAGGCCATTCCCGGCCTTCACGATCTGCTTCTGGTCGAACCTATCCACGAACTCATACGATGATCATCTAAACTTGGGCCTAGCACCCTCGTGACCCTACCACCTGGCGGGACCACCCAGAGCTGACCCCACCTCGAAACAGGCCGCGGGTTGGCCCTCAACATGGCCCCAACCCGACCCACTTAACGCATCACGCTCTTGTTTCCCGATCCGGAACAATCTTACCTATACAGGTCATGAAAGCTACCACTTCCATTTTACACCACCCCAGGAATTTTCCCACAATACTCCACGTATACTTATACATTCTGACAAAGATCACCCGCAAGATCTTGTACTCAAGACGGCCTTACATCTAAGGTCTCAACTGTAATATTCTAAAGTTCATCATTTCTCACCCCCAGGCTTACCCTTTACTAACCAGGCTTCTAAATCACATTTTTGCACAAAGCTATCCGAACATAACACTTAACACACTATCATCACATCAATACATACAAGTCTCTAGAGGGTTAAGGATATACCTGAAAATGGGCGGTTCAAAGGACCGCTAAAACTGGGAACTTCCACCGCGACCTCTGGTGGCTCACGTGTATGAACATCTGCCTAGCTATGGAAGGTGAAGAACCCGCAATCGATCTAGTATTCTGTGTTATCCCACCAAGCTACCACAGTCGGACGGTCTCGTCAAATGGCCTGCTGCCGCAAGTATAGCAATCTCCCAAACCGGCGACATTCCCCTATGGGCTTTACCACAACGGCCACACCGAGATACTGGCGGCCTCATCCGGCGACGTTCTACTCAAAATCTGAAACACAGGAGCCACGACCGCTCTGAATATCCCAAACGTCCGACGACGGTGGGGACCACTTAATCTTGGCGGAGGCGCATAATCGCTCTTCTTGAGGCGGTCCGCCTCGAAAGTCATCAAAAGACCTGCTGTTCGGTCCTCTTACCGATCTCGGTCATTCCGTCGATTTCTCCGCTCCTCACATCCAAGTGCATAAGCCTGCATGCGGGCAATGTCCATGCCCGGCTGAAGAGCTACACCAGAACAACTCTCTGCTAGGTAATCATCGAGCCCTGTAACATATCGGTGCACCCGATCTTCCATACTAGCTACTAACGCGGGGACGTCAGGGCGAGTCGAACTCACATTATACTCCCAACGTGCGCGGATCGCCGCAACACCAAAAATCTGTCGGCCCGAGCCCTCCTCATCTGGGGAGGCAAGAAATGTGCAAGAAAGGCCTCTGAGAACTCGTTCCATACAGCTGGAAGTGCATGCCCTCCCCGGGACAGCTCCCACGAATCAAACCAGTCGACTGCGGTATCACGCAGCCGATGCGAACCTAGGACTACTGACTCGGTCTCCGATGCCTTGATCACTCTCATGATCCGTCAGAATCGCCGGATGAACTCCTGCGGATCATCCTCGGGCCTCGACCCATAAAACTCGCGGGTTACATCTCGAAAATCCGTAGCCTCAAACTATCTCGATGCAGGGTGAACCATCAGTGCTCACGGAGCTGCTGCGTCGGCCCACTTATCCTCAAGTTCGCCACAACCACGGCCATTAATCGGGCCCACTCGCGTAACTCATCTCTTACGCTCCGGTGTGGGCGGAGGCTCGTGTATCGTGGTCTCTGAGAGGCTGCCGCTTCTACTCGCACTCCTCTGCGCTTTGCCCTTCCGGGCCGGGTTGCCTTGCGCGGAGGCATAATCGTAAAACGGCACGTCGGAGGGTCGACTTATCACACGCTCTAAGGCACGATCTCGTAATGAGAAGAATGGAAACCAATCCTAAATGTCCTGCGACCTCCTTATTATAGATGTGGTGCACAACACATCGATAATAAAGACTTACTGACACGATGCTAGACACTTTCCGAGGACTAAGCGCTCGATACCACTTTTGTCACGACCGAACGGGCGTGAATCGTGCCTTACCCGGGCACCCTAGTGATCTGACATCGAGAAAAACCAGCGGAAATAAAAACTTAAACATTTATATAGACATGGATCAAGATAAAGAAAATAGGCCAACCAAAACAGTTGCCTTCCAACATATATATATATAGACATTTGAACAGTTACAATCCTTACAACCCTTCCCACAACAATGCTACAGACCTCTAAGATTTTTACAACAACTATGACGGGACAGGGCTCCGCCATACCCCTGAATGTACAAGAACCTCTGCACTCGGGTAACATGCAAAGATAAGCCTCCGAAGGAACAGAGCTTCCCAATATACTGAAAGGTGATCCTATAAGCGGGGATCGACAGCCGATGTACTCTACTTGCGGCATGAACGCAGCCCCCCGAAGGAGGTCAGTACAACAGGTACCAAGTATGTGAAACGGTAAAATACTGTAAATGAAATCATAGCAGTCTATATAAAGCAGGAGACATGTATGCTAACCAAACTACAGTGCACAACATATAAACAGGCATATCAAGTCAGGGACTCACGCCCTCCAAATCATCACTCGTGCCCGTGGAATTCCTTCCTCACTGCCGGCAGTCTATGATATAACAACACCAAGGAGTATATGTGAACACCAGGTCCTACCTGTGTCAATAAAACCGTACGGGGCAAGTATAACTACCAGATCCGACCGTACGATGTCTTGTACAACCGTATCATGAAGGCGACACGCGTGGCAAGTGCAATAGCCTCGCGACTCGCGCATGCGCGCCACGTAGGCGATGGGGGCAAGTGAATCGCTACGCACTGCATCACAACCGTAAGTCACGGCTCCATCCAAATCGACTCGCGGGCGACACCGCGGTGCAATAACCTATACAGATCCACTGCGTCCACGTGGTAGCGGGGCAAGTAAACAGCTACGCGCGATCACAACCGTAAGTCACGATACTTCGTCGCGAAGCTGACACGTGGCAAGTGCAATAACCTATACCAGATCCACCTGCGTCACGTAGCTGACGGGGGCAAGTAAACAGGCTACGCACCCGATCACAACCGTAAGTCACGATACTTCGCCATAAATAACCATAATGGTCACATGTCCACATCATCGGTGTAGACATGCCCATGTAATAATAATAATGGAAGCGTACCCGTGGAATCTTCCGTCACTGCCGGTACGTCCAAGTAAGTTCTCAACAAGTCAACCGGCCCTCCATTGATAGACGCGGTAGAATAGAAACACAATTCTTGCTCAACAAAGACTATCTAAATAAGCATAGGCAAGTTACCCAACAACAAGCATAGGCAAGTTACACAACAACAAGCATAGGCAAGTTATACACAACTCAAAGTACTTTCATTTTAAGTCAAAATCCGGGTGTTAACCCTAAAGTACTACGCACGTTAAATTCCTTTTTTAGAGAGATCCATTCCTTTTATAAAAGTCACCCGATACCCGTAGTATAAAATAGAGTGACTCACATTTTTAGGTAAACCAAAACACTTTCCTTTTCACCCACATTCTTTTCCCTAAGGTTCCAGTTTGCCTAATTTCAATTACTCAAGACTCTTTATTTTATAAAAGTTTCATAGTTCAATGTCTTAATCTCTTTTAAAACATTTGAGTAACATATGCCATAGGCGTGAGCAGTTTATTCTTGTTTATAACCATTTATTAAAACAGCCATGATCTAGAAAATGTAATATCATTTTGTCTCATCTTAGCTTCTATGCAGATGGAGGTTTCTACTGGTTTTAATACAATGCTTCATTATTCAATACATTTTCCTTTATTAACGCTGCAATGGTTTGTCGATACTCATTCTGATTTCCGAAATCAGTAAAACATTATTCCTTTTAAAACCAAGTACTCATTACTCACGAATGAGGTTTCACACTTTTAACAAACTTCATATCAATACAATTAAGTCAAGTCTCTTATCTTTTAAGATTAAGTCTCTTAACTTCTAAAAATCAGTAAACCATTCTTTTTATCACTCTTAAGACGTTATACCTAACTCCCCATAAAGCTAGTATAACTCTTATGTTTTCAAAACCAAGTATTACTCTTCTTTCAAAAAGGTTTCTTATTTCTTTTGAAATACTTCAAGATTCTTCTTATTCAGGCTTAAGTCAAAAGACATTGCCGTAACACTACATTCAGTTAACACACGTACGTCTACCGTACTATACCTATATTCCTTTTAAAACATTTCAAGGTTCTTATTATTCAGGCTTAAGTCAAAAGACATTGCCGTACAACTATATTCAGTTAGCACACGTACATCTACCATATAATATATACATATTATTCAGGCTTAAGTCAAAAGACATTGCCACACGTACGTCTACCGTACTATATGTATTCTTTTAAAATACTTCATGCTCAAGAGTATAGGAAGAATCACATACCTCGCGACGATTATCGACTATAAGCAAAACGCTCCACGGCTATAACCCGGCTAGCCTTGTCCACCTTCTAAGTAGCACATGCTACTTGCAGAACATTCAACCAATGAAGGTTATCAGTCTACTGTAAATACAGTCCTATGTAAATACAGTTTATAATCTTCTACTCTAATATTCTTCTGACGTGATTTCAGTTCAAGTCTTTTCTGTAATATCCTTCCATTACAGTTCAAATCTCTTCTATGAATCTTATATTCATTTATATACAACTACAGTATGTAATTCCCAATTACAATAGAAGGACAGTAGTATTTACCTCGATGAGCCCAAAATTATCCAAGTATATAAGTCGCTCCTGAGCAACGTTAAGCTCCTACTCCGAGTGCTCCAATCCGCTCCAAACAACCCTTAGAAGTTCTACGCAACTTCTACTTAACACTTCAACCGACTATGAAGGTTTTCCTTAGGGTTTCGTTTTTGTGGCTAAAGGAAAGTATAATAGTATTTCCGGGCTCTACGTATAGAGGTAACTTTGGAAAGTACTACAAGGTATATGGGCTAAAGTATTTGGGCATTATAACAATACTTGGAGAGTATTTCTATACCACAAAAGGGGGGTATTTATACGAGACAACTAGGCAAGGGGGGGTACCCTCTCGGCCAAGCCTCACTCAAGGGGGGGAGGCTCTCGGCCAAGGCTTCTCAAACGAGGGGGGGCTTTGGACGAATTTAACTCACAAAGGGGGAGAGATTTCAAGACTTGGAAAATGATTTTTGGATGAAGAAAGTTCATCAACTAAGGGGGTATTTATAGGTCAAGCAAGGGCCAACCAATGGCCAAGATCAATCCAAGTGTAAGGCAAGTGTAGGGCTAGGATTTACCCATGTGTCCTTATCCATCTACTACACAAAATATCCTACCTAACCCTTGACCAAGAAAATGCACAAAAAACGTGCAAACAATGGCCCTCTTAGCCGTCCATTGAGGGTGTCACCCTCCCGTTGGTCCAAAATATTTCGTCTCTCGGAAAAATCCGCAAAAATTATAAATGACATAGCCGGAATTTTCCCTTCGCAAGTCTTGCAAAACGTTTCGTCGAAAAACGACTCTTTTCGGCACTTGTGTACAATTTTCGAAACTTGCCAAATCTTTAAGGCTCAAATTATTATACGTACGCCCTTACGTACATACTCTGGAAATACGGGGTATAACATGGATAGTACGCTCTGCCTGTCCGTCGGTCTGACGGTGTAACGCAACACTGAGACTCACATGTGTCCCTAAAACCCTTCTGAAAAACCTCCAGAAGTTATCTGTAATCGAGCTCATCTGTCTGACATCCTAAACGTAGGAACCCCGTGCAGTCTCACAATCCCCCTGCTAAAAAAAACTAGCACGAACCTCAGCCGAGTAAGTGGTCCTAACCGAAAGAACACGGCTGGTTTCGTCAGCCTATTTACCATGACCCCCAGGGAGTCGCACTTCCTCTAAGTACGATACCACCCTGTAACAACATCCATTTTAATTACCTCCCATGTCTAAGTCGGGGTCTAAATCGCCTGTAATAGCCCACTGGGCTTCTGGTGTTCAACCATGACCTGCTATTAATTTGGATATTCAGCAACAACTCTGCTACGTCCCTTTTCCGGTCATCTTACCCATACATACATCTGAGGTCATGACACAACTTAGTCGACCCCGAACAATTTGAGCAATAATCACTGTATGCCTCATCTAAAACCTGCTGACTAGTCCTGCAGCACCGGGTACACACAATCTATCCTCATATCACAGCACCTCATCCAGTGCTACTCAAACAGGCTATTCTCTTCTCGGAGAGTCGTATCTCGATACCGTATCATCACTAGATCCTCATATTGTCGCCTCTTTACCTCCTCAACGATGTAAGACTCGGCAACCTCTCGGATCTAAACTTCATTAACCTTGGCAACAAATAATCGAACCCCTCGGCTCGGTAGCTGATGAATCTCACGGACCACGTCCTGTATATCTGGCTGCCCATCTGGCAGACTACCCATAGATCCACGACTAAGAGTATCTGTAACTGTCTTGGCCTTCCCCGGATGGTATAGGATATCAATATCACAATCCTTGAGTAACTCTAGCCACCGTCTCTGTCGCAAACTCATCTGCCTCTGTCTGAAGATATACCGGAGGATCTTGTGGTCTGTACAACTATCCATATGAAGTCTATATATACGTCATGCCCCAAAATCTTCAAGGCATGATTTAGCTGCCTCCAGCTCTAAATCGTGAGTGGCGTAATTTCCTTTCCTGCTTCCCTAACTACCGGGAAAACATAGGCTCTATCCTTATCGGATTGCGTCAGCACACAACCTAGCCCAACACCCAACGTGTTATCATAATAACCTAACCCTCTAGTCTCACAGGAGGGTTTAGAACTATAGTCGTGGTCAACTTATCTTCCAATAACTAAAAGCCTTTCTTATTCCCGCGAAATATTCGGGTATCCTTAATCTCACTTATGGTTCCTGTTTCCCTTTCTCTGTTGCAACCAAACTTGGTCACTAACTTATATTCGATCCTTTTGCTTGCCTCCTGGCTAAGACTTCCTATTAATCACAATTTAAGGGGGGAAGATTTCCTTGATCTCGTCAAGTAGTAACCCGATTATTTCCTCCCAGCTCGTAGAGCTTATAGCCAGGTGTTCAACCTCAATTCATGGTATTACATAATCCAATGACTTGTCAAAATTTCTTATCGTTCGAGTGTCTACTCGTCTTTCCTTTATAATTCATTTCAAGTTATCCTGGGGTCCCTTACCCCTCCGTATTTCCTTACTATCTTTCTCGTCAGTAGAGATGCTACCACCTTCCCTCGAGGTGTTCTTACTGCCCATTATTTACTAATGGTCTTTACACTAGTCTGGGGTAAACATATCTCGTGCAACTTACATAACCATAGCTGTATTTTCTTTTATCATTCTGGTCATAACCTTACCTTATGCTCATTATTAGCAAAAAGTATTTCTATCTTGATTCATAATCGTACAGTTTCATACAAGCGTACAACCTGCATTTATATCTTTACGATACTTCCTCGACCAATTAAATGCGTCGTTCTTAATTACCCCAACACAACACGTTTCCCACGGTTATCCACAATTGTAACCTATGGCGTGACGATACCGAAGACCTTACCAGTCTCCTATCCTTCGTCTAACAACATGGGTACACATAACCCATGTCATAAAGCGTTCTTTTACGTGGGGGAGAGAACTTATCTCTCTATCAAAATCTAAATCATCAAGCGCCACCTTAAACGTATAGATTTTCAAAATCTACCAACGATGTCTTCTATTTTCCGCAGCCACACTCGTACTTATCTTATTCTTGCTTGCGCTACCACGAACTTATCCAGGAAGGTCGTGGCCCTGACCGCCACACCAAACCAACTCCAAGTACATCCAAGGGCACTTAGCATAAACTCCTTCAAATTCGAGTATTTCTTACTTTCTGCATTAATTTACCTCCACCGAACAAGTCATACAGACTTATTAAAATCAACAATGTCAAAGAAGGAAGGATAATTCACTGGTTACCACCACTTCTCTTCCTTCTCACTCGATAACCGGCTTACCGGGAAACTGGTACCGAATCAATCTCTCTTTGTAGTCCACGTTGGCATAACAAGAGGACAACTAGACCGTACTCATAATGACCTCAACGTCTGTCATAACAGCTCTGCTAGGTCTGCTAGGGTCCAACGACTGTATCGTTACCGGTAATTATCTACCCGCTCAGCTACCACCCAACACTCACGGGTGTAGTCACCTTGAAAGGTTCTCATGGATTCAGGTTCCATTTCTTTACACTTGGTCTGACTTAACCTTTTACTACCCGAGAAGGCCTTATATATCTAAGGTCTCGGTGGTTATCAACATTCCTAGGCTCACAATTTCCATGCTCCAAGCCTAACTTATCAGTCCCCCCGTAAACGGGTACAAAAACTTCTCAATATACTATAATCGGGTTGTCTTGTCCACAACAACCATACTTACTCCATACGGATCTCACCCGTACCATTCTCGAAATCCTACTACGTAGCTTAAGTTACTAACATAGTCTTTCATTAAGTCCCTTAATTATAACCTCATAAGGGTCCATTACATTCTCACACAACTCATCATCACCTAATTATCTCAAATTAGCACGTAAAACCTTGATGAGAGTTCCTTAACTGTTCATACCTTCCCGGTATTTATTTAGTCCTTACCAAAACCTGGTAATCTAAAATCATCCTAGGCAACACATATGTGACCCCCATACATAAATATGTATAGTTGTATGTTCCAATAACAACTATACTACAAACATTACCAACGTGGATACGTAATCCACATCATCTTTCCTGGGTCACTGCTGCCTTTCGCGTAGCTGCAAACAACATAATCTGTTAGGGAGAGACGACCCTAACCACACAGCTCTATCGCACGATCTTAGAGTGAGAAGAATGGAAACCAATCCTAAATGTCCTGCAGCCTCCTGATTATAGATGTGGTGCACAACACACCGATAATCAAGACTCTACTAGACACGGTCTGTAGACACTTTCCGAGGACTAAGCGCTCGATACCACTTTTGTCATGACCGACCGGGCATCGCCCGGTGCCCTACACAGGCACCGCTTTCAGATACATCGAGAATAGCGGCGGAACATACACAACTTATAAAATGCTTAAACATAAAATAATAACAAAGCAAGATAAGGCCACCTTCCGTACAATATACACAATAAAGCAAGACATTTTTTCTTTACAACCCAATCCACAAATGTGACTACGCACCTCTAAGAATAACAACTGCGGCGGGACGGGGCCCGCCATACCCTGAATGTACAACGGCAATACCGAGGATAAGCCGGAATAAAGGAGTTTATCAACGGTGACGGTGATCCTAGGCGAGGATCAAGACACGTACTCTACTGCGGCGTGAGCGCGGCCGAAGGAGGTCGACAACATGTACCAAATATGTGGCCCGAAATCGTATTGAAATCATAAGTCTATAATAAAGCGAGAGCGGTATGATAACTCAATTAACGATTACGGTGCCTTACTAACAATGAGAGTAATCAAGAGTATACTTACAACATAAAAATAGGAAGCTCGCGATCAAAGCGGGACCGCCCGCAGATGTCATTAAGCAATCCTACTCGCGGGACTATTTCACGCGTAGGTCGTGTGGACCCGCGTGAGGTATTCCTCGCATAGGTGTACCGCCGCATGGGACTATTTCACCCGCATAAGCCCATAAGGACTCGCATGAGGTATTCCTCGCATCATGGGTAGCAAATCCACGGAAATAGGTGGTATAACGTCTTGGGGGTTTACCCCTCATTTATACTCTTACCCTGAAGCAGGTGGTATAACGTCTTGGGGGTTTACCCCTCATTTATACTCTTACCCTTGAGAAGGTGGTATAACGTCTTGGGGGTTTATCCCTCATTTATACTCTTACCCTATCTCAACCGGCCATCATACATAACATAAGCCCTACCGGCTTATCATACATAACATAAGCACTACCTGCTTATCATATAATAAATAAGCAAGTTAAGAAATCCCCCTAACTTCTTATTAGTCTTATTCATATACACTCTCATTTTAGTTTACTTAAGACACTAACATGTCATTATAAATCCGGGAGTTTTAACCCAAAGTACTACGTACTTCTATTCTTTTAAAATGACTCATTTTCATAAAAAACTTTCAAGATACTAATAACCGTAGTATCAAGTCATAACTACATTTTAAGAGAAGTCACAATACTTTTTTAGAAAATACATTTCCGGGCTTCTAAATCAAGTGACTTCTTTCTTTTAAAACCTTAAGCAATTGATGACTTTAAATAATTTGCCTTTCGTTATTTCAAGTCATTTAACATACTTAAATTACTCAGAGTAAACCACTCTTTTTAACTTTCTATAAAGCTATTATAACCAACTTCCCATAAAGCCGTTATACTAGCTTTATACATTAGCAACTTACATACTTCTTTATAACCAAGAGACTTAAACTTTCCAACAAAACAAGTATCAATAATACTTTCAACATACTTAAAGTCTCTTAACTTTTGAAAACCAAGATATCCTTAATATTTAAACAAGTGAGTTAATTTCCTAACTCAATCAACTTGGACATTCTTAAAATAAGCCAAGGATATCAAATGGACCTAGATTGTCAAAATCGTGTACGTCTACCGTACTATACATTTACAACTTATTCATGCTCAAGAGATAAGAAAGTTCCACATACCTCTTCGGTTTAATCCACTTGCTAAGTCCAATTCGTCGTACGTAGTATGTCAACCTATAATGACCATAGTACGTCTATTAACTTCTTACTTCAAACGTAGAATATTCCAAGTGCAAAGTCACTAAATTCTACGGAAAATCGGACAGCACTTCCTTTGTTTCTACATACTTTGCCACATTTTTCAAGGCCGAATTCAATAACCAAACACGCCACATTTAAGGCCCAACAAAGTAGTTAACAATAGGGGATTACATGCTTAATCAAGACATGTAAAATTCCACCCCACAATATAAAACAAACTAGTCTAAACTACAATGTCAATTCGACAATTAGGGCAACAATACTAATTCTTCTTCCAATTTCTTTTCAATCCAAGTGGTTTAATATAACATGTTATCTAGCCACAATTGATTATAACTACTACAATCCTCAAGTAGGTAAACATGCGACGATTCTAATTATCGACCAAATTGTATTTCAATTTCAAATGGCTTAACATGTCATTTTCGGATTTGAGCTTCCAAATTTCCATAACACTTATCAATCTTCATAACACATATCACATGATCATTTCTAACTTATAATAACATTGAAACTTCAACTACAAAAGTAAGACGAAGATTATACCTCATTTAGCCCAAATATGATCCAAGACTACAAGTCGATCCTTAGCAACTTTAGCTCCTCCTTTAAACATTCCAATCCACTCCAAGCAACCCTTAGAAGCTTATGAAGAATTCATCTTCAAGTTCCAACTTCAAAGTTGAAGAACTCCTTAGGTTTTTGCCTTGCGACTAATACGAAAACACCATTTTTCCGGGATATTTCTATTGAGATAACCTTACAATAACCTTAGGAACCTTGGTTTAAAGTATTGTGAATTTAGGACAAAAATTGCAAAATTTCTTCTTCCAAAAAGGGCTAATGTCGTGAGCTCTCTAAAAGAGCAAGAACAAGATTTCATATTTTTTCTAAGTGTGGAGAATGACAAAGTCTTGCACTACTAGTGTACATATATAACATAATGGAGGGTCAATATTAGTACAATTGTGTGGCTTAGATGAGTTTCACAAGGATCAAGCCAAGTGGCCCTTTGACAAGTCAACAATGTCAAGCTCTTTGTCTTTGCAAGACTTGGTCTTTTATATTATGGTCAAATGACCATTATAACCATGCAAATTTCGTACAAGACCACTAAGGGGGGTGATACGTGTCTCCCTCCCACTCGTCGCAATATTCGTTTTCCGATAAATTCCAAAATTTCCGATAAATTTTTACTCATCTCAAGTCTTAACATTTTTCAGTTCTTACGTACGTTCTTATAAACATATCCTGAAATTCCGGGGTGTAACACGTGCCCACGGCATAAAGACGATGTAAATATAGTGCATCCCTGCTAGGCAAGTCAACACAAGATTTAGGCTCGTCAGTAACAAAAGCTCAAGTTATCCCGTAAACCGGGTAGTCGTGAGTGCCCAAGCTAATCATAAAAGAGATGCATTGTCATATACTATGGCAATTCCCTTATGTAGAGCATAAGGTTGTAGTCGTGGGCCTCCTTAAACCCTTGCCATGGTTAACCCAAATGGGACAAACCAACGGTCAAGGAGAGAGTACCTATTCAGACATGGGTAAAGACCCACCCTCGTCACGTTATGCCACAGGGAGTAATCACTATAGTACCTACTATCCAGACCACATACTATTACATACTTGCCCACAGGTCGGAAAGTCATTAGGAACAAAGCATAAAGGACTCCCGCCAATCCCACATTCCGGGTGGTCGAGAGACTCCAGTTGATCCCACAAGTTGGGTAGTGTGGAGATTTGCAAAAGGCGCTTCGACGAGGCCACATGTCCAACCACTTATCCATTTCCTAGTTTGTGGTTAGAGATACAAATCTGTCCAGGAAAAGGGGGTATAATGTGAACAAATTTTTTTAGACGCTGGTCTTGATCCTAAAGAGAGTAGCTTCTCTATCGAATCTCGACCCGTCAAAGATAATCTTGTTCCTCTTAGTCCAAATGTGGTAGACGGTGGTAGCCAGGCCAACCCGCTTAGCTTTAGCTTGCCAACCAGTGACATGCCCCACTTTCTTGATATATTTCAAAGCGCTATCGATGGTGGACATATAGCCCTCCTGATGCCAAGCCATGTCTTGACCTGTGACAAGAGATAACTACTGATCGTGTAGCGGAAGAATAGGTGAGCTATTGACTCCTTAGAACAACCACAAATGGAGCACCTTCTATCAATGTCCATATAAGTGATTCTATCCTTCGTCCATCTTCTTTTTCTCGCACAAAGCCATAGAATGAAGGACTGCTTTGGAGTGATAAGAACTCCAAACATCCTTCGCCCAAATCATCTACTGCCCATATGTCCTGAAGTAATCATAGGCACTATGATTACTATTATACCATACCGCCATGTTAATAGCCGTCTGATCGTGTGACCCTTCACGTTCAAGGATGAAGTCACGGATAAACAGAAGCCGCTTGATCAAAGGTGAGTAGTCGTTCTTAGCAACCCAGGTCGAAATATTGTTGTTGTTGTTGAGATACTTGTTATTGATCCATTTAATCCAAAGTGTATCCTTTCGATGGATATTTCAAAGGAACTTGGTGAGCATGGCAAGGTTCCAGGCCTTGAGATCCCTGATTCTGAAGCCTCCCTCGACTTTTAACCAGGTACACTCCTTTCATGCAACAAAAGGGTGGTTTGAACGCCACAGGAAGGTCCTACATAGCCCGTAAACTTTCTTACAAACTGCAACAGGCACTGGCAGCATTGATAACCAGAAACATTCCACACCTTGGAGGACAGACTTGATGAGTTCAAGTCTGCCTGCATAAGATAAAGTAGCGCTCATCCATGAGTCAGTATATCCTGTAATGTTGTTCACAAAAGGGTCATAGTGAACCAGTCTCATCCTCTCCGCAGCAAGGGGAATGCCGAGATAGCGGAAAGGCATAGCGCCAGTGTCGAAGCTTGTAATCTGCTTAATATCAGAAAGGTCGTGGTCCGTAATACCAGCCGTGTACAAGCTAGACTTCAGCATGCATCTACTAGAGACCCTCTTACGGTTGTAACCCCTCAAAAGCTCTTGTGCAAGGTGTATGTTCTCAGACATACTTCTATTCTGGACAAAAGCCGATTGAGCTGGATCAATGAGGACATCCAAAGCCGTCACCAACCGTGAAGCAATGATCTTTGTGATGACTTTATACATAATGTTGCAGCATGAAATAGGCCTGTAGTCGCCCACCGTTGAGCAGTGGGTAGATTTAGGAATAAGGGTGATAGTAGTGTGGTTGATCTGTTTGAGAAGCTTTCCGGAAGTGAAGAACTCTTTAACCGCTTCGCAGAACTCCCCGCCAACGATATTCCAAGATTTCTTGAAGAAACCCGAAGAGTAGCCATCCGGACCAGGGGCTTTGTCATCCCCAATACCGAATAAAACCCCTTTAATCTCAGCATCCGTGACATTTCTAACGAGGTCATCCCCATGTTCATCCGAGAGGCAATTGCCCGAATATATGACACCAACATCAATAGACTCGCAAGCGTCCCTAGTTCCAAGTAACCCTTTATAGTAATTAATGAATTCCGCCGCAACTTGGTCACTGGAGTTCGTAAGAGAACCATCACTCTTGGTAGTGGCCGCAATAAAGTTACTTTTGGAGTTACGTTTGACCATACCATGGAAGAACTTAGTGCACCTATAACTGTGCTTGAGATGCTCACACTTGGCAAGCTGCCTAAGGAAACTCATTTTCGCATCAATAAGAACTATGGACTTGCGCCTTAGCTCGGAAACCCGCGTGTGTAAGTGGTCAAGCTGCGGGTTGATCAAGGCATCCTGTTGAGCAATATACAGCTCCTCCTTTGCCCTTTTGACCCACGTCGAGATATGGGAGAAGTCTTTCTCATTGAGCTGCTTCAAAGGTCCTTTGAGGTAAAGTAACTTCCAGGAAAACCGAAATTGAGCATTGCCATCGATAATTTTCTCCCAAACGTCCGTCACAATCCTACCAAAGTGCTCATGAGTAGCCCACATATTGACAAACTTGAAAGGTCTATTATTCATCCTTGGACGATAAAAAATAGAGACAATGCACGGTGTATGGTCCGAAAAAGGCCCGGACCGACGGAAATGTGCATTGCCATACCAGCCCGCATGTAACTAATGGGTGTTAATGAGGGCCCTGTCAAGCTTGCTCAAAGTATTGATATGACTGAAAGTGAACTCGCATCCCGTCGAAGATAAATCTGTGAGGTTTAGATCTCGGCAACAATCAACAATATCTTTTGTGTCATAGCTGGTGATGGGTGCCATGTTGAAACGCTCATCCTCCTTCATAACCGTGTTGAAATCCCCAATAACAAGCCACGACATAGTCATGGGGGTCCCATACTCTCTTAATCTCCCATAAGACCCTTCTATCAATAATTGTGTGTAGCCCGTAAACAAAAGTGACTTGAAGCCTCCTGGAGGAGATAGCACAAGTGACATCGCAATGAATGGCTTGCGGGTTGTTGTCAAGCACTTGCAAGATGACTTTGGACGGGTTGAATAAAATAAATATCCTCCCTGTCGGATGATTTGTAAAGTTATCCAACACCTCCCAGTTGCGAAATTTAGAAGTCCAGAAACGTTCAAGAGTCGAGTTGTTGAGTTTAGAATCCAGGATACCAAAGATGTCAATGTTGTTCTCACGCACCACAGAGAAAATCTCCTTTTTCTTGGAGAGGCAGTGCAGGCCCCTTATATTTCATGAGGCAATAATCATTTTGATAATGGAGGGGGAATAGTCCCCTTCGTGCTATCTTCATAAGTAATAATAGAGCTGATGCCACCATAAATACCCTTCTTTTATTGGGAAGGGTTGTCATTCTGCTCAAGGGTATGGGCAAACTTTGTCCACCATTATTAGTCTTAGCTTTTGCCGTCGTCCTAGCGCCCACTTGCCCCTCCTCCTTCTTGGTCCCTTCCGAGTTCCGACCTTTCCCAACCTTAGCCGAAGGGTCAAGAGGTTGAGCTTCCAAATCTGTATGACCCTTGCCAACTTCGGTCTGTGTCCCCGCAAGATGGCCACCAATATTCGCAACCATTGAACTACCCGCATTGTCCGCGGGTTGTCCTATCTTGTCGATGTCGATGGCGATCCGTGTCGCCCACGGTTTGTATCCATGGTAGCCCCAATTCTGAATGAAATCTCTCCGTCATTCCCCCCTTCTATCATATGGTTAGTCCGACCTTTGCCAACCTCTGTTTGGGACCCCGAAGGCTGGCCACCATGAGTATGAGGGACGAGAGTTGGGGGATGCGTGGGCCGATCATCTTGGATACACATGGGAGAGGTAAAATAGGTGTACACCCATTGACCTTCATTATACCGTTGATGGGCTCTCGTAAGTGGACCAGTACTAGGCACGGTTTGTGACTCCGTGCTAGTTTTTGCCTTCCCTCTTCTCTTAACTACCGTAAACCCATCCTCCATCACTGTCTGATTCCTCTTAGTCAGTCCTCCATTATACTCATCCGAAGTAGTAGATAAAACATGGTTTTGCTCAAAGACTGCCTCAATTGCTGAACTAGCTTTGACATCGATTGCATTTTGCACCAATATGTTACCGTACATATCCACAAGCTTCCTAAAAATTGCAGATTGTTTAATGACTGTGCTCATGCTGCTCGGGTCATTAACCTTGGTAAATTATGCCTTCACACCCTTACCCCCATCGGTTTGTGGTCCCGACGGTTGGTCATTCTCATCAATAGAAGTCCCCTTAGCGTTATTCGTGGAATGAGTCTCCACGGGTTAGCTTGAAGGATGCCGTGACTCTTCCTTGCTTCCCTCTGACTCCTAGGGACCTCCATGGCCTCCCGTGGCTAAGTTACGACCTTTGTCAACCTCGATTTGTGCCCCCGGAGGCTGACCACCCGAATTCGCTACCGCACCCATACTCCTACCCAATCCAACCTCGTTTTGAGACGCGTGTTGATTCTCCATTATGCGTGTCTCGTGATCACTCACTATAGTACCCTTGTGGCCCCTAGTGTCTCCCGCAACAGAGTTCCGACCATTGTCAACCCCGGTTTGTGTCCCCGGAGGCTGACCACCCGAATCCGCTGCCACTCCCAAACTCCTATCCAAGCCAACATCGCTAAAGGTTGCGGGTTGGCTCTCCATAATATGTGCCACTCCAAGTCTCCCTTTAGTATCCGCGGTGCCCCTAGGGTCTCCCGCAATAGGATTCCGACCTTTGCCAGCCTTGGTGCCCCAATAGGCTGGCCTCCCTCACCTGAAAAATCCAAGTTCTGGCCTATGCCAAACATAGTTTGTGACCCTAATAGTTGGCCTCCTCCTTGTACCTCCTCCATATTCTGACCTGCACCAGCCCCGGTCTGTGTCCCCGAAGACTGACCACCACTCTTGCTTACACCCTTACTCCCTCCTGAACTCGTAGGGGCAATCTCCCCCACGGGTGTGTCCAAGTAGGTATGAGCCCCCTTTGCTTTGGCAATGAGGTTTTGTGTCTCGCCTTGCCTTTGCACCCGCCGATTAGTGTCGGCATGATGGTTTTCAAAATTCATAATGGAGTGTCCAATCATATGGCATTGCTCACAATAGTCCAGAAGCTTTTCATAAACAACCTTTTGGTCAATGATGGTGCCGTCCCAAAGCTTGAGTTCAATAGGATCAAGTGTACCTTTGGAGAGATCTATTTCAACTAGAGCCCGTGCATAAGAGAGAAGGTCTTTACTACTAGTGACCTTGTCGGTCCCAATAGGCTTGCCAATACGGGACAAGATACGACTTAAAGCGTCAACGTTCCAAAGTTCTAACGGGAGATACGGGAGCCTTACCCATATTGGAATGGTACATATCTCATGCTTGTCAAAAGTGAAGCAATGAGGTATATCTTTCAGCAGTAGAGGAGTGCTATAAACAAAGTGTGGCTCATTGGCCATGACCTTCTCTTTGTCAATTTCAGTATTAAATTTGAATACGATCCAACCCGAAGCGTGGAGATTAAAGCGGTATGTAACTCTCCATTAGCGACATAGCATCCTTAATGTCAAGCTCCCCGGGTAAGACCCCGCAAAATAACCAATCAAAAGGTGCCCCACAGTCTCCGTAAGATCATCTAAATCCCCCATAGGTAAGTCAAGAGGCCCCATATTTCGGGAATCAACAACAAAATTCAAACGTTTACCATTCGAAACATCATGGTTTCCTTTGACTATTGATGCATAATCCTTCTTGTTGTTCAGGCTCACGTGATCCGTAGTCTTGTTCTTTCCATCCGTGAAATTCCCTGCGACCGGTTCACAATTGTTGCCACTCGAAGTCGAAGCAGTGTCTTAAGAGCCGAGGGTGCAAGAGGATGGAATGAAGTCCGAAGTTCCCTCATTGGTAGATAACTCATCGTTTCTCGCGTGAGTGTCCCCCACTTGAAGACCATTGCTCACAAGCCCGAATGTGGTGGGTTCGTGAGTAATCAGGGGAAACTCGACGCTGTTGGTGATTTCAATAGAAGCTTGCCCTATCCGGATGGGTAGTGGCGTGAAGTTCTTATGAGTCCGCTTCTTTTTCGCCATCCTCAAAGTTACCAAATACGATTACAAGCAAGAGATGAATACAATTGAAACTGGTTTATGAATTACAACACTTCTACTAATTATACAAAAACTTGCCTATTAATATATAAACTAGAAAAGACCGTAAATGAATGTAGTTCGGACGGTCCCGGAGTTTAAAATACAAGGCTTTCTAATTTATACAAGGTTTATTGTTATACCCCGTATTTCCAGAGTATGTACGTGAGCGCGTACGTATTATAATTTGAGCCTTAAAGTTGGCTAGTTTCGAAATTTGTACACAACACCCGATTAGAGTCGTTTTTCGACGAAACGTTTCCACAACTTTCGTAGGGAAAATTACGGCTATGTCATTAATAATTTTTGCGGATTTTTCCGAGAGACGAAACATTTTGGACCAACGAGAGGGCGACACTTGTCACCCTCTAATTGGAAGGAGTGGACGGACGAAAAGGGGCAAGTTGGCACGTTTTTTGTGCATTGTTTTTGGTCAAGGAGTTGGTAGGATATTTTGGGTAGTTGGATAAGGTTGCACATGGCTTAATCTTGGCCTACACTTGCATGGCACTTGGCTTGATCTTGGCCATTGGTTGGCCTTTGGTTAGCCTATAAATACTCCCTTACTTGAAGACTTTCTTCATCCAAAACTTGAGCAATCTTTCTAAGTCTCAAATACTCCTCCTCTTGTTTGATCTCGTCCAAAGCCCCTCCCCCTTTGAGAAGGCCCTTTGGCGAGAGCTTCCTCACACTTGTGGTGTCTAGCGTGGGTGCCCCACAGCCTAGTTGTTTTCGTATAATACCCACTTGTTGTGGTATAGAAATACTCTCTAGTATTGTTATAATGCCCAAAATACTTTAGCCAAATACCTTGTAGTACTTTCCAAAGTACCACTTTTTACAAAAAGCCCGAAAATACCATTATACTTTCCTCGATCACTAAAAGCGAAACCCTAAGTAAATCTTCACCCGTAGTTGAAGTTATAAGTAGAAGTTGGTTAGAACTTCTAAGGGTTGGTTGGAGCGGGTCGGAGCGCCTTGAGTAGGAGCTAAACCTTGCTCGGGATCGGCATATAAACTCGGATAATTTTGGGCTTATCGAGTTAAACATTCTTGACCTTCTTTTGTAATTGTAAATTACATGTGGTTGGAGTATATAGTTAAGTATAATATATATAGAACTGAACATAGTTGTGCGGCAATGTCTTTTGACTTAAGCTGAATAATACTTACAGCAATGTCTTGCGACTTAAGCTGAATTTTAAGAAGTGGAATCGTAATTACATAGATGTATTCTGATGACTTGTGTAGCATTACTATGTAGTAGAATTGTACACGCGTCAGGTTAGGCGTGTTAACCCCACTAGTTGGCTTGGTAGCCGGCCTCGATAGAGGAGAGATTTACGCTGTTGTTGCGGGAGAAGTCTTTGCCGAATTTTACGTAAGATATTCTACATTGGGATCTACGATGTTAATAGGCGCCTTGTGGCCTCTATAGGTTGAAATACTACGTGTGGCGCGGTCTACTTGGCTTAAGATGTAGCCGACGGTTTGAGGTACTTGGAGCGCTTTGCTATTAGTCGGTAATCGTCGCGAGGTATGTGAACCTCTTCCTATCTGTTCTAGCATGATATGTGTATAACTATGTAGTGCGGTAGACGTACATGTGTTTAATGTATTTGATTGGTTTGAAACATAAAGTGTTATAACGGCTTTATGGGAAGTCGGTTATAATGACTTTATGTAGGTAAGAAAATGCTTTGTGGTTTCAAAGGGTAACTGATTTGACTTATAACGGATTTGATGGGTAGTAATAAAGAACTTGAAGTGTTTCAAAAAGACCTGTTGAAAGAAGAGTAATACTTGGCTTTGAAAACATAAGAGTTGTACTAGCTTTATGGGAATGTATTTCACTTGACTACCGGTTCATCCGGGAATGTATTTCACTTGACTACCGGTTCATCCGGGAATGTATTTCACTTGACTAGGTTCATCCGAATGTATTTCACTTGACTACGGTTCATCCGGAATGTATTTCACTTGACTCTGGGTTCATCCGAATGTATTTCACTTGACTACCGGTTCATCCGAATGTATTTCACTTGACTCTTAGGTTCATCGGAATGTATTTCACTTGACTACGGTTCATCCGAATGTATTTCACTTGACCTAGGTTCATCAGGAATGTATTCCACATGTTTCTATATTGGGTCCATAAGATGGGCGAGACACGATATACGTATCACATGATTTGTACTAGACCGCGGCGGTGAGGAAGGAGTTCCACGGGCATGAGGATGACTTTGAGGCGTGAGTCACGACTTGACATGATCGCTTTTATGTTGTGATCGTAGTTTGGTTATCATACATGTCTCTGCTTTATATAGACTATTATGATTTCATTTCTGATTTTTCTGATTTCACATACTTGGTACTGTTATCGACCTCGCCCGAAGTGCGTTCATCATGAGTAAAGGTACATCGACCGTCGATCCGCTTATAGGATCACATTTCAGCGTGTTGGGAAGCTCCGTTCCTTGGAGGCTTATCTTTGGTATGTTACCCGAGTGCATGAGTTCTTGTACATTCGGGGTATGGCGGGGCCTCTGTCCGTCATAGTTGTTATCCTTCTTAGAGGTGCATGTAATCTTGTTGTGGCGATGCAGCAAAAAGGATAAGCTGTTGGGTATTTATGTATATATCAAGGCAAGCTGTTTTGGTTGCTTTGTTTACTTATCATGTCTCTTAATTCATGTTCATGTTTTTATTTCCTGATTTTCTCGATGTTGTATCACTAAGGTGCGGGGTAAGGCACGATCACGCCCGGTTGGTCGTGACAAAAGTGGTATCGAGCGATTAGTCCTCGGAAAGTGTCTGAACCGTGTCTAGTAAGTCTTGATTATCGGTGTGTTGTGCACCACATCTATAATCGAGGAGGCCAGGACATTTAGGATTAGTTTCCATTCTTCTCATTACGAGATCGTGCCTTAGAAGTGTGTGATAAATTGGACCCTCGACGTATTCCTTTCCTTTACGATTATGCCTCGCGTAAAACCTGAGCCCGGATAGGCAAGCGATCGAGGAGTGTTAGTGAGATCTGAGAAATGCGAGCGCGAGCCGGTCGATACGAGCAGTGCTTGACGGCGGGTTTCGCGGCCGCCAAAGACCAGCGAGTTAGAGCGCGGCGATGGGCTGCTGAGACTACGATACACGAGCCTCGGTCCACGGCTGGAGCGGATGAGATAAGTACAAGGAGATGGCGATTCTTGGCGGTCGTGGCGAATATGAGGATAGGCTAGATCACGTGATTCCGGCCCGAGCACCGTAGTTCACCCCGGCGAGCAGTTTGAGGCTACGTGACTTTACGAGTTGTAGCCCGCCGATGTTCTATGGATCGAGAGCCGAGGGCGACCTCGGAGTTTATCCAAGCGACACGGATCGTGAGGTGATCGAGTCTCGAGGAAGAGTCGGTGGTATTGAGTTCGCATCAGTGCGTGATCTGCGATTGGTAGTTTGATTCGTGGGAGGCATCCGGGAAGAGCATGCACTTCCAGCGATTTGGGACGAGTTCTCGAGGCATTTCTTGCACATTTCTTGCCTCCACGGATGAGGAGGGCTCGGGTAAACAGTTTTTGACGTTGAGGCGGGGCGGGCGGGTTAGAAGTACAATGTGGAGTTCGACTCATTAGCTCGGTATGTTCTGCTGTGGTAGGCGATATGGAGGGCGAGTACACCGCCACGTCACGGGTGGATGATTACTTAGCGAGGCTTATGCGGGTGTAGCTCTTGGCCGGGCATGGACATTGCCCGCATGCAAGCATGCACTAGGATGTGAGGCACGAGAGGTCGGCGGAATGGCCGAGATCGGCGAAGAGGCGAGCAGCGAGGTCCTTTGATAACTTTAGGCGGACCGCCTGGCGATCTAGTTATGTACCTCGCCGATGAGTGGTCCTCCTCGATCCGGGGCGTTGGGTATTCGGAGCTGGTCGAGCTCGT
Organism: Przewalskia tangutica; assembly: GCA_029844215.1. Classification (NCBI taxonomy): domain Eukaryota; kingdom Viridiplantae; phylum Streptophyta; class Magnoliopsida; order Solanales; family Solanaceae; genus Przewalskia; species Przewalskia tangutica. The sequence continues at coordinate 55,866,827 of CM056724.1, forward strand.
GGCTTCGTTCCACGGTATACGTGAGTGCTAGCGGCGAGATTCATGTCCCCTCGGTGTGCGATGTGGCAAACATCATCCGAGAATGTCGTCTTTTTTGGTGCTTGTTTCACTGCGGCCGTCGAGGCCATGTGACGAGACGTGCTTATAGGAGAGGTACCGCGGCTTAGCGCGACCTCACGGATCGATGGCGAGTTCATCGCCTTCTCAGATTATGCCATGCAGGGCAGACATATGATTAGAGTGGAGCGGTAGCTTCAGGTATATCCTTAACCCTCCAGAGGCTTGTATGTTTTGATGTTATGTTAATGTGTTGAGTGTTATGTTCGGATAACTTTTTGCTAAAATGTGATTTAGGAACACAGTTTGGGGAAAAAGGGTAAGCTGGGGTGAAAATGATGAACCTTAGAATATTACAGTGAGACCTTAGATGTAAGGCCGTCTTGAGTACAAGATTTTTGAGTGATCCTTGTCAGAGCGCATTTTATGTCTAGAATGTATTGTGTGATAAGTCCCTGGGTTGGGTAAATGAAAGTGGTATCTTTCATGATGTGATTTAGCAAGATTGTTCAGTGTCGAGGAGCAAGAGTTTGCGCGACAGTGGGTCGGGTTGGTGCCATGTTGCGGGCCAACACGCAGCCTGTTTTGAGGTGGGGTCAGCTCTGGGTGGTCCCCCCAGGTGGTAGGGTCACGAGGTGCTAGGCCCGAGTTTAGTTGACCATCGTATGAGTTCGTGGGTGTGTTCGACGAGCGGTCGTGAAGGCGGGAATGGCCTTAAGGAAGATTGAGGCTAGTAAGATAACCAAGTTGGAGGTGGTGACTCGGGTGGAAAGCGAAACGTTGGCGGAGTGTGGTACGGATACTAGAAAAGTTCGAGTGTTCGGTAAGAACGAGATAGGGGAGAAGTGAACGTGTGTGATCATTGCTTGTAAAGGGAGAAGGTGCGAAGGATGTATATTTTTTTTTGACCTCAGGGATCGCATGCAGTCCGGTACCATATGTTGGGTCGCCGGAGTGACACTAGAACCTCGCGGCAAAGTGACAAAAGTTTGTGATGTTAAAGGTGTTTCCTCGGGGACTTGGATATAAGTATTTGCGTGCATGTGTTGTTTCGTGGCCAGTTGTGGCGTTGGCAACTTATTAGAAGAACTTTATCGTTATCCGTCTTGAGAAGGAACATTCGGGACGAATGTTTCTAAGGAGGGGAGAATGTTATACCGTATTTCAGTATATGCGTGAGCGCGTACGTATTATAATTTGAGCCTTAAAGTTGGCTAGTTTCGAAATTTGTACACAACACCCGATTAGAGTCATTTTTCGACGAAACGTTTCCACAGCTTTCGTAGGGAAAATTACGGCTATGTCATTAATAATTTTTGCGGATTTTTCCGAGAGACGAAATATTTTGGACCAACGAGAGGGCGACACTTGTCACCCTCTAATTGGAAGGAGTGGACGGACGAAAAGGGGCAAGTTGGCACGTTTTTTGTGCATTGTTTTTGGTCAAGGAGTTGGTAGGATATTTTGGGTAGTTGGATAAGGTTGTACATGGCTTAATCTTGGCCCTACACTTGCATGGCACTTGGCTTGATCTTGGCCATTGGTTGGCCTTTGGTTAGCCTATAAATACTCCCCTTACTTGAAGACTTTCTTCATCCAAAACTTGAGCAATCTTTCTAAGTCTCAAATACTCCCTCCCTCTTGTTTGATCTCGTCCAAAAGCCCCCTCCCCCCTTTGAGAAGGCCCTTTGGCCGAGAGCTTCCCCCCTTGTGGTGTCTAGCTGTGGGGTGCCCCCCCTAGCCTAGTTGTTTTCGTATAATACCCCTTGTTGTGGTATAGAAATACTCTCCTAGTATTGTTATAATGCCCAAAATACTTTAGCCAAATACCTTGTAGTACTTTCCAAAGTACCTTTTTACAAAAGCCAGAAAATACCATTATACTTTCCCTCGATCACTAAAACGAAACCTAAGTAAATCTTCACCGTAGTTGAAGTTATAAGTAGAAGTTGGTTAGAACTTCTAAGGGTTGGTTGGAGCGGGTCGGGCGCACGGAGTAGGAGCTAAACCTTGCTCGGGATCGACATATAAACTCGGATAATTTTGGGCTTATCGAGGTAAACATTCTTGACCTTACATTTGTAATTGGAAATTACATGTTGTTGGAGTATATAGTTAAGTATACTATATATAGAACTGAACATAGTTGTGCGGCAATGTCTTTTGACTTAAGCTCGAATAATACTTACAGGATGTCTTGCGACTTAAGCTGAATTTTAAAAGTGAATCGATCAGTAATTACATAGGGCGTATTATAGTAGACTTGTGTAGCATTCTTGTGTAGTAGAATTGTACACGTCCGGTTAGGCGTGTTAACCCACTGGTTGGCTTGGTAGCCGGCCTCGATAGAGAGAGGAGATTTACGCTGTTGCGGGAAAATCTTGCCGAATTTTATTTAATATATTATACATTGGGATGTAAGATTTTAATAGGCGCCTTGTGGCCTAAATAGGTTGAAATACTACGTGTGGCGCGGTCTACTTGGCTTAAGATGTAGCCGACGGTTTGAGGTACTTGGGCGCTTTGCTATTAGTCGGTCGTCGCGAGGTATGTGAACCTCTTCCTATCTGTTCTAGCATGATATGTGTATAACTATGTAGTGCGGTAGACGTACATGTGTTTAATGTATTTGATTGGTTTGAAACATAAAGTGTTATAACGGCTTTATGGGAAGTCGGTTATAACAGCTTTATGTAGGTAAGAAAATGCTTTGTGGTTTCAAAGGGTAACTGATTTGACTTATAACGGATTTGATGGGTAGTAATAAAGAACTTGAAGTGTTTCAAAAAGACCTGTTGAAAGAAGAGTAATACTTGGCTTTGAAAACATAAGAGTTGTACTAGCTTTATGGGAATGTATTTCACTTGACTACCGGTTCATCCGGGAATGTATTTCACTTGACTACCGGTTCATCCGGGAATGTATTTCACTTGACTACCGGTTCATCCGGGAATGTATTTCACTTGACTACCGGTTCATCCGGGAATGTATTTCACTTGACTACCGGTTCATCCGGGAATGTATTTCACTTGACTACCGGTTCATCCGGGAATGTATTCCACACGTTTCTATATTGGGTCCATAAGATGGGCCGAGACCTGTTATACGTATCACATGATTTGTACCTAGACCGCCGGCAGTGAGGAAGGAGTTCCACGGGCATGAGGGATGACTTTGAGGGCGTGAGTCCCTGACTTGACATATCGCTTTTATGTTGTAATCGTAGTTTGGTTATCATACATGTCTCCGCTTTATATAGACTATTATGATTTCATTTACTGATATTTCTGATTTCACATACTTGGTACTGTTATGCTTGACCTCGCCCGAAGTGCGTTAATCATGCGTAGGTAAAGGTACATCGATCGCCGATCCTTATAGGATCACATTTCAGTGTTGGGAAGCTCCGTTCCTTGAGGCTTATCTTTGGTATGTTACCACAGTGCAGCAGGTTCTTGTGCGATCGAGGGGTATGGCGGCCACTGTCGTCATAGTTGTTGTCACTTCTTGAAGTGCAGCAATGCGTTGTGGCGAGTGCGTAAAAGGATAACTGTTCGGGTATTTATGTATATATACTGAAGGCAACTGTTTTGGTTGGCCTGTTTACTTATCATGTCTCTTAATTCATGTTCATGTTTTTATTTCCGCTGATTTTCTCTGATGTTGTATCACTAAGGTGCCCGGGGTAAGGCACCAGTCACGGGCCCGGGTTCGGGTCGTGACATTTATCCAATGCGTAAGTAAACATTCAATACATTCATTCATACAATATGTCGTAATCCTAATGTATGCTTATCGATACTCTTAGGTTTGCCTAGTGAATATAGATAGTAAAATACTAAATTAATGAATGAAATTTAATCAAGTAAGGATTTAGGAATACCTTGTTTTCGCGTGCCTCGTTGGTACGAACGGTTTTATCCGTGAACAGATAAGGACGTTGTGCTACTGCGTGCGTGTAGCAATCCTTTTTCCAATAACTAATAATATGAGAATAACCCTCAAATGAGTCAAACACAACCCGTCTTACTTCTTCTATAACCGGCTCGCAAAATCTGCAAAGACAAAACCCAGCTAAGCCAAGGTCGTATCACGGCAAAAAATAAAGAGTATATACGTATATATATCTATAAATAACGTTTATAATATATGGTATATATGAGCACGTGAGTACAAATATATAAAATATAGTATATGTTAAATATAAAATATATATAGTATGACTAAGAGAACAAGAAAACCACTAAAAGCAAGTCAACAAGAGCCTAGGGTGTCTTGGGCACCGGACTTGCACCAAAATGGCAACAAGGACTGCGCGGTAGTCTAGGGGATGTACGCATGCCCGGGAATGGCAAAGCGCAGCAAGGCTTAGTTCAGCACAGGCTATGGCTTGCACAAAAGAGGCAATGCTGTCACGACCCGACCCCGGGACCACGCCTGGTGCCCTACCTGGGCACCCTTACAGTTATACATCAGAGAAAATCAGCGGAACATATATACAACTCTTAATAAATAAATAAAAAAGTCAATAAGGAATAACCAACAGGTTAGCCGATAAGGCTACCTCCCTGGATATATAAATACATAACTGAAAGCAGTTGCCTCCTTTCCTTTACAAACTGACCCACAATATATGACTACAGACCTCTAAAAGTTTTAACATAACAACTGTGGCGGGACAGGGCCCCGCCATACCCCTGAATATACATAAATCTACAACCTCAGGGAAACCGTACCAAAAGATAAACCTCCGGAGTAAATGAAGCCTTTTCCCAAAAACTGAACAGAGATCCTAAGAGCAAGGATCACCAACCTGTGCACCTAATACCTGCGGGCATGAACGCACTGGCCCGAAGTCGATCTAACATGTACCGAATATGGAACGGAAATAAGGTACAGTAAACAAATCATAACTGTACAAAAGAATGACAGGGGCAAGTATAAAAAGGGTAAATACCAGATCATACCGTGTCATTACAACTCATGAACTTACTCGCACTTTATTATTTTTTCCCATTTTTCAATAAAAGTTATAGTCAAATTCTTACATATATACTTAGGAAAAATCATCAAGTCCATAAACATATAACTTACGTATCTTGCATAACATAATCCGGTCCTTTATGGAGGGACACCTCATTTTGGAGTTCACTTTGATTATCCATACGTGATAATGTAACCCGGCCCATTTGCGGGACACGGCGAATTCATGAAAATCTTCCCACGAAGGTATACTGTCCGGCCCATTCTGGGACGCGATAAAGTCATGTAAGTCTGCCCATAAAGGTATACTGCCCGGCCCATTCCTGGGACGCGATAAAGTCATATAAGTCTGCCCATAAAGGTATACTGCCCGGCCCATTCCTGGGACGCGATAAAGTCATATAAGTCTGCCCATAAAGGTATACTGCCCGGCCCATTCTTGGGACGCGATAAAGTCATATAAGTCTGCCCATAAAGGTATACTGCCCGGCCCATTCCTGGGACGCGATAAAGTCATATAAGTCTGCCCATAAAGGTATCTTTGCGGCCCATTCTCGACGCGATAAAGTCATATAAGTCGCCCGTAAAGGTATCGCGGCCCATTCACGGGGCGATAAAGTCATATAAGTCTTCCCATAAAGGTATACTGCCCGACCCATTCCTGGCACGCGATAAAGTCTTCTTTACATAGCATTTTAATCCATCTTTTCACTTCTTCTTAAGTCATTATAACAACTTCCCATAAAGCTATTATAACAACCTTTCACTTTAGAGAACTTAAGTCACTTTTATTTCTTTTTACATTAGGGAAAATTAAACCCAAAAGTACGACGTACATACATACTTAAAAAAAATCATAAAACTCCTTCTCTTTTTAAATCCATAAGTTTCTTCTTTTGAAAACTCAAGTTACATTCGCTTTTGAGATCAAGCCGCTTAACTTTTGAAATAATTCATGGCAACCAAACTTTTTAAATCAAGTCATTCCTTCCTTTAAGAATCAAGTCTCATAACTTGAAAAATAAAGTCTCTTAACCTTTTAAGAATTCAAGGTTCATAGTCTTAAAACATCATAACGTAAACACTTTAAATTAAGTAACATATACTTTTATGTGTTGTGAATAGGTTATACTCGTTTATAACGATCTTATTAAAGCATCCATGATCTAGAAAATGTAATACAATTTTGTCTTATCTTAGTTTCTATGCAGATGGAGAATTCTACTCATTTTAATATAATTGACTGTCGATACATTTTCTTTTATTAACGCTGCAATGGCTTGTTCGATACTTATTCTCATTCGTGCAGTAAATTAGCAGAGTCAACTCGACTCCAACTACTTCCTGACGACTCTTACCAACATCCCTCATAAGATTTGCTACGAACTTAGGATTACTTAGACATACCTTTTACATAGAGTAAGTCAACATACGTACCTCTTAACTTCGAAGAGTAGAATGAATCATAAAATAATACCACATGTATATTTCATACGTAGAATCATGCCAAAAGAAGGAAGAGGTTCACATACCTCGCGACGATTATCGACAAGTAGCAAAATGCTCCAAAGTACTTCAACCTTGATAGCTATTCCATCTCTTGAGTAGAATACGCTATACGTAGTACTTCAACCTATAATAACCATAACATGTCTATCAACTCCTAGCTTATTAACGTGGAATAATACTAAGTGTTAAGTCTCTTATTCTACAGAAATTTGGCCAGCACTTCCTTTGTTTCTACGTACTTTTCCACCTTTTTCATGGCCCGAAAATCAATAACCAAATGCCACATTTAAGGCCCAACAATTCAACAATACAAAGGGGATTACACGCCTAACAGGACGTTTAAAATTTTGCCCCATAATTAATATAAAACTGTCCAATATTTCAAAGCCATAATCGGCTACAATGTACCATAACAACAACAATTCTCTTTCAATTTCCTTTCAATTTCCTTTTTCAATCCAAGTTGTTATTCAAACATGTTATATACATAATAACAATTACAACAACTATAAATCCTTTCTTCCTTAACATGTGACGATTGTAACTATTGACCAAATTGATTACAACATTAATGGCTAACTTGTCCATTTTCGGTTTTTAACATGTCGACATGATCCAAATCTTTTCAAAGTTCAATCTATATACCACATGCTCATTTCTTAACTACTATAACATGTAATCTTCAATCACATAAACAAGTGGCTCATTGACTTAGTCAATAATGTCAAGCTTTAGCTTAGCAAGACCTTATCATCTTTGCCTTGGTCAATTGACCCTTTTGCCCTTGGTCCAAACGTCCAAGACCATCTAAGGGGGGTGACACGTGTCACCCTCCCATTTGTCATAATATTACGTTTCCCGACATTTCCAAAATTTCGATAAATTCTACAAGTCTCAAATCTTAACGTCCTGATTTCATACGTACATTCTTATATACATGTCCTGGGATTACGGGTGTAACATTCTTCTCCCCTTAGAAACATTCGTCCCCAAATGTTCTTTCGGAGCTCAATCTAGCATTTCTCGGTATAGTCTCATAAAACTACACTTAATGAAATCTAATTATGCCACATATGTCCCTAATACATCGCACATGCATATCCATCCATCATAAGCCAAACGAGAAAACAAATCCAAAGTGTGCACCATCACTATTTACTCTCATTCATGGCCTAAAAGGATTATCTTTTCGTACTTCCAACTTACTCTAGCATACGTACATAATCTCAGTATTATCCGTTCATGACACTTAAATATAAAACAACCTTATCATGCATACAAGTCTCTAAAGGGTCAAAGATATACCTAAAATCATATAGGCGGTTCAAAGGACCGCTAAAACTGGGAACTCCCACGACCTCGCACGCTGCGGCTGTATGCATGAACATCCTGCCTAGCTATTGAAGACGAAGAACCCATGGCCCGATCCAAAGAGATCGTGATGTCCACCAACCACCTCTATAAGGACACTCTCTTAACATATGGCCTAGACGACCATAAGAAAAACAAGCATCCGTACCGGAGCGACACACCCCAGAATGGAACCTACCACACTGGGTGCATTGAGAAAAAAATGGTCTCGACTGGCTGGAACCCCCTTCTCCCTGAGACTCTGAAGCTCTAGAGATCTGACCGGCCCGTGCATTCCCGGGGTTGTAAAACCCCCCGCCGGAAAACTGTGGAGGAGCACTCGGTCTTTGGTGAAATGTAGACGTAGCTCGCTGAGGATGTCCGCCTCGAAAATTACCTCAAACCGCTGCCCCCGCCTCTTGGGCCGGGTGTCGCTAGTCCTCTCTCTCTCTGTCCTCGATCCCCTGTGCATAAGCCTGCATCCTGGCAATATCCATACCTGGCTGAAGGGCCACTCCCAGGCATGCAGTAATCATATAACGGTCTAACCCCATCACATAGAGGTGAACTCTGTCCGCCATGTTAGTCACAATAGTGATCGCATATCTGGCCAACGAGTCAAACTCCATGGTGTACTCTCTGATAGTCCTCCCATTCTGTCTCAAGGTAAAGAACCTATCCACGCGGGCTCTCCTCATCTCAGGAGGAAAAAAGTGATCAAGAAAGGCCTCTGTGAACTCATCCCAAACTGCTGGAAGAGCACCCACATCTCTAGACAGCTCCCATGAATCAAACCAGTTCAACGTAATATCGCGTAACCGGTAAGAAGCTAACACAACTGACTCTGTCTACGAGGCCCTAAGTACCTGCATAGTCTGCTGTAGCTGCCTAACGAACTCCTGAGGATCATCCTCAGATCTCGAACCATAGAACTCGGGTGGACTACAACCCAGAAAATCCCGAATCCTCAAACAGTCGGCTCTAGTTTTAGCTACCTGCTCCTGTCGGCGCTGCCCTACCACTATGCTAGTCAATAACCTGATCTGCTCTCCATAATTTCTAAACTCTTCCCCTGGCTGCGGAACTGGAGGCTCGGGTATCGGAACCTCTGGAGCTGCGATTGTTCTCGGCTCCTCTAATACTGTCGGCATAACAGAACTCGCCGCCTGAGCCACAACCTCAGGAATAATCTGGGCCTGAGTACTGGTAACCCTCTGTGTACCTCTAGCAGCTCCTGCTGCTGCCTTGCCCTTCTGGGCCCTGGTCGCCTTCCGTGGAGGCATAACTGATACATAAGAATAGGTCAGAGAGGATTCAACCTAATATGATAGCTCTACTGTACGATCTTAGAAAGAGAAAAATGGAAACCAATCATAAATGTCTTGCAGCATCTTGGTTATAGATATGGTGCACAACACACCGATAACCAAGACTCTACTAGACACGGTCTGCAGACACTTTCCGAGGACTAACTGCTCTGATACCACTTTTGTCACGACCCGACCCCGGGACCGCGACTGGTGCCCTACCTGGGCACCCTTACAGGTATACATCAGAGAAAATCAGCGGAACATACATACAACTCTTAATAAATAAAAAAATGTCAATAAGGAATAACCAACAGGTTAGCCGATAAGGCTACCTCCCTGGATATATAAATACATAACCGAAAGCAGTTGCCTCCTTTCCTTTACAAACTGACCCACAATATATGACTACAGACCTCTAAGAGTTTTAACATAACAACTGTGGCGGGACTGGGCCCCGCCATACCCCTGAATATACATAAATCTGCAACCTCAGGGAAACCGTACAAAAAGATAAGCCTCCGGAGTAAATGGAGCCTTTTCCCAAAAACTGAACAGAGATCCTAAGAGCAAGGATCACCAACCTGTGCACCTAATACCGCCAAGATAACGCAGCCCCGAGAAAGTCGCATAACAACAGTGCAGAATATGGAACGGAAATAAGGTACAGTAAACAAATCATAACTGTACAAAAGAATGACAGGGGCAAGTATAAAAAGGGTAAATAGCAGATCCTACCGTATCATTACAACTCATGAACTTAATCGCACTTTATTATCTTTTCCCATTTTTCAATAAAAGTTATAGTCAAATTCTTACGTACATACTTAGGAAAAATCATCAAGTCCATAAACATATAACTTACGTATCTTGCATAACATAATCCGACCCTTTATGGGGGGACACCTCATTTTGGAGTTCACTTTGATTATCCATACGTGATAATGTAACCCGACCCATTTGCGGGACACGACGAATTCATAAAAATCTTCCCACGAAGGTATACTGTCCGGCCCATTCTGGGACGTGATAAAGTCATGTAAGTCTTCCCATAAAGGTATACTGCCCGACACATTCCTGGGACACGATAAAGTCACATAAGTCTGTCCATAAAGGTATAATGCCCGGCCCATTACTGGGACGCGATAAAGTCATATAGGTCTGTCCATAAAGGTATACTGCTCGACCCATTCCTGGGACGCGATAAAGTCATATAAGTCTGCCCATAAAGGTATACTGCCCGGCCCATTCCTGGGACGCGATAAAGTCATATAAGTCTGCCCATAAAGGTATACTGCCCGACCCATTCCTGGGACGCGATAATGTCTTCTTTACAAAGCATTTTAATCCATCTTTTCACTTCTTCTTAAGTCGTTATAACAACTTTCCATAAAGCTATTATAACAATTTTTCACTTTAGAGAAGTTAAGGCACTTTATTTCTTTTTACATTAGGGAAAATTAAACCCAAAAGTACTACGTACATACATACTTAAAAAGAATCATAAAACTCCTTCTCTTTTTAAATTCATAAGCTTCTTCTTTTGAAAACTCAAGTTACATTCGCTTTTGAGATCAAGCCGCTTAACTTTTGAAATAATTCATGGCAACCAAACTTTTTAAATCAAGTCATTCCTTCCTTTAAGAATCAAGTCTCATAACTTGAAAAATAAAGTCTCTTAACCTTTTAAGAATTCAAGGTTCATAGTCTTAAAACTTCATAACGTAAACTCTTTAAATTAAGTAACATATACTTTTATGCGTTGTGAATAGGTTATACTCGTTTTTAACGATCTTATTAAAGCAGCCATGATCTAGAAAATGAAGTACAATTTTGTCTTATCTTAGTTTTTATGCAGATGAAGAATTCTACTCTTTTTAATATAATTGATTGTCGTTACATTTTCTTTTATTAACGCTGCAATGGCTTGTTCGATAATTATTCTCATTCGTGCAGTAAATTAGCAAAGTCAACTCGACTCCAACTACTTCCTGACGACTCTACCAACATCCCCCATAAGATTTGGTACGAACTTAGGATTACTTAGACATACTTTTTACATAGAGTAAGTCAACATACGCACCTCTTAACTTCTAAGAGTAGAATGAATCATAAAATAATACCACATGTATATTTCATACATAGAATCATGCCAAAAGAAGGAAGAGGTTCACATACCTCACGACGATTATCGACAAGTACCAAAATGTTCCAAAGTACTTCAACCTTGATAGCTATTCCATCCCTTAAGTAGAATACGCTATACGTAGTACTTCAACCTATAATAACCATAACATGTCTATCAACTCCTAGCTTATTAACGTGGAATAATACTAAGTGCTAAGTCTCTTATTCTACAGAAATTTGAGCAGCACTTCCTTTGTTTCTACGTACTTTTCCACCTTTTTTCAAGGCCCGAAAATCAATAACCAAATGCCACATTTAAGGCCCAATAATTCAGCAATACAAAGGGGATTACACGCCTAACAGGACATGTAAAATTCTGCCCCACAATTAATATAAAACTGTCCAATATTTCCAAGACATAATCGACTACAATGTACCATAACAACAACAATTCTCTTTCAGTTTCCTTTAAATTTCCTTTTTCAATCCAAGTTGTTATTCCAACATGTTATATACATAATAACAATTACAACAACTATAAATCATTTCTTCCTTAACATGCGACGATTGTAACTATCGACCAAATTGATTACAACATTAATGGCTAACTTGTCCATTTTCGGTTTTTAACATGTCGACATGATCCAAATCTTTTCAAAGTTCAATCTATATACCACATGATCATTTCTTAACTACTATAACATGTAATCTTTAATCACATAAAGAAGGTGAAGATTTTACCTCAATAAGCCCTAATAAAATTCCAAGATTACAAGTCGCTCCTTAGAAATCTTAGCTCCTTTTATTCACGCTCCAATCCGCTATTTGAAGCCCTTAGAAGTTCACAAACAACTTCCCTTCAATTTCCAACTTCAAAGTTGAAGAACACCTTAGGTTTTCGCCTTGCGACTAACGTAAAAACGTCATTTTCCGGGATCTTTCTATTGAGATATCCTTGTAATACTCCTAGGAACCTTGGTTTAAAGTATTGGGATTATTGAACCACAAACGAAAAATTTTCTTGTTCTTATGAGGGCAAACCCGAGAGCACCCTTTCTCCCTCTTAAGTTTTCTAGTTTTTTTTCTAAGTGTTAGAGACAAGTCTTGCTACATGGATGATTATATAAAATATTGGATGGTCTAGATTAAAACATTTGGGTGACTTGGATGAGTTTCATTTTAAAAAAATCTATACAAGTGGCTCTTTGACTTAGTCAATAATGTCAAGCTTTAGCTTAGCAAGACCTTATCATCTTTGCCTTGGTCAATTGACCCTTTTGCCCTTGGTCCAAACGTCCAAGACCATCTAAGGGGGGTAACACGTGTCACCCTCCCATTCGTCGTAATATTACGTTTCCCGACATTTCCAAAATTCCGATAAATTCTACAAGTCTCAAATATTAACGTCCTGATTTCATACGTACGTTCTTATATACATGTCCTGGGATTACGGGGTGTAACAAATGCGTCGCTATTAAGCCTTAAGGCTCCAAATTATTCAAATTGAGCCTTGGGAAACAACAAGGAGGATGTTTCCTAAGGATCAAAACAACCAACCTATCAAGAATACAATAACAATGTAGAACAATCTTGCTAAGAACACGAAGAATAAGCAATACAATATTCGATAATATTCAAAGACGCTAATCAACAAGAAGATATGGGATTATGATAAAATGTTAAGAATAATCAAATAACCCTCAAGTTGTAAGTTAACAAGGTCATAATGCACATAATTAGCCTTAATAGAGGCGCTTCCCACCCAGCAAACCACCCATAACACAATAATCATACGACCAAACAAGCCCGAGATACACGAATAAACGAGATATTACGGGGTAATCAAGGATGAGACAAGAACAACACTAATGCTAAAACACTCCAGCAGAAACAACCAAAAACACCTCAGGAGCTAAAACCACCACACAACACCCGTATGAACTCCAAGAACGCAAATCGCAAGGGGAAAAAACAAAGCATGAACTAGCAAGAGATACGTCAATCCGGTGAACTCAAGACACCTAAATCACAATATTAATGAAAAACAGAGGATTTAAGGAGAGATACACTTGATTGAGTGAGGTATTTCCTCTATTATGGCTCGTCTTTTGCAAAGTCCTCTTGGATAGAGCTTGCGCAGAGAAGTTCTAAGTATGGAAAGGTGATGTCACGACCCAAACCCGGGCCCGTGACTGGTGCCTTACCCCGGGCACCCTAGTGATACAACATAAGAGTAATCAGCGGAATATAAAACACAATACATGATACAATGTAAAGAAGACACATGTTTATCTGAAGAAAAGTGGCCTCTCGGCATATATATAAATAACAACTCTTTCAAAATGAACAGTTTAATCCTTTTTACAAACCACACAACAAGATTTTCTGCACTCTACGAATGATATGACAACAACGACGGACAGGGGCCGCCCTACCCGAATGTAAGCACCTACAACAACAGGACTATACAAGATAAGCCTCCGAGAAACGGAGCTTTCCCAACGCTGAATCGTGAACCTAGAGCGAGGACCAACGATCGTGTACCTCAACTGCGGCATGAACGCAGCCCAAGGAGGTCGATTCGCATACACAGTATGTGGAAATCGAAAATCAGTAAATGAAATCATAATAGTCTATAAAGCAGAGACATGTATGATAACCAAACTACAATTCACAATAAATAGGCGATATGTCAAGTGAGGACTCACGCCTCAAAGTCATCACTCAAATGTAATTATGGGTCTCACGCCCATAACATCAATCATGCGTGGAATACCTTCTCTCTGCGCCAGCTTATGATATAAAAGCACCAAGAAATAAACATGAACACGTGTCCCACTGTGTCCTAATAAAACAATACAGGTAAGTGCGAAGGCATAACCGACTACTAACACCGCAGTACTAACAGGTCATAAATCAGATCATGATATCTGTCTAGGCCGTCACATGATCAAAGCCGGTCATTCGCCGCAGATCAAATGCGCGTCTAGCCCGGAACTCTCCGTAGCTCGCATAGGCCAACCTCATAGGCCCGCATGAGGTATTCCTCGCATCGAGGGTAGCTACTCCCGGCATCGCCCCGACTCGCACCGCGTAGCGCCACAAAGACCGCGTGACCACAAGGGCGCAAACTAACCCGAACTCCCGTAGTTCCGCACGGATCCCTGGACCCGCATGAGGTATTCTCGAATCACGATCCTGCATCACTGAGTCTACCGCGACGGAGGCTGCAACCTCCGAGACAAGTCAAGGTGAGTGGTACAATACCAACATAACGGTGAGAGTCAAACAACTTTAAGCGCAATCGAGGAAAACCCCTTTACACAAAACATCACAAGATACTAACTCACGTAGCATCCTAGCATGTTTACTTATCAAATCAACAAGAAAGTATTACAAGGCTATCACAAACCAACACAATCATGTTATCCACACCAGGTACATTCTCATATATGATTAACAAGATCGTATCTATTCCCAAAGTACTTCATACATTATCTTTTAAAAGATACGTTACGTTTACAAAAGTCACACAATACGTAGTATATGAAAATAGAGTGATTATCTTTTGAAGTAAATCAAAACACTTACCTTTGTAAAATCAAGTAACAACATTATTTTCCAAACGCCCAAGTTTGCCTAATTTCAAATGTTCACGGTTCTTATTTTAGAAAGGTTTCGTAGTTCATAGTCTTATTCATTTAAGAATATAATTCTCTTTTAAACCATCGAGAAAACATAAGCCTTATATGTGAGTAGGATATTCTTGTTTATAACAATCTTATTACAAAGACCATGATCTAGAAATATCATTTTGTCTCATCTTAGCTTCTATGCGGATGGAAGTTTCTCCGGTTTTAATAATACTTAATCATCAAAATATTTCCTTTTATTAACGCCGCGATGGTTTGTCGATACACATTCGATTTCCAAATCAAGAAACATTCTTAAGCCGTTATACCTAACGTCCCATAAAGATAGTATAACTCTTAAGTTTTCAAAAACCCAGTATTACTTCTTCTTTCAAAATGATTCAAAAATCTTTTGAAATACTTCAAGTTCTTTATTATTACAAAACCAGCCAGTTATAGTTCAAATCAGTTACCCTTTTAAAAACCACAAGTATTTTCTTACCTACATAAAGTTGTTATAACCAACTTCCCATAAAGCCGTTATAACACTTTATGTTTTAGACCAATCAAATACATTTAACACATGTACGTCTATCGTATTACATAGTTACACACATATCATGCTAGAAGAGATAGGAAGAGGTTCACATACCTCGCGATGATTATCGACTAATAGCAAAACGCTCCAAGTACCTCAAACCGTCGGCTACTCCTTAAGCCAAGCAGATCGCGCCACGCATGGTACTTCAACCTATAAGGCCACAAGGCGCTTATTAACATCTAGATCATATCGTAGAACATTCCACATAAAATTCGGCACCTCCCCACAACAGTAAATCTCCTCTCTATCGGGGCTACCAAGCCAACCGGGGGTTATACGCCTAACCCGGACGTCACAATTCTACCCCACGTAAAAGCTACACAAGTCTCATGTCTGATCCCATGTAATTACGATTCAAGATTTTCTTTACATTCAGCTTAAGTCGCAAGACATTGCTGTAAGTATTATTCAGGCTTAAGTCAAAAGACATTGCCGCACAACTATGTTCCATTCTATATATAGTATACTTTAACTATATATTCAACAACATGTAATTTCCAATTACAACAGAAGGTCAAAAGTGTTTACCTCGATAAGCCCAAAATTATCCAAGTATAAAGTCGATCCTGGGCAACGTTTAGCTCCTAACTCCGTGCGCTCCAACCCGCTCCGAACCACCCTTAGAAGTTCTAACCAACTTCTACTTAATACTCCAACTAACTATGGAGATTTTCCTTAGGGTTTCGGTTTTGTGACTGAAGGGAAGTATAATAGTATTTCTGGGCTTTTCGTATAAGTATAACCTTGGAATACTACAAGGTATAAGGGCCAAGGTATTTTGGGTATAGTAACAATACTTTTGAGAGTATTTCTACCAAGAGGGGGGGTATTTATACGAGACAACACCACAGGGGGTGTATACCCTCGCCAACCCCACTGGGAGGATACTCTCGGCCAAGGGAGGGCTCTCGGCCAGGGCCTCACCATGGGAGGGGGTGTTGGACGAACACCACAAGAGAGGGCGGATTTCTAAGACTTAGAAAATTTTGGGAATGGATGAAGAAGTCTTCCAAAGGGGGGTATTTATAGTACAAGCCAAGGCCAACCAATGGCCAAGATTAAGCCAAGTGCCATGCAAGTGTAGGGTCAAGATTATGCCAAGTGCACCTTATCCATCTACCACCAAAATATCCTACCAACTCCTTGACCAAACAATGGCCAATTCGTCCAACCCCTATTACCGCAAGTCCTTTAATGAGAGGGTGACAAGTGTCGCCCTCTTGTTGGTCCAAAATGTTTCGTCTCTCGGAAAAATCCGCAAAAATTAAAAATGACATAGCCGGAATTTTCCCTACGAAAGCTGTGGAAACGTTTCGTCGAAAAACGACTCTAACCGGGTGTTGTGCACAAAGAATAATTCGGCCAAGCCTATTCTCAAGTTCAAATTTTTCTACGTACGTCCTTACGTACATACTCTGGAAATACGGGGTATAACAGGTGATTCTTGTGCTACTTGTTGAGATGTGTTTCTTGAGCTTTCTCAACCCCCTTAGGGAGGGGGGGGAGATATGGATCTTATATCAAGGCCCGTGAGAGATATGTATATATTGAAAGAAAGTGTGGGAGAAGAACTTCAATAAATGGTATAACTCCAAGAACCTTAAATGCTCTTCATATATGGAAGTGAGGACATTAACTTCTCTTCATAAATGCACACGGTGAAGTAAATGAGAGATGGAACAAGTCTCAAACACGCCGTATATAACCAAAAGAAAGGAGAAGAAGAGCACGTGAACGTCCAATTCTTCAACTCATCCGATAATTTTTTATAAAACTCACACGAACAAGAAGAAATTCAGTCATATCCAACATGAAATGTATCCCCCTCCTTAAATAAAAGAACATAAACAAAGCACTTGGATGAATCCAAGCCAAGAGATTTGTTCTTGTGACTTCGTTAAGCCTTGAAAGTATCCACAAGTAGTACTTCAACCTATAATAACAATAACACCTCTATCAACTTCATGCTTACTAGTGTAAGTTGATTTCCTCTTTGTACTATAGGAATGGGGTTAGTGGACTTTTGATTGAAGCCTTGGTTTTGGTGCTCTTTGGATTTAAATTTATTTTTATAATTGTTGAACTTCCTTACCATCGAATTGAATTTTTGAGTAAGGAGGGCAATATTTGCACCATTACCAATTTCTTCAAGATTTTCATCCTCATCATCGACGTGACTGTTACACCCCATAGTTTCAGAGTATGTATGTGAGGACGTACGTACGAGAATACGACAGTAATTTTGGAAAGGAAGAAAGATGTGATTTTTTCGTCGAAAAAGTTTCCGGTTTTTGTGAAGTAAAAAGGTTCGTTAATGGAAATTGGATTCCCAGATTTGGTATTCGGACTTTTTGGAATATTTTAGAAGTATTGAAATTTTAAATTCCGGAATTGGTCACGTGGGGCCCATGAGAGAATTTACGGTTTTGTGAGGCCCACTTTATTTTCGGATTTTTGGCATTACGGATATTTTCGAAAAATGAAATATTTTGGACCAATGGGAGGGCGACATGTGTCACCCTCAAGTGGACGGTTTGGTGGTCAATGTTTGGCACGTTTTAAATGTTTTAAAGGGCTTAAACATTTGGTCAATGTTTTGTAGATATTTGTGGAGTAGATAGATAAGGTGGGACCCACACAACACTTGTCCAAATCTCCACCACACACTTGCTTAAATCTTGGCCCTTCATTGTTCTATAAATACCCCCCTAAGTGCAAGACTTCTTCATCCACAAAACAATTTTCAAGTCTTAAAATACTCCCTCCCTTTGATGAAGTTCTCGTCCCACACCCCTCTCCCCTAACCAAACTTTGTCCAAAAATTCTTAAACTCTTAAGTGTTCTTCTGTTACACCCCGTAAGTCCAGGACATGTAAAAGAGAATGTACTTAAGGAAACAAGACTTGTAAATTAGTACGAAAGGAGGAATTACTTTTCCGACGGAAAATCTTCCGAACGTCGGAAAGGAAAAATGTTCGTTGTTGAGAATTGGATTCTCAAAATGTATTATTTGAAGAATATGGAACTTATTAATATTATGGAAATTTATTTTTACGGATTTGGTCACGTGGGGCCCACCCGAGGAATTTTACGTGTTGCGGGGCCCACGAGGGTTACAGAATTTTTGTGGACGAATGAGAGGGAGACACGTGGAACTCCAACATGTGGTGTTGGACGAAAATTAGTAAGGGTATTATGGTCATTTGGCTAATGATAGGATGACCAAGTCTTGCTAATAATAGAGTTTGACATTGTTGACCAAGTCAAGAGCCATTTGGCTTGATCTCTTCCCTCCAATTTTAACAAGTGTTATTATCTAGACCCTCCAATGTGTTTTATATATCATACTAGTGCAAGACTTGACATTTTACACTTAGAAAATATTTGAGAACTAGAGCTTGAGTTCAAGAAGCTCTCAGGTTCACTACTTTGCACACAAAAAAAATTGTAGTTTTGATCCTTTGTTCACAAGACTTTAACCCAATGTCCCTAAGGGTATTGTAAGGATATCTCAATAGAAAGATTTCGGAAAAACGGCGTTTTCGTATTAGTCGCAAGGCGGAAACTTGAGGAGTTCTTCAACTTTGAAGTTGGAACTTGAAGATGGGTTCTTCATAGGCCTCTAAGGAGTGCTTGGAGCGGATTGGAACCTAAGGAAAGGAGCTAAGAATTGCTAAGGCGCGACTTTGAATCTTGGAAATTTTAAGGGCTTGGAAAGGTATAAATTTTGTCGTTTTAGCAATTAAGTTTACTTATTGATTGTAGCTATGGATATTAGCAAGCATGAGTTATATATTATGTAGTTGGATTAGTGTATTGGCTATTGGAACCCTAATCCGAAAACTAGCATGTTTAGCCTTAAGATTACAATTCAAGTCGATTATTAGTTTAAGTCGTCGCATGTTGTATAAAGAAGGAAATTGTAGTTGTTGAAGTTGTCTATGACTATATAACATGTTAGACCTTAGAACTTGGAATTGGAAAAGGATTGGAAAAGACTTTGAATTGTGGTTATGTTGTTAGCCGAGAATGGCTTGATTATGGACTTAGTTGGTATTAATTGTGGGGCGGAATTTTACACGTATTGTAAGGCGTGTAATCCCCTTTGTTTGGTTGTTGTTTGGAGCCTTAAATGTGGCGTGTTGGTTATTGTATTCGGCCTTGAAAAAGGTGGCAAAGTGAGTACAAACAAAGGAAGTGCTGCCCGATTTTCCGTAGAATTAGAGACCATATACTTAGTATTATTCTACGTTAGAGACTAGAAGTTGATAGTCTTGTTGTGACCATTATAGGTTGAAAAATTCTACGTACGGCGTATTCGGCTTAGCTTGTGGATTTAGCCGAAAAGGTATGTGAACTATCTCCTCTTCTAGCATGATTCCTTAAGATAAAGAAAGTAAGTTGTACTCCTTAAATGATTCATTCCTTGGTTGTACTTGGATTGCCTAATATAGAATTTGTTCTATGAACTTCCTTGATTGTACTTTGATGTGTAAATTGTAAGTTGTATAATCCATTGCCTTAGTGAAGTTGGATTCTTAAAAGTGAAAGTATTTTACTTAAAGTACATGTAGTCTTGAAAGGAAGTGGTTTCCAAACCTTTTGGCTAGTGCCTTAGTTCCAAAACCTAAAGGTCATTATAATGACTTTAGGGGAGTCAAAGGAGTGATTTACTTAATTGTTTTAAGAGAGGAGAAATGACATGATTTAAGAGAAGTAACTTGTTTTAAAGGTGTGAGTTACTTGAGGTTTAAAAGTAGAAGAAACTTGTTTTCTAAATATTAAGAGACTTGAAGTATTTTGAAAGTTAAGAACTTGATTTTTAAGTATGTGATACTTGGTTTTAAAAGTATAAGTCTCTTGGTTATAAAAGGAATGAAATTGTCTAAAAACCATAAGGGGTTATAACGGCTTTATGGGAAGTTGGTTATAACGGCTTTATGGAAGGTTTAGAAAGTTGTCTATTTTGATTAATGGGCATAAGTTGCCTTGATTGTGAAAATTTGAAGTTACTTGATTTCAAGCTTTGAAATGAGTTTTCTAAGAGTGTAGTAACTTACTTTGAAAAATAGACACACCTTGATACTACGGGTGTTAGTATCTTGGGATTTTACATAAAAATGAGTCTTTTGAAAAGAATGTACGTACGTAGTACTTTGGCTTGTTAAATGAGAATTATTCTAAGTGTGCATTGATAAGTACTTTGGCTTGATTAATTGAGAATTATTCTAAGTGTGCCTTGATAAGTACTTTGGCTTGATTAATTGAGAATTATTCTAAGTGTGCCTTGAAAAGTACTTTGGCTTGATTAATTGAGAATTATTCTAAGTGTACCTTGATAAGTACTTTGGCTTGATTAATTGAGAATTATTCTAAGTGTGCCTTGCTAAGTACTTTGGCTTGTTTAATTAAGAATTGCCTATATGTGCTGGTGATAGTCTTTGAGTGCAAGTATTATGTTTTATTACGTTGTCGCGACTCTCGGTTGGAGGGCCGGCGTTCTTGTTGTAAGTACTTGGACGTACCGACAGTGATGTGGGATTCCACGGGTATGCTTCCGTTATTTGTAGTACTTGGGTTAAATTCCCGGATTTTTTATAAAAGACCTGGTAGTGCTTATGTGTTGTTTGACGGCCGGTCGAGATAGGGTAAGAGTATAAATGAGGGGTAAACCCCCAAGACATTATACCCTCTGCTTGTTTTGTTTGATGGTCAGTCGAGTTAGGGTAAGAGTATAAGTGAGGGGTAAACCCCCAAGACGCTATACCACCTTCTCCAGGGTAAGAGTATAAATGAGGGGTAAACCCCCATGACATTATACCCCCTGCTTGTTTTGTTTGATGGTCGGTCGAGATAGGGTAAGAGTATAAGTGAGGGGTAAACCCCCAAGACGCTATACCACCTTCTCCAGGGTAAGAGTATAAATGAGGGGTAAACCCCCAAGACATTACACCCCGCTTACCACCGCCGTCTTCCTACTTGCCCGCATAATTTTTAGGACACGTGGGACTTGGTGTTCATGTATGCCTATTGGTGTTATATTATATCATGGATCACGTGCGACGAAGGATTCCACGCATGATTGATATTATGGCGTAGACCCATGGTTATATTTTAGAAATGACTTGAGGGCACGTCTCGACTTGATATGACCGCTATGTATTATATCGTAGGTTGGCTATCATACATGTCTCCCGCTTTGTTTAGATTATGATTTCATTACGATGCTATCATTTCACATACTTGGTACATTCTTCAGATCGACCTCCTTCGGGCCGCGTTCATGCCGCAGTTTAGGTACGCATTTGGTGATCGGCAGATGTAGGACCGCCGTAGTTTTGGATAGCTCCTTCTGTTCGGGAATTTATCTTTTTGGTATAAGTTCTTTCAGTACAGGCTTTTGTACAGTTATGGGTACGGCGGGGCCTTGTCCCGTCATAGTTCAGTATAACTCTTAGAGGTCTGTATTCATATGTGGGATGGGACTCATGTACAATGTAGTGTCTTTTGAGTATGTATATCATGGCAGCCTTGTTGGCTTTGCCCTTGCACGTATGTTGGTTTTAAAAAAAAAAGGGTGTTATTTAATTTCCGCAGTTTACTTGTGTTGTTAAGGTAGAAGGGTGCCCAGGTAGGGCACCAGTCACGGGCCCGGGGTTCGGGTCGTGACATCTTCCTTAGTGTATTAGGAAGATTGTTAACCAAAAGTTAGAAAAGATTTCACACCCTAGCCCCTAAAGCCTCACCTTGGTCGAGAGTTGTGAGAACAAGAACCTTAGTGTTCTTCACTTGTTTAGGTTGGTTCTTAAAGAAGAGTTGGTTAGGAGCGTATAAGGGTTGCTTGGAGCGGGTTGGAGCGCACGGAGTAGGAGCTAAACGTTGCTCAGGATCGACATTAAAACTTGGATAATTTTGGGCTTGTCGAGGTAAATATCTTTGTCCTTCTATTGTAATTGGAGATTACATATCGTAGTAGTTTAGAATTAAGTATAAGATATATAGAAGGTTGGTAAAGAAGAGAATTGAACTGTACTTATATAGGGTTGTATTTACAGTAGACTTGTGTAGTTTGACGGGTAGGGAAGTGCTGCCCAATTTTCCGTAGAATTAAGAACCTTCTTCTTAGAATGTTCTACAGAGTAGTCTAGACGTTGATAGACTTATATGACCGTTATAGGTTGAAGTACTGCGAGTAGCGTATTCTACTTGAAGGGTGGAAAAGGCTAGCAGGATTACAGTACTTTTGTCACACCCCGAACCCCGGGCCCGTGACTGGTGCCCTACCTGGGCACCCTGCTACCTTAACAACACAAGTAAACTGCGGAAATTTAATAACACCTCATTTTTTCTTTTTTAAAACCAACGTACGTGCAAGGCAAAGCCGACAAGGCTTCCATATAATATACGTAATAAAAGAAACTACCGTACATGAGTCCAATCCACATATGAATACGCACTCTAAGAGTTATATCAACTATGACGGACAAGGCCGCCATCTACCATAATCGTACAAAAGCTCATCGAAAGAACTTATACCAAAAGATAACTCCGAACAGAAGGAGCTATCCAAAACTCGGCGGTCCTACACTGCCGATCACCAAACAACAGACCTAAACTGCGGCATGAACGCAGCCAAGGAGGTCAAGACGAAGAATGTACCAAGTATGTGAACGATGTAATCAGTAATGAAATCATAATAGTCTAAACAAAGCAGGAGACATGTATGATAGCCAACCTACGATACATAACACATAAGCAATCATATCAAGTCGTGACGCACTTCAAAGTCACTACTCAAATATAACTATGGGTCTCACGCCCATAATATCAATCATGCCCGTGGAATCCTTCCTCACTGCCGGCAATCCATGATGTAATAACACCAATAAGGATACATGAACACCAATTCCCACCTGTGTCCTAAATACCACGTGGTCTCATGCCCCGGAATCCCACATCGTAAAAGCATGACCATAGGGTAACACAAACAAATCCGGGGACATATATGATAATCAAATTACAACACATTGTGTCTTACTAACAATGAGAGTAAACAGTAGTATCCTTACAATATGAAATAGGAAGCTCATGATCAAAACAGGACCATCCGCGCAGATCATTTAGCCATCCTACTCCTGGGACTATTTCACCCGTATAGGCCGCGTGGACCCGCGTGAGGTATTCCTCGCATGGGACTATTTCACCCGCATAAGCCCTTACGGACTCGCATGAGGTATTCCTCGCATAGGCTGGACCCGCCCGCATGGGACTATTTCACCCGCATAAGTCCTTACAGACCCGCATGAGGTATTCCTCGCATCGTGGGTAGCAATTCCACGGAAACTGCAAATGCCACAAACCCGAGGAATGACCCCGAAACAACTGATATACCAATAGCACACAACCGGCTATTTCCAGCACACATAAGCAATTCTCAACTAATCAGGCCAAGTACTTATCAAGGCACACATGGAAAAATTCTCATTTAGCAAGCCAAAGTACTTACCAAGGCACCCTTAGACTAATTCTCAAATAATCAAGCCAAAGTACTTATCAAGGCACAAATAGAATAATTCTCAATTAACAAGCCAAAGTACTTATCAAGGCACAAATAGAATAATTCTCATTTTATCAAGCCAAAGTACTTTCCAAGGCACCCTTAGACTAATTCTCAATTAATCAAGCCAAAGTACTTATCAAGGCACAAATAGAATAATTCTCAATTAACAAGCCAAAGTACTTATCAAGGCACAAATAGAATAATTCTCAATTAACAAGCCAAAGTACTTATCAAGGCACAAATAGAATAATTCTCATTTTATCAAGCCAAAGTACTTTCCAAGGCACCCTTAGACTAATTCTCAATTTATCAAGCCAAAGTACTAATCAAGGCATCACATAGAATTATTCTCAATTAAACAGGCCAAAGTACTACGTATGTACATTCTTTTCAAAAGACTCCTTTCTATGTAAAGTCCCACGATACTAACACCCGTAGTATCAAGGCGTGTCTATTTTTCAAAATAAGTTACTACACTTTTAGAAAACTCATTTCAAAGCTTGAAATCAAGTAACTCCAAATTTTCACAATCTAGGCAACTTATGCCCTTAATCAAAATAGACAACTTTCTAAACCTTCCATAAAGCCGTTATAACCAACTTCCCATAAAGCCGTTATAATCCTTTATGGTTTTAGACATATCCATTCCTTTTATAACCAAGAGACTTATACTATTTAAAACCAAGTATCACATACTTACAAATCAAGTTCTTAACTTTCAAAATACTTCAAGTCTCTTAACTTTCAAAATACTTCAAGTCTCTTAATATATAGAAAACAAGTTTCTTCTACTTTTAAACCAGAAATAACTCACTCCTTTAAAACAAGTTACTTCTCTTAAATCATGTCATTTCTCCTCTTTTAAAACAATTAAGTAAAACACTCCTTTGACTCCCCTAAAGTCATTATAATGACCTTTAAGATTTTGGGACTAAGGCACTAGCCCAAAAGATTTGGAAACCACTTCCTTTTCAAGACTCTATGTACTTTAAGTAAAATACTTTCACTTTTAAGAATCCAAACTTCACTAAGAAAATGGATTTTACAACTTACAATTTAAACATCAAAGTACAATCAAGGAAGTACATAGAACAAATTCTATTCTAGGCAATCCAAATACAACCAAGGAATGGATCATTTAAGGAGTAGAACATACTTTCTTAATCTTAAGGAATCATGCTAGAAGAGGAGATAGTTCACATACCTTTTCGGCTAAATCCATAAGCTAAGCCGAATCGTGCACGTAGAAGTGTCAACCTATAATGGTCACAACAAGACTATCAACTTCTAGTCTCAACGTAGAATAATACTAAGTATACGGTCTCTAATTCTACGGAAAATTGGGCAGCACTTCCTTTGTTTCTACTCACTTTGCCACCTTTTTCAAGGTCGAATACCATAACCAAACATGCCACATTTAAGGCTCCAAACAACAACCAACCAAAGGGGATTACACGCCTTACAATACGTGTAATATTCCGCCCCACAATTCATACCAAGTAGTTTAAAACTCCAAGCCATTCTCGGCCAACTACATACTAACAATTCAAAGTCTTTTCCAACCCTTTTCAAATTACAAGTTCTAAGGTCAACATGTTATATAGTTATAAACCACTTCAACAACTACAATTTCCTTCTTACACAACATGCGACGACTTAACGAATAATCACTTGAATTGTAGTCTTAAGGCTAACATGCTAGTTTTCGGATTTAGGGTTCCAATAGCCAATACACTAATCCAACTATATAATATACATCTCATGCTTGCTAATAACCATAGCTACAATAATAAGTAAACTTAATTGCTAAAACGACAAGAATATACCTTTCAAAGCCCTTGAAATTTCCAAGATTCCAAAGTCGCGCCTTAGCAATTCTTAGCTCCTTTCCTTAGGTTTCAATCCGCTTCAAGCACTCCTTAGAGGCCTATGAAGAACCCATCTTCAAGTTCCAACTTCAAAGTTGAAGAACTCCAATAGTTTCCGCCTTGCGACTAACGTGAAAACTCCGTTTTTCCGAAATCTTTCTATTGAGATATCCTTACAATACCCTAAGGGACATTGGGTTAAAGTCTTGTGGCTAATGGATCAAAACTACAAAATTTTTGTGTGGGAGATAGGTCAAACCCGAGAGCTCTTCATGAAGAACACAAGGTTCTCTAATTTTTCTAAGTGTTCAAGACTTTGTCTTGCTACTAGTAGTATACTTATAACACAATGGAGGGCTTAGACTTAAAAAAATGTGAGGTTAGGATGAGTTTCACTTGGATCAAGCCTAGGTGGACAAGTTGACTTGTCAACAATATCAAGCTTAGAAGACTTATCATCTACATAGGTCAAATGACCATAACACCCTTGCAATATTTCGTCCAACATCATGGAGGGGGTGCCACGTGTCGCCCTCTCATTCGTCCATAAAATTAGAACCTCGTGGGCCCCACAAAATGTAAAATTCCTCGTGGGCCCACGTGACCAATCGTAAAATAAATTTCCATAGTGTTAATAAGTTCCATACTTTTCAAATAATGCCTTTTGAGAACCCAATTCTCAATAACGAACATTTTTCCCTTACCGACGTTCGGAAGATTTTCCGTCGAAAAAACAATTCTTCCTTTCGTATCAATTTCCAAGTCTTGTTTCCTTACGTACATTCTCTTATACATGCCCTGGACTTACGGGGTGTAACAACTTTGGAGCTTTTTGCTATTTGTCGATAATCGTCGCGAGGTATGTGAACCTCTTCCTATCTTTTCTAGCATGATATGTTGTGAACTATGTAGTACGGTAGACGTACATATGTTAAATGAATTTGGTTGGTTTAAAACATAAAGTGTTATAACGGCTTTAT
Organism: Przewalskia tangutica; assembly: GCA_029844215.1. Taxonomy (NCBI): domain Eukaryota; kingdom Viridiplantae; phylum Streptophyta; class Magnoliopsida; order Solanales; family Solanaceae; genus Przewalskia; species Przewalskia tangutica. The sequence goes on from CM056724.1 coordinate 55,893,801, forward strand.
GGGAAGTTGGTTATAACAACTTTATGTGGGCAAAGAAATGTTTTGTGGTTTTTAAAAGATAAAAGACTGGATGTGAATTAATAAGGACTTGGGTTGTGTTAAAAAGTTGTGAAACCATTTTAATGAGAAATGGGTAATTGGGTTTTAAAAGGAATAATGTTATATTGATTTCGGAAATGAGAACAAGTATCGAACAAACCACTGCAGCGTTAATAAAGGAAAATGTATTGACTAATTAATTATTATTAAAACCAGAGAAACCTCCATGCATAGAAGCTAAGATAAGACAAAATTGTATTACATTTTCTAGATCATGGTCGCTTAATAAAATTGTTATAAACAAGAATAACCTACTCACACATAAGGCATATGTTACTCAAATTGTTTTAAAAGAGAATTATGTTATTAAGTGATTAAGACTATGAACTACGAAACCTTTCGAAAATAAGAGACTTGAGTATTTGAAATTAGGCAAACTTGAACTTTTGGAAAAGAAGGTTGTTACTTGTCTTTAAAAATGGAAACTATTTTGGTTTACTTAAGATAATAGTTACTCTGTTTTGGATACTACGAGTGTTGGTATCAGGTGACTTCTTGTGAAAGAATGGATATTTGTAAGGGAATTGAAGTATGGTAATTTGCTTGTGCTTGCTTGTGATAGCCTTGTTGTGTGAAAAGTTGTATTCCTATGCTACCGCGTCTCTCGATGGAGGGCCGGTATATTGTTATTGTTGTTACATGGACATGTCTGCACCGATGAAGAATTCCGGGGGCATGCGGCCATGCGGCGGGTTAATCACCCAGTATATTGTTATTGTTGTTACATGGACATGTCTGCACCGATGAAGAATTCCGGGGGCATGCGGCCATGCGGCGGGTTAATCACCCGGTATATTGTTATTGTTGTTACATGGACATGTTCGCCGATGCAAAATTCCGGGGCACGTGGCGCGCGGTGTTGATTACCCGATATATTGTTATTGTTGTTACATGGACATGTCTGCACCGATGCAGAATTCCGGGGCATGTGGCTATGCGGCAGGGTTGATTACCCGATATATTGTTATTGTTATTACATGGACATGTCTGCACCGACGCACTCGGCATGTACGCGGCGGGGTTGATTACCCGATATATTGTTATTGTTGTTACATGGACATACGCGCACCGATGAAGAATTCGGGGCATGTGGCCATGCGAGGTTGATTACCCAGATATCGTTATTGCATCCTGGACATGTCTACACCGATGGAGAATTCTGGGGGTGTGTGGCCATGATGCGGGCATGATTGATATTGTGGGCGTGAGACCCTTGGTTATATTTGAGTGATGACTTTGAGGAGCGAGTCCTCGCTGACATGTGGCACGACCGAACCTGCCCGTGGCGGTGTCTTACCCCGGGCACCCTAGTGATACAACATCAGAGAAAATCAGCGGAAATAAAAACATGAACATGAATTAAGAGACATGATAAATAAACAGGCCAACCAAAACAATTGCCTTCAGTATATATACATAAATACCGACGCTTATCCTTTTACGCATCGCCACAACAAGACTACTGCACTTAAGAAGTGACAACAACTATGACGGACAGGGCCGCCATACCCTGAATGTACAAGAACCTATGCACTGTGGTAACATACCAAAGATAAGCCTCCAAGGAACGGAGCTTCCCAACACACTGAAATGTGATCCTCTAAGCGGTGATCGACAGTCGATGTACCTCTACCGCGGATGAACAGCCTCGAAGGTCAAGACACTGTGTACCAAGTATGTGAAATCAGAAAAATCGTAAATGAAATCATAATAGTCTATATAAAGCGGGAGACATGTATGATAACCAAACTACGATTCACAACATAAGCGATCATGTCAAGTCGTGACTCACGCCTCCAAGTCATCCTCACGCGTGGAACTCCTTCCTCACCGCCGGCCTAGGTACAAATCATGTGATACGTATAATGTGTCTCGGCCCATCTTATGGACCCAAGATAGAAACGTGTGGAATACATTCTGCTCATCCCATGAACCTGAGTCGAGTGGAATACATTCCGGATGAACCAGAGTCGAGTGAAATACATTCCGGATGAACCAGAGTCGAGTGAAATACATTCGGATGAACCGTAGTCGAGTGAAATACATTCCTGATGAACCGGTAGTTGAGTGAAATACATTCCTGATGAACTGGTAGTCGAGTGAAATACATTCCTGATGAACCGTAGTCGAGTGAAATACATTCCTGATTAACCGTAGTCGAGTGAAATACATTCCGGATGAACCTGAGTCGAGTGAAATACATTCCCGGATGAACCGGTAGTCGAGTGAAATACATTCCCGGATGAACCGGTAGTCGAGTAGAACACGGTACTTGCACAACAAGGCTATCACACGTAACGTGGTCCAGTTTCATAACAACAAGCATAGGCAAGTTATACACAACTCAAGGTACTTTCATTTTATGTCAAAGTCCGGATTTTAACCCTAAAGTACTACGTACGTTAAATTCCTTTTAAATATCCATTTCTTTTACAAAGGTCACTCGATACCCGTAGTATAAAAAAAATAGAGTGACTAACATTGTTAAGTAAACCAAAATGCTTTCCTTTGTAAAATCAAGTAACAACCTTGTTTTCCAAACGTTCAAGTTTGCCTAATTTCAAATGCTCAAGTTTCTCATTTTAGAAAAGGTTTCGTAGTTCATAGTTTTAATCCTTTAAAACATAATTCTCCTTTAAACGTTTTGAGAAACATATGTCTTATATGTGAGTAGGTTATTCTTGTTTATAATCAATCTTATTAAGCAGCCATGATCTAGGAAATGTAATATCATTTTGTCTCATCTTAGCTTCTATGCAGATGGAGGTTTCTACTGGTTTTAATACCATACTTCATTTTTCAATACATTTTCCTTTATTAACGCTGCAGTGGTTTGTCGATACTCATTCTGATTTCCGAAATCAGTAAAACATTATTCCTTTTAAAACCAAGTACTCATTACTCATGAATGAGGTTTCACACTTTTAACAAAATTCATATCAATACCATTAAGTCAAGTCTCTTATCTTCAAAAAAGTCAGTAAACCATTCTTTTTATCACTCTTAAGACGTTATACCTAACTTCCCATAAAACTAGTACAACTCTTATGTTTTCAAAGCCAAATATTACTCTTCTTTCAAAAAGGTCTTTTTGAAACACTTCAAGTTTTTTTATTACTACACATCAAATCCGTTATAAGTCAAATCAGTTACCCTTTGAAACCACACAACATTTTCTTACCTACATAAAGCTGTTATAACTAACTTCCCATAAAGCCGTTATAACACTTTATGTTTCAAACCAATCAAATACATTAAACACATGTACGTCTACCGTACTACATAGTTATACACATATCATGCTAGAACAGATAGGAAGAGGTTCACATACCTCGCGACGATTATCGACTAATAGCAAAACGCTCCAAGTACTTCAAACCGTCGGCTACTCCTTAAGCCACGTAGATTGCACCACACGTAGTACTTCAACCTATAGAGGCCACAAGGCGCCTATTAACATCCTAGATCTCAATGTAGAATATTCTACAGAAAATTCGGCAGCACCTCCCCCCCCCCGCAACAGCGTAAATCTCCTCTACTATCGAGGCCGACTACCAAGCCAACCAGGGGGGGGGGGTTTGCACGTCTAACCGGACGTGTACAATTCTACTCACAGTAATACTACACAAGTCTCATCGTAATACACCCTATGTAATTACGATTCGCTTCTCTTATTTAAATTCAGGCTTAAGTCGCAAGACATTGCCGTAAGTATTATTCAGGCTTAAGTCAAAAGACATTGCCGCACAACTATGCTCAGTTCTATATATAGTATACTTAACTATATACTCCTACAACATGTAATTTCCAATTACCACAGAAGGTCAAGAGTGTTTACCTCGATAAGCCCAAAATTATCCGAGTTTAAGTGTCGATCCTGAGCAAGGTTTAGCTCCTACTCATCCGCTCAGGCCTCCAACCAACCCTTAGAAGTTCTATCCAACTTCTACTTATAACTTCAACTACGGGTGAAGATTTACTTAGGTTTTCGTTTTTGTGACTGAGGGAAGTATAATAGTATTTTCTGGGCTTTTGTATAAGTGTAACCTTGGGAATACTACAAGGTATTTGGGCCAAGGTATTTGGGCATTATAACAATACTAGGGGAGTATTTCTATACCACAAAAGGGGGGTATTATACGAAAACAACTAGGCTAGTGGTACCCTACTAACCACTACAATGGGGGCGGGGGAAGCTCTCGGCCAAAGGGCCTTCTCAAAGGGGGAGGGGGGTGTGGTGGACGAAAGAACAAGAGGGAGGGAGTATTTTGAGACTTAGGTAGATTGCTCAAGTGAGGATGAAGAAAGTCTTCAACTTAGAGGGGTATTTATAGGTCAAGTGAAGGCCAACCAATGGCCAAGATTCTTCCAAGTGTATAGCAAGTGTAAGGTCAAGATTTAGCCATGTGTTACCTTATCCATCTACACAAAATATCCTACCTAACCCTTGACCAAAATTTCAACACAAAAAACGTGCAAGACTAGCCCATTTGCCGTCCAACCTCTTCCAATGTGAGGGTGACACATGTCACCCTCCCGTTGGTCCAAAATGTTACGTCTCTCGAAAAAATCCGCAAAAAATATTATTGACATAGCCGGAATTTTCCCTACGTAAGCTGTGGAAACGTTTCGTCGGAAAACGACTCTTTTCGGCACTTGTGCACAAATTCGAACCTATGCCTACTTTAAGGCTCAAATTGTATACGTACGCCCTCACGTACATACTCTGGAAATACGGGGTATAACATTCTCCCCTCCTTAGAAACATTCGTCCCGAATGTTCCTTCTCAAGACGGATAACGATAAAGTTCCTCCAGCAAGTCGTCAACGCCACACCTGGCCACGAAATAACACATGCGCGCAAATACTTAAATCTAGGCCAACGAGGAACCACCTCGATGATCACAAAAGTTCCCACCAAGGTCTAAAATATACTCCCTTCGCACCTTCATTTCGCAAAAGAAACGATCACACACGTTCACTTCTCCCCTATCTCGTTGTACCCTTCTCGAACACTTGAACTCTTTCTAGTATCCGTACCACACTTCCGTCAACGCTTCTGTTTCCAACCCTTGGAGTCACTACCTCCAAACTTGGTCATCTTACTAACCTCGATTTCCTCTAAGGCCATTCCCGGCCTTCACGAACTGATTCTGGTCGAACGTATCCACCAACTCTTACGATGGTTATCTAAACTTGGGCCTAGCATCCTCGTGACCCTACCACCGGCGACCACCTCGGACTGACCTCACCACATTCGGCCACGGGTTGACCGCGAATGGTCCTCAACCCGACCGTGTCGTGCCAACTTTCTCGCTCCTCGCCCGCAACATTCTTACTAATTTGCGCCATGAAAGCTACCACTTTCACCTCACACAACCCAATGAATTTCCCACAATACATTTTACGCATATCAAGTATTTCAACAAAGACTAACCGTAAGAATCTCTCCTTTAAGACGACCTTACCTCTAAGGTCTCAACATGAAATATTCTAAGGCTCATACTTCCCATGCCCCCATACTTATCCTTCCAACTAACCATGTTTTCTAACTCACAAATAACACAACGCTATTCGTACATAGCACATAAATATAAGGTCATCATATCACGCATACCAATCTCTAGAGGTTAAGGATATACGGCTACCGCCCACTCTAATCATAGGCATGCCTGCCAGTGCATACCGTAGAAGGCGATGAACCTGCCACTGATCCGGTAGGCTGCGCCAAGCTACCGGTACCTCTCCTATAAGCACAGTCGCTCGTCACATGACCCTGACGGCCGCAGGTGAAACAAGCACCCGATGAAAACGACATTCCCGGGATGATGTTTGCCACATCGCGTGCACGGAGGGGTGAATCCTGGCTAGCACTCACGTATACCGCGGAACTGTAAGCCCGAGCTCGACCGCCTCGAATACCTCAACGCCCCGACGATCGCGGGGACCACTCATCGTGGAGGTACATAACTAGGATTCTTTGAGGCGGTCCGCCTCGAAAGTTACCAAAGGACCTGCTCGCCTCTTCGCCGATCTCGGCCATTCCGCCGACCTCTCCGTGCCTCACATCCTAGTGCATGAGCTTGCGTGCGGGCAATGTCCATGCCGGTGAAGAGCTACACCGTACAAGCCTCGCCAAGTAATCATCTAGCCCGGTGACGTGGCGGTGTACTCGCCCTCCATATCGCCTACCACAACGGAACATACCGAGCTAATGAGTCGAACTCCACATTGTACTTCTAACCGTCCGCCGCCCCGCCTCAACGCCAAAAATCGTCGGCCCGAGCCCTCTCATCCGCGAGGCAAGAAGTGTGCAAGAAATGCCTTTGAGAACTCGTCCCATATAGCGGAAGTGCATTCTCTCCGGGACAGCTCACGAATCAAACGATCATCGCGGTATCACGCGGTGATGCGAACCTAAGACCACCGACTCGGTCTCCAAGCCTTGATCACTCTCATGATCCGCAGAATCGCCGGATGAACTCCTGCGGATCATCCTCGTGCCTCACCCATAAAACTCGCGGGTTACATCTCGTAAAATCTCGTAGTCTCAAACCATGCGCTCGGGGTGAACTACGGTGCTACTGGATCGAATCGCTGTATCGACCTCTCCTCATATCGCCACGACCGCGGCGATGGCGCCATCTCCTTGTACCCCATCTCATCTTCCAGTGTGGGACCGAGGCTCGTGTATCAGTAGTCTCAGCACCATCGCCGCGCTCTAAACTTTCTTTGGTCTTTGGCGGCGTCGCGAAACCCGCCATCGGAGCATCGCTCAGTCTTGACCGGCTCGCGCTCGTACTCCTCAGATCTCACTACGACTCCTCGATCGCCTTGCCCATGGGCTGCAGGTTTTACGCGAGGCATAATCGTAAAGGAAAGGAATACGTCGGAGGGTCCAACTTATCACATGCGGCTAAGGCACGATCTCGTAATGAGAAGAATGAAACCAATCCTAAATGTCCTGCAGCCTCACGATTATAGATGTGGTGCACAACACACCGATAAACAAGACTACTAGACACGGTGCAGACACTTTCCGAGGACTAATCGCTCTCGATACCACTTTGTCACGACCGAACCGGGCGTGGATCGTGCCTACCGGGCACCCAGTGATACAACATCGAGAAAATCAGCGGAAATAAAAACATGAACATGAATTAAGAGACATGATAAATAAACAAAGCAACCAAAACAGCTTGCCTTCGGTATATATACATAAATACGACGCTTATCCTTTTTACGCACTCGCCCATAACGATTACTACGCACCTTTAAGTGATAACAACTATGACGGACAGGGCCGCCATACCCCGAATGTACAAGAACCTCTGCACTCGTGGTAACATACCAAAGATAAGCCTCAGGAACGGAGCTTCCAACACGCCAAATGTGATCCTATGGCGGGGATCGACGGTCGATGTACCTACTGCGGCATGAACGCATTTCACGGCGAGGTCGATGCAGTACCAAGTATGTGAAATCGTAAAATCAGAATGAAATCATAATAGTCTATATAAAGCGAGACATGTATGATAACCAAACTACGATTCCACAACATAAAAGCATCATGTAAAGTCGTGACTCACGCCTCCAAGTCATCCTCATGCCCGTGGAAATCCTTCCTCACCGCCGCCTAGGTACAAATCATGTGATACGTATAATGTGTCTCGCCCATCTTATGGACCCAAAGATAGAAACGTGTGGAATACATTCCCGGCTCATCCTACGAACCGTAGTCGAAGTGGAATACATTCCGGATGAACCGTAGTCGAGTGAAATACATTCCGGATGAACCAGAGTCGAGTGAAATACATTCCGGATGAACCGTGGTCGAGTGAAATACATTCCTGATGAACCAGTAGTTGAGTGAAATACATTCCGGATGAACCGTAGTCGAGTGAAATACATTCCCGGATGAACCGGTAGTCGAGTGAAATACATTCCCGGATGAACCGGTAGTCGAGTGAAATACATTCCCGGATGAACCGATAGTCGAGTGAAATACATTCCCGGATGAACCGGTAGTCGAGTAGAACACGGTACTTGCACAACAAGGCTATCACACGTAACGTGGTCCAGTTTCATAACAACAAGCATAGGCAAGTTATACACAACTCAAGGTACTTTCATTTTATGTCAAAGTCCGGATTTTAACCCTAAAGTACTACGTACGTTAAATTCCTTTTAAAGATCCATTTCTTTTACAAAGGTCACCCGATACCCGTAGTATAAAAAAAATAGAGTGACTAACATTGTTAAGTAAACCAAAATGCTTTCCTTTGTAAAATCAAGTAACAACCTTGTTTTCCAAACGTTCAAGTTTGCCTAATTTCAAATGCTCAAGTTTCTCATTTTAGAAAAGGTTTCGTAGTTCATAGTTTTAATCCTTTAAAACATAATTCTCCTTTAAACGTTTTGAGAAACATATGTCTTATATGTGAGTAGGTTATTCTTGTTTATAATCAATCTTATTAAGCAGCCATGATCTAGGAAATGTAATATCATTTTGTCTCATCTTAGCTTCTATGCAGATGGAGGTTTCTACTGGTTTTAATACCATACTTCATTTTTCAATACATTTTCCTTTATTAACGCTGCAGTGGTTTGTCGATACTCATTCTGATTTCCGAAATCATTAAAACATTATTCCTTTTAAAACCAAGTACTCATTACTCATGAATGAGGTTTCACACTTTTAACAAAATTCATATCAATACCATTAAGTCAAGTCTCTTATCTTCAAAAAAGTCAGTAAACCATTCTTTTTATCACTCTTAAGACGTTATACCTAACTTCCCATAAAGCTAGTACAACTCTTATGTTTTCAAAGCCAAATATTACTCTTCTTTCAAAAAGGTCTTTTTGAAACACTTCAAGTTTTTTTATTACTACACATCAAATCCGTTATAAGTCAAATCAGTTACCCTTTGAAACCACAAAGCATTTTCTTACCTACATAAAGCTGTTATAACCAACTTCCCATAAAGCCGTTATAACACTTTATGTTTCAAACCAATCAAATACATTAAACACATGTACGTCTACCGTACTACATAGTTATACACATATCATGCTAGAACAGATAGGAAGAGGTTCACATACCTCGCGACGATTATCGACTAATAGCAAAACGCTCCAAGTACTTCAAACCGTCGGCTACTCCTTAAGCCACGTAGATTGCACCACACGTAGTACTTCAACCTATAGAGGCCACAAGGCGCCTATTAACATCCTAGATCTCAATGTAGAATATTCTACAGAAAATTCGGCAAATCTCCCCATGGCAGCGTAAATCTCATCTACTATCGAGGCCGACTACCAAGCCAACCAGGGGGGGGGGGTTTGCACGTCTAAACGGACGTGTACAATTATACTCATAGTAATACTACACAAGTCTCAGAATACTGATCATGTAATTACGATTCGATTCTCTTATTTAAATTCAGCTTAAGTCTCAAGACATTGCCGTAAGTATTATTCAGGCTTAAGTCAAAAGACATTGCCGCACAACTATGCTCAGTTCTATATATAGTATACTTAACTATATACTCCTACAACATGTAATTTCCAATTACCACAGAAGGTCAAAAGTGTTTACCTCGATAAGCCCAAAATTATCCGAGTTTAAGTGTCGATCCTGAGCAAGGTTTAGCTCTACTCACGCTCAGGCCGCTCCAACCAACCCTTAGAAGTTCTATCCAACTTCTACTTATAACTTCAACTACGGGTGAAGATTTACTTAGGTTTTCGTTTTTGTGACTGAGGGAAGTATAATAGTATTTTCTGGGCTTTTGTATAAGTGTAACCTTGGGAATACTACAAGGTATTTGGGCCAAGATATTTGGGCATTATAACAATACTAGGGGAGTATTTCTATACCACAAAATGGGGTATTATACGAAAACAACTAGGCTAGGGGGGTACCCCACGGCTAACCACTACAAAGGGGGAGGGGGAAGCTCTCGGCCAAAGGGCCTTCTCAAAGGGGGAGGGGGGTGTGGTGGACGAAAGAACAAGAGGGAGGGAGTATTTTGAGACTTAGGTAGATTGCTCAAGTGAGGATGAAGAAAGTCTTCAACTTAGAGGGGTATTTATAGGTCAAGTGAAGGCCAACCAATGGCCAAGATTCTTCCAAGTGTATAGCAAGTGTAAGGTCAAGATTTAGCCATGTGTTACCTTATCCATCTACACAAAATATCCTACCTAACCCTTGACCAAAATTTCAACACAAAAAACGTGCAAGACTAGCCCATTTGCCGTCCAACCTCTTCCAATGTGAGGGTGACACATGTCACCCTCCCGTTGGTCCAAAATGTTACGTCTCTCGGAAAAATCCGCAAAAATTATTATTGACATAGCCGGAATTTTCCCTACGTAAGCTGTGGAAACGTTTCGTCGGAAAACGACTCTTTTCGGCACTTGTGCACAAATTCGAACCTATGCCTACTTTAAGGCTCAAATTTTATACGTACGCCCTCACGTACACTCTGGAAATACGGGGTATAACAACATGACTGCTTTTATGTCGTGAACTGTAGTTTGGTTGTCATACATGTCTCCTGTTTTATTTAGACTGTTATGATTTCGTTTACAGTATTTTCAGTTTCACATACTTGGTACATGTTGTACTGACCTCCTTCGGGGGGCTGCGTTCATGCCGCATGTAGAGGTACACCAGTTGTTGATCCTCGCTCATAGGATCACAGTTCAGCGTTTTGGGAAGCTCCGTTTCTCCGGAGGCTTATCTTTGATATAGTCCCCTGTCGTTGTAGGTACTTACATTCAGGGGTATGGCGGGGCCCTGTTCCGTCATTGTTGTTATAACACTCTTAGAGGCCTGTAGTACTGTTGTGGGCAGGGTTTTAAAGGTTGTAACTGTTCAATTTCTGTTTATATGCAAGAAGGCAACCGTTTTGGTTGGCCTGTTTTATTATCATATCTCTTGTTTCATGCTTAAGTTTTTATTTCCACTGATTTTCTCTGATGTTGTATCACTAGGGTGCCCGGGGTAAGGCACCAGTCACGGGCCCGGGGTCGGGTCATGACAAAAGTGGTATCAGAGCAGTTAGTCCTCGGAAAGTGTCTACAGACCGTGTCTAGTAGAGTCTTGATTATCGGTGTGTTGTGCACCACATCTATAATCAGGAGACTGCAGGACATTTAGGATTGGTTTCCATTCTTCTCACTCTAAAATCGTGCCTTAGAGTTGTGTTATAAGTTGGACCCCTCTGACGTATTTCGTTTGTACCAGTTATGCCTCTACGCAAGGCAACCGAGTCGAGAGAAGGCAAAGGCGCGAGAGTCGCGAGTAGAGCACGGAGGTTACCGGGACAGAGGCCAGATTTACGAGGTGGTGCTGACGGCGGATTCTACGATGCCGCCACCCAGCGATTTAGAAGCGGCGGCAGAGCTACCGAGGCCACGATATCTGCGTCTCGGTCCCACACCGGAGCAGAGAGATGGGTTCTGAGGAGATGGCCCGATTACTAGCGATTGTGGCGGACGCGAGGATAGGTGGGCCCAGCAGTTCGATGCACACATGGTTCACGAGATCGGATAGTTTGAGGCTACGGGACTTTACGAGTTGTAGCCGCGGAGTTCTACGTCGACGCGAGGATGATCCGCGGGAGTTCATCAAGCGATTCTGACGGATCATGAGAGTGATCAGGGCTTCGGAGACCGAGTCAGTGGTCTTAGGTTCACATCGGCTGCGTGATACTGCAGTCGACTGGTTTGATTCGTGGGAGCTGTCCCGGGGAGAGTATGCACTTCCAGCCGTATGGGACGAGTTCTCAGGGGCATTTCTTACACATTTCTTTCCTCCACAGATGAGGAGGGCTCGGGCCGACAGATTTTTGACGTTAAGACAGACCGGGCGTACGGTTCGGGAGTACAATGTAGAGTTTGACTCATTGGCTCGGTATGTCCCCGCGTTAGTAGCTGTTATGGAGGACAGAGTACACCGCTACGTCACCGGGCTCGATGACTACTTGGCAGAGGCTTTTTCGGGTATAGCTCTTCAGCCGAGCATGGACATTGCCCGCATGCAGGCTTATGCACTTGGATGTGAGGAGCGGAGAGGTCGACGGAATGACCGAGATCAGCAGAAGAGGGCCAGAACAGCAGGGTCCTTTGGTGACTTTCGAGGCGGACCGCCTCAGCAGCAGGCTAGTTATGCACCTTCTCCAGTACAGAGTGGTCCTCCACAACCTTCGTGGCCCAGGTATTCGTGAGCGGTCGAGCTCCAAGAGTTCAGTTTTCGGAGTAGGGGTGTTGGCCAGGTGCAGCCACCCCTACCTCGGTGTGGTCGATGTGGTAGACCGCATTTTGGGGAGTGTCGTGGTTCCAAGGGAGCTTGTTATTTTTGCGGCCAGCAGGGCCATTTTGCGAAGAACTGTCCGACCAGGGGTAGCACGGATGTTACGACTCGGCCTTCAGGATCTATGGTTGGTTCATCACCTTCTACCATGCCTGGCAGTATGTGCCTATGACTAGAGTGAAGCGGTAGATACAGGTATATCCTTAACCCTCTAGAGATTAGTATGCTTGATATGATGATTTTATGTTGAGTGTTATGTTTGGATAGCATTGTGTAAAATTGTGATCTAGAGAACATGGGTAGTTGAAAAGGTAAGTATGGGGGTATGGAAGGTGTGAACCTTAGAATATTACACGTCGAGACCTTAGATGTAAGGTCATCTCGAGTAGAAGATTTTGCGGGTGATCCTTGTCAGAGAGAATTATATACATAGGGTGTACCAGTGGGATAGTTCATTTGGTTGTGTAAGATGAAAGTGGTAGCTTTCAGGACTTGAATAGGTAAGATTGTTCCGGATCAGGGAACAAGAGTTTGGCGCGATTATGGGTCGGGTTGAGGACCATTCGCGGGTCAACCCATAGCCCGGAATAAGATGGGGTCAGTTCGAGGTGGTCCCGCCAGGTGGTAGGATCACGAGGGTGCAAGGCCCAAGTTTAGGTAACCACTGTATGAGTTCGTGGACGTGTTCGACCAGAATCGGATCGTGAAGGCCGGGAATGGCCTTGAAGAAATTCAAGGCTTGTAAGATGACCAAGTTTGGAGGTAGTGACTCCCAAGATTTTGGAAACTGAAGTGATGACTGAAGTATGGTACGTGTACTAGAAAGAGTTCGAGTGTTCGAGAAGAGTACGACGAGTAAGGAGAGAAGTGAACATGTGCTGAGAGATAGAAGTGATCATTTTTGTGAAGTAAATGTTCGAAAGGAGTATCCTTTGGACCAAGAGCGAGAGTGGTGTTGTTTTACACCTTCGAGGTGATTCCTCGTTGGCTTGGATTGAGTTTTTGCGCGTATGTTATATTATGGCCATGTGTGGCATAATTGGTTTTATAAGTATAGTAGTGAAGACTATACCGGCGCTTGTATGTTTCGAGACTTAGAAGGAACATTCGGGACGGATGTTTCTAAGGAGGGAAGAATGTTACACCCCGTAGTTCCAGAGTATGTATGTGAGGACGTACATACGAGAATACGACAGTAATTTTGGAAAGGAAGAAAGATGTGATTTTTTCGTCGGAAAACTTTCCGGTTTTTGTGAAGTAAAAAGGTTCGTTAATGGGAATTGGATTCCTAGATTTGGTATTCGGACTTTTTGGAATATTTTAGAAGTATTGAAATTTTAAATTCCGGAATTGGTCACGTGGGGCCCACGAGAGAATTTACGGTTTTGTGAGGCCCACTTTATTTTCGGATTTTTGGCATTACGGATATTTTCGGAAAATGAAATATTTTGGACCAATGGGAGGGCGACATGTGTCACCCTCAAGTGGACGGTTTGGTGGTCAATGTTTGGCACGTTTTTAATGTTTTAAAGGGCTTAAACATTTGGTCAATGTTTTGTAGATATTTGTGGAGTAGATAGATAAGGTGGGACCCACACAACACTTGTCCAAATCTCCACCACACACTTGCTTGAATCTTGGCCCTTCATTGTTCTATAAATACCCCCCTAAGTGCAAGACTTCTTCATCCACAAAACAATTTCCAAGTCTTAAAATACTCCCTCCCTTTAATGAAGTTCTCGTCCCACACCCCTCTCCCTTAACCAAACTTTGTCCAAAAATTCTTAAACTCTTATGTGTTCTTCCTTAGTGTATTAGGAAGATTGTTAACCAAAAGTTAGAAAAGATTTCACACCCTAGCCCCTAAAGCCTCACCTTGGCCGAGAGTTGTGAGGACAAGAACCTTAGTGTTCTTCACTTGTTTAGGTTGGTTCTTAAAGAGGAGTTGGTTAGGAGCGTATAAGGGTTGCTTGGAGCAGGTTGGAGCGCACGGAGTAGGAGCTAAACATTGCTCAGGATCGACATTAAAACTTGGATAGTTTTGGGCTTGTCGAGGTAAATATATTTGTCCTTCTATTGTAATTGGAGATTACATATCGTAGTAGTTTAGAATTAAGTATAAGATATATAGAAGGTTGGTAAAGAAGAGAATTGAACTGTACTTACATAATTTGTATTTTCGAGACTTGTGTAGTTTGACTGTAGAAGTCGCCCAATTTTCCAGAGAATTAAGAACCTTCGCTTAGAATGTTCTACAGAGTAGTCTAGACGCTGATAGACTTATACGATCATATAGGTTGAAGATCGCGAATAGCGTATTCTACTTGAAGGGTGGAAAAGGCTAGCGGATTACAAGATTGGAGCTTTTTGCTATTTGTCGATAATCGTCGCGAGGTATGTGAACCTCTTCCTATCTTTTCTAGCATGATATGTTGTGAACTATGTAGTACGGTAGACGTACATGTGTTAAATGAATTTGGTTGGTTTAAAACATAAAGTGTTATAACGGCTTTAACCTCTAAGATTTGAACAAATACTATGACGGGACAAGGCCCCGCCGTACCCCTGAATATACATAGCCATGACAACTCCGGAACATTGGAGCCATCTCGAAATGCTGAACCAGGATCCTAAGCTCGCGGATCCACAATCACGTACCTAAACTGCGGACATGAACGCAGCCCCAAGAGGGTCGATAACAAAAATTTAATATGGAACGGAAATAAAGTACAGTAAACAGATCATAACTGTACAAAAGAATGACAGGGGAAAGTATAAAAAGTACATACCAGATCCTGCCGTGTCATTACCACTCATGAACTTAATTGAACATCATTATATTTTCCATTCCATTAAGAGTTATAGCCAAATCTTACGTACACACTTAGGAGAAATCATTAAGTTCATTACCATATAACTTACTTATCTTTCATAACATAATCTGGCCCTTTATGGAGGGGCACATATACTACCCGGCCCAAACTGGGACGCGATCAAATCACACAAATATCAAAGTGTGCCCGTGGAATCCCCCATCACTACCGACAGTCATAAGTGTAACATATAACCATGTGACACGCCCGTGGCATCCCACCTCAATGTCGGCGTACACATACGCAATACATATATATATATCTCCTGCCCGTGGAATCCCACATCACTGCCGACAGCCGTAGGTGTAACATATAACCATGTGACGCGCCCGTGGCATCCCACCTCACTGTCGGCGTACACATATACAACATATATATATATATATATAACGTGGCCGCATGCCCCGGAATCCCTCATCATATAAGCATGGCCATAACGTGCCCTCGGCATCCCTCATCGTAGGTGCAGGTCTTCATGGGGAGCTAGCCCATGGAGTAATAATATAATATGCCCCCGGAATCCCTCATCGTGGGTACATGTCTTCATGGGGAGCTAGCCCATGGAGTAATAGTCGTACATAGCATGGTCGCATGCCCCGGAATCCATCATCGTATAAGCATGGCCATGGGTAATAAAACAAATCCGGGAATCTAACCCGCATCCTGGTCACATGCCCCAGAATCCCACATCGTATAAGCATGTCCAAGGATCAATCATAATGGAAGCATACCCGTGGAATCCCACATCACTGTCGGTACGTCCAAGTAAACTTACAACAAGACAGCTGGCCCTCCAACTGAGAGTCACGACAACGTAAAGATATAATACTTGCACTCAAAGATATCACAAGCAAACATAGGCAAGTTCATTAAACCTTTAGACTTCCATTTTTATAAACTCATGGCACTTTCGTTTCACACATAAAAGTTCGGGAATTTAACCCAAAGTACTACGTGCTTACATACTTTTCAAAAGACTCATTTTCATATAAAACCCCAAGATACTAACACCCGTAGTATCAAGGCTTGTTTACACCTTACCTAAGTCACTACAATTTTAGAAATACATTTTTCGGCTTCTAAATCAAGTGACTTCTTTCCTTAAAACTTAAGCAATTGATGCTTTTAAATCCATTTGCCTTTCTTTATTTCAAAACATTTATCATTACTTAGAGTAAACCACTCTTTTAACTTTCCATAAAGCTATTATAACCTACTTCCCATAAAGTCGTTATACTAACTTTATACCTTAGGCAAATACATTCTTTTTCTAACCAAGAGACTTATACTTTCGAAAACCAAGTATCGTATACTTTCAACATACTTCAAGTCTCTTATCTTTTAGAATCAAGTTTCGTAGTTCATAGTCTTAACACTTCATTACGTAAACTCTTTAAATTAAGCAACATATGCCTTATATGTGTGAATAGTTTATACTTGTTTATACTGATCTCATTAAAGCAGTCATGATCTACAAAATGTAATACAATTTTGTCTTATCTTAGCTTCTATGCAGATGGAGAATTCTACTTGTTTTAATATAATTTATCGTCATTACATTTTCCTTTATTAACGCTGCAATGGCTTGTTCGATACTTATTCTCATTTGTGCCGTAAATTAGCCAAGTCAACTTGGCTCCAAACACCTCCTAACGACTCTTACCAACATCCCCCATAAGACTTGGTAAGAACTTAGGATAACTCAGACATAATATTTACATAGAGTAAATCAACATACATACTTCTTAACTTCTAAGAGTAGAAGGAAACATGAAATAATACCACATGTACATTCCATACATAGAATCATGTCAAAAGAAGGAAGAGGTTCACATACCTCACGACGATTATCGACAAGTAGCAAAATGCTCCAAAGTACTTCAACCTTGATAGCTATTCCATCCTTCAAGTAGAATACGCTATACTTAGTACTTCAACCTATAATGGCCATAATACGTCCATTAAACCTCTAGCTTTAAACGTAGAATATTCTAAGTGCAAAGTCACTAAATTCTACGGAAAATCGGGCAGCACTTCCTTTGTTTCTACATACTTTGCCACATTTTTCAAGGCCGAATTCAATAACCAAACGCCACATTTAAGGCTCAATTCAATTCAGCAAATACAAAGGGGATTACACGCCTTACAATACGTGTAAAATTCCGCCCCACAATTAATACGAAACTAGTTCCATAATTTCCATGCCATTCTCGGCTAAAAGGTGCTACAACAAAAAGTCTTCCAATTCTTTTCCAATCCAAGTTCTTGGGTCAACATGTTATATAGTCAAAAACAACTTCAACAACTACAATTTCCTTCTTTATATAACATATGACAACTTAACTAGTAACCAACTTGCATTAAAATCTTAAGGGCTAACATACTAGTTTTCGGATTAGGGTTCCAACAATCAATACACTTATCAAACTTCATACTAAATACCTCATGCATGCTAATATCCATAGCTACAACAATAAGTAATCTCAATTACTAAAACGACAAGAATTATACGTTTACAAGCCCTTAATCTTTTCAAGATTCAAAGTCGTTCCTTAGCAATTCTTAGCTCCTTTCCTTTTGTTCCAATCCGCTCCAAGCACTCCTTAGAAGCCTATGAAGAACTCATCTTCAAGTTCCAACTTCAAAGTTGAAGAACTCCTTAAGTTTCCGCCTTGCGACTAATACAAAAACGCCACTTTTCCGAAATCTTTCTATTGAGATAACCTTAAATTATTCTTAGGAACCTTGGGTTTAAGTCTTGTGAATTATCATCCACAATTGGAAAATTTTGTCTTCAAAAATAAGCCTAAAGCCGAGAGCCCCCTCCCTTTGTTCTTCAATATTTTCTTGAAATATGACTAAGTGTGGAACTAGTCTTGCTACTAGTATGTATTTATAACACTATGGAGGGTCAAGACTTAAACAAATGGGTGGCTAAGATGAGTTTCACTAGGATCAAGCCCATGTGGCCCTTTGACAAGTCAACAAAATCAAGCTACAAGACTTATCATCCATAATGGTCAAATGACCCTTTACCCTTGCATTAATTCGACCAAGTCATGTGGGAGGGGTGCCACGTGTCGCCCTCCCATTCATCCATAAAATTCTGTAACCCTCGTGGGCCCCACAAAACGTAAAATTCCTCGGGTGGGCCCCACATGACCAAATCCGTACAAATAAATTTCCATAATGATAATACATTCCATAATCCTCAATTAATGCATTTTGAGAATCCAATTCTCTTCAACGAACATTTTTCCTTTCCGACGTTCGGAAGATTTTCCGTCGGAAAAACAATTCTTCCTTTCGTACCCTTTTCAAGTCTTGAGTTCCTTACGTACATTCTCTTAAACATGTCCTGGAGTTACGGGGTGTAACATTCTTCCCCCTTTAGAAACATTCGTCCCCGAATGTTCTTTCGGAGTCCAATCTAATTAGATAGCGACATAGTCTCCTTTTACAACAACCTTCATACAACATATGCCACCCATGGCCACACAACAATACTTATACTAAAATGTCTACCTTGGCACTCACGATGCCAACTAGCCCATACTCATAATGACCTCAAAGTCCGTCATAATCATCTCTACTAGGTCTACTTGGGTCTGACGTGTTACACCCCGTATTTACATAACATATTTTAAGAACGTGCGTAAGAACTCACAGGTGTTATGATTTGAGACTTGTAAAAAATTTATCGGAATTATGAAATTGTCGGAAAACGTATTATTGTGACGAATGGGAGGGCGACACGTGTCACCCCCCTTAATGATGCCTTGGACGAATTGTGGCAAGGGCTAAAGGGTCATTGGACCTTTGTTAGCAAGACAAGTATTGCAACTTGAAAGCTTGAGAAAATTGACTTGGTCAATGGGACCACAACACTTGATATTTAATATGAGCTCATCTAAACCACCCGTTTGTTTGCATCTTGACCCTCCATGTTACTATATATTACTAGTAGTAGCAAGACAAGTATAACACTTAGCCAAATTTTCACAAAATTTGAAGAACTCAAAGCATGAGCTCTCGGGTTCACTAAGAAAAGAAAAGAAAAATTTGTGTTTCTTGTTCTTTAAGCTCCACACTTTAAACCAAGGTTCTTGAGTGTATTGTAAGCATATCTCAATAGAAAAATCTCGGAAAAAGATAGTTTTTGGGTTAGTCGCAAAGCGAAAACCTAGTTGTCCTTCTAGGTTTTGTTTGGAAGTTTGAAGGAAATTTGTTGGTGTTGTTCTAAGGGTCTCAAGTAGCGGATTGAAGTGTCTTGAAGAGGCTCTAAGTTGCTAAGGAGCGACTTCGGATTTGGAGTTGGATTAAGATTCGTTAAGGTATAATCTTGTCCCTTAAGAGTGTTACAAGATTAATTATATTATTGTTAGCTTTACATGTTGCTAGCATGAAGTATATGTGTTGAAGTTTATAAGTATTATGGATTGCTTGTAGCTTAAATCCGAAATGTTATATAGGCCACTTGAAGTTGGATTAATAATTGGTCGTTTATTAGAAATCGTCGCATGTTACTTACTTGAAGATTATAGTAGTTATAATCAATTGCGACTTGATATCATGTTATGCTAACAACTTGGATTGAAATGGAATTGGATAAGAATTGGTATTGTGGTACTCAATATGGCCGAAATTGGACTAGTAGTTGTATTAGTTTGATATCTATTGTGGGGCGGAATTTTACACGTCTAGTAGGAGTGTAATCCCCTATTGTTGATTGCATTGATTGGGCCTTAAATGTTGCGTGTTTGGTTATTGTATTCGGCCTTGAAAAAGGTGGCAAAGTAAGTACAAACAAAGGAGGTGTTGTCCGATTTTCCGTAGAATTTAGAGACTTTACACTTATAATATTCTACGTTTGAAGTAAGACGTTAATAGACGTATTGTGAATATTATAGGTTGACATTCTACGGGAGGGATTTTGTACTTGGCAAGTGGTTTGACCCGAAGAGGTATGTAGAACTTTTCCTATCTTTTGAGCATGACTAGTTACACGTATGTAGTACGGTAGACGTACAAGACCTTGATATCCTTTACTAGTTTTATGAATAGCCAAGTCGGGTGAGTTAGGAGATTAACTCACTTCTTTGAAAGTATTAAGGATGTCTTAAGTTTTATTAAAGTTAAGGGACTTGAAGAGTTTTAATGTATGTGATACTTGTTCCGTTTTAAACGTATAAGTCCCTTGGATAGGAAATTTTACTTGACTAAGGTATAAAGTGAATATAACGACTTTATGGGGAGTTGGTTATATTAGCTTTATGGAAAGATAAATGACTTGATTTAATGAAAGACAACTTGATTTTAAGGCATCAATTGCCTAAGGTTTTATAATAAAAGGAGTCACTTGATTTAGAAACCTAACTTTATTTCTAAAGGTATTGTGACTTGTCTTGAAAAGTAATTTTGACTTGATACTACGGTTAATAGTATCTTGGAAGTTTTATATAGAAATGAGTCATTTTTAAAAGATTAGAAGTACGTAGTACTTTGGGTTAAACTCCCGGATCTATTATAACATATTAGTGCCTTAAGGAGACTAAAATGAGAGTGTAGACGAATGAGACTAATAAGAAGTTAGGGGGATTTCCTAACTTGCTTATTTATCAGATGACGGTTGAGATAGGGTAAGAGTATAAGTGAGGTTGTCACGACCAACCTGCCCGCGGATCGTGCCTTACCCCGGGCACCCTAGTGATATAACATCAGATTAATCAACGGAATATAAAACACAACATGAAACAATGTAAAGGAGACACATGTTTATCTGAAGAAAAGTTGTCTTTCGGCATATATATATAAAAGCTTAAATCCAACGTTACATCCCATTACAACTCGCCTACAACAAGATTTACATGCACTTACGAATGATATGACAACAACGACGGACAGGCCCCGCCATACCACGAATGTAAGCACCTACGACAACAGGGACTATACGAAAGATAAGCCTCCGAGAAACGGAGCTTCCCAAACGCTGAATCGTGACCTATGAGCGAGGATCAACATCGTGTACCCTGCACTCGCGGCATGAACGCACTTCAAGGAGGTCAAGACAACAGTACCAAGTATGTGAAATCAAAATATCGTAAATGAAATCATAGTAGTCTATATAAAGCAGAGACATGTATGATAACCAAACTACGATTCACAATAAATAAGCGATCATGTCAAGTCGTGACTCACGCCTCAAAGTCATCACTCAAATACAACTATGGGTCTCACGCCCACAATATCAATCATGCCCGTGGAATTCCTTCCTCACTGCCGGCAGTACATGATATAAAAGCACCAAGGAATACACATGAACACCAGGTCCCACCTGTGTCATAATAAAACCGTACGGGGTAAGTACGAAGGCATAGCCGACTACTAACACCTACGCATCAACAAGGTCATAAATTGTATCATGAGATCTGTCTAGACCGCCACATGATCGGCCGCCACTCGCCCGCAGATCTAATGTACGCGCGTCAGTCCCGAACTTCCCGCAGCTCCGCATAGGCCACTCCAATGGCCCGCATGAGGTATTCACCGCATCGAGGGTAGCTACTCCCCGGCAACGTCCTGGACTCGCAGTCCGCATGGCCACATAGATCGCATGACCACAAAGGCCGCACACTAACCTCGAACTCGTAGCCCGCATAGGTCCCGTGACCCGCATGAGGTATTCTCGAATCATGGTCCTGCATCACCGAGTCTACCCCGCGTCGGAGGGCGCCTTAACCCCGTAATCATGTCAAGAGGTGAGTGATGTAATATTAGCATAACGGCCACCGTTAAACAACATAAGCACAACAAGGGAAACCCCTTTACACAAACATCACAAGACACTAACACACGTAGCATCCTAACATGTTTAATTATCAGATCAACAAGGAAGTATTACAAGGCTATCACAAACCAACACAATCAAGTTATTCACACAAGGTACTTTCTACTATATGTCAACAAGTTCGGGTTTTTATCCCCAAAGTACTTCATACATTAACTCTTTAAATGATCTGTTTCTTTCACAAAAGTCACACAATACCCGTAGTATAAAAATAGAGTGACTATCTTTTTAAGTAAACCAAAAACCCTTCCCTTTGTAAAATCAATTAACAACATTATTTTCCCAACGTTCAAGTTTGCCTAATTTCAAATGCTCAAGTTTCTCATTTTCGAAAGGTTTCGTAGTTCATAGTTAATCACTTAATGATATAATCCTTCTTTAAAATAATTTGAGAAACATATGCCTTATATGTGAGTAGGTTATTCTTGTTCACAACAATCTTATTAAAGCAGCCATGATCTAGGAAATGTAATATCATTTTGTCTCAACTTAGCTTCTATGCAGATGGAGGTTTCTACTGGTTTTAATAATACTTTATTAGTCAATACATTTCCCTTTATTAGCGCTGCTGTGGTCTGTTCGATACTTATTCTGATTTCCGAAATCAGTAAAAACATTATTCCATTTAAAAACTAAGTACTCATTACTCACGAATGAGGTTTCACACTTTGTTTTTACAAAATTCAGATTAATTCAATTAAGTCAAGTCTCTTATCTTTTAAGATCAATAAACCATTCTTTTTATCTCTCTTAAGTCGTTATACCTAACTTCCCATAAAGCTAGCATAACTCTTAAGCTTTTAAAACTAAGTATTACTCTTCTTTCAAAAAGGTTTCTTAATTCTTTTGAAGTACTTCAGATTCTTATTATTCAGGCTTAAGTCAAAAGACATTGCCGTAAAACTACGTTCAGTTAACACACGTACGTCTACCATACTATATATATATTCTTTTTAAAATATCATGCTCAAGAGGATAGGAAGAATCACATACCTCGCGACGATTATCGACTATTAGCAAATAGCTCCAAAGCATCAGAGTCCGCTAGCCTTTTCCACCCTTCGAGTAGAATATGCTACTCGCAGTACTTCAACCTATAAAGGTTATACAAGTCTATCAACGTCCAGACTACTCGGTAGAATAAATCTAGATGCAAGATTCTACGGAAAATCAAAGACTTCCCTACCCACAAACTTCACAAGTTCATCAGAATACAAACCCTATGTAAGTACAATTCAATTCCCTTCTTATATACCTTCCTGGTATATAACTTATACTTAATTCTTATACTTCAATAGTATGTAAACTCAATTACAATAGGGAGACAAGATATTTACCTCGATAAGCCCAAAATTATCCAAGTTTAAATGTCGATCCTGAGCAACGTTTAGCTCCTACTCTGGGCGCTCCAACTCGCTCAAAACAACTCTTAGAAGTTCTACGCAACTTCTACTTAACACTTCAACCGACTATGAAGATTTTCCTTAGGGTTTCGTTTTGAGACAAAAAGGACAAAAGGTAGTATTTCCGGGCTCTACGTATAGAGGTAACTTTTGGAATACTACAAGGTATAAGGCTAAGGTATTT